>CM076848.1:110041989-111326312 GCA_039519185.1 Astragalus membranaceus | reverse complement strand
TTCTTCATCAAAGGTAAGGATGTGAGAACTCTTCCCCTTAGTGATTAACAAGAGTATAACTCCAGCAATGCACCCTAGCACACCAAAGAGAGCATTAGATGCACATGTATATCAATTACAGATGCATTTTAAATCACTTTCTTCTCACAATCCTAAAAACTATTATTCATAAAAATCTTTAGTATTGGATGGTTTTTTTAGAAAGAATCACCCAGTAAAGAGAAAAAACAAATATTTCCAATTGGAACATCATCATTACCAATCTGTTATCTAGTAATTACTTGAGCATCATCATATAATGCTGTTGAATTTACTGTAATCATATAAAGTGAAGCTTTTTATTAGAGTTAAGTTAAGCTTCTAGTCTGGTTTTGTACACTGATGTATTATTCAGTTAGAAGTCAGTTAGAGACTTAGAGTATTAGGCTTGATTGCTGTTAGTTAGTAATTTCATCAAGCACTATATATACCAACTTAACTGTACAGTGAAAGCTCTTAATAAAGGAAAAGAAAGATACATTACTTCATTATTTTGTTAGGCCACTTGACATATACACTACTAGCTATCTCATCTTCCAAGTAACCGTTTCACCATGAAATCCTAAGGTATCTATAAGTATATCAAGGTATCTGAACTAATTAACTATCAATTGAACGTTCAAATATTATCTAACATGTATATTCATTACGCACACAGAACACTGCACTGCATTAACACATATTTAAAACTCTGTTAATCATCTATTTTGAGGTCGATTTCAATGCTGATTTCTGATGTAATAAAAAGACACACAAACAAGAAAAATTCGATAGAGAATGAATAGAAACAAGAGTTTGATTGTGTGTCTTAAACTATAATGGCGACAATAGATTCATTAATCCATTGGCTTTCTTCAAGCAAGTGACCAATAACCAACAAAGGCAAAGAACAGCGACGAAGAGTGTCATAGGAACCACTTGTGCATGCTCGCTTGCGAATTCTTCGCCACATCAACGAATGTCGAATTAAGCGCCACCATCCCCATTAATATTCTCTAACAGTTTATTACTCTCTCACAAGTTACACCGCCTTTTGTACTAGTTTGTACGGCTAAACTGATATAATTAACGATTGGAATGAATGTGATGAAAACGAAACGTCAGAGATTCTGCGCCAATACGAAGATTGTCTCTAGTTTTGTTAATATTAGCTGAATCTGAGTGAACTGAACAGTTAAAAACAGAAACAAACAATATGTACCGATTCAGAACTTGTTGTGGCTAAAGCAATGGACAACACGTTTTATGAAGACTTAAGGTGTCAATCTTACATACATGGTGATCTAACGCGACAGGTTTCACCATTATTTTTGTTTCGATTCGTCACTTGCTCAAATTATTATTTTGACGTAAAAAAAAAGCTAAAATACAATTTCTATTTTTCATTTTTTTCGTTTACGCCATTTATCTTTTTAAAATAGTTTAAGTGAGTAAATTTTCAACGTAAGCGGCTCCCTATGTTATTAGGTCATTCTTAGTTTTTTCGCTTTTGTCATTTATCTTTTCTAAAATATTTCTTTACGTCCTTTATCTTTTTTAAAATATTCGTTTACGTCCGTTATCTTTTCGCCGTTAGTTAAAATGGTCCTTTTAGTAGTGATTGTTAGTTATGTTTCTGATATTTTCATTTTCGTCATTTATCTTTTTTAAAATTTCTACTTACATCCTTTGTTTTTTTTAAAATATTTATGTCTCCTGTCTTTGCACGGATAATTAAACGAAATTTATGGATGGTACAAAACGAAAAGAGAAAAACGGCTCATAATAAGGCAATGTCTTTGAGTTACCTTTTACCCAGTGATGTACGTCAAAAATCGAGATTTCTCATTTTATAAGTGTCCCACATGTTTATGCTCACGTTATAAAAAAATGATGATGATGAGAGTTCTAATGTGACTGCAAAGAGACCTCCTACGAAGGTGATATGGTATCTTCTGATTATTCCATGGTTTAAGCGGTTGTTTTTCGATGAAAACGATGCAAAGAATGTAAGAATGGATTCTGATGAAACGAAAATATGATGGAAAGCTTCGTCATCCAGCCGATTCTTTGCAATAAAGAAAATTGACACTTTGTTTCCAGATTTTGGAAGTGAGCCACGAAATCTTAGATTGGACTTTCTATAGATGGTATGAATCCTCTGTGAATAAGGAAAATAAAAAAGCTGTAAATAGTAGTTGTGTAGATTTATTTATATGCCCATGCTTTGGTCCAGGCCCGTTAGGTCTTCTTAGAGAAGGCTATTTAAACTATCTTGTATTTGTATTCAGGGGCATCGAGACATAATCAATAAAACGGAACTACAGCTACTTTGTAGTCGCAGACGTAGGCAAACTTTGGCCGAACTGCGTAAACAATATCGTGTGTACTAATTGACATGGTATCAGTAGGATTGCGATCATCCCTGTGATTTCGGTCTCTCTGGTTCGTGGATCTCTATTGTGGATCTCTAGTTCGTGGTTCGGTTTTTTTTCGTGAATCCTCTGGTTCAAGAAGGAGATCTCTGTGTTCGCTGATTCTGGTCGATTCGGATCCTCTTGGTTCTTCGTTCGTGGTTTTTCGTCTTCGTGAATCTCTTCGATTTTGTGCGCCGTTTTGTGGATCTCTTCGTCTTCGGTTCGGATCTCTTTCGGTGTGCGTCGTTTTGTGCGCGATCTCTTCGCGCGTCGTGGTTTGCGCTTCGTGCTACGCCGTCGCCGTTGGTTGTTGTGCTCGCTGTTGGTTGTTCTGTTCTTGCGAGTCTCTGGATTTCTGGATTTGTTTTGCTCGCGTTCTCTGTTCGCCTGGTTCTCTTCGATTCTCCGTCTGTTCGTTCGGTTTCTCTTGGTTCTCTTCGATTCGCCTGGTTCTCCTTGTTCTCTTCGATTCTCCTGGGTTCTGTTTGAGTTTTCAGTCTAGGTTCTTCTCTGTTTGCGATTTCCAGCATAGTTAACGGTTCTGTTCCTCTTTGGTAATTTTTTAATGGCTTCGGAAGGAAGAGATATTTTTTGTGTTCGCTTTACTGGCAAGAATTATGCTTCTTGGGAATTTCAATTCAAGATGTATGTCAAAGGAAAAGGATTATGGAGTCACCTTGATGGGATTTCTTATAAGGCGCCAGAAGATAAACCCCCTTAGACGCGTGGGAAGTCCAGGATGCTCAGATTATTTCTTGATCCTCAGTACTATTGATCCTCAGATGATCAATAATTTGCGAGCATTTTCTACTGCTCAAGAAATGTGGAATTATTTGCAGCGTATTTACAACCAGGACAATACAGCCAAGCGTTTTCAACTGGAGTTAGAGATCGTCAACTACAAACAAGGTAATTTGTCTATTCAAGAATATTATTCTGGTTTTCTGAACTTATGGACAGAACACTCTGCTATTATATATGATGTTGTTCCCAAGGCGTCTCTGTCGGCCGTTCGTGATGTTTATGATACTAGTAAACGGGATCAATTTCTGATGAAACTTCATCCGGAATTTGAGGCCGTTCGAGGTGCTCTGCTGAATAGGAACCATGTTCCTTCATTGGATATCTGTATTGGTAACTGCTCAGGGAAAACAACGTCTTAATACTCAAGGAAACATGCTTCATGATCCCGTCCATTCTGAACCGGTGACAGTTGCATATGCTGCGCAGAATAGAGGCGTGGGCCGTGATATGCACCAAACTCAATGCTTCTCTTGCAAAAAATTTGGACATGTTGCTCGTAGTTGTCCTAAGAAATTTTGCAATTACTGCAAACAGCAGGGTCATATCATCTCTGCATGTCCTACGCGTCCTCCTCGACCGACTAAGCGTCTGGTACAGGCATTTCATGCCACTACTAGCTCTACAGCTGTTCCTTCCACCACTGGTGTATCTAGCTCTGCTGCTGGTCCTTCCATCCCTGCTGCATCTGATGGTGGTGCTCTTCAGCCTGAATTAATTCAACAAATGGTACTATCTGCTCTTTCTCCTTGGGTATTACTGGTATGTCTTCTTTCATTGCTTGGTTACTTGACTCTGGTGCATCGGATCACATGACGGGTTCTTCTGAACTCCTGCACAATTTACGTTCTTATATTGGTAATCAAAAAAGTCAAATTGCTAATGGTAGTACCCTTCCTATAACGAATGTTGGTGACATAAATTCGACTTTTAGAAATGTGCTGGTAGCACCTGGGCTTGCCTCAAATTTATTGTCTACTGGTCAATTAGTGGATGAAGGTTGTGATGTTAATCTTACTCCGGCTGGTTGTCTTGTGCAGGATCGGGTGTCAGGGAAGGTGATCGCGAAGGGGCCTAAAGTTTGAAGAGTGTTACCACTCCAGTTTAATTCAAATCATTTATCTCTTGCTTGTAATAGTGTTTTGAATGCATGTGAGGATTGGCATAGGAAATTGGGCCATCCAAACTCTGTTGTTTTGTCTCACTTATTTAAGACTGGTGTGTTAGGTACTAAACTGATAGATTCTAGTACCTCTATTTCATGTTCTGTTTGCAAATTAGCTAAAAGTAAAACACTTCCTTTTCCGTCTGGTGCACATCGTGCTTCTACGTGTTTTGAGTTGATTCATAGTGATGTTTGGGGGATTTCTCCTGTTGCTTCTCACGCTCACTATAAATATTTTGTCACATTTATCGATGATTATAGTCATTTTACTTGGATTTATTTTCTTAAATCTAAATCTGAAGTGTTTTCTATGTTTAAGAAATTTCTGATGTATGTTGAAAATCAATTCCAAACCAGTATTAAAATTCTTCGGTCTGATTCAGGTGGTGAGTATATGTCTCATGAGTTTCAGGAGTTCTTACAGCAAAAAGGTATACTGTCTCAACGATCTTGTCCCAATACCCCTCAGCAAAATGGTGTTGCAGAACATAAGAATCGTCATTTGTTGGATGTGACACGTACCTTACTTCTCCAGGCCTCTGTTCCATCAAATGAGGCTCTTTCCACAGCTGTCTTTTTGATCAACCGTCTTCCTTCCACGGTGATTGGGTTTGATTCTCCTCACTTTCGCCTTTTTAAAACTCAGCCCGATTACAGTAGTTTACATACTTTTGGGTGTGTATGTTTTGTGCACCTCCCATCCACTGAAAGACATAAGCTTGGAGCACAATCTGTCCAATGTGCATTTATGGGGTATAGTCAGTCTCATAAGGGTTTTGTGTGTTATGATGTCTCTAACCGTCGTTTTCGCATTTCTAGGAATGTCACTTTTTTCGTTAACCAGTCTATGTTTCCTTGCTCTTCTCCTGGTTTGAATGATATTGCTATGCTTCCGCAATTTTTTGATAAAACAGGGACTCGTTCCCACTTCCCCTTCCGACACTGATCCTGATCCTGCTCCTGATCCTGCTCTTGATCCTGATCCTGATTCTGATCCTGTACCGCTGGCACCACGGCGTTCTGGTAGAACGTCTCGAGCACCTGACAGATATTCCCCAGATAGGTTTGGTTCCTCACACACTGCTTTAACTGCTTCTCTAACTGGCACATCTATTCCTACTTGTTACTCGCAGGCTGTTAAAGATGTGTCTTGGGTCAATGCTGTAACACCCCTTTTCTACCCGTCACTTTGTTTATAAAAATCAGAGTTTGAAAAATTCGTTCATAGGGAATGTTACACATATCTCAATAAAACGTCGCTTATCAATTTCAAAACAGTTCAACTCAATAATTATGCATCCACGTAGCACGTCACAATAAAAGAAATCTCAAGCCTCAATTTAACGTCGCTTATAAATCTCAACATAATAAAACCAACTACGCAGCGGAAAATAGTAAAACATAACAGAATAGTCCACATGGACATAACAACCGAAAATCATTAAATAAATGCCGAGTTCGTTTTCCCCCCCTGAGTGCTACGTATCAGAGCATGACGACTCGACTCAAAAAGTGAAGCTAAGACCTTCACTGGGAATCACCTGCACGTTACCAACACGGGGGTAACATTCAAACAGGAAAGGGTGAGCATCATTTCAATCCATATAATAGAAAATATGATAAGTACTAATCATAGGCTACACACTAGAAAAATCAGCATCCAATACACTAAACATCCACATCACAGTCATCATTCACATCATTTACAATACTCAACTCATGTCGTGTAAGCTTATGAAAATGCAACCCACTCGCGGGTATATGCATGAGGTACCTTTTCACAAAACGTCGCTTAGCCACTCAGGCCTCATCATCACTTAGCCACTCAGGCCTCAAAACGTCACTGATTTTATGCATATGGGCATGAGACACTATGACATGCACCATTCACAACACACAACCCACACAATTACTCAGATCATAGTCAACAATGTGACCCGTCACTTACCGGTTTGCTCGCACGGAGCACAGCACCTGTCAAATTCATAATCATCACACAACGTCACTAGGCCATTTAGACCTTAACATCACTTAGCCCTTCGGGCCCCAAACGTCACTGGTTTTTCATCGACACTCACACATAAACATCAATCAACTCAAACTATAACCACTGGGGCAAAAACGTCATTTGACTAACCACTAAGGGCATCCTCGTCATTTACACATCATTATCTACAACTTTGGCCACTAGGGGCAAAACAGTCTTTTACACGTCAAAACTAATAATAATTAGCCACTAAGGGCAAAACAGTCATTTAACTAGCCCCGAGAGCATCATCGTCAAAATCATCATTTTTGACATCACTTCGCTAAAACTGTGGTTTATACACCAAAAGGGATTTTTAAAGAGCTTCATATCATTTTTCAATGTCACGGGAAGGATCACCGGGGACGGCCACTTGGCTCCCACAAACAATCAGAAAATAACAATTTTTCGTTTTAAAAAATTAGACCCATAGATGGACAACGTAAAGAGCTTCACGATACTTTTTGAATCGTTCAAAACGGACGTCTGAGTCAAAAGTTATGATAAAAACAATTTTGGGAAAAATTAGGCAACATCCTGGGAACAGGCGCCTTAGGCGCCCAGGCAACCAGGCAACATGTGCACAGGCGCCCAGCGCCCAGGCAACAACAACGCAACACAACACGGACACGGGCGCCTAGCGCCCAGGCGCAACAACGCAACACGCAACACAGCGCCACAGGCGCCCAGCGCCCAGGCGCCCAGCGCCCAGGCGCGCACAACGCAGCACGCACACGACACGGGCGCCTAGCGCCCAGGCGCCTAGCGCCCAGGCGCGCCCCCACGCGCAACACCACACAGCACAGGCGCCCAGCGCCCAGCACAGGCGCTTAGCGCCCAGAACCAGCAACCAACCCAGAATTTGTCCAACACTTTTTAACACTAAAAATTGGTTTTCTAACAAATTTAGAGTGTAAAAACTCAAATTCTTCCAGCAACTAAAAACGCATTTATCTCATTCCAAATTACCAAAACTCAATTTATCAAAATTCAATTAAAACAAAACAACAACACTAACACCCTCATGGCGCCCTAGGCGCCCAACACCTACAACCCTTATGCGACTTCACTTCCAACAAATCAAACGCATAGATCAACATCATATTTCTCAACTCATACGCATAACACCACCAAGGCGAACTCATAGATCACAACAAAGCAATGAATCAATTTCGCATATTCCCATAACAAACATATATGGTAGTTAACATCAAGAACATTCAAGAAACGCAAAGAACATCAAGAACATCACGAAATCTAGCATGAACCTTAGATCTAGGGCCTATCATAGAATGTATTAGATGGAAGGATAGAGCTCCCCTAACCTTTTCAATAAGAATTCGATGCCTAGGATGCAGTCACCTACAGATCCACAGCAACAACGGAGATCCCCTCTTCTTGCTCTTCGAATCCTCTTCTTCTTCTTCTCTTGGCCGCCTCCTTGCTCTCTCTCTATCTCACGCTCTTTTCTTTCTTTCTTGCTTTTCTCTTTTGATTTCGCGAATTGGCCACCAACCCTAGCCCCCAACTAAACTAACACTTCGCATATGACAAGAATAACGGGCTTGGGCTTCTCACTTAGGCCCAAGTCCATTTGGTTTGGCACCTCCACTTTCTAATACTTCCTACACATATTAGCATAAATTCAATTAATTAAATTACATCAAATAATTTAACTTAAATCCCCAATTACTTAATTAAATAAATTAATTAAATAATTTTAGGGTGTTACAAATGCCATGAATGAGGAACTTCAGGCCCTTCAGGACAACTTCACCTGGGATATTGTTCCTTGCCCTCCTAGTATCAAACCCATCGGCTGTAAATGGGTTTATTCTGTGAAATTGAATTCTGATGGATCTCTCAATCGGTATAAGGCTCGATTGGTTGCTTTAGGCAACAGGCAGGAATATGGTATTGATTATGATGAGACATTTGCACCGGTTGCTAAAATGACTACTGTTAGAATAGTGCTCTCTATAGCTGCTTCTAATGGGTGGTCTCTCCACCAAATGGATGTCAAGAATGTTTTTCTTCATGGCGACCTGACTGAAGATATTTATATGACTCCCCCTCAAGGCCTTTTCTCTTCATCTAAGGGGGTGTGCAAGCTCAAACGATCTCATTATGGTTTGAAACAGGCACCTAGAGCATGGTATGCGAAATTCCGTTCCACTCTATTTGGGTTCTCTTTTACTCAAAGTCAGTATGATTCGTCTTTGTTCATTCACCGCACATCTACGGGCATTGTTCTACTCCTTCTTTATGTTGATGATATGATCATTACGGGTTCTGATGCAGCATCCATACAGGAAGTTAAACAAAAGCTTCAAGCCTCATTTCAAATGAAAGATCTTGGTCTGTTACATTATTTTCTTGGACTTGAGGTTCATTCTACTTCTAAGGGCATATTTCTCCATCAGCATAAGTATGCCACCGACCTTATTGCTATGACTGGCCTCGAATCCGCTAATCCCATGAATACTTCTCTTAAAGTTAATGTTAAATACCACCGTGACGGGGGTGAACTTTTGACTGATCCGTTATTGTATCGGCAGCTCGTGGGTAGTCTTAACTACTTGACCATTACACGACCAGATATTTCATTTGCTGTTCAGCAAGTAAGTCAGTTCATGCATTCTCCTCGTCATCATCACCTAGCAGCGGTTCGTCGTATTATTCGCTACTTGAACGGTACCTCTCAACGTGGTTTATTCTTTCCTAATGGAACCCCCCCCTTACGTTGAGTGCCTACAGTGATGCTGATTGGGCTGGGTGTCTCGACACTCGCCGCTCTGTCACGGGTTGGTGCATGTTTCTTGGTTCTTCGTTGATCTCTTGGAAAAGTAAGAAGCAAGTGAGAGTCTCTAAATCCTCAACCGAATCGGAGTATCGTGCTAGGTCTACGGCATGCTCCGAAATACTTTGGCTTCGTGGTCTTTTGGCTGAACTTGGATTTCCTCAAACCGAACCGACATCTCTCACTACAAAAAAACTGGTCATTAGCAACGGACATTTCCCTCGCAAAATGACCAAAATCCGTTGCTAATGGTCATTTGCGAGGGAAATAGCGAGGGACGAGTTCCGTCGCTAAACCCCTCCTCGCTAATGGGATTAGCGAGGGAATTTGAATCTCTTGCTAATTAGCGAGGGAATTTTCCCTCGCTAATGACTGCAACTTTTCAGGTGATGGGACTCAGTTGCAGGGGTTGGTAAATGCGCAGGAATTAGCGAGGGATACTTCCCTCGCTAATGACTGCAGTTTTTCAAAAAAAATGACACGTGTCCAGTGCTGAATGACTTGTTTTTTTATATATTTATTATTAATTAATGAATATTATATTATATTATTAATTTTGTGGTGATGTGTGGTGGTGGTGGTGGTGGTGGTGGCGTAGTGGTGGTGGTGGCGTGGTGGTGGTGTGGTGGTGGTGGTGGCATGGTGGTGGTGATGATGGGTGGTTTAGAGTAGAGATAGAAGGAGAAGAGTAAGGGAGAAAGAGAGAGAGAGAGAGAGAGAGAAAGAGAGAGAGAGAGAGAGAGAGAGAGAGAGAGAGAGAGAGAGAGAGAGAGAGAGAGAGGGGAGTGAGAGTGGTGGTGGTGGGGTGGTGGTGGTGAAGAGTAAGAGAGAGTGAGTGAGAGTGGTAGGAGGTATGTGGTGGTGGTGGTGTTGGAAGAGTGAAGAGAGAGGAGAGTGTGAGAGGAGGTGGTGATGATGGTGGTGGTGGTGGTGGTGGTTGTGTGGTGGTGGAGAGTAGAGGAAGAGGAAGAGAAGAGGAAGGGTGAAGAGGAAGGGAAGAGGAAGGGTGAAGAGTGAGTGAGTGAGTGAGTGAGAAAGAAGAGTGTAAACGGATTTAAGGAAAAAAAGAAAAAAAAATTGCGAGGGAATTAGCGAGGAAACTGTCCCATCATCTGAAAAGTTAAATTTAGCGAGGGAATTAGCGAGGGAACTGTCCCTCGTTAATTCCTGTGCACTTACCAACCCCTGCAACTGAGTCTCATCATCTGAAAAGTAAAAAAATTAGCGACAGAACTGACATTCCCTCGCAAATATTTTTACTTTTGCCATTAGCGACGGAAACTCCCTCGCTAATGTCTAAAATGCCGCCGCTAATTCTCAAAAATACGACAACCCCTATTCCCTCGCAAATTCCGTCGCTAATCCCAATTTTTGCGAGTGACCATTAGTCCCTCGCTAATTTCTGTCGCTAATGGCTTTTTTTCTTGTAGTGTCTCTAAGCTGACAATACAAGTGCCATTCAGATTGTTGCAAATCCGGTTTTTCATGAGCGTACTAAGCATATCGAAGTTGATTGTCATGCAATTCGTGAAGCCTATGATAATCACGTTATATCCATCCCTCATATCAATACTCAATTTCAAGTTGCAGACATTTTGACCAAAGCTGTTCCTTCTCCACGCCATCAGTTTCTTGTCAGCAAATTGATGCTCCTTGATGACCCGCATCAATTTGAGGGGGGATGTGTTTACTCTGATTTTTAGTAAACACCGCTAGTTTCACTACACGTGTTACTTGCGAGATCAACTAGGAATCTCAGGCCATTTGTGATCAAATTTTACTAAGAATTGTTGATATTTAATAGTAGTGCAGAAACTTACGATAAAGTGCAAGAATTTGTAAATGCGGGAAGAGGAATCAAAATGCAGTAAATTGCAGTAATTGTAAGTGAAGAAGATGACAAAG
Organism: Astragalus membranaceus; assembly: GCA_039519185.1. Classification (NCBI taxonomy): domain Eukaryota; kingdom Viridiplantae; phylum Streptophyta; class Magnoliopsida; order Fabales; family Fabaceae; genus Astragalus; species Astragalus membranaceus. The sequence continues at coordinate 111,315,180 of CM076848.1, read as the reverse complement.
TGCAGAAATCTAAAAGAAATGAAGACAATTATATAAAGAAGTGGTACGCAGAATCATACATGAATTCCTGTTGACTCTGTTTTCTCTGTTTGCGGAAGTAGAGTGTTTTAGGAAATATGTGTAATGAGATTTGCGACCCCCTTTTTCCCTCTACAGAACCTCTATTTATAATACAAATAAGACTATAACCGCTCAGCGGTTTTCTAAAACAAGATAAGACAGAGTAACTGCTACTTCGACGTGCTTCTACTTCGATTGTCTAACTGTTCTTTCTTTTCGAACAAGGAAGCAATATCCTATTCGACAGATCTCCATAGCTTTGCTTGTTTCGCTGTCTATAATCTTCTCTCTGTCGAAGTGTGGCCTCTTTTTCCAAATTCGCTAAGTTATGCATTAGGCTGCTTTCCCTTGGTTACTACCTCTTGAAGTCAAAATTATACCTTGGTGTCGAAGACCTGCCTTCTTTCTGAAATTATTAAGTCAAACCCTGTTGACTGCATCTAATATTAGCCTGTCGAAAATGCAGGCTAACAAATTGCCCCCCCAAAAAGACGTTTTCGACTGAATTCTTGAATGAAAAAAGAAAACGGCTTTTTGAAACTTCTTTCGACTATCCCATGAAATCTCATGTTATCATTGCATATCTTTTTTCAGAATACGAGGGGACGTTTCTGAGCTAAAACAGAGTTTGCTGGTGCCAACGAGAATGCGCCACGTGCACAATTAACTGTCTCACGTTTCCCACTAACACCACGATTTCCAAAGCAATTTATTATTATTTTATTTTTTTTTAACGTGGTGAAACGGCTATAAAAGGGAAGTTATACCCTCTCATTTCTTTTTTTCTGAACCTTCACCTTCTCCTTCTTTGCGAAAAAACTCCATTAAAGCATCTTCTGATTTCTGCATTTCTTTCCCCTTATTCGCTTTACGAAGCAAAGCGGACACTACTAAGCACTTCCATTTCTTCACTAACTTCCTGTTTCCAACGATGGCATCTTCTTCTACCATAAAATCTCCTGCTGTAACTCTTGGGAAGAAAACCCTTGTTCCTGAACCTGCTTTTACTTTGGAAGAAACACAAATTTACCGGTCTCAGGTACTTATCCCCTTCTCTAAACCTTCAAATCATGCATTCTTAGGCCCTCTCCCTCTCGCTGATGATGATTCCTCTAGGATTAGGGACATTTTCCCTAGCTATCATAGACTCAGCCCTAGGATTTTCAGCGAAGGTCCACACGTGATGGATTTTATGGGTAACCCGAATAGGGTTTTTCGATCCTCGCCACCAACTGAGAAAAACATGCCTTACATCGACTGGCTCAACAAAATTGAGTCGAAAAAAGGAGATATCTGGAAGAGCCAGGGAATTTTCGATCTGATCCAAATCTCAAGGTATGGGCCTAAGTATCAAAGCCCAATGCTCCTTTCTGCTCTACATTTTTGGGATATCACTACCAACAGCCTTCATTTGAAATGTGGCATGCTTACCCCTACCCTGCTTGATGTGGCAGCTATAACAGGTTTAAAGCCTTTAGGAGAAACTTTCGACCCTGCTATCCAAACTGATTTCGATTTTGACTTCAAAAAGGCTAGCTTTAAAGGCTATATTGAAGAGAAACACGTTACTGAGTCGAAGGATGTTTCTGATGAAGAGCATATTGCTTTTCTCACCTTCTGGTTATCCTTTTATGTCTTCTGTTCTTCGTCACTTCAAGTGGCTAAGATGTATATCCCCCTAGCCATTCAATTACATCAACGTCGAAATATTAACTTGGCTACCCTTATTTTAGGATCCCTTTTCGACAACTTGAAACAAGGGGCTCTTGATTTGAAAGGGCTCAAACCAGAAGGGAAATATTTGGTCTCTGGACCAATTTGGCTGTTTCAATTGTGGCTTCTTGCCACTTTCGATTCAAAATTGATAATGTATACTCCTGATGAGTATCTTGACGTAATTTCTAACAGAGGGGTCGAAGGTGTGCGACTTGCTTTGTTGAAACCTAAACAAATAGGAGTATCTGTCGAAGATCTCTTTTCACAGGCTTTCAACATGTTTCTGAACTGTACAGAATTTTCTCCTTCTATGGCCCCTTTTGCTGGAAGAAATTACGGGCCACATTGGTTCACTAGGGAATTCCCTGCTACCAACCCTGATGAGGAGCAAGAAACCAATCAAATTTGGAAAGCATTTTTAACTCCTCAACTGCTGTCATCTCGAATTTCTCCTGGGAAGTCATCAAACCAATTTGGTTTATTCTCATATCATCCAAGTTTATATGCACGGCAATTTGGGTTGTGTCAACTTCGACCCAGCCCTTTTTTCCGGTCTAGAAGGGAACTGTTAGTCCCTGAGAATGAAGACGAATGGATAAATCGTCTCAATGACTTTCCTGCTGATTCTTTTCGTCTTACTCCCCTCTCTTTTGAATCAACTTTCTCTTGCACCCACAAATTTTCTCAGTGGTGGACAGAGTATATCACCAGGAAATTCACTGGTGTCGAAGAGGCTAGTCTATTGGTCAAACTAATATCTGCTTTTCCTTCTTCGCAGAAAAAGAAGACCAAGTCGAAAGGTATACATATTCGAGAAATTCAAGCATTTCAACAATATTTCGAAACTGTATATGATCCGACTAATCTTCGTCGAACTGTTTCTCAAGCTGCAAAAGTTTTTAAACAAAAAATTCTTGATAAAATCCCGACTATGATTTTTCCACCTTATGTACCCGACAAATATTTTTTTGCTTTAACACAAAACAAAATTAGATTTCCACCCTTACCAACCAGTGAACTGGCTCTGGCATTTTGGTCACCCATTCCAGAATGGTTCGTATGTGGTTCGACCAGGGCACTATTTGATTTTTTGAACAACAAAACAGCTGAGAAAGTAGTTCCGACTAAGCAGGACATATACACTTTTGAGGGTCATCTTCATTTAGATATTCAACATATTCGAATCTTGTCCTCCATTAGAGAAGGTGATTCACAAGACTTCTTAGAAAAAAATAAATTTCCTTTCTATGTATTTCATATTAACACTTGTTTGTCGAATATTTGTAGCCATTCCTATCACATCGTCTTCGACAGATGGCGCTAGCAACAAAGACGAAGAAAAAAGATGTCGAGGCTTCGTCAAAAAGAAAACAACCTCTTCAAGAGGAAAAACAAAAAGTAAGTACTTATCTTTACTCGTTGTGTTATCTTCTTATGCTCTTCGACTAATTAGTCATCCGTTTTGCAGAGTCGAAAAAGAACAAGCAGCTCTTTAACATCCAATCCAAAGAAAGCAAGAAATGTCAAACCAAGAGTCGTGAGCGATTCAGAGGTCGAAGTTTTCAAAACTTTGCCTATTTATATTTGTTTTCTTTTTCTTATTCATGCTTATGCGATTGTTGTATTTTCAGTCTGATGAGACACCACTGCTTAGGACTAAACCCATCAAGGTTCAAGTCCCTGAAACAGAAAGAGAGAAAAAGACAAAACATTCTCAAGATGTCTCTAAAACTGTTCCCCAACAAACTTCTGTCGAAAGACAACAACAAGAAGAAAAAGTTCCGAAGAGGCTTATCAAGAAAACCCAGAGTGCACATTCTTTTGTTGAGAACATCATAGCTAAGGTGATCAAATTGAAGCCTATGTTTTTCGGAAACCCGAAAACTTTGTTTATGTGATAATACTCACTTTACTTCATTTTTTAGGAAACTGAAGTCCCAACAAAACAGGCTACGCCTTCCTCCACTCATTCCCCTTCAAAAATAAATGTTTCTAGAGAAGGTGTCGAAGAAAAAGATTTGCCTCAACATACACCTGTTGTCGAAGATACACCGTTGGCCGAAAAGACTATTCTTGCTGAAACTGCCCAGGAAATTCCTGCTCATGGCCCGGAGCTTGCTGCTATGGACGTTGATGAAAATCCTGATGTTGGCCACAGTGGAGCTGAGATCAGTATATCTTCTTCTCCAAACATGGAAGAGCAAGGGTACGACGAAGAAGAAAGTGAAGACGATGGTGATAACGAGAGGAGTGAATCTCTTGAGATAGCTAATTCTCCACGTTCTGTGCCCTCAACACATGACACCGCTCTTAACCTTCAAGAACAAGAATTATTGGACTTAAAACGCAAAGATCCTCTTGAGGCTTTCAAACGAATGGTGAGTGGTTTATCTTCGACAGAAAGTAAGCCAAGTGCTTCGACTGCTTCTATTGGCAATTCCTCTGAAGGTCCTAAAGGAAACCTGATTCGAGAGCTTCAAACAACCCTCTTTGAGATAGATCTATTCGAGGCTATCGAAACAAATCATATGCTCTATTACAAACTCAAGTCTTTGCTCAATGAACTTAACAACTCTGGCTCCAGTGACTCTCTTTTATGCTTTATTGTTGAATTTGAGCCTTTACTAGAGCAAATTTCCAGAGATATTCAGAAAAAGAAGAGCACTATTGTGAGCAAAGAACGTGAGCTTGAGCTTCTGACAGAAGAAAGTGTCGCCGTCGAAGCCTCAGAAAGCAAGATTTCAGCCTTGGAAATTCAAGCAGCAACTAATTCCAAGGAAATAGAAGACTGTGATGCAAACATTTTGACATACAAGGCTCAAATCAAGGAGTTGCAATCGAAGATTGAAGCGGAAGAAAAGAAGAAAATCTCTATTCAGCAGAAGTCTTCAATTTCTGTGGAGAACGCACTTCGCACTGAGGCAACCTTAGCTATCGAACACTTGGAGAAGGTTCAGAAACATGACGAAGCAGTTAAGAGGCTAACGGAAGAAGAAACTCTTTTAAATAACAGATTGAGGCATGCCAGAGCAGCCTTTGAGAGGCTTAAAGCTTCTTTTGTAATTTAACTTTCCATCTGTAATCTGACAGCATTTTACTCGATCTGTATTTTGACAATATTTCCTGGCATGAGTGCCATGTTTATATCTTCACATTCTCTTAATTTTGCGTTATTTTGATTTCTTGCAACATTGGCTTATATCTCTTTAAATACTTGCCATTTATACGCAAAATTCGATTATCAGCACTTAACTCTTCGACTTCATAAGCACCGTTTGAGAATACTTGTAAAATTTTAAATGGTCCTTCCCAATTTGGTGACCATTTTCCCAAGGCTCTATCTTTTTTGTCCATGGGTAATATCACTTTCCACACTAAGTCTCCTGTAACAAAAGCTTTGAATTTCACCTTCTTGTTATAAGCTTTAGCTACTCTTTCTTTTTGCCTTATATGGATATCTAATGCAAGTAACCTTTCTTCATCTATGTCAACCAATTCATCTAAAATCATGCTCCAATAATGGTCTGAAGGAATTTCAAATTGCCTTTGGATCCTGGTTGATTGTAAATAGATTTCGACTGGTAAAACTGCATCATGCCCAAAAGTGAGACGAAATGGAGTAGTGTTGATTGATTCTCTAGGAGAATTTCGACAAGCCCATAATGCTTGATCAAGGGTTTTGTGCCAATTCTTAGGCTTTTGCCCAATATGCTTTTTAATCAAATTAATGATAATTTTATTGGCTGCTTCGACCTGACCATTTGCCTGAGCATAATATGGTGTCGAACTTAATAACTTAAATTCACTTATGGAGGCAAACTCAACCATTTTTCGACCAGTAAACACTGAGCCTTGGTCTGTAGTGATGGTTTCTGGAACTCCAAACCTGCATAGAATGTGGTTTTGGATAAAGGCTATTACTGCCTCTTGGTCTACATTAGCTAAAGGGATAGCTTCGACCCACTTAGTAAAGTAATCGATACCCACTAATATGTAGCGGTGACCTTTCGACGACGTTGGTTTAATTTCGCCAATTATGTCTAAAGCCCATCCTCTAAATGGCCAAGGCTTTATTATTGAGTGTAACTCATTTGCAGGTACATGCTGTATTCCTGCGTGTTTTTGACATTCTTGACACCCTTTAGCAAAATCTATGCAATCTTTAAGCATAGTAGGCCAGTATACTCCTTGTCGAAATAACAGCCACTTCATTTTTTGCCCCGCTTGGTGAGATCCACCAGCTCCACTATGAGTATTGGAAATTGCTAAATATGCCTCACTCTCATTAAGGCATTTAAGTAGGACTCCTTCCGGGGTTTTCTTTAACAATTCGTTTCCGAGAATTACATAGCTTAGAGCTCTATACTTGGTTTTTCGATTTGTTGTCCCTGTTGGATTTTCCAAGTATTCGACAATTGGTTTTCGCCAGTCATCATTCGACATATTGTCAATGGCAAAAATTTCGCCATTTTCAATTGGAAGAAGTAGTTCTACACTGTCTGCCCCCCCCCCCCCCCAAGTTTTGGCATTGACAATTCATCATCCTTACGATCTGTCGAAATCAATTTCTCTTTAATTTCGATTAACTCATTGAGTTTTGTTGGAGAGACTTTATAACTTGAAGCAATTTGTGCCAAGTCGTTTGCCTCTTGATTCTCAATTCGAGGTATATGCTCAATGTGAACATTGTCGAAACGTTTTAACAAAGTATTGGCGGTGACGAAATATAAGATTAAATTTTCTTTGATGCACTTATATTCTTTGGTTAACTGCTTCACCACTAATTCAGAGTCACCTTTAATTTCGACAGCCTTTGCCCCTAATTCTAACAAGATTTCCAATCCTGCAATTAAGGCTTCATATTCAGCCTCATTGTTAGAACAGCGCTCTTTGATTTTAAACTTATACTTTGTTGATATGTTTACTGGTGAAATAATTAATATACCAATTCCAGAACCATTTTTATGGCTTGATCCATCGAAATAAAGTGTCCAAGGTCGATTATTCATTTGACTAACTGTCACTTCGACCAATGAATGGTCAACAATAAAGTCAGCAACAATTTGTCCTTTGATAGCTTTCAAAGGCTGGTATGTTAATGAATACTCAGATAAAGCTAGTGCCCATTTGCCAATTCTATTATGCAATATTGGTTTCGACAGCATGTGTTTAATAATATCGAAATGAGAATGCACATACACATCAACTGGTTTGATATATTGCTTTAATTTGGTACAAGAAAAATACAGACAAAGGCACAATTTCTCCATTGGCTGATATCTAGTTTCAGCATCATTTAACACTCTACTCAGGTAATATATGGCTCTTTCGACACCATTATCATCCTCTTGTGCTAGCATACTACCTATTGTTAGCTCTGATGCTGCTATATACAATTTCATCACCTTATCTCTGATAGGTGGCAACAATATAGGTGGTTTAACTAAATAAGCCTTAATGTCGTCGAAGGCCTTCTGGTGCTCTGGATCCCACCTGAATAAGTCTTCTTTCTTCAGTCGAAGCAATGGCGAGAACACTTGAGTTTTTCCACTTAGGTTGGATATGAACCTTCTAAGGAAATTAATCTTCCCTAATAATGACTGAAGCTCTTTTTTGGTCGAAGGGGCTTTCGTTTCCATGATTGCCTTCGTCTTGTTTTGATTAATTTCGATGCCTTTTTTGTGAACAACAAAGCCCAAGAAATCACCTGCACGTACACAAAAGGCACATTTGATTGGATTCATTTTCAATCCATATTTTCTCATTCTTTCGAATGATTGTCCAAGATGGTCTAAATGGCCATTTTCTGTTGAAGATTTGACAACAATATCATCTATGTATACTTGCATAAAATTTTCAATAAAATCATGAAACATAGAATTCATTGCTCTCTGGTATGTTGCACCAGCATTTTTTAAACCAAATGGCATTACTACCCATTCATAAACACCTAATGCCCCTGGGCATCGAAAAGCTGTTTTTGACACATCTTCTTCGGCAATAAAAATTTGATTATATCCTGAATATCCATCAAGCATACTTAGGTATTCAAATCCTGCTGCCGAATCAACTAACATTTCTGCCACAGGCATAGGGTATTGATCTTTGGGTGTAGCATTATTTAAATCACGAAAATCTATACAGACTCGTAATGTTCCATTTTTCTTAATAACAGGAACAATGTTGGCTAGCCAATCAACATACCTGGCAGTCCTGATGAAGTTGCTCTTGAGTAATCTTTCGATTTCTTCTTTGATCTTCGACAGAACCTGAGGTGCGAACCTTCTTGGTGTTTGCTTCACTGGTTTTTTGTCTGGTCGAATGGGCAGTTTCAGTTCGACTACCTCTCGTCGTAGACCAGGCATCTCATTGTAATCCCAAGCGAAGCAATCTTTATACTCTTTGAGTAACTCGATAGTTCGATCTTTCAAACCCTTGTCGATTTTAGCACTGATAAATGTTGGCCTTTTTATGGGGCCATCTGCTAAATCAATTTCTTCAAGAGGGTCTTGAGCCTGCATCTTCTTAGTCGAACCCATTGGGTCTTTTTCAAAACCTAAAGGCTCATCATCGTAGATGCAGTCAAGTCTCTGGCCTTCGGCCATTTTATCTTTATTGTTAACCTCTGGGTTAACTTTTATGGCTTGTTCAACCATATTTTGTTGTAATTCGGCCTCCAAAGCCATATTTTGTTTATTTTCGGCCACATAAGCCGTAATTCTTTCCCATACGGTGGGTATAGACATCATCACCGTTTAGGGACCATCCCACCCAGTAGGCTTGCAAAAGCCTATTGAAGGTGATGCCTCATCGATCACTTCCCTCTCCCATATAAAGCCATGGTTAGGGTGGAGATCTAGGGATTCAAACACATTGTCCATAGGGACATATGCAGTGTCTGAAGGTGTGCATGGCGCAATAGTCGCCAATTGTTTGTCAAAGGTCCTCCTTGTAATATGGTCGACCTCTGCCAAGAAATAACTCTGGTCTGCTTCTATATTTTCGACCAGGCCATCTTCTCTCCAAATAGAGAGTCTCTGGTGGAGTTTTGAGGGCACTGCTCCTACTCCATGGATCCACTCCCTACCCAGGAGTAGATTGAAGTTCGCTCTGGTGGGTATGACTATGAACATAGTTTTTCTCTTCACACTCCCCACTGTTAACTCCACTTCTATGGCTCCTAACGAATAGCCAGATTTTCCCTCATAATTAGTGAGGACTATGTTATGTGGCCGTAAATCAGTCTCTGATTTGCCAACTTTTGCTAGCACATGTTGTGGCATCAGGTTAACCGCTGCACCCCCATCAACCAATATTTTATTGACGCCTACATTGTTTACCTTTGCTTGTATAAACAATGGTTTTAGATGGTGTTTCATCCCTCCATCTGGCCTTTCGAAGACAGCATTCTGCTCTTCTATGGAGCCATTATTTAATACGTAGTAACACATTGGCCTGTGCTTAGCCATATCTTGATCGAAATCTTGTTCGATCTCAGTCACTTCTGAAATGACGTCGAATTCAATTGGCAGAACTGAAACGACGCAGATGATGTCGAGGTCTGGTTCTAAATCTAAAAATTCAGAGTCCATATCATCATCTAATTGCAGGCCTTCTTCAGAGTCAAGACCTTTTTTGATGTCTGCAAGGGGAGGGAATATCCTCTTTTTTGCTGACTTTCTTGGGATTTCGACACTGGAAGCTAATTGCTTACCTTTTCTTGTGTCGATATTCTCCTTTTTCTCAGCAGCAGTCAATTTCATCTGGCGTTGGTATCTTCGCCATTGCGTTCTTGTCATGGGGTTTTTCCCCTTGTAATTATTGCTGTAGGCGTACCTATTGGAATTAGGCGCCTTGTTTTGATTCATGGCATTGGAAGTCTCTCCTGCCATCTTTAGGTGACATTCAGTCTCCTTATTTCCTGGGTATACCCATCTTCCGACAGGGGCCCTTGCAGGTGGCACAAATGTTCTCCTTTGAGCCTTCGGAGCTTGTCTTGTTGAAGATGTAACCTTATATGGCACACCTCTTGGGTTGAAGCTGAATTTGGGCCTATTATCGACCCATTTGTTTTTTCTCTTGAATTGAGGAGTGACACTTTCAAGGTTTTTAGCGGCTTCTTTGTCGAATACAGAACTGCACCGTGGGCACAGCATCACCTCGGTATTATTTATCTTGCATCTGTTGAGGAAGTCTATCAAGTCTTCTTCAGCTTGTGGATAAACCACCTGCATTTTTTCAGCATATTGGTCATTGGTGACCATTTTGATGTTCGCTTCAAGACTTTCAGCAACCACTTCATTGGTTTCGACCATCAAAATATCTACTTCAGTGTAGTTTGCTTCTGCTGTGGGCATAGGATTGCTGTCGATCTGCATTGATGACTTATTTTTGTCATCAAATTTCAGCCTTCCATCATTCAATGCTTTCTGAACTAGATCCCTGAAAAGTACACATCGGGAGGTGTTATGACCCAAGAAATTATGATATTTGCAATAACCTCTTTTCTTTTGTTGTTCTAATGGTGGCATTTTTAGACCTTTAGGCACTAAAATTTGACCATCAGTCACCAAAAGATCAAATATTTGGTCACATTTTGTGACGTCGAAGGTATATGTTTTTGCAACAAACTTATCATTTTTTGGTTCGACAGGGTTTTTTCCATTTGAGGGGTTTAACAATTTGCATGTATATGGAGGTCCAGGTTTTAATTCTGCAATATTAACCTCCTCCTCGACATTTTCATAAGCTATGTCGAATTCTTGGCTATTGTTATCAACATTAACAAACGCCACTTTTTCTTTCTTATTGTTAAACTTGGTTGTCGAAGCTTTTTCTGCTTTAAGTCTTTCAACTTGTCGAACTCTATCAGCCAATTGAGCCATATCTCTTAAGTGTAAAGTATCCAGTTTTTTCCTGATGGAATAATCTAAACCACCAGCAGCCATTTCGACTAACTCATGTTTAGGCACTTGGGTGAAACATCTCGCCTTGAGTAGTCTAAATCTATTGAGATATTCATCAATAGATTCTGGCATTGTGCGTCGAACACTAGCCAATTCTTTAAGGCTAATCTTTGATTGTCCCATGTAAAATTGTTCATGAAAGGCTTTTTCTAATTGATTCCAATTAAACATGGAGTGCGAGGGTAATGTTGTAAACCAAGTAAATGCATTTTTCGTCAAAGAATTTGGGAAATATTTCATTTTCAAATTTTCGTTTAACGCAATGTCCCCAGCCTCAGTCAAATATCTTGCAATATGTTCGACAGTAGATTCGCTGGTTTCCCCAGCAAATTTTGTGAACTTAGGAATTTTCCACCCTCTAGGCAAATCTGTTTGCATCACATATTCAGACAAGGGAGATACAAAATTAGGTCTGTGTAAGCCTAAATTAAGACCATTTTGGGCTAGTATAGTTTCGACAAGATTAGCCAAATTATTTTGCATTCCGAGGTTATTTTGCTGGACTTGCCTAACTACCTCATCAGCATTTTGATTTCTATTTACTAGCACCACTTCAGGTATAGGCTCTTCGACAAATTGTTGTGCTCGATTCACGGGGGTTGCATTATTAGGCCTTTCGACAGGTAAGTCAACAGGCCTGATGTTTTGTACTTGGGGAATTTGCTGGTTTTGTATTTGTGGAGTGCCAAAGCAGTCAGCAATTCGACCCATTTGTGTTGCTAACATTTGGTAACTATTATTTGTGTCCTGTATCAGGGGATTAAACACTGTACCTATTTGCTGTGTTAGCATATTTACCATGTCATGGTTACTATCATCCATTTGTTGTCTTAATGCCAATAATGACGAAGTGGTTATTGAAGGTTGTATATTTCGACTATACATATTCTCTGATGGGTTGTGCATAGGCGAAAAGTTCGAAGCCATGTTATCTGCATATGTAGATGCATTTGTATGGAGTCCTACCATCATGGCGGTTGGCATTCCATAGGGGTAATTTCGACCATTCATGGGAAAACTATATGGCATATTTCCCACCATAGCATTGGGCATCCAGGGATTAGTTGAACCAAAGGTTGATGACTGGGGAATCATCATGTTCGACCCAGGAGTTATATTGGGGGCGGTTACAGCGGTTATACCCATGTCTGCCGAAGACGATAGTGGGGCGGTTACGCCGACCACGTTTGGAGCAGTTATGGGAGCGGTTACTCCTGGAGATGGTGCAGGAAGGGTTGTTCCCTGAGTGTTCGTGGCGTTGGTATCAATAACTGACGCCTGGGAATGTCCATTCGATGTAGAAGCACCATTCATGTTTGAACGCGGCATTTGATGTAACTGTCTACCACTTCTTAAACGCATGCAACGTGCGATGTACTGGTTCTGTATTCAACAAACCCAGAGTTATCTTAGTAAAAAATTTTAATTAGTTAGCACAAACGTCCCACTGGGCGTGCCAATTTGTTTACTGTGATTTTTAGTAAACACCGCTAGTTTCACTACACGTGTTACTTGCGAGATCAACTAGGAATCTCAGGCCATTTGTGATCAAATTTTACTAAGAATTGTTGATATTTAATAGTAGTGCAGAGACTTACGATAAAGTGCAAGAATTTGTAAATGCGGGAAGAGGAATCAAAATGCAGTAAATTGCAGTAATTGTAAGTGAAGAAGATGACAAAGTGCAGAAATCTAAAAGAAATGAAGACAATTATATAAAGAAGTGGTACGCAGAATCATACATGAATTCCTGTTGACTCTGTTTTCTCTGTTTGCGGAAGTAGAGTGTTTTAGGAAATATGTGTAATGAGATTTGCGACCCCCTTTTTCCCTCTACAGAACCTCTATTTATAATACAAATAAGACTATAACCGCTCAGCGGTTTTCTAAAACAAGATAAGACAGAGTAACTGCTACTTCGACGTGCTTCTACTTCGATTGTCTAACTGTTCTTTCTTTTCGACCAAGGAAGCAATATCCTATTCGACAGATCTCCATAGCTTTGCTTGTTTCGCTGTCTATAATCTTCTCTCTGTCGAAGTGTGGCCTCTTTTTCCAAATTCGCTAAGTTATGCATTAGGCTGCTTTCCCTTGGTTACTACCTCTTGAAGTCGAAATTATACCTTGGTGTCGAAGACCTGCCTTCTTTCTGAAATTATTAAGTCAAACCCTGTTGACTGCATCTAATATTAGCCTGTCGAAAATGCAGGCTAACAGGATGTGAATAAGGAAAATAAGAAAGCTGTAAATAGTAGTTGTGTAGATTTATTTATATGCTCATGCTTTGGCCCAGGCCCGTTAGGTCTTCTTAGAGAAGGCTATTTAAACTCTCTTGTATTTGTATTCAGGGGCATCGAGACATAATCAATAAAACGGAACTACACCTATTCTGTAGTCGCAGACGTAGGCAAACTTTGGCCGAGCTGCGTAAACAATATCGTGTGTACTAATTGACATGGTATCAGTAGGGTTGCGATCATCCCTGTGATTTCGGTCTCTCTGGTTCGTGTATCTCTATTGTGGATCTCTGGTTCGTGGTTCGGTTTTTTTTTTCGTGAATCCTCTAGTTCAAGAAGGAGATCTCTGTGTTCGCTGATTCTGGTCGATTCGGATCCTCTTGGTTCTTCGTTCGTGGTTTTTTGTCTTCGTGGATCACTTTGATTTTGTGCACCGTTTTGTGCGCTGTTTTGTGGATCTTGTAACACCTCATTTCTACCCGGTAAAATAATACGAAAATCAGAGTTATAAAAATTTCCAACAAATAAATGGAGCGCTACACTTTCAACTAAAAACAAAACAACATAATCAATTCGCCTGTGAAATCAGATACATAACACGCTAACTTAGATGAACCAATAAACAAATCCTTTTAGTCTTTAAAACAAGTCAACTTTCAATACTACGCAGCGGATTCACAACAAAAGTCAATTCAAAATAATCGTGGCATCTTTAACCAACTTAAGACAGCTCAGATTTAGCAAAACTCTTAATAGTAACAACTTTTAGTTTCAACAATAAAAATAACATAGCAAATAAGGAAAACAAGTGTTCATCCCCCCCGAGTGTTACGTATCAGAGCGACGACACCGACTCGATCTAACGAAGGTAAGAAGCCTTCATTCGTGATTACCTGCACGTTACCAATAGGAGGGTAACATTCAAATAGAAGGGGTGAGATATCGAACCATATAATAGGACATATGAAAAACAGTATGTTAGAATCAGAAAATATGAATTCACCACTTCGCAGTCCTCAAACAACTTCAATCAATCACAAGTCATCAACATAATCACTCAAGTATGCAATATGAATGCGACTCAATACTATGCACATGCATGTGGTACCATTGGAGCAGAACTCCCGTCGTCGTCGTAAAAATCTGCCAGTAAATAGAGGCATCAACAAGGCATAAGCCTTCACGTCACTTTGCCAGTCCAGGCCATCGTGTTTTGAGCATAGCTCCAACATGAAAATGCTATGTATGCGACGCGATGTGAATGCACAAACAATCAACAATGATTACATAGCAACACACAACAACAGCGGAATTCAACGTTGGCCATAGGCCTACAACATAATATCTTGCCAATAAATAGAGGTAATCCAACCAGATACACGTCGCCAACTTCACACAATGGTGATCACAACTAGGTGCAACATCATCAACAAATCAACAACTGAGCCAACAATTTAGCAACTTAATAAGTTAACAGTTTCACAACTCAACCAGCAGTTAACAACTCAACAAATTAACGATTAACAATTTAACGACTTAACCAACAATTAGCCAACCGTGGGCCTAATGCGCCTAAAGCGCCCAACAACCCACAAGACGGCGCCCAATGCGCCCAGCAAACGAACGAGGCAGCCACACATGGCGCCCATGGAACCCAGTGCGCCCAACAACCAACAAGCAACAAGCAACAGGCAGCAACACATGGCTCCCATGGCGCCCAGTGCGCCCAGCAAGCAACAGCCAACAAGCAACAGGCAGCCACACATGGCGCCCATAGCGCCCAGTGCGCCCAGCAACCAACAGACAACAAGCAACAGGCAGCAACACATGGCGCCCATGGCGCCCAGTGCGCCTGGCAACCAACAGACAACAAGCAACATGCAGCAACACATGGCGCCCATGGCGCCCAGTGCGCCTGGCAACCAACAGACAACAAGCAACAAGCAGCAACACATGGCGCCCATGGCGTCCAGTGCGCCTGGCAACCAACAGACAACAAGCAACAGGCAGCAACACATGGCACCCATGGCGCCCAGTGCGTCTGGCAATCAACAGACAACAAGCAACAGGCAGCGACACATGGCGCCCATGGTGCCCAGTGCGCCCAGCAACCAGCAGACAACAAGCAACAGGCAGCAGCACACGGCGCCCATGGCACCCAGTGCGCCCAGCAACCAACAGACAACAAGCAACAGGTAGCAACACATGGCGCCCAGTGCGCCCAGTACATCAGCAACGGCGCCCTATGCGCCCAGGGACCCAAATTTTGTGCATCATTGTGTTCAAAAACCCCGAAACTGATTTCAATCATCAACAGATATATTCAAACATTGACAAATAGTTTTCAAACATCAACAATAGTTTTCCAAACAACAACAATAGATTTCAAGGATTAAACCAACACATAGGATCCCTTATTTTCCCACATAAAGCCCTTCATGTACCCTATTATAGAGTTAGAACCCCCCCTTACCTGGGTTTTGAAGATTTCGCAGTCACCTCCCTTGGATGAAAAAATGCGCAGCCCCCTCTCTATTTCTCACCAAAGTTGCGTAGCCCCCTTCTCTCCTTGCTTCTAGGTTTTCTCTAATCCTTATTTTTCTTTCAGCTTATGACAACCTAACTTAATTCTAATTCTTACTTACTTATACTTCTCTTTATTTTTCTGATTAGTCTCATGGGCCACTCTTCACACCCCCCTTATATTACTAATTCTAACATAAACATAAGCCCACATAAAATAATATATTATTATTACTCTAATATTATTTTCCACACTTAATTAACCTATTAATTAAATAAAAGTCAACGTAGCAACTATACTAATAATTCCCAACTTCAACAATTCTCACACTTAATTATTGAATAAATTAATTAAATATTTGGGGCGTTACAACTCTCGCCCACTTAGAATATTTTCGTCCTCGAAAATTTACCTGATTCGAACAACTCGGGATAAGATTCCCGCATCTTGCTTTCCAGCTCTAATAAGTAGCACCGGTATCAATAATAGAAGTTAGAGGAATACTATTAATGAAGCATGTACCTCTAATAAGTCCATCTTCCTTAGAAGTCTCTGTCCCTGCCAAAGTGAACACTCTTCCACTAGCTCGCTCTTTCTTCGGTTTCTGACACTGACTACTAATGTGCCCTCCTTCGCCACAGTTGAAGCAAATCACCTCCTTATGCTCGCACTCGGACGCTTCATGCCCGGTCTTACCACAACGGAAACACCTATTCGTCTCAGCTTTGCACACGTTACTCTTATGACCAGCTTTACCACATTTGAAGCACACAATACCAACAGGAGCATCTCCCCCACTAGTTCTCTTACCATCAGCGACTTTCGGTTTGCCTTTACTTGCAGGAGCATCATACGGCTTACCACGATTCTGATGCTTTTTCCTCTTCTCATTAATAATCTTATAATGAGAATTGTGATCCTCTTCATAGATCCTGCAGCTATCAATTAAATCAGAGAAGACATGGATTTTCTGATACCCAATTGCCTTCTTGATCTAGGGCAGCAACCCGTTTTCAAACTTGATGCACTTCGAGAACTCAGCAGTCGCTTCACTATAGTGCGGATAGAACTTGGCTAACTCCACGAACTTAGCAGCATACTCAGCAACTGACAGGCTTCCTTGCTTCAGCTCAAGGAATTCAATTTCCTTCTTACCCCGAACATCTTCAGGATAATACTTCCTCGTAAACTCCCTACGAAACACAACCCAAGAGATCTCTTCACCTGCAGCTTCGTATCTCTGACTAGTCTCTAGCCACCAGTCATCGGCCTCTTCTGCCAACATATGAGTACCATAACGAACCTTCTGCGCTGGAGTGCAGTCCATCACACGAAAAATCCTCTCTGTAACGCCCCAAAAATAATTGATTAATTTATTTAATTAATTTAATAGGATTTGTGTGGTAGAAATAATAATATAATTATATGTTATTAATAGTTAGTCCATTAGGGGTTAGTAATAGTGATTTTAAGTGATTGGCCCATGAGTAATTCGAATAAGTGATGAAAAAGCCCATAAGACCAAATAAAAATATAAAAGGGCTAGGTTAGGGTTTTGTTGTCATTAGAAGGAAAAAGAAAAAAAATAAGGATTGAGAAGAGAGAGCTAGGAGGGGGCGGCGCTAGCACAAGAGAAAGAAGGAGAGAAAACGTGAATCAAGAGGAGAGAGAAGAAGCTAGGGTTCGAATCATCCATCAAGCTAGGGTTGTGTATTCATCTAAGGCTAAGGTAAGGGTGAGATTCATGCTTTATAAGGGTTGGTATGAAGGGTTGTATGTGGGTTAGGGTTTGGTAGTCATCATATGCGTATCATGTTTATTATGTGTTTGATAAAATGCTTTGAATGCTATATTGGTTGATTTTGTCATGTAATTGATGTTCCCATGCCCTAATACTATGTTTGATGATTGCATGTGGGGGTTAGGGTATGATGATTTATCACATGTATGATTATATGTTTGTGTTGCCTTGTTGAACCAATTGTTGATGATTGAACCTATTTGTTGATGTTTGAGATCACTTGTTGATGTTTGAATATGGTTGTGGAGGTTGGAAATCAATTTGGGGTTTTGAATTCGCAAAGAAAACAGGGTATAAGTTCGGTTATACAGTAACTGGGAACAATCAAGTGGTCCAAAAGTTATGTGGTTTACCTTTTCGGAAACTAGACTTAATGCTTGTTAATTTGGCACTAGTTTGGTTGCATTTGGAGTTGTATAGCTCGAGTTATAGGCGTCACAAGTTAGGTTAAAATTATGGAAACAGTCTGGATATAGGTTCGGTATTTCGTGTATAACGTTTTTGTTTGAACTCCTTTTTGAATGATTCTTAATTCATTGTAAACTACACTCAATTTGTTTCGGGTTAGGCTCAAGTCCCATGTCATTTGACTGAGTTTTGATAATTTTAGAGGTGTCACAAGCTAGGTCATGGTGGCTGTCCTGTTTTCTGAACCTTGTTGCTTATTTACTAAAACTGTACGAATTGGACCATTATTTTGCAAAATAAAAATTATAGTCAGGAACTAGACATTCTTAGATTTCCATAGAGGGGTCCTTTGCTAAGTTTCGATGTCGTTTGATAGGTTAATTAATTCACCGAAGTAGAGGTAGGTTGCTGAAAATTAATGTTGCTGTTGCTGTTTACTGAAAATCATGTTGCTGTTGATGTAAATTAATGTTGCTGTTTACTGAAAATCATGTTGCTGTTGCTGTAAATTAATGTTGCTG
The DNA here is from genome assembly GCA_039519185.1 of Astragalus membranaceus. Taxonomy (NCBI): domain Eukaryota; kingdom Viridiplantae; phylum Streptophyta; class Magnoliopsida; order Fabales; family Fabaceae; genus Astragalus; species Astragalus membranaceus. Next base: position 111,296,947 of record CM076848.1, on the reverse strand, counting down.
TTTACTGAAAATCATGTTGCTGTTGCTGTAAATTAATGTTGCTGTTTACTGAAAATCATGTTGCTGTTACTGAAAATCATGTTGCTGTTGCTGTAAATTAATGTTGCTGTTTACTGAAAATCATGTTGCTGTTGCTGTTGCTGAAAATCATCTTGCTGTTGCTGTAAATTAATGTTGCTGTTTACTGAAAATCATGTTGCTGTTGCTGAAAATCATATGTGCTGTTTCTATTTTGTGTGCTATTCCTATTTTGGGGTGGTTGTTGGTTGTCCCTATTTTTGTGGGTGGTTATTGGTGCCCTTAGCGCCCTATTGTCTTGTTGATTTTGTTGTTGTCGGCCGGTGGCCATTGTTGGATTGCCTCATTAGGCATGAAGTTGTTGTTGTAGGCCGGTGGCCATTGTTGAATTGTTGATGTTGCGTGTCGGCGCATTAGCGCCTATGTTTGTTGTCGTTGCGTGTCGGCGCTTTAGCGCCTATAGTTGTTGCTTGTTGTTGGTGCCCTAGCGCCTTTAGTTGTTATTTGTTGTGGGCACCTTAGCGCCTATTGTTGTGGCTGAGCCGTTGACCTGGATGATGTTGTTTGGTTGATGTTGTTGTCGTTATTGTCGTGTTGTTGATTATGTTGTTAAATGTTGTTGTTGACTTTGTTGTGGGTACCGCCGAATGGCCCACATTGTTTGGTGGTGGGTACCGCCGAATGGCCCACATTGTTTTGTTGAGGGTATCGCCGAATGGCCCAAACTGTTGATGAATTTTTGTCTTGAAGGCCTATGGCCAATGTCGAGTCTTATGTCGTTGTTGTGCTAAGATATGCTCTTTGTTGTTGATTGTCTCTGGTGCATTGTTCATGGTGTCGCATACATTTCATATGCATTATTTTGGTGATGAAGGCTTCGGCCTTGGAGCTATAGGTGGTGATGATGATGCTCAAAAAACTTGGTAATGATATAGGTGATGATGCCCTTATTGGCTATTTATTTGGTGATGATTGGTACCACATGCATATACCCGTTGGTGTGGGTTGCATCTCATTCATTTGCTCATGACATTGGTGATGATTCTTGGTGATTGCAATTTGATGTTGTTGTGAAGATATATGCTTGTTGTGCTGATGTTGACTATTGTGATGATAACGACCGTTATGTCCAAGCTGTTGTTGACCTGTTGACTGTTGTGACGATATTTGTCTGTGGTGACTATCTGATATTCTGACCCGTGTATACGGTCTTTCATACGATTCTTTATATTGTTTGATATCTCACCCCTTCTGTTTGAATGTTACCCCTATGTTGGTAACGTGCAGGTGATCTCGAATGAAGACCATAGTTCTTCGTTAGTTCGGTGTCGTCGCTCTGATACGTAGCACTCGGGGGGATGAACACTATTTATATTGTTTATGTTATTTTTTGGATTTTGATGTTATAAATCTTACATGGTCACTACGTTTGTTTTAGTTGAACCCTTATGATTTTCCGCTGCGTGAATGAGTAAGAGTTGATTTGTTTTTAAGACTAAAAATGTTGTTTGCCGGTTCATCCGAGTGATGAGTGTTATGTATCCGTTTAAGGTTTTTTTATGTCGAAAAATGTGACGCTCATTTGATTGCGAAAACTCTGATATTTTATTAATAATTACCGGGTAGAAATGAGTGTTACACTCTCTATCTCTTTCAGCCAAGCCAACGCTCCATCAGGATTATACTTGCCTTTGAAGGTAGGCGGATTCTCCCTCTGAAAGGTCGCCAAACTACGAGACCCAGCATTTTCGCCAACGTTCGGCTGATTCTCCAAAGCCTGTGCCATAGCCGCCAACAAGGCAGCAGCGATAGCAGCATCATTCCTTCCAGCCATCTTAACTTATTACTACAACACAAACAATAGTTAGAACTAAATGACAATACTCGATCGTCAAATGACACAACAACTAGACAACTTGGTCGGACGGACCGAAACAGCTCTGATACCACTAATGTAACACCCCATTTCTACCCGGTAAAATAATACGAAAATCAGAGTTATAAAAATTTCCAACAAATAAATGGAGCGCTACACTTTCAACTAAAAACAAAACAACATAATCAATTCGCCTGTGAAATCAGATACATAACACGCTAACTTGGATGAACCAATAAACAAATCCTTTTAGTCTTTAAAACAAGTCAACTTTCAATACTACGCAGCGGATTCACAACAAAAGTCAATTCAAAATAATCGTGGCATCTTTAACCAACTTAAGACAGCTCAGATTTAGCAAAACTCTTAATAGTAACAACTTTTAGTTTCAACAATAAAAATAACATAGCAAATAAGGAAAACAAGTGTTCATCCCCCCCGAGTGTTACGTATCAGAGCGACGACACCGACTCGATCTAACGAAGGTAAGAAGCCTTCATTCGTGATTACCTACACGTTACCAATAGGAGGGTAACATTCAAATAGAAGGGGTGAGATATCGAACCATATAATAGGACATATGAAAAACAGTATGTTAGAATCAGAAAATATGAATTCACCACTTCGCAGTCCTCAAACAACTTCAATCAATCACAAGTCATCAACATAATCACTCAAGTATGCAATATGAATGCGACTCAATACTATGCACATGCATGTGGTACCATTGGAGCAGAACTCCCGTCGTCGTCGTAAAAATCTGCCAGTAAATAGAGGCATCAACAAGGCATAAGCCTTCACGTCACTTTGCCAGTCCAGGCCATCGTGTTTTGAGCATAGCTCCAACATGAAAATGCTATGTATGCGACGCGATGTGAATGCACAAACAATCAACAATGATTACATAGCAACACACAACAACAGCGGAATTCAACGTTGGCCATAGGCCTACAACATAATATCTTGCCAATAAATAGAGGTAATCCAACCAGATACACGTCGCCAACTTCACACAATGGTGATCACAACTAGGTGCAACATCATCAACAAATCAACAACTGAGCCAACAATTTAGCAACTTAATAAGTTAACAGTTTCACAACTCAACCAGCAGTTAACAACTCAACAAATTAACGATTAACAATTTAACGACTTAACCAACAATTAGCCAACCGTGGGCCTAATGCGCCTAAAGCGCCCAACAACCCACAAGACGGCGCCCAATGCGCCCAGCAAACGAACGAGGCAGCCACACATGGCGCCCAGTGCGCCCAGCAACCAACAGCCAACAAGCAACAGGCAGCAACACATGGCGCCCATGGCGCCCAGTGCGCCCAGCAACCAACAGACAACAAGCAACAGGCAGCAACACACGGCGCCCATGGCGCCCAGCAACCAACAGACAACAAGCAACAGGCAGCAACACACGGCGCCCATGGCGCCCAGCAACCAACAGACAACAAGCAACAGGCAGCAACACATGGCGCCCATGGCGCCCAGTGCGCCCAATACATCAGCAACGGCGCCCTATGCGCCCAGGGACCCAAGTTTTGTGCATCATTGTGTTCAAAAACCCCTAAACTGATTTCAATCATCAACAAATATATTCAAACATTGACAAATAGTTTTCAAACATCAACAATAGTTTTCCAAACAACAACAATAGATTTTAAGGATTAAACCAACACATAAGATCCCTTATTTTCCCACATAAAAGCCTTTCATGTACCCTATTCTAGAGTTAGAACCCCACCCTTACCTGGGTTTTGAAGATTTCGCAGTCACCTCCCTTCTTGGATGAAAGAATGCGCGGCCCCCTCTCTATTTCTCACCAAAGTTGCGCAGCCCCCTTCTCTCCTTGCTTCTAGGTTTTCTCTAATCCTTATTTTTCTTTCAGCTTATGACAACCTAACTTAATTCTAATTCTTACTTACTTATACTTCTCTTTATTTTTCTGATTAGTCTCATGGGCCACTCTTCACACCCCCTTATATTACTAATTCTAACATAAACATAAGCCCACATAAAATAATATATTATTATTACTCTAATATTATTTTCCACACTTAATTAACCTATTAATTAAATAAAAGTCAACGTAGCAACTATACTAATAATTCCCAACTTCAACAATTCTCACACTTAATTATTGAATAAATTAATTAAGTAATTAATTAAATATTTGGGGCGTTACAGATCTCTTCGTCTTCGGTTCGGATCTCTTTCGGTGTGCGCCGTTCTCGTGTGTACTAATTGACATCCTCGTGGTAGTTTAAGTAGAATGCATAGTTCGTGGCCTATTCTCTTGATTATTTACAATTTATCTCATTGGTTGTGTATGAAGCGAAAATATGGTATGCTATCCATGACTCCAGTGTTCCCTATTTCTTTGAATTTGTTTTTCAATAAATTTAGGATTTCACTTTAAATTGTAATTAACATTATGTTTTGAACCTTGTTAGCCGATTAGAATGGCTATATAGCCTTTAGTTACTTTGATGTGGTCATGGGCCTTGTTTTCCTTTCTTTAAATGGATTGTATGTTGGGCTTAGGATCCATGGCTTAGGATCCATTAGACCCAACATATAAATGTTATTTCACTACTTGTATTTCCTTAGACTTTGATGAATGTGAGCCACAAAGAGGCGTGAGGCGTGAGAGCTTGAGAGCAATGTAGAAGTGAGTTCATCATGTTCTCCTTGGTTATTGGAATAGAACCTTGAGCACCTACCTTTGAGGCTTGGAGAAGCTCAAAGCGGCGTGTGGTCTTAATCTTCTTCCCAAGGAAGAATTGGCGGACATTAGTCTCCACTTCATCTCTATTCTTTCCACATTTTATTCTTTTTCACTTTTGTGTTTTTCAAGTAAGTGTCATGATCTAATCTTGAAATTGTGTTCATGTTCATCATCATGATTTAGAAATTCATCTTGAAATGCTCATTAGTACGAACAAGAAATGTACGGACACGAGGGGTGCTGGGTTATTCACCCTTTTTTTTTCTCCTGCCAATATTTATAGTAAGCCATGTAATCATTCTTATGTTTCGTACAACAAAAACTTTGTAACAAATACTCAAATAGCATGACTCTTAAAATAATGATTCAACCTTTCTTATTTAGTAGGAATAGAACTTGGTACCTTGAAGTTCGCAACAATCACACCCCCTATACACCCTATGCACTAGAGCGAGGATTCTCTCCGGTTATTTAATGAGTCTTTTTCTCTCTTACAATAACTATCCGGTTAAACCAATATCGTTGGCCCAGTGACTTAATCTATCCTGGGACACGGGGGTCGACTCGGTGCTCCCGGGTTCGATTCCGGCGGTAGACAAACTCGGTGTTGGCCAGTGCGAAATTTGATCCTAAGCACGAGCAGAGATTAGTCTTTCGTTGAAATCGTTGAGACATTCTGGGTAGCCGTTGTTGGTCCGAACAAAAAACTATCGGTAATTGAAGAGAATTCAAACTCCAGATCCACCTAGCGCTAGACCACTGATATTTCAACAATGAGCCTTAATCAACCGACTCAAATGTGATGTAATTTGTTTGGTTTATTTATTGGTCGGGATCAAAATTTCTGCTCAACTCAAATCAATTCCTTCCTTATATTATCCTCCGGTACAAAACTACTAGACGCCGCATTGCATGACACCATTGACCAGATCCAATAAATGAAGGAAAATTTCGTGCAATCCGGTAACCGAAGGAATCGTTTCTTTATGCATTGCACGACAAAGAAAAATCACAAATCCGCTAACTTTTTTATTTTTAAACTCTCTGCTGGATGGATATATTAAGCCTAACGTGCTGTACAAGTAATTATGAATTGAGAGACTAAAACTTAGATGATTTATTCTATTTATGAGCTGACATTATCATTAGTTATGAACTATGATGATTCATTAATTCTATTTCAATGCTTTCAAAAAGAAAAGAACTATATATATCAAAATCAATAAGTATGTGAAAAAATAAGAAACCAGATGTCCAAGTGGTAACTGAGTTCGTATTCCACTCAAAGTCTCGAGTTTGAATTTTAGGCGTGACAAAAATCTTATTGATAGGGGAAAACCACACGGACCGACAAAGTCGAGTACTCGTGGTCAGCCAAGTTCTACGGTCTTGATTAGGTACCGGCAAAGTCGGATGATATTGCACACCAATAACACCGGTAAAAAAAAATGAGAGAAAGAATGCTCAAAAGACTTTGTATCATTCCAAATTTCCAATCACATCTCTTACAAGTTACATGTTTCTTTCAAGACTTCCATTTATTGTAGCTAATTTCTAATACTACTCACAGAGTGTTTCAACGCTATCAATGAAAAATTAGTCTCCACTCGTACTGGCCAATACCGAATTTGTCCACTTTAGAAATCGAACCCAGGAGCTCTGGACAAAGATATCGCAAGATAGATGTAACATCCCTAATTTTTAAAGACTCGTACTATGATGCCTAAGGCCGAGTAATTATTTGTGGGAATAATTGGTCGTGTCTCGGGGATTAATAGTCGAGGAAAAGTCCAAAGAAATCCTACTCTACATTTAATTGTGGCTTAGTCATGGTTTAAATGAAAAATTCAGCCGAAGGGTAAAATGGTCATTTCACCTCACATCGAAGATGAATCACCCAACGATATAATAACCAGATCCTAGTCAAGATACGATCATGAAAATGGTATTTATATTCATAAGCCGGGTGAATTAATGAGTGCTTGATTGATTAAAATGAATTTAAATGAGAACTAAGGAGTAAGGGTATTTTGGACATTTCCCTTTTTTTTTAAAAGCACCTCAGCTCACTAAACTAGCTGAGCACCCTCCTTTCCCCCTCATTCAGCAACTAAGGAAAACCAGAAAATGTGAGGGTGAGAGAAAGGAGAAAATGCGAGAGAGAGAGAGAGAAGAGAAGAGGAGGTAAAGAAGAATTCATCAAAACCATTGCATGTAAGTGAATGTTTATCCCTTCAATTCAGTTTTTCATCCTCTTTCCAACTATCTAACTATCATCATCCCATTCCTTCTCATTCAGCTTTTACCATCTCTGAAACTCCTAGCTCTCAAGTAGCAAAGATGGAGTTTTGAGGAGTTTAGTGCTTGCATGTTGATTTGTGAAGCTCATTAATCAAGTGAGGAGTCAACATTCAGTATTTGAACCTTGTAAAGGTCTCCCTTCTGGTTTGGGGTTGTAGTGGACAGAGGAGGATCCATGGAGGAATTTCAATTCGGTTTTGGAACTCAATTTCGTAATGGCAAGGGGATTAAGGGTGATGATCCAAGTCAATCAAGATTTCTGGGTGAAACCCGTATGGCATACCTTCATTGTTTTCATCGTATCTCACTGTACACAACTCCGATGATTGTGATTCTTGTCCCTCTGGAAACTAGACAAAAAGCTCTTCATTTTGGGCACAAGAACCGTATGATTTTATGGAGAAATGAGAGAGATATCCTGTTCACAAGTTTCGGTTTCAGAATCAAACATTGTCCTGGACCGGTCACATAGCTTCGGTGATATCTCTCAAACCACTGGATGCATGCGTGTGAATCCTTGACCATCTGAAAGTAGACGAAATTATCTTCACAATGAGCACTGATTTGAGTAGATTTGGTCACGGATTGACCAAATTATGCATGTTGCAAAACTGAGTCATGTTGCTGGAAAACAGAAAGAAGAATGCTGGAAATGTGGTTTGTCGAAATTGAGTTCGGTTCGCCGAAGTCTCGAACGCCATCAGTTCGATATACTGAAGTGGGGTTCAGTAACAAGAATTTGATCGAGTTACTGGTGGTGCATGTGGGACCCATCGAGTTCAGATGCGGAGACACTAGGAGCGTGTACGTGACTACGGGGATTGTTCGAGTGGTTACAATCCGGCCGTTCGTGTTCCGGCGTGATTTCTCACGGGATCGTCAACCGGGTGAGTTCTACTCACGGATAGGGATATTTTTATGTGTCTTGAAAATATATCGGTTTTGAGTCATAAGGCAATTATCAATTTTTGAAAGATTTTGGAACCGAAAACCGTTTTTGAGCAATATCGTAGTTTTACGGTTTTTATTGAATTGTTGAACAATTTGCGAAATTGTTATTTTAAGTGCTTTCACTGGAATATGGTCTGGAATGTTGTTTATTAAATCCGTTTTCAGGTTGGAGAACGATCGGAATTCGATTTGGGCGAGAAATGGAAAGCGGAATGAGAAACTAGAATTCAGTAACAGAACAGGCCGCACGGGTCGTGCGCCCCTGGGCACGGACCGTGCGTCCTCTTCGGGTTGGCTGTGTGATTTTGGTAAATCACGCACGGGTCGTGCGCCCCTGGGCACGGACCGTGCGTGAGCTGCTGTTACCGGACTCTGATTTCTCATTTCGTCGCTCCTTTCGATCCCGAATCACTTCTAATCTTCTTCCCAACCCATTTTAAGGATATTGCCTTATTGACAACCGTATTTTGAACTTATTCGACTCACGATTTTGAAAGAGTTTCAAAAGCATATTTGATTGAAAAAAAACCGAAACCCTAGTATACGTGTGGGTACACCGTCTGATGGACTGACTGAATATATATGTTTATATATGTCAAATGAAAATGATTATAATGCCGGAGGTCTAACTTATGAATTCCTCAAAACGGGTTATAGATCGATATGGATATTGTTTATCCAATTATTATGTGATTGATCCTTTGGTGATCGAAAAGATATAAATTATCTAACTCTCGAGAACTTGATGCGTATTGTCATACGTATTGCGTTGGGTGACGACCCGACAAGTAGCATACTAGGGAGGGTAGTCATGACCCCTTACCTATGGCCCTGAATGTGTTTTGGCGTGGTCAACTCACGGGTTACCGATATTCGTGACGTTGGGTTCACAATCGGTTTATGCTAAACTAAGACTATGGTATTACCGATATTCGTGACGTTGGGTTCACAATCGGTTTATGCTAAACTAAGACTATGGTATTTCCGATATTCGTGACGTTGGGTTCACAATCGGTTTATACTAAATAAAAATGTGAACACGATTTGCTTGGCATTTCGATTATAGCTTGTGATAGCTAATTATCTATATTTTGATAACGGTTTAATAAGTGGAACACACGATTACCGGGATTAGCACTGGATTGCAGTCGGTACGTGTGAAATAAATTCACGAAGTGCGTGGCATTTCGATTAATAAATAAGACATTGTTATGTCAGCTTTTGTTGTAACGGTTTAATAAATTGAACCGAGTGTCAGTGAGGGGGCACGGTAGGACTCTCTGAGACAAGTTGTCTCACCCAATCCATATTTGTTGTTTTTACAGAGAACAGGTTATAAGGACAGAAGGCGGCACAGTTGGTTGTCGGGTTCGATGAGAAGATTGAAGATTGATTCATTTATTATTGTCCTTGTTCTTCTGTAGTTGTCTCTGTATTCGGTCGTATGACTCGAGCTTGTATTAGTTATATTTTTATAGTTTCCGCTGTTTCTTGTAAAGATGTATATCTAAACAGGAATTTTTATACTCTGATTTATACCAAATTGTATATTTAGGTATTTCTTTGTTAAAGAAATACCGGGGTGTTACATTTGGTATCAGAGCAGTTCGGCCTTGTCGGACGTAGTGACCTTCGGGTCGAGAACATAGGATCGAGTCAGCTAGGGACTTAGACAATTATATGTCAGACCTTTTTAGTATATTATGTGACGTATTGAGTCAGGATCCACTCAATGTTTCATGTAAGTTACTGAAAACTATGACAGATAGTTGCCTCAGCCCCGAAAATGTCCGAGACCCTACACCATAGGATTCTCAGCCTTCTCGTTTCATTAGAGCGCGCGGCAGGAGCAGAGGGCTACATATGACAATTGGAAACGATGATGGGCATCCGCGATGGTTCGAGGGAACTGTGGGCGCCTGTTCAGTAAATAAATCTGATGCGGCTAGTGAGTCGCGGCATGAAACGTTTTAGATTTTATCGAGAAGTACAAATCAAGCGAAGCCATGGTGCGGCAGTAACGTCAGTGTACTGAAATCTGTCAGATTAGTTAACACCCAAAATCCTGACCTTTATTTAGTCAGCGTATCAGTTTTCGAGATATCGTTTGCATCATAAATCTTACATTCTGGTGTCAGTCAATCCCAGTTAGGGCAGCAGTCAAGGAAAATCCTTATCGGTTAATTTTAAGCATAGATTCCAATTCTTCTTCTTCCGAGTCACAATGTGACGGATGACAAAGCCAATTGAGTAAAAATACTCCGTCGTCAGTATTGACTAGTGGAATCATAAGTGCCGATCAGGTTAAGTCCCGATCAGGAATTATGAATCAGATCCTTCAAAGCAAATCAGTATGTGGAATCGGTAGGAGTGACCTTATTTCAATCCGCTGCCGGAAGCATTCCGATCACGGTCTATGAGAAATTCTCGTTAGTCCTCCGAATCATTTTGTTCGTAACTTCTGCTCCGGAACTCCGATTTTTATGTTCCGAGAGGCGTTGGAAAGCTAACAGAAATATCTACACCGATGAATGGGTGGTGAACCGTATCTTCAATTGTATTTTGAAGTGTACCTCTGTTTTAAATCTGAACCGTAAACTCTAAGCATTCGTGGAATGTGGACCTCCCTGTTGTACGGGAAATTGGTAAAAGGATCTCCAATCAGTCAGTTTAGACTCCTAGAACCCGTTCTAAAGCTATATTGATTAATGTAAGGTAATAATTATGTCTGGATAGTCGGGGAAGTTCGAAAAGAAGCTGGGCCAAGGAAAATTCTAAATGATAAATTCAACGAATCAATACGAAGACACTTATGGTGTGCTCGTGTGATTCCCAAAATAACCTTTTGTTTTTCAAAATCCTCTGGTGCCACCGCAATTTCAATTTGTGACTGATCCGAGAATAATTACTACATTGGAGTTAATCGAGAAACCAAAGATTGTCTAGAATGACTCTAAATCTCACCTCCGAAAGAAGACCGTAAGTCGTTCTAGTAGGATTCCCAATATCGAAAATTGCATCTCCTTAGGATCTGAGTGATCAAGAATCTATGAAAGATAGGTATCAAAGTTCAAGCCTAGTTGATCTAGAAAGACAACTGTGATTGGATAAGTCGTTGACTTAGACAATCCTGAAAGAGCCATAACCTGTATAAGGGCGCCGAACTGTAGGTTGAATTATGAGGATAGAGTCATAATGGTCGAAAGACGCACCCTTATCATTACTTTGGGTTAGTTAAAATATCGGTTGTACTGATGACTACCTGAGATGCTAGAAATATTTCTAAGATGACCAAAGATGTGAGTTACTCAAACTTTTGCTCGGAAACAATTGCAGGCTAGGTAAAACGTGAATATAATAACTAGTTGGAGAAGTATCAAGCCACGTTAGGGCAATCATCTTTTGGCAGTTCTAGTGCTCAAGCTTCCGCTACTGAAATGAAACTCCAATCGTTAATCTGGATCCCGTTAGGGTTGACAGTAAGTTGTTATGACTTTGATCCATCGGATGGATCGAAGCTAGTTTCACCATTCTAATAAGCTATCGGCAAGATGTCAATAAAGCAAGTATGTACTGAATTCAGAGTTGTCTGATTCAACTAGTACACGAGGCTTTCTAAGAATCCGATGAGTTGGGTACGTGTAGCGCTTTTCCCTTTTCACCACTACACCCGTTTGATGGTAGAGTGAGTGAGGATGAACCGTATGTCGGTCGGAGACTAAATGATTGGACAGTGACTGTATGACACATGAGTCCTTGATAGTGAACTTTATAACCTTTGTGTAGTCTCTTGAGACGGTCAAGTCGTGTCTGTTTTTCATCATGAAATACGAACCTTGTTTTTAATCTCGAAGTTTTGTCTTGGACCGATTCGAGAAAGGAATTGAAAGGAAGTGAATTGAATCGAGTGGAATAGCGGCTGGAGAAGAATTTTTAAAGCAAATACCCGCTTTCTTTTCGGCTCAATGTCCCTCCCGATCCCTTCCTCGAACGAACCTAATTATTTTGTTTTAACGGAACCGAACTCAAGCACGAAAAGAAAAAAAATTTTGCGAGATTTTGATCGCACAAATGGTTGACTCCAACAAAATAACACCTTTATTCTCACTTTCGAACTTGCAAATTTAAAAATTTGAGAATGAGATTCCGCTTTGTTGGAGCGCCGTGCATTGAGTAAAGTCATCTATAAGTTGGGGTGAATTAACTTTTGAGATAGTCGTATTTTCAAACTATCGTCATTAGAAACCCCATTGAACAGAATTTTCATTCAAATGGAACTATTGTACTTTCAAGCTTTGGAACTGATTTAATGAAAGAATATTTTATTATTATTTTAGAGTTTTTTTTTCTGGATTCGGTTGCAAGGAAAATCGTTTCTAGATTCCTTGGACTGAAAGTCGACCTGTTTTATAAAATAACTCTGTTTGCTTCAGTCGAGATTTTTAGTAAAATGAGTCAAATGCTTATGTGAGCGTAACTCGGGAAGAGAATAAAACTTTTCTTCTGGATACCATATGGTTTGATTTCAAAGAAATTCTCTTAAAGTCATCGTTTCGTTCCAATTCAAGCTACGGCTAGGCCGAAACCTTCCGAGTTCCTGACCTCGATAGTGCAGGATGTGTGGATACCATAACTATGAGTTCGTGTCCTCAACAGGTTGTAGGCATTCCATGGCCCATAACAATTAGTGTCAGCTTTCAAGAGGTCGGAATAGTTAATTTCTGAAGAAAGTCTGTATCTTCATGATGTCTTTCACGTGTCTCAGTTGAGAAAATGTATTCCCGATCCACTTCAACCGTTGAGCGTTGAAACGATCGATCTTCGACCGGATTTATCTTTCCAACCTTATCCTAGTCATATCCTAGGGCGTGACATGAAGACATTGAGGTCAAGGGCCATTCTGATTGTCAAGATAGTCTGGGAAGGCTTCTCAGCCGAAAAGGCTACCCGGGAATTGGAAGAGGACATGATGACCCGATATCAATACCTTTTTGCTTAAGGTTCGTCTTGTCAATTTTGAGGACAAAATTTTTAAAAGTTGGGGTGATTGTAACATCCCTAATTTTTAAAGACTCGTACTATGATGCCAAAGGCCGAGTAATTATTTTTGGGAATAATTGGTCGTGTCTCGGGGATTAATAGTCGAGGAAAAGTCCAAAGAAATCCTACTCTACATTTAATTGTGGCTTAGTCATGGTTTAAATGAAAAATTCAGCCGAAGGGTAAAATGGTCATTTCACCTCACATCGAAGATGAATCACCCAACGATATAATAACCAGATCCTAGTCAAGATACGATCATGAAAATGGTATTTATATTCATAAGCCAGGTGAATTAATGAGTGCTTGATTGATTAAAATGAATTTAAATGAGAACTAAGGAGTAAGGGTATTTCGGACATTTCCCTTTTTTTTTAAAAGCACCTCAGCTCACTAAACTAGCTGAGCACCCTCCTTTCCCCCTCATTCAGCAACTAAGGCAAACCAGAAAATGTGAGGGTGAGAGAAAGGAGAAAATGCGAGAGAGAGAGAGAAGAGAAGAGGAGGTAAAGAAGAATTCATCAAAACCATTGCATGTAAGTGAATGTTTATCCCTTCAATTCAGTTTTTCATCCTCTTTCTAACCATCTAACTATCATCATCCCATTCCTTCTCATTCAGTTTTTACCATCTCTGAAACTCCTAGCTCTCAAGTAGCAAAGATGGAGTTTTGAGGAGTTTAGTGCTTGCATGTTGATTTGTGAAGCTCATTAATCAAGTGAGGAGTCAACATTCAGTATTTGAACCTTGTAAAGGTCTCCCTTCTGGTTTGGGGTTGTAGTGGACAGAGGAGGATCCATGGAGGAATTTCAATTCGGTTTTGGAACTCAATTTCGTAATGGCAAGGGGATTAAGGGTGATGATCCAAGTCAATCAAGATTTCTGGGTGAAACCCGTATGGCATACCTTCATTGTTTTCATGGTATCTCATTGTACACAACTCCGATGATTGTGAATCTTGTCCCTCTGGAAACTAGACAAAAAGCTCTTCATTTGGGGCACAAGAACCGTATGATTTCATGGAGAAATGAGAGAGATATCCTGTTCACAAGTTTCGGTTTCAGAATCAAACATTGTCCTGGACCGGTCACATAGTTTCGGTGATATCTCTCAAACCACTGGATGCATGCGTGTGAATCCTTGACCATCTGAAAGTAGACGAAATTATCTTCACAATGAGCACTGATTTGAGTAGATTTGGTCACGGATTGACCAAATTATGCATGTTGCAAAACTGAGTCATGTTGCTGGAAAACAGAAAGAAGAATGCTGGAAATGTGGTTTGTCGAAATTGAGTTCGGTTCGCCGAAGTCTCGAACGCCATCAGTTCGATATACTGAAGTGGGGTTCAGTAACAAGAATTTGATCGAGTTACTGGTGGTGCATATGGGACCCATCGAGTTCAGATGCGGAGACACTAGGAGCGTGTACGTGACTACGGGGATTGTTCGAGTGGTTACAATCCGGCCGTTCGTGTTCCGGCGTGATTTCTCACGGGATCGTCAACCGGGTGAGTTCTACTCACGGATAGGGATATTTTTATGTGTCTTGAAAATATATCGGTTTTGAGTCATAAGGCAATTATCAATATTTGAAAGATTTTGGAACCGAAAACCGTTTTTGAGCAATATCGTAGTTTTACGGTTTTTATTGAATTGTTGAACAATTTGCGAAATTGTTATTTTAAGTGCTTTCACTGGAATATGGTCTGGAATGTTGTTTATTAAATCCGTTTTCAGGTTGGAGAACGATCGGAATTCGATTTGGGCGAGAAATGGAAAGCGGAATGAGAAACTAGAATTCAGTAAAAGAACAGGCCGCACGGGTCGTGCGCCCCTGGGCACGGACCGTGCGTCCTCTTCGGGTTGGCTGTGTGATTTTGGTAAATCACGCACGGGTCGTGCGCCCCTGGGCACGGACCGTGCGTGAGCCGCTGTTACCGGACTCTGATTTCTCATTTCGTCGCTCCTTTCGATCCCGAATCACTTCTAATCTTCTTCCCAACCCATTTTAAGGATATTGCCTTATTGACAACCGTATTTTGAACTTATTCGACTCACGATTTTGAAAAAGAGTTTCAAAAGCATATTTGATTGAAAAAAAACCGAAACCCTAGTATACGTGTGGGTACACCGTCTAATGGACTGACTGAATATATATGTTTATATATGTCAAATGAAAATGATTATAATGCCGGAGGTCTAACTTATGAATTCCTCAAAACGGGTTATAGATCGATATGGATATTGTTTATCCAATTATTATGTGATTGATCCTTTGGTGATCGAAAAGATATAAATTATCTAACTCTCGAGAACTTGATGCGTATTGTCATACGTATTGCGTTGGGTGACGACCCGACAAGTAGCATACTAGGGAGGGTAGTCATGACCCCTTACCTATGGCCCTGAATGTGTTTTGGCGTGGTCAACTCACGGGCTACCGATATTCGTGACGTTGGGTTCACAATCGGTTTATGCTAAACTAAGACTATGGTATTACCGATATTCGTGACGTTGGGTTCACAATCGGTTTATGCTAAACTAAGACTATGGTATTTCCGATATTCGTGACGTTGGGTTCACAATCGGTTTATACTAAATAAAAATGTGAACACGATTTGCTTGGCATTTCGATTATAGCTTGTGATAGCTAGTTATCTATATTTTGATAACGGTTTAATAAGTGGAACACACGATTACCGGGATTAGCACTGGATTGCAGTCGGTACGTGAGAAATAAATTCACGAAGTGCGTGGCATTTCGATTAATAAATAAGACATTGTTATGTCAGCTTTTGTTGTAACGGTTTAATAAATTGAACCGAGTGTCAGTGAGGGGGCACGGTAGGACTCACTGAGACAAGTTGTCTCACCCAATCCATATTTGTTGTTTTTACAGAGAACAGGTTATAAGGACAGAAGGCGGCACAGTTGGTTGTCGGGTTCGATGAGAAGATTGAAGATTGATTCATTTATTATTGTCCTTGTTCTTCTGTAGTTGTCTTTGTATTCGGTCGTATGACTCGAGCTTGTATTAGTTATATTTTTATAGTTTCCGCTGTTTCTTGTAAAGATGTATATCTAAACAGGAATTTTTATACTCTGATTTATACCAAATTGTATATTTAGGTATTTCTTTGTTAAAGAAATACCGGGGTGTTACAATAGATTAAGCCACGGGACAATAGCGTTGGTTTCACTATAGCTAATCGTTCATCAAACCTTGGAATGTTCATTAAATATTGCATAAAAAAAAAGATAAATGAAAAATAACTTATGTATTGTAATTTGACTCCGTCAATTCTCATGTTTAGCACTGTTTATTCACATGAGATTGACCAAGTAAAGCGAACGTGAGAGCTACGTACGAGACCAATTTGCATTTTGCATTGCAGCTAGCACTTTCGCTGTTTCGCATGTTCACTCTCGGCATTTCGGTGCTATATAATAAATTATTTCATTTTTTTCTTACAAACCCATAAATGATTTGTTAAAATACAAAAATATTCACTATAAAAAAATAGTGGTGCACTTTCCTTATTCACTGTATATAAAAAAATAGGTTATATATGTAGTGTACTTTTCGCTACAAAAATATATAACCTATAAAAATATTCACTATAATAAAAATACTGATGCACTTTCCGCTATAAAAATATATACAAAATAAGGAAAGTGCACCACTATATTCACTATAAAAAAACTGCATATATAACATTCTCGGAAAGTGCCACCCAAACCTATTTCTTTAAAAATATATACAAAAATATTCACTATAAAAAAATAGTGGTGCACTTTCCGCTAAAGGTATAATTTGTTCTACCAACTTCTAATACTATACAGGCTTAATTACAGTTTTGGTCCCCCTAGTTTCACCAACTCACGATTTTGGTCTCCCAAATTTTAATTTGACGAATTTGATCCCCCTATTTTTCCAATTTGTAAAATCAAAGTCCCCCTCTTAATTTGGTCAAAATTAAAACTGCATTTTGACTTATTATCCTACGTGGCAGTCCACGTAGGCGCACTGTTCATCTTCCTCTTCAACCCCCCCCCTCTCTGGTTCCTCTTTCTTCCTCCCTCACCCCTCCCCCCCACCACCTACCCACTCAGCTCACTGTTTCCTCTTCCTTTCCCTCCGTCAGCCACCAACGGCCACCCCACAACCACCTCCCTCATTTTCCCTCTGTCAGCCACTGTGACCCCCCCCCCCCCCCCCCCACAACCACGACCCCCTCTCCCTCTACAAACCGTGACCTCTCTCTCTTCGCATCTCCCCCCTCGTTTTCCCTCTCGCCGTTCTCTCTCTCTCTCTCTCTCTCTCTCTCTCTCTCTCTCTCTCTCTCTCTCTCTCTTCGCATCCCCCTCGCCATTCTCTCTCTTCGCATCTCTCCCCCCCTCGTTTTCCCTCTCTCTCTTCGCATCTCCCCCCCTCGTTTTCCCTCTCGCCGTTCTCTCTCTCTCGCTTCGCATCTCCCCCCCTCGCCGTTCTCTCTCTCTTCGCATCTCCCCCCTTCGTTTTCTCTCTCTCTCTTTCCTTCTCGCCTCTTCGCTTCCCCCCCTCGTTTTCCCTCTCGCCTCTTCGCATCTCACCCCCAAATCACCAATCCTCCCTCTTCTCACTGTCGCAAACTCTCTCTCGCTCACCGTCGCTCTCCCTCCTCTCTCAAACGCCGACGCCATCACCATCGCAACCCCCTCGTTCTCTTTCTCTTTTGTTTTCTCTCTCTACGGGGGGGAGGGGTTCACGGAGGGGGGAGGGGTGAGGAAGAGGAACAGCGGAACAGGGGGGAGGGGTGAGGAAGAGGAACAGTGTACGCCTACGTGGACTGCCACGTAGGATAATAAGTCAAAATACAGTTTTAATTTTGACCAAATTAAGAGGGGGACTTTGATTTTACAAATTGGGAAAATAAGGAGATCAAATTCGTCAAATTAAAACTTAGGGGACCAAAATCGTGAGTTGGTGAAATTAGGGGGACCAAAACTGTAATTAAGCCTACTATATATAACCTATCTACACTACGTATATCAATAAAGAAAAACTACAACCCTACACCTTCTATTAAATACTTCATATATTTATCTATACGGGAACACTTCACAAAAATATTCACTATAAAAAAAATCCCCCCTCCCCCCCCCCCCCCCCCCCCCAAGATTTCTGGATCCGTGCCTGGGTATAAATATTTCTGTATAAACTATTTCTATTATAAGAGATAAATTAAAGTGCTGTAACAATGCATCGTATCTAAAACTCAAGTGATAAACAAAATAGAGATCAATATATGAAATTTGTTAACGAGATTCACTAAGTGGTGCCTACCTCTCGGGAGCTAGGTTGGCCGTATTTTCTTATTAGTCAAATCAGCATAGGGTTACAATATATAATATCTGTACTACAATTCATACGCAAATAACCTTGTACTGTAATGCAGGGGTTTTCACCCATATGCCCCTAACCTGCTCGTTGTAACCCATATGCCCCTAATCAGCATCTACCACCCCCTTTCTGGAATATTAACCCTACACAACACAAAGTCAAATTGTTTCTTTATAGAGTAATGTTATATTTTTGGTCCAAATAACATTTCTGTTCTTTATAAGCTGTCAACTATTAAGTAATCATGGAGGAATTATGGAAATAAACTGAAAATTTTATAGACATATTATAAGTTATTTCTATAAGTTCTCACAAATACTTATGTCGGTAGATAAACTAGATCGATGACACTTGCACCATGTAATTATTTTATTATTATCACATAGTATTTTATTTTAATTTCTGAGATATTTGAAGATTTATTTATTTTTTTGACAACGAAATATTTGAAGATATAAACCACCGCCTGCTCATAGTTTGATAACTCCAAATTATACGGTATTATCTTGAGATAAAACCAAAGTAGGTATAAACTTGAACAAGTAAATTCTCAAAATATAAATTACATAAAATTTAATCTTTTATTCTTGTTCAATATGAAATTTGAACGAATTCCATAAAAAATAAAATTGGCCAGATGAAAACTAAATAAAGAAACGGTATACAATTACTTAATTACAATATTTAAAATAGTATAATTAGTTCAAAAATTAAAATACCTATTAAAACATAAACAAGCATTTGGAATAATCTTTTAGGATTTGCTTTGTTTGGTACAAAAAGGGATATGCAACAGCAACTATTAAATGCAAATATAAATACAACAATGTTAGTTAGTTAGAAACAGCAATAGTGCTACACACTACTAATTCATCCTCTTTTAGTTATTTCAGCTCAGTCATAGGATATAAAAATTTATACTAAGTTAATTTGTAATCCAATACTAGCTTAAAGTTAAAGGTATTTACTTCAACTTTGAAAAACGGTGCTATAATAAATAACTAGATTAACGTGGCATCACATATTCTGTGAGAATAGCTGTATGGTTGACATATCTTCTAAGTTGACTAAAATACAAGACAAAAAAAAAAAAACAAAGGATGTGATGATGAGGGTATTTTGTATTTTCATATGTCTATGGTTTTTATAGATGAACAGGTCAAGTTCATCATAGCTAAGCCTAAGTTCTATTACTTAAAGGCATTTATTATTGGAACTCTTCTTAGAATTTCGCAATTCCTATAAGTCTGTGCAGAAGTTCATGGCTCTTCCTTGTGGACTTCCTCTGCTTATTCTTCAATACTCATTATTGGTAGCTTTGGTGTCTTCTTCTGGACATGGAATTGATTGGAAAACTCTGCAAGGTGCGTTTCTAATTCAGCTTTCATTCATTCTTCTAATGTTTCCCATAGTCCTTAGTTCCTTCTTTGTTCTCTATGTGTCCGTATATAGAGTTTGGAATGTCATTTCTAATATTCAATTTTATATATGTTATTAGTGTCATTGCAGTTATTATATTGAATCAAAAGATGCAACAATGAACTTTTTAAGTATATATACCCATGTTCAAACAAGTTTACTAAAATATTGGCTTTATTGTAAGTCATATGTGCATCAAACGAGGGCAAAGTGGCCTTACAGACACGATTCACCAACATTCGGCCTTTGTCGCTTCGATTTTTGCAACGGAAGTTGAAAATTCATAAGGCAAACAAGCTATAGTATAAAGACAACATGACAAATTACTACCAATATGTATATATAAAAGTATTTTAGTGGCTTATTCTATCCTGGGACACGGGGGTCGACTCGGTGCTCCCAGGTTCGATTCTCGCACAAATTCGGTGTTGATTAGTGCAAAATTTGATTCTAAATATGAGCGGAAATTAGTCTTTAGTTGAAAGCGTTGATCCGAACCAAAAACTACAATGAAATTCAGAAATCAGGACCAGGGTGTTTGATAGTAATTCACAAATTCTAATGTTTGTTTGTTATGCTATGCAGGATCAGCACCAGTGGTGCTAGCACGTGGTGGATTTTCAGGGATATTTCCAGATTCAAGTTTAGATTCCTATAATTTGGCACTAAGTACAAGTGGACCAAATGTTACTCTATGGTGTGATGTGCAATTGACAAAGGATGGAGTTGGGTTTTGCTTTCCAGACCTCAAGCTGAACAATGCCACTGATATTTCCATTGCTTACCCTGAAAAGGCTAAGATTTACTCCGTTAATGGTGTTCCAACACAGGGATGGTTTTCCGTTGATTTCAACTTCAATGAACTCGCAAACGTCTCCCGTAAGTTCAATTTATCCAGCCTTAAACCTAAGAGAAAAAGTCGATGTATTTGGTCTAAATTTTGATGTATTTGGTCTAAAGTTAAGCGTTTGCTTACTTTCTAAACACAATTTCACTTTTCATTCTGTATTCATTTTAAATTGCTAACAAGAAGATGAAAGGATAACACGTCGAACAATTGTGACAGAGAGAAGATGAAAAGCTAGCCCTTACAAATGCATTTTCTGAAACAATGAAAACAATTTTCTGCCATTTTCAAAAAAATTAGAAACATTTGATTTTTTTCCAAAACTGAAAACAAGAAATATGGGAAGTAAAGGGTCTTAAGTCTTTTTATCAGGTAAATAAGATGTTTACTAAGTTAAGAATATGAGGTTGATGATATTGACATTAAGTTCTTGGTGCTTTCCTTTAATCAAACATCTCAGAAGTGGGAATTTAACTTGTTCAACTGCTGATACGTTTCTTGTTAATGAAACAGTTGTTCAAGGAGTGTATTCTAGGAGTCCTAGTTTTGATGGCAGTACCACCAACCACATTCTCACTGTTGGAAATGTAGCTAAATTAGTAAAATCACCATCAGCAGGCCTATGGTTAAATGTTCAGGTAATAATAGAATGTATTATATTTGTTTGTTTAGCTGCAGTTTTGATCATCATCATTTTCATTAAAAATTGAATGACAATTTGACGGGGATTTAAAATTGCTTATTTGATAAAACTGAGGATAAAAAATGCAAGAAAAAAAATAGAGGGACTAAAATTACTGATTTGATAAAATAGGAGGACCAAAACTGCAGTTAAGCTTTTTTCTTTCAAGGCAGTTCTTGAGTTTAATCTCTATTGTTGACTCCATATATTTTCAAAATTCAATGCAGAATGATAGATTCTACAAGAAGCATAACTTGAGTGTAGAAAATGTTCTACAATCTCTTTCTACTAAAGGAGCATCTATCAATTACATCTCATCACCAGATATACATTTCTTAACAAAATTGAGATCAAACTCAAGTCTAATCTTCAGGTTTCTAGAGAAGTATAAGATTGAACCTACAACCAATAATACTTACGGCACACTGTCGAAAAATCTCGCACTTATCAAGACATTTGCTTCAGGAATTCTTGTTCCTAAAGGATATATATGGCCTGTTGATTCAGAACTTTATCTGCAGCCACATACTTCTCTTGTCTCAGATGCTCATAAAATTGGACTGCAAGTATTTGTATCAGACCTTGTTAATGATGTTCCATTTAGCTACAATTTCAGTTATGATCCTCTTGCTGAGGTCTTATCTTTTATTGATAATGGTAACTTCTCTGTTGATGGTTTGCTGTCCGATTTCCCAGTTACTCCATCTGCAGCCATAAGTAAGTTGTTTTCTACTGTATAATATGACAATTAGTCCTTTAAAATCAAATATAGTGGTTATATAAATCAATGTTTTGAAAACCGAACCATACATCAAACTGGTGAGACCTCTGAGTTATGGGCCAACCACTTTAAACCGGTTGAACCAGAACTTAACAATTAGTAGTGTTATTTTTTCTAATGCTATCAAAAACTATAGGGTTATCTAACTATAATTCAGATCCTAAAATCTCATCTTCCATTGCAGATTGCTTCTCAGGCCTAGAAAAACATGCCAAAAAACAAGGTATAATTTCTTGAGGTAGCATAATATTTGAATCATCTTTATTGACCTGTTTCTGACTCTTGAATAATTTTTCTTGCTAAAGTGGAGACATTGATTATCACAAAATATGGAGCAAGTGGAGACTATCCAGCTTGTACAGACATTGCATATAAGAAAGCTAAATCAGATGGAGCAGATGTGCTTGACTGTCCAGTTCAAATGTCCAAAGATGGAATACCCTTTTGTTTAAGCTCTATAGATCTTTTAGAGAGCACAACAGTTGCTGAGACTAAATTCTCAAACCTTGCAACTAGAATTCCAGATATCAAAAATGGTAGTGGCATATTTACATTTAGCTTGACATGGAATGAGATCAAAACTTTGACTCGTAAGTTTAATGTTGTTCTTGAATTCTTACTTTCTATCTATGATTTTGTTTAGTCCTTGTTTTGTTTCTTTTGAGATCAATAGGAACTTGGACTGTTTAAAAGTGTTCAAATTATTTAGGGTTATATATGTTTTTGGTGATTTTAGTCTCTCAAGAATTGTTCACCTACTTTTAGTCCCCAAGCTTTCTTTTCATTAGTTTTACTCTCTCATGACTTTTAATAGCGCTTTTTGGACCTTCCTCTTTTAAGCACTATTAAAAATCATGAAGCGCTATAAAGAGTCATGACAGACCAAAACTAATGAGATTTTTTTTTTGAATGACTAAAACAAAAAAAAACTGAAATTTTATAGCGAGTAAAAACATATTTATCCCAATCATATATCCCTTAGGTATTATAATATGTACTCTAAAGTATTATAATGCTTGAATCCTTGGATTTCAATTTGGGCATCTCGTATCATCTCACTTTTGCTATTTTTTTTTTCTGTTTTATTGCAGCCTCAATATTGAACCCTTATGAGAAATACAGATTACTCCGGAATCCAAAATACAAAAATCAAGGAAAATTTCTAACCTTGTCTGATTTCTTATCCTTGACTAAGGGCTCTGGCATCCTGATAAGCATAGAGGTGAGTTCTTACTTCTTCATTATCTTATTTATCAGAGTCAATTTTGTGTGAGCTATTTATTTCTACAGGCCACTACTATGCATATTATAAATTTCTATCTCATTGACTACTACATGACAAACATTTAGTTAGAGAAAAAGCAAAAGTAACATGATAGAAAAGCATTAAAGGAAACTGTTGAAACTCTAATTCATTTAAGTAATAAGACGGAACTACAACTGCTCTATAGCCGAAGACGTAGGGAAAAATGGGATGAACTGCATGACCAATATCGTGTTCTTATTTCTGCATTTTCGTTTCTTATTTTCTTCTTTTACTTGCTGCTGTTCTAACAAACTATTACACGTGCAATTATATGGTACATGTTACTTAGTTGCTGCAACTATTATTAATTCTTGCAATATCACCAAGGATTGCTTGAAAACTTAAATGTGGATTTCACAATATTAATTTCTTGACTCCTAACACAAGATTTAAGTGAATGCTACTTAGA
Source organism: Astragalus membranaceus (assembly GCA_039519185.1). NCBI lineage: Eukaryota > Viridiplantae > Streptophyta > Magnoliopsida > Fabales > Fabaceae > Astragalus > Astragalus membranaceus. The sequence continues at coordinate 111,273,195 of CM076848.1, read as the reverse complement.
CAATGTTGTACAGTCTCTAGTCAATTTATAAGAGAAAAATGCACTTTTAAGTTTATTGTATAAGTGATGTATCTGATCTATACTTTGATTAATTCTCTTAATGCTTTGTTAATGACATTTTTCTTTCATTATCAGAATGCTGCGTACTTAGCAGAGAAGCGGGGACTAAGTGTGACGAACGCAGTTCTAGATGCTTTACACAAAGCAGGTTATGATAAACCAGGATCTCATAAAGTTATGATTCAATCAACACACAGTTCAGTACTAAAGATATTCAAGGAAAAATCAAAATACGAAACGGTTTACAAACTCGATGAGAACATTCGCGACGCTGTTTACTCGGCGATCGAAGACATAAAAACATTTGCTGATTCTGTTGTGGTACAAAAGGCGTCTGTTTTTCCTGAAAGTCAAGCATTTCTACTTAACTCTACAAAAACTGTAGCAAGGCTGCAATCATTTAAGTTACCAGTTTATGTAGAAACTTTTAGCAATGAATTTGTGTCTCAAGCTTGGGATTACTACTCAGATGCATTTGTTGAGATTAATTCATTTGTCATTGGAGCTAAGGTTAATGGCATTATTACTGACTTCCCTAAGACTGCTGCTAGATACACGAGTAAGTATCAAATTTTACTGTTTCAACCTATGAAGCACCGACACAGACACAACTGCTTACAGGAACGCACACCGGTTTTAATTTAGAAAATACAAGTATTTGAAGTGTCAGTATTGGTGTCTGACACCAGACAGTCGGTGCTACAGAGGTTTCAACAAGGTTTCTAGAAATAAAAATCACTTAGAACCACTCTTAATAAACCTTTCAAGTACTAGTTGGGTTGTTAATATGATTGTTTTTCTACTTGTTGCAGAGAACAGGTGTTTAAAGCATGGCCATGAAGCACCTTATATAAGACCTATTAAACCTGGCAAGCTTATAAAACAAATTCCTAAGTCTTTTCTTCCACCACCTGCTCCTCCACTCCCAGTCTTAAATGACATTACTGTGACTGAGCCACCATTGCCAATGCCAAGTGTTCCAATTCCAAGTGCTGCTCCTGTAATAGCAGTAGCTCCAGCACCCATCAGAGTGTAAATAAAGCAAAGTGAACATGCCATTACATTGAGAGCTCCATTGTTGAAAAGGAATTAAGAGATTTCTTTCTATGAGATGCATTCTTTTTACAAAATTCAATATTGCATTTATTATGATTGTCCTATTGTAAGATGTGATTATCCAAATATAAATAATGTTTTTTTATTATCAGTTAAAATTCTTTGGGTTGTGGAGATGAATTTTTCCTGGCTTCTATTAAGTTGCACAACAGTTACACTGCATTTGGTCTGGAAGCAAATCTTAACCAATAATAACATATACAAGGTTTTTGAATAGTTTGACTCAAAAAAAAAATAGAATACATATGATTAGGGGCGGAGCCAGGGGGACTGGGTGGGGCCATGGTCCCCCCCCCCCAAAAAAATTGTACTGTTTTAGCAATTGTGTGTATTATATACTCAATTTTTGTATTAGGTACTCAATTTTTCTAGCTGCCCCCCCCCCTAAATTTCTACTGTTTTAGCAACTTGGTCTCCCCCAATTTCTATTTCTGGCTCGGCCCCTGCATATGATAAATGAGTGGGGGTGTATCTTTTACGAGCGCAAAGTAAAGTCAAGAAAACTTGTTTGCTTACTCCAATTAAATCATGGATGATAACAGGTTAAAATATTTGTGACTGAAAGGAGAATGTAACTTACTCTATTGAATTTGAACTTCATCAAAAAAAACTTTTACATCATTGGAAGTGCGAAAAATGTTGTAAACTAAAATCAATTATCCATGTAAAAAGCTATCATATGATCATAAACTCCTTGTTTAGCATTGACACCCAAAACGAAATCAACATGTGCATAATCTTCCTTGAAAACTTGCAGGAGCTTGTTCCTATCATGATCTTTGAGGTTTTTGAGCAAAACATGCACATCTTTTACATCAGACAGCGCATCTTGGCCTCCATAGGCGAGAAAAAGAGGAAATTTATTGGGGATTTTGGTCATGTCATAAGTTGGAGGAATTGGTTGTCCATAGTGTTGCATATTTAGTACCTCAAAACCATAATCATACATGGCTATTTTTCCTGTTCTAATCACTACAAGAAGAAAACACAAGAGTCACGTCAATAACAAATTGTGTAGAATTTATTACTCCTAGTTAGAAATGCAAAAATGAAATGCTGTAAAATCAAATGATATTTAGTGAGTCACAACAAAAATGTTTCAAATGATATTTAGTGACAATATAAGTGTTTCTTCTTAAATAGACTTACTTTGGGATAGATGGATTAAATTCTTAGTTGCTGTTGGTTGTGGTTCGTGATCAAGAAGAACATCTATCCTTGAAGAATTTACGCAACAATTTGGACCTAAAATTTCAAAGTAAGGAATACCCAAATGAAATCATTAGTTTATTGTGGTAATCATTCTGATACATAAAGTGAAATCTCCTTATCATGCATATCAGTAACTTTTATAGTACCTAAGAAAACTGTCATCAAGTTGGAGCAGTTCAGGTTTAGAGTGTGGCAGATTTGTTCAACAAATTGTGATGCCTCACCTCTGCGCATCAGAAGAACATAAGATATTACTATTGTTGAAATTCCTTATAGTTTCTTTTTTCCGATTAGTTTTCTCTTGCACTCAAACATATTTCAGAAAGGGTTACTCTCTTACACATTAGGAATGAATTCACGGAGGCCTAACCAATATATGTCCTGTTATAAAATAAGAAAAAGAAAATATTTTAATAATTTTATAGGAATATTGATAATTTAATTGCCTAGTTATGACTTTTTCAACTCTCACATTAGCTAAAAAGAGGTCAGCAGCAAGTTTTTTTGGTTGTGTAGGAATATGATTCATATGAGCAATTGGGCTAAGTAATGCAGCCGATCTCAACAAATTCATCAACTTCCCCTCAGAGAATGCCGCTAAAGCCGTTAAAGTTCCCTGAAATTTCAAGTTATTATAGTTACATAATTTCACACACTAGAAAGTAGAAACATAAAAGACACATAGATTTAACTTAGTAACTCACTTGGCAATGACCTGCATAGTGCATTTTTTGACCTGTCTGGTTGTACACATATTGAATTGAAGCAGGAAGATCATAACTAGCTAATTCATCCCATGACCAATCCCAGTAAGCCTATACATAATGAATAAATCAATTACAACAGCTAACTATTTAATTGTTTATTGAAAGCCTAAAAACTGATATGCATGCATCTAATAAAATACTTTGTCATTAGGATTTAGTGATTTGTGTTTTTGGCTATATTTTGTGCCACGGCCATTGACAAGCCACACATCAAATCCATAATCGGCTAAGATAAATGCCAATGATTCGTCTGGAGAATTTAACATCCATATTATGGCATCCTGAAAAAATCACACACCGCAAAGGTGTCTTAGTTGAGTACACAAGTTGTTGCCCTTTAAATAATGCCATGTGTTGCATATGCAATTTTGTAAATGTAGCAACAAAACTTACACAAAAAATACCATGTTGTAGTATAACAGGCGGCTTGTCTGCTTTCTTACCGGACCGCCCTGTTGACATCCTTTGTAGGCTCAAAATGTACCCATCATCTGTTGTAACCTGAGTCACAAAGAAATATTGTTGTCAAAGATGTTACACAAAACTCTTTTATGTGTCTTTGCCTAAAAAAACTCGATTTTTAGGATAATTGGTTTATGATAACTGCTTCAAATGTAAGGTTTAGAGTGTCTTCTACAACCCTTCATAGAAGGTGGGTAGAGTCGATCCACGGTGATACTCAAGCTAGACTATCATAAATAAATGAAATTACTTATCTAAAAAAAATGTAAGGTCACTTTAAAGCGATCCAACTTTAAATTAATCTAGTGATTATTTTTAAAAATTTTATAGGAATAACAGTAGCTAAATTTGTGTTTGTTTACTATCATAAAAGGCTTAATTACAGTTTTGGTCCCCCTATTATGACCAATTTTCGATTTTGGTCCCTGAACTTTTAATTTGACGATTTTGGTCCCCCTATTTTCCCAATTTGAAAAATCAAGGTCCCCCACCCCAATTTTGACTCAGTTTGACTGACTGATCCTACGTGGCAGCCCACGTGGACTGCCACGTAGGCACACCCCCCCACCCCCCCCCCACCCTCACCCTTCTTCTTCCTCGTGAACCCCCCCTCCCCCCCACCACCGACCCCACCCCACCCCACCCCCCCCCCCACCACCGACCCCACCCCACCCCCCCCACCACCGATTCCCCTCCACCCCTCCCCCCTCCACTGTTCCCCTCCCCTTCGCACCTCCCCCTCCCCTTCGCCTCTCCTCCCCTTCGCCCCTCCCCCTCCCCTTCGCCCCTCCTCCCCTTCGCCCCTCCTCCCCTTCGCCCCCCTCCCCTTCGCACCTCCCCCCTCCCCTTCGCCTCTCATCCCCTTCGCACCTCCCCCTCCCCTTCGCCTCTCCTCCCCTTCGCCCCTCCTCCCCTTCGCCCCTCCTCCCCTTCGCCCCCTCCCCTTCGCACCTCCCCCTCCCCTTCGCCCCTCCTCCCCTTCGCCCCTCCTCCCCTTCGCACCTCCCCCCTCCTCACCGATCGCTCTCGCTCGCCGTTCTCCACTCGCTCTCGCTCGCCGTTCTCCGCTCGCTCTCGCTCGCCGTTCTCTCTCTGCGTCTCTCTCTCTCTCTCTCTCTCTCTGCGAACTCTGGGGGGAGGGGTCGCGGTGGGGTGGGGGGAAGAGGGGGAACAGTGGAGGGTGGGGGTGGGGGGTGGGAGGGGAAACAGTGAAGGGGGAGGAGGGGTGGGGTGGGGTTGGGGTGGGGTGGGATGGGGGTGGGGTGGGGTCGGTGGTGGGGGGTGGGGTGGGGTGGGGTCGGTGGTGGGGGTGGGGTGGGGTCGGTGGTGGGGGGGAGGGGGGTTCACGAGGAAGAAGAAGGGTGGGGGTGGGGGGGTGGGGGGTTGTGCCTACGTGGCAGTCCACGTGGGCTGCCACGTAGGATCAGCCAGTCAAACTGAGTCAAAATTGGGGTGGGGGACTTTGATTTTTCAAATTGGGAAAATAGGGGGACCAAAATCGTCAAATTAAAAGTTCAGGGACCAAAATCGAAAATTGGTCATAATAGGGGGACCAAAACTGCAATTAAGCCATCATAAAAATTACAAAAAAAGATACCGTGTTGTAGTAAAACAATGTTACCCTTTTTACGTTTTTTGTTTGACGTCGTTTCAGTTTTGTATACGTAGAAGTTAACTTGCTTATTTGGAAAAACACAGTAACAAACAACTGCAAGGACATAATTAGAGTACCGAATAAAAAATTTGATGCTACCGCTGGGGAGTCTGTGGGGAAACCAAGGGAAACACCGAGCTAATGACCCGGACACCAAGAGACCTTGACACCACATCTACACTCAAAACATTAAGGCATCAGGTATATGGGTCCCCTCTCTTATATCTCCTTCATTTAGCTCATTCCTAGCCGATGTGAGACTAACCACTCACACTTGAATTCTCAAAAATCACCCCCTCAAGTGTAAGTCATCCATATCGCTGGCCTTGATCCAAACCAGGATCCCGCTCACCGCTCACCGCTCCCCCACCAAGCCAAACATAGGCTTTGATACCAATTGTTGGGGAGCCCGGGGAGCACCAGGAGTAACACCGAGCTAATGACCGGCCTGGACAGTAAGAGACATGGACACCACATCTACTCTCAAAGCCTTAAGGCGTCAGGTATATGGGTCCCCTTCATTTAGCTCATATTCTTAGCCGATGTGAGACTAGCCACTCTCACACTTGAATTCTCAACAACTACAATCAAAGTCGACGGACTTCACAAACAAAAAGTCAAGAAAAGTTAAAAATAAAAAAACATAAAAGACTAAATTGAAACTTGTAAAAAAACTTAAGGGACCGCATCTAACACTTATGAAAATCTAAGGAAGCAGGTGTACCACCACGTATGTAAAGCAGGACAGCGTCAAACAGAAAACGTAAAAAATACTAACGTTGTATTAAATTTAAAAGTTAATAAAGGATCATTGTGGGAAGAAAAACTTAAAAGAAGAAATCGAAATTTGAAATTAAGTTAAGAGACTCGAGAGCAATTTTTCCTTAGACTTTCCTTTTTATATAAACAGTGGCATATGTGTTTTTTTGGTTAGATCGGCATATGTGGATTAATATAGCAGGCTATAGTAAAATATAGGGTAAATTGTGTCAAAAAAATATAGGGTAAATATATTTGTGGTCTATATAAAATTTTGTTTTTTTGTTTTTAGTCCCTCAAAAAAATTTCAGCTACTTTTGGTCTTTATAAAATTTGGGTTTTTAGATTTTAGTCCTTCATGACTTTTAATCACTCTTCATGACTTTTAATAGCACTTTTTTGACCTTTTATAAGCGCTTAAAAGTCATGAGTGACTAAAAAAAATCAAATTTTATAGCGACTAAAAGTAGGCAAAATTTTTTGAGAGGCCAAAACTGAAAAACCCAAATTTTATAAAGACCAAAAACATATTTAACCTTAAAATATACCTCATGTTCTTCACATGTGTAACCTTGTGTCTCTACCATTGTCTTGCAGATACCACCATTGGCATTAACAACAGGAGAGGAAGCGTAGAGTGTTTTTCTCCCTTGTGCTGCTGTAATGCAGAGCAGGCCTATAATTGAGATAAGACTAACTAAAGTATTAGCCATATTGTCAACGTGGTTATGTTATGCCTCACACATAAACAGAAAATGCTGGCATTATATAGAAATATTGCACGTTAACACATTTTCTGGTTGTTTTGTCTAACAAATTTCAATGAATAGAAAAATGGTCAATTAACATTCTCTCAAATCAGCATGACATGAACGTTCAAAAGTATTGGCACACAAATGTCACTTTGGCTTAACGTAACTGCTAGGTTCTTGTTGTTGGAGAGTTTATTTGCTTTCTCCTGCATAAATATGTTTTAACAATTAACACTTGTTGAGTTTTTTATTGTTTTTATTTTGACGTGAAAAAAAAAAACACTTGTTGAGTTTGTTTGACCCATAGGTTACGTTAAATGAATTACGACAAATTATGAGTCATACAAAGAAACACTTCAACGGGTTTTCAAAGACAACTAAATTAACAGCTCTACGAGAACGAATTACTAGCCGGTGAATTACATTATACAAATATCAAATTAACTGTTGGTTTAAACTCTCTTTCAGAAGCTCGCGACCAGGCGTATTCGATGAGGCTCGAGAGGACACCCTGCAAGCTCGGTTAGACCATAGTTATCTGGACCGGATGACCCGGCCGGGTCGATGATAAACCCGGTGGTCCGACCGGTCACATGACCCGGGCCGGGTTGCACGTTCCCTGATTTTAGTTTTTTTTTTTTTTTTGAGATTAGTTCTTTTTTTTTTTGTTGGAACCTCCCATTTTCGCAGAATTTAGTTTTTTTTTTTTTTAAGCTTCTAGTTTAGAAATGAAACAAAACATTTTTTATTACTTAAAAATCTCCAAAGTGGGAATCAAACTTGAGACCTGTAGGTGAGTAATAGCAAGCATTACCACTACACTACAAACAGTTTGTTGATAAAGATTTGCTTTTATATTATATATACAATGCGCTAAAAATATCTGCACTTAATATTTGTTTGCTTATATTTTTTTATTGCTTCATCGTCTTTGGCTTGCTTATATATTAATATTATGAATTACCAATGCTTCTTTATTTTTAATACAAAAGCCGGTTTAAATAACAATAATAATTATGTTTAATATTTAACTACTATTAGTCCAATAGTTGTTTGTTTTACAATAGTCCAATAGTTGTTGGTCGTCGGAAATAAAATATCTATTTTTATAATTATAATTATAAATACAAATTATAATAAAATTTCTATATTAATAAATGTATACAAGACAATATATTTATAATTATAAATACAAATACTTTCTTAGTATATATTATAATTTTTTAAATTTATTTAATATAGACCGGGTCATGCAGTCCAACTAGAGACCCGCCGGTCCGACCCCGGGCCCAGTGACCCAGTGCCTTGACCGGGTCGATGGCTGGTCCGGGTCTGATAACACTGGGTTAGACAACCTTTCCAAAGTAGAGGGGGAGATTGAGGCTCTAAAGAAGGAGCGAGATGAGCTGAAGAGGAAAGTTGAGCTTCCTGCACAGGTGCCTGAGATGGAAAGAAAGTTGGAGGAGCTGGGGACCCGAAATCAAGGTCTGAAGAATCAAATTAACGGTTTGAGAGAGAAAGTGAAGTATGGGGAAACGTTGATGAAGAAGTGCCAGGAGGAGAGGGACGAGGCCCTTGCGTTCAAACAGAAGTCTGCCCAGGAGGGGGCCCAGATGGCCTTTAAAAGCTTCAAGAATGCGGTTGATCAAGACAAAGTCTTGCATCCCGAGCTCGATTTGTCTCTTACAAACGTCGTATTCGTGGTGAAGGAGGGTAAGATTGTCAAGCCGGTGAAGGGTGCCAAGCCCGAGATCATCTATCCTGCCACTTAATTGTAATTTGTTTCGACTCTTTTATTGGTGGCCTCGGTTGTATCTGGGATCACCTTTGGTCTGTATAACGTACTTAAGGCACCGGCCGATTCCGGTTTTATATTTTGAGGCATGCTATTTGATTACCTGCGTTTATTTATGCGTGTCTATGTCTGCTCGGTAGTTCATAATAAATCTGAGGTCTGTTGAGAGCCCGGTTTCCAGAGTGGGGTTTCTTAGTAGGAAGCTGTGGGCCGTGAAAAACCCGCCTTCGCGATGAAGGTTAACGAGCCACGCTACGCTTGACCTCGACGTGGAGGTCGGTGGGCCACGCTAGGCCCGACCTCGCGATTGGAGGTCAGTGAGCCACACTAGGCTCTACCTCGTCGTGGAGGTCAGTGGGCCACGCTAGGCCTCACCTCGCGGATGGAGGCCGATGAGCATGATAAGCTCGTCCTCGAACGTTAATCCGAGGTCATGGGATCAGGTGAGACTTCGTTTGGTCCAATCCACCAAGTGCGGGGCTTGGAGTGAAATGGAGTGTAGAAGCTCGGACGAGGTCGTGTGCAAAGGCCAAGCCCTGAGCGTGACCAGCGTTCTTCGTCAAGCGGCTATGTATTCCTGAAAAAGTCATTTTATTACAGAGGTGGACTCGGAGGTCCAGTTTGTGTACATGATAGTTTGACAGTAATGATTAACATTTCAGCTAAAATAGAGTCGGAGCTTTGTAGCGTTCCACGTTCTGGGGATTGCTTCTTTCTTCAGAGTTTCCAAGTAGTAGGCTCCTTTTCCCGTTTTGGCAGTTATTCTGTAGGGGCCTTCCCAATTCGGGGCCAGCTTGCCCTGTCTGGAGTTCTTTCCTCCAACGTCGGCCCTTCTTAGGACGAGATCTCCCACATCGAAACTACGAGGGCCGACCTTGGCGTTGTATCTTGTAGCGATTCTTCGTTTGACAGCGGCTTCTGTAAGGGCTGCCTGGCCTCGGACCTCCTGCGCTAGGTCGAGTTCTTGACGAATAGCTTGGGTGTTGTTTTCTTTATTGAGAGGGTGCAGAGTCCTCCAAGTGAGTTCCTCGATCTCGACTAGTATCATTGCTTCAGTTCCATACGTCAGTCAGAAAGGTGTTTCTCCCGTAGTGGAGTGTGGGGTGGTCCGGTATGCCCAAAGGACGTAGGGTAGTTCTTTGACCCAGGAGCCTTTGGACTCGTTCAGCTTCCTTTTTAAACATCGCAAGATCACCCTGTTTGTGGCCTCGGCCTGCCCGTTAGTCTACGGGTGTTCAACTGAGGTAAAGTGGTGCTTGATTTTGAGCTCGGTCATTAGGTTTCTGAACCCTTTGTCGGCGAATTGCGTGCCATTGTCCGTGACCACGACCTGAGGGATTCCGAATCTGACCATGATGTTTTTCTTGAAAAACTTGATACATGCTTTAGTTGTAATTTTGGCCAGGGGTCGGCTTCGATCCATTTGGTGAAGTAATCCACGGCTACAATCAAGTATTTGACTTGTCCCGAAGCCATGGGAAACGGGCCCAGCAGGTCAATTCCCCACCATGAGAATGGCCAGCCTGCCGAGATTGAGGTGAGGTATGATGGAGGAGCGAGGTGGGCGTCGGCGTGGCGTTGGCATTTGTCGCATTTTTTGACGAGTTCTAATGCGTCTTTTGACATTGTAGGCCAGTAGTAACCTACTCTGAGTGCTTTCTTAGCAAGAGCTCTAGAACCCAAATGTTGTCCACAGATACCTTCATGTATCTCAGTTAAGACGTAATCGGCCTCTTCCTTATCCACACATTTGAGCAACGGGGCGGAGAATCCCCAGCGAAAAAGCATGCCCTCGATGAGGGAGTAGGATGTTGCGCGTCGTCTGAGGAGGGAAGCTTCCTTAGAGTCTGCCGGCTCGTGACTGACTTCAATATATTTCTTTAACGGGGTGATCCAGCTCTCCCCGACATCTATGACATGGACCATTGAGGCCGAATCTGATGTTGAACTGATGCTGGGGAGAGTCAGGGTCTTCTGTATCAAACTCCGATGATTACTGGCGGCCTTGGGGCTTGCGAGCTTGGCGAGGACATCAGCTTTGGCGTTTTCGGTTCTGGGTACGTGTCTGACCTCGGCTTAGGTAAAGAGTTGCAATAATTCCCTCACCCAAGCCAAGTTTTTTTGCAAGGTGATGTCCTTGGTGGTGAAGTCGTCCTTGATTTGGGAAACGACCAACATGGAGTCAGTGTTGAGCTTGATCTTCTTCGCATTGAAATCTCGGGCCAGCAAAAGTGCAGCCACACATGCCCCGTACTCGGCTTGGTTGTTGGATGTCTGGAATGAGAAATTCAGAGATACTTCAAATACTAACCCTTCGTTGTTCTCGAGGATGAGCCCGGCCCCACTTCCTTTGCTGTTGGAAGAACCGTCGACTTGGAGTTTCCACGTTAAGGCCTCATCGTCGGGAAGTGGTGGGGTCATCTCGGCAATGAAGTCGACTAAGACCTGGGCTTTGAGGGCTGCCCTTGCTTCGTATTTGATTCCAAACTCGGAGAGCTCCATCGCCCATTTGATTATCCGCCGGCGAGGTCGGGTCTGTGTAGGATCTGCCTGATGGGTTGGTCAGTTTTGACGACCACTTGGTGTGCGACGAAGTAAGGTCTCAGTCTTCTCGCAACCATTATTAGTGCTAGGGCCATTTTCTCGATTTTCTGGTATCTCGTCTCGGGTCCTTGTAGGGCTTTGCTGACGAAGTATATGGGTCTCTGCCCTTGTCCGGTTTCCCTGATCAATACCGCGCTGAGTGTTTCCCTGGCTACGACCAGGTAGAGGTAGAGTGTTTCTCCTCCGACCGGTCTGGTTAATATGGGTGGCTCCATAAGTATTCTCTTGATGTCGGTCAAGGCCTGTTCGCATTCGGCGGTCCACTAGAACTCGACCCCCTTTTTGAGGATTTTGAAGAAAGGTAGAGATCTGTTGGCGGCTTTGGAGACGAATCTAGACAAGGCCACAATCATTCCGGTTAATTTCTGGAAGTCGGAGGGCGCATCTCAGCCATGGCTCTGCATTTGTCAGGGTTAGCCTCGATCCCTCGTTCTGTGAGACAAAAACCCAAGAATTTCCTTGCCCGGACTCCGAATGTGCACTTCTCGGGGTTGAATCTGAGGTTGTTTTTTCTTGCTTCGGCGAAGATTTCTGTTAAGTTGGCGAGGTGGTCTTCATCGGTTTTGCTTTTCACGATTATGTCGTTCAGGTAAATCTCCACGACCCATCCGATCTGGTCCTGGAAGACCTTGTTCATCATGCGTTGATAGGTTGCACCGACATTCTTTAACCCAAATGGCATGACTCGGTAATAATAGTTGCCCCTGTTTGTCATAAAAGCTGTCTTCTCCTGATCGGGGGGATACATTGCTATCGAGGGATACGTTGACTTCCGGAAATACCTCTTTTGAGGTGATTCCGAAAAGTTCTAAAAATTTGTTTCCGAAATTATCCTCTTTTGAGGTAATTCCGGAAATTCGAAGGGTATTTTGGGGATTAAATGGGTTATGGGGGTATAAGGGAGAAGAGAGGGTACAAAAAAAAGCCGAAATATTTTTACGCGATAATAAGCGGTGCGACGAGAAATCGAATGCACGACTGAAAATTGATTTTTGCGAGAAAATTTAAATCTATATATTTTAGTTGTCACTCTCCCTCCAACACTCACTCCATGATTGGTTAAAATTCACGTGGGCCCCACTAAATTAATGGGTCTCATTTCTAAAGTGGTGGGACCCACATGAATTTTGGTCAATCATAGATGTTGGAAGGAGAGTGCCAAAGAGAGTATTGCTAAAGTTTCAAGAAAAGTTGATTAGGATTTGATGAGTGATAAAGAGCGATGGTGACATGTAATCGTAACTTAGACTAACTAGATGATCAGATTAACTACATGCCTTAGCAAAGAAATAACTCTCTCTCTCTCTCTCTCACTCTCTCTCTCTCTCTCTCTCTCTCTCTTTCTCTCTCTCTCTCTCTCTCTCTCTCTCTGATCTCTCTCTGATCTCTCTCTCTCTCTCTCTCTCTCTCTCTCTCTCTCTCTCTCTCTCTCTCTCTCTCTCTCTCTCTCTCTCTCTCTCTCTCTCTCTCTCTCTCTCTCTCTCTCTCTCTCTCTCTCTCTCTCTCTCTCTCTCTCTCTCTCTCTCTCTCTCTCTCTGTGTGTGTGTGTGTAATACTCAAAGTAATTTTTAATTACTTTGACTATTAGGTTGTTGTTATTGTTGAAGTTAATTATGTGTATTTCATTTGTTTTGATAATTGTAGTTTAATTAAGTATCGGGTGTGATTGAGTGAGTAATCTGAGATACGTAAGAGTAGTAGAAATGAGGGGTGCAAATAGAAATCAGAAATTTTATGTTACTTAGCCCAAATACTCTAAACCCAACCCAAGGCCCATATGGTTTATTTAAACCAGATGACGCTTTGAACTCCCTCTTCAGCTCCTTCATTGTTTTGTTTAGAAAGAAGTATAGAAGCCAAGAGAGGGAGAGAGTGTGAGTCCGAAAGAGAGAAATAGAGTATTGCTAACCAAACATTGTTTAATGACTTTGAGATTTCTTCTTCTTCTTCTTCATCTCTACGACATCTCTTTCCACCAACCAACCAGAATCATCACTCACTCTATCCTCCTTAACATTCACAAGACCAGAAGTTCACCCATCTACTCTCTTGCCCTTGTTCCTTTTTTAGCTTCCATGTGGTGATTGGAGGGTGATATGGAGTTGTGGAGCTTGCATGTGGGAGTGGAGCTGCAATCTGAAGTAGGAAACTCGAATGTAGCTAAAGGAAGCTCAGAATTTGTATAAGGAAGCAAGCTTAGAGGGATTGGGGCCCAAATTCGTGGTCCTTGGTGGTGGAAAACGAAGTTTCAAAGTTCACAACAATTTCTGCACAGACACAGTTTTGAGTGCCTTTGGTATTTTCTTCGTAACTAACTACACAGACCTCATTTGAAGTTCATTTTTGTTTGTTTAGAAACTAGACGCAAAACCCTTTAAAATAGGCACAAGAACCATCTGATTTCATTAAGTATTGAGAGAGAAATTTTATTCACAAGCTCTTCTTTTGAATCAGTGACAGTTTTGACCTAGTCACATTGTTTCATCCATAACTCCCTAAATACTTATTGTATCAGTATGGGCCTTGAAACTTTAGAAACTAGACAAAATTTTCTTTACAATAGGAACTTGTTTACGTAGTTTTAGTTGAGTATTGAGTTAGTTATGCATGTTGCAATATCGGCCACAGATGCTGTCCAAAAACATAATATGGAAACTCATCTCCATCACCCTTTTCGTATTGCGCATGGAAGGAAAGTCAAGACCAAAGTTGAGGGATTGCATGTGAACTAGGAACATATGAGGTGGCAGATTTGGAGCTATTTTTTGGTGAATTCAGTTAGTGGAAGTCCAATTCCACTAGGGAACAACAAACATAGGTGAGTTCTTTACCTTAAGATGTGTGCTTGTTTGATTCTCACTAAAGGAATGAGTATATACTAAAATTAACATGTTTCATGTTTTGGTTGGTTTGATATGTTTGACTTAGAAGTATCCATGAGTATAGATGCATGTTGAGTGAATTGTTGTTGAACAATGATTGATTGGAATCGCAACGTAGACTTGTTTATGACATGATTGATTATCGGAAACATCGTTTCATGAGATGAGTAAAAAGAACTACTGAGTACCATGTTTTTATGGTTGCCATTATGCTATGAGCTGAATCCTTATCATGTGATAAAGTTACGGAATTAATTCAATGATAGTTTATTGTTATGAATCGAGTTATACCCGATATTTCAATCGAGTGAGAAAATCAATAAGTCTAAGTAATTACATAAGACACCATGGGATGACGATCAATATCATACTTGGTGGAGGGAAGTCATGAGCTCAAAGCCAAGGCCTGAGACAAGTTTACTCAACAATAGCTATTGTTGGGTTGGTCTCCGGGGGTAGTAATTACCCGGGTTATGCAAAGAAAAAGTGAAAAGATAAGTAAAACACCGAGAATTATAAGGTGAGGGGTCGCGAAAGAACTTACTGGGATTGTATCTCATTGTTTATATTGTGGTGTTTTCAGATGAGCAGGGCAAGGTCAAGCAAATAGAGAAGTAGTTACCAACCCGATTGCTTGAGTTTAATGGATCGTTAGGGTTCGAGTTTATATTTGTTTAGTCCTCCCTAGATAGATGTAATGTATACTTATATATACCTTGAGTTTCTTGTAATAGAAAGTATTGTACCAAGTAAACCGTCTTTTGGATTTGGATTATGATTAGTCTTTTAACTCATGTACATTGAATTCAGTTGTTACTGGATAGTTAGCCAATGGGTTTTTATGCCTTTTGGTTGTTTAAAAGGGGTGGATTAATTCCGTGTAGTTAAGAAATTCAAATCCGTAAGCGGACGTTACAACTCCGATTTTTATTGAAATGGTTAACATTCTATACTTTATGACGTCTAAAATTTAGGATGTTACTCTCTCTCTCTCTGTGTGTGTGTGTGTGCGTGCGGGCGACGGGGGGGGGGGGGGGGTCTTAAAAGGGAGGAAGTGGGAGCATTTACTCATTGATCACCGATGGAGCAACTCTTACTTTTTTGCTTAAGTGGGACCTACGTGTACACATCACTTATTTATATTTTTATACTGTTAGTTCCTAATAAACACTCAATCTATCCAATCTAGCACCTCAAAAAGTATAATAAATGGGTCCCACTAATAATTCTATATCACTCCAACATGAAGAGAGAAAGAGAAGATTGTATGATATGGGACCTGCAAGGAGAGAGAAAATAATAGATAAAATTGATTTTTAATAATGGGGCCCGCAGAGAGTAGCTACAGAAGCATTCTCCCTTGTTAAGGATTACTTTTTTCTCTCTCTACAATGGTAATCCTTATTGCAAACTCTCCCTAGAACTAGTGAAGTGTGGGTAATTTCTGTGAAATATTTTGCCTCGCCTTCTTCCTCTTCTTCTTCGTGGCTTGGCCGCCCCTCTCTCAAACTTTTGGGTAACTTATTTTTCCCCATCGCCCCTCCTTATGTTTAGATCCATGATCTCTAGTTGTTAGATTAGTTACTTGACGAGGGAATTCCTTCATGTTTTCATCAAAAATTTTTATGTTGTTAAGACTTAAGTTATTTCTTTAAAAAGGCTTTGTAAGTATCAAAACTTTCCAAAAATCTTGTTTAAAAACTCATCTAGTGCCTAAAGTGTAGATTTTTTTTTTGACAAAAAAAGTGTAGATTAAGAGGTTTGAATGCTAGATCTAAAGTTTCTAATTGGAAATAAATTTGTTTCCTTGAAAAACTTTGAGATCTACAAGTTTGCCGACTAGATAGATCTAGAATTTCAAGAATGAAAATAAAAGAATTCAAGGTTATTCCTTCTTTCCATTTTTTTTTTGAGATTAATCCTTTCTGTGTGTGGCTTGGGTTTTAAAATTTTTGGTTCTCTAAAACTGTAGATCTAATATTGTATTCATTGAAGTTTGTCTATGAAAATTACTTCATTCGTCATTTTGTTTGTTGTTTTAGTAAAATCAAATTGTCCCAAATTTATTGTTGTTTTATACTTCCAATGAAGCATTTGATATTTTTTCCACTAACGTCCTTCTTTATTATGAGAATTGTTTACATTCAATAAATAATTCATATTTATCTATGTACGTAAATAAATAATTAACTGATACTAGTCATACAACAATTTTTATAAAATCTAGACTCCTACTCATTTTTCTTAAAGAGTGTATCAAAACCTTAAATTACAAACAAAATAGAATGGATGAAGTATTCCAAATATAAAAAAAAATCCTTTACCTCACATGGCTTACACTTGAAAAATAAATGATAATCATGCTCCAAGTTAGATTCACAAATCCCATTTGTTGATGTAAGATAGATTGAAGAGTCCATCTTGTGGGAGTGAAACCATATAAATAACGTCCAATTCAATCCCCGGCGATGGAACAAATTTGAGTCAGACCTTACTTACCTTCCGACCGAACTCCGAATTATTCAAAGCCCATTTCGTCCAGACACTAGAGGGGGTCAAAGACCCCTAGGCCAAAAAAAAACTTCACTCATGGCGGTAGATATTGTTTGTGTTATAAGAGTGTGATCCTCTCAAATACTTGTTGTGGCTAGTAGAAGAATTCAAAGAGTGATGCATAGAAATTGAATTAAAAATTTTATGAAGTAAATTAATTTTTTTTTTGACGTGTAAATTAAATTATAAACTTCATAAAACGTAAAATTAATTTGATATATACTTTACGAGCCAAGTTCATTTGAACCGATAACATATTAAGATATAAGTAGATATCAATTATAAAATCACATTTTTTATGGATTACCCATTAAAAACCACAGGAATAAAATATTAAAAATTCAATTAACTTTTCCCATTAAGAAAAGGGTCATGCCGTTTGCACCTTTCATTAGAATGGGATGATTTTACAATCTCAAAAAAAAAAAGAATGGGATGATTGTTGAAACAGTCACAGCCTCAAGACGAATTTTAAGTATCTCATAATGAAATTTCTTCAAAAAAAAACCAAATAGTTAGAAAACAAAAAAGGTTGTACAAGTTGATGACGAAGAAGACACCTCAAATTTTTGTAAAAAAAAAAAAAGAAGACACCTCAAATCAATGTTCCCATAGATGTTTCGACAAGTTCCTATTTTTGTTCTCATTAGTAGACTCAAAGTCTATGGACTTTTTACCGAAAAAGAAAAGTTTATGAACTTAATTCAAGAGAGAGAATGAAACCGAGCAAAACAAGAGAGATAGCGAAAAAGATCACTGATTTGAGGTTTATTATTCAACACAAGAGATGGCGAAAAAATCACCGAGCAACACATTATTCAAGTTTCTATTTTTGTTCTCATTAGTAGACATGAGAAATATTACAACTCATACGACTAATTAATAAACCATTTCCAAGTAACATAACATCACTTAACATCTCTATGCCAAACGCCTCCCCCTTAAACAAAACAACATTTCTATGAATCCAAATTCATCGAATAGTAGTAGGGGTGTGCATGGTGCAAAAACTGCACCAAACTGAACCATATATGCAATCTGGTTCGGTTTACAGAACCGTTTTCCAAAAAAACCGGTTTCTTGCACAATCCGATTTAGGTTCGGTTTAGAACCGGTTCCAAACCGGTGTTTGTTTTTAGACCGGCTTCTTCACTCAACCCCGGTTATAAACCGGTTTTCCTTAAACCAGAGTAACTATTCTAAAAAATGGAAACCATTACCATTTCAGTAAAAAATTGCTATTTTCTTAAACATGTTTCAGTTCAATTCTAGTCTGATTTAAAACTGGTTTAATATACAAACCGACTTAAAATAGGAAAGTTGAAATAATCTTATATCAAATTTTCTGTAAAAAAATCCTATCTCAAGACCGCTGCACTGCAACACATTTTCACTTTTAGTTTGTCAGACACCTTTTAACAAACATTTCACATAAAAACAAAAAACAAAAAATATAATAATAAAGTAAACTAAAACAAATAGACTGCATCAAGGCGGTGTACCATGGCTCGATGTAAATTGAAATGACAAGATAAATCAAAAACATTTATTGAATAAATAAATGATAATCCCTCACTTTTAAGCTCATCTTCTACACTTTTCTTTTTCAGCGAAGTGTAACATGGCGACCATGGTCATTGTGATCACAGCAAAAACCATCTGATATTCGATCTTCACATTAGATTTGTAAGTTCAAATGGTAAAAAAGATCGATAAAAAAAAACAAACCATCTCAGTTAAGACTTTGCATAATCCTCAAGGCCACCATCCACAGCAATCCTCGTCTTCAAATCCGTCGCCGCCTCGCCAGTCGCACTACCACCCTTGCGCACCCTCATCATCTCTCAGTCATCCTATTCGCTCTCTGTAATCAGCCCTCTCTTCCACTCTCTGCTTTTCCCTCTCTCAGCCCTCTCTTCCACTCTCTGCTTTTCCCTCACTCATAAGTTTCTTTCACACAAGCGACACTCCGCTGCTCACTCTGGTAGCAGCAATCTTCGCCCACGCTTTGGTAACAACTATCTTTGCGCAGAATCACAGATAGAGAACTAGGAATCGTCAATTTGGGGCTAAGGTTAACGAATCAAAGTAAATTAGTGTCCAGCGGATTGGGTGCGCGATGGATTGGGGGGTTTAAGGTTAATGAAAGAAAGGCTTGAGTTGTGAGACTGCTTGGTGAATGGGGTTTAATTTTAGAAACCGGATCAGAATTCAGGTTTAGGGCCACCGATTTGGTTTTAAAATTTGGATTGGGTTATAAACCATTTAAAATGGTTATGGATTTTTTATTGTGGTGTGGTTCAGTTACTAAATTTGGAGTGGTTAACTATATTTTTTGCACACCCCTAAGTAGTAGTCATCGACACTAAATACTTAACTCTGTGAGTCTTCTTTGAGACAACCCCCAAACCATAAGCCCAAAAGTGGTCGACACCAACCAAATTACCATTCACATATATTCCCAACCACCTCTGAAATATTAAAAATTCAATTACCTTATCCCACACTACCAAACAAAGACTTCTATCCTCCTTACATCCCCCCAAAGAAAACTTCTTTGAATCTTTATAATTTCTTGAATCTTTGCGAGGGAATAGGGGCTGTCGTATTTTTGAGAATTAGCGACGAAATTTCAGACATTAGCGACGGAAATTTTGAAAATTAGCGATGGAATTTCAGTCCCTCGCTAATTCCCTCGCTAATTTCTGACAGTTTTCAGATGATAGAACTCCGTGCAGGTGTTTAGCGACAGAATTTGCAGTCCCTCGCTAATTTCGTCGCTAATTTTTTGACTTTTCAGCTTATTTATCCTCTCACACACACTCTTCTCTCCTACTCTCCTCACACTCTTCTCTCCTCTTCTCTCCTCACACTCTTCTTCTCTCTTCACTCTTCCACCACCACACCACCACACCACCACCACCACCACCACTAGCACCACTCATTTCTCTCTCTCTTTCTCTCCTTCTCCCTTAGTCTTCTCCTTCTCTCTCTACCATAATACCCTTCACCACCACCACCACTCATTTCTCTCTTTCTCTCCCTCTCCCTTAGTCTTCTCCTTCTCTCTCTACCCTAATACCCTTCCCCACCACCACCACCACCACCACACCATAATAATAATAATAATAATAATAATAATAATAATAATAATAATAATAATAATAATAATAATAATAATAATAATAATATAAAAAAGCTGATATTGTCAAAAAAAACAAAAAAAATGTAGCTGTCAGATTTAGCGACGGAATTTGAGGGACTGATTTAGCGAGGAGACAATTAGCGAGGGACTGATTCCGTCGCTAATTCCCTCGCTAATGGGTATTAGCGACGGCTTTGAGGCCATTAGCGAGGGAAAAATCCCTCGCTAATGGGCAATTTTTTTGTAGTGATTTAAGACGGAATTAAAGTGTACCCCTCCCTCCTATAGATAAGTTACGACCATTTCAAGAAGATAATCATTTCCTCAAAAGTGTCAAGAACATGACTACAAGTCTTTTTCCTCCTTGGATTAGCTCCCACCGGAATACCCCAAGAATTTAAACGGAATTGACGCCGTACTACATGAGAGGAAAGTAGCGGAGGTCTCTTAGAATTGATCTCCCAGATTAATGCCATATAAATTACTCTTGTGGAAATTAGCCTTCAACCCTGATACTAATTCAAAGAGTCTAAAAATAGATTTAATACACCATAAATTGTCCCAAGAACCCGACCCTACTAAAATAGTTTTACAATACTAGTGAAATATTAATAATTTTTTCTGTTTTACCCTTGAAGTGTTAACATGGTTTTTTTTTTCAATACTTAATTATTATGACAGAAATGAAGTAACAAGTAGGTTGGCAAAAAACCCATATTCACAGGTACCCACAGATAAAACCTGTGACGGGCACGGGGCGAGTACTGAGGACATTTTTACCCAACGTGGCGGGAACATGGGACTACTCTCTGTGGTCTCCTTGCTCCATTGACATCTCTAGTAACAAGAATATATCAGAAAAGTATGAGAAAATTATCATAAATTCTAGACTATTAATTGTTTTTCATAGTCTGCATAAATTAAATATATGAGTCCAAAAATCACATATTTTATGGACTACCAGTCAAAAATCACATTAATAAAAATATTAAAAATTCAATTAACTTTAGCCATTAAAAAAGGGCCATGCCATTTGCATATCTTTTATTAGAATGGGATAATAGTTGAAATAGTCACAGCCTCAAGATATATTTTTAGCATCTCATAATGATATTTCTTCTAAAAAACCAAATAGCTGAAAACAAAATAGGTTGTACAAGTTGATGAAGAAGACACCTCAAATAAATGTTCCCATAGTCATAAGTTACTGTTTTTGTTTTAATAGTAGACTCAAGAGTAGACTATAGTCCATGAACTTGAGGGATCAATGAAATTGGGGTGATTTTATTGGTTAATATAGTTCACACATGTTGAATTTGGTTACCAGATATGTTAATATGATTGTGTCGAAACTTATTAACCATGTTGAATTTTATTAGTTATAATTTTGAATGTTGTTAATCATAGTTTTTTGTGTTAAAATATAGATGTTATAGATTACATTTATCTAACACTAAGAAAACTAATAGGAACTTGAACATGGTACCGTAGTGTCCACGTTGAGAATGGCATTCAAGTCGTGGAGTATTATTGGCGTAAATCGTGTGGCTCGCACCCTTTTGGGAGGATCACGATTTATTGCTACCTCCAAAATTTATGATTTTATCCCAACCTGTATTGAAACTCTTGTTATCAATGAAATGAGATGATCCTATTCTTGTTAAAAAAATCATATAGGGTAAAAATGAAATTTCACAGGGCATGTGGGGGGGGTATAAGAGGGAAATGGATACTCTAAATTTTTGGCGGAAACTTTCCCCTAACTTTAGTCTTTTTTGATGAGAGAGAAAAGAAAAATAGAGGAAAATAAAGGGAAATAAGATGAGAGAGAATGTTTAATAAGAAAGAGATAGACACAAAGTTAAAAAGAAGTTCCCACCAAAAAGTTATACGATCTTTCCCGGTACAAGAGCCAAGTGGGTACGAAAATCAATATCCATTAAAATTTTAGATTAGCGGAAATATTTCATACTCCAGGGGAACCATTGAGGGTTTTATTTTAAAAAAAATTCAAAATTCTTAGTTAATACTTTAATTAATACAGTGAGAGAAGACTATAAAAGAGACAAAAAAGAACCAAACGCTTGCTCGCGCGAATGGATGATCAGGTAGTACCTTTATTTGCAAGCAGGGCTTTTACTCCGTCATATAAATTCACCGGAAACAGAAACTTAACCGGAATGTTGAAGCCACGCGCTATTCCCCGAGCACTTACTCTGCCGTTTCTTCTCGTTCTTGTTTACTCTGTGCTTGCTCATGTGGCCGTTGCTCAAGGAACTAACAGAACCACTTCCAAGTGGAATACTCTCAGCGGTTGTTAATTTTGTCTCTCCTTGCATGTGTTACTGAGAAAATGCACTAGTAGAATAATTTAATCGATTCACATTTTGTGTCGTTTTAGTGTTCCTGAATTCTTTGAATTTGACTGTTAGAATTCTTTGCAGGAGGTCCACCTGTGGTGATAGCACGTGGTGGATTTTCAGGGATATTTCCAGATTCTAGTAGTTATGCTTATGCCTTGGCAGCACAAACCAGTTTAATGAACCTCTTTGTATGGTGCGACGTGCAATTAACAAAAGATGGAGCTGGGATTTGCTTTCCTGATATCAGTCTTGAAAATGCTACCAACATTCGGGACATTTTTCCAAATAACGATTACTTATCTAATGGTATGTCAACCCAAGGCTATTTTGTCATGAATTACACCCTGGAGGAGCTATCCAATTTTTTCTGTAAGTTCAGCTTATGTTAAACATCTAATTTTATACTATGCCTTTACTATTTGATAGACTAGCTGATTCCTTTCTTTGTTAATGAAATGAGGTTGCAAGATCTACCGAACCTAGTGGATCGATCTAATATCGATGCATAAACATTTATGTTCGATGATACTTTAGAGCTTAATTAATTGAAATTTTTAGGCTCGTTTGGTGGTCACGATATCATATCCTATGTTAGTTCAGTGTTTATTGAGACAACATGATATGATAACTTAATCATATGACTTGTGCTATCCTATCTCTCTAGTTAAAATTTTACCCTTCCAATTGTGTTCCTTGTGGCAAGATCCTGAAAAACATAATGAGAAGTGAAAAATGTTACTTTACAGTTCTGATCACGGGTGAGTTTATGAATGGATATTAGGTTGAGAGAGAGTGAGAACATGTAGCACATCTTGTAGTGGGAGTGAAAGTTGCACATTAACATTCTCAGAGCCATCAATACGAACATATAAGAACCATTAACAATAGTAATATAACAATTCCTCTCAAATGAAGTATAAGAGGAAAACAAAGTGGGACTAAATTTCATGTGCTTAGGAGCACTAGAGTCAAGAATCCAAATATGCTAACGGATTGTACCATAAACACTAAAGGATCGAGAACACACACTCATACCGGTCACACAGGTCACAGCTAGCGAACCAAAAGGCTTACTGATAGAGTCAAGTAGGGACTTCAAACGAATCATATCATCCTTAGTGAAGGACAAAGAGGAGTGATCATTAGAGTTTTTTTCCACCCATCAAGAAAAAACAAAAAATAGCAACTAGGAGAGTTTCCTTGTCAAAAACAAGCCTGAAATGTAGTAATAATACATGCAAACGAGCCAAACAACCGCAAAAAAGTAGAAATATTCCTCAAAAATGGGGTCCACGAGCTGAAACTAGTCAAAGAAGAACCACCAGGAACCAAAGACCTATAGTAAAATGAATCTAGTGACTTCAACAACTGTTGTGATTGTGAGAGCAGAAACAATATCAAACCAGAGCAATAACACGATGGCCTTCAATGTTAACCAGAATCCAGTAACTTCAAGATCGAGAACTCTCGTACCAAGTAGAAAAGGATTTCTAAGTTATATTAAAATTGTAATTAGAGGAAAAGTGCTAATGTATTTTAATAGAATATTCTAAACCTATGCCTAAGGGACTTGATAAATATATGGGTGAAATAAATAACTATGATTACACTATACAATATTTACAACACATACTATTTTTTTTTGGTCACTAGCAGTGATTCAGGGAGTACCCTCGCGAACAAGACAATTTGATGGCAATATGTTGACAATTCTTACTATCGATGATTTGGTTAAAAATGTCACCCCACCAGGCTTGTGGTTGAATATTCAGGTAAATTGGGAGGCATAATCCATTTTCATTATACAGTCTTTTAATTTTCCAGGAACTAAGCTATTTGATATTTTGCAGCATGATGCATTCTACGCTCAACACAATTTGAGTATGAGAAACTTCGCACTTTCTGTCGCTAGAAGAGTAATTGTCACTTATATCTCATCACCTGAAGCCGGTTTCCTGAGAAGTATCAAAACACGTGTTAACCCAAGGACAACAAAGCTGGTCTTCAGATTTCTAGGACAACATGAAATAGACCCATCAACCAATCAAAGTTATGGTTCATTCTTAAGTAATCTAACATTTATCAAGATGTTTGCTTCAGGTATACTTGTTCCCAAGGAATACATATAGCCTGTAGATGAAAATCTTTATCTACTTCCACATACCTCTTTGGTTTCTGACGCACACAAAGTGGGGCTGGAAGTCTTTGCATCAGGTTTTGCGAATGATGTTCAATTTAGCTATAATTATAGTTATGACCCTCTTGCTGAGAACCTCCAATTCATTGATAATGGAGACTTCTCTGTTGATGGTGTGTTGTCAGACTTCCCCATAACACCATCTGCAGCTATAGGTAAGTTGTCTTTCCACATTTTGTATAAATATAATGGATTTGAGCTGATTTTAGTTGCATGTAGATTTTTATGAAACATAACAATAAGTGCCAATTTAAATAGATATTGTTATCATCCTTGTTTGGAACATGTGTATGCATGAGTATCATGCCTATTTATATAGATATTGAATTCTCTTCTTTATATGCAGATTGTTTTGCTCACATAGACACCAATGCTCCAAAGAAAGGTACATCATCATGTTATGGTTTTATGAACATGCATTCTAATCTTGTTCATTGGTCCTTCCCGGGTTGTTTTATTGTATAACTTTTGTGTTTGGATTGGCTTTGATACCATCTTAAAAATTTGGGTTGGGCCTAACTCAACCCTACAAACCGGCTTGTAGAGTGAGGGATGCCTCCCCCTTAAACTCTTTTTCAAGCCATATAACATCCAATCCAATATGAGACTCTTAACACACCCTCCTAACGCCTAGGACTGGATAACTGGATCGTGACCCAAGTGTTCCGATAGCGGATGGCCCAGTGAATCTTGGATTGGCTCTGATACCATCTTAGAATTTGGGTTGGGCCTAACTCAACCCTACAAACTAGCTTGTAGAGTAAGGGGTGCCTTCCACTTATAAATTTTTTTTCACGCCATATCACATCAAATGTGGAACTCTTAACACTTGCATAGATTGCACTATTGTTGACCTAATATCTTCATATTGTTGATGTTTCAGTTAACACTTTGGTCATTTCAAAATATGGAGCAAGTGGAGATTATCCTCCATGTACTGACTTAGCATATGAAAAGGCTATATCAGATGGTGCAGATATTGTTGACTGTCCTGTTCAAATGTCAAAGGATGGAATACCATTTTGCTTAAGCTCCATTGATCTTATAGACAGCACAACAGTAGCTCGTCAATCAAAATTCAGCAAACTCATTACTGCTATACCAGAGATAAAATCTGGCAATGGCATATTTACATTTAACTTGAGATGGGATGATATAAAGAACTTGACCCGTAAGTTAAATAGTCAACTATTACTGGTTTAAACTTCAAATAAGAAAAAGGTTATATTGAATGAAATACATATACACTAAACAAACAAATCATATTAGGAATAATTGGGATAGAAAATGAACTTGCCTCTTTACTGGATTATCAATTTTACTTGTAGATATTTTTATAGTAATTATTTTCATTTATTTACTCCCCTATGGTTTCACACTTTCTTAAATTTTCTCCTCAACTTCAAATTTACCCTTTATTTTTCCCTCACTATTTTACACTTCACTGGGTTGGTGCCATGCATATTTTAATTTATTTAGGATATAACATTAAAAATTATGGTGAGTAAATATTTGACATGTGTTTCTCCATTTGTCCTGCAGCCAGAATGTCAAACCCCTATGCGATAAACAATTTGTTTAGGAACCCAAAAAATAACAAGAATGGAAAACTTGTAACATTGTCAGATTTCTTGAACTTGACAAAAAATCAGGCTTCCATATCAGGTGTCATGATCATCATCGAGGTGTGCTTTGCTTTGCTTATGTAAACATTGTAACTGTTGGTAACATTGTGTAGCTACTTCTCAATGTTCTAATGAACTTGAAACCAATGAGAACAAAATTATGGAACTAGTTATGACTAGCATTAAATGAAACTATGGATCGATCCTAAGTATTTTGTTATTTTAGACATGTAGTGTTGCATTGTAGAAGAATATCATTTCTTAAAATATTGTTTCTAAGTACTATCATGTCAATGGATAATATAATGATTTTCTTCCACCTTTTTATTATGTATTCTACTCTTGTCAGGATGCGGCCTATCTTGCAATGAAACAAAACTTAAGTGTAACTGATGCCGTCATTGATACTTTGAGCAAAGTAGGATATGATAAACTTGCAAGGGCTCAAAAAGTTATGATTCAATCCACTAATAGTTCAGTACTGCTGAAATTTAAGGAGAAAACCAATTATGAGCTTGTCTACAAAATTGACGATATAGTTGATGATATTGCTGATTCAGCTATTAAGGATATCAAAAGCTTTGCTGATTCAGTGGTTGTTGAAAAGGCTTCTGTATATCGTGACAATAGATTCCTCCTGGCCGAATCTACAAAGATTGTGTCAAAGTTGAAATATTCTAACCTCTCTGTTTATGCAGAAACTTTCAGCAATGAGTATATATCACAGGATTATGATTTCTTTTCAGATGGAACTGTGGAAATCAACACATTTGTTCAAGATGCAAGAATTGATGGTATCATCACAGACTTCCCAAAAACAGCTAATAGATACCGAAGTAAGTGAATGCAAAACCTTGGATTCTCGTTCCTAGAATTACTGGCAAGGTTGTTAGACTCTAGTTTAAACTCGTGGAATCGCACAATTCCAGGTCCCCACTTCCATTTAACTCGTTTGTAGACAGATTTAGGCGTAAACTTGAAATTTAATTTTGCGATTTCACCCGAGTCAGCTCGTAAACTCGATCAAGTTTAATCAACTCTACTGGACATAAATGTTTAGAAACTTATATTTTTATGATTTTGTGTAATAACTTATTTAGTTTGATATAATCTAATGACATTTTACTATGGTGATTTGCTATTTTGCTTTCATGTGGAATTGATATTTTGAGTTATTGGTGCATTTATTGTATTATATGAGTATATAGGTCATGTATATATTACTTCTAATATTAGGTAAACTCATACGATACGAGTCTACGAGTCGAATTTACGAGTTGAGCTCCCCTAAGAAAAATGATTTTACTTGTCCATGTCATTCCAAATTTTATTTTCCTTTCATGATGAATTTAGCTCTACAATGAAATGTTACTTCTGATTACTTAAATGGTTATTCCTCATCATATTGCAGGGAACAGGTGCTTGAGTTTGGATAACAAACCTCCTTACATGCTACCTGTTCAAATAGGTGGTCTTTTACAAAACGTGGCCAAACCTGACTTGCCACCAGCTTTGGCTCCAATTCCTCCTCTGACTGAATCTGGAGTCACAGAACCACCTTTGCCTCCTCTTTCTAAAATAGCTCCATCTTCTAACTCTCTTGCTGGAGTTGGGCCAGCAGTGCAGTCATCAAGAAATGAACATGCTAAGGTCACTGTCAGCATCTATTTATGTAGTCTTACTGTGCTTGTAGCTTCTCTTCTGTTTTGAGGGATGCAGGCTTCCGCTTTCGTCTTGAAACAAGAAAGGAAAACTGAAAGAAAGGGTTGGTTCTTTATGCTGGCTCTTCATCTCTATCTGGATTAAGCAGTGTGAAGCTTTTGGCTTCAGACTATATGAATAATTGTGATTTTTACAGGCAGCAGAAAATATATCTCTTTGGTGTTGTAGATAGGTATGTATGTCCATTACCACTTCCTGCTTAATTAATTGCGTGAGCTGTCCTGAAGGGTACTTTGGAAAATCTTCAGATGAGCCTTGTATATGCTTTGTTGTAAAATATATTTATTATTCTGCATTTGGCATGAGATAAACAAGCCATAAGTTGGGGGTGGGGGGGGGGGGGGCACATGAAGTTTTTGGGGAATTATCTAGTGTTATACATGGGTTAATTGTTATTGATAGAACAATTTCTTGTTGGGATCCCACTTAATAAAATAAAGGAATAAATATGGGTGTATTCTAGCAAGGTCGTGTCCCATCTAGCCCCCTTTTATCTTCGTCTACTTATGGAGTTGAGATCATCTCTATTTCTTAAAAGAAATGGAATGTTCCATTACTATAGTTTTTGGTGTATAGTAATGGAATTTTCCATTTTTTTGAGAAATAGAAATGATCTCAACCCCTACTTATGACTCGATGACAATGAAAGTGTTCCTTGTTTCGACTTTGGAGACACAAGAAGGTTCAGTTTTGGGGATTTTGTGCTTGTCGTTCGGGTTGCGTACACAGAATCGAATGCTAGTTCGTACCCAAGGGATTATATATTCCTAGGTGGGCTTGTTCTTGAATGCGCAGGGATTGGGACTAAGAAGACTGCTGCCATTCCATTCAGGTAATGCAATTGTGAATGTCCACGTTGCAAGTAATAAAATTGGTAACACCGAGTGTCGAATTCAAGGATTGCGATTAATTATCAATTTAATAGACTAATTACTAAATCAAATAGGGATTGAATTGGATTTGTTTGACAAGAAATTAAAATAATAAAGCAATAAAATGTTCAGTGGGTTTTTGATTTAAAAGTGTTGGGAACGAGCTCAATTGATTTCACCTATATGCATAATGAATTGAATGTATTACAAATTCCTCCTATGGTTTATGATCAAATTCTCTTAATTATCCTAATCCTAATTCCTTAGGCAATAGGACCTTTATCCCTAACAAAATTCCTAATTCCTTAGGTGACCTTAATTAGAAAAAAAGAATTACTAACAAGAATTCACATATTGATTCTAAATATCAATGGTTATTCCTAGACTAGAGATATAAAGATTTCAATTCTCAAGCATTTGTAACTCAAACTTCCATTCACAATCACAAACTGTAAATCATGGTAAGAGTGATCAATTCCTAAAAGGCATTAAGAATAGAGATTGAAACATAAACGCATAAGATTCATTCAATTAAAAGGGATTCAAATCAAATACATAAAGGATCCATCATTTATACTCATTCCCAACAACGTGAAATTTAACTAGACTTAACAACAAAGAAAACGAAAGAGATAAACAAACTGGAGGGAGAAGCTGACGACATTGATGCCTCAAGGACTTGTTCCCAAGCTTGAATCATCGATGGAGGTCAATGGGAAGTGAATCCTAGCCGTTACGAGCTCCAAAACACGTCCCAGGGCTGTCTCCAAACCAGAATGACCTAAGAATCACGTTCAAGGGCTTAAATAGCATCAAAGTAAGTGATTGGTCG
The DNA here is from genome assembly GCA_039519185.1 of Astragalus membranaceus. Lineage (NCBI taxonomy): Eukaryota > Viridiplantae > Streptophyta > Magnoliopsida > Fabales > Fabaceae > Astragalus > Astragalus membranaceus. Next base: position 111,243,823 of record CM076848.1, on the reverse strand, counting down.
CTGTTAAAACTTTTGGCAAGTGTACCAATTGTCGTCGCAAGTAATAAAATTTTACGGTAAGTACCGGTCGTATCCACAGGGATTGTGATTCATTATCAATAGGCAAGTTGTTAATTCTAAGTCGTGATACTTGTGATAGAATTGGTTTATTGTAACAACGAAATAGAAAGTGCAATAACATAAAGTAAGATAGAAGCGAATTGGGATCGACTCATCTCCCCTCTACTCTTATATGACCTTCAGCCACTCTCAACGTAATTATCCAAATTATCCGATTCAATTCACTAAATTAGGCTAAGAACAATCCCTTGTCTCAAAACCCCTATTACCCTAAGAGTTACCCTAATTCCTTAGGTGATTCATGCCAAAGGGTAAAGCATTAAGTTCAAGAAATAAAGAATTCACTCACACAAATTCCCACTCCTACGATCATCAATGGCGACCGAATGAAATAAGAATTCACGAAACCCAATTACATATTCTTATGATAATTCAAGTCGTGACCTAAGCCCCAATTTCCAGCAAACAACCCACATTCCTATGGTGATGATAAACCTAGATCGATACAAATATCATGTGTACTTGTAAAGCATTAAGAACATAAGGCATAGGCAATGGATAAAATGAATAAAAACTTGACTTGACCATAACAAAGCATTCATACAAGGGTTTAAGGAAGAGTCATCTCTCCCAAATCAAAACTATCTAATTACATGGCATAAAAGGGATAAGATTAAAGAGTAGAAGAAGATTACATAGAGATGGATCCATGAGAACCTCAAAACCCTTGTTCCCAAGGTGTTGGGAAGGCCCCAAAATCACCTCCAGCTGCTGCTCCAAACCCTAGAATCGTTCCCAAGCCGAAGAGGCGATTCAGAAAACGCAAAACTGATATTTTAACCAAAGTTTCGGCCACGCATCGCGTCGCGATGGTGCCTGGTCGCGTCGCGACTTTCTCCAGAAAGTTTGGTCGTGGCGCGATCGTTCTGCCTGCTTGGTGCGAAGGCTGTCTAATCTTTTTCCTTTCTTCTTTTCTCCGTTTTGTCACTAGGCAAGTGTCTGGTTCGCTAGTAAACACCACATCAAATTGAAGGTTTTTCATACATTTTGTTACAGCTCCACACTTATTACAAAAAACTAAAATTATGCTAAAACCCTTAGCAATTGGCTGAATCAAACAATAAACCACCGACATTTTGGTTGCAAACTGAATGAAAATCATCATATAATAATGACTCAACACAACCCCAAACTTAGATCATTGCTTGTCCTCAAGCAATTCACTCAATTCAGGCTGTGGCAATTTGTTATTCAGCTTCCACATCGTTCACATACCACAACTCCTTCAACACATCAGAAGATATCATCCAATCATAATATCGTAGCAAGACAATTGAATTGGAAAACACAAGATCATAAGCAGGCAAGCAATCTCAAGTCCTCTCTTTTCCACACATCTCACTACTGTTTCTCTCTTGAGGTGTTTTGGGTGTTCACTCAATTCACAGTACCTGCATCATCGTTTCATAGGCTTGAACAAGTACTATACAAATCAATACATAGGAAATACACACACACTTTTGAGGACTTTCAAAGGTTGTAATGGGGCTTAGGTAAGGGTGGATAAAATTTGGATAAGTAGGTTAAAACTTGGAGTTAGACCTACCTCTCTCTTTGTCAATTTCAGCACTATTGTTCACTTACCCATTTTCCCCAAAGCATTCCACAAGAGAAGGAACTATTCACTTATTCTTTATGTATAACTTTTTTTTTCCTTTTTTCTTTGAAATATATCTATATATATATATATATATATATATATATATATATTTTTCTTAAACTTTGTATGTTCCTTTCTCTTGTATACCACCCCAAACTTAGAATGTTGCTATTCCATGAGCAACCCCAAACTTAGAATTTTTCCCCACTCTCATGCTTTTATCTACCTAACTCCAAGTTAAGAAAAACTAGGCTATGATTTGCAGGAAAAAATAAAAATAAACAATTAGGCTCAGAAGGGCTAACAAAGGATAACAATTAGTGGGTTGGCTTGAAAGGCCCGGGGGTGCCAAAAATTTTTTTTGCCTCAGTGTGTATGTAAAACATATGCATGACAGTTAAGTACAAGCTCAAGTTCTGCAGACTAATGCAAGCAAGGAATAATCACACAATGAATAGAATAAGTGTTTGGCTCAAACCTCTCAGCTGGGATTTTTAAGAGATGAACTTTCGAGAGCTTGCCCAAAGATGATCTAGATCTTCCTCAACCTTTGACTTAGCCACTGACACTATCTGATGATAAAATCTGATTTGGAGGAAATCACATGGTAGCACAAAAATGCAACATCATCTTCTTCCGGTTTGCCTTTTATGATCTTCAAATCTCGGGGTCAAGCAGAAATTCTTTCGAATCTTGCCCCCGCATAGACAGCTTGCTGAAACACTAACAAACCATCAAAAGGTCCAACACAATAACTAAGGATCTAAATAAATAAAACACACACTAAAATACTGAAATAAATAAATAAATAAATAAATAAATAAATAAATAAATAAATAAAAACAACCAAGAATTAACTCATTCACTAATTGACAATGAAATCAACAATCCCCGGCAACGGCGCCAAAAACTTGTTAAGACTTTTGGCAAGTGTACCAATTGTCGTCGCAAGTAATAAAATTTTACGGTAAGTACCGGTCGTATCCACAGGGATTGTGATTCATTATCAATAGGCAAGTTGTTAATTCTAAGTCGTGATACTTGTGATAGAATTGGTTTATTGTAACAACGAAATAGAAAGTGCAATAACATAAAGTAAGATAGAAGCGAATTGGGATCGACTCATCTCCCCTCTACTCTTATATGACCTTCAGCCACTCTCAACGTAATTATCCAAATTATCCGATTCAATTCACTAAATTAGGCTAAGAACAATCCCTTGTCTCAAAACCCCTATTACCCTAAGAGTTACCCTAATTCCTTAGGTGATTCATGCCAAAGGGTAAAGCATTAAGTTCAAGAAATAAAGAATTCACTCACACAAATTCCCACTCCTACGATCATCAATGGCGACCGAATGAAATAAGAATTCACGAAACCCAATTACATATTCCTATGATAATTCAAGTCGTGACCTAAGCCCCAATTTCCAGCAAACAACCCACATTCCTATGGTGATGATAAACCTAGATCGATACAAATATCATGTGTACTTGTAAAGCATTAAGAACATAAGGCATAGGCAATGGATAAAATGAATAAAAACTTGACTTGACCATAACAAAGCATTCATACAAGGGTTTAAGGAAGAGTCATCTCTCCCAAATCAAAACTATCTAATTACATGGCATAAAAGGGATAAGATTAAAGAGTAGAAGAAGACTACATAGAGATGGATCCATGAGAACCTCAAAACCCTTGTTCCCAAGGTGTTGGGAAGGCCCCAAAATCACCTCCAGCTGCTGCTCCAAACCCTAGAATCGTTCCCAAGCCGAAGAGGCGATTCAGATAACGCAAAACTGATATTTTAACCAAAGTTTCGGCCACGCATCGCGTCGCGATGGTGCCTGGTCGCGTCGCGACTTTCTCCAGAAAGTTTGGTCGTGGCGCGATCGTTCTGTCTGCTTGGTGCGAAAGCTGTCTAATCTTTTTCCTTTCTTCTTTTCTCCGTTTCGTCACTAGGCAAGTGTCTGGTTCGCTAGTAAACACCACATCAAATTGAAGGTTTTTCATACATTTTGTTACAGCTCCACACTTATTACAAAAAACTAAAATTATGCTAAAACCCTTAGCAATTGGCTGAATCAAACAATAAACCACCGACATTTTGGTTGCAAACTGAATGAAAATCATCATATAATAATGACTCAACAGTCGCCTGGCGACCTGAGAACAGTTACCGCCATCGCCAGGCGATGGCTCTTGGTCGCCTGGCGACCAGGCAGTCAACAGCATCAGCAGATTCACTCATTTCCATCGCCAGGCGACCCGACATGTCCGAATTTGAGTCTTTTTGTTTCCTTTTGGTTTCTAGGTAATCTCTCTGCATAGCTAAGTGATGGAACACGAAAAATAGAAGGATTAAGAGTACTAAGTATCCCAAAAGCAATGAATTAACAACCAACCGAAGACTATGAACTCACAATTGAAAACAATGTTATTCGACTCTGAAAATGACTAATATGAAAGATAATTAACGGAAAACTAATAAAAGTGGATCAAACTATATACATATTGCAGAGCAATTAGAGGGTGTTGGGGCTTGAAGGTGCCAAGGAAGCCTTTCATTTTCTGAAGCTAAGAAGGACTTGTTGGATCGAGAAAAATTCGATTAGATGAATCCATCGGTAAATAATTGTGGTCCACAATTGGCCACAATAGGCAATGGTTCATGCTACAATTCACCATGAGTTTGATGGATTAAAACTTAAAAGCAAAAGCAACATGCCCAACAATGGGTGGTTGATCCGAATGAACAAACACAAGGGAGTGGAAGATTAAAGGGTGGAGGCGCCATTCTAGGGAGGCGAATAATAGGGTTTAGGTATAAAAAGGTGAAGAAACCCTAGTATAACATCTCATTCCCTTTTTTATTCATCTACTTATGGAGTTGGGATCCTCTTCATTTCTTAAAATAAGTTGTGTTATAGGTATTCATATAGATTGCATTGTTCGTAAAGTCCACAGCCGTATATATGGGCATACAAGGTCAACCCATGATGTTTTTAAGTACACGATTTACTATACTATCGAGGTCGGTAATAGTTATTTACTAAGATCAATTTTGGGTGGGACTTATAACATCAAGACTCCTTCGGAGATAGTATGATGGGCGTTCCGTGAGCGTTTTGTGGCATCAGGATTATGGCCAGAGTCTAGAAGTTAGAAGCATGATAGAATAATGTGATGGTTGAATGATGTGAAAATTCATAAGGAAAGACACAAAAGAATCATCAGGATGAAGACTGTGATTATGGAGCATAATTCAGGAAGTAATGAGTCCGGGAAAGGAACCCAAGATAGGAGACAATACGAGAATGTACTTTAAGTGTTATACCCTAATTTTGTCCAACTAATTTAAAATATCTTAAACAAAATAGAATAATATGGACTTTTCGGTTTTTATGTTTTAAACTGTAATTTCATTGTTTATTTGTTAAAAAGATCAAAGGAAAATAAAAAATCACAAAAGGGGGGGTGTTAGTAGCATTAACCTTCAGCCCAAACAAGCTTTCAGCCCAAACAAGTCTTCATCCCAACAAGTCTGCTTGCCCAACAAGTCTGTTTGCCCAACAAGTTTACTTGCCTAGCAAGTTTGCTTGCCTAGCAAGTCGACTTGCCCAACAAGTCCCCACACCTAACCCTTCACCTATAAAAACAGAGCAAATCAACACAAAAAGGCCAGACAACAAAATTCTAATTACAAAAAATTCAACAGAGAGCAAAGAATAAAATACAATTTTGGAGAGGAGGATCGTAACCTCGATGCCCACTCCTCTCCAAAATCCACATCATTCACCACTATATAAATCTTAAGAGTTGCATAATGGCAGGAGGAGTAGAAGCAATCAAAAGAAAAGAACTTTCAGAAGCTGGAAAACAATGTTGGTTCTCCTAGTCTCCTTAATATATTTTTAGATGCATGTATTTCGCACCGCCAGCACCACCACGACACCACTGTGGTTGTTCCCTCCGGCCGTTTCCCTCTCTCTTTTTCTTTATTTTCTGTTTTAATCTAAAAATAAAATAAAAACATCAGATTCACACTAGTGCCCCTGCGTTTCAGTTCATACAGCCCCCTACACAAAGCCCTAAATTCGCAGATCCCTTTAAAAGCCCATAAAACGTGAACTGGGCTGCTACTGATAGTCGCACCCACTCTTTTTTAGTAATACAACATTCCCACTGCTAACTGCACCCCCTCAGATCACTGTTTTGCAACCTACTCTGCTTTTTTAATTATTTTTCCTTATACATTTTACTACTCATCAAAAATAATTTTTTATCAAAATGTTAATAAAAAAACATCAACACACAAATATTTTCTACCCGAGAACTACGTAGCATTTGATTCTCTACCAGGAGATACGTAGGAGAAGAGGGGGCCCACCTCTGTCAAGTGCATTAATAAAAAACCTTTTTTTCTTTTAATTTATTTCTCTCCTATTTCTCAAAAAGTAGAAAAAATAACTAACCATGTATAAGTCTATTTTATTTGTAAATAAGGGTAAATCAAATATATTAGATTAATAATTTTTACGTGTTTAGTTAAAAGGTAGCCTTCCTTCGGAAGGATGCCGTAGGGTGCTAATACCTTCCCTACGCATAAAAGACTCTCGAGCCTAAACCTGGTCCGCAAAACCCCATTATCCTTTTAAAAGGTTTTTTTCAATGTTTTCCTTAAAAATAAATATTGGTGGCGACTTCATTGTAAACTTCGAAGAATCCGTCCTTCGGATTTTTCGGTCGCTACACAAAGTCATTAGAAAGATATGTGATTGATTGTCTACATAACTTGTTTAAATGTTACTAATTTCTTTCATCCCAATTTTCTGATTTATACATGTGTCTAAGCCCCTATTTTTCTATATGTTGGCAATTAGATATTTCAGAGTACGATGATGAGAGATGTAATTGTAGAATATGTACCACTTCCCCAGCGATGGTACGACTTGCAGATACTGTATGATGATCGCACTTGTGCTGGATGGGCAATTGACGCAAAACTGGAAATGACGATCTATCGAGGAAGAGATACATATGTGTATGGTTCACTGGGGTTCTCTAAGATATGGACAGAGGATGTACGCATAGCATAGTGGTTCCCCTTTCATCACATCTAGGAGGCACACAGGATAGAACACCATGACCACATACAGGCGGAGTCGCTTAGATGTAGAGTTGGGAATGCTAGAACGTATTGATGTCAATTTTCTCAGAGAGTGCAAGAAGAACCACAATCTTCTGAGTCTAATGACCTCACGACTAATTGTGGGAGTAACTCAACGAGTTCCTACGAGTCTGGTGACCTCTACAGTTGGAAGAGTTGGAGTCATAGTCTCTTGTACAATTTTGCGAGTCAATCACTCAGTTAGATAACGTTGGGAGGTTGTTGTGAGTTATGTTTTTTTGGAAAGGAGTCATGCATGTCATGATGTTTTGGTCAGTTAAAACGTGACTAGGGATGTCATGAGCTTTTGTAAAAGTTGATTGCTACGCTTTTTATCGTATTGTGAAACAATTATGAAATGTAGCAAAACACCTTTCTCTACCAAAGAAATATAAAATCTATATATATTATGCGTGTTTGAAATATATTAAAGTTGTTTATTCCGCACAAAATTCATTAATATATAGAGTTAAGGCTTAATTACAGTTTTGGTCCCCCTATTTTCACCAACTCACGATTTTGGTCCCCCAAGTTTTTTTTTCACGAACTTAGTCCCCCTATTTTCCTAAATTGTAAAATCATAGTCCCCCACTAATTTGGTCAAAATTAATGCTGACTTGTAACTCAATTATCCTTCGTGGCGTGACACGTAGGCATGCCTAGTTGGCATTTAAATTCAATTTTGTTACTTTCTTAGGGAATCGAAGGAAAGAAACTTTTCATCTTCTTCATCCCTGATACATTCATCTTCTGGCACCAACCTAAACCCTAAAACCATCAACTCCAGAATTGTCCCTTCAAAGTCACGATCCAGAGCCAAAAACCCCCATAGCATGCTACTGGTATATGCAGGTGACTGGTTTAAAATGCTAGCTTTAAATAAATGCTCTTTCATTATAACTGCTCTTTCACTTTAAACCAGAAAATCTGATCTCTTCCAAATGGAAATGAAAAAAATCTGCATAATAATAGAACACTTGATTTCATTTCATAATTGATTCCATTCATTACAACCGCTAACATAAACATAACCATAGATGGCACAAAGCCATTCATTACAACCATACACTAAAATTCAGTCTCATTTTTCTTCAGTTGAGTAACATTGTTTTTCAATTCAGCAACTTTGTTCTTCAAGTCATCAACCTTCTTCATGAAGGACCAAATTAACTCCTTAGCTCTAGCGGTCATCTCTTCATCATACCAGTCAAAGAAACAACATTGTTTTTCACCAAATTTCTGAAAAATCAAAGGTAGAAGATTAAAACAGAGATAAAAACCAAAGAACAATGTAAGGGTATAGAAATCGTACCTCAAATAATCCACATCCATAAAACCTTCGTCCAGGGTTCTCTTTTGTCTAAGAAGTAGTCAATGGAGCTTCCTCTCCACTGTGGCAGCAAATGAGTCTTCTTCTCAAAGAAGACCCAGGTGACGAAAATGAATACTGAGACATAGGTTCAAATCGCGAAGGGAGAGGAATTGATTCTGGGCGATTTCAGGCTCTGGATCGTGACTTTGAAGGGACAATTCTGGAGTTGATGGTTTTAGGGTTTAGGTTGGTGCCAGAAGATGAACGTATCAGGGAAGAAGAAGATGAAAAGTTTCTTTCCTTCGATTCCCTAATAAAGTAATAAATTTGAATTTAAATGCCAACTAGGCATGCCTACGTGTCACGCCATGTAGGATAAGTGAATTACAAGTTAGCATTAATTTTGACCAAATTAGTGGGGGACCATGATTTTATAAATTGGGAAAATAGGGGGACTAAATTCGTGAAAAAAAAACTTGGGGGACCAAAATCGTGAGTTGGTGAAAATAGGGGACCAAAACTGTAATTTAGCCTAGAGTTAATAAGGTGAAACAGGTGGGGATCGAGAAAGCCGAGAATTTGAATAAGCATCATGAGGCGCATAAGTCGATGTGCTCTTGGTGGCTGTTGTAGGAGGTGGACGAGCATTGTGGTTGTGGCAAAAGGTTCACAGGAATGACTGGTTTGGAGGGTGTAAGGTAAAATTTGTTGAATTAGATGAATTAGTTAGTAAATAATTATGGTCACTATTGACTACATTGGGAAATGGTTCGAGCTACAATTCACCAAAAGTACGATGCATTGAAACTTAAAATCAAAGGCAAGATACCCAACAATGGGTGGTTGAGCCAAACGAAGAAGCACAAGGGAGTCAAAATTAATTGGTGGAGAAGCCATTCTTGGGAGGAGCATAATAGGGATCAAAACACATGGGTCAAATCTCCAGTCGAGTAATCTCAAGGTGCCACAAAGACATAATGTAATATCTTATCTTCATTAGTTAATTTAAGCTAACATTTGTGATATACAAAAGGCAGAGAATTAAAAATTTGAAACACAAATCAAGTTGAACCATTCAAGTTTTAACTATCAACTACACTTAACACATAAATGTAACTAAATTGTGACTTGCGGAAGAATTAGAATACACTGATTTATAAATTTAACTAAATTGTGACTTGCGGAAGAATTAGAATACACTGATTCAAGTATGAGACAGGATCTAAGAGTCTCCCTCTTGGTTCTTCAATACCCGTTAATTTGAAAACAACAATCGATAGAGTGAGACATAAAATCTCATTTAGTTCTCCTCATACCTCTAATATGTTTCTAACGTCAAACATTCACATAGCATTCACAAATTTCAATTATCAACATCATATGTAATTACACACTAGACCTCGCGACCGGGAAGCAACCGGGAAGCAGCGTTGAGGATTCTCTCTTGTATTATATCACATGACCCCGACCGACCAAACTAGGGCATGCTAGCCAAGCCATTTAAGTCGCAAACTTCAAAACTTAAAGGATTAAATACATTTTTGATGCAATAACTAGGTCACCGAATTCGGTCATGTGTGTTTTCACTTGCCTGGGACCGACCAATCATGGTATAAGCATCACCCCAAATAAATCATCCTTGAATTCATCAAAGTTAAGTCATTTATTGAGGGTATTAGGTCATTATACAATCTAACATTTAATTACATAAATCTGGTTGTTCAGAATTCATTTATAATCTTATAATTTTTGTGTGGTCACACATAGCATCATATATACTTCTAGTTCATCTACATGTACTAACTCATTGCATTCAAGTAGTAGTGAAGAGTTTACACATCATATAAACCTAATCATGTAGTTTACAATGAAAATTGCACAAACATACATTTAAGCACATATTTGTAGCAATAAAACTCATAGGTTACTTATATGTAATCAAGTATGAGTTTTACTTCAAGTAGCAATTTAAGAATTTAATCATCATGTATCATCGATTACATGCATAACCATGATGTATTTTTAAGTGCAATTGTAAAGGATCCAATGATTCATGGATCATATGGGTGTATTTAGGATCACAAAACATGAGGAAAACAGATAAAAGTTAGTCTCGGTCGCCTAGAGAACCACTGTCGGCCTTCTGGCGAAACAAGTTATAACCGAGCTCCAACAGTTTACACTAGGCCTTTCACACACCCAATTCTCTATTTACAACTTTATGTATTCTCTTTTGTGTATTTTCTTCGGGCTAAAGTGTCTAGATTTTACCCCAGAATTTGTGTGTTTTCACCAAACTAAAATTACATTTAGAACCTCATTTATCATATTTGGTTGGGGTTTAAATTTTGATCCAAAATTCCACTAGAATACAGGTGTGTTTTTTACCCACCAACAAAATTAAGACAGTTAAAAAATCAGACTGTGACCCAAATATGTAAAAATTATACGTCAAGGTTCTAGAAGTCATTTTTTACTATCAGAAAACAGTTATAAAAATTTTAGTTGAAAAAAATGAAAAAGTTTGTTTTCTCTAAACAAATAGTGGTGGTTTATGTTTAGAAATGTTAGTTTTATGAGTTAGAATTCTATTTTGGGCAATTTTAGGGCCCTTTGTTAGAAGTTTAATTTGTTTTGTTGTGTGTTGTTATTTCTACAGCTACTACTATGGGAGCATTGTTTTGTACAAGTAAGATTTTTTTTATCAAACAAGCAACTAGCCAGAATTTATTAAAAAATAAAGAAAGAAGAGAGAAGAGCATAAGGGGGACTAGACTAAAATCCTTGGCATAATAGAAGCTAAAGTCAAAACAATAATAGAGAGCCCGTAACGGCGGCCCCTAAAACAAAACAAGCAAGAAACTAAAATAAAAAAGCCAACTAACAATAGTTAGATAAACAGATAACCCACCAAACTGTAGTCAAAAACTGATTTTCTGAGAATCCTAGGAACCGATTATAAGATCAGATCAAATTAAAAGCTTGTGCAAAGTTTTGAAATTAAAGGCACTAGAGAACAAAGTCTCTCTCTCTCTCTCCCTCCCTCCCTCCCTCCCTCTGTTGCAGATTTTGAGTGCATTGCGCCTAACACCTCCACCTTACTGACCGTGTCCCTTGTTTTTAGGTCCAAAAGAAAGAGAAAATAATATTTCAAAGCACATTTACCGTAAACACACATCGTTGCACCTTATTGGGGGTGTGTCCCTTATTTTCAGCCGCCACATTCCACCTCCATCACTTTCTTGCATGCTTAAACTCCATTTTTGGGACAAGTATAAATATACATATAGTGGATTATAATTGAACGCGTAAACATGGTCGTTAATAACGTTGAAATTATTGGTTAAAGAAATTCAGTAAATAATTAATGATCAAAACATTTTAATATCTTAATCAACTAAATTTAACATGTAACTCAGGTGTAATTATTATGTTGGTCCTTGAATTATTTGAAAATTTTAAATATCTCCCAAAATTTAAAAATGTTGTAAACAGTTCCCTGAACTAATAAATTTTTAATTAGGTCTTTATGTTACATTACTGTTAGTCAACAGGTAATCGATGTTGACGTTGCGTTAACTATTTGTAAATAAAAAATCCCAAAGTAATTAACAATATGTAATAGGGCCTAAATTAATTTAAACATAAAAAAAGTGATAACAATTTAAACATAAAAATTGATCCTTACAAAAGTAATAAAAAACAAAGTTACATATTAAAGTCACAACTAAAACAAAATATAACTGTCAACAGTTTACTATTTTATTTTCTTCTGAAGATATTAAAAATAAAAAATAAACATTTTGTTTTGAAAAAATATTTAAGCAAAAATTATAACATCCCCAATTTTTTTTATGATTAAATTATCAAAATTTTTTCCACTCTTAATTATATTTTTTTAAGTAAGTACTTATATTATATTATAATAACTAGAGTATTGTTCAAGCTTGTAGTGAAAATCTTTATTAATATGATTTATCTTATTTGGGGTCAAGGGGAGTTATAATGTAGAACTAGAAGTCTAGTAGATGTTCCAAGATAAATCATATTAATAAAGATTTTCACTACAAGAAATGGTTTAAATTATGACCCCAAATAAGATAAATCATATTTGGGGTCAAGAGGAGTTATAGAAATGGGGTATAGAGGATTTATCTTATTTGGGGTCAAGAGGAGTCATAGAACTAAAAATGGTTTATTTGATTGGGATTTCTTTTAGGAATCATTTAAATTATGGTTTGTTGGTTATAGTTAAGTGTAATATATTGTGTTTTGCTGCTGGTTGAAGGTTTAGTTAGATGGAGATTGTGCCATTAAGTTGAAAAAGTAAAGGGTGAGGTGTTGTGTCTCAAACCCGTTTTTACACTCTTTTGGTTTTTTGCTCATAACTTCCTCTACATATACTGTTTTGTGTTTATTTTTGTTAGAGTAGAAACTAGATTAAATTTCCTTCATAATGGGCCCAGAAAACACAGAATTTCATCAAGAATTGGTAGAGCAATTCGAGGTACAAGTTACACATAGTAGCCCTAAACCCGTATAGACCCTAGTGCAGTATTTTGAGGATAACTCTCTGCATAAAGCTTATACTGAAATGATATTTGTCTCTTTAGAAACTTGACTGAATTCCCTTCAATTTGGACTACTATTTTGCTGCTTTTGGTTAAGAATCGGGAGAGGAAATCAAGTTAAAAGTTGAGCAAGATGTTTTGCTTGGTTTCTGCACCTATGCATCTTCTTTTCATAAACTGTACTAGTTGGTTAGTTATCTTACAAAATGAAAATAATATTCATAATATAGACATCTAAAGCTTTCCAACGGCTCATCATTTGCTCAAATTCGATACTGTTTGATATTTTAATAAAATCACTGAAGTTGATGTATTGCACCTGAAAATTCTGCATAGATGATTATGAGTAGAATGATATTTGAATTGTGTAGAATGGACTCCTATGTGGTTTCAATTATGACCAAACATGATTGTTAGATGAAGTACCTTTAGTATAGAGTACTATGTGAGTATCTAATCTTCACTCTGGTAATTTTTATATATCTATTTTTCTTATGGGAGAAGTAAATAAATTTTCTTAAATAGATTTTATCCCCAAATATGAGTTGAAAAGTTGGTTCTACTTTATCTGTTTTGTTTTTTATCGTTGTTGTTGGATACCGTTAGCTACAACGAATAGATAATGCAGCCTATGAGCTAAATACTCATAGTCTATGTACCGTTTTGCCGTGACGAAGAGATAATACGCGTGTGATTACCGTTTTTCCGTGACGAATAGATAATACAGCATGTGATTACCGTTTTGCCGTGACGAAGAGATAATACGGTCTATGATTACCGTTTGTGTAACACCCCAATATTTCTAACGTGTAGATACATTGAAATGCACAGCTCAGCAATAATCAGAGGACACAATCCATGCTTAAGTATTGAATGTACAAACTTTTTCCGACAATAAACCATAATAACTTGGAATCATCCGTCTTAAATTCCATAAAGGTTCACTGTTTTCACAACTCAAAAGGAATACAGACCCACTTGTTCAATACCATAAACAGTGAAATAATAGGGTTCATACAACTCATATCAAGTATAAGTTACATAACCAAAACAGAGACAATAAAAGAAGAACAATCGAGAACATCAAGACTACAAGTCTCTTGCGTCTCCGTAAGCACGTCACCTACTCGTGTCGCCTTGTCTTTCGCTTCCCCTGTTTCTCTGTAAAAACCACAATAATGATAGGGTGAGATAACATATCTCAGTGAGTTCTACTGTGCCCCCTCACTATCACTTGTTTCATTTATAAAACCACTGCAACATAGTTAAATTCATAAACTATTTGCTCATATATATAAACTTAGCCCATTACCGACCGTGCATACAACCACAATCTCGACATCTAATGCGCTACTTAACCATTTTTAAGCCTTGTAAGTTACTATACAATTACAAGCTTATTAATCGAAACACCGACCGTGCACACAACCACAATCTCGGCGAATCGTGTACTTAACTTAGCATAATATCGACCATGCACACAACCACAATCTCGATAAACCCACGTTAGTATCTATTCCATAATGTTTCCAGGGCCTAGGGTGAGGGCTCATGACCTTCCCTTCCTAGTATGCTATTCGTTGGGTCGTCACCCAACTCGATATAATCTATATATCACACCCACATTGGGCCGACTTCTAAATTTGATAAGATCTATATCTATCGTCGTTCTATAACCCGTTTTGATGAATACCAAGTTAGACATCCGGCATTATAATATAGTACCAAGTTGGACATATAATCCGATTAGTTATTCAAAACGTATACTCACACGCGGTCTACATTTCGGTTTTTCAAACATTTATCACTTTCAAAACCTTTTCTCAAAATCATGTTGAACACACTCAAACCTTTGATTTTATTAAGGTCATATCATCGCAATTGGTTGGGAAGAAGATTAGAAGAGGTTTGGAACCGAAAGGAGCGACGAAACGAAGATTTGGCATCCTGGGACAGTAGCAGGCACACAGTCCGTGCCCAGGGGCGCACGATCCGTGCCCACTGCTTTCAATTTTAGCAGGGTCATGCGAGAAGGGCGCACGATCCGTGCTTCCTGTTCTGAGTAATATTTCGCTTTGTTCGTTTTCGTTTCGTTTCTCCGATCGTATCCAATCCGTCATTCCGTCTGAACCCCAACACCAAAACAGAAAACATTTCCAGCATTTCCAGTCCATAATCCAAACCGTAAAACGCTATTTTCTGAAAAATGATTTTTCGACTCAAATCCTTTCGAAATGAAAACAACCACAGAACCAAAATTTCCATTAGTTCAAAATCGATAATCAAAACCCTAATCGTGAGTAAAACTCACCGATTTGACGAGTCCCCGAGAAATTGCTTCTTCACGCGAACAATATCAAAACCGCTCGAACAATCCCCGCTATGGATCAAACCGCTTCCAAGCTAGACCCCAATAGCTCCTATTCGAAACCAGCAACACAAACACTCCAAAAATCCTTTCAAACCACAATGTAGGTTCAGATTCACCCCTCTTCCAGTTCCAACTAAACATGCAAGGCCCCAAAGAGGTTAAAACTCCATTGATGTACTTGGAGCTTCAAGAGGGTCTAAAATGGCAAAATGGGATTTAGGGAGAGTTAGCTTCTGAAATTACTACTAGAAGGAAGAGGGTTGAAAATGGAGTGGAATGGAAGAAGGGAACTTACATGCAAGAAGACTAGATGATGGTGATGACCCATTCTTCTTCTCTCCTCTTCGCCCCACTCTCCCTTTTCTCTCTTAGTTTCTTTTTCTGTTTTTGCTTCTAATGTGTTTCTAGCTAAAATGAAAAGGAAGGGAAGGCTGAATATGTTTTAATGAGATGAGGGTTTAAATGGTTGTGAAAAGACAAAAATGCCCTTGGCTCATTAATTCATGGTTTTGAGGCTAAGACCCCTCTAATCCTATGGTTTTCCACTCAGCATAGCTTTCTCGACTACCCCACATTCGAGTCGCGACTAATTATTTCACTCAATAATTAAATCGTTCTTAATTTCCATAAGTCAAATCTGTAAAAATTTAGGGATGTTACAGTTTGCCACGACGAAGAGATAATGTGGTCTATGTGCACATAGTATAATAAGTTGTCTTGTTTATGATTCCGTGATATACGCGCATGAAACTCTATTATGAACTTTTTATGCAGAGTGATTATTGTCCAATGTTGTTGTACTTTCGTTATTATATGAGAATTGTATTTGAATGAAAAATACTGACGCACCATCTGTTTTCTATGTTGTAGAGAGGATTTTCCATATCTCGCACATGGATATGGCTGGAAACATCCATAAAAGTTGTTTTATTTATATATTCTATGTTACTGAGTTGTAAAACTCATTATGTTTGAGGTGATATTTCCAGGTAAACAAATAGCATTGGAAAGCTGAAGAGTATATCTGGATTGCTCATCAGCAGTCAAATGTAGAGTGTTGGTAGCCGAATCACAATCAGAGTCCTAGATTTAAGGAATTGTATTATTGACTAAGGTAGTTATGCAAAGCTAGACTATTTTTCATGTACAATTTGAAAGAAAAAATTAATTTTTTTTTTCTATATGAATCCTCAAAAGCTCTCGTGCTATGCTGAATACGTGGTAGTTATGTCTTGTGAAATTTAGGGTGTTACAATATGGCATCAGAGCAGTTCGATCATTTCAGACTGTAAGTTGTGTCTAGAAGTGATCCAACTATAGGATGTCTATAGCTAGTGTTTTGTAGTGTAATTATCCTTCAAAGTCCTTTGATCAAATTGTTAAGGCTGGCCACCTCAACAAGTTGTTCAAGGAATGTAGAAGAATAATTACTTACTGTTCTGGACTGGACCAAGAGGTCCATTCAGCAAAACCAGGGGGTGCTTTTAGCAATTGGATATGGATCATCCCAATCGGTTCGGCCCATATCCACTACATACAAGCCCAACTAAAGCCACCACGCTTGGATGGTTCAGAACGATTCTGATAATCCGATGGTCCACAGACGAGCATGGATTTCCTATAAATACCGGCTCGCATAGCCATTTATACGACACACACTCTTTCTTTGCAAATTCACTAGCCTATTCTCATACTGACTTGAGCATCGGAGTGGCTTTGTAGGTACCCCCCGGGCACTCATTAACCTCCTGCCAGGGCAGCAAGAGACCTACCAACAGCAGCCACCAAAATACTGCTAGGTACAGAACATTGGCGACCACAGTGGGAGACATCTATCTTTCACATCATCACTACTCGAACTTTTCTCTTGCTACTCCATGGCTCCTAGAGGTAGACCCCGGATTCAAAGCATTGCCGTACCGGCATCCCGACCAGAGGATACTCCGGAAGGCAACGTCGTAACCCTACCTGACGAGGGTACCAGTCAGCCTGCCCAGCCTTCGAATGTGAGTCAACTTTTGGATCTCCTGGCCAATCGCACTCAAGCTATGCTGCATCAGGAAGACCAGCAAAGTGTTAAAGACAGCATCAGACAGCACCCATGAGGGCGCCTGGCAAGGCGCCATGGCAACATCAGGCAGCGCCCATGAGGGCGCCTTGTAGGGCGCCAGGGTAGCATCCGACAGCGCCCATGAGGGCGCCTGGCAGGGCGCCATGGCAACATCAGGCAGCACCCCATGAAGGCGCCTGGCAGGGGAACCCTTCCTCCAACAACGGTGACTTCGAGGCACCATCGTTCTCCCCCTCATGGAGGACCAGGCTCACCTCCAAGGGACCCCTCCATCCCCTCCGGATGATACCTACCAGCCTCACGACTCCCGCTCTAGGACCTCCTCACGCGCATCCCTTGATACTCGAGAGAGGTCAAGGAACCGGGTCGACACCCACCGAAGGCACCACCGGGGATCGCCATCGAGGAGATCCCCCGACCGACGCAGGCATCAAAAGTACATGGACCATGAAGAAGACAACATGGCTTACCAAGAGGAGGCCAAGGTTGGCAGCATGAAGGCTGATCTGACTTGTTATGGGCACAGTACCAGCAAATGCAGCACCCCCAGGGATGACATTGAAGAATGGAAGCTCGCCCAATACGTGAATGAAGAAGAGGATGAAACTCGCGACTCCGAATAAGGAGCAGAGCATCAGGACTCGAGCTTAAGGCTAGGCCTAGTTATGAATTTTGTTGTTTGAGCACAAAAGCAGAATATCAAGAAAGAAAAAAGGTCCAACTCCATAGTCAGGAGTGGAGCGAGACAAGTCTGAGACCCAACATACCATGCAGGGAGGGAATGCCTGGATCGTAGGGGGCAACCTCAATATTAACCTAAACCCAAGATCATCTCTCCAAGTATGGGAGTCAAGGGTGTCATGGCGCACAAATCTTCCTAAAGCAAAGCAGCCAAGATCACGGCACCCACCCGGCGGGGATCCAAGGTATGAGACCACGATGTCTTGGGTAGCAAGCACTAAGAAAGGCGCGGAAGTCAAGCAAATAACGGGACCATGAGGTCACAGACACCAGAGATACCCACCTACAAGGGTGATGTCTAGTCCGCCGGCCATAAATTCATCTGTGTTTATCCGATTGAGGCGTGTAAGCATGCGTTGGAAAGCTAAGAAGCAGAGCTACAATTCTCATGTTAAGCTCAAAATCCAATTCATACGTCTCCGCACCCAGGAAGGGAAACAAGCTGACGGCATCATGGCAAGCCAGCACCCAAGGCGTGAGCAAAAAAACATAGTGCACGAGCTCGTGAGAAAATAAAATAGTGCACGAGCACGTGAGCAAAAAACATAATGCACGAGCACGTGAGGAAATCAAATGATGCATGAGCGTGAGAGGAAATAAAGTAACGCGTGAAGTGATGGTGTCATTCTGCTCGCCCTCACACTCTCCTCCGCTCTCCCTCACACTCTCCTATGCTCGCCCCCTAGGTGCAATGTAATCGGCCAAGAGGAAAAGAAAATGTGGTGTTGCTCGCCCATACTCACCATCAATCACCTCGATCAAGGCAAGTTAGCAAAAAATATCAATAGACAGCAGGATAATAGCTGTGATCCTCTGACAAAATTAGCAGACCCGCGACGGCATGAGCTGTAAGGGAAACCTAACCTACGAGGGCATCCTAAACAACAACATCAAGTCAAGACCATCCCCTAGGATAATCTCGACTTGGGGGAAACAGTGGAACCAGGTCAATATCCACCAGAGGCACCACCGGGGATCGCCATCGAGGAGATCCCCCGACCAACGCAGGTCAATATCGAACTTTGCCACGAGGCGCGAAGCGACTTTAAACGCGTCGCAACCTCTGACGGGAGTTAAATTCTGATCGATTCTGATAAACTATGTAACGCCCCAAAATTTAATTAATTATTTAATTGAATTGTTTGGGAATTTAATTGGTAGAAAAATAATAGAATAAAAATAATGCTAGTGTATGTGGACCTATTATTAGTGTTAGGATTAGTAAAGGAGAGGTGTTAGGGAAAAAGCCCATGATGTAATTCGCATAAGCTATAGAAAAGCCCATAAAATTAAATAAGTATAAATAAGAGGTATTTTAGGGTTTGGCTCATTTAGAAAGAACAAAAAAATAGAATTAGAGAGAAGAGAAGAGGGAGAGAGCGACGGCCAAGAGAGAAGGAGAGGGAGAAGCGACGGCCAAGAGGAGAGAAAGAGCTAAGGCAAACCAAGGAGAGCTTCGAATCTTTCAAGGCTAAGGTAAGGGTGAGGTTCATGCTTTATAAGGGTGGGTTCTATCCTTATAATAGGGTATATGATGGGGATTATGTGGGAGATAGGATCATGTTGCCTCTTTGATATTGTTGATGTTGTTTTAGTGATGTTTGAATATATTATGATGATTTCGATTTGATGTTTGGGTGAATGATCATGGTGAAAATTTGGTGTTTGGTGTTTGGTGCGATTTGGCGTTGTGGTTTTGGTTGCTGATTTTGGCGCCCTAGGCGCCTTGCCATGGTGTTCTGTTTTGTTGTTGCTGAATGTGGCGCCTTAGGCGCCCAGTCATGATGTTCCATTTTTGTTGATGCTGGAAGTGGCGCCCTAGGCGCCCAGTGATGTTGTCCTAGTTGCTGTGCTGCCGTGCTGTGTTGCTGCTGCTGTTGTTGTGCTGTGTGCTGTGTTGCTGTGCTACTGTTGCGGCGTTGCTGTGGTGCTGTGCTGCTGCTGTTGCTATGGCCGTTGTTGCTAGGGTTGCTGTTGCCGTTGTTGCTATTGTTGCTGTCACCGTTGTTGCTATTGTTGTTGTTGTTGATGTGTTGCCATTCCTGCTTAATGTTGTTGCATGTTGGCACCTTAGCGCCTATGGTTGTTGCTGTTGCTTGTTGGCGCCTTAGTGCCCATTGTTGTGGCTGAATCGTTGGTTCAGACGTTGAAAGTTGCTAAAATATTGCGATGTTACCAAAATGTTGAAAATTGCTAAGTTGTAAATTGTTGACGACGAAGGTTGTACGAAGACGAATTTGCCTCTATTCATTGGCAAGTGATGTGTTGTAGGCCTACGGCCAATGTTGCTCTCTGATGTTGTTGCGTTGCTATGTAACCGTTGTTATTTGTTTGTGCATTTACATAGCGTCGCATGCATAGCATATTTTTACGATGGAGCTATGCTCAAACCACGATGGCCTGGATTGGCAAACCACGACGACGATGTTGCGATGTTGATGCCCCTATTTACGGGCTTGAATTATGGTACCACATGCATTATAGGGCGGTGGCCCTGAGTCGAGTTGCATTCCGCATTCATGTTGCATATTTATGCGATTGAAAAGATTCTGGCTGTTGTGACGTAATGACTTGACCGTTGTGATATGTTGATATTGACTGCTGTGAAATGGTGATTTGATGCCCTGACCTGATATATATTGTCTTTCATATGATTCATTATATAGTTTGATATCTCACCCCTTCTGTTTGAATGTTACCCCCATGTTGGTAACGTGCAGGTAACCTCGAATGAATGCCGTTGTACCTTCATTTGATCGAGTCGGTGTCGTCGCTCTGATACGTAGCACTCGGGGGGGAATGAACGTTTATTTATGTTATTTAAGTTGTTTACTGTTGGATTTTGAGTTATGAATTGTGCATAGTTGCCACGATTGTTTAGTTGAACCATTTGAATTTCCGCTGCGTAGTTAAAAGAAGTTTGACTTGTTTGAGATGTCATTTTATCGGTTCATCCAAAAGCGCTATGTATCTGTTTTCAAAAAGCGAATTAAACCGTCTATTGTTTTCACGAAGTAAATGTGGCACTCCATTGTGCGTTGAAAAAGATTTTATGAACTCTGATATTTTTGCATTATTTTGCCGGGTAAAAATGGGGTGTTACATTAGTGGTATCAGAGCAGTTTCGGTCTGTCCGACCCAGTTGTCTAGTTGTTGTGTCATTTGACGATCGAGTATTGTCATTTACTTCTAACTATTGTTTGTGTTGTAGTGATGCGGGAATCTTATCCCGAGTTGTTCGAATCAGTTGAATTTTCGAGGACGAAAATATTCTAAGTGGGGAAGAGTTGTAACGCCCCAAAATTTAATTAATTATTTAATTGAATTGTTTGGGAATTTAATTGGTAGAAAAATAATAGAATAAAAATAACGCTAGTGTATGTGGACCTATTGTTAGTGTTAGGATTAGTAAATGAGAAGTGTTAGGGAAAAAGCCCATGATGTAATTCGCATAAGCTATAGGAAAGCCCATAAAATTAAATAAGTATAAATAAGATGTATTTTAGGGTTTGGCTCATTTAGAAAGAACAAAAAAATAGAATTAGAGAGAAGAGAAGAGGGAGAGAGCGACGGCCAAGAGAGAAGGAGAGGGAGAAGCGACAGCCAAGAAGAGAGAAAGAGCTAAGGCAAGCCAAGGAGAGCTTCGAATCTTTCAAGGCTAAGGTAGGGGTGAGGTTCATGCTTTATAAGGGTGGGTTCTATCCTTATAATAGGGTATATGATGGGGATTATGTGGGAGATAGGATCATGTTGCCTCTTTGATATTGTTGATGTTGTTTTAGTGATGTTTGAATATATTATGATGATTTCGATTTGATGTTTGGGTGAATGATCATGGTGAAAATTTGGTGTTTGGTGTTTGGTGCGATTTGGCGTTGTGGTTTTGGTTGCTGATTTTGGCGCCCTAGGCGCCCTGCCATGGTGTTCTGTTTTGTTGTTGCTGAATGTGGCGCCTTAGGTACCCAGTCATGATGTTCCGTTTTTGTTGATTTTGGAAGTGGCGCCCTAGGCGCCCAGTGATGCTGTCCTGGTTGCTGTGCTGTGTTGCTACTGCTGTTGCTGTGCTGTGTGCTGTGTTGCTGTGCTGCTGTTGCGGCGTTGCTATGGTGCTGTGCTGCTGTTGCTGTGGCCGTTGTTGCTAGGGTTGCTGTTGCCGTTGTTTCTATTGTTGCTGTCGCCGTTGTTGCTATTGTTGCTGTTGTTGATGTGTTGCCATTCCTGCTTAATGTTGTTGCATGTTGGCACCTTAGCGCCTATGGTTGTTGCTGCTGCTTGTTGGCGCCTTAGTGCCCATTGTTGTGGCTGAATCGTTGGTTCAGACGTTGAAAGTTGCTAAAATATTCCGATGTTACCAAAATGTTGAAAATTGCTAAGTTGTAAATTGTTGACGACGAAGGTTGTACGAAGACGAATTTGCCTCTATTCATTGGCAGGTGATGTGTTGTAGGCCTACGGCCAATGTTGCTTTCCGATGCTTTTGCGTTGCTATATAACCGGTGTTATTTGTTTGTGCATTTACATAGCGTCGCATGCATAGCATATTTTTACGATGGAGCTATGCTCAAACCACGATGGCCTGGATTGGCAAACCACGACGACGATGTTGCGATGTTGATGCCCCTATTTACGGGCTTGAATTATGGTACCACATGCATTATAGGGCGGTGGCCCTGAGTCGAGTTGCATTCCGCATTCATGTTGCATATTTATGCGACTGAAAAGATTCTGACTGTTGTGATGTAGTGGATTGACCGTTGTGATATGTTGATATTGACTGCTGTGAAATGATGATTTGATGCCCTGACCTGATATATATTGTCTTTCATAAGACTCATTATATAGTTTGATATCTCACCCCTTCTGTTTGAATGTTACCTCCATGTTGGTAACGTGCAGGTAACCTCGAATGAATGCCGTTGTACCTTCATTTGATCGAGTCGGTGTCGTCGCTCTGATACGTAGCACTCGGGGGGGAATGAACGTTTATTTATGTTATTTAAGTTGTTTACTGTTGGATTTTGAGTTATGAATTTTGCATAGTTGCCACGATTGTTTAGTTGAACCATTTGAATTTCCGCTGCGTAGTTAAAAGAAGTTTGATTTGTTTGAGATGTCGTTTTATCGGTTCATCCAAAAGGGCTATGTATCTGTTTTCAAAAAGCGAATTAAACCGTTTATTGTTTTCACGAAGTAAATGTGGCACTCCATTGTGCGTTGAAAAAGATTTTATGAACTCTGATATTTTTGCATTATTTTGCCGGGTAAAAATGGGGTGTTACATTAGTGGTATCAGAGCAGTTTCGGTCTGTCCAACCAAGTTGTCTAGTTGTTGTGTCATTTGACGATCGAGTATTGTCATTTACTTCTAACTATTGTTTGTGTTGTAGTGATGCGGGAATCTTATCCCGAGTTGTTCGAATCAGTTGAATTTTCGAGGACGAAAATATTCTAAGTGGGGGAGAGTTGTAACGCCCCAAAATTTAATTAATTATTTAATTGAATTGTTTGGGAATTTAATTGGTAGAAAAATAATAGAATAAAAATAATGCTAGTGTATGTGGACCTATTATTAGTGTTAGGATTAGTAAAGGAGAAGTGTTAGGGAAAAATCCCATGATGTAATTCGCATAAGCTATAGAAAAGCCCATAAAATTAAATAAGTATAAATAAGAGGTATTTTAGGGTTTGGCTCATTTAGAAAGAACAAAAAAAATAGAATTAGAGAGAGGAGAAGAGGGAGACAGCGACGGCCAAGAGAGAAGGAGAGGGAGAAGCGACGGCCAAGGGGAGAGAAAGAGCTAAGGCAAGCCAAGGAGAGCTTCGAATCTTTCAAGGCTAAGGTAAGGGTGAGGTTCATGCTTTATAAGGGTGGGTTCTATCCTTATAACAGGGTATATGATGGGGATTATGTGGGAGATAGGATCATGTTGCCTCTTTGATATTGTTGATGTTGTTTTAGTGATGTTTGAATATATTATGATGATTTCGATTTGATGTTTGGGTGAATGATCATGGTGAAAATTTGGTGTTTGGTGTTTGGTGCGATTTGGCGTTGTGGTTTTGGTTGCTGATTTTGGCGCCCTATGCGCCCTGCCATGGTGTTCTGTTTTGTTGTTGCTGAATGTGGTGCCTTAGGTGCCCAGTCATGATGTTCCGTTTTTGTTGTTGCTGGAAGTGGCGCCCTAGGCGCCCAGTAATGCTGTCCTGGTTGCTGTGCTGCTGTGCTGTGTTGCTGCTGCTGTTGCTGTGTTGTGTGCTGTGTTGCTGTGCTGCTGTTGCGGCGTTGCTGTGGTGCTGTGCTGCTGCTGTTGCAGTGTTGCTGTTGCTGTGGCCGTTGTTGCTAGGGTTGCTGTTGCCGTTGTTGCTATTGTTGCTGTCGCCGTTGTTGCTATTGTTGCTGTTGTTGATGTGTTGCCATTCCTGCTTAATGTTGTTGCATGTTGGCACCTTAGCGCCTATGGTTGTTGTTGTTGCTTGTTGGCGCCTTAGTGCCCATTGTTGTGGCTGAATCGTTGGTTCAAACGTTGAAAGTTGCTAAAATATTGCGATGTTACCAAAATGTTGAAAATTGCTAAGTTGTAAATTGTTGACGACGAAGGTTGTACGAAGACGAATTTGCCTCTATTCATTGGCAGGTGATGTGTTGTAGGCCTACGGCCAATGTTGCTTTCCGATGTTGTTGCGTTGCTATGTAACCGTTGTTATTTGTTTGTGCATTTACATAGCGTCGCATGCATAGCATATTTTTACGATGGAGCTATGCTCAAACCACGATGGCCTGGATTGGCAAACCACCACGACGATGTTGCGATGTTGATGCCCCTATTTACGGGCTTGAATTATGGTACCACATGCATTATAGGGCGGTGGCCCTGAGTCGAGTTGCATTCCGCATTCATGTTGCATATTTATGCGATTGAAAAGATTCTGACTGTTGTGACGTAATGACTTGACCGTTGTGATATGTTGATATTGACTGCTGTGAAATGATGATTTGATTCCCTGACCTGATATATATTGTTTTTCATATGATTCATTATATAGTTTGATATCTCACCCCTTCTGTTTGAATGTTACCCCCATGTTGGTAACGTGCATGTAACCTCGAATGAATGACGTTGTACCTTCTTTTGACCGAGTCGGTGTCGTCGCTCTGACACGTAGCACTCGGGGGGAATGAACGTTTATTTATGTTATTTTAGTTGTTTACTGTTGGATTTTGAGTTATGAATTTTGCATAGTTGCCACGATTGTTTAGTTGAACCATTTGAATTTCCGCTGCGTAGTTAAAAGAAGTTTGACTTGTTTGAGATGTCATTTTATCGGTTCATCCAAAAGCGCTATGTATCTGTTTTCAAAAAGCGAATTAAACCGTCTATTGTTTTCACGAAGTAAATGTGGCACTCCATTGTGCGTTGAAAAAGATTTTATGAACTCTGATATTTTTGCATTATTTTGCCGGGTAGAAATGGGGTGTTAAATTAGTGGTATCAGAGCAGTTTCGGTCTGTCCGACCAAGTTGTCTAGTTGTTGTGTCATTTGACGATCGAGTATTGTCATTTACTTCTAACTATTGTTTGTGTTGTAGTGATGCGGGAATCTTATCCCGAGTTGTTCGAATCAGTTGAATTTTCGAGGACGAAAATATTCTAAGTGGGGGAGAGTTGTAACGCCCCAAAGTTTAATTAATTATTTAGTTGAATTGTTTGGGAATTTAATTGGTAGAAAAATAATAGAATAAAAATAATGCTAGTGTATGTGGACCTATTATTAGTGTTAGGATTAGTAAAGGAGAGGTGTTAGGGAAAAAGCCCATGATGTAATTCGCATAAAATATAGAAAAGCCCATAAAACTAAATAAGTATAAATAAGAGGTATTTTAGGGTTTGGCTCATTTAGAAAGAACAAAAAAATAGAATTAGAGAGAAGAGAAGAGGGAGAGAGCGACGGCCAAGAGAGAAGGAGAGGGAGAAGCGACGGCCAAGGGGAGAGAAAGAGCTAAGGCAAGCCAAGGAGAGCTTCGAATCTTTCAAGGCTAAGGTAAGGGTGAGGTTCATGCTTTATAAGGGTGGGTTCTATCCTTATAATAGGGTATATGATGGGGATTATGTGGGAGATAGGATCATGTTGCCTCTTTGATATTGTTGATGTTGTTTTAGTGATGTTTGAATATATTATGATGATTTCGATTTGATGTTTGGGTGAATGATCATGGTGAAAATTTGGTGTTTGGTGTTTGGTGCGATTTGGCGTTGTGGTTTTGGTTGCTGATTTTGGCGCCCTAGGCGCCCTGCCATGGTGTTCTGTTTTGTTGTTGCTGAATGTGGCGCCTTAGGCGCCCAGTCATGATGTTCCGTTTTTGTTGATTTTGGAAGTGGCGCCCTAGGCGCCTAGTGATGTTGTCCTGGTTGCTGTCCTGTTGTGCTGTGTTGCTGCTGTTGTTGCTGTGCTGTGTGCTGTGTTGCTGTGCTGCTGTTGCGGCGTTGCTGTGGTGCTGTGCTGCTGCTGCTGCAGTGTTGTTGTTGATGTGGCCGTTGTTGCTAGGGTTGCTGTTGCCGTTTGTCATACCCTAATTTTGTCTGGCTAATCGAAAAAAATCAAAAAAACTTTTATTCTCATTGTATCACGTATCGTTTTGAGCGCGTGTCTCTGGCACTCTCGTGCAACGATTTGTTTGATGCTCGTTTTATTTCGCTTTTGTTATTTAGTTAGCTATCGTTATTGGTACAAAAAAGAATACAAAAACATAATTGAAAAGAGAATAAACCGATAAAGCTGAATGGCCAAAAGTTTATTACATAATCAAGTCTTTTTTACACACAAACAAAAAAGGCAAAAAGATGTAAATAGTACAAAAATTAAAATACAAAATTCAAAAGATTCAAAAAAAGAGAATGGGGCGCAGCTGATGCAGGCTGCCCCAGCTAGGGTTTTTTCCTTGATGCTGTCCTTCCCTCTCAGCCAGCTGGTCCTTTGTCCTTTTTTTCCTCAGCCAGCTCATCCTTTGTCCTTTTTTTACTCAGCCAGCTGCTGCCTGTCCTTTGATTCCTCACCTCCATCACACCAATTCACCTATAAAAGCCCAACAGTAATGAACAGTAAAGGGAGAAAACGAAGACCAAGAATTAAGAAATCAAGAAAAGAGAAAGGCAAAGAAAAAGGAAGAACCGTAAGCTCCTGCCTTCATGTGGTGGTCACCACTGTGACCACCCAAAACCACTCACCTCACGGCCACCATACATCACCCCCTCTCCATGAACCACAACCAACAGCACCAAACCGTACCCTACTACGACCACGAACCAAACTATCAACAACCAAACACCAAACAACAATACCCCCACCATCGCCACGATCCCAACCACCACATCGCCGTCGCACACAACTGTAACCATCGCGTCAACCCCAAACCACCAAACCGTAGCTCAAACGCCGCCACCCACAACCGCAAACCTACAACCCCCACCATCGCCAACGGAACGGAACCGTACCACCACCACCGCGAACCAACACGTCACCACCTACCACCCTGTGGCTTAAAGCGACGAGCAGAGAGGGGAGAGCACGGCGGTTTCGGAGATGAGTACCGATCGGTGAGAAAGAAGAGCGAACTTAGGTTGCGGTGAGGAGAGGAGATTCGGTGAAGAGAAGAAGAACAGAGCTGGGGTGGAGAGGTTGAGAATGGTGGAGAAGTTGAGAACGTAGGAGAGGAATGGAGCGGGTGGGTTGCT
The DNA here is from genome assembly GCA_039519185.1 of Astragalus membranaceus. Lineage (NCBI taxonomy): Eukaryota > Viridiplantae > Streptophyta > Magnoliopsida > Fabales > Fabaceae > Astragalus > Astragalus membranaceus. The sequence goes on along the minus strand of CM076848.1, from coordinate 111,216,136 downwards.
ATAGGTTATGGTGGATGAAAACTGAGTTCAGGGTAGAGAGAAATGAGAGAGGAAAATGGCGCTGTGAGAAAGGAGAAGAAGATTGGCGTGGAGGAGAGAAGCCACGGCTGTGAGAGGAGAGTGGTGATGAGGAAGAAACAGAATTAGGGTTAGAAAGGAAAGAGGCGAACGCGGCGCTGAGAGAGTGAGGTTATTAGGGTTCCTTTTTTCCTTCGCTTATGTAGTAGGGTTTTTATTCATTTAATTTTTTTTTATCAGATCACTCTTCACACCCCCTCTTTTCACTAACACCACCCCCTGAAGCCCACTACTCCTAGGGCCCAGATCCGTAAGTAAAAAAAACAGCCGGGCTCGCTATTTGCACTCTTTTTTTATAAATACAGTCCCGGGTGCTATCCATACCTCCCCCTTTTAATAACATAACACCCCCGTTAATTACATTTCTTTTTCTATTACAGCCCATTTAGTTTTTTTTATTACATCATAATGCTTCCAAACCACGCTTTTTCTACAATTATTCGCAAAAAATGGTTTGTTACTAATGGTCACTCTGAGTTTGGCTTGTTTGACCATTAATAACAGCTCTGCTTTTCAAACGAGCTATGAGTGACGACTACTCTGAGTTTTACTTGTTTGGTCACTACGAATACCTCTCCCGATTTCAAAAATAATTAAAAAACACCAAACGCACAAACTTTTTCTACCCAAGAACTACGTGCGATTTGATTCTCTACCACGAGATACGTAGGACCAGAGGGCGGCCGACCTCTGTCAATTGCATTAATAAAAAACCTTTTTTTTCTCTTTTAATTCATTTCTCTCATTTTTTCTCAAAAGTACAAAAAATAACTAATTGTTTATCGAGTCTTCTTTTTTATTATTATTATTATTATAAGGGTAAAATCATTATTTTTGAATTAATAAACGTTTACACATTTAGTTAAAAGGTAGCCTTCCTTAGGAAGGATGTCGTAGGGTGCTAATACCTTCCCTACGCATAAACGACTCCCGAGCCTAAACCTGGTCGGCAAAACCCCCTTGTCCTTTTAAATGGTTTTTTTTCCAATATTTTCTCCTAAAAATAAATATTGGTGGCGGCTTCATTCAAGAACTTCGAAGAATCCCTCCTCCGGATTTTTCGGTCGCTACAGCGGGCGACTTCACTGGGGACAAATTAAGAGAGTCAAGCCTGGTTAACTAAATGTGTAAGGTTTTATTAGCTTTATATTTTGTTTTTGCCCTTATGCTTACGATACTTATTTATTAGCATTTTGTTATATTATTTAACCTTAGGATAGACGAATCTTTTGTTATTATTGTTGTATATCTTTTCCAGCTTGGTTAGTTTAGATATTTTGCCCTCATCACACACCTCACCTACACTTTTGCACACACCTTTGAGTGGGGCCCTATACCCGGGTCTGCAAATAACCTAGGACGAGTGGAGATTATTAGTGACAGTCATTCTGGATTTTATCTGTCTGACTCTCATTAAAGTCTCAACCAGAGTACGCCTTTTCATGGTATCTCACACCAGGTAGCTCGCTATTGTTGTGGATCATATCATGGAGGGGATTTTAGCTCTGGAGACCTTTGTGAGGAAGTGAATAGAGCCACCTGAGAGATTCATCACTTAAGCGACCCTAGACCATGTTGAAAATCCCAATTTAGACATGACCCACCTAGGACACAGGGGCATTATACTTACTCTCTCTATTAATCTAGGTTAGCATTTCTCCAAAATAAAATCACTCAAAAAAAACAACATTTCATACTTCCTTCATTTGCATGCACATGAGACGACATCACTCATTTCATTCATCATACAAAAATCATCATGCATTCATAACAAAATAAAATCATTCTTTTCACTTGCATCACGTTACCATTTCTCCACCATACATCTCATCATCAATCCAATTATCATATGTTCATAATTTGTAAATATTAAAGATCATCATCAAATAGTGCAGGCTTCACATAATGATGGAATGCATGTTAAATATGTGACATTCTTACATCATTTCACTCATATTGTCATCCTAGTTCAAATACATCATTTCTCTATGCATGCATCAGTTCTAAATAAAAAGAAAATGAAAATAGTGTCATTATTCTTCCCACTCATCATCCAAAATATATATTTTAGTTAGCATTTTATGATAATTTGCATCAACTATATGTTGCATTGTTTAAAAAAAATCATTTAGAATAACTGGGTTTTCCAAATGAACATTCCTTCAGCATTTCATGCATTTACATTTTCATCATGCAATATACATTTGTCAGGTGTTCATTCATGCATTACATTTTACCAAAAAAACAAGGATCATAATCTTATTCTCTTATTCTTGCATCAATCACTATCAAATGAAAAGAGAGTGTTTGCATCATTACCACGTTGCATTGCCTCTCTAAAAAAGGGGACATTTACAATAATTGTTTCTTCGTGCTCTTGACATAGCATTCCATTAGAATCAAACAATCATTTTCCCGGCATGTGTCGTTTTCTAGATAAAAAAAAACAAAAAAAAAACTTGTCATTACTCTTTTCATACATCATTGATCATCCAATAAAATAAATGAGAATTTGTAACTTTGCATGTGGCATGACCTCTAAAAAATAAAATAAACTCATCATTTCTTTGAACATCTTACATGTTATTGGAATCAAACAATCATGTGCATTTCATACAGTTACATCTTCATCATACATTCGTTACAAAATAAGATCATTCTTTTCATACGCATCTCATCTCGCCACCATGCATCTCATCATCTCTAAATAACAGAAATATCATTTGCATTATTTGTCCATCTTGCGTATCCACACTAGAAAAATATCACTGTGGTATTATATATTCATTCATCATTTCATTCCCTCTTCATGCATTATATGAAAAAAGGGGGGCCATTTATTTCTTTCACATCCACATTAAAGGCATTACTCCCATGCATCATAAAAAAATTTATTCCTCTTACATGCATCTCATATTCCTACATGCATCAAAATAAAAATCAGAAACTTCTCCATTATTGCATCATTCACCACCCATACCAATTTAAGGTATCCTTCTGTCATCATCACGCATTTCATCTCCATTGTTTCTCATGTACGACAAACATCCATATATTCATGCATTATACTTTATTCAAAGAAAACATATAAAAAAATCACCATGCATTCATACTAAAATGATTTTTCCCATAAGCATTTCATTATCATTCTCCTACCATACATCTTATCATCTACAAAATAACAAAAATATCATGCTTTTTGCTGGTTCATCTCATCCAAAGTGCATCATATTGCATATCCATACACCAAAAATAATAAATATCACATTGATATTATAAAAATATTACATTCATTCATTATTTCATTTCTCATCTTCATGAATCGTAAAAAAAAAAAACAACAAAAAAACAAAAGTCCTTCATTCCTATGCATCTCCAATACATTATCTCCTTCATGCATCATAACAAAAACAAAAGTCATTCATTCCTCTCACATCCATCTCAAGGGCATCAGTTCTCTCACATGCATTGAGACAAAATTAGAAATTGCTTCATTTTCTTCTATTCTTGCATCAGTCACCATCCATTTTTTTTTGTTAGCTGAAACAAAAAAGTAAATCATATAGCAACTTAAGATATCATTTTATCACTTTCAAGCAATCATTGTACATTTCATGCATTCTACTTTATTCAAATAATTTTCCAAAAAAATAAAAAATGAAACTCATAAGATTTTTTTTGACACACTGTTTGATGAGAAACGATGTCTTCTTGAAAATATATTCGAATTGATTCCTCTTCCTTGGAAAATGTTGTCACACCCTAACTTGATTCACCGACATCAAGTCCTTCACCCTTCACTTCATATACATCCTACTCATACCCACCACATTCATGGAAACCACCTACCCACTTAACCATTCAATGGAGTTCACCAATAACTCATTCACCATCATGGTCACTACAATATTGACTGTATCGTCCTCAAACCCCTACTCCCATAGGCTTGACCCTTAGCCACTGCACGCCCCACCAAGGGCATCAGCCAACATATATCTCACACCCGTGATAAGAAGCTTAAATGTCTATTTTGTTAACTTGTGTGGTTTTAACAATTAAAATTGTTCTATCTTAAGCGGTGTTAACTCTCCATGAAGCATTTGCAAAATAAACTAACATGACATGTGTGTTTACCCTTGTTTGAGTCAGTTATACTACCCCCATCTTTCCGCCACTTCCAAAACCAGACCCAACCATCCATAAAAGGCCCTGTCCCCACAAGAGTATTTCATTTGATTTCCCCCAGTGATGAAATTTCACGAATAGCACTTTGTATGCTCCAAACTGGGGCAGAGTAATGATCACTAAGATTTTCTGTCGGCATTCCGAACACTCGTGCAAGTCCTTTGAGTAAAACAAAAAACAAAAAAGGAAATCCAAAAAGAAAAGCCCGTTAGGTTGAAAACTCATAAGAGCAATCTAAGCAAAAATTAGGGCATATGAAAAAGAGAATAAAGAAAAAGCAAATATATTAAAATGAAGTTTTTTCCTATAATTACAATTTCGAGAAAATAAGCAATCATGATTTGAAGTGAAGTTTGGCAACCTTCCCACATCTTAAAAAGAGAAATACCCTTTGCCACCCGCTTCGAGCCAAAAAAAATCAAAATCTTTCAAACACCTTAGACAATGATCAATCCCATATCTAACAGCTCGAAAGAAAAAAGAAAAAACTCACAAAAAAAGTTAAATTAAAAAAAAAAAAAAGAGGATTGAAAAACCCTGAAAACCAAAGCGGTAGAAATTGTGAGCTGATACTTCACACCATCGAGCATATAAAAGATCCTTGTCTAAAATAAACCCTCAAACACTTCCTTTGGCCTAAGCATCCTATCCTCCATAAACCCTCAAATGCGCTACAACCCTAAAACAGGTTCATTCTACCATGAAGCGCATAAAAGATTCTTTGTCTCAACCAACCCCGAACACTCTCAGGAGCAAAGTAATCATTTCCTTCATGAATCATTAACCATTGGCCATATTACAATCCTAAAGCCTATTCTGATCAGTGATTGGTTGCTTCCATTTTTTCTCAAAGCTTATACTCTAGGACAAAATAATCAGAATAATTTACTTGCTCAAAAAAAAAAAACAAAGAGGAAAATATTATTACACAAAAAATAAAAAAATAAAAAGAAAAAAACTTAAAAGGGCTTGCACGCTCGAAGTTCATCAAGAGAAGATAACAGTGATCATCAACAAAGTGAATTTTCATCGAACCAAAAACTCTTGACTGTCTTAGCTTGTGGAATCCTTCCCAAGGAAAACCACAAATCCCTACTAAGACAGTTACTTGACTTATCATATCAAAATGGGGCAATACCTCACCCTCCATTCCACTCAAACTCAGGGAGATTTTTTTTAGCATCCCCAAAATACCCCCATCTTTCATCCCGTTCATATACTACACTCATGTAGCCGTACTAGACCAATTTCCAAACCATTATTCTAACTTTACACCCTGTCACAATCCCACTCGAGATGGGGCAATCTTCACCTTTCATGGATTGGGGCAACCTTGTCCTCTTGTAGACCGGGGCATCATATCCCTCGGCCCGAAAAAATCCTTCTGCCTCCCACTCCATTCATTCCTAGCCGCGCGTCACCCCAATACCTGCATAGTTCCCAATCCCTCAACTAGTCTATATCCTTAGTTGTCATTGTCCTCCTTAGACATAAACGGTTCATATAACTCATAATCAAGTCCAAATACCAAACAGAAACATAAACGGTTCATATAACTCATAATCAATACAAGCTTATACAACCAATTAGGACAACAAAAGAACAAAGGAATCAAATGACTAAGTCTTCAGCACCTCCAAGAGTATATCAACTACTCGTGCACAATAGTCTTCCTTTTTCCCTACTTCTCTGAAAAACAACAAATATGGATAGGGTGAGATAACATTATCTCAGTGAGTCCTACCGTGCCCCCTCACTGACACTCGGTTCAATTATTAAACCGTTAACAATGTTTAATTAGCTACCATTAGCTATAATCGAAATGCCAAGCAAATCGTGTTCTCTTTTATATTTTAATAGCTTAGCTCAACCGACTGCACAACTGCTAATCCCGGTAGCTATAGCTTAACATCTGCCGACTGCACAACTGCTAATCCCGGCAATGTTAACTTATAATCAATAACTTAGCACAAGCCGACTGCACCACTGCTAATCCCGGCAACCCGTGAGTTGACCACGCCAAAACACATTCAGGGCCTAGGTAAGGGGTCATGACTACCCTCCCTAGTATGCTACTTGTCGGGTTGTCACCCAACGCGATTTATGTATGACAATACATAACGATTTCTCGAGAGTTAGATAATATATATCTTTCCGATCACCAAAGGATCAATCACAATATCTTTTTAGATAATTTATATCTTATTGATCTATAACCCGTTTTGATGAATTTATAAACATCCGGCATTATAATCATATGGTAATGTATTATTGACTTATAACCCGTTTTGATGAATCTATAGACATCCGGCATTATAATCATATACAGTTGATATATATATATATATATATATATATATATATATATATATATATATATATATATATATATATAAATATATATTCATTCTATCCATCAGACGGTGTACCCACACGTATACTAGGCTTTCGGTTTTTCGATCAATATACCTTTCAACTTCTTCTCAAAATCATGAGTTGAACAAGTTCGAAATTAGGTTTTCAGTGAGGCAATCCCTTTTTGAATGGTTGAGAAAGAAATTAGAAAGGGTTCGGGATCAAACGGAGCAACAAAACGAGAAAACGGAAGCCGGTAACAGAACTACACGCACGACCCGTGCCCAGGGGCGCACGACCCGTGCGTGGTGCACTACTCAGGACCCATCTACCAGAAGGAAACGCACGATCCGTGCCCAGGGGTGCACGACCCGTGCGTCCCGTTCTGTTTCCAATACTTCCAACCCGAAGCAGGCGCACGATCCGTGCCCAGGGGCGCACGGTCCGTGCGACCTGTGTCTGTTACCAGAATTTCTCACTTTTCTCATTTTCGCTTTCCGTTCTCGTCCGATTCGATTTCTAATTTAAATCACCTGAAACTCAGAAAATTCCCAGAATATATATTTCTAGTAGTACACAATTCATTTCATTTCAACGATTTAAATCAAAATCTCATTAAACCGTAAAACACCGTTTTGACTCAAAAACGCTTTTCAGTTCTAAGTCTTTTGTAAACAGAAAATGTGACCAAGGGATTCCATATCGAAAACAAGTTCAGAATATCAAAATGCCCTATCGTGAGTAGAACTCACCGGTTTGAAGATCGTGTGAGGAGCCCCAACGAAACACGCGACGATCGGAATACGATAACCACGAACAATCCTCGCTAGGCACCAACACAAGTTGACACAACGGCTCTCTTCTCTTAACAACTGAAGTATCAACTGGACCAGCAACTCAAATCCTCATAAGTTTCCTTCAACTCGAATTGCAAGGCAAACACTCCCTTTTTAGTAGCTACAACAGGACATGCAACTCATCTTCACACCAATCCCACCATTTTCACCATTTGGAGCTTCATGGTCATTAATGGAGATGAGAGAAAGAGTTGGAATCAGGCCTTGAAACTTATACCATTTGAAAGCAAATCGAAAATGGAGTGGGAAAGTGGAAGGAGTACTTACATGCAACCAAGATTTTTGATGTTCCTCCCTCCCTTCTCTTCTCTTCCCTTCGCGTCCCTCCTCTTCTCTCCCCCCTTCTATTTTCAGCTTTTAATTTCTGAAATTGGATGGAATGGCCAAGTGTGGCTGGAGGTTCAGATTAGGGAGCTTATATACTGAAGGGGTGAATTGACCCATTTGCCCCTTCAGCTTAAAATGTTGTAATTAACCATGACTAAGCCAAAATTAATTTTGGAATAGAATTTCCTTGGACTTTTCCTCGAATAATAATCCCCGAGACACGACTAATTATTCCCACAAATAAATAATCGGTCCTAGGCATTATAATACGAGTCTTTAAAATTTAGGGATGTTACAGAGACACACAATAATGACAATCCCTCTAAGTTAACATCTTAGACTTGAAAGCTTAGCCATCATGGGTCATCATAACCAAATGAGAACCCATCTGCAAATACACATCTCAATCTCTAGAAAGGGCACTAATACATTGCTGCAAGCCACACTTTTCAAAATGACAATCTTGAGCATACCAGAGTTCAAGTCCAAGCCATCAAAAATCTTTCTTCCAAGGAACGATCAATTCAAAATGTTCAGCTCTCTGTTTCCAACATCAAAAGTTTCGTTTCACATCAAACATTTTTGTATCCTTACAAAAAAAAGTGTTGTTACCAACAAATCATGCATTATACATATCCTCATTATTCTAGAATTAAACCATGCATCTGATCATACCCATCACAACTCTTTCATACAAGTATTGTACATGCATTCACATTCCACTTGTTTTTCTTACACAATTTTGCTTCTTGTGCATTACACATTGCGTATGCGGGCATGCATAGCCACGCATAACAAGTACCGCTTCAATAAAAATGCCAAATGTTGGTCGCATCATTACCAAAAGTCCGTCTACATCCCAATCAATCACATCAATGCACCATGTATTTAGGCACCATAGCGTTTGCATCAAAATATTACGTATCCATCACATTCACATTCTCATTCCATGCATTCATCAAATACCAAAAAGGCAATAAAGCGAAAAGACAAAAAAAAAACCTCCCACATCCCCAACAAACATCCAATCATTGCATCATACAACATCAAGTCATGCGGCTACCACAACCCTTCATCTAAGCATTACGTGTGCACATTCATTCATTCATTCATTTATGCATGAAAAAAAAGAGAAAACCAAAAAGGCAAAAATCATCCACATTGCACCTGTTACCCCCACCGAAGCATAAATCATTCCATCATACACAGCTTATCAATTTCTGTTTCCGACCAACTTCAACATCCATCATTCACGGGTCTTTTGTAGTCCACTTACTTTCGCATTGCACATTCATCACATTGCATACCTATAACACTTTTTTGCTTCGATAGACGTGCCAAGTGCCGGTCTCATCGTTACCAAAAAGCTTTCTACATCACCAATCATATCATTTGCTATGCATTCCTGTGCTTCCTTTATTCACCATAGCATTTGCATCAAAGAATCATATTCACATTCGCATTGCATGCATCAAGAAAAGAAGCAAAATAAATAAGAAAAAGAAAAATCCATCCATTACATTCATCATCACACCAAAAATTAATCACTACAGTCACATTCACATCTCATACACCGATGTCAACTTTCTCATTCCATCAGGTTCAACACCCATGGTATACCCATTTCATTCATCATCCCCCAGATACCAATCATTGCACGTTCATCACATTACACGCATGACATTGTTCGCTTCGATAGATGTCCAAGTGCCGGTCTCATCGTTGCCCCCAAAAAAGAGTTTTTTTTACATTACTAATCATATCTTTGTACCATGCATGGCATTCGCGTCAAAGCATTACATTTGCATCCCATTCACACTTTGCATTTCATACACTCATATACCAAGAAAAAAAGGAGAAAATCAAAAAAGACAAAAAGAGAAAAATTGCTCATTCCATTACATTCATCATTCCACCAAAACTAATCAGCACAATCACATTCTTACCTGCATTCACATACGTTGGTTGTCCACCTCCATGTTCCATCAACTTCAACTCACATCATCTGCCACGCTTCATTCATCCCATCAGATACCTACCATTTCACATACCTATATTGCACGCATACATCATTCATTGCATTTTTAGACATGCCAAATATCGATAGCTTTTCCCGTCTCAGGTAAATGCATTCATTAGGTATGTTCTAGGCAGGTACGCCATGTGCCGCTCCCAATATTTTGTTCCCCCAAAGTCAGCACTCCAAATGCTGGTCTCATATCACAATTCAGAATCTCAGTACCCCTCTAGACCCCCAGCGGTCCCTCAGAGCCCAAGCGCTCCTTCAGACCAACAATGGTCCTTCAATCCAGATCGCACGTCGCGTTATCGAGCAACCGACGGATCATCTGGCCCCAGGCCCTTCAGACTAGCTGTGTCCGCCTAAAAAACACAGTGCACGTCCTTCGAGGTGCGCAAATCAGGTCAACGACCTGACCTTGCCCCCATGGCCGCTCGAAAAAGGCCACCCCCAAGCAGACCGTTTTACTAGTACCATTGCTAGTTTGTGCTTCATCAGACCCATTGGTCCATCAGGCTTAGGCATTCCCTTCAGACCCCGTCGGTCCTTCAGTTTAACTCCAACCAATGCGCCAAGCATCGACTGCGAGTTAGACCATCAGAGCCCCAAGTGCTCCTTCAGATCCCCGGCGATCCTTCTTTAATTTTGTCCTGTATCAACCAATTATTTTTCAATAATTTCTAAAAAAAATAGCCTTGACAAAATTAGTGTCTTTTTTATCTTTATTTCTATTTTTACCCGAGAAACTTGGAAACCGTTCATGCTTCCTAGTAAAATATAAATAAAGAGGGGCAACTGTCATACCCTAATTTTGTCCGCCTAATCGAAAAAAATCAAAAAAACTTTTATTCTCATTGTATCACGTATCGTTTTGAGCGCGTGTCTCTGGCACTCTCGTGCAACGATTTGTTTGATGCTCGTTTTATTTCGCTTTTGTTATTTAGTTAGCTATCGTTATTGGTACAAAAAAGAATACAAAAACATAATTGAAAAGAGAATAAACCAATAAAGCTGAATGGCCAAAAGTTTATTACATAATCAAGTCTTTTTTACACACAAACAAAAAAGGCAAAAAGATGTAAATAGTACAAAAATTAAAATACAAAATTCAAAAAATTCAAAAAAAGAGAATGGGGCGCAGCTGATGCAGGCTGCCCCAGCTAGGGTTTTTTCCTTGATGCTGTCCTTCCCTCTCAGCCAGCTGGTCCTTTGTCCTTTTTTTCCTCAGCCAGCTCATCCTTTGTCCTTTTTTTACTCAGCCAGCTGCTACCTGTCCTTTGATTCCTCACCTCCATCACACCAATTCACCTATAAAAGCCCAGCAGTAATGAACAGTAAAGGGAGAAAACGAAGAACAAGAATTAAGAAATCAAAAAAAGAGAAAGGCAAAGAAAAAGGAAGAACCGTAAGCTCCTGCCTTCATGTGGTGGTCACCACTGTGACCACCCAAAACCACTCACCTCACGGCCACCATACATCACCCCCTCTCCATGAACCACAACCAACAGCACCAAACCGTACCCTACTACGACCACGAACCAAACTATCAACAACCAAACACCAAACAACAGTACCCCCACCATCGCCACGAACCCAACCACCACATCGCCGTCGCACACAACCGTAACCATCGCGTCAACCCCAAACCACCAAACCGTAGCTCAAACGCCGCCACCCACAACCGCAAACCTACAACCCCCACCATCGCCAACGGAACGGAACCGTACCACCACCACCGCGAACCAACACGTCACCACCTACCACCCTGTGGCTTAAAGCGACGAGCAGAGAGGGGAGAGCACGGCGGTTTCGGAGATGAGTACCGATCGGTGAGAAAGAAGAGCGAACTTAGGTTGCGGTGAGGAGAGGAGATTCGGTGAAGAGAAGAAGAACAGAGCTGGGTGGAGAGGTTGAGAACGGTGGAGAAGTTGAGAACGGAGGAGAGGAATGGAGCGGGTGGGTTGCGATAGGTTATGGTGGATGAAAACTGAGTTCAGGGTAGAGAGAAATGAGAGAGGAAAATGGCGCTGTGAGAAAGGAGAAGAAGATTGGCGTGGAGGAGAGAAGCCACGGCTGTGAGAGGAGAGTGGTGATGAGGAAGAAACAGAATTAGGGTTAGAAAGGAAAGAGGCGAACGCGGCGCTGAGAGAGTGAGGTTATTAGGGTTCCTTTTTTCCTTCGCTTATGTAGTAGGGTTTTTATTCATTTAATTTTTTTTATCAGATCACTCTTCACACCCCCTCTTTTCACTAACACCACCCCTGAAGCCCACTACTCCTAGGGCCCAGATCCGTAAGTAAAAAAAAGAGTTGGGCTCGTTGTTTGCACTCTTTTTTTATAAATACAGTCCCGGGTGCTATCCATACCTCCCCCTTTTAATAACATAACACCCCCGTTAATTACATTTCTTTTTCTATTACAGCCCATTTAGTTTTTTTTTATTACATCATAATGCTTCCAAACCACGCTTTTTCTACAATTATTCGCAAAAAATGGTTTGTTACTAATGGTCACTCTGAGTTTGGCTTGTTTGACCATTAATAACAGCTCTGCTTTTCAAACGAGCTATGAGTGACGACTACTCTGAGTTTTACTTGTTTGGTCGTTACGAATACCTCTCCCGATTTCAAAAATAATTAAAAAACACCAAACGCACAAACTTTTTCTACCCAAGAACTACGTGCGATTTGATTCTCTACCGGGAGATACGTAGGACCAGAGGGCGGCCGACCTCTGTCAATTGCATTAATAAAAAACCTTTTTTTTTCTCTTTTAATTCATTTCTCTCATTTTTTCTCAAAAGTACAAAAAATAACTAATTGTTTATCGAGTCTTCTTTTTTATTATTATTATAAGGGTAAAATCATTATTTTTGAATTAATAAATGTTTACACATTTAGTTAAAAGGTATCCTTCCTTAGGAAGGATGTCGTAGGGTGCTAATACCTTCCCTACGCATAAACGACTCCCGAGCCTAAACCTGGTCCGCAAAACCCCCTTGTCCTTTTAAATGGTTTTTTTTCCAATATTTTCTCCTAAAAATAAATATTGGTGGCGGCTTCATTCAAGAACTTCGAAGAATCCCTCCTCCGGATTTTTCGGTAGCTACACCGTTGTTGCTATTGTTGCTGTCGCCGTTGTTGCTATTGTTGCTGTTGTTGATGTGTTGCCATTCCTGCTTAATGTTGTTGCATGTTGGCACCTTAGCGCCTATGGTTGTTGCTGTTGCTTGTTGGCGCCTTAGTGCCCATTGTTGTGCCTGAATCGTTGGTTCAGACGTTGAAAGTTGCTAAAATATTGCGATGTTACCAAAATGTTGAAAATTGCTAAGTTGTAGATTGTTGACGACGAAGGTTGTACGAAGACGAATTTGCCTCTATTCATTGGCAGGTGATGTGTTGTAGGCCTACGGCCAATGTTGCTTTCCGATGTTGTTGCGTTGCTATGTAACCGTTGTTATTTGTTTGTGCATTTACATATATAGCGTCGCATGCATAGCATATTTTTACGATTGAGCTATGCTCAAACCACGATGGCCTGGATTGGCAAACCACGACGACGATGTTGCGATGTTGATGCCCCTATTTACGGGCTTGAATTATGGTACCACATGCATTATAGGGCGGTGGCCCTGAGTCGAGTTGCATTCCGCATTCATGTTGCATATTTATGCGATTGAAAAGATTCTGACTGTTGTGACGTAATGACTTGACCGTTGTGATATGTTGATATTGACTGCTGTGAAATGATGATTTGATGCCCTGACCTGATATATGTTGTTTTTCATATGATTCATTATATAGTTTGATATCTCACCCCTTCTGTTTGAATGTTACCCCCATGTTGGTAACGTGCAGGTAACCTCGAATGAATGACGTTGTACCTTCTTTTGACCGAGTCGGTGTCGTCGCTCTGACACGTAGCACTCGGGGGGGAATGAACGTTTATTTATGTTATTTTAGTTGTTTACTGTTGGATTTTGAGTTATGAATTTTGCATAGTTGCCACGATTGTTTAGTTGAACCATTTGAATTTCCGCTGCGTAGTTAAAAGAAGTTTGACTTGTTTGAGATGTCGTTTTATCGGTTCATCCAAAAGCGCTATGTATTTGTTTTCAAAAAGCGAATTAAACCGTCTATTGTTTTCACGAAGTAAATGTGGCACTCCATTGTGCGTTGAAAAAGATTTTATGAACTCTGATATTTTTGCATTATTTTGCCGGGTAGAAATGGGGTGTTACATTAGTGGTATCAGAGCAGTTTCGGTCTGTCCGACCAAGTTGTCTAGTTGTTGTGTCATTTGACGATCGAGTATTGTCATTTACTTCTAACTATTGTTTGTGTTGTAGTGATGCGGGAATCTTATCCCGAGTTGTTCGAATCAGTTGAATTTTCGAGGACAAAAATATTCTAAGTGGGGGAGAGTTGTAACGCCCCAAAATTTAATTAATTATTTAATTGAATTGTTTGGGAATTTAATTGGTAGAAAAATAATAGAATAAAAATAATGCTAGTGTATGTGGACCTATTATTAGTGTTAGGATTAGTAAAGGAGAGGTGTTAGGGAAAAAGCCCATGATGTAATTCGCATAAAATATAGAAAAGCCCATAAAATTAAATAAGTATAAATAAGAGGTATTTTAGGGTTTGGCTCATTTAGAAAGAACAAAAAAATAGAATTAGAGAGAAGAGAAGAGGGAGAGAGCGACGGCCAAGAGAGAAGGAGAGGGAGAAGCGACGGCCAAGAGGAGAGAAAGACCTAAGGCAAGCCAAGGAGAGCTTCGAATCTTTCAAGGCTAAGGTAAGGGTGAGGTTCATGCTTTATAAGGGTGGGTTCTATCCTTATAATAGGGTATATGATGGGGATTATGTGTGAGATAGGATCATGTTGCCTCTTTGATATTGTTGATGTTGTTTTAGTGATGTTTGAATATATTATGAAGATTTCGATAAAGTGCCCCCAGAGTCACCACGAGGTGCGAAGCGGCTTCGAAAATGGTCGCAACCTCTGATGGGCGAGTTAAATTCGATCGATTCTGATAAACTGCCCCGAGAGTCACCACGAGGTGTTAACTTTGCCATGAGGCACGAAGCGGCTTCGTAAATGGTCGCAACCTCTGATAGGCGAGTTAAATTCAGATCGATTCTGATAAACTTCCCCTAGAGTCCCACGAGGTGTTAACTTTGCCACGAGGCACGAAGCGACTTTAGACGTGTCGTAATCTCTGATGTGCGAGTTATTATTTAGATCGATTCTGATAAACTGCCCCCAGAGTTAACATTGCCATGAGGCGATATGAGATTATACATTCAGATGAGCAGCGCCCGAGGCCACCCAACGCGTGCCAGTTACAATTATAAGGAACAAACTAGATAAAGAGGAAGCTTGGATGTTTCAAAATGCAACATAAAAAATCAGGGGGCAATGACATCGAAGTCAACCCCGTTAGGTCGGTATGTGACTGTCATACCCGAATTTTGTCCGGCTAATTGAAAAAAATCAAAAAAAGTTTTTAGTCTCGTTGTGTCACGTATCGTTTTAAGCGTGTGTGTCTTTGGCACTCTCGTACAACGATTATTCGATGCTCGTTTTATTTTATTTTGTTACTGTTATTATTTAGCCTATTGTTATTGATGCGAAATAATAATAATAATAATAATAATAATAATAATAATAATAATAATAATAATAATAATAATAATAATAATAATAATAATAATTGAAGAAGCTAAATAGTCGAAAGTTTTTATATATAAATATAGTATTCTTTATAAATATGAGCCAAAAAAACAAATAGCAAAAATAGTACAAAAGTAATACAAAAAAAAATCAAAAAATACAAAATCAAAAAAAGAGAAGAGAAGGGCGCAGCAGCGGGCTGCCTGCCCTAGATGCTTGGATGTCCTTTTGATTCCCTTTTTCTTGCCCTTATCCTTCCTTGGACTGTCCTTGGTGCCAGATCTTGCCCTTTTTTTATTCCTCCTCAAAGATGTTGTCCTTTTGCTGACTCAATGGTTGTCCTTTGATTCCCCATCCTCCAACCTCTCCATTCCACGTGTCCCTCCCCTCGTAACCTCCTTTTACATTTACTCTACTATTTACCATGGCATTCACGCTCCGGTTCATGGTTCAATCAGTTCAATCGGTTCAACCACGGTTGAACCGGTTAATTAATTAATATATAAATAAATAAATAAAATACTAAACTTTGTAAAAATATTAATCCAAATTCCAAACATCAAATTAGTTTTCAAAATAAATTCAAACATTAAACTAGTCTTCATGAAAATAAAAATAAAACAAAAGAAATACACAACACAGGGGAAGAGAAGAGGGGAAAAAAGAAAGAGAAGAGAAGAGTGCTATGAAAGAGGGGGGAAAAGAGGGAAAAGAGGGGAAAAAAAAAAATTTCAGCTTTATCAAAGAACCGGCCGGTTACCAAGAACCGCGCCCGGTTATCCGGTTCAACGGGTCAAACCCGGTTCAAACCGGTTTTCCGGTTCTTTTCCGGTTTTTACTCCCAGCGGGTTAAATGGCACGAACCGAACCGCAGAGACATCCGGTTCACGGTTGAACCGGTTCAACCCGCCGGTCCGGTCCGGTTTTTAAAACATTGGGTGACACAACTTTTTTATTTTTCCTAGGCTAAATATATATTTTGGCCCTTTATCTTTGGGGTTGTGGTCACTTTGGCCCTTTATCTTTTTTTTTTCTCATTTTAGACCCTCATGTTTTTTGTGTGTGTCATTTTGGCCCCTGCCGTTATCATTTTGGTTCCTTATGTTTTTAATTGATTTCATTTTAGTCCCTTATGTTTTTAATTGATTTCATTTTGGGCCCTTATGTTTTTAATTGATTTCATTTTCGTCCTTAAAAATTTGCCTAAAAAAACATAAACATAACGGCAGGGGCCAAAATGACACACACAAAAAACATGAGGGTCTAAAATGAGAAAAAAAAAAGATAAAGGGCCAAAGTGACCACAACCCCAAAGATAAAGGGCCAAAATATATATTTAGCCTTTTTCCTGCAATCGCCACCTATTGCCTCTCACTAACATCACTCAATGGACAACAACAATATTTTCCATTCCAATTTTTCCCGGCTACTCCTCCTCCTTTAATCCAATGTTTTCCGGCGTCAGACTCCAGTCTCTTCTGACTTTCAACCCTTCTCTTTTCAACGATGGCTACCAATTCCTCACCGACGATCCTCCCCTACCTAGCCTCCCTGAATCAATCACCGTCGACATTACTCCAAAACTCCTCATTCCAAAAACCGAACACCACATCGACAATCTTCCTCCCATTGAACAAACAGAACTTCTTTACCCCCACCAATCCTTTGATAACTTTCACCGTCTCCCACAACTCCGTTCACCGGAACCCTCATTCTCCAACCGTAAACACCAACCACCGAACACCCACATCCACCGCCATCACTCCTCCCTCACGGACATCCGCCACCAAACAACCACCCACGACTTCGCTCTCTCTCCACCCTCACTGCCGTCTAATCGCACCACCACAAATTCCATGGTCACACTTGTTCCCTCCCTCTCCCTCTTTTTTTTATTTTCCTCTTTCTCTCTCCTTTTTTTCTTCTTTCCTTGTTCCTTTCCAACGCCTCTATTCTTTTTCTTTCTCTGAACATGTGTGTGTGTTTGTTAGATTAAGTTTTTTTTTGTGTACATAGAACCTTCTAGGTTTTGGGCCATGGGCCCCTTTTACCTTTTATCTTTTTTTGTTTGATGGTTTTTACTTTCACCTTTCTCGTTGTTGTTATTTTATTATGGATTCAGCCCATTTTTTTTAACCATTCTTTAGTTAATTCATGTGTTTAATCTAAATTTGTTTACCAAAAAACTCAAATATATATATGGAGGTGTGTCTTTTTATAAAATCTTTTGCTAAAATTTATATTCCTATCCAAATTTCTTTTTTTGGTTCCCGAGATGTACATTTAGTTGACTCTGATTTTAAGATGCCTCTGTTGTGACAACTTGGTATTCTTAAACCAAATAAAAATAACTGCATCAATTTTTTGAAATCAATATCATACATTTTCTTTCACAAACAACATTTAACCGATCAAAATCATTTCTCGAAAATCAATCAACACACAAACACTTTCTACCCTAGAACTACGTAGCCTTTGATTCTCTACCACACCCCTATTTAAAATAAATAGTTTCTAAATTAAAAAAATATAAATACATCTCTTTCATTTCAAAAATCAAAAATCTTATTTTCAAAGTAGGGGATTAAGTCGGTCGTACGGCCGGGTTAGTCATCGTTTTAGGATAAGTGAACTGTGGTCCTGCAGAGCCCCAGCGCTCCATCAGCCCTCAGCGACCCTTCAGAGCCCCAGCGCTCCTTCAGACCCCCAGTGGTCCTTCAACACAGATCACCAAAGTCCTAAAACCCCTATATTAAAAAACACAAATCAATAAAACTTTTTCTATCCAAGGACAGCATCAAGGGAGAATCAAATGGACAACCCTAGCTGGGGTAGCAAGTTGTGCCCCTTCCCTCTTTTTTCTTTTTTATTGAATTTTGTATTTCAAATCGCTTTCCACACCCCCCTTTTTTAAAAAATACAAACCCCTGTAGCGACCGAAAAATCCGGAGGATCTCTCGCGTTGAATGAAGTCGCCATCAATGTTTATTTATAATGGAAAACTTTGAAAAATCCCTTTTAAAAGAAGATGGTCCTGAAAACCAGATTTTGGGTTCGGGAGTCGATTATGCGTGGGGAAGGTATTAGCACCCCACAGCATCCTTTCGAAAAAGGTTACCTCTAATTAAATGTGCCAAAACTATATTAACTTTGAAAATATTTATTTCCCTTTTATTATGAAAACGAATGAAAAGACTTAATAAAAATGTTTGTTTTTTGTGCTTGACGGGAGTGTGCCCCCGCTCCTACGTATCTCCAGGCGCGATGGAGAAATCAAAGCTACGTAGTTCTTTAGTTAGAAAATGTTTGTTGGTTGGTGTTTTTTAATATAGGGGTTTTAGGACTGTGTGATCTGTGTTGAAGGACCACTGGGGGTCTGAAGGAGCGCTGGGGCTCTGAAGGGCCGCTGAGGGCTGAAGGAGCGCTGGGGCTCTGAAGGACCACATCTCACTTATCCTAAAACGATGACTAACCCAGCCGTACGACCGACTTAGTCCCCTACTTTGAAAATAAGATTTTTGATTTTTGAAATGAAAGAGATGTGTTTATATTTTTTAATTTAGAAACTATATATTTTAAATAGGGATTTTAGGACCTGATCCGTACGGTTCATTCGTGGTCCTAAAAAGCTGATTAACCCGGTCGTACGACCGACTTAATCCCTTATTTATATTTTGTGGGTTTTTGTAAAAAATGAATTAGGAAAGAAAGGTAATGGAAATTGTTTATTTTTGCGCTTGACAGGGGCGTGACCCTGCTCCTACGTATCTCCTGGTAGAGAATCAAAGGCTACGTAGTTCTAGGGTAGAAAATGTTTGTTGGTTGGTGTTTTTTAATTATTGAGAAAATAATTTTGATCAAATAAAGAAGATAAAATATAATAAGTTGTAAAACAGAAATTCGAGAGGTGCAACTAGTCGTGGCATGTAGTATTATTAAAAGAGGGGTGCGACTAGCAGTGCAGCCCAGATCACGCTTTTTGGATTCAAAAACAGACTTGCGAATTGGGCTCATCCAGGGGGTACTGTATGATTAAACGCAGTGGTGTAATTAGCTGCAGATGGTTGTATATGAAAACAAAAGGGGTGCGCATAGCAGAGCCCAGTTTCAGTTTCAGGTTGCTAGCCCGCGAATTATGGGCTCTCCAGGGGGCGAGTTATTAAAAAAATGGGTGTTAATAGTAATCTGAAATATTCGAAAAATAAAATAAAAGTAAAATAAAAGGATATATAAAAGGAAAGAGTGAAAAGAAGCGAACCCTAATTTCATTCTCACCTTCCTCAGCGCCTGATAACTCTATTTTATATAGGTTATTTATGCTCCTAATACTTAAGTCAAGCTTACTTATCAAGTAATTCTAGTACTTAAATATGTGAATATATGAATATTAGAGTAAATATAGGTTATAAGTCAATTCCCTAAACCTTGGGCATAGTCAATGCCTTTGTGAATATGTTTGATGTTTTGCTTTAGCGCTGCAGCGGTATGCTATCAAGGAGACGCTACAGCGTTATATGACGGCTGACCATTGAAATATTTGTGTGACCACTTGAGGACATGATGAGTCATCACCCTTATCTCTTCCTCTCAGCTGGATATTTTGACTTCCAAGTGGATGCTAAATTACACTTGACGCCTCCTAAATGTAACCCATGTGCTAGTTGGTGTACTCCATCATTAGCACTTTTTGTAAAGTACTTTAAGCATAATATCTAAGTCTTATGATGATGATTTAATATTATTATTCTATTAAGACTTAGTTAGATTCTAGATTATTTTTGCTTCATTAGGTAGTAACATACGTAGCCATAGGAGTAGTAACTTGGAAGAAGAACTTCTTATGACATAGTAGCTTTTCTCCATTGTTATACTACCTTTAAGCTTTTTATTTTTAGCATAGTTTTCTAGTCTTCATTCAAGTTTTGCTCACGCCTCAACTTCATCATTTGTATGCTACTTGGGATCATTGGAGTGTATCTTTTGCAACCACTCTTCTCTTGTCTTCATACGGTAATACATACTCTCTAGTTGTATTATGTTGATGGAACTTGTGATGAGCTAACTTTGTTGTAGTTGGATTGTTCTTGGTGTGTAATGAACCTTGAGTAACTTTTGTATAATATTATGATGTTTGTGTTTTATTCCTTGTGTCATAATCCTTTCAATCTTGGTTTGGGAATGATCAACTAAAACAAGGTAACTTTGTGGGTACAGACATAGTTCACAAAGAGAACTCAAGGAATGATATGAATGAAAACCCTTTAAAGACATTTAAAGGAAGCACTACTTAACTCTAGACATAGGGGAGTAATAGTTCATAAGGCAAATGTTGTAAGAGCTTAATATACAGGGGAAAAACTTATTTAGAGCCTAGACATAGGAGTCTTGTAACATAACTCTGATGAAAGTGACTGAAAGGCACGCTACCAAAGCGCTACAGCGTCTACGGATTCTTAAGCGCTACAGCGCTTAACGCTACAGCGTCTAAATATTATTTGAACATTACTCTTGGGAATTTACACATCTACTGAGCTATCCAACTCACCTTTAATTACTTCAACTTAACACTGTTTTATCACAACTTATAATGTTTACAACTCTTTACCTTTACATTGTACTCAATTCTTTTCACTAAGCTTCTAATCACTTAAACTTCTTAGATTAATTCCAATCCCTGTGGGAACGAACTTTACATATCATTATATTACTTGTTGCGGTTGTGTATACTTGCACATCACCTTTTCGCACAACAGCGCCGCAGGCTTCCTTTCACCATGAGAGAGAGGGATTTCGAAAATTGAGAGAGGGAAGGTTCCATGAATGCGAAAGAGAAGGCCTGATATAGAGATAAGCGAAGACAATGGTGGACAATCAAGGAGGAAACGACGACGTCCGGTCGTTCCTTGACCGGTAGAGACAGAGGTGACGGCGGCGTCTCCGGTGGGGGTGAAGACGAAATCGACGGGACCTGGATGGTGACGGCTATAGCGAGAGCGATGGCGTGAACGGGTCAACGGCCACCGTCTACGTTGGTCGGTATCTTAAACGGTGAATTCTTTTTTGCTTGCTTTTCGGTTTTAGATCTTTCTACTCTTTTTTTTCTCTGATCTGATTTCTGTTGGTGGTGTGGTGGTTGACTCCGTTGGTGTTAGGTGGCTGCGGTTTGGTTCTGTGATCATGGGGACGCGGTGGAGAGGGACGTAAAGGGGGTGGCTTACGGTGAGTGTTTGGTGCGAGGGGGGTTACTGTGTGGGTGATGGCTACAGTGGCGATGGTGGTGAGATGGTGGTTTGCGAATAGGAGAAGAACGTGGGAGTCTAGTGGTAGGGGTTCGGTACGAGGGTGGTTATTGTGGTGGCGATGGCTACGGTGGCGGTGACGATGAGGCTATGGCGGTGATGGTTCGTAGAGGGAGGTGGGTGGCCGTGAGGTTTGTTTATGGTGGTGCTGCGGTGGTGGTTAGTAGTTCGGTTAGTGGCGTTTGGGGGTTGCGGTTAGAGAGAGGGGAGGAAGCTACGGGGTTATGGTGAGAACTAAGGGGAGGCCAAAGGGGGTGTTGTGGAGGAGGTGACTGACGGTGAGATTTTAGGTGTTTTTGGGTGGTGATGTGAGGGTTGGTGGCTGTCAGTGGAGACGGTGGTGGTTCACGGTGGTGACCACCACATGGTGGCCGGAGCTCCAAGCTCCTTTTTTTTCTTTCTTTTCTGATTCTTAATTTTGGTTTTGATCTTTTTCTCCTTTGTTTCTCTCTGTATTTTTCTCTCTGTTTGTGTTCTCAATTTCGGTGTATCTCAGTATTCTGCCTTTTCTCCCCGTTTACTGTTCATTGTTGCGTGGTTTTTATAGGTGAATTGGTGTGATGGAGGTGAGGAATCAAAAAGGACGGTCAGCAAAAAGGACAGCATTTGAGGAAGAATCAAAAGGACAGCGATTGGATAAGGATCAAGGACAAAAGCTAGCTGGCCATAGGTGGCGCAAAAGGACAGCCATTGAGGGAAAAAAACCCTAGCTAGGGCAGCCAGCAGCTGCGCCTCCTTCTTATTTTTTTGAATTTTGTTTTAAAAACTTTGTATTATTTGCCTTTTGTTGTTTCCGTCCATATGTGTAAAAGGACTTGGTTATGTAATAATAAAAACTTTGGCTATTCAGCTGATTTTGTATTACATTTTATTTATTTTTATATTTTATTACAACAAGCAATAATAACAAGAAACGAGCACCAAAATAAACGTACGACGAACGTAAAAGATACGCGTATGACGAGAATAAAATTTTTGGGATTTTTCAATTAGTTGGACAAAATTAGGGTATGACAGCTGAAAAATGTGCCAAAACTATAGGGGTTTTAGGACTTTGGTGATCTGTGTTGAAGGACCACTGGGGGTTTGAAGGAGCCTATTTCTCTTGAGCTGAATAAACTGAAGAAAATAGTGCACCATCTTTAAATGGGGAATAGATCATTGTCTCACCAATCCCCAAACACTTTGAGCCCAATCACCCATTATCAACCACTAGCCATATCGAACCGCAAATAATAGATCATTGTCTAAAGCCCTCAAACACCTTCTTGTGCCAAATTAGCACTTCTTTCACGAAACCCAAACAATGGACGCCAAACACTTCTTCGGGGCCCAGTATCATATCTTTTCATAAACCCCTAGCCATTGGCTACATTACAACCCTAATAAGTCCATTCTGATCAATGACTGATTGCTTTCGTTTTCTCAGTTTTAATTCTAGGACAAGTAAGTTTATTTATTTACAATATATTTTCTCAAAAAAAAAGAAGATGAAAAAAATTCAAAGGCTTGCACTGATACCAAAACATGGTTTAGCGATCACCAGTTGAAATTTTCATCGTATCAAAACCCAAGAATATCATAGTCTGTGGGAGTCACCCCAAAAGAACCAAAAGTTTAGACTAGGACCATCACCTAGATCCCAAAGTGGGGCAGTCCCTTCACCTTTCATGCTTCTCGAACTTGGGGAAATTTTCCAGCGTCCATCCCATTCATACACCACGCCCATACGACCAATTCCAAAAACCCATGACCCTAACTCAGTCACCTTTCAAAACCCCACTAAAAACACTATTTGAAATACCATTCCAAAGTGGGGCAATCTCGTCGCCATTCACTCCACCTAAAATCGGAGAAATTCGCCCTACAGCCATCCCCTTGTCATATTCACATCCATAAGACCACACCTGGGCAATTTCTCAACCCACCATGCTAAATACAGCCTTTTGCAAACTCTAGTCATGGCAACCTTGTCCTTGTCATAGTTGGGGCAACACCAAACGCCATGGGTTGAGACAAAGTCTCTTGCTTACCACCCTTCATTCCAAAGTGATGGCACTCTCAATTCATTATTTCCTCTACACCCCTAGCTGTTGTCATCACTAGACAGGGGAAAATTATTCACTCACCTCCACCGGTAGTCAAAATTAGGGCAATCCCACATTTCTTGAGTTGGGGAGAACCTACCCTTTCATGACTTTGGCCAAAAACCTGTCATTTATCCCTTCATCTGCCCATACCCTAGGTCTCTAGAACCCCGAGTTAACTGACTCATTCATCTATACTTGCATTACTATACGTCTTTGCTAAACAAAGCTTCAAAGAGAGAGAACACAAGTTAATAACGTGATGCTGAAGTTTCACTCTGTTAACTTTGAGGACCTAAATTTCAATCATCATGGGACACCATCATAGGAGAAAAAATAAGCGAGTCTGCAAATATAGCCAATTACTTTTGCACATCAGTGTTCGTGAATAACAACTTTGAGATTGTCATGTCTGAGTTCAATGAATGATTATTTCAAAAGATTCACTTTTTTTCCTCTCGCATCAAAAGTCTCATTTCTCATCATTACAAAAAAGGAAAAAATCTTTCTGCATCATCAACCAAATCATAGCAAAAATCATTCCACCATGCAATCATGCATCTACCATAGCACCTGTATCTAAGCAGTACATTTGCATTCACATGTCATCTACCGTCGCATACACGGCTTATCAATTTCTGCTTTCGACCAGCTTCAGCATCCATCATTCACGGGCTTTCTGTAGTCCATTTACTTTCGCATCGCACATTCATCACATCGCATACATGCATATAACACTTTTTTGCTTCGATAGACATGCCAAGTGCTGGTCTCATCATTGGCAAAAGCTTTCTACATCACCAATCATATCATCTGCTATGCATTCATGTGTTTCCTTTTATTCACCATAACGTTTGCATCGAAGTATTCGCATTGCATGCATCAAGGAAAGAAGCAAAAAGAAGTAAGAAAAAGCAAAAAGCAAAAATAAAAATCCATGCATTACATTCATCATCACACCAAAAATTAATCACTACAGTCACATAACATTTTTGCTTCGATAGACATGCCAAGTGCTGGTCTCATCATTGCCAAAATATGTCAACGTCGCCAATCATATCATTTACCATGCATTCATGTTTCCTTTTATTCACCATAGCATATAATCATTACTCATCTGCATCCACATACAATCGTTTGTCGACTTTCTCATTCCATCAGGTTCAACACCCATGGTATACCCATTTCATTCATCATCCCCCAAATACCAATTATTGCACGCTCGCCACATGCATAACATTGTTCGCTTCGAAATATATGCCAAGTGCCAGTCTCATCGTTGCCCAAAAAAAAAAGAAGAGACAAAGTTTTTTACATCACTAATCATATCATTGTACCATGCATTCGCACGTCTTTTATCCACCGTGGCATTCGCATCAAAGCATTATATTTGCATCACATTCGCACTTTGTAAAAAAGAAAGACAAAAAGAAAAAGCAAAAAGAGGAAAATTGCTCATTCCAATACATTCATCATTAATCAGCACAATCACATTCATATCTTATCTGCATTCACATACGTTGTTTGTCAACCTCCATGTTCCATCAACTTCAACTCACATCATCTGCCACATTTCATTCATCCCATCAGACACTTACCATTTCACATACCTATATTGCACGCATACATCATTCGTTGCTGTAACACCATAAATATTTAATTAATTTATTTAATTAAGTATTTAGGAATTTAATTTAATTAATTGGATATAATTTAATTATTAGAAATTATATTAAAATGGTGTAGGTGGTATTAGGAGATGAAGGCGCCAATTAGCTAGACTTGGGCTTAAGTGAAAAGCCCAAGCCCATGATCCAAGGTCATATGCGAAGGGGGCAAGTCAATTGAGGTTAGGGTTTGTGTTGGCTTTTGCGAAATTGAGAGAGAAGAATAGAGAGGAGAGCGCCGTAGAAAGAAAGGAGAAGGGGGAAGGAGGCCGCGAGCTCAAGAGGAAGAAGGACGTGATCGTGTTGCTGTGGTTTCGATCGTGACTGTCTCTGGCTTCTATCCTTCAAATTCGAGGTAAGGGGATGTCTTATCAATTTATATAATAGGTCCTATGATAGGTTTTAAGTAGAGATGGCCTAGATTTAATCCATGAGCATGATTATGTGCGATTTCATGTTGTTGTTTCGATTGGCATGTTGTTTGGCAAATTTGTTGCTCAAAGATCCGTATTTGGTATTATGGGCGCCTAGGGCGCCATGTGTGTGCTTGTAATGTTGCTGAATTTTGATGTTTGATGGATGCTTTTGATGATTTTATATGTGCTCATGAATTGTTGTAAATTGGTGTTGCGATTGGTCATGTGAAAATTTGAAGAAAAAAAATGTATATGCTGAAATTGTGCTGAATTTGTGTTGCTGGAAGTGTGCAGGCGCTGGGCGCCCATGGGCGCTGTGCGCTGTGTTGCAGTGTTGTGTGTGTGTTGTGCTGGGCGCCAGGCGCCAGGTGCTGGGCGCCAGTGTGTGTGCGTGTGTTGCGCTGGGCGCCAGTGTGTGTGCGTGTGTGTTGCGCTAGGCGCTGGGCGCCAGTGCGTGTGTGTGTTTCGTGTTGCTGGGCGCCAGGTGCCAGGCGCTGGGCGCCCAGGGCGCCAGTTTCCAGGATGTTCCCAATTTTTTTGTGTAAACTGTTTTCGCTATATCTTTTGACTCGGGCATTCGTTTTGAACTTATCAAAAAGTGTTGGGAAGCTTTTTCAGTTGTCTATCTGTGTGTCCCATTTTTAAAAACAAAAACTTATAATTTCTGAAGGTTGCTGGGCGCCCCAAGTGGCTGTTCCCGGTGGTCGTTGCTGTGACATTGAAAAATCGTTTTGGTGTCTTTAAAAATCCCCTTTTGCGTATAACCAGTGGTTTTAACGTTTTAGTGTCAAAAGTGATGATTTTGACGATGATGCCCTTAGTGGCTGGTTAAATGACCTTTTTTCCCTTAGTGGCCAATGTTGTTAATAATGATGTGTAAATGACGATGATGCCCTTAGTGGCTAGTTAAATGACCTTTTTGCCCTTAGTGGCCAATGTTGTTGATAATGACGTGTAAATGACGATGATGCCCTTGGTGGCTAGTAAATGACGTTTTTGCCCTCAGTGGCTATTGTTTGAGTTGATGATGTTTGTGAATAAGTGACGACGAAAATAAGTGACGTTGAGGCCCAAAAGGCTAAGTGACGATAAGGTCCAAAAGGCTAAGTGATGTTGTTGTGTGTAATTGTGAATTGACAGGTGCTGTGCCTCTTAATTGGCAAATTGGTAAGTGATGGGTCACATAGTTGACCGTGATTGTGTGTTTTGTGCGTGGTGCATGTCATAGTGTCTCATGCCTCCCATATGCATAAACCCAGTTGTAACATCCCTAAATTTTAAAAATAAAATATCGAATTATGAAGCCTAGCACCGATAAATTATTTGTGGGAATAATTAGTCGCGTCTCGGGGATTTTTATTCGAGGAAAAGTTCGAAGAAAATTCTATTCCATAATTAATTGTGATTTGGCCACGGTTGGTTATAACATTTTAAGCTGAAGGGCAACTTAGTCAATTCACACCTTTAGTATATATATTCCTTTTTACCTGAAACTCCACACTCAGCCATTTCTTCCATTCTGAGAAAACAAAAATCATGAATAGAGGAAAAGAGAAGGGAGGGTCGCGAGCTTGAGGAAGGAGAAGAGCAAGGTCCAGCTGAAAACCCCATTGCATGTAAGCGATTCTTACCCATTCCTACTCCATTTTCGTTTCTGAATCCAATGGTACCACTTTCAGCCTCTGATGCTCCTCCTAACTCTATATCTCCATTTTCGTTTATCAAGCTTGAAGGCTGAAGAGGATAGAGTTCTGAATTTGCTTCAGTTGAATGTTGCTGTTTTGAAGCCTAGAAGCCTTGTGCTTGAGAATTCGAAATTTGAAAGAAATCCAGTTACTTCAGCTGCTGTCTTGAAGTTGTTTACTGCTGGTTCAGTGAAGGATTTACTGCTGCAGCTCTGTTGGTGATTCTGTTAAGTGCCAGTACGTGTGCTTGGTGTTTCGGTCTTCGCGTGTTCGATCGGAATTGCGAGCGAAATCGTCAACGGGTGAGTTCTACTCACGATTAGGGAATATTGCTTTCTAAAATTTTGTTGTTTTCAGTCCTAAGACAAAATACTGATTTCGAAATATTTAAGAACCGAAAACAGTTTTATTTAAAACTAATGCGTTTTACGGTTTTTCCCATAGAACCCATATTTATGCTATATGATTTATGAACTGGATATATAGCCTAGAATTGCCTGGATTTTCTGTATTTCAGGTGGGATTGAGATTTGGAATCGAATTGGGAACGATCGGAGAAACGAATCGGAAAAATCTGTGCAAGTTCTGTAACAGAACAGGACGCACGGATCGTGCGCCCCTGGGCACGGACCGTGCGCCTGCTTCGGGTTGGCAAAGTTGCAAATTTATACAGGACGCACGGATCGTGCGCCCCTGGGCACGGACCGTGCGCTCTCTTCGGGTTGACTGGATGGTTTTAGGTGCATCACGCACGGGTCGTGCGCCCCTGGGCACGGACCGTGCGTGGGGTTCTGTTACCGGCTTCCGATTTCTCGTTTCGTCGCTCCGATTGATTCCAAACCACTTCTGATCTCCTTCCTTACTAATTGTGACATAACTAACCTAATGAAAACTCCTTTTTAAGTATGTTCAACTTGAGTTTTTGAAAAGAGGTTTTAAAGGTTTATTGAACCGAGTTTCGGGAACGTAGGCCACGTGTGAGATAATGTTTTTGACATAACAAACCGGGTCGTGGATCCTTCTCGACGCTATGATTATAACGCCGGATGTCTAACTTTGAATTCATCAAAACGGGTTATAGATCGATAATAGATATAGATATCTAAAACTGAAAAGACGGTCCAATGCGGACACGATATATATTTTATTATGTATCACGTTGGGTGACGACCCGACAAGTAGCATACTAGGAAGGGAAGTCATGAGCCCTCACCCTAGGCCCTGAAACGTTTTGGTATGGTCAAACGTGGGTTACCGGGATTAGTGAAATGTTGCACGGCCGGTTTATGCTAAGTTAAGAACACGAATCGCCAGGATTAGTGAACTATTGCACGGTCGGCGTTTCGCTTGGAAAGCTAGTGATTATAAATTAATCGACTATGCTTAATAATATATAAATGATAGTACTCAAATTACCGGGATTAGTGAACTGTTGCACGGTCGGTAATGGGCAACATTTATGTTGATAAATAGTTTTGTATATATATATGTGTAATTACAACTATGTTGAAATCGGTTTTTAAATGAACCGAGTGATGGTGAGGGAGCACGGTAGGACTCACTGAGACAAGTTGTCTCACCCAATCATATTTGTTGTTTTTACAGAGAAACAGGGCAAGAGGAAAAGTACCCGACACGGTTAGGTGAAGTGCTTTTGAAGATATCAAGGACGGATAGTCTTGATGTTTATTTCCTATTTGTTGTCTCTGTATGGTTATATAACTTGTGGGTGTTATAAGTTGTATGAACCTTTATGATTTCTGTTCGTTAAGTATTGAACTCGGATTTATATTCCTTTTTGGATCTTGGATTCGTATATGGAATTAAGACAGCTTAGTCCGGAGTATTATGCTTTAATTCGTAAAAAGTTTATACGTTCAATACTTAAGCAGGAATTGTGTCCTCTGATTGTTACTTTAATTGTGCATTACGGTATATCTACACGTTAGAAATATCGGGGTGTTACATTTGGTATCAGAGCGGTTCGACCTAGTCGGACTTAGATGTTAAGAATCTTTTACGTCTTCTAAGCCTGATTTTTCTTAGTATGCTATTAGACATTGAGCCTGATCAACTTAATACTTTGTGCATACTTCGCAGAATCATGGCTGGAAGAGGTAGGAGAAACCCACCTGTTGATCCTCACCAAGAATGGATGCAGAATGTCATAGAGACTCAGCAGAAAATGATGAATGACATGATGCTGATGCAACAGCAACAGATGGCCCAAATGGCTCAAATGCAGCAGATGCATCAGATGCCTCATGTAACACCCCAAAAATATGTGGTTAGTTATATAATTAATTAAATAGGGCCTATGTGGTAAGAATGATAATTATTAATTTATAAGGGTTTATTTTAATATTGGAAATAATTATTTATTGATATAATTAAATATGAGAGATTTAATTAGGAGGTGGTGTTATATTAAGGGTGTTGTATTTGGATTAGGAAGTGGTGTTGCTATTTAAATAGGGCTTAAGTTGTGTTGGAGGCCCATGATCCATGAAGTAGCGCTTAAGTGAGTTAGGGTTAGAGTTTTGGTTGGCCATTTGGTGCTTAGTGAAAATTGAGAGAGAGCCGTGAGATTGGAGAAAAGAGAAGAGGGAGTGCGCAATTCTAAGGAGAAAAAGAAAGAAGAGTTTCCTCTCAAATCTTCCATAGGTAATTCGATTTAGCCCTCCTTCTCCATTCTTCTCCTTTTCTTTCTAGTTTTCGATTCTCCATCCCTCATCCCTTACCCTTGCTGTTCGTATTTTTGGAGAGAAGAGGGAGAGGAATCGCGAGGTTAAACAAGGAGAAAGAAGGTTTCGTTCGTTGTGTTGCCGTGGTTATTC
Organism: Astragalus membranaceus; assembly: GCA_039519185.1. Lineage (NCBI taxonomy): Eukaryota > Viridiplantae > Streptophyta > Magnoliopsida > Fabales > Fabaceae > Astragalus > Astragalus membranaceus. The sequence goes on along the minus strand of CM076848.1, from coordinate 111,185,644 downwards.
GTTGGTGACTTCCATCGTCTTCTTGGAGCTTACGTTTAAGAGGTAAGGGTGAGCGGTTTTCAATTTAATATAATTGAGTATATAGAGGGTTTGTGGGTTTGTGTTAGTGGTTGAATTAGAATTTATAGGTGGAGATGAATGATAGATTGAATTATTTCGTTGATGTGCGAATTACCCTATGACGTGAGAAGATGAATAGTTGCTGTTTTTTTTTTGTAATGAATATGTTACTATTATGCAGAATTATAATTGCTAATTTTTTTGAGATATGTTGTTGCTGTTTTTATAAAAACAGTGCTGCTGTTACAGAAATTTAATTGGTGCTGTTGCTGTTAATTGGGTGTTGCTGTTGCTGTATAATAGTTATGCTGTTTGCTGTCAATTATGTATTGCTGTTGCAGAATTTTATTTGGTGCTGTTGCTGTATATTAAGTGTGCTGTTTGCTGTCAATAAAATGTGCTGTTTTCATCAAAAAATTGCCGCTGTCATGTTGCTGTTTTTACAATAAAATACTGCTGTTTTGTAAATTAAAATCTGCTGTTGTTGCTGCTGTTTCAGCCTATCAAAGGCCACTGTTTTGCGCAAATTTGCCACTGTTTTTCAGCCTCAATATGATGTAAAATTGCCACTGTTTCTGCGCAAATAATTGGCCACTGTTTTCAGTTTTAAATTGATGTAAAAATTCTGCTGTTATGCGAATTAATTGGCCACTGTTTTCAGTTTTAAATTGATGTAAAAATTCTGCTGTTATGCGAATTAATTGGCCACTGTTTTCAGTTTTAAATTGATGTAAAAATTCTGCTGTCTTTGCAAAAATAACGGCTACTATTTCAGTTCCGATTTGATGAAAGATTGCTACTGTTTTACGCATAAAATGCCACTGTTTATTCCCAAACTTAATTGTGGCGCTTCCTAAGTATGAAACTGAAATGTTTACCCCATAATTTTAAAATGTAGAGTGAAATGTTTATTCCCTAATTTTAAAGATGTTGTTACATTATTTTTGAATGTGATTGTTTATGAAGAGTGGTGATATTAATATGATGATGATGATGAATACACTCTATGAGTGTCTTATGGTGGTGATGACGAGTACTCCGGGTGAGTAAAATTTTGGTGATTGCACATGTGTACATAGTGTCTCATAGCATGTGCATCTTATGACGAATAGGCTTCGGCCTCTTAGTGACGGTGTGCCCTTAGTGGCTTATTTATGACGAGAAAACAGTGACGGTGTGCCCATAGTGGCTTATTATGACGAATATGGTACCATCATGCATATGCCCAGGTGTGGGTTGCATCTTCATGCACATTCATGTTTTTTTTTTTATGACGGGTGACGTGAACTGTGATTTTGTTTGGTGTGGTGTGTAACGATGATGAAGTTGATATTAGTAACGATGTTGTGTGATGGTTTGCTCATATTACTCTGCTGTATGTTTAATTATATTTTGTTGAAAGTTCTCACCCCTTCTGCTTGGAATGTTGCTCTATTGTGGCAACGCTGCAGGTGACTCCGATTGAAGGACATGCTGCCTTCCTTTTTAGCTGTTGAGAAGTTCGAGTCGCTCTCTGATATTGTAACACCTAGGGGGCGGGGTTAAAGTTGATGACTTATTTAATTAATTGTTTTAATAATTTTACTGATGTGTGAGACGTGTTTGAGCGATTTTCTTTTTGGTGAGCTATTATTTCCGCTGTGATGAGATTTAATTTTGAAGTTCGATTTTTGAGACGAATGTGTTTCTACACGAATGTTTATGGCGTAGCCGATGAGTTTCATCAATGAAGTTGTGACATTTCTTTTCTACTAATATTATTATTATTTTTGAAAACGAAAGCACTCTGATAACGACGTACAAATTAAAGGGGTAGAAACGGGGTGTTACATTAGTGGTATCAGAGCAGTTTGGTCCGTCCGGCCATGTCGTCGAGTCGTTGTGTCAGATAGTGACCAACTGTTGTCTTTCAGTGCTGACCATTGTTTATGTTGCAGGTACGCCAAAAGTTTCCATTGGTAAGTGAACTAGTGGGGGAGATGTCCCTACTAGCGCTGTGTGCCTTATTGTGTTTTCGGTGTGTGAATTGTGTCTGTTTGTTGTGGTCCTTGTTGTTGACTTTCCTTGCTGCGTGTTTCTAAAATGATTTACCCTGTTGCCTGTTACTCTGCAATGTGTTTTGATGTTTGAAAACTGAATGCGTTGTAAAATTATTTTGTGGACTATTTCAAGTTATTGCTGCACTAATAACTGTCGTAGCGTTTTGATCACTACAAACGAAAAATATCTTCATTGAGTGCTATAATTTTGACCTCAACTCTTTTTGGAAAAGACCGCAGTTTGATGTAACAATTTTAGCTGAGGACTACCGTCTCATGTGATTGCTATTTTGACTTGTCTAATTTTCCTCAAGGTGGGGTCTTGTATGCTTGAGTTTTACGACAAAATCTTTTTGGTCGTTACTTCTTGAATTGCGCTATAGAGTTTTATAATCCGAAAAATAATGGGAGTTCCGAAATTGTTTTTGAACATCCATTAAACACTTTTACGGCTGGATACCGATATTAGCATTGAAAATTATTTTTTTGGACCCTGTTGCGGACTTCTTTGAGTCAGCTTTTATTGCCATATGTTCTTAAGGATATTTTACTCAAACCATTTGAGCTGTCGTTTAGTCTTGTAGAGAGAGAATCAATTTCTGTGACGTGTTTTATTTCTTGTGTTGAAAACTCCAAATAAAATGTTTCGTGCGTGTGTGTCACTTCTCTAAAAGGCTATTCTGTAGTTGATGACTAATATGACTGGACTTGGTTTTCGATTTTCTGCTGGTTTGGAAAATGCTTGGTTTTCGAAAAGACGCCGTAGTTACTTCTTTTGGATCCCGGGGAAAAATGTTTTCGAGGTTCTTTTCGAATTTTCTAAACTAATTTGAAAAACTAAGTGTTCTGACTTTTGTGACATCTGAATCTGGACTGTAATTTCAAATATTACATTTTCGCACTTCCGCTTACAATTATTTTTGAGGTAAAAGGAGTACCGTCTTTAGTGATATGTCGAATGTGCGACTGTTGTGCTGTTTGAATTTTGTGCATTGGGTGTTCACTGATTCTTAGTCATAAGATTTTCTTAGTGCCATACTCCTTAATCCTTTGATCTTGAACACCTAGTGATATGCTTTTATGTTATATGTAAATGTTGTGTTATTGAAAATTACTGTTGCAGTTTTTCTGAAAACTATTGTTACTGTTTTTGTGAAAATTATTGTTGTTACTTCCAAAAAAAAAAAAAAAAAAAAAAAAAAAAAAAAAAAACTATTGTTGTTGTTGCCATGTGACATTATGCCATTGTTTCCGTGCCGTATGCCTTGTTGCTGCTATATTTACGCATTTAGTAAACTTCCTCGTGATGTCGTTGATGTTACTGTTGTTGTTGTTTTTCGAAAAACTATTATTGCCGTTTTCTGAAGACTATGTTGATGTTTTTCTAAAAACTAATATTGCTGTTTTCTGGAAGATATTGTCGTTGTTTTTGAAAAATTTGTTGGTGTTTTAAGAGAAATAATCGTTGCCGTTTTCAGGAAACTACTGTTGCTGTTTTTCTGAGAGTTACTGTTGCTGCTTTCTGAAAAATAATTGCTGCTCTGTGTACCTTGTTGTTTTGATATGTTGTCCGTTGACCCTTGGTTGACGTTTGTGGAAATATGTTATGTGATCGTATAATACGTGCCAATTGTTGCCGTTGTCGAAGGCGCTTGCCCTCGGGCGCGCCATGCCTGTTTTGTTGGGTTGCTTGCGGCGCCTTAGCGCCCACCGTTGTGACTAAGTTGTTAGTCCTGATGCTGCTAATTGTTATCGTGATTGTCGAGGTTGTGGTTGTTGCCTGGTTGTATGCTGATGTCTTGCTATTGTTGTCTTGGGTACCGAAAGGCCCAAGTTGTATTGTTGTTTTGTCGTGGGTATCGCCGAATGGCCCACATTGTTGTTTTGTCTTGGGTATCGCCGAATGGCCCAAGTGGTGTTGTTGTTTTGTCCGGGTACCGCTGGATGGCCCACATGGTTTTGTTGTTGTTATTATTGTTGATTTGCTATTGTGGGCCTATGGCCGTTGTTGAGATTGGATGTTGTTGTGCTGTTATGCAAATTGTTGTGTTAAGGGTATCGCTGAATGACCCAAATTTGACGTTGGTGCTATTTTGTTGATATTGATTGATACGATTGTTTTAGTGGTGCTTGTGGTGTTATAGAGTTGCCTAAAGCTAGGAGTACTGGAGAGTGAGCCTGATTATTATTACTTGAAATTACCTGGCTGAACAAGTAGGAGGGACGGCCGCCCAATCACTTATCGCCGGTAATCAAAGAAATAATAGTCAGCGGGGTGGTTAGCGCTGGTTGTCTAAAGGGTCGTTAGTTGGTTAGTGGAGGAGTGTTGGCTTAGGTAGTTAAAATTTCGAGGACGAAATTCTTGTAAGTGGGGGAGAGTTGTAACACCCCAAAAATATGTGGTTAGTTATATAATTAATTAAATAGGGCCTATGTGGTAAGAATGATAATTATTAATTTATAAGGGTTTATTTTAATATTGGAAATAATTATTTATTGATATAATTAAATATGAGAGATTTAATTAGGAGGTGGTGTTATATTAAGGGTGTTGTATTTGGATTAGGAAGTGGTGTTGCTATTTAAATAGGGCTTAAGTTGTGTTGGAGGCCCATGATCCATGAAGTAGCGCTTAAGTGAGTTAGGGTTAGAGTTTTGGTTGGCCATTTGGTGCTTAGTGAAAATTGAGAGAGAGCCGTGAGATTGGAGAAAAGAGAAGAGGGAGTGCGCAATTCTAAGGAGAAAAAGAAAGAAGAGTTTCCTCTCAAATCTTCCATAGGTAATTCGATTTAGCCCTCCTTCTCCATTCTTCTCCTTTTCTTTCTAGTTTTCGATTCTCCATCCCTCATCCCTTACCCTTGCTGTTCGTATTTTTGGAGAGAAGAGGGAGAGGAATCGCGAGGTTAAACAAGGAGAAAGAAGGTTTCGTTCGTTGTGTTGCCGTGGTTATTCGTTGGTGACTTCCATCGTCTTCTTGGAGCTTACGTTTAAGAGGTAAGGGTGAGCGGTTTTCAATTTAATATAATTGAGTATATAGAGGGTTTGTGGGTTTGTGTTAGTGGTTGAATTAGAATTTATAGGTGGAGATGAATGATAGATTGAATTATTTCGTTGATGTGCGAATTACCCTATGACGTGAGAAGATGAATAGTTGCTGTTTTTTTTTTGTAATGAATATGTTACTATTATGCAGAATTATAATTGCTAATTTTTTTGAGATATGTTGTTGCTGTTTTTATAAAAACAGTGCTGCTGTTACAGAAATTTAATTGGTGCTGTTGCTGTTAATTGGGTGTTGCTGTTGCTGTATAATAGTTATGCTGTTTGCTGTCAATTATGTATTGCTGTTGCAGAATTTTATTTGGTGCTGTTGCTGTATATTAAGTGTGCTGTTTGCTGTCAATAAAATGTGCTGTTTTCATCAAAAAATTGCCGCTGTCATGTTGCTGTTTTTACAATAAAATACTGCTGTTTTGTAAATTAAAATCTGCTGTTGTTGCTGCTGTTTCAGCCTATCAAAGGCCACTGTTTTGCGCAAATTTGCCACTGTTTTTCAGCCTCAATATGATGTAAAATTGCCACTGTTTCTGCGCAAATAATTGGCCACTGTTTTCAGTTTTAAATTGATGTAAAAATTCTGCTGTTATGCGAATTAATTGGCCACTGTTTTCAGTTTTAAATTGATGTAAAAATTCTGCTGTTATGCGAATTAATTGGCCACTGTTTTCAGTTTTAAATTGATGTAAAAATTCTGCTGTCTTTGCAAAAATAACGGCTACTATTTCAGTTCCGATTTGATGAAAGATTGCTACTGTTTTACGCATAAAATGCCACTGTTTATTCCCAAACTTAATTGTGGCGCTTCCTAAGTATGAAACTGAAATGTTTACCCCATAATTTTAAAATGTAGAGTGAAATGTTTATTCCCTAATTTTAAAGATGTTGTTACATTATTTTTGAATGTGATTGTTTATGAAGAGTGGTGATATTAATATGATGATGATGATGAATACACTCTATGAGTGTCTTATGGTGGTGATGACGAGTACTCCGGGTGAGTAAAATTTTGGTGATTGCACATGTGTACATAGTGTCTCATAGCATGTGCATCTTATGACGAATAGGCTTCGGCCTCTTAGTGACGGTGTGCCCTTAGTGGCTTATTTATGACGAGAAAACAGTGACGGTGTGCCCATAGTGGCTTATTATGACGAATATGGTACCATCATGCATATGCCCAGGTGTGGGTTGCATCTTCATGCACATTCATGTTTTTTTTTTATGACGGGTGACGTGAACTGTGATTTTGTTTGGTGTGGTGTGTAACGATGATGAAGTTGATATTAGTAACGATGTTGTGTGATGGTTTGCTCATATTACTCTGCTGTATGTTTAATTATATTTTGTTGAAAGTTCTCACCCCTTCTGCTTGGAATGTTGCTCTATTGTGGCAACGCTGCAGGTGACTCCGATTGAAGGACATGCTGCCTTCCTTTTTAGCTGTTGAGAAGTTCGAGTCGCTCTCTGATATTGTAACACCTAGGGGGCGGGGTTAAAGTTGATGACTTATTTAATTAATTGTTTTAATAATTTTACTGATGTGTGAGACGTGTTTGAGCGATTTTCTTTTTGGTGAGCTATTATTTCCGCTGTGATGAGATTTAATTTTGAAGTTCGATTTTTGAGACGAATGTGTTTCTACACGAATGTTTATGGCGTAGCCGATGAGTTTCATCAATGAAGTTGTGACATTTCTTTTCTACTAATATTATTATTATTTTTGAAAACGAAAGCACTCTGATAACGACGTACAAATTAAAGGGGTAGAAACGGGGTGTTACACCTCAGCCACAGCCAGCTGAGCCAGTCAATGTGCCAACACCGGAGGATCCCAACAGGGTGTATTTTCGGTTTCTGAAGATGAAACCCCCAACCTTTAAAGGAGGATCCGATGCAATGAAAGCCCATTTCTGGGTAGATGCCATGGAAAGGATCTTTCTGACATTGCAATCCAATGAAGAGGAAAAAGTAATTTGTGCTGCTAATGCTCTGGATGATGATGCTCATACCTGGTGGACTAATGCACGCAGGATGCTTCAAACCCAAGGGACGCCTCTTAATTGGGTTAACTTTAAGGAGTTGTTCCTAGGTAATTATTTTCCGGATACGGAAAGACTTGCTAAACAGATGGAGTTCGTCAGTCTGAAACAGGGAGATATGTCGGTTGGTGAGTATGCCGCCAAGTTTGAAAGGCTATCTCAGTTTTATGAATTGGGAACTCATGCTCCCGATGACAAATGGAAAATGGTTATGTTCAAGCAAGGCCTTCGAGGCGATGTGAATCAAGGTCTCAGTTCTTATTCCTTGACCACTTATCCTACTTTGGTTCAGCAAGCTCGCTCAGCTGAAAGTGATCTTAAGAGAATGTATGCCGAGAAAAAGGATTTTTGGAAGGAAAAACGAAAGAGTAACGAACCAACTTCCTCAAACCCCAGAAGAAAAGGAAACTATGAGAAGGGGAAGCAAGTTCAAATGACCGATTCTTCAAAACCTGGTAAGTGTAATCACTGCAAGAAATATCACAGAGGTAGATGTCAAGCAACACCAGATCAATGTTACTTTTGTAAGGAAGAGGGACACTATGCTAATAACTGCCCAGCGAGAAAGGCTTTCTTGGAGTCTCCTGATGCTCCCAGACAAGCCCGAGTCAACACTTTGGACGCTCAAACCATCACACCAGCTGATAATCTCATTAGGGGTACAGGTTCTCTCTTTAATCAAACTGTTAATATTCTGTATGATTATGGTGCTACTCACTGTTTTATCTCCGGAGCGTGTGCTGAACGGTTAGGGTTAGAAGTATCTCCTATATCTGAACCAATTACAATTCTTACTGCTGCAAGGGGTCGTGTTCGAACCCAATCATTATGCCTTAACTGTCTGCTTACCATAGGAAGCAGGGACTTTGTTGTTGACTTTATCTGCTTGCCTATGAGGGGAATGGAGATCGTTTTGGGGATGAATTGGATGACTTCCAATCACGTTACTATTGACTGTTTCAATCGGGCAATTAATTTTCCTTCTGAAGTAGCGGGGCATTCACTGCCTGCAGATGATGGTGTTATTTCATTTGCTTCAGCCAGCCAGTCTCTATTCCAAGGTGCGGAAGCTTTTGTTGTTATTTTGACTGCATCAACTGAAGCTGAATTGGATTTATCGTCTATTCAAGTTGTTAATGAATTCTTAGATGTTTTTCCCGAGGAAGTTTCCTCTTTACCTCCGGAACGAGAGGTAGAATTCTCTATAGATTTGGCGCCTGGCACAGGGCCAATGTCCATAGCACCTTATAGGATGTCTCCTCTCGAACTGAAGGAATTGAAGTCCCAACTTGAGGAATTAATTTCCAAGAAGTTTATTCGACCGAGTGCTTCTCCATGGGGTGCTCCGGTATTGCTAGTCAAGAAGAAGGACGGAAGCATGAGATTGTGCATAGACTACCGTCAGTTGAATAAAATCACAATCAAGAACAAGTATCCGTTACCAAGGATAGATGATCTACTTGACCAACTTCGAGGTGCCAAAGTATTCTCCAAAATTGATCTAAGATCGGGATACCATCAAATCAGGGTGAGAGCCTTAGACATTCCGAAGACTGCTTTTCGTACGAGGTACGGACACTACGAGTTTGTGGTGATGCCATTCGGATTGACTAACGCTCCAGCCGTATTCATGGATTATATGAATAGAGTATTTCATTCCCACCTAGATCAGTTTGTGGTCGTCTTTATTGATGATATCTTGGTTTACTCAAAGTCAGTTGAGGAGCATGCCCAGCATCTCCGCTTTGTCCTAGGAGTACTCCGAGAAAAGAAACTCTATGCTAAACCGTCGAAGTGTGACTTTTGGATGTCTGAAGTAAAGTTCTTGGGTCATGTGATTTCCCAAGAAGGGGTTGCAGTTGATCCTAGCAAGGTGGAAGCAGTGTTGAATTGGGAACGGCCGACGTCAGTGACTGAAATCAGAAGCTTTCTGGGTCTAGCTGGTTACTATAGAAGGTTCATTGAAGGTTTTTCACAGCTGGTACTTCCGCTTACTCGATTGACTCGCAAGGGTCAACCGTTTACTTGGGATGCCGATTGTGAAGAGTGTTTTCTTGGATTGAAAGAAAAGTTAACTTCTGCTCCGATCCTAATTCTTCCAGATCCATCATTGGGATTTCAAATTTACAGTGATGCATCTGGGAAGGGTTTGGGATGTGTTCTCATGCAGAATCAACATGTTGTGGCTTATGCATCTAGACAATTGAAGACGCATGAACGGAATTACCCAACTCATGACTTAGAGTTGGCGGCTATTGTGTTTGCACTGAAAATTTGGAGACATTACCTTTACGGTTCTCGTTTCGAAGTTTTTAGTGATCACAAGAGCTTGAAGTATCTGTTTGACCAAAAGGAGTTGAATAACAGACAGAGGAGGTGGACTGAATTTCTGAAGGACTACGACTTCGAATTGAAATATCACCCTGGGAAAGCCAATGTGGTAGCAGATGCTCTGAGCAGAAAGTCTATCCACACGGCAAGATTAATGATTCACGAGATGGCTTTGTTGGAGTCATTCCGAGACTTGAAGCTCAAAGTAGCAACAAAGAGGGACCGCATAGTATTGCGGCATATACGAATAGCCAGTGTGCTAAGGGATCAAATCCGTGTAGCTCAAGGAGCGGATATGAAGTTACAGTCTCAGAGAGGATCGCCAGATTTCACTGAGGATAGTGACGGCATGATTAGCTTTAATGGGAGAATTTGTGTTCCCGATGATGATGATATCAAAAGGCATGTATTGGAAGAAGCTCATAGGAGTCAATACTCCGTACATCCTGGATCCACCAAGATGTACCGAGACTTGAAGTTAATGTATTGGTGGCCTGGGATGAAGGCCGAGGTTGCAGAATTTGTTTCTCGATGCTTAACTTGTCAGAAGGTTAAGGCAGAACACCGGAGACCGGGCGGTCAGTTACAACCACTGGATGTGCCAGTTTGGAAATGGGAGGATATCTCAATGGACTTCGTTATGGGTTTGCCGAGGTCACAAGCCGGAAATGATTCGATCTGGGTAATAGTGGACCGATTGACTAAATCCGCTCACTTTATTCCCGTTCGCTCGACTTATAAGGTTTCCAAGTTAGCAGGGGAATATGTCAAGAACATTATCAGACTGCATGGAGTTCCAACGAGTATTGTTTCAGACCGAGATCCCAAGTTTACTTCTAGATTTTGGAAAGCATTGAATGAAGCTCTGGGAACTAGAGTGCTGGTTAGCACTGCTTACCATCCTCAGACTGATGGTCAGACGGAGAGAACTATTCAGACTCTTGAGGACATGCTTCGGGCTTGTGTACTCGATAGCGAGAGAAAATGGGAGGACCATCTTCCATTAGTAGAATTTTCCTACAACAACCGTTACCACTCCAGCATTGGGATGGCACCGTTTGAAGCACTTTATGGTAGGAAGTGTAGAACTCCGTTGTGTTGGTGGGAGATTGGTGAAGATAAGTTTTTGGGACCCGATATGGTTCGGGAGACTACTGAGAAGATCAAGTTAATTCGAGAAAGGATGGAAGTTGCTCAGAGTCGGCAAAAGAGCTATGCTGACAACCGAAGGAGACCGTTGAAATTTGAAGTTGGTGATCATGTATTCTTGAAAGTTTCTCCAACCATAGGCACCGGGAGGGCTTTGCGAGCGAAGAAGCTCAGTCCTCGATATGTTGGACCTTTCCAAATCATCGAGCGGATTGGGCCAGTTGCCTATCGCCTCGCATTGTCTCCGGCCCTATCAAACCTCCATGATGTGTTCCACGTGTCTCAGTTGAGGAAGTATGTTCCCGATCTACATCAACCGTTGAGTGTTGATACAATTGACCTACGACCGGATTTGTCATTTCAACCTTACCCTAGTTATATCTTGGAGCGTGGTGTGAAGACTCTGCGTTCAAGGACCATTCCGATTGTCAAAGTGGTCTGGGATGGTTTCTCAACCGAAGAGGCTACCTGGGAATTGGAAGCAGACATGCGTACTCGATATCCGTATCTCTTCCATTAAGGTACGTCTTGTCAATTTTGAGGACAAAATTTTTAAAAAGTTGGGGTGATTGTAACATCCCTAAATTTTAAAAATAAAATATCGAATTATGAAGCCTAGCACCGATAAATTATTTGTGGGAATAATTAGTCGCGTCTCGGGGATTTTTATTCGAGGAAAAGTCCGAAGAAAATTCTATTCCATAATTAATTGTGATTTGGCCACGGTTGGTTATAACATTTTAAGCTGAAGGGCAACTTAGTCAATTCACACCTTTAGTATATATATATATATATATATATATTCCTTTTAACCTGAAACTCCACACTCAGCCATTTCTTCCATTCTGAGAAAACAAAAATCTGGAATAGAGGAAAAGAGAAGGGAGGGTCGCGAGCTTGAGGAAGGAGATGAGCAAGGTCCAGCTGAAAACCCCATTGCATGTAAGCGATTCTTACCCATTCCTACTCCATTTTCGTTTCTGAATCCAATGGTACCACTTTCAGCCTCTGATGCTCCTCCTAACTCTATATCTCCATTTTCGTTTATCAAGCTTGAAGGCTGAAGAGGATAGAGTTCTGAATTTGCTTCAGTTGAATGTTGCTGTTTTGAAGCCTAGAAGCCTTGTGCTTGAGAATTCGAAATTTGAAAGAAATCCAGTTACTTCAGCTGCTGTCTTGAAGTTGTTTACTGCTGGTTCAGTGAAGGATTTACTGCTGCAGCTCTGTTGGTGATTCTGTTAAGTGCCAGTACGTGTGCTTGGTGTTTCGGTCTTCGCGTGTTCGATCGGAATTGCGAGCGAAATCGTCAACGGGTGAGTTCTACTCACGATTAGGGAATATTGCTTTCTAAAATTTTGTTGTTTTCAGTCCTAAGACAAAATACTGATTTCGAAATATTTAAGAACCGAAAACAGTTTTATTTAAAACTAATGCGTTTTACGGTTTTTCCCATAGAACCCATATTTATGCTATATGATTTATGAACTGGATATATAGCCTAGAATTGCCTGGATTTTCTGTATTTCAGGTGGGATTGAGATTTGGAATCGAATTGGGAACGATCGGAGAAACGAATCGGAAAAATCTGTGCAAGTTCTGTAACAGAACAGGACGCACGGATCGTGCGCCCCTGGGCACGGACCGTGCGCCTGCTTCGGGTTGGCAAAGTTGCAAATTTATACAGGACGCACGGATCGTGCGCCCCTGGGCACGGACCGTGCGCTCTCTTCGGGTTGACTGGATGGTTTTAGGTGCATCACGCACGGGTCGTGCGCCCCTGGGCACGGACCGTGCGTGGGGTTCTGTTACCGGCTTCCGATTTCTCGTTTCGTCGCTCCGATTGATTCCAAACCACTTCTGATCTCCTTCCTTACTAATTGTGACATAACTAACCTAATGAAAACTCCTTTTTAAGTATGTTCAACTTGAGTTTTTGAAAAGAGGTTTTAAAGGTTTATTGAACCGAGTTTCGGGAACGTAGGCCACGTGTGAGATAATGTTTTTGACATAACAAACCGGGTCGTGGATCCTTCTCGACGCTATGATTATAACGCCGGATGTCTAACTTTGAATTCATCAAAACGGGTTATAGATCGATAATAGATATAGATATCTAAAACTGAAAAGACGGTCCAATGCGGACACGATATATATTTTATTATGTATCACGTTGGGTGACGACCCGACAAGTAGCATACTAGGAAGGGAAGTCATGAGCCCTCACCCTAGGCCCTGAAACGTTTTGGTATGGTCAAACGTGGGTTACCGGGATTAGTGAAATGTTGCACGGCCGGTTTATGCTAAGTTAAGAACACGAATCGCCGGGATTAGTGAACTGTTGCACGGTCGGCGTTTCGCTTGGAAAGCTAGTGATTATAAATTAATCGACTATGCTTAATAATATATAAATGATAGTACTCAAATTACCGGGATTAGTGAACTGTTGCACGGTCGGTAATGGGCTACATTTATGTTGATAAATAGTTTTGTATATATATATGTGTAATTACAACTATGTTGAAATCGGTTTTTAAATGAACCGAGTGATGGTGAGGGGGCACGGTAGGACTCACTGAGACAAGTTGTCTCACCCAATCATATTTGTTGTTTTTACAGAGAAACAGGGCAAGAGGAAAAGTACCCGACACGGTTAGGTGAAGTGCTTTTGAAGATATCAAGGACGGATAGTCTTGATGTTTATTTCCTATTTGTTGTCTCTGTATGGTTATATAACTTGTGGATGTTATAAGTTGTATGAACCTTTATGATTTCTGTTCGTTAAGTATTGAACTCGGATTTATATTCCTTTTTGGATCTTGGATTCGTATATGGAATTAAGACAGCTTAGTCCGGAGTATTATGCTTTAATTCGTAAAAAGCTTATACGTTCAATACTTAAGCAGGAATTGTGTCCTCTGATTGTTACTTTAATTGTGCATTACGGTATATCTACACGTTAGAAATATCGGGGTGTTACACCAGTGACGTTTTGAGGCCCAAAAGGCTAAGTGACGATGAGGCCAGAAAGGCTAAGCGACGTTTGTGAAAAGGTACCTCATGCATATGCCCGCGAGTGGGTTGCATTTCATATGCCTACATGACATAGTGATGAGTTATTGTAGTGATGTAATTGATGATTGTGATGTGATTACTCTAGAGCTGTGACTTGACTTATTGCTTATCATGTGATTTATTATATGGATTGAATTGGACTCACCCTTCTGTTTGAATGTTACCCCTATGCGGTAACGTGCAGGTGATCACGAGTGAAGGACTAGGTACCTTCACTACTTCGAGTCGAGTCGTCACGCTCTGATACGTAGCACTCAGGGGGGGAACTTGATGTTTATGAATGATTTCGGTTGTTATGTCTTTGTTGACGATTCCGTTTTATTTTGTTATTCCGCTGCGTAGATGGTTTTATTGACGTTAAGTCTTATTTGCGATGATAACGATGGTTTTGAGGCTCTCCTCTTAGTGACGTGCTACGTGATGCATGATTATTGTGTTTGAGCTGTTTTATTGAGAAGCGTTGTTTTATTGAAGTATGTGTAACATTCCTCATGCGAAATAAAATTTGAAAACTCTGATATTTTTTCTAATTAAATCAACGGGTAGAAAACGGGTAGAAAATTTGAGGCTGTGCAGGAAGAGATTACTTGGGAGGTATTCAGCAGAGAATTTCTGAGAAAATATTTTCCTGAAGATGTCCGAGGAAAGAAAGAGATAGAGTTCCTGGAACTGAAGCAGGGTGGTATGTCTGTGACTGCATATGCGGCGAAGTTTGTGGAATTGGCAAAATTCTATCCACACTACAGTGAGGCTACAACTGAGTTCTCAAAATGCATCAAGTTCGAGAATGGGTTGAGGCCTGATATCAAAAAGGCCATTGGTTACCAGAAGATCCGTGTGTTCGCTGATCTTGTTGATAGTTGTAGGATCTTCGAAGAGGACAGTACTGCACATTACAAAGCTACGTCTGAGAAAAAGGGTAAGTTTCCGAGTCGAAGCAAGCTGTATGAGGTTCCTGCGGGTAAGAGTTATCAGAGGGCTGCTGGAAGTAAAAATTCTAGTGGGGGAGATGCTCCTGCTAGCATTGTCTGTTATAAGTGTGGCAAGCCTGGCCACAAGAGTACTACATGCAGGTCTGATGAGAGAGTTTGCTATCGTTGTGGTAAAAAGGGTCATATGGCGGCCGAGTGTAAGGTCAAGGATGTGGTGTGCTTCAACTGTGGTGAGTCTGGGCATATCAGTACAAAATGTACAAAACCGAAGAAGGAAAGGTCTAGTGGGAAAGTGTTCGCATTGGCAGGAGAGGAGCCTGATGAGAAGGATGGTCTGATTAGAGGTACGTGTTTTATTAACGGTACTTCTCTGAAATCTCTTATTGATACTAGTGCTACCCATTGCTTTATATCTGTTGATTGTTGTAAAAGATAGGGTCTTGTTTTATCTGCTATGTGTGGGCATATGGTTGTCGATACTCCTGCGAAGGGGTCAGTGATTACGTCCCAGGTGTGTTCTCAGTGTCCCGTGTCGATCTTCGGCAGGGACTTTATTGTGAATTTTGTTTGCTTGCCGTTGAGGGGTCTGGATGTAATCTTGGGCATGGACTGGCTAGAGAATAACCATGTCCATATCAACTGTCGTAGCAAGTCGGTTAGTTTCGGGGAAGAAGACTCTGTGTTGGTATCTGCCGGTCAGTTGAAGAAGTTGAGGAAAGAAGGAGTTCAGCTATTTTCGTTGATGGCATCGTTGTCTGCTGAGAGTCAGGCTGTTATTGAGGAACTGCAAGTGGTACGCGAGTTTCCTGAGGTTTTTCCTGACGAAATTCCGGGTGTGCCGCCGGAGAGGGAAGTTGAGTTTTCGATTGATCAGGTACCTGGTACGAGGCCTGTGTCTATGGCACCGTACAGGATGTCGGCGCCTGAATTGTCTGAGTTGAAGACGCAACTCGAAGAATTGCTTGAGAAAAAGTTTGTGAGACCGAGTGTATCACCGTGGGGAGCTCCGGTATTGTTGGTAAAGAAGAAGGACGGGAGTATGAGGTTATGTGTGGACTATCGTCAGTTGAATAAGGTAACTATCAAGAACAAGTATCCGCTTCCGAGGATCGACGATTTGATGGATCAGTTAGTAGGTGCCCGTGTTTTCAGCAAAATTGATTTGAGGTCCGGATATCATCAGATTAAAGTGAAGGATGAAGATGTTCAGAAGACAGCGTTCAGAACAAGGTATGGGCATTATGAGTATTCAGTGATGCCGTTCGGTGTGACCAATGCACCTGGTGTATTTATGGAATATATGAATCGTATTTTCCATAATTACCTAGATCGGTTTGTGGTGATCTTCATAGATGACATTCTAGTTTATTCTAAGTCGGAGGAAGAGCATGCTGAGCACCTGAAGACAGTATTGGGAGTTCTGAAAGAGAAAAAGTTGTATGCTAAGTTATCAAAGTGTGAGTTCTGGCTGAAAGAGGTGAGTTTCCTTGGGCACGTGATTTCTGGTAATGGTATTGCGGTTGATCCGGCAAAAGTGGAAGCAGTGTTGGAGTGGGAGGCTCCGAAGTCCGCAACAGAGATTAGAAGCTTTTTGGGTTTGGCTGGGTACTACAGGAGGTTCATCGAGGGTTTTTCCAAGTTGGCCCTTCCGTTGACTCAGTTGACTTGTAAGGGTAAAGTTTTTGTTTGGGATGCTCGGTGTGAGGAAAGTTTTATGGAACTGAAAAAGAGATTGACAACGTCGCCTGTCTTGACGTTGCCTAATCCGGAGGAACCGTTTGTTGTATATTGTGACGCTTCGAAGATGGGTCTTGGTGGTGTGCTGATGCAAGATGGGAAAGTCGTTGCGTATGCGTCGAGGCAGTTGCGGGTTCATGAGAAAAATTACCCTACGCATGGTTTGGAATTGGCTGCTGTGGTATTTGTGCTTAAGATTTGGAGGCACTACCTTTATGGTTCGAGGTTTGAAGTGTTCAGTAATCATAAGAGTCTAAAGTATCTGTTCGATCAGAAAGAGTTGAATATGAGACAGCGTCGGTGGTTGGAGCTCTTGAAGGATTATGACTTTGGTTTGAATTATCATCCCGGCAAAGCTAATGTCGTGGCTGATGCTTTAAGCAGAAAGTCTTTGCATATGTCGGCAATGATGGTGAAAGAATTAGAGTTGATTGAGGAATTTTGAGATTTGAGTTTGGTTTGTAAAACGACACCTCGCAGTGTCAAGCTGGGAATGTTAAAGATCGATAATGACTTCCTGGGCAGCATCAGAGAGGCTCAGAAGTCAGATGTCAAGTTAGTAGATTTAATTAATGGGGTTGGTCAATCTGAAGATGAAGATTTCAAGTTAGATTCCCGTGGTGTGTTGAGGTTCCGGGGTAGGATCTGTGTTCCGGATGACGCGGAGATGAGAAAGGCAATTTTAGAGGAGGGTCACCGTAGCAAGTTGAGTATCCATCCTGGAGCGACGAAAATGTATCAAGATCTGAAAAAGATGTTTTGGTGGTATGGTATGAAGAGGGATGTGGCACAATTTGTGTATGCCTGTTTGACCTGTCAGAAATCGAAGGTTGAGCATCAGAGGCCTGCGAGGTTGATGCAACCGTTGGAAGTTCCAGAGTGGAAGTGGGATAGCATTGCGATGGACTTTGTGACTGGATTGCCGAATACAGTTAGGGGTCATGACGCTATTTGCGTGATCGTTGATAGGTTAACGAAGTCTGCTCACTTTGTTCCTATTAATATCACTTATCCGGTGGCGAGGTTGGCAGAGGTTTATGTCAAAGAAATCGTGAAGTTGCACGGTGTTCCGAAGAGTATTGTGTCAGATAGGGATCCGAGGTTCACTTCTGAGTTTTGGACGAGTTTGCAGAAGGAATTGGGTTCAAAGCTGAAAATGAGTTCGGCGTATCATCCTCAGACAGATGGTCAGTCAGAGAGGACAATTCAGTCGTTAGAAGATTTGTTGAGGGCTTGTGTATTGGAACAACGGGGTTCATGGGATTCCTACCTTGCGTTGATTGAGTTTACCTATAACAACAGTTACCATTCCAGTATCGGGATGGCACCGTTTGAAGCATTGTACGGTCGAAAGTGTAGGACGCCATTGTGTTGGTATGAGTCAGGAGAGAGTGTAGTGTTGGGACCGGAGATTGTCCAGGAGACTACAGAGAAAATCAAGATGATCCGTGAAAAGATGAAGGCTTCGCAGAGTCGTCAGAAGAGTTATCATGACAAGCGGAGGAAAGATTTAGAGTTTCAGGAGGGTGAGCATGTGTTCTTGAGGGTTTCTCCTATTACCGGTGTTGGTCGAGCGTTGAAATCGAAGAAGCTCACTCCTCGCTTTGTTGGTCCTTATCAGATTTCTGAGAGAATCGGAAATGTGGCTTATAGAGTGGCTTTACCGCCGAATCTTTCGAATTTGCACGACGTG
The DNA here is from genome assembly GCA_039519185.1 of Astragalus membranaceus. Classification (NCBI taxonomy): domain Eukaryota; kingdom Viridiplantae; phylum Streptophyta; class Magnoliopsida; order Fabales; family Fabaceae; genus Astragalus; species Astragalus membranaceus. The sequence goes on along the minus strand of CM076848.1, from coordinate 111,167,532 downwards.
TTTCATGTGTCGCAACTTCGGAAGTATGTTTCGGATCCATCTCATGTGATCCATATGGATGATGTAGAGGTGCGGGATAATCTCACTGTGGAGACGATGCCCGTACGGATTGAGGATCGTGAAGTGAAAGTACTTAGAGGCAAAGAGATTGCATTAGTGAAAGTGGTTTGGCTAGGAGCTTCCGGTGAGAGTATGACTTGGGAGCTAGAGAGCAAGATGCGAGAGTCCTACCTAGAGTTGTTTGACCAGGTAAATTTCGAGGACGAAATATTCTAAGTGGGGGAGAGTTGTAACACCCTAAATATTTAATTAATTTATTTAATTAAGTATTTAGGAATTTAATTTAATTAATTGGATATAATTTAATTATTAGAAATTATATTAAAATGGTGTAGGTGGTATTAGGAGATGAAGGCGCCAATTAGCTAGACTTGGGCTTAAGTGAAAAGCCCAAGCCCATGATCCAAGGTCATATGCGAAGGGGGCAAGTCAATTGAGGTTAGGGTTTGTGTTGGCTTTTGCGAAATTGAGAGAGAAGAATAGAGAGGAGAGTGCCGTAGAAAGAAAGGAGAAGAGGGAAGGAGGCCGCGAGCTCAAGAGGAAGAAGGACGTGATCGTGTTGCTGTGGTTTCGATCGTGACTGTCTCTAGGGCTTCTATCTGTAACACCCGCAAAATAATTAATGGAATTATTTGGGTGTTAACCCAATTAAATTAATTTAGTACTTGACTGGTAAATTTATTGAGTGCAAAAATTAATTATTGGTCGTTATCGGATCGTTAACCGGATAATATGGATCAAGCAAGTTTCGGAATCGAAATTGGAGATTTAGATCAATATGGTAATCGGACCACGTTACCGCGTATATATTAATAAATATATATATGTGTGTGTGTGAAGAAATGAAAGAAAGAAGAAAAAAGAAAGGAAACAGCGAGAGAGAGATACAGAGAAGAAAAGAGAGAAAAGGAGAGAAAAGAGAAAGAAAGGGTGAGGAGGAAGAAGAAGAAAAAGGGAAGGGTTCGGCTCGACAAAACGACTTCCTTCCAACACGAAAAATGCTCAGCGTTACTTCCTCTTCGATTTGGTACCAAGATCTTCATCATCAACCCTCTCTCTCCCATTTTACCATTTTCGATTTGAGAGGAAAAAATAGAGGTTTTGTGGTTCAAGCTCAAAGGAAAGCCTAGAATGGTGGTGAGGAGCGAGCTCAAGGTGGAATACGCGAATATTGAAGTCCGATTTGGAGTTTTTGAAGAATTGAAGGTTAAGGTTCAAAATTGGGTTATATGTGAATAGTGACTTGAGGTGAAGAAGATGATGAATAGTGCCCATGGAGAATTTCGGGAAATCGGTATTTCGGTCAAAGCGGTTTCGTGATCGAGTGGGAAGCTTTGGAAGCGGATTGGGAGTCGCCGATTCGGGGAACGTTCGTGCGGTTTTGTCAGAAAAGCGGTGTCGCGGAAAGTCTCGGTGATTTGACGAAGTCTCGGCGATTTTGAAGTCTCGGTGTCGGCACACGCTTCGAGGGTGAGTTCTACTCACGTTTAGGATTTTTGTTTTTCGAATTAATTGATAAACTGTTTTATCGCTTTCGCTGGACTGGAATATTATTTGATAATCGAGTTTGAGAGATTTTGGGTCAAAAACCGTTATTTCGGAATATGTCGTATTTTGGTAAAATTCGTTTTGATTGTGTTTTGGATTGAATTGATTGATTGTATGGTATTGGTTGGATTGGTTTTGCTGGTTGTCAAATCTGTTTTCAGTCGGAACGAGAATCGGAATTGAGCGGAATAGCGAATTTTGTAAAAAGCGGAAAATCTGCATTTTCTGCAGAGGGTCGCGTCGCGACCCGTCCCCTTCGCGTCGCGACCTGGCTCAGTTTTGTCACGCAAAATGTTTCTGTCGTTTTTCGCGTCGCGACGGTAGCCATTCGCGTCGCGACGTTTTGCAGATTTTCAACAGTTTTTCACTGATTTTGTTTTCGCGATAACTTTTGATCCGGGAACCCGATTGAGGTGTTCTAAGATGCGTTGGAAAGCTTATTCAGAGGCCTAACTGAATATTCTATTTTTAAGGCAAAATGAACTGTTTTTGATACTGAAAATTGTGTCGAAAAGTGGTCAAGTAGAGTGCGAGTGTGAATTTGGATTTTATAAAACTTGGAATTAAAGTGTTTCGTTGATTGTCTGATTTGATGGACCGTGGGTTCATAGTACTGTAGATATATGTTTATATATCGAGTTGGGTGACGACCCTATGTTGTAACATACTAGGGGGAGGGAGTCATGATCCTCTTACCTAGGCTCCATGCCAATAGGAGAATGTACTATTGGTAGGGGGGTTCACCGGCTTGCAGCGTTCGCGTCAGCGGTGTTATGTTGTTTATAGTGCGATACCGGCTTGCAGCGTTCGCGTCAGCGGTGTCGTACTGAGTTAACAGGTTACCGGCTTGCAGCGTTCGCGTCAGCGGTAATCTGTTTTTGTGTGATTGTTTTTATGCGGTTCATCGGATGGAGCGTTCGCGCGGCCGATGCCGTATTGACTTAAAACCGGATTTTATAATTGAACCGAGAGTGCGAGTAGGGGTCTCGGTAGAACTCACTGAGACAAGTTGTCTCACCCAATCCATTGTTGTTGTTTTACAGAGAAACAGGGAAAGAGGAGATCCACAGAGGCACGAGCAGGTTGCCCTCGGACTGGCTACTGAAGACTTAACTTTATGTTTAAGTTTATATTTCCCTTTTGTTGTCTGTATACTAAAACATTATGTATTTAATGTATATCTTTCTTCCGCTTTCTTGTATGATACTGAATACTATAGATGCTGATGGTATATGGTCTGAGAACCATATTGTCTTGTTGTAAATAAGACTGTTTGGGTTATATTCAGCGAAAAATTTATAGTGATATTCAGTGTCTAAGCAGGAATTATATCTCTGATGTGTTACTAATGTGCATTTAGGTATTTTTAGTCGATAGAAATACCGGGGTGTTACACTATCCTTCAAATTCGAGGTAAGGGGATGTCCTATCAATTTATATAATAGGCCCTATGATAGGTTTTAAGTAGAGATGGCCTAGATTTAATCCATGAGCATGATTATGTGCGATTTCATGTTGTTGTTTCGATTGGCATGTTGTTTGGCAAATTTGTTGCTCAAAGATCCGTATTTGGTATTATGGGCGCCTAGGGCGCCATGTGTGTGCTTGTAATGTTGCTGAATTTTGATGTTTGATGAATGTTTTTGATGATTTTATATGTGCTCATGAATTGTTGTAAATTGGTGTTGTGATTGGTCATGTGAAAATTTGAAGAAAAAAATGTATATACTGAAATTGTGCTGAATTTGTGTTGCTGAAAGTGTGCAGGCGCTGGGCGCCCATGGGCGCTGTGCGCTGTGTTGCAGTGTTGCGTGTGTTGTGCTGGGCGCCAGGCGCTGGGCGCTGGGCGCCAGTGTGTGTGCGTGTGTGTTGCGCTGGGCGCTGGGCGCCAGTGCGTGTGTGTGTGTTGCGCTGGGCGCTGGGCGCTGGGCGCTGGGCGCCAATGCGTGTGTGTGTTTCGTATTGTTGGGAGCTGGGCGCCAGGTGCCAGGCGCTGGGCACCCAGGGCGCCAGTTTCCAGGATGTTCCCAATTTTGTTGTGTAAACTGTTTTCGCTATATCTTTTGACTCGGGCATCCGTTTTGAACTTATCAAAAAGTGTTGGGAAGTTTTTCAGTTGTCTATCTGTGTGTCCCATTTTTAAAAACAAAAACTTATAATTTCTGAAGGTTGCTGGGCGCCCCAAGTGGCTGTTCCCGGTTGTCGTTGCTGTGACATTGAAAAATCGTTTTGGTGTCTTTAAAAATCCCCTTTTGCGTATAACCAGTGGTTTTAACGTTTTAGTGTCAAAAGTGATGATTTTGACGATGATGCCCTTAGTGGCTAGTTAAATGACCTTTTTGCCCTTAGTGGCCAATGTTGTTAATAATGATGTGTAAATGACGATGATGCCCTTAGTGGCTAGCTAAATGACCTTTTTGCCCTTAGTGGCCAATGTTGTTGAAAATGACGTGTAAATGACGATGATGCCCTTGGTGGCTAGTAAATGACGTTTTTGCCCTCAATGGCTATTGTTTGAGTTGATGATGTTTGTGAATAAGTGACGACGAAAATAAGTGACGTTGAGGCCCAAAAGGCTAAGTGACGATAAGGTCCAAAAGGCTAAGTGACGTTGTTGTGTGTAATTGTGAATTGACAGGTGTTGTGCCTCTTAATTGGCAAATTGGTAAGTGACGGGTCACATAGTTGACCGTGATTGTGTGTTTTGTGCGTGGTGCATGTCATAGTGTCTCATGCCTCCCATATGCATAAACCCAGTGACGTTTTGAGGCCCAAAAGGCTAAGTGACGATGAGGCCATAAAGGCTAAGCGGCGTTTGTGAAAAGGTACCTCATGCATATGCCCGCGAGTGGGTTGCATTTCATATGCCTACATGACATAGTGATGAGTTATTGTAGTGATGTAATTGATGATTGTGATGTGTTTACTCTAGAGCTGTGACTTGACTTATTGCTTATCATGTGATTTATTATATGGATTGAATTGGACTCACCCTTCTGTTTGAATGTTACCCCTATGCGGTAACGTGCAGGTGATCACGAGTGAAGGACTAGGTACCTTCACTACTTCGAGTCGAGTCGTCACGCTCTGATACGTAGCACTCAGGGGGGGCGAACTTGATGTTTATGAATGATTTCGGTTGTTATGTCTTTGTTGACGATTCCGTTTTATTTTGTTATTCCGCTGCGTAGATGGTTTTATTGACGTTAAGTTTTATTTGCGATGATAACGGTGGTTTTGAGGCTCTCCTCTTAGTGACGTGCTACGTGATGCATGATTATTGTGTTTGAGCTGTTTTATTGAGAAGCGTTGTTTTATTGAGGTATTATAACATTCCTCATGCGAAATAAAATTTGAAAACTCTGATATTTTTTCTAATTAAATCAACGGGTAGAAAAGGGGTGTTACAGTTGCATTTTTAGGCATGCCAAATATAGATAGCTTTTCCCTTCTCAGGTAAATGCATTCATTAGGTATCTTCTAGGCAAGTACGCCATGTGTCAATCCCAATATTTTGTTCCCTTAAAGTCAGTGCTCCAAGCGTTGGTCTCATATTACAATTCAGCATCCCAGTACTCTTGCAGACCCCCAGAGGTCCTTCAGAGCCCAAGCGCTCCTTCAGACCATCAATGGTCCTTCAATCCAGATCGCACGTCGAGTTATCGAGCAACCGACGGATCATCCAAACCCAGGTCCTTCAGACTAGCTGTGCCCGCCTAAAAGAAAACACAGTGCACGTCCTTCGAGGTGCGCAAATCAGGTCAACGACCTAACCTTGCCCACATGGCCGCTCGAAAAAGGCCACCCCCAAGCAGACCGTTTTACTAGTTCCGTTGCTAGTTTGCGCTCCATCAGACCCATTGGTCAATCAGGCTTAGGCATGCCCTTCAGACTCTGTCGGTCCATCAGTTTAACTCCAATCAATGCGCCAAGCATCGACTGCGAATTAGACCATCAGATCCTCAGTGCTCCTTCAGATCCCCAGTGATCCTTACTTACTTTCGTTCTAGGTCAATTCATTCTTTTCAAGAGTTTCTAAAAAACCATAGTCTTGACAAAATTAGTGTTTTTTTATCTTTATTTCTATTTTACTCGAGAAATGTGGAAGCCCTTCATGTTTCCTAGTTTTGTCCGGCTAATTGAAAAAAATCAAAAAAAAGAGGGGCAGCTGTCATACCCTAATTTTGTCCGGCTAATTGAAAAAAAATCAAAAAAAAGTTTTTAGTCTCATTGTGTCACGTATCGTTTTAAGCGCATGTGTCTTTGGCACTCTCGTACAATGATTGTTCGATGCTCGTTTTATTTTATTTTGTTACTGTTATTATTTAATCTATTGTTATTGATGCGAAAATAATAATAATAATAATAATAATAATAATAATAATAATAATAATAATAATAATAATTGAAGAAGCTGAATAGTCGAAAGTTTTTATATATAAATATAGTATTCTTTATAAATATGAGCCAAAAAAAACAAATAGCAAAAATAGTACAAAAATAATACAAAAAAAATTCAAAAAATACAAAATCAAAAAAAGAAAAGAGAAGGGCGCAGCAGCAGGCTGCCTGCCCTAGATGCTTGGTTGTCCTTTTGATTCCATTTTTCTTGCCCTTGTCCTTCCTTTGACTGTCCTTGGTGCCAGACCTTGCCCTTTTTTTATTCCTCCTCAAAGATGTTGTCCTTTTGCTGACTCAATGGTTGTCCTTTGATTCCCCATCCTCCAATCTCTCCATTCCACGCGTCCCGCCCCTCGTAACCTCCTTTTACATTTACCTTACTATTTACCATGGCATTCACGCTCTCAGTCTCTCATCTCATCTACCAACGAATATACTCCTCTTCAAATTCATACATAGTCTCCACATGGTGACACAACATTTTCATTTTTCCTGCAATCGCCACCTATTGCCTCTCACTAACATCACTCAATAGACAACAACAATATTTTCCATTCCAATTTTTCCGGCGACTCCTCCTCCTTTGATCCAATGTTTTCCGGCGTCAGCCTCCAGTCTCTTCTGACTTTCAACCCTTCTCTTTTCAACGATGGCTACCAATTCCTCACTGACGATCCTCCCCTACCTAGCCTCCCTGAATCAATCACCGTCGACATTACTCCAAAACTCCTCATTCCAAAAACTGAACACCACATCGACATTCTTCCTCCCATTGAACAAACAGAACTTCTTTACCCCCACCAACCCTTCGATAACTTTCACCTTCTCCCACAACTCCGTTCACCGGAATCCTCATTCCCCAACCGTAAACACCAACCACCGAACACCCACATCCACCGCCATCACTCCTCCCTCACGGCCATCCGCCACCAAACAACCACCCACGACTTCGCTCTCTCTCCACCCTCACTGCCGTCTAATCGCACCACCACAAATTCCATGGTCACACTTGTTCCCTCCCTCTCCCTCTTCGTTTTCTTTTCCTCTTTCTCTCTCCTTTTTTTCTTCTTTCCTTGTTCCTTTCCAGCGCCTCTATTCTTTTTCTTTCTCTAAACATGTGTGTGTGTGTGTGTGTGTGTGTGTGTGTGTGTGTGTGTGTGTGTGTGTGTGTGTGTGTGTGTGTTTGTTAAATTAAGTTGTTTTTGTGTACATAGAACCTTCTAGGTTTTGGGCCATGGGCCCCTTTTACCTTTTATCTTTTTTTGTTTGATGGTTTTTACTTTCACCTTTCTTGTTGTTGTTATTTTATTATGGATTCAGCCCATTTTTTTAACCATTCTTTAGTTAATTCATGTGTTTAATCTAAATATGTTTACCAAAAAACTCAAATATATATATATGGAGGTGTGTCTTTTTATAAAATCTTTTGCTAAAATTTATATTCCTATCCAAATTTCTTTTTTTGGTTCACGAGATGTACATTTAGTTGACTCTGATTTTAAGAAGCCTCTGTTGTGACAGCTTGGTATTCTTAAACCAAATAAAAATAACTGCATCAATTTTTTGAAATCAATATCTGTTAAAATAATACACACGATATTGTTCATGCAATTCGGCCAAAGTTTGCCTACGTCTGCGACTACAGAGTAGCTGTAGTTCCGTTTTATTGATTCTATCTCGATCATCCGAATACAAAGTACAAGAGAGTTTAAATAGCCTTCTCTAAGAAGACCTAACGGGCCTGGACCAAAGCATAAGCATATAAATAAATCTACAACTACTATTTACAGCCTTATTTTATTCCTTATTCACATCCCCCCTCAAATTGATGCGGGTCATCAAGGAGCATCAATTTGCTGACAAGAAACTGATGGCGTGGAGAAGGAACGGCTTTGGTCAAAATGTCTGCAACTTGAAATTGAGTATTGATATGAGGGATGGATATAACGTGACTATCGTAGGCTTCACGAATTGCATGACAATCAACTTCGATATGCTTAGTACGCTCATGAAAAACAGGATTTGCAACAATCTGAATGGCACTTGTATTGTCAGCATAGAGAGATGTCGGTTTGGTTTGAGGAAATCCAAGTTCACCCAAAAGACCACGAAGCCAAAGTATTTCGGAGCATGCCGTAGACGTAGCACGATACTCCGATTCGGTTGAGGATTTAGAGACTCTCGCTTGCTTCTTACTTTTCCAAGAGATCAACGAAGAACCAAGAAACATGCACCAACCTGTGACAGAGCGGCGAGTGTCAGGACACCCAGCCCAATCAGCATCACTGTAGGCACTCAACGTAAGGGGTGTTCCATTAGGAAAGAATAAACCCCGTTGAGAGGTACCTTTCAAGTAGCGAATAATACGACGAACCGCTGCCAGGTGAAGATGACGAGGAGAATGCATGAACTGACTTACTTGCTGAACAGCGAATGAAATATCTGGTCGAGTAATGGTCAAGTAGTTAAGACTACCCACGAGCTGTCGATACAATAACGGATCAGTCAAAAGTTCACCCTTGTCACGGTGGTATTTAACATTAACTTCAAGAGGAGTATTCACAGGATTAGCGGATTCGAGGCCAGCCATAGCAATAAGGTCGGTGGCATACTTATGCTGATGGAGAAATATGCCCTTAGAAGTAGAATGAACCTCGAGTCCAAGAAAATAATGTAACAGACCAAGATCTTTCATTTGAAATGAGGATTGAAGCTTTTGTTTAACTTCTTGTATGGATGCTGCATCAGAACCGGTAATGATCATGTTATTAACATAAAGAAGGAGTAGAACAATGCCCGTAGATGTGCGGTGAATGAACAAAGACGAATCATACTGACTTTGAGTAAAAGAGAACCCAAGTAGAGTGGAATGGAATTTCGCATACCATGCTCTAGGTGCCTGTTTCAAACCATATAGAGATCGTTTGAGCTTGTACACCCCCTTAGATGAAGAGAAAAGGCCGTTAGGGGAAGTCATATAAATATCTTCAGTCAGGTCGCCATGAAGAAATGTATTCTTGACATCCATTTGGTGGAGAGACCACCCATTAGAAGCAGCTATAGAGAGCACCATTCTAACAGTAGTCATTTTAGCAACCGGTGCAAAGGTCTCATCATAATCAATACCATATTCCTGCATGTTTCCTAGAGCAACCAATCGAGCCTTATGCCGATTGAGAGATCCATCAGAATTCAATTTCACAGAATAAACCCATTTACAGCCGATGGGTTTGATGCCAGGATGGCAAGGAACAATATCCCAGGTGAAGTTGTCCTGAAGAGCCTGAAGTTCCTCATTCATGGCTTTGACCCAAGACACATCTTTAACAGCCTGCGAGTAACAAGTAGGAATAGATGTGCCAGTTAGAGAAGCAGTGAAAGCAGTATGTGAGGAACCAAACCTGTCTGGGGAGTATCTGTCAGGTGCTCGAGACGTTCTACCAGAACACCGTGGTGCCGGCGGTACAGGATCTGAATCAGGATCAGGATCTGGAGCAGGATCAGGAGCAGGATCAAGAGCAGGATCAGAATCAGTGTCGGAAGGGGAAGTGGGAACGAGTCCTGTTTGATCAAAAAATTGCGGAAGTATAGCAATATTCAAACCAGGAGAAGAGCAAGGAAACATAGACTGATTATCGAAAAATGTGACATTCCTAGAAATGCGAAAACGATGGTTAGAGACATCATAACACACAAAACCCTTATGAGACTGACTATACCCCATAAATGCACATTTGACAGATTGTGCTCCAAGCTTATGTCTTTCAGAGGATGGGAGGTGCACAAAACATACACACCCAAAAGTATGTAAACTACTGTAATCAGGCTGAGTTTTAAAAAGGCGAAAGTGAGGAGAATCAAACCCAATCACCGTGGAAGGAAGACGGTTGATCAAAAAGACAGCTGTTGAAAGAGCCTCCACCCAGAATTTGGATGGAACAGAGGCCTGTAGAAGTAAGGTACGCGTCACATCCAACAAGTGACGATTCTTGCGTTCTGCAACACCATTTTGCTGAGGGGTATTGGGACAAGATCGTTGAGACAGTATACCTTTTTGCTGTAAAAACTCCTGAAACTCATGAGACATATACTCACCACCTGAATCAGACCGAAGAATTCTAATATTGGTTTGGAATTGATTTTCAACATACATCAAAAATTTCTTAAACATAGAGAACACTTCAGATTTAGATTTAAGAAAATAAATCCAAGTAAAACGGCTATAATCATCGATAAAGGTGACAAAATATTTGTAGTGAGCGTGAGAAGCAACAGGAGAAATCCCCCAAACATCACTATGAATCAACTCAAAACACGTAGAAGCACGATGTGCACCAGACGGAAAAGGAAGAGTTTTACTTTTAGCTAATTTGCAAACAGAACATGAAATAGAGGTACTAGAATCTATCAGTTTAGTACCTAACACACCAGTCTTAAATAAGTGAGACAAAACAACAGAGTTTGGATGGCCCAATTTCCTATGCCAATCCTCACATGCATTCAAAACACTATTACAAGCAAGAGATAAATGGTTTGAACTAAACTGGAGTGGAAACACTCTTCCAACTTTAGGCCCCTTCGCGATCACCTTCCCTGACACCTGATCCTGCACAAGACAACCATCCGGAGTAAGATGAACATCACAGCCTTCATCAACTAATTGACCAGCAGACAATAAATTTGAGGCAAGGCCAGGTGCTACCAGTACATTTCTAAAAGTAGAATTAATGTCACCAACATTCGTTATAGGAAGGGTACTCCCATTAGCAATTTGAATTTTTCGATTACCAATATAAGAACGTAAATTGTGCAGGAGTTCAGAGGAACTCGTCATGTGATTCAATGCACCAAAGTCAAGTAACCAAGAAATGAAAGAAGACATACCAGTAACACCCAAGGCAGAAAGAGCAGATAGTACCATTTGATTTAATTCCGGTTGAAGAGCACCACCATCAGATGCACCAGTGGTGGAAGGACCAGCAGCAGAGCTAGATGAACCAGTGGTGGAAGGATCAGCGGTAGAGGTAGTAGTGGTATGGAATGCATGTGCCGGACGCCTAGTCGGTCGTGGAGGACGCGTAGGACATGCAGAGATGAAATGACCCTACTGCTTGCAGTAATTGCAAACTTTCTTAGGACAACTACGAGCAATATGTCCAAATTGTTTACAAGAGAAGCATTGAGTTTGTCGCATATCACGGCCCACGCCTCTATGCTGCGCAGCATACGCGACAGTCACAGGTTCAGAATGGACGGAATCATGAAGCATGGTTCCTTGAGTATTCAGACGTTGTTCTTCCCTGAGCAGTTCACCAACACAGATATCCAAGGAAGGAACAGGGTTCCTATTCAGCAGAGCACCTCGAACGGCCTCAAATTCCGGACGAAGTTTCATGAGAAATTGGTCCCGTTTACTAGTATCATAAACATCACGAACGGCCGACAGAGACGCCTTGGGAACAGCAGCATATATAATAGCAGAGTGTTCTGTCCATAAATTTAAAAAACCAGAATAATATTCTTGAATTGACAAAGTACCTTGTTTGTAATTGGCGATCTCTAACTCCAATTGAAAACGCTTTGCTGTATTGTCCTGCTTGTAAATACGCTGCAAATAATTCCATATTTCCTGAGCAGTTGAAAATGCTCGCAAATTATTGATCAGCTGAGGATCAATAGTACTGAGGATCCAAGAAATAATTTGAGCATCTTGGACTTCCCACGCGTCTAAGGCAGGTTTAGCTTTAGGCGCCTTAGAAATCCCATCAAGGTGACTCCACAATCATTTTCCTTTGACATACATCTTGAATTGAAATTCCCAAGCAGCATAATTCTTGCCAGTAAAGCGAACACAAAAGTTGTCTCTTCCTTCCGAAGCCATTAAAAAAAAATACTGTAGCTTGAAATATTAATACTAATAATAAGGATAATGGCCAAAGTCAAACAAACCACACAAAGAAACGGCGAAGGAATAGGATCACGCGAAGGAACACAGGAGAACACGCTAACAGCGACCCACGCTAGCAACACCCAGAGGCGCGAACAGAACCCACGCGCAGAACCAGAAACAGCGATCGACGGCGACCAGAACCAACGGAGAGAACAACGAACGGAGGAAATCGCAACCGAGAGGAACCGAGAGTGAATCGCAACAGAGATCCACCAAACCCAGACACGCCAAACCAGAACCACGACGAAGAATCGCGCAACGAGGAACATAACAGAACCCAGATCCACCAGGAACAGAACCGAACAGAATTGAACTCGCACAGGAGCGGAACACGCAACGAAGGATTGCGAGCAGTGAGTTCGCAACAGAGAGATCAACAGCAACTCGAAGGAGCATACAACGGTGCACAACGGAGGACAACGAACGACGACGCACAACGAAGGGCGGCACGCGAACAACGGAGGACGGCTCGCGAACAACGGAGACCGGCGCGCGATTGCGAAACCCAGATATGGTTTGCAAACGAGAAGAGAAAACACGAACGAACCACGAAGGAGATCGACGAAGAGCAGCCACGAAGAGATAAGCCAAACCCGAAGGAGATCCACGAAGAGCAACAATGACAATGGAGGAACAGATCTGGAACCGAACCCAAAGAGATCCCAAGCAACAGCGACTGTGGAGGAACAGATCGGGAACGAAGAAACCAAAATCACAGGGATGATCGCAACCCTACTGATACCATGTTAAAATAATACACACGTTATTGTTCACGCAGTTCGGCCAAAGTTTGCCTACGTCTGCGACTACAGAGTAGCTGTAGTTCCGTTTTATTGATTCTATCTCGATCATCCGAATTCAAAGTACAAGAGAGTTTAAATAGCTTTCTCTAAGAAGACCTAACGGGCCTGGGCCAAAGCATAAGCATATAAATAAATCTACAACTACTATTTACAGCCTTCTTTTATTCCTTATTCACAATATCATACATTTTCTTTCACAAACAACATTTAACCTATCAAAATCATTTCTCGAAAATCAATCAACACACAAACACTTTCTACCCTAGAACTACGTAGCCTTTGATTATCTACCTGGAGATACGTAGGAGCAGGGCCACGCCCCTGTCAAGCGCAAAAATCAACAATTTCCATTACCTTTCTTTCCTAATTCATTTTTTACAAAAACCCACAAAATATAAATAGGGGATTAAGTCGGTCGTACGACCGGCTTAGTCAGCTTTTTAGGACCACGAATGAACCGTACGGATCAGGTCCTAAAATCCCTATTTAAAATAAATAGTTTCTAAATTAAAAAAATATAAACACATCTCTTTCATTTTAAAAATCAAAAATCTTATTTTCAAAGTCGGGGATTAAGTCGGTCATACGGCCGGGTTAGTCATCGTCTTAGGATAAGTGAACTGTGGTCCTGCAGAGCCCCATCGCTCCTTCAGCCCTCAGCAGCCCTTCAGAGCCCCAACGCTCCTTCAGACCTATAGATATCTTGTGTTGCAGGCTAAGTTTTGATGATGAAGTGGTTAAGAGGTTTTGATGATGAAAAAGACAAAGCCAAAGTTGATGAGAGTGACCAAAGGCAAAAGGTGATGAAAGTGACAAAGCATCAAAGTCAATCCAAGACAATCAAGCTCAAGGATTGAAGATTCAAGTTTAAGGGTAGTCCTTAGGTTTTGGGTGTGTCTTAGGATAAGTGTAAGCTCTTCCGAAGGTCAGCTCGTCTCTCAAAGTCTCACACACTCACACAAGTTTTCAAAATGCATGCATGCACACGTAAACACAAGAAGCATTTTTGAAAAGCATAAAATCGATTTTCTATATTTTATTCTATACATAAAAATCGATTTTCAGGTCAATACAAAAGCTAAAGAATCGATTCATACTAGCTTCACTAAGTATGCAAATCGATTCCTAAGTATTTCTAAAAAGGAAGAATCGATTCATACTATTTTATACTAAGCATAAAAATCGATTCTCAAGTATCTTTAAAAGGAAAGAATCGATTCATATTATCTTTACCAAATTGCATAATCGATTCACAAGTATTTTTCAAAAAGGAAAGAATCGATTCACACTATCTTTCACTTAGCAAAAGAATCTATTCCTACATGTCTCAGGAAAGCCAAGAATCGATTCATACAAATTACATTGAGTATAAGAATCGATTCCTAGCCCTCCTGGATCTCAAGAATCGATTGCCACCTCTTTTCAAAGCAAGTCAAAATCGATTTTTAATTAAAAGAAGAATCGATTCCTAGATCCAATGTTTTAAACAAAGAATCGATTCCTACATCTTTTTTAACGTAAACATTATTTTTTCATAGCCTATAAATAGAGGCCTCATAGCCTCCATTTCCAACCAACCCATCTTCACGATTCAGAATCACATTTGAGAAAAACTCTTCATATTTTATTTTGCTCTTCTCGTACCGCTGGTCCGTCAGAGCTGATCTTTCGCTAAGAGTTAGTTGGGGTTGCGTTCTTCAAGTTGTATTATCTGCCTTCATTAGAGGTATTTCTGTCTTTACAATTGTTTATTATTTAATTGTTTGTGGTTTGTACTAGGGAGTGGGGTATCTCTCTAGGGTAGCTGTTTGTACTAGGAAGTGGGGTATCTTTCTGGGGCAGCTCTTGTTATTGTTATATTAGATTTGAGGGCTCTCCATAGGTGGGGTATCCTAGGAGGAGAGTGCCTGAGTCTGTAAAGGTTTCCCAAGGCACCTGTAAGCCTTGTTGTTTTGGTTAGTGGAAAATCTCACAAGGGTGTGAGGACTGGACGTAAGTCACTAGGAGGTGACCGAACCAGGATAAATCTCTGCGTGCTTTACTGCTTTATATTCTAATTCCTTCGCTTCCACTTAACCTGCGCGAAAATTGATCTAAGTCATTGAAAAGGGGAAAAACGTTTTTGAAAGATCTGAAAAGTTTTTAAATCTCAATTCACCCCCCCTCTTGAGACTGAAGCCACTTGGTAACAAGTGGTATAAAAGCTAGACTCTTGTATAAAGGGCCTAGCAGCTTCAAGAGAAATGGCTTCAGGTTGGTCTACGCAAGAGGGTGCATCTCTTTTCCGTCCTCCGGGATTCAACGGAGAAGACTATGAATATTGGAAAGAAAGAATGAGAATTTTTACTGAAGGGGTAGACTTAGATGTTTGGGATGCTGTGGAAAAAGGACCTTTCGTTCCCACACACATAGTAGATGGTTCTTACAATTAAAAGTAGAAATGAATGGTCTGATGATGAGAAAAGAAAAGTGCAACTTAATTTACGTGCTAAAAATATTATTACTTCTGCTTTGAGTGCTGATGAATTTTTTCGAGTTTCAAACTGTAAATCTGCCCAAGAAATGTGGGATAATCTTCAAATTACTCATGAGGGTACAAGTGAAGTGAAAAGGGCAAGAACAAATACTCTTACCAGAGAGTATGAATTATTCAGAATGAATCAAGGAGAATCGATACAAGAAATGCAAAAGAGGTTCACGCACATAGTGAACAAATTGGGCTCATTAGGAAAATCGTTCCCTCCCGAAGATTTGATCAACAAAGTGTTAAGATGCCTAAACAGAGAATGGCAACCAAAGGTTACTGCGATAACTGAATCAAGAAATCTAGCTACAATGACTCTTGCCACCCTGTTTGGAAAACTACTAGAGCACGAGTTAGAACTCACTCGTCTAGCAGAGCATGAAGAAAACAACAAGAAAAAGAAAAGTGTAGCTTTCAAGGCTTCTAGTTCAAATCCATCCAATGATAGTGATGATTCAGAAAATAAGGATGATGAAGATGATGAGAATATGGATCAAATGGTTAGAAAATTCAAAAAGCTCATGAAAAAGAAAAGGTCACACAAAAAGAATTCTTCATCCAAAGGAGCCTCAAGCAAGGAAAACATGTCAAGTCCACCAACTTGCTACGAATGTGGTAAAACCGGACACCTGACAATGGAGTGCCCGAACTTAGAAAGAAAATTGTCAAAGTTTAAGAAAAAGGGGTCCAAAGGAAACAATGGTAGAAAAGCCTACATAGCATGGGAAGACAATGACATGAACTCATCAGATAATTCAGAAAATGAAAAAGGTCAAGTTGCTCTCATGGCCGACCACGACAGTGAAAATGAAACTGAGGTATATTCTAACTCTGAATCTTTACAAGATGCATATGATGAATTACATGAAGCATTTGTTGAATTGCATGATAATTCATTGAAATTAGCTAAGGCACTAAGTAAATCTAAGAAAACCATTGCAAATCTTCAAAATGAAATTGATGCTTTAACTAAAGAAAAATTAGAACTTAGAAACGAAAATGATAATCTTGTTCATTCTAAGGCAAATTGTGTATGTGATAAGTGTATAGAACATGTAAAGAAAATCCATGAGCTTGAATGTACAATAGGCAAAATATCCAACTTATAACATGTACATCCTAGGGCTCCAAGAAATAATTTTGAGAAAAGACATATGCATCATAAACCTAAGTTTGCAACTAGACCCTATATTAGATGCTACTACTGTGATAAACCTGGACATACAGCTTCTGTTTGCAGGGCAAGAGGTAAACAAGTTGTGAAAAAGGTATGGGTTCCCAAAGGGACTATACCAAGTACTAACCCGCAAGGACCCAAAGAATTTTGGGTACCTAGAACCTTGTTTTAGATCATTGCAGGTATGCTTCAAGGTATGGGGGCATATTGATACATTGACAGCAAAGACTCATAGCGCATGACCGGAGACGCAATAAAGTTCTTAACACTCACCCCCGGAAAAAGCCGTCATGTGACTTGTGATAAATAGAGGAAGAATCACCGGTAAATGTCAGATTGGTTAAAATTTTATTCACCTCTATTTTGAAAATGTGCTTAAGAATAGTTTATTAAGTCAAATATGTGACTAGTGAAACAGAGACTAATTTCATGCATCATTAAAGAACAATATTTATAAGGCATGAAACAACAAAGTATTCTGGTTATCCCTCTAGGACTAAACATATAGAAATTATATATCACCTTCTTAGAGGTTATGGTTAGAAAGGCGACAGTATGATTGAGTCAGTTGAGTCGTCACAATCAGCTAGTTGATGTTTTCAAAAAAAAAACCATTGCAAAAGAAAACCTGGTATGATTTTTCAATAAATTGTTTTTCAAGTGATTTTGTAAAGAAACGTGGATTCAAGTGAAATTGTGACTTATGAATTTCTGCGCGCTCAAAAAGTATTTTCTAAAGCGCTATTTTTTTTTTAAACTATTTTCTCCTGTCACAATCAATTGCTAGTAATTTTTAGAATACATGCTCACAATCGTTATTTACCTTAAAATAAATTTTCTCCCATATTCTGGCTGCCATTACCAACTTTCAAACTAAGCAGCATGAAATGTATAAAGCTTAAAACAACTACTTCACAGTGTTTGAGACTCATGATTTTACCGGTTTTGATGAAATACTCCCTTCATGGTTTCAAAATATGTTTTTCTTTTGGTCTTGATGATCACTTATAAATCTGCAATGGTTCTTCAAATAGCTGTGTCATTCGATTCGCAAATTTTATCATCTATCGACCCTTTTGATCATGACAAAAAGGGGGAGAGAAATATAGGATTGCATAAAGCATATAGAATGAGCATATAGATCTGTCATAGCATTGTCACTATGCATATAGTCAATAAAACAGGGGGAGCATCATGATAGGGGGAGTATCATATATATGTATTATCTGTTTGAACTAACCTCCCACCTTGAGATGAGTAAATGTTTTGTCATCATCAAAAAGGGGGAGAATGTAGATATCTTGTGTTGCAGGCTAAGTTTTGAAGATGAAGTGGTTAAGAGGTTTTGATGATGAAAAAGACAAAGCCAAAGTTGATGAGAGTGACCAAAGGCAAAAGGTTATGAAAGTGACAAAGCATCAAAGTCAATCCAAGACAATCAAGCTCAAGGATTGAAGATTCAAGTTTAAGGGTAGTCATTAAATATAAGGGTAGTCCTTAGGTTTTGGGTGTGTCTTAGGATAAGTGTAAGCTCTTCCGAAGGTCAGCTCGTCTCTCAAAGTCTCACACACTCACACAAGTTTTCAAAATGCATGCATGCACACGTAAACACAAGAAGCATTTTTGAAAAGCATAAAATCGATTTTCTATATTTTATTCTATACATAAAAATCGATTTTCAGGTCAATACAAAAGCTAAAGAATCGATTCATACTAGCTTCACTAAGTATGCAAATCGATTCCTAAGTATTTCTAAAAAGGAAGAATCGATTCATACTATTTTATACTAAGCATAAAAATCGATTCTCAAGTATCTTTAAAAGGAAAGAATCGATTCATATTATCTTTACCAAATTGCATAATCGATTCACAAGTATTTTTCAAAAAGGAAAGAATCAATTCACACTATCTTTCACTTAGCAAAAGAATCTATTCCTACATGTCTCAGGAAAGCCAAGAATCGATTCATACAAATTACATTGAGTATAAGAATCGATTCCTAGCCCTCCTGGATCTCAAGAATCGATTGCCACCTCTTTTCAAAGCAAGTCAAAATCGATTTTTAATTAAAAGAAGAATCGATTCCTAGATCCAATGTTTTAAACAAAGAATCGATTCCTACATCTTTTTTAACGTAAACATTATTTTTTCATAGCCTATAAATAGAGGCCTCATAGCCTCCATTTCCAACCAACCCATCTTCACGATTCAGAATCACATTTGAGAAAAACTCTTCATATTTTATTTTGCTCTTCTCGTACCGCTGGTCCGTCAGAGCTGATCTTTCGCTAAGAGTTAGTTGGGGTTGCGTTCTTCAAGTTGTATTATCTGCCTTCATTAGAGGTATTTCTGTCTTTACAATTGTTTATTATTTAATTGTTTGTGGTTTGTACTAGGGAGTGGGGTATCTCTCTAGGGTAGCTGTTTGTACTAGGAAGTGGGGTATCTTTCTGGGGCAGCTCTTGTTATTGTTATATTAGATTTGAGGGCTCTCCATAGGTGGGGTATCCTAGGAGGAGAGTGCCTGAGTCTGTAAAGGTTTCCCAAGGCACCTGTAAGCCTTGTTGTTTTGGTTAGTGGAAAATCTCACAAGGGTGTGAGGACTGGACGTAAGTCACTAGGAGGTGACCGAACCAGGATAAATCTCTGCGTGCTTTACTGCTTTATATTCTAATTCCTTCGCTTCCACTTAACCTGCGCGAAAATTGATCTAAGTCATTGAAAAGGGGAAAAACGTTTTTGAAAGATCTGAAAAGTTTTTAAATCTCAATTCACCCCCCCCCCCTCTTGAGACTGAAGCCACTTGGTAACAAGACCCCCAGTGGTCCTTCAACACAGATCACCAAAGTCCTAAAACCCCTATAATAAAAAACACAAATCAACAAAACTTTTTCTATCCAAGAACTACGTAGCTTTGATTTCTCCATCGCACCTGGAGATACGTAGGAGCGGGGGGGCACACTCCCATCAAGCACAAAAAAACAAACATTTTTATTAAGTCTCTTCATTTGTTTTCATGATAAAAGGGAAATAAATATTTTCAAAGTTAATATAGTTTTGGCACATTTAATTAGAGGTAACCTTTTTCGAAAGGGTGCTGTGGGGTGCTAATACATTCCCCACGCATAATCGACTCCCGAACCCAAAATCTGGTTTCCAAGACCATTTTCGTTTTCAAAGGGATTTTTCAGTGTTTTCCCTGATAATTAAACATTGATGGCGACTTCATTGAACGCGAGAGATCCTCCGGATTTTTCGGTCGCTACAGTGACAAGCCTCCCGGCCAGAACCTCTTGATCAAATTAAAAGATCATGGAGATGTCAAACAGATAATGGTGAAGACGGAAGAAGCAATTTCCCTCGGCACCAAGCAAGCCCTGAAATTTCACCAAGAAGAAAAGCAGGCTAAGAGACGGGATGAGCAACAAAAAAGCAGAGTGCCAAGCGCACGTCCACACAAGCCGGCACCCAAGAGGGCGCCTGGCAAGGAAGCACCCAGCGCCCATGAGGGCGCCTGGCAAGGAAGCAACCAGCGCCCATGAGGGCGCCAAGCACCAAGACAGCGCCCATGAGGGCACCTGGCAGAGGGCATCTGGCTTGATAGCGCCTGGCATGAGGGCGCCAGGCTGGAGGTGGTCTGGAAGCAAGTCATTCGCAAGGGGGCAGCCAACACTGTGCAACGAGGCGTCCAAGGCACCCATGAGGGCACCCAACCTTGTCTCACAAAATCCTGCTCCACGAGGAGACACCCAGCGTACGCACGCACTGAACAAGCATCCAGCAATGCGCCCAGGAGGGCCCAACAGCAGAACGTAGCACTTGGCACAAGGCGCCCAGGAGGACGCCAACATCAAGATACGGCACCCTAGCTTGACGCTTGCCACAAGGATTACCCCATAGGAGAGTTAAAGTTAAATATTCTTCTTGCCTTGACTATTGAAAGGTTCAAATGTTGTATAATGTATTCTAAGTGAATTGCAATGTCGGATAGAATATCACATTCACTCTTATTGCCAGTTTCGTGTTGTAGCCTTCACTTGCATTTTTGGCTGCATCTGTTTCGTTGCTTACCAATTCATTTTTTTTCATCAGACTTGGCAATTCTTTATCATAGCAATTCTTTATTCTATTAGATAGGATAAAATCTAATGCCGTTAATTGTTTGCTGAGAGCATAGCATATTGTTTGCTTTTATAAAATCATTTCTGTAATAATACTTTGAAGCTTTGATAATATTGTTATTTTTGTAATTGTGAATTTAGTTTCTGGCCTTTATTTCCAACAAGTAACTATGACTAGATGATATTGTGTCCTTTGTGAGCATTTCCTCCCTTTGAATCATTACTTAAAATTGGAATATGGCGGAATGAATTACTTTACTTCTTGATGCACTATTTTTACATGTGGGTAGTAATCTAAGCATTAACATTCCACAGAGGGGTAGGCCTAATAAAAAAGGATCATAGGCCTCCTTGTTCCTCCAAAACCAAAGAGCATATATATATGACACGTCGTGGTGCACACACTCGACTATTCAACCCCATCAAAATCAGTCACCACCACCACTAAGTTAAATCGAACCCAGAAGTTCAAATCACCTCCAAAGAATTAGTTGCTTCCGCAACGGTTGTCTAAGTAAACCCATCCAAAGAACTCGTGCCAAAGGACAATCTCTGAGCACATGCAACTCATCTTTAGTAACTAAATCACAATGGGAACAAAGAGGGTCCCCCTAAACCCATCTTGGCCATCCTCTTGTTAGTAAGCAATGTATCATGAACAACTAGCCAAATGAAGTTTCTAACATGCTCCGACACCTTAAGACTCCACACTTTCCTCCAGATGAACTCATTGGAAGCTTCATGGTCACCATCTAGAATAGAGTAAACACTAGTAACAACCAAATTTTCCCACTTAGATACTTTTTACTGTCTTTGTGTATTATAATTTTTTATTTACCTTATGTGAAATAATAATTAGTCTAGTATCTAGAGAGTGTTTTTAAGAAAAATAATTTTGTAGGATTAGAGAGAAATATTATAAAAGGTTATGAAAAATATTTGAACTTAAACCTCTATCAAATTATAGTTAAAAAGTATCTGTCAGTACAAATTGTACTGCACTAAAAAGTCTAAACTTATCGGAAAATTTTGAAATTTAGTTCGTTAAGTTCTATAAAATATAAAGATCGAAATTGTATCTGTAGAATTTAATTTTACTGAAGATATGTCTTTTATTATTACCAGTATAACAAATAAGTAAGTAATGGATAAGTGTGTGGTTGAAAAGAGGATAAACATAAACTCTGATTACCGATACGTATGTGTGTTATTTCACCGACTGACCTATTGAAATCCACTATAAATACACTGTCTCACACTTCACTTTTGCACAGCAACTTTCGTAAAACCATTTTCAGGTTAGAACAATCTAATATCTCTCTTCTTTCTTTTAATTTCATTTCTTTCTTTACTTATTTTATTAGTTTCTTTCTTTTACTTTGTTCTTCTTTTTGTCCACCGGTTATTTTTCTAGAAAACTAGAAGTCCTTACTACCAAAAACTATATGGGTAGTAAGACATTGTTCTTCTATATATATTTTTTCCTTTCTTTTATACAAATGAATTTCATTTAAAGTTGGTAGTTTTCAGTTTTAGGTTTTTATTTATTTTAATCTATTTCAATATTAGAGTATATTGCATTATTTTAAAATGAGATAGAATCTATTCAAAAACTTGATTAATTAGGTGATGAATTAGATTAAATATCTAGGATTACATTTTTGAGCTAAAATGTAAATGTCTTATATATACTTTGACATTGATTCAAATTTTTACTCTAGCTTATGATATATTCTCAATACACCTAAAATTTGTGAATAAAAACTATGTCTATCAAATGGATTTTTCCTTTAAACAAATGTCTTTTACTTTTTGAAAAACACAAGTATTAAGTAAAATTCTAGTAAAATAATTTGAGTTAAGATTTAGTTATGATTATAGTGAGTTAAGACATAGTTGTTTTGATGAGTAATAGGTGTTGTAGAATTTGAAGCAAGCGCTTACCATCAAGCTAGTTTGGAACAATTTCAAGGTAAGTGGAAATACTAATAATAAGTTGATGGGCACAAATTGTGTGTTGCTTATATATATAGTATTTAGATATTCTTAAGTGATTTGTGTGATTTTGATTTGTTTGGGTTTTATGCAAATGTGTCAAAATTAGTATATTTTGAATTTGGTTGAGAATATTGGTTGTCTATTTTACTTACTGATATAATAATAGACTTAGTGATATGACTTAAGAGGACTGATAAGTTAAGGTGTATTTCACGAGTTGTTCTATATGGATTCTAAGGACTGAATTGTCAAGTTGATTATGGATTAGATTAGTAAGACTGATGATTTTACTAAGAGTTATTACAGGATGTTTCTTATAGTACTATCAAGTATATAAGACTGATGATAGGTTCGGTTGGGTCGACTACAGACCTTCTAGGGGCACTTGTGTTTCGAACTCCTACCAATAGTCAGTTCTACCATCGATCTCTGGCTGGAGGAAATCGTACTACCCGACACGGTGAGCCTGACTGTACAGGACTATCTATAATAAGGTGCGACGCTCGGGCCAGATTGGATATCTCCGCATTGCAAACAATCATGCTATGGCAGTTGAAACGGCCTTACGCTCAAGATGATAGAGAAATCTCCATGGAGTAGGTTGAGTATATTATTTCTAGTTGGTAGACTAACCTGGTTGATGGACTTCAGGATAAGTGTGATATCTAGCTTATTAAACTAACGATCGATAATTGATTTCACTAGACGGTTAGTCGTGTTTGCAAGATTTGGTGATTGTGTGCGATTAATTCTTAGTCTGGATTTAGTCTGATGTGGGTCACTTATTACGTCTATATATTATTATTACTTGTGATTATATCCTATTATATGTAACTTGTGTAATCATCGTGTTGCAAACTTGTGTACGAGTATTTCACCCCTTACATTTCAGATGACATCGGGGGAGCCTCTCGGACACTCTGGGCACAGGCAGGTTAGATTTCTGGAGGATATGGGAGATCCCATCTGGGAGATCGACCCAGTGGCTCAGACCATTACTTATACCGGTGTGACTCAGACCACTGACTGGGCACAGGGAGTACACCAAGATTCCAAGCCCATTACCACCAACTGACCCGAAAGACTTGGCACACAAATTTATTTCCCCACACATTAATTCCCAGGATAATTTCATGAGGCAATCGTCATTCATCAACGCAACGTCAAAGCTACAACATGATGTGTACGATTGGCGCCAGGGCCGTCCATGGCCCTGTGCAAACTGTGCTACCGCACAGGGCCCCAGCCCAATACAAATATTTTAGGGCCCAAAATAAAAATAAAAGACAAGTTATATAAGTGTATTTCAGACATGAATAAGGCATACGACAGAGTGGAATGGGCTTTTTTGAGACAGACTATGTTGGCTTTTGGTTTTCATGAGGAGTGGGTGAAGAATATCATGAGTTTAGTTACTTCGGTGACCTACAAATTTCAAGTTAATGGTTTTCTTAGCAACAGTCTCTCTCCTGAAAGAGGTCTTAGACAAGGTGATCCTCTTTCACCTTATCTTTTTATTCTCATTTTTGATGTTTTATCTAGAATGATAGACTCAGCTAGAGGAGCTAATCTGTTAAGTGGTGTTGAAATTGCTAAAGGAATGCCTTTAACTCACCTATTTTTTGCTGATGATGCTATACTGTTTACTAAAGCGGCTAAAGAGGATTTGTTTGTCTTACTGGGGATCCTTAACAAGTTTTCTAAAGCTTCGGGTCAAAGAATTAATATTCTTAAATCTGGGTTAGTCTTTAGTAAGGATATTCCTTTCAGTTTTAGAAATGAGCTTGCTGGTATTTTAAATATTCAAGTGTGGGATAATGCAGGGTCCTATTTGGGTATTCCTGCTGAATGGGGCAGATCAAAAATTAAGGCTTTGAAGTGGATTAAGGAGAGAGTTTTGAACAAAATGGATGGGTGGAAGGAAAAGCTTTTGAACCAGGCTGGTAAAGAGGTGCTTATAAAAGCAGTGATTCAAGCAATCCCATCTTATGTTATGTCAATTGTTTCAATGCCCAAATCTTTTTGTAAAGAGTTATGCTCCTTGGTGTCAAGGTTTTGGTGGAAATCTGAAGGGAAGGAAAGAGGTATTCACTGGAAAAATTGGAAGTCTTTAACCTCTGCTAAATCTCAGGGAGGTATGGGTTTTAAAGACTTTGAGGATTTGAATTGTTCTCTTCTTGCTAAACAAGCTTGGAGAATTGTTCAAAATCCTGAAAGTTTTTGGGCTTCTAATCTTCTTAATTTATACTGTAGTTCAGAATCCTTTTGGTCATTAAAGAAAAAGCCTGTAGATTCATGGATATGGGGTAGTATTCTTAAAGGGAGAGATTTTCTTAAAGATAATGGTAGATGGTTGGTGGGAGATGGGAAGAATATTGATTTGAAGGTTGATAGATGGCTAGTTTCTGGTGATTTGGCTAGAGTGAAAGATCCAACTTCTGTACTAAAGGTTGCAGATTGTATTGATACCTCTAACTCTAGATGGGATCTACACAAGTTGGAGCTTATTCTTCACCATGATTCAGCCATGGAGGCTTTTAAAACTCCAATGAGCTTGTTAAAAGGGAGGGATTCCTTTTGGTGGCCACATTCTTCTAGTGGTTGCTACTCAGTTAAATCTGGATATTTTGTAAAGCATCATAACTCAATCCCTAGTAATGTGCATGCTTTCAATGGATACTCCTAAAGAGTTATGGAATGGGATTTGGCGAGCTAAAGTTCCTCAGAAAGTTAAACAATTTATCTGGAAAGTATGCCACAATGCTTTGCCTCTCAAGAAGAATTTTTGTCTTAGAAAACTAAATGTTAATCCTTCTTGTCCTATTTTCTTTGCTACTGAAGAAACTGTGGAGCATACTTTTCTTCTGTGTCCTTGGGTTACTCCAATATGGTTTGCTATTAATATTCCCATGGTTCCAACTTCTACGGAGATATCCTCTTGTACTAAGTGGTTGATTAATCTAATTTGTCCAGAGGAGTCTTCTAGGAGTATTGATGAGTTTCAAACTATTTGGCTTTTTATGACTTTATGGTGTATTTGGAAGGGTAGGAATGCTTGTGTGTTTGAAAGTGTAACACCATCTCCAATGGGAATAGTTCAAATGATTAAATGCAATATCTCAGAACTAGTTAACACAAACAGCAATCAGATTCCTATTCCATCATCTATTCATCAAGTCACAAAGGGTAAGAGTATCTGGAGAACTCCTTTAAGAGGAGTTCTAAAGATCAACTCTGATGCTAGCTACTTACCTCTCAATTGCAAGGTGTTTGGTGCTTATATAATTAGAGATCATGAAGGAGTGATTATAGCAGGAAATACTTACAGTGGTATGGCGAATTCTCCTCTGTTAGCTGAAGCCTTGGTTCTGCGTGATGCTGTTATCTTTGCTAATAACCTCAGTATGGCGCACATAGTGGCTGAGTCTAACAACCAATTGTTGGTTAATGCTTGCCGTGGTAAAATAGAGTTAAGAGGTGTTAGTAATGTGACAAATGACATTCAAGTTTTGAAATCAAATTTTGAGTCTTTTGAAGTAACTTGGACAGCTAGAGAAGGGAATAATTGTGCTCACATGGTTGCAGAGCTTCATCGTCGTCAAATATTGCCAGTTAATTGGATTTTCAGACCTCCCTCTTCTCTCCGAACTACAGTCGCTCAAGATCGTCGGCTAAGTACCTTGTCTAATCTCTAATTCTAGCGAGTTGGGGTTTGTTGTTGCTGTTTAGTTTGTTGATTGTTCGGAGGATCTCTGCTTCTTCTCTTTTGCTGCTCTTCAGCGTCTTAGGTTTTTGCGATTTGGGGGTGTTTCTTTTCTCTCTCGGCGTGTTGCTCTTTTATTTTTCTTTTGAGCTGTTTTGTTTCCTTTTGCCGTTTTAGCCTTCTTGTATTTGGGCCGGGTGTCTGATCCGCGTTAGTTTTCTTTGTTCTTAGGCTACTTACTGTTGTATTTGGTTTGGGCTTTGCCCTTTTTAAATCAAGTATAATTTGGACCAAAAAAAAAGTGTGTTTCGGAAAATCTAATAAATATCTGTGTGGCTGAGCGGCAAGCAGCATACCGGATGTTTGTTGTAAGCCCGGAGCAATAGTCCGATTCACAACGTTGGTGTTTCTTGCTTTCTCTAATTTTTCCATTTTTTGTGTTTTTAATGTTCCTGGCTCCTGCGTATGAAAAGGCTATATTGGAGGAGTAGTATCAAACAAAATCATTTTACTGTTTCCACCTAAGAAGCAATGTGAAACAATATATTATATTCTATTACTTTTTTTATGACAACTTATATTATATTGTTTTTGCAATGTATTTAATTCAATCAAAAAATATATTGTTTTTAGCAAATGTTTTTTTTGAACAAATATTTAAAAATTCCAAAAAAAATAATTCCAGCCTTTTAAAACTAAAATAAAAACTAAATTTACATTAATTTTTTTAAGAATATTGTGAATTTAAGTTCTTAACCGAATTTCTATTGACGAATTAAAATAGTTTTTTTAAAAATTTAGTTTTGTTTGTAGCTATAGAATTTTTTTATTTATATTTATTTTTTATATTTAATTATTTAGTATATTCGTTGATAATTTTGGCCCCTACAATAAATTAGGCATAACTCTGTTATTGAGGGGCCCAATTTTTAAATTTTGAATAGGGCCTCTCAATTGTATGAGACGGCCTTAACGATTGCCCTCAACCTCCCCCGGAATAAATTTTCTCTGCAATTGCTAGATGTCATATTGTCATGCAAGCAAGTCTTGGGGGTCATAGTAGTCATCGTAGGATAGAGGGGAAGAGCTTCATAACTGCTTTAGAAAGCGTCACTCTCCCAACCATTAAAAGCTAGATCTGGACTTACATATTCACCAAGTAGTCATAGTCACTTCTACGGGGTGCCCGCCCCAACAAAGGGACACCCAAATACTTCCCCCAAAGAAGGGACCTCTTTGAAGCTAGAAATATGAGTTATATCCTTCTTCCAACATTATTAGGCACACCTCTAGAGAACGTAATAGAGGTTTTGTCAATATATCACAATCTCTTTAGAGTATTGATCATGCAATGAATCTAGAGGAGATCATTCGTGAACATCAAATGAGACACATATGGGCCATTACGCCCAAGGTACCAAGGCTTCCAATTACCAAGATCTAACTCATGAGATATAATACAAGACAACTTTCCCTTGCACGAGACAAAAAATATACAGAGACACAAGATCACCTTGGCCAGATGCCACGTTGAGCATATCAATAAGCAAATAAATACAAGCATCGTTAAGCACCAAATGAATAAATGACCATTTTAATCTGTCATAGGCTTTAGCTAGATCAACTTTAATAGGAAGTAAGTAAACATTGGCAGTAACTAATCACCTACTTTTTTTTGACAAACAATTAATCACCTAATTAAATTTCATTAATACCTTAATTAATACGCTGAAAGAAACCCCTATAATAAAAAGACAAAAAAAAAAAGAACCCAACGTTTGCTGGCGCGAATGAATGATCGATGATTTATTTATAGAATAAAGTACCTTTCTCTGCAAGCAGGGCAACTCTCAAGGATTTTACTCCGGCGCGAAAATTCACCGTAAACGGAAACTTCGCCGGAATGTGGAAGCCACGCGCTATTCCGAGTTCACTAACACTGCCGCTTCTTCTCGTTCTTCTTTACTCTGTGCTTGCTCAGGTCGCCATTGCTCGAGGATCTAACAGAACCACTTCCAAGTGGAATACTCTCAGCGGTTTGTTTGTCTCTCCTTTAAAATGCTTCTGTTTTCGCTCCTTGCATGTCTTACTGAGAAAATGTACAAATAGAATAAGTTAAACGGCACGCGTTTTGTGTCGTTTTAGTGTTTCTTTGTTCTTTGCCTACTCCATTTTCATTCTTCAGCTATCAAATTGAGGATTGGTGCTTTTGTTGCATGTAAGTGTGAACTTTGTTTCAATTGTCGTTGGTGAAATGGAAAACGTGTGAAGCTGTGTTGCTTAGAAATTAAAATTTGCATTATTTTGTAAATAGGTTTGTTTTGCATGTTAAAAATGGAAACTTTGAAGGCATACAGAATTTTTTTTGAAGTTATTCCTTGAATTGAAATATCTGAAAATTTGAGATTTCCATCCCTTTTTTTGTGTACATTCTATAAGTTAATCATGGAAAATTTATGAATAAATAAATGGCGATTAAAAGAGAAAATTTTTGTAAGCTAATCACAAGTAACTAGGGGAAATTAGTTTCATGAACACTTTTTTACTGAAATAAATGGTAAATTTAGCAAACTTAAATATTTGTTTAGTGAAAAAAAGCTGAGTACAACTCCAGATATAATAAGATGTTACTGTTCTTTTTGCTTTCATATACAATTTTTGTTGATTGGTTTTCATATCAATTTAAAAACAGCTACAAAATAGTACTTGGCATGTACTTGAATGATTATGCACTCTCTTTTCCCTGGTCTTCTGAACAGAGAAAAGAAGCAAGAAGAAACTGCCACTCTTTACTTCATGTTTTGAACTTGACTGTTAGATTTCTTTGCAGGAGGTCCACCACTGGTCATAGCACATGGTGGGTTTTCAGGGATATTTCCTGATTCTAGTAGTGATGCTTATGCCTTCGCAGCAGAAACCAGTTTAATGAACCTCTTTGTATGGTGCGATGTGCAATTAACAAAAGATGGGGCTGGGATTTGCTTTCCAGATATCAAGCTTGAAAATGCTACTAACATTCCAAACATTTTTCAAAATACAAGTAAGGATTACTTAGTTAATGGTATATCAACCCGTGGGTATTTTGCCATGGATTACACCCTGAAGGAGCTATCCAATGTTCTCTGTAAGTCCAGCTTATGTTTAACATGTAATTTTATTGTTATGTGCCTTCAGTATTTGATAGACTAGTTTATTCCTTTCTATGTTAGTGAAGTGAGGTTGCAAGATCTACTGGCATTTATCTTTTTTTATGATAACTTTAGAAGTTAACTGGAACCTTCAATCTCATTAAGAGACAAATTAAAACCATTTCATGAACTTAGTGTCCAAGTTAGATTATTTTATGTGTGACCTGGTTCCTATTACTACGTTCACAATTTCACATTAATGAAAAAAATTTCCTATATAAATATTAGCGGCAGTAGTGGTCTCTAGCAAGACATTGCTGCTATTCAAGTAATAAGAATGTCAATGGTGATTTAACGTATAACCTGCCCACAACCAATGTTGGCGTATAGTCTAACCCTCATCAAAGCATTCAAGTCAAAAACGATCATTGATTTCTTGATTCCTAAACAGACTTACTTGTAGCAAATAAATATATCATATTAGTATATTTGCACTCTAGCATTATCACTCAACTAAGAAAACTAAGATATAACTCTTGTTAAGCGGGGGCATCAAATCTCATCTGGTCCATCCCATCCTTCCTCGTGATCCTGAAATAACCACTTAAATAGTCACCGGGTTTGGCGGGACATTTGAAGGCATCACAATATATAACAAGTCATGTTGGAATCTTAGCAACATATAGTCAAAGGACTACATAAACTATTTTCATGATGACTGTCGCTTATAACATTCACATAACAATTCATGTAGCATTCTAGTGGCGAATGGGTTAGTACATCAACAATCTTTTAATGTATACATATGTGAAAGACTTGATATCTCAGATCCATGATTGGTGAGATGTTGTCATTGGTTGATTCACATACTAGTCTCAATGCATTATTGTTGTTTTGATTCATAGTAATACTTGGCTAGGGTTATTTTAGAACATGTTTTATGTAAGCCACTTGGATTTCACTATCAGGTCATACTTGATGCCTATGGAAATATTGTTGTACTGTTTCACAACAATACTTGGCTCGACATATTTAAGAAGATGTATTACTTAAGCCAATAGGATTTTACTATCAAATCATAGTTGATGCCTATGGCAACAAACACATTATTCTAAGTACTTTATGTCTCATATGAATAACACAATATATGGTTGACCTTTATTGCATACGCCGCAATGGTCATCAATTCTTTACACACCACAGTGTTACATTAGTAATATCTATGTTTTTTACTGACCAGCTGGCATTAGATTTATCTCCCTCTTGGCTAGCATTTGAAATTTGCTTTTATACTACATATATACTAACAATTTTTGGTTACTGGGCAGTGGTTCAGGGAGTATACTCTCGAACAAACAAGTTTGATGACAATATGTTGGAAATTCTTACTATTGATGACTTGGTTAAAAATTTCAACCCACCAGGCTTGTGGTTGAATATTCAGGTAAATTAGGAGGCATAATCCATCTTCATTACACAGTCTTTTAATTTTTTGGGAACTAACACTTGTGCTATCTGATATTTTGCAGCATGGTGCATTCTACGCTCAACACAATTTGAGTATGAGAAACTTCGCACTTTCTGTCTCTAAAAGAGTAATTGTCAGTTATATCTCATCACCTGAAGCCGGTTTCCTGAGAAGTATCAGAACACGTGTTAACCCAAGGACAACAAAGCTGGTCTTCAGATTTCTGGGACAAGATGAAGTAGACCCATCAACCAATCAAAGTTATGGTTCATTCTTAAGAAACTTAACATTTATCAAGATGTTTGCTTCAGGTATTCTTGTTCCCAAGGAATACATATGGCCTGTAGATGAAAATCTTTATCTACTTCCACATACCTCTTTGGTCTCTGACGCACACAAAGTGGGGCTGGAAGTCTTTGCATCAGGTTTTGCGAATGATGTTCAATTTAGCTATAATTATAGTTATGACTCTCTTACCGAGAACCTCCAATTCATTGACAATGGAGACTTCTCTGTTGATGGTGTGTTGTCAGACTTCCCCATAACACCATCTGCAGCTATAGGTAAGTTGTCTTTCCACATTTTGTCGGAATGACCTTCCATAAATATAATGGATTTGAGCTGATCAAAATCTTGCTAACTATTATTATATCCTTCTTCTGAGATATTCTATTTGTACATTAGAGAGGAGCTGATACAGCTACGTTCTCTTAAATTCAGTATTACTAGTGTGTTCCTGGCCTTGTGCTCATAGCATTTTGGTGAATCACCTTAAATGTATCTCTCCTGCATTCTGCATGCATTTTTTACTTTTTCAATTTTTTGAGTGCATCTTTGAATCAAGGATTTATGGTTTGAATCATCACGCCCAATCATGTATAATGTTTTAGTTCAGAGATCAGCTCCCTGTTATTGATCTATTTGTAATCTAATTTATCTTTAATATCAAATTTGAGTAAGGATATATCAGCATTTCCATGAGGATGCCACTAAGATAGTTATACCATATGCAATTCTTAGTCAGAAATGAGACTGATGGAATTTATATTGACTTCACTTAGCATAAACCTAATGCATGTATGGGATAATGTTTCTAAAATCTTTAACCACCTACCAGCTTCTTATATATGGTTCTAACTTCTAGGTGATGCCCAATTTAGACTAGGGGTCTGCCTTAGGCAGATTTCAAGATACAGGTCAAACTCCATGGAGGACTCATGTCAAAATGGAGGTGCCAAATACTAATCACCTTCTCGGCTTCCTCATTTAACCATTTTGGCGGGTGTAGATAAGAGGATAATAGTCAAATGCTCAAATGAATGAGAGTAGATCAGATGGATAGTAGTCCAAAAGTTGGAGGTAGATGAACTAGAAAAACTATAGGCTAACCTGTAAGAAGGATTTACATTTAAATGGTTTGTCATTAGACATGATTTGGAATAGAGTTTTATGGCGTTATTTGATCAATGTAGTCAACCACCCCACCTTGAGCGAAAAGGCTTGTGTTGACTTTCTACTTGATTTTAGTTGCATGTAGATTTATGTAACATAACAATAAGTGCCAATTTAAATAGATATTGTTGTTATCCTTGTTTGGAACATGTGTATGCATGAGTCTCATGCCCATTTATATAGATATTGAATTCTCTTCTTTATATGTAGATTGCTTTGCTCATATAGACGCCAATGCTCCAAAGAAAGGTACATCTCGTTATGGTTTTATGAACATGCATTCTAATCTTGTTGATTAGTCCTTCCCTGGTTGTTTTGTTGTATAACTTTTGTGCTTGCATAGATTGCACCATTGTTGACCTGATATCTTCATACTGTTGATGTTTCAGTTAACACTTTGATCATTTCAAAATATGGAGCAAGTGGAGATTATCCTGCCTGTACTGACTTAGCATATGAAAAGGCTACTTCAGATGGTGCAGATATTCTTGACTGTCCTGTTCAAATGTCAAAGGATGGAATACCATTTTGCTTAAGCTCCATTGATCTTATAGAGAGCACAACAGTAGCTCAATCAAGATTCAGCAAACTCGCTACTGCTATACCAGAGATTAAATCTGGAAATGGCATATTTACATTTAACATGAAATGGGATGATATAAAGAGCTTGAGCCGTAAGTTAAATAGTTATCTATTGTTCTGTATTCCCCTAATTGTATGGCTGTCATATAGACTAGACCTATCTAACTGTAAATGGTTTATACTTCAAATGACCCAAAATTTATATTGAATGAGATACATATACACAATACAAAAAAAATCATATTAGGAAAGAAAATGAACTTACTACTTTACTGGATTATCAATTTTACTTATAGATATTTTATAATACTTATTTTCATGTCTTTATTTTTGGAATTGTTTTGCAACGTATTTCTCATACAAGATATACCTTAAAGCTGGATAATATGAACCTGGTAGAGGCACACTGAACCCTACTGTGATTTGTAATTATAGCTGGATAATTGGATTGGGATGATGTGAGGTGGCTTGATGGTTGATATTGGAGTCTGGGGTTTGTAGTGAATCTGCTAGTGTTGCGTGTTTGTAGAGATTTATGTATGGCATTTGAGTTGAAGGGATGTTGTGGAAGCAAAGGCAAATAGATGATTTTTAAACATGTGGTTTGTTGATTTGGAACTGTGACCTTTTTTGTCATATAAATTTTAAGGTAAGGGGAATGTTGTCCAGTTCAAGACAGGGAAAGATTCTGGATTTGAGAACTGATATTTACTTTATCACAATGAGATGAGTGGAAAAATGTACAACTATGTATTGGTTCTATTTGTGGTTGGGTGGTTTTGCTAGGCTTCAAAAATTTGGTGAATTGTACCTTGGGTTTTTAAAAGTACCATTGTTTTGGAGCAAAAATAAAAAGCCAAAAGTACCAAAGATTAGGAACGGAGGGAGTAATAGTTAGGTGGAATTTTAGTTTCCAGGGTTCAACCCGGACCTCCTACTTGCACTCCTTCGGTATCCCTTAGCTCACCAACCGAGCTACCTACTTTTATTTTGTTTTACACCGAGTTCTGTGAATATTGTAATTTTTTGAGGATACAACAAAAAAGTTATGATGAGTAAATTTTTGACATCTGTGTTTCTCCATTTGTCCTGCAGCCACAATGTCAAACCCTTATGCTAATAAATACAGGTTGTTTAGAAACCCAAAATATGACAAGAATGGGAAACTTCTAACATTGTCAGATTTCTTGAACTTGACAAAAAGTAAGGCTTCCGTATCAGGTGTCATGATCATCATCAAGGTGTGCTCTGCTAATGCCTGTTATTTGTTTCTAAAGTTCATTCCATTATCTGTAGATTATTAATATATTTGGGGAAAACCAGCCTGGCTCAATAGAGTATAAGCCATATGGCAAAACCTAATACAAAGACTTTTAGATGTTCATGTATGACATCAGTATCATCCCTGTACACACCACATACCAAGATAACATTGTAAAGAGAGTCAATTAAATTGTAATTGTTGGTAACACTATGTAGCTTCTTCCGAATGTTCTAATGAACTTGAAAACAATGAGAACAAAATTATTTAACTAGACGTGGCTAGCATTATATGAAACTTCTGATCGTCAGTATTTTTGTTAAAATTGGCATGTACTGTTACATTGTAGAAGAGCATCATTTCTTAAAATAGTTTTTCTAAGTCCTATAATAGATTTATTTTCTTCCATTTTTTGTTACCATCATGATGTTTTCTACCTTTGTCAGGATGCGGCCTATCTTGCAAAGAATCAAAACTTAAGTGTAACTGATGCCGTCATTGATACTTTGAGCAAAGTAGGATATGATAAACCAGGGGCTCAAAAAGTCATGGTTCAATCCACCAACAGTTCTGTACTACTGAAGTTTAAGGAGAAAACCAATTATGAGCTTGTCTACAAGATTGACGAGATAGTTGATGATGTTGTTGATTCAGCTGTTAAGGATATCAAAAGATTTGCTGATTCAGTGGTTGTTAAAAAGGCCTCTGTATATCGTGATAATGGATTCTTTCTGGCCGGGCGTACGAAGACTGTGTCAAAACTGAAATCTGCTAACCTCTCTGTTTACGCAGAAACTTTCAGCAATGAGTTTCTATCCCAGGCTTATGATTTCTTTGCAGATGGAACGGTGGAGATCAATACATTTGTTCAAGATATAGGAATTGACGGTATCATCACAGACTTCCCAAAAACAGCTAATAGATACAGAAGTAAGTGCATGCCAAACCTTCGATTCTTGTTCCTTACTGCTGCAATTTTAGCAATATTTGGTCTTCATGTTTTGTCTTTAATCACTTTAGGAAGTTCTCTTCCATATTTTATTTTCATGCAGTAAACTTCCTCTCACCATTGCCTTAGATGTAACCTTCTAACAAATGTCACTTCTGATTACTTATATGGCTGTTCCTCATCGTACTGCAGGGAACAGGTGCTTAAGTTTGGATAACAAACCTCCTTACATGCTACCTGTTCAAATAGGTGGTCTTTTACAAAACGTGGCCAAACCTGACTTGCCACCAGCTCTGGCTCCAATCCCTCCTCTGACTGAATCTGAAGTCACAGAACCACCTTTGCCCCCTCTTTCTAAAATAGCTCCATCTTCTAACTCTATTGCTGGATCTGGGCCAGCAGCACAGTCATCAAGAAATTCACAGGTTAAGATCACTGTCAGCATCTTTTTATGGAGTTTGACTGTGCTTGTAGCTTATCTTCTTCTTTGAGGGATGTAGGCTTCCACTTCTCTCTTGAAAGAAGCAAAAATTAAAGAAAAGGGTTGGTTATTTATGCCAGCTCTCCATCACTCTCTGGATTAAGTAGCATGAAGCTTTTGGCTTCAGACTATATTAATAATTCAGTTTAATATATCTCTTTAGTGTTGTAGCTAGGTATGTCTATTCCCACTTCCCCAATCTTTTCCTGGTTAATTGTGTGAACTGTCCTGAAGGGTACGTTGGAAAATCTTCAGATGAGTCTTGTGTATATTTTATTGTAAGATATATTTATTATTGATGGGCTACATGGAGTTTTTGGGGAATTATCTGGTGCTATACATGGGTTAATTGTTTTGCTATACATGTCAACCTTATAATGCATTGTGAACAAAACATTCTTAACATGTAGCGTTGTTGTTTTCAAAACAACCAAATTTAAACCTTGTGATGTATTGTGAACAAAGCGTTGTGATCCCAACACCAAGTTTTTTTACCGGCTCCCAGCAGTAGTAACAAGTTTTTTTGACAAAAATAAAAAGCTTGTATACAACATTTAATTCATTTCTAACATTAAACACTAACATTTTAAATGCATTCACAATTCTACTACTCCCAATATTCTATACTAAGTGTTGTTTAAGGATTTTTTTACGAAAATTAAGAAAAACAAGAAATAACTGTAAGTGAAATAATTTTATTCTTATTAATCACTTTAGTATTAATAATTCTCATCATTTTTATAAGTACTTCATTAACTCTAGTCTAGCATCACAAGTTAAGCATTAATCATTCTCATAATTGTATAATTGAGTATAATGACTTGAGAGTGATGCATACAATATTTGTCTAGGCAAAATTGGAGAGACAAAAAATGGCTCGTTGAAAAAATAAAGTGACGCTAAAAGCATCTTTAGTAGCTTTCATATTGGCTAACACTTTCACGCATCTCTCGCTACTCACCCCACACCCCCCTAACTCTAAATATTCCAAAACTATCCTTAATGAGAGGACATGTTTACGTGCGATTCGATTGAAGCCAACCGAATATATTCAGCTAGGCCCAACTGAACGTATATTTTTTTTAGACACCCCTTTTTCTTTTACATATTCGGTTGACCTCAACCGAATATATTCGGCTAAGGCCAACCGAATATGTTCGGCTAAGGACAACCGAACGTTATAAAAATAACAAGGGGGTGTTGTTCCGCTTTGTTTGTTCGGGGAAGGGGAACCGAACACACCTGATACTGCACAGATAGACTGAAAACCAGAAATTTTTCTGTCTAAGTTTCAAATTTCAAATGCAGATTAATATTACTAACTCAAATTGGTATTGATTTAAAAAAGTACATAACATATAGAAGTCAAATTGGAAAACAACAATTAATCAACTAACTACTATCTTTACTTAAATCTACATAACCCGGTGTTTGGGTCTCAAAGACCAAGGCCTTCCACTTTTGCATACGACCCGTAAACAGCGTGTCCCAACCCTTTGTGACAGGTCTCCTGTTAACATTCCAAAGCACATCGGGCGGGGGCATTGGACTTCCATTCTTCAAAAAAATCTTACAAAGACAAAAACAACATAATATTAACTAATGTTTGTCAAATTAAAATGGTGAAAGATGAATAAAAGTCGATATACTTGTACAAAGTGTTTATCCGTGAATCATATGTTGAATTGACGGGCAGTTTTGAATGGGGCAATATGAAATGGGAAAATGGTGAAAGACCCATTAACAGACCAACAAGTTGGTACGACCTGGTATTTGTTAACGATTAGATACCCTATATCTGGTAGTCATCCAATTCTCTTCACCCTTGTTTGTCTGCATCAACAACTTCATCAGAAATGTGACTTTTCCCATACCACCATATATGCAAAGGTAGAAGTCAATGTATTTCTTGATCTCCTCCAAAAGATCATTTCTCACAGAAAGCCAAGCATCATCACCTCGTCCAAGTAATGCTGCAATGCACCGGAATCCACATGTCCTATCACCCTTAACATTAACAATATTGTCAACATAAGGATGAATGATCGATGGCAAACCCTTTATGAATTCATAATAACCTTCCGTATGAGTAACAATAGGAGCTGGTGTAAGAGTCAGATTTGGTGTAAGAGTAACAGATGATGTAGGAGTTGGGTCTTTAGTAACAGTAGGAGGAGGAGCTGGTGTGGGTGTTTGCCGCTTAGGTAGAGGTGGAGTAGGTGTAGTAGTTGAACTGTCAGCTTGAGTTCGCTTTTTGCTTAGTGATGGAGTAGGTGTCGGACACTTTGATTTTGGTATAGGTGGAGTGCCAGTGGAACTCTTACTATGGGTAGGAGTAGGACGTTTTCGAGATTGAGCAAAAGATGAGGTATCTTCTTGGGAGTCTAATTTGTCATCCACGTGTTCCCCAATATGGCTTTGCTCGCTTTGTAGAGAATGCATGACTTGTTTTCTTGGCTTTTTTAGGTGCTCCCTTTGTGATGATCTTTTCCGGAGGTGGACACATGGAAGTAGTGTCTGGGAAGGCCAACTCACGTGCTTTTGCTTTTAAAATAATTTTATCCGCATAATCAGAGGCATCAAATCTTCGCTGTATAGCTTCAAATTCCATAGTTAGGTTCAACTCATTATTTGGCAAATCATCTTCACAAGGAACTTTGAAATTTAATCTTAGCCAATGTTTATGAATCAGACGTAAGGTATTGGGGAGCAGTCCATCATACATCTACAAAATAAGTATATTTTTTTGGTGACAATTCAATTTACAAATTGAATAAAAGATATGAGAACAACTGGAATACATACCTATTGAGTTCACATGCACATGGTAGTCCGTGTGTGGTTCTAATCAAACAACCACATAATGATGCATCAATACCAATGGCTCCACTCCGCTGCAACTCATTTGCAATATGATCTATAGTGTTGGAAGAAACTACACCCCTAATTTCTTCAAAGATCTTCTTCAAGTGAGAAATTTTTGGCCTACTTAGACTATGCGCAAAACTCATTTTGAGATCATTAAACTGAATCCTAAGCATGGTACAAATTGAATCCCAAGACTTACACAAATCTCCCCAGCTGTCATGCAATATTTTCTTCAACCGAGAGTGTGCAGCCTCAACTCTGTTAGTGGTAGTGTTGCCAGTGTGCATATACCGATTGATCCACGCATCAATAAAAACCTCTTTGTATGGGACTAACCATTGCTTGTTGACATAATCAATGAAGCTGGGATAGGGTGCTGACATCAGATACAAAAGTGCCAATTCCATGTCATGCTCATCAATAGATTTCGCATGGACAACTCTAATAAATTCTTTCATCACAACCTCAACTATAGGCGTGTCTTTGATGATCAACCTAGCTCTGGCACTCACATTCTTTTTAATGTGAAATTGACACAACAAATTTGTAGATGATGGAAATACAGCTGACAGAGCATTCATCAGACCTTCCTCGTTATCAGTAAGTATAACTTGTGGCAATTCAACCTGTCTCCTAAATAAACCCTTTAATTTCTCACAAACTCATGCATAGTTATCCAGCCTATCAAAATTCACATAAGCAAATGCAACCGAAAAAGTCTTCTCGGTTGAGGTTACACCAACGATCTCAACCAACGAATACCTATACTGGTTGGTCTTATACGTGGAATCAATCAACAATACAATCGGGAATGTGTTGACAAGCTCAATAGAATCTGGATATGCCCAAAAGATGTCTTTGACAACATTAGTGCCCTCTGCAACTCGAGACCAGTAAACATATTGATCACGCTCCAGCAACTTCATCAAATGTTGGAGCTCAGTTCTACCCTAACGCATACTCGATCGTTGCCTTGAACGACTGTTGTATATTTGCTTTACAGTGGTACAACTATCTTTAGGCTTCATGGTCTTGATTTCATTAAGTATGAGCTAGATTAGGTGCAATATGATTCTTAGTCATTCTATCCACCACTTCCTTCTCTTCCTCAGTTAATCTACCACTGTACGGATGACCTTCAACATAAGATATGACTGCATGGTTATGTTTTCCACACATAACCCTCAATATCCATCCTCCAAGCTTCTTGATAAATTTTCCTTTCAATCTAAACTGACAACAGCATTTCCTAGTGTTTGTTCCCTCAACTACACTAGTCCTATAATTTCCACCTTTTTCACAAATCAACGTGCAAAATTCTTTACCTGATATCTTTCCGGTGTCGAATCTAGATATCACAATCACCATCCCAAGAGACCTGCTGACACTACGTACCCATGTCAATAACTCTTCACGGTTTGCAAAAAACTGAAAATGGAAAACGCAAATGTCATTGTCTTCCTTAGGCAAATTAAACATATTGAAAAGAATGAATATTTCGTACCTTATCCGTTGTGAACGAACTCGTAAAGTCTAGTACCATCAACGCTTCATTTGCTGCCATTTATATGATCCTGTAATAAAAAGAAAATTTCAAACAGAAGCTACTGGACTTGCTGTAATTACGTCTATTCGGCTGCCCTAAACCGAACACATTCGGCTCACCTTGACCGAATGTGTTCGGTTCCCCTTGACCGAGTGACCAATTGAAAAACACCCCCCCCAAATGTGTTTTTTGTTCGTTCTGTTGGGCCTAACCGACACCTTTCGGTTGAGGTCAACTGAACGGAGCGCGATTACCGAAAAAAACAAGTCAAAAATAGCAACTAAATGAGATTAAAACGAAAAATGTGAGGTAGGGATAATACCTTATGATGTTTGTCAATGTTGAGAAGATGATTAGAAGGGTAATGATGTAGAGATGGTGGATAGGAAGAGGAGTGGAAGAGATTGGAGATTTGGGTTTAGGGTGGGGTGTGTAGGAGATGGAGGAGAAGAAGAGGGATGAAGGATATGGTTGGAATTTTTTTGAGTGTTAAGGTTAATTTGGTCATTTCGCAGAATTACGGGGTGTGGGGTGAGTAAGGAGGGGTGTGGGAAAAGTGATGGCCTTCATATTTTGGTTTATTAACTATGGGCCGAAAATGCCAAACAGATATAGGGAACTCATAGCAGCAACTCGTCTAATTTGTATTTTTGTGGCGGTTCTTTAACTTTTTTGTGGAGTGCAACAATTGACCAATAAATATCTCATTTTTTGTCTCCTACCTTTTATTGGAGTTGATTGAAATATATATATATATATATATATATATATATATATATATATATATATAGAGAGAGAGAGAGAGAGAGAGAGAGAGAGAGAGAGAGAGAGAGAGAGAGAGAGGGAGGGAGGGAGACTCAAATTCGTTTTTACAAGATGTACCCGTTGGAAACAGTTTTCTATCTAACTTTTTCTTTCTCTTATACTCTTGTCTTAGAGTGTTTGTTTTTTCTTTGATTTAGGAGTTTTTACACGTAAAATTCTTGTTTTTGATTGAGTTCATTCATTTCTATATTGCTTTTTCTAACAACTACTATCAAGAGCTTTAGGTTTGACGGGGTATTAATTGCTTAATATGCTCTGTGATTGCAGCATTGTTTGATCTTCCACAATAGAAAAGAAGTCGGATAATGTGAAAGTGTTGTTTGTGAAAAGTTATGGCTAGGAAATACTTGGTACTTAAGCATATCCATTGGGACCCACCTCCACACGGTTTCTAGTCCGCATATAGTTACAATTTCAAAAAAATTTAGTAATGTGAAGTTTAACATAGAGAAAATTGATGGAACCATCACTTTTGGC
Organism: Astragalus membranaceus; assembly: GCA_039519185.1. NCBI lineage: Eukaryota > Viridiplantae > Streptophyta > Magnoliopsida > Fabales > Fabaceae > Astragalus > Astragalus membranaceus. Next base: position 111,126,210 of record CM076848.1, on the reverse strand, counting down.
TTGTGGAAAATACAAGTCTAGGATGTGCTGATACAATCCAGATTGCAAACTGCATTTAAAGGAAACATTTCCAAAATAGACAATGAGAAATGGGAGGAACAAAATTTGAGAGTTGCAAGTGCAATTTGCGTATGTTTGGCTAAGAATGTTCTTGTAAATGTGTGGGAAAAGTTGTTAGCTAATTCGGTTTTAGAGAAACTCAAAGGGTTATATCAGGCAAAGAGCATCTCAAAATGATTGTTGTTGAAGGAACAATTTCATAATTTAGGTATTGATGATAATATGAAAGTCCCTCATCATCTTAGTGCTCCCAATAACACTGTCACTGAATTAGAAGCTATAGGAGTTAAGATTGATGAGGATGATGATAAAGAGTTGAGATTCATATGGTCTCCTCCATCTTCCGATGGGCATATGGAGAAAAACTATTTCAGAAGAAAAAGATTGAAAAGTGGAGATAACACTTTACCAAACTCAGTGTTGGTAGCTAGAGATGAGGCATATGGGAAGAAGAACTGTGAAATGTTGGAAATGTGGAAAGTTTTGGCATGTAAGGAAAAAATTGTCTAGGTGGAGCAATATCAAATAAAGGCTGAGTCGAATGCTAACAATGTCTCACGTGTTATGAGAGATGATGACAACGATATTATCTAAACATGAGAAGTGTATCCTCATGGTATTACGGTATTTTCATGGTAAAGGATAAGTTATTGCTAGCTGATTCAGAATAGCACATGGGCATTTGTTGGCATTAATGCAAGGTGTATTGTGAGATTATGTCGATGGCTAAAGAACTTTCTGAGAAATCCAACACGGAAGTTGCACCATAATTTTCAACATAGTTCTCGACATGTAGAAATTCTTGGAGTTATTTAGCTCTAAGTGAAGTATACTCTTTATTGTAGAGTATGATAGTTCTTTTGAACTATGATTATCAGTGTAGACAATGATATAAGAAGATGTATCATATATCAATTTCAGTCAGTGTTGAGATTGTTGGAGTTGATTAGAAACGAACATCTTGAAAAGAGTTTTACATCACCAAGTATGGTAAAGGAAGAGTCTTTCAAGATGTATCGGTCGAAAACAATTGAAGTTTGTATGACTTTTTCTTTATTTTATATTCTTGCCTTAGACTGTTGTGAGATGTAGTTAGATATTTACTTTGGAAAGTGTTGAGTCGTGGGGGGCTTGAGAAAAGTTTATGTGTTGTAAGAATATCCTCATAGTGTTATTTTCTAGTCGTCATTAGACAACAATCGTGGTATTTTCTCCAGTTTGGAGTTTTTCTACATTAAATTCTTGTGCTCTCTTATTATATTCATTCATTCTATTGCATTTTTTCCAACACCTTACTACCAAATGGAGAAAAAAAAAATACTATTTAAACGCTATGAAGCTCTCTTTCAAAATTCTCTAGATACGAAACTTTCTTTAAATTTGTGGAACTCAAAATCACATATGGCACAATGAATAATATTTCATTACTAAGGCCACCAGTAAGTATAGTCTCATATAGGCACTTTTATTGGGGAAAAATAAAAATGTGGTGCTTATTTGGAGAATAGCTTATATATAGCTACTCCATCCGCTGGCTCAACATTATTTTATATTAAAAAAGCTTATTATTGTTGATATGTGATGAAATAAAATTGTTAATGAGAATTATTTACCAAACTTTTTTAGATTATGTGTCGGAAGGATTGGGTGCTTTTTCTTTTACCAAAATAAACTCATCTCATTTCAATATGGATAAAAGTCTCAATACAAGTTGGAATCAAATCAAAACACATAGAGCTAGCAGCATATGATCTTGATGCCCTCGTAAGCGTATGAGCCACAAGATTAGCTTGTCTCCGAATGAAGCTTACCTGAAAGCTTTGAAAACAAGAATGAAAACGTCTACAATGAGAAATAATAGCACCAAAATCAGAATTAGAGTTTAAGTCGTTCTTCACACCATTAACCACTGGTAAGCAATCCAACTCAATGGATACCGATGTGTTTACCGTGATTTTTGGTAAACACCGCTAGTTACACGTGTGTGTTGCTTGCGAGATCAACTAGAAACATCTCAGAACATTTGTGAATTAAAGTTTTATTAAAGTTATTGATGTTTATGATGATAACTGTTTTAATGGAGTAAAACGATGAAGAAATGCATGTATTTAAGAAGAAATGCAAAAATGCAATGAATTGTAATAAAGTGCAGAAAGTATAAATAAAGGAAAGGAAATCGAAAAACAGTAAATTGCAAGAATTTGTAAAGAAGAACCAGTAAACTGCAGAAATCTTTAAAGAAATAGTAAATAGATTGCTGAATGTAAGAGGTTTGGTACGCAGATCACATACATTGTTCTTCAGTAACTCGTTTTTCTCTTATACGGAAGTATGAGTATTTTCTGAACGTTTGTATAGAATGAAATTGCGACCTTTAACTCTACGAGAAAACTCCTATTTATAATAAAAGAAAAACAATAACCGCTCAGCGGTTTTTCTAAATAAAATAACTGTTATTTCGACTAGATAACTGCTCCATCTTTCGACCACATCGCTGCTGTCCTTTCTACCAACACTCTTTGACTTAACCTGTTATCTGAATGTTGTTCAACTTCCTGTCGAAACTACTAGCTTCAGCTTTCCAATTTTCGCTAAGTTATGTGCTACGTTGATTCTTCCTGTACACAGCTTCTCGTTGTCGAAATATCAAGCCTTCTTCCTGAATGCAACGAGTCAAACCTTGTTGACATATAAATGCCAACGCTTTCGACAACAACACTGCTTTGTCTTCGACTAAACTCTTTAACGTCTTTCTCGTCGAAAACTTTGTCTTTAAACTCTCAGTTTCATTAAGCCTTAGGCATAGTCGAAATTACTCTTCACAACACCTTTCTCAATGTCAAATATCAACATCTCTTCTTTAAAATGACAAGTCAGCATTATTGACTGCATTTAATTGAACCTGTCGAAAATGCAGGCTAACAAATTTCCCCCCAAAAAGACGTTTTTGACTGAATTCTTGAATGAAGATAGAAAATGACTTTTTTTGAAAATTTTTTCGACTATCCCATGAAATCTTATGTTATCATTTCATATCTTTTCTCAGAATATGAGGGGACGTTTCTGGGAAAAAGTATAGCTTGCTGGCGCCTTCTTCCAACGAGATTGCGCCATGTTCGCAAAGTTAACTGTTGCGATTTTCCACAATCCCACGTTTCCCACTAAAGCCACGATTACCAACATATTTTATTATTATTATTTTTTTAAAAAAAAACGTGGTAAAACGGCTATAAAAAGAAGTTGTACCCTTTCATTTCTCTTTTTCAGAATCTTCATCTTCTTCTTCTTCCCTGCGAACCTCCATTAAACCTTCTTCTGCGAGTATTGTGTTTTCTTCTTCTTCATTTCACGAAACAAACAAACACTACGAAGTGCTTCTATTTCTCCACTAGCTTTCTGTTTCTAACAATGGCGTCTTCTTCCACCATAAAACCTCATACTATAACCTCTGAGAAGAAAACCCTTATTTCTGAACCTGCTCTCACTTTGGAGGAAACACAAATTTACCGGTCTCAGGTACTTATCCCTTTCTCTAAACCTTCAAAGCATGCATTTTTAGGCCCCCTTCCTCTCGCTGATGATGATTCACCTAAGATTAGGGACGTTTTCCCTAGTTATCATAGACTCAGCCCCAGGATCTTCAGTGAGGGTCCACATGTGATGGATTTCATGAGCAACCCGAATAGGGTTTTTCGATCTTCACCACCAACTGAGAAAAACACACTCTATATCGACTGGCTTAACAAGATTGAGTCGAAGAAAGGAGATATTTGGAAGAGTCGGGGAATTTTCGACCTGATTCAAATCTCAAGATATGGGCCTAAGTATCAAAGCCCGATGCTTCTTTCTGCTCTACATTTTTGGGACATCACCACTAATAGTCTTCATTTAAAGTGCGGCATGCTTGCCCCCACTTTGCTTGATGTGGCAGCTATAACGGGTTTGAAACCGTTAGGGGAAATTTTTGACCCTTCTACCCGTACTGTTTGTGAATTTGACTTCAAGAAAGCCAGCTTTAAAGGGTATATTGAAGAGAAACATGTTACCAGATCGAAGGATGTTTTCGATGAAGAGCACATTGCTTTTCTTACTTTCTGGTTATCCTTCTATGTATTCTGTTCTTCGTCACTTCAAGTGGCTAAAATGTACATCCCCCTGGCCATTCAATTACATCAATGTCGAAACATCAACTTGGTCGCCCTTATTTTAGGGTCTCTTTTTGACAGCTTGAGACAAGGGGTTATTGATTTGAAAGGACTTAAACCAGAAGGGAAATACTTGGTCTCTGGACCAATTTGGTTGTTTCAATTGTGGCTCATTGCCACTTTCAATTCAAAATTAATAATGTACATCCCTGATGATTGTCTCGATGTAGTTTCTAACAGAGGGGTTGAAGGTGTACGACTTGCTTTGTTAAAACCTAAACAAATAGGAGTGTCTGTCGAAGATCTCTTTTCACAAGCTTTCGACATGTTTTTTAATTGTACCGAATTTTCTCCTTCCATGGCCCCTTTTGCTGGAAGAACTTATGGACCACCTTGGTTCACTAGGGAATTCCCTGCTGATAACCCTGCTGAAGAGCAAGAGACTAACCAAATTTGGAAGGCATTTTTAACTCCCCAATTGTTATCATCTCGAATCTCTCCTAGGAAATCATCAAACCAATTTGGTGTATTCCCATATCATCCTAGTTTACATGCACGGCAATTTGGGTTGTGTCAACTTCGACCTAGCCCTTTTTTCAGGTCTAAGAAGGAACTGTTGGTTCCTGAGAATGAAGAGGAATGGATAAATCGTCTCAACAATTTTTCTGATGATTCTTTTCATCTTACTCCCCTCCCTTTTGAGCCAACTTTCTCCTGTACCCACAAATTTTCTCAGTGGTGGACAGAGTATCTCCCCAGGAAATTCACTGGTGTCGAAGAGGCTACTCTATTGGTCAAACTAATATCTGCTTTTCCTTCTTCGCAGAAAAAGAAGACCAAGTCGAAAGGTATACATATTCAAGAAATTCGAGCATTTCAACAATACTTCGAAACTGTATATGATCCAACTAATCTTCGTCGAACTGTTTCTCAAGCTGCAAAGGTTTTTAAACAAAAAATCCTTGATAAAATTCCGACTATGATTTTTCCACCTTATGTACCCGATAAATACTTTTTTGCTTTAACACAAAACAAAATTAAATTTCCACCTTTACCAACCAGTGAACTGGCTTTGGCATTTTGGTCACCCATTCCAGACTGGTTTGTATGTGGTTCGACTAAGGCGCTATTTGATTTTTCGAATAAAACAGCTGAGAAAGTAGTTTCGACTAAGCAGGACATATACACTTTTGAGGGTCATCTTCATTTAGATATTCAACATATTCGAATCTTGTCCTCCATTAGAGAAGGTGATTCACAAGACTTCTTAGGGAAAAATAAATTTCTCCTTTGTGCATTTTGTATTAACACTTGTTTGTCGAATATTTGTAGCTGTTCCTATCACATCGTCTTCGACAGATGGCGCAGCAACGAAGAAGACGAAAAAAGATGTTGAAGCTTCGTCAACAAGAAAACAACCTCTCCAAGAAGAAAAACAAAAAGTGAGTACCTCTTTATTTACTCTTTGTATCATCTCCTTATACTCTTCGACTGATCGGTTATCCGTTTTGCAGAGTCGAAAAAGAACAAGTAGCTCCTTAACTTCCAATCCAAAGAAAACAAGAATGGTTAAACCAAGAGTTGTGAGCGATTCAGAGGTCGAAACACTCAATTTCTTGCCTATTTCTATTTACTCACTCTTTTTCCTGCTTATGCTTATATGATTGTTGCGTTTTTCAGTCTGATGAGACACCACTACTCAGGACTAAGCCTGTCAAGGTTCAAGTTCATGAAGCAGAAAGAGATAGAAAGACAAAACATTCTCAAGATGCCTCTAAAACTGTTTCTCAGCAAGCTTCTGTCGAAAGACAGCAAAAAGAAGAAAAAGCTCCAAGAAGGCTTATCAAGAAAATCAAGAGTGCACACTCTTTAGTCGAAAACATCAAAGCTAAGGTGATTGATTGAAGCTTATTATATCTTTTCCGAAAATTTTATTTATCTGTGGTAATACTCACTTTGCTTCATTTTTTAGGGAACTGAAACTATTAACCCTGAAATCCCAACAAAGCAGGTTACGCCTACCTCTACTCACTCCCCTTCAAAAATACTTCTTGCTGGAAAAGGTGTCAAAGAAAAAGAGCAAACACCTGTTGTCGAAGCTACACCGCTGGTCAAAACAGTTCCTCTTGCTGAAAGTGCAAAGGAAGTTTCTGATCATGGCCCAGAGCATGCTGCTATGGACGTCGATGAAAGCCCTGATGCTGGCCAAAGTGGAGCTGAGATCAGCATATCTTCTTCTCCAAACATCGAAGAACAAGAGTATAACGAGGAGGAGGGTGAAGACGACGGTAACAATGAAGGGAAAAGTGAATCCCTTGAGGCAGTTAATCCTCCACGCTCTGTGCCTTCGACACATGACACCACTTTGAGCCCTCAAGAACAAGAGCTTTTGGATCTAAAACGTAAAGACCCTATTGAGGCTTTCAAGCGAATGGTGAGTGGTTTATCCTCAACAGAAAATAAGCCAAGTGTTTCGACTGCCTCTGTTGGCGATTCCTCTGGAGGTCCCAAAGAAGATCTGATTCGAGAACTTCAAGCATCCCTCTTTGAGATAGATCTGTTCAAGGCTATCGAAGCAGATCATATGCTCTCTTACAAACTCAAATCTTTGCTCAACAAACTTAATAATTCTGGCTCCAGTGACTCTCTTTTATGCTTCATTGTCGAATTTGAGCCTTTACTGGAGCAGATTTCCAGAGATATACAGAAAAGGAATAGCATTGTTGTGAACAAGGAGCGTGAGCTTGAGCTTCTGAGAGAAGAAAGTGCCGCTGTCGAAGCCTCAGAAAGCAAGATTTCGACCCAGGAAATTCAAGCAGCAACTAATTCTAAGGAGATAGCTGACTGTGATGCGAACATTTCAGCATACCAGGCTCAAATCAAGGAGTTGCGGTCGAAGATTGAAGCGGAAGAAAAGAAGAAAATTTCTATTCAACAGAGATCTTCAATTCCTTTAGAGAATGCACTTCGATCTGAGGCAACCTTGGCTATCGAACACTTGGAGAGGGTTCAGAGACATGATGAGGCAGTTAAGAGGCTAACTGAGGAAGAATCCCTCTTAAATACTAGATTGAGGCATGCCAGAGTAGCCTTTGAGAGGCTTAAAGTTTCTTTTGTAATTTAGTTTTCAATTCGTATTCTGACAGCATTTTACTCAATTTGTATTTCAACAATATTCTTTGGCATGAGTGCCATGTTTATATTCTCCCGTTCTCTTAATTTTGCGTTATTTTAATTTCTTGCAACACTGGCTTATATCTTTTTAAGTACTTGCCATTTATACGCAAAATTATCAGCCTTTAACTCTTCGACTTCATAAGCACCGTTTGAGAAAACTCGTAAAATTTTAAATGGCCCTTCCCAATTTGGTGACCATTTACCTAAGGCTCTATCTTTTTTGTCCATAGGTAGGATAACTTTCCACACAAAGTCCCCAATGACAAAAGTTTTTGATTTAACCTTTTTGTTGTAGGCTTTAGCTACTCTTTCTTTTTGCCTTGTAAGGATATCTAATGCAAATAACCTTTCTTCGTCTAAATCAACCAATTCGTCTAAAATCATGTCCCAATAATGATCTGATGGGATCTCAAATTGCCTTTGAATTCTGGTTGACTGTAGATATATTTCGACAGGTAATACTGCATCATGCCCAAAGGTGAGTTTGAATGGAGTAGTGTTAATTGATTCTCTAGGAGAATTTCGACAAGCCCATAATGCTTGATCAAGAGTTTTGTGCCAATTCTTTGGCTTTTGCCCAATATGTTTTTTAATCAAATTAATGATAATTTTATTGGCTGCTTCGACTTGACCATTTGCTTGAGCATAATATGGTGTCGAACTTAATAACTTAAATCCATTTTCAGAGGTAAAATTTACCATTTTCCGACCAGTAAAAACTGAGCCTTGATCTGTGGTAATGGTTTCTGGTATCCCAAACCTATATAAAATATGGTTTTGAATAAAGTCCATTACTGCCTCTTGGTCTACTTTAGCTAAGGGAATAGCTTCGACCCATTTAGTGAAGTAGTCAATACCCACTAATATATAACGGTGGCCTTTCGACGACGTTGGTTTAATTTCACCAATTATGTCTAAGGCCCAACCTCTAAACGACCAAGGTTTTACTATTGAATGTAATTCACTTGCAGGTACGTGTTGTACTCCTGCGTGTTTTTGACATTCTTGGCATCCTTTAGCAAAGTCTATGCAATCTTTTAGCATAGTTGGCCAGTATACTCCTTGTCGAAACAAGAGCCATTTCATCTTGTGGCCTACTTGGTGAGACCCACAAGCTCCACCATGAGTATTGGATGTTGCTAAGTATGCCTCATTTTCACTAAGGCATTTAAGCAAAACTCCTTCAGGAGTTTTCTTGAACAACTCGTTTCCAATAATCACGTAGCTCAATGCCCTATACTTGGTTTTTCGATTTGTTGTTCCTGTTGGGTTTTCCAAGTATTCGATAATTGGTTTTCGCCAATCATCATTCGACATATTGTCAATGGCAAAATTTCGCCATTTTCACTTGGAGGAAATAATAATTCTGACTTGTCTGCCCCCCCCCCCCCAAGTTTTGGCATTGACAATTCATCTTCAGAACAATCCGTCGAAATTAATTTCTCCTTGATCTCTATTAATTCACTGAATTTTGTTGGAGAAACTCTATAGCCTGAAGCAATTTGTGCCAAGTCATTTGCTTCGTGATTTTCAATTCGAGGTATATGCTCAATGTTCACGTAGTCGAAGCGTTTTAACAGAGCATTAGCAGTGACGAAGTATATGATTAAATTCTCTTTAATGCATTTATACTCCTTAGTTAATTGCTTCACCACTAATTCAGAGTCACCTCTAATTTCGACAGCCTTTGCCCCCAGCTCTATCAAAACTTCTAAACCTGTTATCAAGGCTTCATACTCGGCCTCATTATAAGAGCAAAGTTCTTTAATTTTAAATTTATATTTCGTTGGTATTTTTGTTGGCGAAATAATTAATATTCCAATTCCAGAACCATTTCTATGGCTTGACCAGTCGAAATATAATGTCCAAGGTCGAATATTCATATGATTAATTGTTACTTCGACCAATGAATGGTCAACAATAAAGTCTGCAACAATTTGCCCTTTGATAGCTTTCAAAGGTTGATACGTTAATGAATATTCAGAAAGGGCTAAAGCCCATTTACCAATTCGACTGTGCAATATAGGTTTCGACAGCATATGTTTAATAATATCAAAATGAGAATAAACATACACATCAATTGGTTTTATATATTGCTTTAATTTGGTACAAGAGAAATACAAACAAAGGCACAATTTCTCCGTTGGATGATATCTAGTTTCAGCATCATTTAAAACTCTACTAAGGTAATATATGGCTCTTTCGACACCATTATCATCCTCTTGCGCCAACATGCTACCTATTGTTAGCTCTGATGCTGCTATATACAATTTCATCACCTTATCTCTAATAGGTGGTAACAAAATAGGTGGTTTAACTAGATAAGCTTTAATCTCGTCGAAGGCCTGTTGGTGTTCTAGATCCCATTTGAACACGTCTTCTTTCTTCAGTCGAAGCAAGGGCGAGACAACTTGAGTTTTGCCACTTAGGTTTGAGATGAACTTTCTTAGGAAATTGATCTTTCCTAATAATGACTGGAGCTCTTTTTTGGTCCAAGGAGCCTTCGTTTCCATGATTGCTTTCATCTTGTTTTGATTTATTTCAATGCCTTTTTTGTGGACAACAAATCCCAAGAAGTCACCTGGCAGTTCTGATGAAGTTGCTTTTGAGTAGTCTTTCGATTTCCTCTTTTATCTTCGACAGAATCTGCGGTGCAAATATTCTTGGTGTTTGCTTCACTGGTTTTCTATCTGGTCAAATGGGCAGCTTCAATTCAACCACTTCCCGACGCAGTCCAGGCATTTCATTATAGTCCCAGGCGAAGCAATCCTGGTATTCTTTTAAAAGCTCAATGGTTCGATCTCTCAAACCTTTGTCGATTTTGGCACTGATAAACGTTGGCCTTTTTATGGAGCCATCTCCTAAATCAACTTCCTCTAAAGGATCTTGAGCTTTAATCCTCTTGGTCGAACCCATTGGGTCTTTTTCAAAACCTAAAAGTTCGTCATCATAGACGCAGTCAAGCCTTTGGCCTTTGACCATATTATCTACTTCATTGTTAACTTCAGTGGTTTGATTAACCATCATTGGTTCTTCTGTGGTTTGTTTAACCATCATTTGTTCTATTTCGGCTTCCAACGCCGCATTTTGCTTATTTTCGGCCACATAGGCCGTAATTCGATCCCATATGTTGGGTGTAGACATCATCAACATCTATGGACCGTCCCATCCTGTAGGCTTACAGAAGCCTCTTGGACGAGTTGATTCTTCAATCACTTCCCTCTCCCAAATGAAGCCGTGGGTAGGGTGTAGATCAAGTGAAGCATATATATTGTCCTGAGGGACATATGCTGTGTCAGAGGGAGTACATGGCGCTATGTTCGCCAATTGTTTGTCAAAAGTATGTTTGGTGATATGGTCAACTTCAGCCAAAAAATAGCTTTGGTCACCTTCCACGTTTTTGACAAGGCCATCCTCTCTCCAGATGGAAATCCTCTGATGGAGTGTTGAAGGGACTGCCCCAACTCCGTGGATCCACTCTCGACCAAGCAATAAATTGAAATTGGCCTTGGTAGGAATAACCATAAACATGGTTAATCTCTTAACACTTCCCACCACCAACTCCACCTCTATGGCTCCCAAGGAATAGCCAGATTTTCCCTCATAATTGGTGAGAACAATGTTGTGTGGCCTTAGATCGGTATCTGATTTACCGATTTTTGCCAACTTCTGTTGAGGCATTAAATTCACCGCAGCTCCTCCGTCGACGAGAACCTTGTTAACACCTACATTATTAACTTTGGCCTGAATAAACAAAGGCTTTAAATGGTACTTCATGCCTCCATTTGGGTGTTCAAAAACTGCACTTTGTTCCTCCATGCAGCCATTGTTGAGTACATAATAGCAAATTGGCTTATGCTTAGCCATATCTTGGTCGAAGTCTTGCTCGACTTCGTTGACTTCCGATATCACATCGAACTCAATGGGAAGTATTGAGACGACACATATGATGTCGAAATCAGGCTGAGTCTGAAAAGTCAGATCCCATCTCTTCGTCATCCAGGTTAAGGCCTTCTTCTGGGTTGAGGCCTTCTTTGACAACCGTAAGAGGAGGAAAAATCCTCTCTGTGGCAGGCTTTCTTTGCACTTCGACAGACGAGGCTATTTACTTTCCCTTGTTGGTGGCTGGATTTCCACTTCTCTCAGCAGCAATGAATTTCATTTGGCGTTGATGTCTCCGCCATTGTGTTTTGGTCATGGGATTTTTCCCCTTGTAATTTTTATTATAGACATACTTATTTGAATCGTATGTCTTATTCTGGGTCATGGCACTCGAGCTTCCCTGCACCATTTTTAAAGAGTACCCTGCATCTTTTCCTCCTGAATGCACCCATCTTTCGACAGGTGATTTTTGTGGGTGGCGCAAATGTTTTCGCTCCCTTATGAGTTGGAGGTGTCACTTTGAATGGGATACCTCTTTGATTGAAGCTAAATTTTGGCCTGTTATCAACCCATGCATTCTTTCTCTTTTGCTGAGGAGTAGAATGTTCAAGGCTTTTTGCAGCCTCCTTATCAAATACTGAACTGCACCTGGGGCACATCATCACTTCAGTATTGTTGATTTTGCATCTATTGAGGAAATCAATCAATTCCTCTTCAGCTTTTAGGTATACCACCTGCATTTGATCTTCATGCATTTTGACAATTGTCTCAGATCTTTCAGCACTTTTCGACATACTGGTGTTTCCAGCAGTGTCTTGACTAGCTTCGACAACGAGAATATCAATTTCAGTATAATTTGCCTCTGCAGTTGGCAAAGGATTGCTGTCGATTTGCATTGAAGTTTTTGACTTATCATCAAACTTTAGCCTCCCTTCACTTAGTGCTTTCTGAACCAAGTCCCTGAAAAGAACACATCGAGAAGTGTTATGGCCTAAAAAATTATGATATTTGCAATATCCTCTTTTCTTTTGTTGTTCTAATGGTGGTATTTTTAGGCCTTTAGGCACTAAAATCTGGCCATCAGAAACCAACAAATCAAATTTTGGTCACACTTTGTGACGTCGAAGGTATATGTTTTTGCAATATATTTGTCATTTTTTGGTTCGACAGGATTTTTCCCATCAGAAGGCCTCAATAACTTACAAGTATATGGAGGTCCGGGCTTTAGTTCCGCCACATTAACCTCTTCTTCGACCTCTTCATATGATATGTCGAAGTCTTGGTCACTATCGTTAGTATTAACATAAGCAACCTTTTCCTTTTTATTAAATCGATTAGTTCTCGCCTTCTCATCTTTAAGCCTTTCGACTTGTCGAACTCTGTCAGCCAATTGAGCCATGTCTCTCAGGTGTAAAGTGTCTAACTTTTTCCTAATGGAATAATCTAGGCCTCCAGCAGCCAATTCTTTAAGGCTAATCTTGCATTGGCCCATGTAGAATTGTTCATGAAACGCTTTTGCTAATTGATTCCAATTAAACATGGAATGCGGGGGGTAATGTGGTGAACCATGTGAATGCATTTTTTGTTAAAGAATTTGGGAAATATTTCATTCTTAAATTCTCATTTTGCGCTATGTCACCAGCCTCAGTCAAATATCGTGCAATATGTTCGACAGTGGATTCGCTGGTTTCTCCAGCAAATTTTGTGAATTTAGGGATTTTCCATCCCCTAGGCAAATCTGTTTGTGTCACATATTCCGACAGGGGAGACACAAAATTAGGTCTATGCAAACCTAAGTTAAGACCATTTTGGGCTAAAATTGTTTCGACAAGATTTGCCAAATTATTTTGATTACCAAAGTTGTTTTGCTGAACATGTCTTATTACTTCGTCAGCATCTTGGTTTCTATTAACTAATACCACTTCAGGCACAGGTTCTTCGATAGCCATTATTTGTCTTTGATTGACAAGAATTGCATAGTTGGGCCTTTCGACGGGTAATTCAACAGGCCTAACATTTTGGACTTGGGGAATTTGCTGGTTGTGCACTGGTGGAGTGCCAAAGAAATCAGCAATTCGACCCATTTGTGTAGCTAACATTTGGTAACTGTCATTTGTGTTCTGAATTAATGGGTTAAACACTGTACCAATTTGTTGTGTTAGCATATTAACCATATCGTGGTTACTATCATCCATCTGTTGCCTTAATGCCAACAAAGACGAAGTAGTTATTGAAGGCTGTGGATTTCGACTATAAATATTTTTTGGGGAATTATTTATAGGTGAAAAACTTGAGGCTAAGTTTTCTGTATACGTAGATGCATTTGTTTGAAGCCCTGCCATCATGGCTGTTGGCATGCCATATGGGTAATTTCTACCATTCATGAAATTGAATGGCATATTCCCCATCATGGAGTTTGCCATAAAGGGCATAGTCGGATTTAAATTAGATGATACAGGGACCACATTCGACAACGGGTTAATGGTAGGAGTAGTTGTTGCAGTTATCCCCATAACTGTCGAAGAAGGAATCAGAGCAGTTATTCCTGGAGCGGTTATTCCTGGAGCGGTTATTCCTGTAATGGTTGGAGAAGATGCAGGAGCAGTTACTCCTGGGACAGATACAGGAGCGGTTACTCCTGACATATTTGCAGCGTTTGTATTGTTAACTGACGCTTGAGAATGAGCGTTTGATGTAGAAGCATCATTCATGTTTGAGCGTGGCATTTCAGTAATACGCCTACCACTTCTTAAATGCATGCAAAGTGTAAACTACTGGTTTTGTGTTTGATAACAAACCCAGAATTGTTTAGTAAAACTTTTAATAATTAGCACAAACGTCCCACCGGGCGTGCCAATTTGTTTACCGTGATTTTTGGTAAACACCGCTAGTTACACGTGTGTGTTGCTTGCGAGATCAACTAGAAACGTCTCAGAACATTTGTGAATTAAAGTTTTATTAAAGTTATTGATGTTTATGATGATAACTGTTTTAATGGAGTAAAACGATGAAGAAATGCATGTATTTAAGAAGAAATGCAAAAATGCAATGAATTGTAATAAAGTGCAGAAAGTGTAAATAAAGGAAAGGAAATCGAAAAACAGTAAATTGCAGGAATTTGTAAAGAAGAACCAGTAAACTGCAGAAATCTTTAAAGAAATAGTAAATAGATTACTGAATGTAAGAGGTTTGGTACGCAGATCACATACATTGTTCTTCAGTAACTCGTTTTTCTCTTATGCAGAAGTATGAGTATTTTCTGAACGTTTGTATAGAATGAAATTGCGACCTTTAACTCTATGAGAAAACTCCTATTTATAATAAAAGAAAAACAATAACCGCTCAGCGGTTTTCTAAATAAAATAACTGTTATTTCGACTAGATAAGACTAGATAACTGCTCCATCTTTCGACCACATTGCTGCTGTCCTTTCTACCAGCACTCTTTGACTTAACCTGTTATCTGAATGTTGTTCAACTTCCTGTACACAACTTCTCGTTGTCGAAATATCAAGCCTTCTTCCTGAATGCAACGAGTCAAACCTTGTTGACATATAAATGCCCACGCTTTCGACAACAACACTGCTATGTCTTCGACTAAACTCTTTAACGTCTTTCTCGTCGAAAACTTTGTCTTTAAACTCTCAGTTTCATTAAGCCTTAGGCATAGTCGAAATTACTCTTCACAACACCTTTCTCAATGTCAAATATCAACATCTCTTCTTTAAAATGACAAGTCAGCATTATTGACTGCATTTAATTGAACCTGTCGAAAATGCAGGCTAACGCGATGTCAGACCCAACTCTATCAACCAAAGTAATGTTGTCTAAGTCCCAATGCTTCTGCCTCCTGATCAGGTGTTGGAGTACCATGAAACCACATGTCATCCCCTTGTAGAATTCCCCCAAGTGACCGCGAATGCACATTCCAAATCCATATTTGTTTTCTGCGGTGAAGAGTGCAGCATCTATGTTGCATTTGAGCTTCCTGACACTTGGTTTTCTGCCATTGAAGATCCCTTGGATGTTGCTGATCCGTATGTCTAGCTGTACCGTGAGTTGTTGACTTTGCTCTCTTCCATTCATACAAAAAATCCAGCGCCTTGTTCACTGCTATACCAACCAATTGCATTGTCCCTTCCCAGACTTTTTCATTACGTCGCCCCCATATTGCCCAAACCATCATAACAAGCTTTGCGAATTTTGTTTCGGAGAGTGACTGAATTAGCTTAAATAAGCATTCCGAAAATCCCTCTGCATCAGACCTTGCGCGCTGCACATCCACCAACAAATCAAATAGCCTCCGCATGGTGACTGATAAGTCTGCTTTGCATACAGTTTTGTTGGTCCGAAACTAGGTGTTTTTATATTGAATTTGGGAAATTACGTTGATCTTGGACCACAAAATACCACATTTGTTATAACCATTATTTTTCAGGTGCAAATTGATGTTTTGGATCATGTTAAAGCTTGGAAGAATATGTTGAGTTGCTAAGAGTTCTACCGTGTGCCCAAGGATGCGTCTGCCGAGCATTTGGAGCGCCTACTACTTCAAATATCTACTACAAAGCGCCCAAGCGCTTCTGCATGCACTTGGGGCGCTTCTGCATCTGTTGCTTCTGTTTGCCATGCGCCCAAGCACTTTTGCATGCGCTTGGGGCGCTTTCTGCATCTGTGATTCTGTCTACCATGCGCCCAAGCGCTTCTGCATGTGCTTGGGGCGCTTTCTGCAGTGATTCTGTCATGCTGATAAGTCTATTTTTAGAGTCTTTTTAATAGTTATTTTATTAAGTCTTTTTAGTATTTTAATTATATTTTTGTTCTATTTTACTGCAAATGTTTACTTTTTATCTTCAGGTTTTATTTTGAAGCAATTTGGGCTGCTTAAAGTCTCAGCAGGACAGAATTCGACTGGATCTCCCAGAATTCGACTGCATCTTCCAGATTTCGACTGGATCTCCCAGAATTCGACTGGATCTCCCAGAATTCGACTGCATCTTCCAGAATTCGACTGGATCTCCCAGAATTCGACTGGATCTCTCAGAATTCGACAGCATCTGTCTCAGCAGGCCAGAATTCGACTGCATCTTCCAGAATTCGACTGGATCTCCCAGAATTCGACTGGATCTCTCAGAATTCGACAGCATCTGTCTCAGCAGGCCAGAATTCGACAGCATCTGTCTCAGCAGGCCAGAATTCGACTGCTTCTATCTCAGCAAGCCAGAATTCGACTGGATCTCCCAGAAATCTGCTGCATCAGTCGAAATTACCTTGCCCACTTGTTGATGGATATTTTTGCCCACTTTTTGATGACCATGTGCTTTGACCACTTGCTCATGTGCATTGTCCACTTGAGGATGGCTCTTTGATGACTACCTTGGCCAACTTGATTTGCCACTTTTTCCTCTTTTGGACCATTTTGCCCCTCATATTTTCCTATAAATAGAGGCTTGATCCTCACTTGTACCTAAGCTTGAATTTTGTTAGAAAATCAATGACAAAGGCTCTCTAATTATTCATGACTTCAATTTACTCTTCATGCTTTTTATGATTCTTGTTTATTTACTTTCTTGCCCTTTAAATTCTTGCTATTTATTTTCTTGCTCTTCTTCTTTCCAAGTCATTTACTTTCTTGCCCTTTAAATTCTTGCTATTTATTTTCCAAGTCATTTACTTTCATTGCTATTTAAATTCTCGCTCTTTACTTTTCGCTCTTTACTTTTTGCTCTTTACTTTTTCGCTCTTTTATTTTCCCTGCTATTTACTTTCTTGCCCTTTTATTTTTCAAGTCATTTACTTTCATTGCTATTTAATTTCTCGCTCTTTACTTTTCGCTCTTTACTTTTTCGCTCCTTTATTTTCCTTGTTATTTACTCTTTTGCCCTTTAAATTTCTAAGTCAAGTAAACTACTGGCAAGTCAAGTAAATTACTGGCAAGTCAAGTAAATTACTGGCAATTTACTTTTCAAGCAATTTACTTTCTTGTCATTTACAATTCCGCTATTTATGATTTTGCACTTTACCGCTTTCTTTTATTTCTCGCTATTTAACTTTATGTTTTCTTCTTTTATTTTCTTTTCTCCTCTTTTGTCTACAATGATCATGAGTGAGTAGACTTTACTAAAATATTCCTTCTTTCCAAAAACACTTTCTTTTCAGTTAATCAACTTTGAAAAATTAGATTGGTATTCACCTAGGCTCTCCCTGTGGATCGATAACTCTTTTATTACGCGATACGACCCGTGCACTTGCGGGGCTATCAAGTTTTTGGCGCCGTTGCCGGGGAGGCAGTGATATTAATTAAAATTTTCGAAACCGGTTAGACTGAAATTTTATTTTCTTTATTTTTACTTTTTCTTCTCTTGTCCCTCGAATGCGAAGAACCAGAAGTTTCGGTGAAACTGTTCAACAAATTCCCGAAATCGAAAGGTTCTTACATAGAAGGAGGAGAGAAATTCCCGATAACCAAATGGCGGCTAATGAAAATCGTGCTCTCAAAGAGTACGCAACACCTTTAGCAGAACCATCGGCTGCCATTGTACATCCAAATGTGGAAGCAAATAATTTTGAACTCAAATCATCTCTGCTTTCAATGGTTCAACAAAACCAATTTTCTGGTTTTCCCACGGAGGACCCAAATCTTCATATTTCAATTTTTCTGGAATACTGTGGGACTCTCAAATTAAACGGGGTACCTCAAGATGCCATAAGACTAAAGCTCTTCCCTTTTTCATTAAGGGATAGAGCAAGAGCATGGCTACATTCTTTGCCTTCGGAATCCATTACCAGCTGGGGCCAATTAAAACAAGCCTTTCTTACTAGGTTCTTTCCCCCAAGTAAAACAGCTCAAATGAGAAGTCAAATTACTCGATTTTCTCAAAACAACGGGGAATCTCTTTATGATGCTTGGGAACGTTTCAAAGAAATGTTAAGGCTATGCCCCCATCATGGACTAGAGAAATGGCTCGTTGTTCATACATTTTATAATGGATTACAATATGCAACTAGAATGACTGTTGATGCAGCTGCAGGTGGAGCTTTGATGAACAAAAATTTTACTGAAGCTTATGCACTCATTGAAGATATGGCTCAAAACCATTGTCAATGGGCAAGTGAGCGAGCCATAGCAGATAAACCAGCATCGTCAAAAGAGCCAGGTAAGTATGAAATATCCGCTGTTGATCATCTTGCCTCAAAAGTGGACGCACTTTTTCAAAAATTTGAAAAATTAAATGTAAGTGCCGTTTCACAAACTTTTTCTCCTACTACTCCACCATGTGAATTATGTGGGGTTGTTGGCCATATTGGAGCTAAATGCCAGCTTGAGGCATCTAGTACTGGAAATGAGCATATAAACTATGCTCAAAAAGAAGATCCATTTTCAAATACTTATAATTCTGGGTGGAGAAATCATCCAAATTTTTCTTATAAAAATCCTCCACTCAATCCAGCACCTAGACCACCTCCTGTCTTTCAAAATCAAAGCGTTTTTAACAACCCACAAAACAGCCCGCAAAAGTCGAACTTAGAATTTTTGATGGAAAAATTTGTGTCATCTCAAACAAAACAAAATGAAGAATTCAAAAATCAAACATGTTATTTGAATGACACACTTATCAAATTAGGATCAAAAATCGACTCTATTGCCACTCACAGTAAGATGCTTGAAAATCAAATAACTCAAGTGGCAACACAGGTGGCTTCATCCTCTAAATCTTCGGGGGTATTTCCTAGACAGCCTGAACAAAATCTAAATGGCCAAATATATGCTGTCACCCTTAGAAGCGAAAAACAATTAGAGGAACCAAGAGCAAACCAAGAAAAAATTGTGAGTGAAAAACATAATTCACCTTGTGAGCAAGAAGAGAAAGAAAAAGAGAAGGAACCAGAAAAAGAAAGAGAAGAACCATACATCCCCCACCACCATACAAACCATCTCCTTTATCTTATTTTTCACCTTCCTTTGTGAAAAAAATAACATTTGATCAGGGGGGAATTGTAAAAAAGATCTTATTGCTTACACAACTTCCATTTTACAAGCCATGGGATCTAGGAATATGCTTTCATTCTTCATATGTCACTTGGTCTCTATGCTTCAAGCAATGGGACCCAGGAATAACTTTATAAAGGGAAAAGGTCAAGCTAATGACCATAAACGAGCGCTGCGTGGGAGGCAACCCACGGCTTAATGTATTTTTCGATTTGTTGAAAAATAAAATACCCCAGGGAGTATCCTGAACCAGACAGCCAGGTGAGCTCTCCTAAACCCCTTTTGTTTTATTTGAAAAATCATTGAGGACAATGCCTAGTCCAAGCATGGGGGGGTATTTTATTGCTTTTATTAGGAATGTCTTTATTGCTTTGCCAAGTTTTTATCTTTTTTGTACTTTGAGTTGTATCTGCTCCCTCCATCACGAAACTTTGTGAACCCTAAAGCATGTTTTAGATAAGCCTTTTCTGGACAAAAATAAATTTTTCAATTTTTCATTAGCAATCATCTAGGTGGACTGGTTGGGAACAACAAAAATTGTATCATGGTTCGATTTCTACTTCTAGGGCTTTTTCACACACACACTATTGAGACTATTTTCAGTTATTAATACAAATAGAGAGACTGAAAAGAAACTAGTAACCTGGTTCTCTTGGTGACATTTACTAGATGCGCGGTTACTGGAGAAAAACGTCTGAGTTGGGGTATTAAAAAAAAAAAATTGCAAAACCAATTCAAAATGCAAAAATTGGTGCATTTTAAATGTCAAAATGAATGGTTAGCATATAAAATCAAAAAGAAAAGAAAAAAAAATGCTTGAATACCCAACGTATAAAGACCCTCCTTTGAGACCCGGTCTTAGTGAATGGAGGACCCAAACTTAAGAATGCTGGAGAACCGGTTCTATGATGACATGGATATCCTCTCTAATGTATTGATACTTTAAATTTGTCTCCCAATTCCACAAGAAGCCCAAAAATAGTAGCTCTCAAACCAAAGTCTTAGAATTGCCCCACAGTTCACTTAAGGTTTCGATATGAAAATAATTTTCCTTCAGAATGGGCCTAAAGATTTACACTGTTTTTGCTTGAGGACAAGCAAAGGTTCAAGCATAGGGGAGTTTGATAAGTCTATTTTTAGAGTCTTTTTAATAGTTATTTTATTAAGTCTTTTTAGTATTTTAATTATATTTTTGTTCTATTTTACTGCAAATGTTTACTTTTTATCTTCAGGTTTTATTTTGAAGCAATTTGGGCTGCTTAAAGTCTCAGCAGGTCAGAATTCGACTGGATCTCCCAGAATTCGACTGCATCTTCCAGATTTCGACTGGATCTCCCAGAATTCGACTGGATCTCCCAGAATTCGACTGCATCTTCCAGAATTCGACTGGATCTCCCAGAATTCGACTGGATCTCTCAGAATTCGACAGCATCTGTCTCAGCAGGCCAGAATTCGACTGCATCTTCCAGAATTCGACTGGATCTCCCAGAATTCGACTAGATCTCTCAGAATTCGACAGCATCTGTCTCAGCAGGCCAGAATTCGACAGCATCTGTCTCAGCAGGCCAGAATTCGACTGCTTCTATCTCAGCAAGCCAGAATTCGACTGGATCTCCCAGAAATCTGCTGCATCAGTCGAAATTACCTTGTCCACTTGTTGATGGATATTTTTGCCCACTTTTTGATGACCATGTGCTTTGACCACTTGCTCATGTGCATTGTCCACTTGAGGATGGCTCTTTGATGACTACCTTGGCCAACTTGATTTGCCACTTTTTCCTCTTTTGGACCATTTTGCCCCTCATATTTTCCTATAAATAGAGGCTTGATCCTCACTTGTACCTAAGCTTGAATTTTGTTAGAAAATCAATGACAAAGGCTCTCTAATTATTCATGACTTCAATTTACTCTTCATGCTTTTTATGATTCTTGTTTATTTACTTTCTTGCCCTTTAAATTCTTGCTATTTATTTTCTTGCCCTTCTTCTTTCCAAGTCATTTACTTTCTTGCCCTTTAAATTCTTGCTATTTATTTTCCAAGTCATTTACTTTCATTGCTATTTAAATTCTCGCTCTTTACTTTTCGCTCTTTACTTTTTGCTCTTTACTTTTTCGCTCTTTTATTTTCCCTGCTATTTACTTTCTTGCCCTTTTATTTTTCAAGTCATTTACTTTCATTGCTATTTAATTTCTCGCTCTTTACTTTTCGCTCTTTACTTTTTCGCTCCTTTATTTTCCTTGTTATTTACTTTTTTGCCCTTTAAATTTCTAAGTCAAGTAAACTACTGGCAAGTCAAGTAAATTACTGGCAAGTCAAGTAAATTACTGGCAATTTACTTTTCAAGCAATTTACTTTCTTGTCATTTACAATTCCGCTATTTATGATTTTGCACTTTACCGCTTTCTTTTATTTCTCGCTATTTAACTTTATGTTTTCTTCTTTTATTTTCTTTTCTCCTCTTTTGTCTACAATGATCATGAGTGAGTAGACTTTACTAAAATATTCCTTCTTTCCAAAAACACTTTCTTTTCAGTTAATCAACTTTGAAAAATTAGATTGGTATTCACCTAGGCTCTCCCTGTGGATCGATAACTCTTTTATTACGCGATACGACCCGTGCACTTGCGGGGCTATCAAGTTTTTGATGCCATGCGCCCAAGCGCTTCTGTCGTGCGCTTGGGCGCTTTTGCTCTGCGATTTGGATTTAAGTTGCAATTTTCATCCAACTTAGGGATCTTTTTGCCACTTTCTTGACCTAAATTAGAGAGAGCAAGGGAGGCGACCAATGACTCAACACCCTTCATCACCATTGAAGATTCAAGGCTTGGGAACAAGATTTTGGAGCTTCAATGTGGTCATTCTCTCCATTGAGTTTGGTTTTATGCTTTCTTTCTTCTTTATCTATGTCTAGCTAAACCCTTTTGGGTTAGGGATGAATGAACATTGATGAATCACTATTGTCTCTGGTTTTGATTGTTTTAAATGTCATATTCCCTCTTGCTTTGTGTGTTTAATCTATGTTCTTAATGCTTTTCACGATTTGATCACCCATGGAATGATTTATGGTTCATCTATGAAATGGAAGTTTTACATTTGAATGCTTTAGATTGAATGCCTTCAATTCTTAGTCTAGGAATAGCCTCGAAGTTGTTGTATCTTGCAAATTCTTGATTCTAATGCTTGTTGTCAACTATATTCTCTTAAGGAATTAGGGTTTTTAGTTTTTCACAAAGGGTTATTCACCTAAGGAATTAGGGATTAATTAATGTTGTGGGTTTGATAACAAAGTAAAAGAGGGGGTTATTTTCCTTGTTAAATCAGTTTGCAATAGTGTGAAGTCAATAGAAGTTCATTCCTAACTTATTTTATCATCTCGTTAACTTTGCGTTCTTCAGATATTTATCAAAAATACAAAAACATTTTATTATATTTACTTTAAAGTTCTTGTTACTTTACCATATCACTCAAACTCCGGTTCATTTGTATTCGTTTAGTTGTTTTTTACGTTTATTGGTATTTGCATTCGATCCTTGAGTTCGACACTCGGTCTTACCGTTTTATTATTACTTGCGACGATTTGGTACACTTGCCAATATCGCATCAATGACAATCGCACCATAAAAGAAGCTTGATTTTTGAGGAATTTTCAATCTCCAAATACACATCCAATCCCCATCAACACGCAAATGTGCACTATCCATCAATTCTTCCAGTATTGCATAGTAAGCTGACCGTAGTATAGATACGCATGCTACTTCTCCACCAAAACATATGATCTTCCTCCTCCACATTAAAAAAGGCATTTTTTTATAACATTAGCTTCTTGCTCATTAAACATTTGATCAACCAACTCAACATTCCAAGTGGTGCTATTCTGATTCCACAAATCCCTTACCCGAAAATGTTCCATACCCATAATCATTGGTGATTTAACGAAACCATTCCCCTCTTGTTTCAACCATGGGTCATGCCAAATAGATATCTGCTCTCCATTCCCTATTCTCCACCTTGCTCCCACATTGACAACTACCCGTGAAGCAAAGATACTATGCCATACATAGCTGGGATTATGACCCAAGCGGGCCTCCATAAAATCACTCTCCGGAAAATATTTTGCTTTGAAAACTCTAGCAACAATAGTATCTGTGCGTGTTGCAATTTACCACGCTTGCTTCCCTAGCAAAGCCAAATTGAAGCCATGGAAATGTCGAAAACCCATGCCGCCATACTCCTTCCTAGTTGTCAACTTATCCCACCTTAACCAGTTGATACCACATCTTCCTCCCCTCCCCACCAAAAAGAATTGATCATCCTTTCCAACTCTTCCCCTAGTGAAGTGGGGATCATAAAAACACTCATACAATAAGTTGGAATGGATTGTGCAATTGACTTCACTAAAACTTCTCTACCTGCTTTAGACAGGTGCTTACCCAACCAACTTTGCACTTTCCTCCACATCTTGTCCGTAAGACAACCAAACATCTGCTTCTCATTTCTACCAATCATTGAAGGAAGGCCCAAGTACTTACCAGTACCCAGACACTCAGTCACCTCCAAAGTTGCTTTGACCTCATCTCTTGTCTCTTGAGAAGTGTTGCGACTAAATTTTTTTCCTGATTTGTTCATATTGATAGCTTGTCCCGATGCTCTTTCATACAAATTAAGAATGCTTTTGAGATTTCGACTCTCTCTTTCATTGGCCCTGCAAAAAAGGAAACAATCATCAGCGAAAAGAAGGTGTGTAAGGGCTGGTGCCCCCCTACACACCCTCACACCATGTAAATCACCACGAGATTCGGCTTTTTGAAGAAGTGTAGTAAGACCCTCCGCACAAATAATAAAAAGATAGGGTGACAGTGGGTCACCCTCTCTAATATGTTTATTACCGACGGGTATTTTCTAGCGAAAAAAATCCGCCAGTACAGTTCTCGCGAATTTTTGATGGTTTCCTATGATTGGTGCCGCCAGTAAATTACCGGCGGATTCTGCGACATTTCCGACGGATATGGGACCGCCAGTAAATTTTCGGCAGATTTTATTACCATTACCGGCGGATGTCTCACGCAAAAAAAAATCAAAAAAAAAAATTAAAACCGCCGGTAATCCTACTTTCCGGCGGAACTGTCAATTTCGAAATTTGAACCGGAATCTGCCGGTAATTCAATTTTTTGGCGGACATTTCGAAATTTGAACCAAATCCGCCGGTAACCCATAAGTTCGTCGGTAATTCAAATTTTTGGCGGACATTTCGAAATTTGAACAGGTATCCGCCGGTAATTTAAATTTTTGGCGGATTCCCCAAATCCGCAGGTAACGCATAAATCCGCCGGTAATTGTGATTTTCGGAGGATTCGGATTTCGGTTTCCGAAATCCAACCGTTGGCACCTTTCTCCTTGAATAAACCGAAATCATCTCTTCTTATTCTCATTTCTCTCAAATTCTCTCTCCTTCTTCTTCATTTCTCTCAAATTCTTCTCTCTTCTTCTCTACGAATTCTGCCTCTCTACAAATTCTCTCTTGTCCTCTCTACCAAATTCTTCAAAAATTTTTTTGAAGGTATGTTCTTAACATAATATACTTTATATTTGACAGTTTTTGTTAATATGAGTTAGTTACTAGTTCAGATATTATTTGTTTAGCAATTCCAGCAGCATCCCCAGTAGCAGCCCCAGCAACCCCAGCAACAATTCAACACAAAACCCAACCTAGAATTAAATATATGGTTTGATGTGGATCCCAACAACAACCCGGTCAGAAGCTACAATGGTGATGATGACTAGTAGTTTTAGCCGTTTTATTAAATATTTTAATTTGTATTTGTTCGATATTTCATTTTATATTTTGTAATGGATATTTTAATTAGTACTTTCTTGGATGCATATTATGGAAATTTTATCATTTTGAAACATTATATTCAATTCTCGTTTAATTAGTAAATATTTATATTATAAAATTAATAATATTTATTTTTTGAATAAAATTCAAAAATTTGTTTTAAAAAAATCAAAATAATTAAATAATATTAATTTTTTAAATAAACGAATTAAAAAAAACTGTTCTTAAAAAAAAATTACCGGCGGATTTTTTAAAATTCCCGGGGGATTTTTAGATATTACCGGCAGCTTTTAAAATATTACCGGCGGTTTTTTAAATCGATTTCCGGCGGCATTTGGGATGATTTCAGAAAATCCGCCGGTAATCGTTGCCTGCGAACGATTTTCCGGCTGAAAAAATCCGCCAGTAAAGCCGCATTTCCGGCAGATTTTGGCCTTTTCCGGCGGATTTTTTCCGCCGGAAATCCGCGAATTTCTTGTAGCGTCTCCCTGGTGTGATAGGTCCCACTCTCTCACCATTAACCAAAACTGTGTAGTTCACAGTCTCCAAACACGTGGTCATCCAATTCACCCATATCAAAGCCCATCTTCAACATCATAACTTTTAAATATCCTCAGTCAACCTGAGCATAAGCTTTAGTTATGTCAATTTTGAGAGCCATCTCACCCATTTTTCCTTTCGTTTTACACTTTAAGTGGTGAAAAGTTTCAATTGCTACAAGTATATTTTCAAGAATAAACCTATTCTCCACAAATGCCGATTGTTAAATAGAGATACATTTGTGTAAAAAAGGTTTGAGTCTATTTGCAAGCACCTTGGAAATAATTTTATAAATAACATTACAAAGAGAGATAGGCCTCAAATCCTTCATGGAGGTGGGATTCTCCACTTTTGGAATAAGTACATTGTTTGCGTCATTGAGATTGGTAGGAAATTCACCTGTCTCTAACCACACCTTCCCTGTTTGAAATAATTCTACGCCACAAAGGTTCCAAAATCTTTTGAAGAAAGCTGGATTTAAACCATCCGGTCCCGGCACCTTATCGGAATGCATCTCAAAAAGTGCTTGCTCGAACTCTTCAATCACCAACGGCCTCAACAGTTGATTATTGTTCTCATGGGTCACTCTTTCCTCCACATGTGAAACCACTTCATCAAAAGCACCATTACTACTTTCAAATAAAGAAGAGAAATAACTCCTAGCAACATCACAAAGTTCTTGTTGTTCTCCGGCTTCAGTACTGATAACCCTATTTTATATAGGTTATTTATGTTCCTAATACTTAAGTCAAGCTTGCTTCTCAAGTAATTTTAGTACTTAAATATGTGAATATATGAATATTAGAATAAATATAGGTTATAAGTCAATTCCTTAAACCTTGAGCATAATCAAATGCCTTTGTGAATATGTTTGATGTTTTGCTTTAGCGCTGCAGCGGTATGCTATCAAGGAGACGCTACAGCGTTATATGACGGCTGACCATTGAGATATTTGTGTGACCACTTGAGGACATGATGAGTCACCACCCTTATCTCTTCCTCTCAGCTGGATATTTTGACTTTCAAGTGGATGCTAAATTACACTTGGCGCCTCCTAAATGGAACCCATGTGATAGTTGGTGTATTCCATCATTAGTACTTTTTGTAAAGTGCTTTAAGGATAATATCTAAGTCTTATGATCATCATGTGATATTATTATTCTATTAAGACTTAGTTAGTTTTGAATTTAATTAAGATTGCTTCATTAGTAAGTAACGTATGTAACATAGTAGTTGTAACTTGGATGAAGAACTTCTTATGACATAGTAGCTATTCTCCATTGATACACTACCTTTAAGCTTTATTTTTAGCATAGTTTTCTAGTCTTCATTCAAGGTTTTGCTCACGCCTCAACTTCATCTTTTGTATGCTACTTGGGATCATTGGAGTGTATCTTTTGCAACCACTCTTCTCTTGTCTTCATACAACGGGATTTTTCTTCGTACAACGGGATTTTAGAGTCGCCACCGATATTTTTTAAAGGTAAAACATCGAAAAAAACCTTTTTTGGGAAGCAATGGTCTTTGGAACCATTAGATTTGGGTTCGGGGGCCTAATTACTTATGGGGAAGGTATTAGCACCCCACAACGTCCCTTCAAAGAAGGGTTACCTTAATTAAATCGGTGATTTGCAAAGTTGATTTGGAAAAATGCTTTGTTTTTACCTCTTTTGTTGATGAATGACTTAATGAAAAATCTTTAGTTTTTGCGCTTGACGGAGGGGATCCGCTCCTACGTATCTCCCGGTGCGATGGAGAATTCAAAGCTACGTAGTTCTGGGTTTTTGAAAAATGTTTTATTTTGGAAAAGTGTTTGGTTTTTGAAAGGAAAAATGTTTTTGGTTTGTTGTGCTTGACGGAGAGTATCTGCTCCTACGTATCTCCTGGTGCGATGGAGAATTCAAAGCTACGTAGTTCTGGGTTGTCTAGAAAAAGGTTTTTGTTTTTTACCTTGTTTAATTGTGAAAATTGAGCTTTCATGATGATCAATTGAGCAAAGGCTCCAAGTGACCACCATTAGCACTCCATTGTTAATAATCATGCAAGCAAAGGCTTCGCAAGACTACTAACAAAGTTTTTTGATTTAGTGAAAATCTTTAGGAAAATTAGGCATTCACGATGATCAATTGAGCAAGGGCTCCAAGTGATCGCCACTAGTACCTCATTGTTAATAATCATGCAAGCAAAGGCTTCACGAGACTACTAACAAAGTTTGATTTTGAAGAGTTTTCGCAATTGGATTGATTCTTGTTCAGGGAAACATTTATCCATTATTTGGGAAAAAAAAGGTTTGTGAAAAAAATAAGTTTACTTAGAGGAAAGAAACAAAATTTAAAAAGAGAAACAGGGGGTGCAGTAGTAAAATGGTATGTGCATTTAGAAACAGGGGGTTGTATTTTTAAAACTGGGGGTGCAAATATTAAGCAGCCCAGTTCCCGTACTGGATTCAGCAGCCCACGAAACCTGGGCCTCTCAAGGGGGGGTCTCACGCAGCAAATGGAGGGGGTGTAAACAGTAGCCTTAAAAAAACGCATGGGGTTGTAACAGTAAAATAGGGGAGGTGCCACTATCATTTCTAAACTAAAAAAACAGAAACAAAAGAAGAGGGGCGCTATCATTAAAATGGGTGGTGCAAGTAGTAATCAGGAAAAAAAAACTAAAAAAAACTGGAAGCCACATAATATGAGCACCAACATAATAAACCTAATTTCCACTCAGCCATTCAGCGCCGCACAAGCTTATTAGTACAGGAAAGAGAAAACAAAAAAATTGAGAAAACAAAGGATGGGGGAGAGAGGGTATTATGGTGAGGAGGAGAAAGAGTGACAGTGAATGAGAAAAGGAGAGAGAACGAGGGTGGCCGGCCTGAGAAGAGGGACGCCGTTGGTTGGGCGTTCTGCCGGCGGCGAGGTTTGTGAGGAGAGAGAGAAACGGGGATGCGCGGTGGAGAAAGAAAATGGGAAGGAGAGAGAGGGTGGTGCGATTTGGTGATGGTGGTGGCGGTGCGATTTTTCGGTGGTGGGTGGAGAGGAGAGAGAAACGGGAGGCGACGGTGGAGAGGCCATGAGTTTGATGGTGGTGGTGGTTCGGTAATGGTGTTTTAATGGTGGTTTGTGTGGTGGGTTTGATGGTGGGGATGAGATGAATGAATGGCTATGGTGGTTGAAACCATTTTTTTGGGTTAATTTTTTTTGTTTTGAAATGCAATGGTTCAGTGTGTGTGTTGTGTTGTGTTGTTTCTTCTTCTCTTTTTTTTCCCTCTGTGTGTGTAATTAATTTTTTTTTCTCTTCTTTCTTTGTTGTTACAGTCCCTACGGCTCCCCCCTCTTTGTTCCCCTGTTATAATAACAGTGCTCCCCCCTTGCGTGCTGTCTGTTAGTTGGTTTAAATAGAGGAAGTTAACTAATGAGACAATAATTTTTGTTATGCTTTTTCAGACTAGTGGAGCAGCAGCAGGGCAGTGGTGTTGGTGCTGCAAGGCCTGAAATGTTTTTGCCTAAAATGTAAAAAGCCAAGGGACAAGATAAAAGAGCTTGAGATTGTAGCTCAAAATTTTTTTCATTTCCCAGCAACAGCTGGGGAGCGCTGGATCCCTCCCTTTTAATCCCTTTTTTTTTTAATTTTTTTGTACTACTTTGTATTTATTTTTGTCTTCTTCATGTAGCAAAGTTGACTTCCCTTTTTTTGGTACTGCTTAATTAATTTTTTGTTTGTATATGTAACCAATTAAATAAAAAGGACAGCTGAGTTTAATTTATTATTACTATTTATTTTTTTTATGATAATAAAAGTGGTAAAATAACGCTCACCGACGCAACTACTTACACACGACTCGCAACCAACGCGCGTTCGCGTTAAGATTATGAACGCGTAACTGACTTAATGCGCACACGCGTAAGTTATTAAAACCGATTTCACTTTATCCTCTTTTCTAAAAAAAAGTAGTAAAAAAACGCGCGCCGATGCAACTACTCACATGCGACTCGCAACCAACACGCGCTCGCGTTATTTATTATTATTTTTATTATTTATTTTTTCGGACTCTTTTTTTTTAAAGTAACGAGTGTCAAACAAAATCGTTGCACGAGAGTGCCAAAGACACCCGCGTTTAGAACAATATGCGAAGCGATAAAATTTTGGGATTTTTCAATTAGTCGGACAAAATTAGGGTATGACAATGATATGAATGAAAACCCTTTAAAGTCTTTAAAAGGAAACACTACTTAACTCTAAACATAGGGGAGTAGTAGTTCATAAGGCAAATGTTGTAAGAACTTAATATACAGGGGTAAAACTTATTTAGAGCCTAGACATAGGAGTCTTGTAACATAACCCTGACGAAAGTGACTGAAAGGCACGCCACCAAGGCGCTACATCGTCTACGGATTCTTAAGCGCTACAGCGCTTAACGCTACAGCGTCTAAATATTATTTGAACATTACTCTTGGGAATTTACACAACTATTGAGCTATCCAACTCACTTTTAATTACTTCAACTTAATACTGTCTTATCACAACTTACAATGTTTACAACTCTTTACCTTTACTTGTTAATGAATTCTTTTCACTAAGCTTCTAATCACCTAAACTTCTTAGATTAATTCCAATCCCTGTGGGAACGAACTTTACATATCATTATATTACTTGTTGCGATTGTCTATACTTGCACATCACATTTTCGCACAACAAGTACCATCCTCCCTTGCCAACTTCGATATATGATTAGGTCTCTTTCGTGCACTAACCATTACATGAAAGAAGCGTGAATTTGTACATGTCCCCATCCTTGAGTCAACAATGTGCCTAAACGATTCTTCGTTTCAATCAAAGTTGGGTCCTCACTACCCCCTGGCAAAACTCTCAACATCTCAATGTTTCTACGGCAAGTGTTGATCTCGTCCCTATAACGAGAACGTAATCTCTTCCCCCACGCATCAATAGCACTAGTACAATGCTTCACCTTGGTTATAAAGTCAATCCCTTCCCCCAACGACCAACTATCACAAACAATACTAGGCAGCTCTGGTTCCTCAAGCCAAGAATTTTCAAACTTGAAATCTCTAACTTTGGCCTTGCGCTCCCAGCCATTCAACCGAACCCACCAAGGAGAATGATTTGACTTGTTCGACAGACCATTAATAAATTTAAAGTGAGGGAACATATCTATTCAGCTCTGAGATGCTAGAACACGATCCAAACGACCTTCCTTAGCCTCCGGTCGCCCTATACTCTTGAACCAAGTAAACTGATAGCCCTCCATAGGTAAATCCACTAGAGCACACTCTTGCACCACCTCTTGAAAACCCCTTATGACCCACACGGTTCTCTATCAGCCTACCCGCGAATTTCTTCATTGGAAAGTATGTCATTAAAGTCACCCATAATACACCACGGTAACTCATTATCTTGAGCTAAAGTTCTCAAAAGATTCCATGAATCCCGTCTCCTACCACTTTCCGGATACCCATAGAAACCCGTAAGACGCCAACAAGGTCTACCCACTACACTGACTTCCACATTTATGAAGTTAACTGAATAATTCAAGACATGACAATCAAAGGGATGTCTCCAAAGTAAAGCTAGACCACCCCCTCTACCAACTCTATCCACCGCAAAAGCATGATCTTAACCCGGCCGAACTCTAATCTCCTCAATTCTGTTTACACGTACCTGTAACACCCCTTTTCTACCCGGTAAATTTTGACAAAAATCAAAGTTTCAAAAACATTTTTCGCTACACCCACAAGGGATGCCACATTTTCACCATTAAAACATCGCACGCTAATAATAAAAATTCATCATTAAAATAGTACGATACATAACAGTAACTCCATCACCACGCATCGGAATAAAATAAAGGTTTCAACGAATAATCATAACATCACCATAAAACTTCAGAAATTTAAATAATAGAGACATCTAATAAAACTAGCGTTCATCCCCCCGAGTGCTACGTATCAGAGCGACGACACCGACTCGACTAGCGAAGGTAGACATGCCTTCACTCGCAATCACCTGCACGTTACCAGCATAGGGGTAACAGTCAAACAGAAGGGGTGTGATATCTAACATTATAATAGCATATATGATAGGCAATATGCTAGAGTTACGACAACTATATCCACCACTTCACAACAACATCAAATTGCAATCACCAAGAATCATCACCAATATCATGAGTAAATGAATGAGATGCAACCCACACCAACGGGTATATGCATGTGGTACCAATCATCACCAATAAAATAGCCAGTAAGGGCATCATCACCTGTATCATCACCTATAGCTCCAAGGCCGAAGCCATCATCACCAAAATAATGCATATGCAATATATGCGACACCATGAACAATGCACCAGAGACAATTAACAACAATAGTCATTTAATTGGCACAACAACACCAATATCAACAAATGGTCATAGACCCATCACCTATCACCTTAGCCAATAAAATTGGCACATCACCTGTTATATCATCACCCATAACACCAACACCTATAGGACAGCCTAACAACTTAATCAACAACCACCGACACCAAAGACACCAATTTACAGCAAACAGCAACAATAGTTTACAGTAACGGCAACGTTAATCTTCAGAAAACAGCAACATTTATTTTACAGCAACAGCAACATTATTTTCAGAAAAACAGCAGCATTATTTTCAGAAAAACAGCAACATTTATTTTACAGTAGCAGCAACATCATTTTCAGAAGACAGCAACATTTATTTTACAGCAACAGCAACATCATTTTCAGAAAACAGCAACATTTATTTTACAGCAACAGACATGGCAGGAACTGGCGCCCAGCAACAGGGCGCCAACAGGCAACATCATCCAGCAGGAACTGGCGTCCAACAGCAGGGCGCCAACAGGCAACAGCACAAACAGAAAGTGGCGCCCAGCAACAGGGCGCCAAGAGGCAACAGCAACAACCAGAAACTGGCGCCCAGAGCATCAGCAACAAAACAGAAACTGGCGCCCAGCAACAGGGCGCCAAGAGCATCAGCAATAAAACAGAAACTGGCGCCCAGCAATAGGGCGCCAAGAGCCAACAGCAGCAACAACAGACTTGGCGCCCAGGAGCAGGGCGCCTAGCACAACATCGGCAACAACAGACTTGGCGCCCAGGAGCAGGGCGCCTAGCACAACAGGCAACACAACAGACTTGGCGCCCAGGAGCAGGGCGCCTAGCACAACAGCAACAAAAACAGACTTGGCGCCCAGGAGCAGGGCGCCTAGCACCACAGCAACACAGGAACCATACTGGCACAACACAGCAACACACAGAAACAACACAGGACACCACTGGGCGCCTAGGGCGCCATTTTCAGTGACACAGACAAACACTGGGCACCTAGGGCGCCAGTTTCAGCGACAGGGGCAACACTGGGCGCCTAGGGCGCCTTTCTCAGCAACACCGAAACAACACTAGGCGCCTAGGGCGCCATTTCCAGCAACATCAAAACAGTATTGGGCGCCTAGGGCGCCACTTCCAGCAACAACCAAAAACAGTGGCAGGGCGCCCAGGGGCAGGGCGCCGTTTCCAACAACTAAGACAACAACACCAAATTGCACCAAACCCCAAACACTAAATTTCACCATGATCAACCAATAGCAATCATCATGCATACATTCTAACATCGCCAAATAAACACCAAACAAAATCAAAGGGCAACCTAGAGCCTAACTCCCACATAACACCCATCATACACCCTATTATAAAGTAGAACCCACCCTTACCTTAGATTTGCCGAATACGAGATCCCCTTGCACGACAACTCCAAAGAACCACAGCAACAAGAGCTCCTCTCCTCTTTCTCCTTGGTTGCGCCTCCACCCTCTCTCTTCTCTCTTCGCAATCTCTCTTTCTTTTCCTCAAAAAGGCGCAAATGAGCCAAACCCTAGCTAATGCTCTCCTTCATGCGCCTAGGCCCTTGGGCCCTTGGATCACGGGCCTCCTTCGACTACTCAACTTAATTACTAAACACCACTCCCTGATTTAAATAAAACACCATATTATTATTTTAAAATGACTATACTAATAAAATACCTAAATAATTAAATTATTTGGGCTTTATAGTACCAAAGTCTCACAAAGAAAAATAACATCCGGTTAGTACGCTCGGACGAGGTCACGAACTGACGGAACTGCACTCGAGTTGCCCATGCCCCGACAGTTCCAACTAATAATACTCATTGTTCCCGGTAAAATGCTTAATTAAACACATGAATAAAAAAGTTTCATTGTGGAAGTTTTAAAAAACCCTTATTACCAAAAGAAAAAAAAACCCATATAGCTCCCGGTAAAACGCTCTTGATGTAAAAAAAAAAGGAAAAATTATATTAGGAGTCTTTTAAGTTATTTATTTGTAATACGTTGGTTCTTTATGTTTTTTTGTAGCAACTAAGTCCTTTAAGTTAGATAATGTCTTCACCGTTAATCCTTTTTAGTATTTTCGTTAAAAAACGCCCGGTTGACGTTAACGGTGCTGAAGTGGCTTTAACGGAGGTATACATGGCAGTTTTCTTTTGGCTTAAATACAGTTTTGGTCCCCCTATTTTGACCAATCCACGATTTTGGTCCCTAAAGTTTTAATTTCACGATTTTGGTCCCCCTATTTTCCCAATTTGTAAAATCAATGGTCCCCCACTAATCTGGTCAAAATTGATTTTGACCTTTGACTCACTTAACCTACGTGGCAGTCCACGTAGGCAGTCCACGTAGGCATGGGTATTACGTATTATCGTCTTCTTCCTCCTTCTTTCTTCTTCTCTCCTGAACCCCTTCTTTCTTCTTCTTCTTCTTCTCTCCTGAACCCCTTCCTTCTTCTTCTCTCCTGAACCCCTTCAATGGCGCGAACCCTAAAAAAGGAGCAACCTTCGTCTCCGTGAATCGAACGTTCGTCTCCCCTGAATCGTACCTTCTTTCTTCAACCAGGTTCGCGATTGAGAGCTTCAAATCGCCCACAATCTCTTCTTCGTCTCCCTTCACGATCTGAACCCCATGTCTGAGTATTCTATTTCGTCGCAAGGGTCATTGAGAAGAATACCCATTCAATGCTTCTGTGGAAAGGAAGCTCCATTGGTGACTGGTTGGACAAAACAGAACCCTGGGCGTAGGTTTTATGGATGTGGATTATATGAGGTATGATTTCTGCCATTACACTGTTATTTGTCTTTGATCTCTATTTTAATCTCCTACTGCATAATTTTCAGAATTTTGGTGCAAAACAATGTTAATTCTTTCACTGGTATGATGAAGCTATGTCTCCTAGAGCTAAGGAGCTAATTTGGTCCTTGAAGAACACAGTTGTTGACTTGAATAGCAAAGTTGCTCAATTGAAGACAAAGGTTACTGAGTTCAAGGAAGCAAAAAAGACTCAACAAGAAATGAAGGAAAAGAACAACAATGTATGGGGTTTTTTGGCAATTTCTTGGATCATTATTTTCATCCTTGTTGCATTAGTTTTTAATGTTAGGGTTGTGGTTTAGGGGTTATTAGTTCAGGGTATGTTTGTAATGGTTTAGGGGTTAATAGTTTAGGGTATGTTTGTAATGAATGGCTTTATGCCATCTATTGTTATGTTTATCAGTTTATGTAATGACTAATGTAATGACTAATGACTATGTAATGACTATGTAATGACCAATGACTATGTAATGACTATTGTTATGTTATAGCTTCAGTGCAGTTTATTACCATCTTCTACACACAGATTATTCATCCAAAGTAATTGTTGATAATATGGATGCTAAAGTAATTGTTGCAGCTTAATTGTAGCATAGTGCTGACCCAAATTGCTAAAAACAGATTGCATAACATAAAAAAGATTTCAGCAGCATTTCATTTCATGTAGGTAAACCTGGAAATTACAAAATTAATGGCAGTAGCACATAATGCATTTCATCATCGGCATATCAGTAGCACATAATGGCAGACAGCAGCATAAAACAATCAGGTGGATAATTTCAGTAGGCAGTAGCATATCAGAGTGATAATATGGCAGACAGCAGCATATCAGGTGCATAAAACAGCATTATAGGCAGTACCACATAACCTGATTGTTGATAATATGGATGCTAAAGTAATTGTTGCAGCTTAATTGTTGCATAGTGCTGACCCAAATTGCTAAAAACAGATTGCATAACATAAAAAAGATTTCAGCAGCATTTCATTTCATGTAGGTAAACCTGGAAATTACAAAATTAATGGCAGTAGCACATAATGCAGTTCATCATCAGCATATCAGTAGCACATAATGGCAGACAGCAGCATAAAACAATCAGGTGGATAATTTCAGTAGGCAGTAGCATATCAAAGTGATAATATGGCAGACAGCAGCATATCAGGTGCATAAAACAGCATTATAGGCAGTAGCACATAACCTGATTGTTGATAATATGGATGCTAAAGTAATTGTTGCAGCTTAATTGTTGCATAGTGCTGACCCAAATTGCTAAAAACAGATTGCATAACATAATATAGATTCCAGCAGCATTTCATTTCATGTAGGTAAACCTGGAAATTACAAAATTAATAGCAGTAGCACATAATGCATTTCATCATCAGCATATTTCAGTAGCACATAATGGCAGACAGCAGCATTTCATTTCAGCTGCATTATAGGCAGTAGCACATAACCTGGTAATTTCATTCCAGTTCATTTCAGTTCAGTAGCATAAAACAATCAGGTGGATAATTTCAGTTGTAACAGATAAGCTGCATATAGGCAGTAGCATTTCATTAACAAAAGCCCAACAAGGCCATATTTACATAAACATTGTTTTGATTTCCTGGGATAACTACATATATAACAGCTTCACAATCTGCTTTACAAAATGTGCCATACTAATCTGCTTTACATAAACATAAGCTGTACTAACAGATGTACTAACAGCTTCACAAAAAGGCATATGCCATACTAACAGCTTCACAAAAAGGCATGGCATACTAATCGTGGGATAACTACATATAACAGCTACACTAATCCCTTTACAAAATATGTGCCTAAAGGCATATGCCATACTAACAGCTTCACAAAAAGGCATATGCCATATACTTGCTAACACTAATAAGCTTGTCACACTTGTGGAGCTTGTGATTGTGAGCCATCTACAGCAGCTGTCTTCTTCTTTCTTGGTGCCTCTTGTGGTTGAGAAGGTTGTGACACTTGTGGAGCTTGTGACCCTTGTGGTTGAGAAGATTGTGACCCATCTACAGCAGCTGACTTCTTCTTTCTTTTGTTATTTCCACCTTTGGGTATCTCTCTATCAGCAGCAGTCTTACCCTTGCATGTCCTGACATTGTGGCCTAATTTTCCACATTTCTTACACTTCACAGTTTGCAGTAGCCTAGGGATCTTGTTGGCAAGCCTTGGCTCATCATTAGCCTTGTTTCTTTTCTTCTTTTGCCTCCCTGGTGCTCTCCTCATAGCAGGTGGTAATATTGGATCAGTTCCAGTCTCTGGCCATAACTTTGGTCCATTTGATGGCTTGACAATGTAGGAGTACGTGCTCATAAATGTTGATTTCCTTAGGTTTAAAAAACAAGAAAACAGAAATAATATATACATTAGCAACAGCCATGCAGAATTTATATATACAGAATTAAACAACATCATTTAATATATACATGACTAACAGCTCATAAATGTAGGAGTAACAGCCATACTTGTAACGCCCCAATTTTATTTAAATGTTTAATTAATTGTTTGGGTGATTTATTTGGTTAGATTTATTTGATAGATTTAATTATATAAATTAAGTGGTAAAAATAAGATAATAATAAATAAGTGTGTTTAGTAGGGAGGCCTTGTTAGTAATTAGATTTAATAAAATAAGAGGACTGGATGAAAAGGGCTTAAGTGATTTAATTAAAATAGCCCATGGCCCATAACATTAGACCTAGGCGCTATAAGAGAGCTCACCTAGGGTTTTGATTAGGCATTCACGAAATCCCTAAGAAAAACTAGAAGAGAGGCGAGACTGAAGGAGAGAAAAAGAAAGGGGCTAGGAATTGTTGGTGTCTTGGAGGGTCGCTAAAGCCGTGTGTTCTTCAATATCAAAAGGTTAGGGGGCTCTCCTTTCTTAATTAATAGCCTATCGAATTAACAATTATAGTAGTCAAGTCGTAGAGATGAATTGCCAATTGAATTGTTATATTGTGATGATTGAATACTAGTCAAGTCGTAGAGATGAATTGCCAATTGAATTGTTATATTGTGATGATTGAATACTAGTCAAGTCGTAGAGATGAATTGTTAATTTGATTGTTATATTGTGATTTGCATGAATATACATTCTTTGTGTTTATTTATACTTTCGATAAAAACCATTACATGTTTTGTGTGTGTGTTTCATTTAGTTTCTCTTTGATTTGAATGGAGTTACTGGTCCGGAATCTGGATATTTTTATCGTTCAGCATTTGGAGGTGGATTTATTATACATTAACTTATTTTATCTCTGAAGGAAGACACCTAACTAGCATAGTAGCATATGAGGTCTGAATAAATTATTGATATGTAATGTAATTTCTGTGCCTCTCTTGGGTGATTTTCCTTCCGATTTGGAGGATCGAGAACAATTAGGAACAAAGTTTATGCTGATTATGGTTAGTTGAATTCCAAACACTTCGCCGTCGCATATGTTTTTGCAAGTCGTTTGCCAGTATTATTGGTAATTGATTTACTATACTGATGTTTCTTATTATGTTATTGGTAAAAAGCAAGATTTTAAATAGTTGTTGCATCTTGGCGCAATCCTTGAAATTGCGAAGAATTGGCCATCTAATGAGGCTGACGTGGCCTTAACTGCAACTGTGGAGACATAAAAGAATCTTGATGTTGTAGCCTAGATCACAGTTGCCTACCTTTATATGAAACCTTGGGCTAAAAGAACCCTGCCCTATTGTTCATTAACTTACTTATCTTGTAAAAGGACCTGCACCTTGTGCGACCTGAACCTTGGTGTTAGCCTAAAATACTTTTGGAAAATTGTTGTCTTCAATTATTTTAGAAAACTGTTCGTATTTTGGTGAGCAAAAGGCCTCGGCCTTATTATAACTTTATTGGCGAGCAGAAGGCTTCGGCCTTATTATACGGTGCTTTTTATGTTGCTGTTACTATTAATTAAATGCTGGTGTTGCGGTTAATCTTAAAGGTGCTATTTCCTAATTTTAAAAGTGAGCCGAAATACTTATTGGTAAGCGGGATATTTATAAAATGTCGTTGAGCGGAATATTTGTTGAGCGGAATACTTAATAATTATTGGTGGGCTGAACTACTTATTGGTGAGCTGAATTACTTACAGGTGAGCTAAATAGTTACTGGTGAGCTGAATTGATGTTGGTGTGTGTGATAACCGTGGCTATGGTGTTTCTTGTGTGTATGTTGCATGGTCTTCGAGTCTCATGGTCATGTGCATATTTTGGTGAGCAGAAGGCTTCGGCCTTAATATTATTTTATTGGTGAGCAGAAGGCTTCGGCCTTATTTGGTGAGTGCCCTCAAGGCAAGATATTGGTGCTAATGGATCCACATGCATATGCCCTAGGAGTTGGGTTGCATCACATGCATTGCATATACCTTCGGTGTTGTCTGTGATTGATATAAACTAATGGTGCGCTATTTTAGCTGTGTATTGGTGTTGTTAGCTGCTTGATCTATATGTTGTTGATCCTATATGTTATTACTTACGAAATGAGACTCACCCTACTGCTTTTTATGTTGCTTCTCATGTCGGCAACGTGCAGGTGACGACGAGCGAAGGTGATCTAGTACCTTCTATCTAGTGGGTCGAGTCAGCTCTGATACGTAGCACCAGGGGGGCGTTAGTTTACTATTTTATTTAATTTGATGTCGAACTCTATTTTCGGTGATGTAATTTGATATTGTCAGAATTGGTGATTATTCTGCTGCGATGTTTTTATACTTATATATTAATTTTGGGGATATAATACGTTGGTGTTTTAAAAGTGGCACCCTCTCGTGGTTGCATTAAAACGGTTTTTGCGAACTCTGATTTTTTTTAAATTAACTAAATAATAGTTATTAGTAAAGGGGGTGTTTACAATACTAATTACCTATAATAATGGGAGACATACTCCTCGGGATTCTTCTCATTGTGCCAGATACAAGCAATTGCTTGTGGGCATGGAATTCCTGACAAGTCCCACTTACGACATGAACATGTTTTGTCCTTTAAATTGATTGTGTACTGGTCAACATCATTTGATACCGAGAATAATGCAAAATCATCATCAGCATGCCATTGAGGAACCCACCCATCAGCTTCTCTCTTCAGTCTTTCAATAATAATTTGTATTTTAGGACAAATAAGTCCATTGTATCTATTCATAAATGTTCTTTGAGTTACTATCCTCTCAGTTATGTAGTTCTTTATTCCTTCAAGCAAAGTGATGATAGGCTTCTCTCTGTGGTCCAGAATTGCCTTGTTGAAGGCCTCACACATGTTGTTGACTTGTAAGTCACATTGTGTGTGTGTTTTGTAGTGGGACCTAGTCCAAGTAGAAGGTGGAAGTTGCATCATATCCTTCCAAGCATCTTCATTCATATTCTTCATTTTATTCATTGCCCTCTGCCAATCAAGGAGTGTCGTAGTCCTAGCAGCCCACCAAAGGACTTCTTTCATTTCTGATCCAGGATATTTCTTCCTCCAATTACCATAAAGATGCTTCACACATAATCTGTGCTCAACATTGTCACACTGGCTTAGAATAGCAGGAACTAGTCCCTGAACATGAGCAAGAAATGAACAATATTTAGATAGATATAAATGAAATAAATTTATCACTTTTAAAATACTATAAACTGTCACTGAATTTACTTACTTTTTGCTGATCTGAGATAAATGAATATTCCCTTTGTTGCAAGTCACACAAGTCATTTACCAAGAGATCAAAAAAACCACTGCCATGAATCCTTTGTCTCAGCTTCTACCACTGCATATGCTATAGGCAGCATCATATTATTTCCATCTTTACCAACTGCAGCCATTAGTTGTCCACCATGTTCCCCCTTCAAGAAGCAAGCATCAAGTCCAATTAAAGGTCTGCATGTGTATGCAAATGCTGCCTTACAACCTTCGAGGCATACATATATCCTTTCAAAAACAGGACCATTTGGACTTTCAGTACACTTGATAATTACCGTGCTATTAGGATTTGACTTCCTTAACTCCTCTGCGTAGCTTCTAAGATGGTTGTATTGTTCAGCACCAGCACCTTGGATCATCTCTATTGCTCTTCTCTTAGCCCTATATGCTTGAGCATGAGACAATTTAACACCCCACCTTTGAACAGATTCTGCAGCCAAACCCTTAGCCTTCATTTCAGGTGTATGCCTTAAAGTGTCCACAAATTTTTTGGCAAGCCACTCAGTCTTTGCTTGTCTGTTTCTTGGTGTCCTATGACAACTATGCTCATCACTAAAGCTGACAATTTGCCAATAATTATTGCCACTCCTCTTACTAATCCTCAAATGGAATGGACATTCTTTAACACACTTAACCACCATTCTTTTCTTATCATTTTTTAAAAAAAAAAAAACATTCTTCCTAAAACACAGAGCATACTCCTCAACAGCCTCCTTAACAATCTGCTTGCTATTGAATTTTAGTCCCACTTCCAATTTAACAGGCTCTCCCATATTAGGCATCTTGAAATGTGGAAATTTAGGAGGTTGGTCCCCATCATCTTCACTATTTGGAGGTGTCTCTAGTTGCTCAGAATCATAATCTTCCTCACCATAAAATTCAGTACAAACTTCAACAGAATTGGTCTTCTTCCTTGAACCTCCATCAGACTTCACCATGTTCCTAACTTCACTAATAGTTTCAGGAGGGAACACAGCTGTCCAATCCCATTGCTCATCATAATCACTATCACTAAAATTGCCATCCACTGCCTCTTCATCACCTTCACTATCACTGTTTACATAATCACTTAGGTCCCCTTCACTATCATCCAAATCTTCCACTTCATTAGCAACATACTCTTCATCTTCCTCACTATCTAAGTCACTGACCTCATCACAATCTACTACATTTTCACCTTCCCCATCAGCCACTTCCCCATCAGCCACAAAACTCAATAATATTTTGGAATGTTAAACATTTGCGCATCGATTTAAGATCCCCTTTTGAAATTTGAGATTGATTCAATTCCTTCGTACTACATATTCAAACGAGGCCATTAAATCAAATATCATACCACACATAGAAATCAAATATCAAGCAGACCCGAAAACACTAATAGTAATCTTCAATATTTTTCCTTTATTTTACAAACACCACCCACTCTATTTTTTTCACCACCAGCACTAATTTAAGGGAGGATTTTTAAGAAAGAAAGAGGAAGGAAATCTGTCTTTTTGGGTTTTCCTTTTCGGGTTTTTTACTTCTTATTTGTTTCTTGTAACCAAAAAGGGCTGAGCAAAAGTTACTCATGATCGAAGAAAAAGAGATTTTTTTTCTGAACTGTGAGCTCTAGGTTTGAATGAATAAAAGGGATTTGAGAAAATGGGGAATTAAAATTTGAACTTATTATGCTGAGTTTATGCTTCGGTTTCAAAACAAGAGAGAGGATAGTTGTCATCGATGTTAGTGGCGCCTTGTTTATGTTGTCAGTTCGTGAATGAAACTTTGGGAGATTTTCTGGGTTTAGTGGGTTGGGCGATGAAGATGAATTCTGAGAGTTTTCTATTTTTTTTACCAGTTTTTAATAAAAAGGATCAAATTGTTACGTGCGATCACTAAATTGTTACGAAATAAAAGACATATAAGCACCGTAACTGACACATCATCAGCATTAATGCCAACTAGCCATTTTTGTGACGAAAATAATAAAAAGGACTAATGGTGAAGACGTTATCTAACTTAAAGACTTAGTTGGTACAAAAAAAAAATATAACAGATCAACTTGTTACAAACAAATAACTTAAAGGACTCTTGATATAATTTTGCCTAAAAAAAATTCTTTTTTAAAAGGACACTTAAATTTTCTGTAAAAAAAATGTAGGTTTGTTTTAGCTATCTCAAGCTAAAAGTTCTTGTTTCTATATCTCTTAAATTTGAGCCGTTCGTCCTGGCAAAAAGAAATTGAGCCTTTCGTTTATTTTCTTT
This sequence comes from Astragalus membranaceus, assembly GCA_039519185.1. Lineage (NCBI taxonomy): Eukaryota > Viridiplantae > Streptophyta > Magnoliopsida > Fabales > Fabaceae > Astragalus > Astragalus membranaceus. Next base: position 111,083,438 of record CM076848.1, on the reverse strand, counting down.
TAAGAAACTAAAAAAAATATCAATTCTACTTTTACTTAATCTTCATATTCTAGTGGAGGTTACATAGTTTTGATTTGGTTAGAAGAACTTCAAAACTAATAATTACTGAAGAATTATCTTTGAGTTTTGTTAGGTATCAATCTTCTGTAGTCAAACTTAAATCAAAATTTAAATTTAGTTGAGCACTCCAATATCCACCGAGTCTTGTTAAACATGATACCTAAGATCAAATAATTACTCAATAACACCTCATTTTTTATAATTAAATATTTTAAAATAAATTTCTATCTCTCTTAAATTTGAGCCTTTCGTCACGGCAAAAAAAAATTGAGCCTTTCGTTTCTTTTCTTTTAAGAAATTAAAAAAAATATCAATTCTACTTTTACTTAATCTTCATATTCTAGTGGAGGTTACATAGTTTTGATTTGGTTAGAAGAACTTCAAAACTAATAAATACTTAAGAATTATCTTTGAGTTTTGTTAGGTATCAATATTTTGTAGTCAAACTTAAATCAAAATTTAAATTTAGTTGAGCACTCCAATATCCACCGAGTCTTGTTAAGCATGATACCTAACATCAAATAATTACTCAATGACACCTCATTTTTTATAATTAAATATTTTAAAATAAATTAAAATATCGTACAAACTTTTCCTACATTATATCATACATAACTAAACTCAATGGATAGGGTAAAAGTCTCCATAAAATTATGTTAAAACAATTTAATATAAAATATATATGTAGTTAAGTGATTGGATATTGAGTATCATCCCAACAAAACGTGAAATATTGACTATAATTATTTTTTTATACTAATGTTGTTCAGTACCTAGCAGCGCTGCGGTGACTGTTGTTGATAAATCTCTTGCATTCCGAGCGGAGTGTTGAAAGGATCCTAGGTGGGGCACCTGCAATGCCACTCCGACGCCCAAGTCAGTATAAGGAATAAGAGAGTAGTATGATCTAGGAATGAGAATGTACCTATTTATGGCAATGTGAGCCAATATTTATAGAGATTCGTGCAGGATTTGAGTCGTTGGATCAATCACATGAATCTGAGTCATCCAAGCGTGAAAGCCATAAGTGGGCTGATTTATTGTGGATATGGATCAAAATGATTGGGCCTACCCATGTCTAATTGCTGAATGGGCCTCTTGGTCCAGTCCAGAACAGTTGCCCCCCAAGCTGAGATTATTCCGGAGGATGGTCTTGGCTTGAAGTCTTTGCTGACATCGTACCTGCTGGCTAATCCGCCTCTGCAGGTTGTCTTGGGTCGTCCCGGCGGGATGGCTTGTTGATGCCGACAGTGTCATTGCCCCTGGGAGAACCTGATAGTTTGTTGTAACGATGCGTCTTCTTATCGCCTAGTAACTGTTTTCATGGTTTCGGTCAAGGAAGTGAACTCTTACCCTTTGCAAAATCTAACCCACTCCACGAGAGAGAGAGAGAGAGAGTTGAGACCCAAAGAGTCCCCTGCTTGCGCTTGTCTCTGTGTCTGGTGGCTGACACCCGAGACCTCGTGGTCTCTTGCCTGATGCGTGAGACCTCATGGTCTAATTCGTGCTGCCTGAGACCTCATGGTCTCATGCCTTGCTGATTACTTCGCGCCTGTGCACCTTTTCCATGGATTTTTGATCGAGTGGAGAGTTTAAGGTTGGTCTTGCCATGATCATTGTAATGCACCAAAGATTAAGTATGAGATGCAAAAACCCAATTTTTTGAATTGGATTGGATCTCCCTTCTGCTTTGGCTTCCCGCCTACTTGCCTGCCTCAGCAAGTTACCTTAAATTGGCCGGTCGCGTTGTTAGTTGCGTTTCCGCCCACCTCTTTGTGGTTAATGGCTTTTCGGCTACTATAAATGTGTGAGCTTCTGTCAATTGAGCTTTTTGCCAAATTTTCAAACTCCTCTCTCTAGGCTTCGACGCATTTTGTTAAGGAGAGGCGCGAGGGGTCCCTGAGAAAATCGCTTTGCCTCGACGCGTGCTGCTGTAAAGAGGCGCGACACATTTAGCTCGCCTCGACGCATCCAGCTGTGAAGAGGCGCGATGCATCCAGCTGTGAAGAGGCGCGACGCATCTAGCTCGCCTCGACGCATCCAGCTGTGAAGAGGTGCGCACTACAAGAATTTCGATGAATTCCGGCGGCCAAAATTCGCCGGTAATGACCAAAATCCGCCGGTAATTGGACATTACCAGCGGATTTTTTCGCCGGTAATTCGCCCGCAGGTAACGGTTACCGGCGGATTTTCCGCCGGTGTTTTCCGGCGGATTTTAACGGTTACCAGCGGATATTCCACCGGTAACCAATTAATTTTATTTTAAAAAAAACAGTTTTTTATTCGTTTATTTAAAAAAAATATTATTATTATTTGTTAATTAAAATATTTTTATTTAATTCATAAAAAAATAGTTTTTAGTTCGTTTATTTAAAAAAAAATATTATTATTATTATTAAAAACTGTTTTAAATTCGTGAATTAAACTTTGGGTGATTTTCTGGGTTTAGTTTCTGGGTTGGGCGATGAAGATGAATTCTGAGAGTTTTCTACTTTTTTACCAGTTTTTAATAAAAAGGATCAAATTGTTACGTGCGATGACTAAATTGTTACGAAATAAAAGACATATAAGCACCGTAACTGACACATCATCAGCATTAATGCCAACTAGCCATTTTTGTGACGAAAATAATAAAAAGGACTAATGGTGAAGACGTTATCTAACTTAAAGACTTAGTTGGTACAAAAAAAAATATAACAGACCAACTTGTTACAAACAAATAACTTAATGGACACTTAAATATAATTTTGCCTAAAAAAAATTCTTTTTTAAAAGGACACTTAAATTTTCTGTAAAAAAAATGTAGGCTTGTTTTAGCTATCTCAAGCTAAAAGTTCTTGTTTCTATATCTCTTAAATTTGAGCCGTTCGTCCTGGCAAAAAAAAATTTGAGCCTTTCGTTTATTTTCTTTTAAGAAATTAAAAGAAATGTCAATTCTACTTTCACTTAATCTTCATATTCTAGTGGAGGTTACATAGTTTTGATTTGGTTAGAAGAACTTCAAAACTAATAATTACTGAAGAATTATCTGAGTTTTGTTAGGTATCAATTTTCTGTAGTCAAACTTAAATCAAAATTTAAATTTAGTTGAGCACTCCAATATCCACCGAGTCTTGTTAAACATGATACCTAAGATCAAATAATTACTCAATAACACATCATTTTTTATAATTAAATATTTTAAAATAAATTTCTATCTCTCTTAAATTTGAGCCTTTCGTCACGGCAAAAAAAATTGAGCCTTTCGTTTCTTTTCTTTTAAGAAATTAAAAAAAATATCAATTCTACTTTTACTTAATCTTCCTATTCTAGTGGAGGTTACATAGTTTTGATTTGGTTAGAAGAACTTCAAAACTAATAAATACTTAAGAATTATCTTTGAGTTTTGTTAGGTATCAATATTCTCTAGTCAAACTTAAATCAAAATTTAAATTTAGTTGAGCACTCCAATATCCACCGAGTCTTGTTAAACATGATACCTAACATCAAATAATTACTCAATGACACCTCATTTTTTATAATTAAATATTTTAAAATAAATTAAAATATCGTACAAACTTTTCCTACATTATATCATACACAACTAAACTAAATGGATAGGGTAAAAGTCTCCATAAAATTATGTTAAAACAATTTAATATAAAATATATATGTAGTTAAGTGATTGGATATTGAGTATCATCCCAACAAAACGTGAAATATTGACTATAATTATTTTTTTATACTAATGTTGTTCAGTACCTAGCAGCGCTGCGGTGACTGTTGTTGATAAATCTCTTGCATTCCGAGCGGAGTGTTGAAAGGATCCTAGGTGGGGCACCTGCAATGCCACTCCGACGCCCAAGTCAGTATAAGGAATAAGAGAGTAGTATGATCTAGGAATGAGAATGTACCTATTTATGGCAATGTGAGCCAATATTTATAGAGATTCGTGCAGGATTTGAGTCGTTGGATCAATCACATGAATCTGAGTCATCCAAGCGTGAAAGCCATAAGTGGGCTGATTTATTGTGGATATGGATCAAAATGATTGGGCCTACCCATGTCTAATTGCTGAATGGGCCTCTTGGTCCAGTCCAGAACAGTTGCCCCCCAAGCTGAGATTATTCCGGAGGATGGTCTTGGCTTGAAGTCTTTGCTGACATCGTACCTGCTGGCTAATCCGCCTCTGCAGGTTGTCTTAGGTCGTCCCGGCGGGATGGCTTGTTGATGCCGACAGTGTCATTGCCCCTGGGAGAACCTGATAGTTTGTTGTAACGATGCGACTTCTTATCGCCTAGTAACTGTTTTCATGGTTTCGGTCAAGGAAGTGAACTCTTATCCTTTGCAAAATCTAACCCACTCCACGAGAGAGAGAGAGAGAGGTGAGTCCCAAAGAGTCCCCTGCTTGCGCTTGTCTCTGTGTCTGGTGGCTGACACCCGAGACCTCGTGGTCTCTTGCCTGATGCGTGAGACCTCATGGTCTAATTCGTGCTGCCTGAGACCTCATGGTCTCATGCCTTGCTGATTACTTCGCGCCTGTGCACCTTTTCCTTGGATTTTTGATCGAGTGGAGAGTTTAAGGTTGGTCTTGCCATGATCATTCTAATGCACCAAAGATTAAGTATGAGATGCAAAAACCCAATTTTTTGAATTGGATTGGATCTCCCTTCTGCTTTGGCTTCCCGCCTACTTGCCTGCCTCAGCAAGTTACCTTAAATTGGCCGGTCGCATTGTTAGTTGCGTTTCCGCCCACCTCTTTGTGGTTAATGGCTTTTCGGCTACTATAAATGTGTGAGCTTCTGTCAATTGAGCTTTTTGCCAAATTTTCAAACTCCTCTCTCTAGGCTTCGACGCATTTTGTTAAGGAGAGGCGCGAGGGGTCCCTGAGAAAATCGCTTTGCCTCGACGCGTGCTGCTGTGAAGAGGCGCGACACATTTAGCTCGCCTCGACGCATCCAGCTGTGAAGAGGCGCGATGCATCCAGCTGTGAAGAGGCGCGACGCATCTAGCTCGCCTCGACGCATCCAGCTGTGAAGAGGTGCGCACTACAAGAATTTCGATGAATTCCGGCGGCCAAAATTCGCCGATAATGACCAAAATCCGCCGGTAATTGGACATTACCAGCGGATTTTTTTCGCCGGTAATTCGCCCGCAGGTAACGGTTACCGGCGGATTTTCCGCCGGTGTTTTCCGGCGGATTTTAACGGTTACCAGCGGATATTCCACCGGTAACCAATTAATTTTATTTTAAAAAAAACAGTTTTTTATTCGTTTATTTAAAAAAAAATATTATTATTATTTGTTAATTAAAATATTTTTATTTAATTCATAAAAAAACAGTTTTTAATTCGTTTATTTAAAAAAAAATATTATTATTATTATTAAAAACTGTTTTAAATTCGTGAATTAAACTTTGGGTGATTTTCTGGGTTTAGTTTCTGGGTTGGGCGATGAAGATGAATTCTGAGAGTTTTCTACTTTTTTACCAGTTTTTAATAAAAAGGATCAAATTGTTACGTGCGATGACTAAATTGTTACGAAATAAAAGACATATAAGCACCGTAACTGACACATCATCAGCATTAATGCCAACTAGCCATTTTTGTGACGAAAATAATGAAAAGGACTAATGGTGAAGACGTTATCTAACTTAAAGACTTAGTTGGTACAAAAAAAAAATATAACAGACCAACTTGTTACAAACAAATAACTTAATGGACCATTGATATAATTTTGCCTAAAAAAAATTCTTTTTTAAAAGGACACTTAAATTTTCTGTAAAAAAAATGTAGGTTTGTTTTAGCTATCTCAAGCTAAAAGTTCTTGTTTCTATATCTCTTAAATTTGAGCCGTTCGTCCTGGCAAAAAAAATTTGAGCCTTTCGTTTATTTTCTTTTAAGAAATTAAAAGAAATGTCAATTCTACTTTCACATAATCTTCATATTCTAGTGGAGGTTACATAGTTTTGATTTGGTTAGAAGAACTTCAAAACTAATAATTACTGAAGAATTATCTTTGAGTTTTGTTAGGTATCAATTTTCTGTAGTCAAACTTAAATCAAAATTTAAATTTAGTTGAGCACTCCAATATCCACCGAGTCTTGTTAAACATGATACCTAAGATCAAATAATTACTCAATAACACATCATTTTTTATAATTAAATATTTTAAAATAAATTTCTATCTCTCTTAAATTTGAGCCTTTCGTCACGGCAAAAAAAAATTGAGCCTTTCGTTTCTTTTCTTTTAAGAAATTAAAAAAAATATCAATTCTACTTTTACTTAATCTTCATATTCTAGTGGAGGTTACATAGTTTTGATTTGGTTAGAAGAACTTCAAAACTAATAAATACTTAAGAATTATCTTTGAGTTTTGTTAGGTATCAATATTCTCTGTGTCTGGTGGCTGACACCCGAGACCTCGTGGTCTCTTGCCTGATGCGTGAGACCTCATGGTCTAATTCATGCTGCCTGAGACCTCATGGTCTCATGCCTTGCTGATTACTTCGCGCCTGTGCACCTTTTCCTTGGATTTTTGATCGAGTGGAGAGTTTAAGGTTGGTCTTGCCATGATCATTGTAATGCACCAAAGATTAAGTATGAGATGCAAAAACCCAATTTTTTGAATTGGATTGGATCTCCCTTCTGCTTTGGCTTCCCGCCTACTTGCCTGCCTCAGCAAGTTACCTTAAATTGGCCGGTCGCGTTGTTAGTTGCGTTTCCGCCCACCTCTTTGTGGTTAATGGCTTTTCGGCTACTATAAATGTGTGAGCTTCTGTCAATTGAGCTTTTTGCCAAATTTTCAAACTCCTCTCTCTAGGCTTCGACGCATTTTGTTTAGGAGAGGCGCGAGGGGTCCCTGAGAAAATCGCTTTGCCTCGACGCGTGCTGCTGTGAAGAGGCGCGACACATTTAGCTCGCCTCGACGCATCCAGCTGTGAAGAGGCGCGATGCATCCTGCTGTGAAGAGGCGCGACGCATCTAGCTCGCCTCGACGCATCCAGCTGTGAAGAGGTGCGCACTACAAGAATTTCGATGAATTCCAGCGGCTAAAATTCGCCGGTAATGACCAAAATCCGTCGGTAATTGGACATTACCAGCGGATTTTTTTCGCCGGTAATTCGCCCGCAGGTAACGGTTACCGGCGGATTTTCCGCCGGTGTTTTCCAGCGGATTTCAACGGTTACCAGCGGATATTCCGCCGGTAACTAATTAATTTTATTTTAAAAAAAAACAGTTTTTTATTCGTTTATTTAAAAAAAATATTATTATTATTTGTGTTGCGCCCGAAAAAGTCCCCGAGGGAGAACCTTCCTCGTTTACAACTTTTCTAAAGTCAATGAAGCCGCCACCAATACTTATTTAAGGAAAAGTATTAGAAAAACCTTTTTAGAAAGCGATTGGCCTTTGAAAACTGAGAGTTTTGGGTTCGGGGGTCAGTTACGCGCGGGGAAGGTATTAGCACCTCACACGTCCTCTCTACTGAGAGGGAACCTTTAATTAAATGTGTGGTTTTAAGTGTTGACTTGAAAAATATCTAATTTGCCTCTTTATTTCTTATTGAAAATGAATTAAAGAACTTAATAAAAAAAATTTATTTTTGGAGAGAAAGGAACAAAAAAGGGTTTTTAGAGAGAAGTGCTTGACGGAACATGGCCCGCTCCTACGTATCTCCCGGTGCGATGGAGAATTCAAAGCTACGTAGTTCTTGTTTGTCCTGAAAAAGGTTTTTGTTTTTTATCTTGTTTAATTTTGAAAATCAAGCTTTCATGATGATCAATTGAGCAAGGGCTCCAAGTGATCACCACTAGCACTCCATTGTTAATAATCATGCAAACAAAGGCTTCGCAAGACTACTAACAAAGTTTTTGATTTAGTGAAAATTTTTAGGAAAATTAGGCATTCATGATGATCAATTGAGCAAAGGCTCCAGGTGGTCGCCACTAGTACCTCGTTGTTAATAATCATGCAAGCAAAGGCTTCACAAGACTATTAACAAAGTTTTTGATTTATGAGAAATTATTTTGTCTTGAAGAGAATTAAATTAAATTAAAAAAACGAGAAAGGGGGTGAATGATAAAATAGGGTGTTATTAGTCGCAAGGGGGTTGTATTATTGAAAACTGGGTGTGAAAAGCAGCAGCCCAATTTGCAGACTGGTCCACGAGTTCATGGGCCTTTCCGAGGGGAGGCGTATACAGAAAAAGGGGTGTAAGTAGTGCTGAGTTAAATGAAAAGACTAAAATGTCCCCAGATGTCCATACTATATAAGGTAATCAAAAAAAACCCTAACCCTAATTTCTCCTAACACTCTCTCTCGCGGCGCCGTCCCCAAATCTCTCTCTCTCAACCCTATTTTTCTCAAATCCCTAACCTTGCGGCGCTATCTATGACCGAATCCCTCAACCCAGATTTCCTTCATTTCTCTTCTCTCTCCGCCTCGCTTCACGGCTCTACGAGCCCATCTCCTCCTCTGCTTTCCTTCACCGTCAACCCCAAATCCCCTTTTCTCCACCACCGACGCCACCCAAGCCTTCACCCCCACTCCCTCACGGCGCTGCCTTGCAGAATGGCAAGAAAGGAGGGAAAGAAGTGAGTTCGGAGCGAGGGAGACGGGGGAAAACGCGAAGAGGGAGGGGGCGAGATGGAGTTGCGTTGGCGAGGCGTTTTTGGGAGACGGCCACCGTCACGGTGGTCGGACTGGTACGGTTCTGGTACGGTTCTACCCTTCCTTTTTTATTTCGTTTGTTTTTCTACCCCTCTCCTACTTCCGGTTCTGATCTTCTGGTTTCTATGTTTTTTGTTCCTCTGGGTGATTCACGGTGCGGTGGCGGAACGTAAACTACGACGCGGAGGAGCACGGTGGCCACGCCTTACGGCGACGGTCTCCGCCGTAATGGCAGTCGGAATCTGGGTAAGTTTTTCTTCTATATTTTTTACTGGTTCTCTTTCTGTTTTTTTTTTTTTTTGCTGAAAGAAGAATCTCTACAGAACCCTAATTTTTAACGAAGACAACCCTAAAAAGGCTAATTTCGTTTTTATTGCTTGCTGATTTCGTTTTCTGCCAGCAGGACAGGAACCCTAATTTTTCTAAAAAAAACAATCCAAATCTGTTCGTAACCAATGCCTTACTACAAATTGATTTTTTTTTTAAATCTAATTTTTATAAACCTGATTAGCTCCTAATTTTTAAAAGGCCTAATCTGTTCATACAAAACATATACAGAATATGTGTATCGCTAAAAGAATGATAAAAAAAGACGCTTGCAGTTGGTATATGTACGATTTACTTAACATGTGAACATCTACAAAGTTAAAGCATCACAGATTGCACCCATGCCTACATGATTTTGGTATTTTTGAATAAGAGAAGCACCAACCTGTCTTCCCGTTTCTGATCTCTTGTTTGATTGCTGCTGTTAACTGAACACCGTTGCTGTTATCCTGGTTGTTCCTGCTTCTGCTACTTCTGTTTCTGATTTTTTTGTTTCGTGATTAGGGTTTCAATGGGGAAAACCCTAATCTTTTGATTCTGAATTCTATCTATTTCCTGTCTGTGTGAATTGCTGTCTTTGTGTCTGTTCTTCTCTGCCTAAATTGTTGTGTCAAGGCTTGCTTATATAGGTAAAAAAATTAGGGTTTTGCTGACCCTTCCCCATTTCTTTCCTTTTTCAGGTATTTGGACCTCTTGAGGAAACTTGCTCAGCAAGAACAGGCCCAGGGACTCCTGTTGCTGCTTTTATTTTTATTTATTTTCGTTTTTGATTTTTTTGTATTTTTGGTTATTTTCGGTTTTGTATTATTTTTGATTTTTTGGATTATTGTAAACATTTGTAAATTATTTTTATTGACTTTTGATTATATTTGCTATGGACAGATTTTTGTTTTTGGTTGAAGTGGATGAGAATGATTAAATTGGGCCAAGCCCAATCAAAACTAAACATAGGCCCAACTTAGAAAAATGGCTGAAACGAAGCCCAATTAGAACAAATTTGAGATCAGGTCCAATCTAGCCCCATAGGTCCATTTAGGCAAACAATAGACATAAGCCCAATTATTAAAAACTGGTTCAAAACACTAAGCGTAAGCTCAAATAGGCAAGCTAATGAAATCAGGCCCAAAAAGGTTGGACATAGGCCCAATTGGGTTCGACTAAATCCAAATACAAGGATTAAATTTGAAGAACGCACGAAACGATCGATCATTCGCGTGCACGCTTAATTTAAAACAACGATATTTCGATTTAGTTGAACAGGGTCATTGAAATTGTCCAGGGTTAGTAACTGAGACGCCATACTGATAGTGAGGGAAGCGGTTCGAATATAAAGGCAACTTCCCAACGGCTATTTCGCACAAATCCGCAGGTAATGGCCAGTACCGGCAGATTCCATTGACTACCGGCGGAATTCAGTTAACATCGCAACGGCTAAATGCAAACCGGCGGATGTTCGTGATTACCGGCGGAATTTCAGGCTTACCGGCGGATTCGAGTACTTACCCTGCGGAATTTCGGTGCTTACCAGCGGAATTTTAAATTTCAAAATTTAAAATTTATCCGCCGGAAATCCAGCTTACCGGCGGGTTTTTCCTCTGGCTGTTACCGGCGGTTTTTCTACGATTACCGGCGGATTAGTTGAAAATACCGGCGGATATTTTTTAAATTTTATTTTATAATTGTCGAAATTATCCGCCGGTAATTGCAATTAACGGCGCATTGATTTCAAATTTTTTTCGTTGAAATGGTCCGCCGGTACGCACATAAATTCCGCCGGTAAGCACATATAATTCGCCGGTAATTTTTCAGTTTTTAAAATCCGTCGGTAAGCAATGCAAAATCCGCCGGTAATTTACCGGGGGACCCAGGCCGTCGGTAACTCCCAAAATCCGCCGGTAATTTACCAGCAGATTTATTCCGCCGGAAATCGCCCGCCGGAAATACCTTAAATTCTTGTAGTGGCGATGCATTTAGCTGTGAAGAGGTGCGAGGAGAGCTTGAAAAATGTCTCGGGTGGAGAGGCGCGCAGAGAGCTTCGACGCAGCTAGTCTTGGAGAGGCGTGCAGAGAGCGTCGACACAGCTAGTCTTGGAGAGGCGTGCAGAGAGCTTTGGAGAACGCCTCACTCTTCGATGCGTTTCCACTAGAAGAGGCTCGAGGAAGGCTTCGACGCACCTAGCCTTGGAGAGGCGCGCAGAGAGCTTCGACGCAGCTAGCTTTGGAGAAGCGAGCAGACCCTTTGCGAATTTCGCTCCAGCTCTCTTTCTCCAGGTGCGATGCGTTCTTGGTTTCTGAGGCGCGAAAAGTCTTCTCAGATCTTAAGATCTTCACCCTACAGGTACCAACTTTAATTTCGAACCTTGAAATCATTCAGAAAAATTTGTTTCTTTGTTTGGGCCTTTAAGACTTCAACATTCTCATGCCTTCGTAGGCGTCTTGTTGCCAGGGACCCGGGACACAAGACTATTGTCGCAGCGCCCGAGACCAACCAATTTCGTTCCCCCAGCATCTTTCTTCCGTATCCGTTCAGCATGTTTGTGGGTAGGAGACAAGTGCATTTCGTCCTGGGACATATCTCGCAGTTTCGACCTTCAAGACATCGGAATTGGGTTTCGACCCTCAACAGAAGAATTGTAGCTCTGTTTCTTAGTTTTCCAACGCATGCTCGCACGCCTTAATTGAGTAAACACTGACGACATTATGGTCTTCAGAGTAGACAGGATCTCGCCTAGGCATGACTTAACGGGATCTCACCCTTGTTCCTCTCAGCGCCCGTCAACGCGCCTGCTGTCTGTGACCTCATCGTTTCACGTCTGCTTGATTTTCGCGCCGGTGTGCCTTTTCGTTGGACTTAGGATTTTTTTTTCAAGTAGATAGTTGTTAGGTTTGGCTCGCTTTTCGTGCTAAGTTACCGACGCTTGCTTGGACTGTTTGTAATGAAGTACACCCTTGGCACAGTTTACCGGGACTCGGCCTGGATAGAACTCGTCCAACGGGGTTGTGACCACCAGGGTCAGCTTAAAGTATACCCTTGGTACAGTTTACCAAGACTTGCCCGGATAGAACTCGTACAATGAGGTTGTGACCACTAGGGTCAGCTTAAAGTATACCCTTGGCACAGTTTACCAAGACTCGGCCCGGATAGAACTCGTCCAACGGGGTTGTGACCACCAAGGTCAACATAAAGTATACCCTTGGCACAACTTACCAGGACTCGGCCCGGAAAGAACTCGTCCAACGGGGTTGCGACACGTTCAAAATCGCTTCGACGAAGCGAGCCGGACAGCTTATGCCTCGGTTTATAGGAAGGTGCAAACGATCGTAGCGTCGATCTCATGCCGCCCCTTTTTACCGTCGGGCTTAGTCGTTATGTCCCTTGCTGTTGCCTCGGGGCTTGATTTACTTCGCTGCATATAACAATGAGAATTTACAAAGTAATACTTGCAAGATCACCCTAGTTTGCGGTAGTTAGCATTATGTTTTCTTAGTGACGTCTTGCGCCTTGCTTAAACACTGTTGATCTTTGCCTGCGCGTCTTTGGAAGAGAGCGGGCATCTGAGGCCCTAAGTGGTGCTCTCGTGGGGCATCTCAAGGCGTGACGCATTCCTCCAGCTTGACGCCACGCAGTTCAAGGCGTGACGCATTCCTCCAGCGTGACAGGACGCATTTCAAGGCGTGACGCATCCCAGCCCGACGCGACGTAGTCCTAGGCGCGGCGCATCTCAGCTTGACGCGACGCAGTCCAAGGCGCGAGGCATCTCAGCTCGACGCGACGCAATTCAGCGCGATGTATCTCAGCTCGACGCGACGTAGTTCAGCACAACGCATCCCAGCTCGATGTGACACAACACATTCCAACCATTCAACGAGACGTATTTCTCCAAGTTGAGGCGCGGCGGATTTCTTTATCTCGACGCGACGCGCTTCTCCAGCCAGCTCGACGCGACGCATCTCATTCGCTAAGGCGTGAGGAGTCTTCGATCCAACTCTTCCCTTTATGCAACGCGTCTTGGCCCTTTAAGGCGTAGAGGTTCTTCGTAATTTTGCTCCCGAGTCGACGCGTGTCCATATTCTCTAAGTGTTTCTTTCTCTCCCTGCCTAATCGCCCCAAGTACCTTTTCAGACTTGGGCTTTACGCGGGAAGCGGCAAAACAAGTTGTGAACATCATAACTAGCTGTCCCTAGGATGAGACCGAGTTTGGCTTCAACTCCTGGAACCAATTTAGTGCTGACTTCTCGAGAGTGAGGGGGAAGATCTTGCAGTGGACGAGTTCCCTTGCCCCCCAGTAGCGCATCATGAGAGAGAAGTATGTCAGGTGGCTGTCAGGGTCCCTAGTCCCATCGTACATGTTGAGGGTTGGAGCTTCTCTAGGGCCTTAGGAATTGAACAATCATCAATCTTCCTGGGGAAGGGTCCCTCGGCTGGAGATCTCCTCGAGGTAGATCTGTGGCGGCGCCCCTCTTGGGTCTTGGCTTGGCTCCGCGACCTCTTGCGAGAATTGGAGGTTACTAGCGACGAGGTCCTGGAGGGAGAGTCCTCAAGCCAGTAGGTACCATCAGGAGATGGTTGAGATGGTGCCTGGGTGGAGATCCGCGGCGCCTGGAGCTCACTGTCCTTGGGGGAGGAGTGTTCCAGCAAGGATGAGGTTGCTTAGACATGGCTGCCATTCGCCTCTCTATCTGTCTGAAACGCGCTTCTTGCTGCAGCATAGCCTGAGTGTGGTCGCCTAGCAGGTCCAAAAGTTGGCGGATGGTCGCTGCATCCTCAGGTTGGACGGGAATCTGGATCGGCTGTGGAGCCGGAACTTGGATGGTGTCGCTTGGAAGAGTGACAACAACACCTCGTAGTGTGTCTTCGGGTTGGGGTTGAGACACGACAATGCTTCGGACCCGGAGTCTGCCTCGAGGTTCCATCGGAATGCAAGAGAAAACTCTTAAGAGATTGAAATGAGGTGAAAGCTAGACAGCTCCCCCCGTGGTCACCAATGTTCAGTACCTAGCAGCGCTGCGGTGACTACTGTTGATAGGTCTCTTGCATCCCGAGCGGAGTGTTGAAAGGATCCCGGGTGGGGCACCTGCAATGCCACTCCGACGCCCAAGTCAGTATAAGGAATAAGAGAGTAGTATGATCTAGGAATGATAATGTACCTATTTATGGCAATGTGAGCCAGTATTTGTAGAGATTCGTGCAGGATTTGAGCCGTTGGATCGATCGGATGAATTTGAGCCATCCAAGCGTGAGAGCCACAAGTGGGTTGATTTATTGCAGATACGGATCAAAATGATTGGGCCTATCCATATCTAATTGCTGAATGAGCCTCATGCTCCGGTCTATAATAAATACAAATATTTATTAGAATTGTAATGTTATAAGTTATCAATTCATTCAATATATTTGTCAAAAAAAAATTCATTCAATACTGTTATTTACAATAATACCTTTTTAATTAAATTCTTTGACAGAGTCTTAATTATGTCTCATTTGGTGGCTGAAGTGGAATAATAATGTATGGATATGACTTAAGAGAGTTGAATAAGATTTAAATATATCCGATCTAGGATTATACATATTTCATCATGTTCCTTATCAATACGTGAGAATATTTAGATGAGATAATTTGGATTTTTCTAAGTTTAATCAAGGTTTTGGCCTTATAGATTCAAATCTAGCATCGGAAATGCAATACTGTTGAATCTCTTTAGGAGTTGTAATACCTGATCCAAACAATTAGTCTGTGTAATTGTGCGCTGAGAATACCACTTTTAAAAAAAATGTAAACATTATAAAACAGGAGCCGTTTCTAGTGATGCACCATAAAGTCCACCTACGATTCAAAGATTTAATTAATATTTTTTTGCAATGTGAAGCTTTCACTTTGAATCTAAATTCCACATGTCAACCAAGTATTGGCTGAGATCTGATGACTATCCCCTGAACTTTAACCCCACATCATCAATGCGTTATGCTGACGTTCATAGATACATACAGATTATAATTTAGAATTAGAATTCAGAATAAACCAAAAGTCCATTGAGATCAAGTTCAAGCAATCCAACACAACACCAACGTTTTTACTTTGACGTTTTCTAAAACTCTCTCTTTCTACACCACTCTCCACCTTTCTATATATAGATTCAACTCTTTCTCTTCTTATTCACATTTTAACCAAAATATTCATACAATTCTTGCACAAAAAAATGTCTGAGAGAGAAGTTTGTAAAGAGCCTCGTTTAGTGGCTAGGAAATTCTTGGCAAAACCTCAACGTGAAGGTGTTGGTGCTGTTGTTAGAAGAAGTATAGGAAGGTAAGAGAGAGACCCATTTTGTTAATTTGTATTAAAAGTTGGATTTCGTTGCAAAGTTTAGATTTTTCAACTGATTTGTTATGTGGGTATCTTCAGGTTTGAGCTTAAGTACTTTGATCCTTTCCTTGTCTTGGATGAATTTTCAGGTGAGTTTTCACTTTCTCTGTTTTTTCCTCTGTTTTTTACTGAGAATAAGTATCTTTATTTTTGATATTTTTTTCTAACAATGTGAAAATTTTGAAACATGCAGTTGCTGCTCCTGCTGGTTTTCCTGATCACCCTCATAGAGGTTTGAAATTGGCATTTTTTTATGTGTCATTTACGTTTATTTTTCAGAAATATGTTTTGTTGATATTAAGATTGTGATGTTTTTTTATCAACAGGATTTGAAACGGTCACATACATGTTACAGGTAGAGCAGGCTTCTTTCCATGCTCAATTTGACTTTTTTTTGTATTTTAATTTAAAAACATATTTTAATTGACTAATATATCATCATTATAGGGTAAATTCAGTTACAAAATGACTTGTAGGAAACAAAGTGTAAACTATTTTTCATTTTTTTAAAGACTAAAAGCAGTGTTTTAACCAACATTTAGATGATTGTATGAACGATTTAAATCAATTAAACCATGACTAAAGATCTTTCCTGGTCGATCACCCTTTTAGTTTTTAAAATAAACTAAATTTGGCCGGTATTGGGTAGAATTCTTTAACATAGGTATCAAATAGATTTTAACCTTATTTTTTCTTCTAAGCTATAATTTTTTTTCAGAATTATTTAGCAACAAATTTTTTTAAGCTAAAAAATAAAAAAGAAAAATCTTAATGCAACCAATCAAATCTGAATACTTGGCTTCAGATTTGAAGTTAAACCAGATATCAGGTCACACTCACATGGTGTCAAACCTTGTACTCGTGATATTGCAACAAAAAAGTCAAAACTAATGTAGGGTTGCCAAATCAGTCATTTTACTTAGCAACATATAAACACAACCATGAAAGAATTGCCAACAATATCTAGAGTTGCTTACACAAAACGACAAGAATGTTGATGTCTTGTTACTAAATTTTCCTTCTAGAATTTCAACTAGAAAACTACCTACCAACTTACACTAGTGAAAAATTTGTTTTAAAAAGCACTATCTAAAATCGGTTGTTTGAACACCTAATTTAAGTGTGAAAGTGGTGATAATTTCGCAATTAAAAAGAAAACTGTTAGTTTACGTCAGATATTTAGAATCGGTTGTTTTAACACCCAATTACAATTATGTTTGAAATAGACATTTCTAATTGACCGTTTTAAGTCACATCTAGTGTCTGTACATATATTTTTCACATGACTAAAAGTCTTTTATAACCTTGTAACTTTAGGGAGCTGGAAGGCATGAAGATTTTGAAGGACATAAGGGAACACTAGAAGCTGGAGACTTACAATGGATGACTGCGGGAAGAGGGATAGTTCACTCAGAAATGCCTATGCCTCAAGGAACCCAAAAGGGTCTTCAGCTTTGGATCAACCTTGCTTCCAAATATAAAATGTTAGTGGATAAATCTTTTTTATTCATTAATTGGATTTTGTCCTTGGCATTGTTATCTTTGGTAGTAAATCTTATCTATTTATATATCCATTGAATTTGAATCTCAACCAAGTGGGTTGGCTTTAGTGATACCACACTAAGTTTGGACACTTGGTGAATGTGCATGAGAATACTCTCGAGTGGGAGGTCCTATTAGAATCTCATGAAAAATAAATCTAGCGTGGATTCTCTACATTAGTTGTATATTGTCGTTGACCGTAGAGCCGTTAGATCAGAGAAATTCTCCTTTTTCTAGATCTAACGACTCTATATAGAGTGAATTAGTATATTTTTTTGGTTATCTTGTTATTGGTGTGCAGTTTCCACCGGCTTTGCCGATGACTATTCTACGCCGGGGAATCTAGCTGGCCACAAGTATCAGGCTTTGTCGGCCCATGTGATTCTCCCCTCCTAATAGAGTTTTTGCCACACACAAAGTTCGAACCCAAGACCTTGGGGTGGGATCCGAGTCCACTTACCATAGACGAACCCTTGTTGGTCTGAGTGAATTAGTACATAATACGACTAAAAAAAGGAAAGTTGTGTATATTCATGAAAAAAAAACTACCTCCTCCCCCGCCAAAAATATGGGGTTTGCTTGATTACATTTTTAAAAACAATTTTCTGATTTTTAAAAATTATGATAAAAATTGTCAAAAAAAAATTAAGATAAAACAAATCTGCTCTTTGCATAAAAATTTAAAAACATAAAACTGTTTTTACAAAAAAGTTATAAAAAAAGGCCTATAGTAACTATATGGGAGGAATTGTGGCTTTGGTCCCATGATTAGATGACATTATTACCCCTTTGAACTATCGTTTAATGTGGATAATGGTTACCACCGATGAGACCAAAGGAATTCCCCTGTTTACAAAGAATAAAAAAAAGTTCCATTCTATTTTAACTTTTGAAATTGATATATACTTTACTCACTTTCACATACCACTAATTTATCTCATGATTCCCCCCATCATATACCATCATGGACCATTTCCTAGCTATACTTTTGAATAGAGCACAACATGAGGCAACTAGTGTGCATAATGGTGGGAATGATTGTTACTTTAATAACAAGGGCCACATAATAAATGTAGTAAACTTTTTGGCTTTGCTATATACTCCCTCCGTTTTCAATTATAAGCGAATAGCGGCTAGACACATTTTTTAAGAAAAGTTAGAAAAAGAAATATTATTCCTATAATACCCCTATTTATTCTTGCATTGGTAAAAGTAAAAGTAGTGTAATAAAAAGTTGTGTGCCTTGGTAAAAGCAAAAGTAGTGTCATAAATAGGGGTAAAGTTGACATATTAAGTGAAAAAACTTTGACTTTCTTATATTAAGTAATAAGAAAAAGTGGGTATATTTGCTTATATTTGAAAACGGAGGGAGTATATATATATGAATGACTGTTAGAGAGTGTTTGTGTGACGTTTATTTACCATTTCGTCTAAACTGAAACCAAGGAAAAAATTTCTTGCAAGTACTAACTTGTTAGTTGTTACGCAATAACACATAGCATCATTAATTAACTTGATTTTCACTCCAAATTTAAAAGGGTTTCTTAAATTATAAGCTAATAATTAATCTTTGTCTTAACCTAATTTCTTTTGAAATTTTACACTAGGATTGAACCAAAGTACCAAGAAGTGTTGAGTAAGGACATAGTAGAAGCTGAAGAAGATGGTATCAAGGTTAGAGTTATAGCTGGGGAAGCACTAGGGAAAAAGTCACCAATCTACACAATGGCTCCAACTATGTTCTTAGACTTTTATCTCAAACCTGGAGCTCACTTACAACAGCACATACCAAAATCATGGAATGCTTTTGTTTATATTTTAGAAGGAGAGGGTATTTTTGGAAATTTAAAATCTCAACCTTCAAACTCTCATCATATCCTTCTTCTTGGTCTTGGGGATGGCCTAGAGGTGTGGAACAATTCCTCTGAGCTCCTTAGATTCATTTTGGTTGGAGCTGAACCTCTTGGTGAGCCTGTGGTGCAATGTGGACCCTTTGTGATGAACACTCAAGAAGAGATTGACCAAACCTTTGATGATTTTGAGAATTTTGCTAATGGATTTGAGAAAGCTAGATATTGGAGATCTGAAAGTTCAATTAAGCCTTGAAATTTTATTTGATTTTTATTTGTAGTAAATTAATAATAATCAGTAGATTTTGTTCATTTGCAAATCTATACATTGTGATCTCTCATCAAACGTAATTTGAATTTAGTGGAAATTTTAACTTTTTGTATCAGAAAGTTTAGAAGAGGGGAGATATCATGTTCCAATTTATGCTAAGGAAAAAATCAAAATGTTTTTTTGGTCATTTTGTATTTTTGGTTAACTAAGTTTTTCTGGAGTCAAGATCCTCTCGACTTTCTCTCTCCATTTATTCTCTCTATTACCATAGGGTGTTTTGTGAATAATAAATATATGCATCTCATTCAATATGATGGTCCCATCAAATATGTAAATCAATATATTAAACAATAGAAAAACATGTCTTTTAACCAACACAGAACATGTAAGTTTGCCAGATTTTGTTGAGGTAGTTCCAAAATGTGAAGGGTTTAAAAAAATAGTACAGTGCGGTTAATGCGGATAATGCATCTATACATTAAAAAAAATGAAGTGCCTAATCCAGAAGCAATCTAAAGACAAAGCAATTGATTTCTGAGCAGACTCATTAATCAACATTGAATTGAAAACCGAGATTGAGTTGAAAAAATGATTGGATTAATCAAGATGAAACCAATATGCATTAATCTCTTATCATCTTTCTTTTGTTAATCTAAACTAGCCGTTGGGGGGTTTTAATGTCCTTAAAGGTCCAGCTAACAAAGTCTGTTATGTTAGTTAAAATTTGGTAGAAGCAATCAATTTCTTCTAACAAACTAAAACTAACTTAACAGCCTGAACTAGCCGTTAGAAATCTATATATATATATATATATATATATATATATATATATATATATATATATATATATATATATATATATATTCATACACTGTGTACTGAAACAATTACAGAAAATCAATAAAAATTTACATTTTGTATTTCTTTTGAGTGCTATTTTCTTTTCTCTTCTGTGTGTGCATGTATTCTCTGCTTCTGTATTTCTCTAAAAGCTCTTTGTGTATCATTGCTCTTCAACAAGTGGTTGAAGACAGAATCTCGCAAAGAAAGAAAAAGAAATACAAGTTAGCAACGTTTTAGTGACTGAAACATACAAATCAGAGAGAAAAAAATAGAAAGAGAGGCTAAAGGAAACTACCTTGTGGCAAAGAAGAAGTCAGAATTTGTATAATGGCAAAGAAGAAGTAAAACACAATTGAGATTGTCGTTTTACCTCAGTTTTTGTTCGCTTCATCTTGTTGTAGCACCGCGTACCTGAAATAAAGAAAACCAGTTAGGGTTTTCTGTGATTTGCTAAAATCTAACAATAAAACATAGTGTTGAGTGAATCTACCGTTGTTGTTAGTGTTCGTGACCTCGATTCGTTCATCATTAAGGCGATTTACACACAAACAAACCAAAAGAACACTGAGTCAGTGTTTAAACAAGAAGAGAAAGAATTTAAAGAAATCAAAGGCGCAAGAGAAGGGGCTTTCATATCTTACCAGTTTCTGAGGTGAGAAGAGGCAAGATTAAACAAATCTGCAGCTTCAATCTTTTCAATTGTTGGGTTTTTCATCAAACCCTAGCAGAACTCAAAAACTTGTTAAAATTTCGGCAAGTGTACCGAATCGTTGCAAGTAATAATAAAATAGTAAGAACCACTAGTCGTATCCACAGGGATTGAGAGTTATTATCCACTAGCAAGTTAGGTAATTCTTAGTTATAATGTGATTAAATATTTGGTAATTTATAGTAACCGCTAACGAATTATGTGTGAATAAAATTCGAAAATAAAAGTGGCTAGGAGTCGAATCCTCTCCCCTACACTATCATGCACTATACCATTGATCAATTCCAATGTAATTACCCAATTAAAAGCTTCAATGTAGTTATTAAAGATTTAGGACAATCCCTTGCCTCAAAACCCCTTTTATCTAATGGGAAACCCTAATTCCATAAGTGTATCACCACTAAACAAAGCATTAAACACGGAGAATTAACGGAATCCATGATAATAATCTCATATTCCTATGATCATCACGCTCATGACCTTAAACCCCAATATCCGGAAAACATAACCCATCTCCCAATGGTGAAAGTAAACCCTAATTCATTACAACAACATTAATTATTGTAAAGCAATAAGAACAGAGGTAAAGGCAAATTTAACAAGATAACTAAATTGTATTGATCATAACAATGGAATCACATGATATTTTTGGAGAGATTCATCTCTTCCTAACCCTAGAAAAATTAGCTACTCATGTTCAAAGTATTGAAAGATAAGATAAAAGAGAAGTTACACAAAGAGGAGTACATTGGATCCTTCAATTCCTTGTTCCCAAGTGTAGAGAAGCTCCAAATCTTGCTCTTTTTCGCATCTAAGAAGAATGCCCCAAAAATTCTGATTTTTCACTTAAAATGCTGTCAATTCTGCAGTCCATCGCGACGCGGTGCGACTCAGTCGCGACGCAAAGGTGCAGAATTTTGCCTAGGTCGCGACGCGAAGGTGCACAGATTTTTTTCTTCTTTTCTCTACTGCGTCACCAGGCAAGCTGTCTGGTTCGCTAGTTGATGAAACATCAAATTGAAGGTTTTCTCTTATAATAAGCACTAGAGAATAGGATAATAACTTACAATGCAATGCTAATGACATCAATTTAAATCTATGCTATTTCCCCGTGACAATTGACCGAAACACAATCAAATACTAGCATTTTGGCTTTAAAACTGAACAACAATATACATATGACGATGAGTCAACACAACCCCAAACTTGGAGTTTTGCTTGTCCTCAAGCAATCATTCAATTCAGGCTGTGGCAAATTTTTTATCCAGCTTTCACACATTTCACACATACCATTAGACACTTCAGCACATCAAAAGTCATCATCTAGCATAGTGTCCATTGATTAGTAAGACAAATAGAATCGGAAAACACAAGATCATATAGATGCATCATTCTCAAGTTCCCTCTTTTCACACATCTCACTAATTTGTCTCTCTCCTCTAAAGTGTATAATGTAATCAGTCAATTCACAGTACATGCATCATCGTTTCATAGGCTTGAACAAGTTCTAGAAAAGTCCACACAAAATGATATGCACACACACTATTCGAGGACTTAAGGGTTGTAATGGGGCTTAGGTAAGGGTGGATATTATTTGGGTAAGTAGGTTAAAAACTTCGAGTTAGGCACAATTCCCTTTATTCTCATACTTTAAACAATCTCACCACTCGCAATTTTTTCCAACAAAATTTCACAAGAGAAGGATTTTTTTTCTTTCTTTATTATTATTTTTTATTTTTATTTTTCCTTTCTCTTGTATATACCACCCCAAACTTAATTTGTTGCTATTCCATGATCAACCCCAAACTTAGATATTTCCCACACATGCATACATTTGTCTACCTAACTCCAAGTCAAGAGAATAAACTATGAATTTAGTTTGCCTGGTGCGGTCTATGTCAGAACAAAATAATAAAAAAAACATTTAGGCTCAACGGGGCTAACAAATGATAAGTACTTATGAGGTGGTTTGAAAGGCTCTGGGTTTCCAAGAAAAATTGCCTCAGTGTGTGTATAAATCAAATGTAAGACAATTAAGCACAAGTTCAAGTTTTGCAGAATAATACATGCAAGGAATGCCCACATAGTCAATGAACCATAAGTGTTTAGGCTCAAACCTCACGGCTGGGATTTTAAGAGATTGAACTATCAGAAGCTTGCCAACATATGATCCAGATTTTGCTCAACCTTTATCTTAAACAAATGACAATACCTGATGATAAAAATTGATGCGAAAGTGATCACATGGTAAGATGCAAAACGTGTTAGAGCTAAACAACCACAATCATCATCATCATCATTGAAAATGCAGCTATGAGTTCAAAGTTGTGGTGCATCATAATCAATGTAACAGTCATATCAGCATAGTACAAACCAAAATGCAAAAAGCAAAATCCAAACAAAAGGAAAGATAAAAACCCAAAAGTGTCTCAAAAAGAGAATAGTGACAGTGAGCCATCCCGCTCAAGGAAATGAGATCTGGTGCTCAATGTAGGCATCACCATGTAGTAAAGGATCATGTGGTCTCCTGTGGCTCCTCTACTGCTGCTGCTGATGATGATGAGCCTGAAGCGTCAGCACCTCTACGCTGAGCCATAAACTACTGAGCAGCATCGGCAACACGGGGTGTTGCAAGGAAAGAGATATCCAAGCCTTGATGCTCACATAGCATCTGCATCCCGCACCAGTTCGCCATCACGAGCTCGTACTGGAATGAGGGATCGCTATAAGGTTGTTGCTGATGAGGCGGAGAAGTTGGCCGCTGCTGAGGAGGAGGTGAGTTCTCGCCTGCCAGTGGTAAAATTGATCCCTCAATTGGCCCATCTAGTTGCTTAAGGATCCACGCTGCTGTTATTGTTCCCTAGGTTCAATAGGTAGATCATCTGGGCTCTCCTGACAACTCTGCTGTTTGCACAAGGCATGGATAACTGAAGCATGCCCCAATCGTGCTTTAGGGCATTTAGCTATTTCAGCAATACTATCTGAAATGATCTCCCCTAAATCCAATTTTTCCCTTTTCATAATTGCCAAAAGCCCCATTGCCCTCAAAACAATAACATATGAAGAGTTTGAGCACGACACAATATTCTGATGGAAGAAAGAGTTCCAAGCCCTGGGTATAGGCTTCAAATCCATATTGTTGAAGCGACGGGGAAACATATTTAACCCTGGTACAAACTTGATCCATTGTGCTCCAGGACGGCACAATTCCCTAAGTAACTCCTCATAATCAATTTTTTCTTTCTTAACCATTAATGCTCTTCTCATTGCATAAGGTGATGAATCAGGTAAACCCAACAATCAATTAATACTTTCTGGTGAATAGGAGACACTTGTGCCACGAACATAAGAAGTCAAAGACTCGTCCTTATCAGTTGCCGAGGTATGCATTGGCGTAGAATTCTCTGACCATGCTTTGGTTAACCTCCTTGATCAATGAGTTGAGAGTGAGCCAGCCCATTTCCCGGAGCGTAGAGCTTATGATAGGGAATTCACCAGTGCTGAGATCAAAAGCCCGCCCCGGATTGAATTTTTTTCCTTTCACCACGCTCTGGTACCGCTTTTCATGTTCGGCTGATTTGAACTTGTCGGCATCAAAAGAAGGCTCTTCCTCTCTTGGCTCCCCCCGCTTCCTGTTTGGAGGACCAGTCTTTGTTGGCTTTCCCATTTGCACACCTGTAGAGAATTCCTACAAGACTTTTATTAGTTCTCAGGGAACCCATTGGTATAGGTTCCACTCAACAATTTCACGAATAAGTTTCAGTGAGAACAGTTCACAACAAAATGACATCCTTCTTTCTTAGACCAACAAATGCATGTGATGGCAAAATTGACACAATTTGGGGATAAAAGATACACATAATGTGTTAAAGTTTTGAAACAATTCCCAAATCATTACAATTCTACCTAAAGTGAGGCCAACAACATTGAGGAAATCATGTATTGAATCACCATTTTCGAATTCATGGAGTAAAATCAACAACAAATCAGCACCACATTCAACATCAATCCACAATTTCACAAGTTTAGAAATGCATCACAAGAATCCCTTAACCTAAACAACATTCAATCAACAAGACTTCATTGGGTAATTTCAACAAACACTTGGCCTACAATAACAAAAAATTCGCCTCCTACTCACAAGTCAAAAATCAACTTCATCATAAAATCATCTAACTTAGGGTGGTTCCAAAGTCATTGAAATTACTAGGACAACATTCAATCTCTTTTAGAATGTAAAATCAAACCATTTCACCCCTCTAGAACACACAAAATCGTCCCCAATTAACAACAAAATTCGCAACCCCCATCAACCACATGTTTACCGTGGATTTTGGTAAACAACCGCTGGTTTAAAATTTGTTACTTGCAAGATCAACCAGCAAATCTTAGGACATTTGTGCTATAGGTTTTTCCATAAAAGTTATGAATGTTCTTAATGTTATTTGTAATAACTGACAATTTCACAGTTGTTGAAACTCTCGAATTTGTTTATGTATCTTCGAATTCAATCAAAGCAATCTAGTTATATTTAAGAAAACATAACTAGATTGCTTTGAAATAAAAGAAGTTGGTACACAATGTCATACATCTGGTTTCTGTAACTCGTGTTTCTCTGTAACTTGGAATTCTGAGCGTGAGAAATATGTATGAGAGTTTGCGACCTCTTTTCTCTATGAGAAACTACTATATATAATGTGCAGAAACTGTAACTGCTTACAACGGTTATATATAACCGTGCAAAGGAAATTAAAACAACAACTGCCATATCTTTTGATGACGTAACTGTTGCATCCTTCGACAACAACTGCTATGTTCTTCGACAATGCTACTGCTACGCTCTTCGACAGCACTTCCTTGGGTTTGATCTGTTACCAATCTCTTACTTTCTTTCTTGTCGAAATGTCGCCTTCAAGCTCTCAATTTCGTTAAGTTCTAGGAGTGGTCGAAGATCTCCCTTGGAATACCTTCTCAGTGTCGAAGGCCAGCATTTCCTCTTCAAAATGACAAGTCAAACCTCATTGACTGCATTTAATTGAGCCTGTCGAAAATGTAGGCTAACAAATTGCCCCCCAAAAATGTCATTTTCGACTGAGGTTTAAACGAAGGTAGAAAATTGACGTTTTTGAATTATCTCTCGACAACCCTTTGTCAAGCACTCTAACGTCATCAACGTCACTCTTCAGCGTTGAAGAGACACTTTCTTTCTCGTCATGTTAGCACTTGAGTGCGATGTCATATTAATGGCCACGTTTTGCTTTGGAAACTGCCACACTCCATCACTTCCATCGCTTTTGTAACTGCTACACGCGTTCCCCAAGTAACTGCTGTTGGACTATATGATAACCTTAGAAGGGGGTGAATAAGGTTATATGCTAAACTTGAATTCTTTTTCGATTTTTAAACAATTAACAATGCCAGTTTAAATCAAATGCGGAAAATGAGATTTAAACTATATGCAGTACCTAAGCAAGCTATACCTATGACAGATCCAATTACAGTGATATTTTACGCTAATCAAATAAACAGATATTGAACGCAGCGCAATGATGTCAAATATAATAATAGGCAAATATAAACGGTAAAGTAAAAGAGTAGGGAAAGAGATACACCGTGAATTTTACGAGGTTCGGGATAAAAGCCCTACGTCCTCGGCCTCCGGCTTTGCAACCTTGGGACTTGATAACAACCACTATATGAGAAGAACCTCTTCAATGTTTTACAAACAAGCAACTTCCCTATAGCTAATCTCAATTTACCCAAATTTAGAACCCGAGCTCTCCGCTAAGAATTTCGCAACCACTTCAATCTCCCTGAGTGAACAACCCAAGAATACTTCCCAGGATTTCGCAACCACTTCAATCTCCTCGATTGAACGACCCAAAAACACTTCCCAAGATTTCGCAACCACTTCAATCTCCCCAAATGAACGACCCAAGAATACTTCCCAGGATTTCGCAACCACTTCAATCTCCCTGATTGAACGACCCAAGAACACTTCCCAGGATTTCGCAATAACCAAACAATAGATGATTACAATAGAGAAACTATGATCCAATCACTTAAGCAGTATAACAATATAATAGCTGAGAGAGATGAGTGATTTGGATCTAGAAGAACTTTGAAAATGATATGACAATGAAAGTTCTTTTTCTTCTATTTTTCAGATCTGAGATATGTAAATCGTGTGGTGTGTTTTGAAAGTGAAGCCCAGCTTCCTATTTATAGGATTTGCAAAAATATGACCGTTGGAGGATTTTGTAAAATGTTAGAATCAATTCTTTGCTTTTTGAAAGGAAGCTTGAAATCGATTCTTTGCTCTATGGAAATCAAAGGAATCGATTTCATGCTTAGTTAAATGAAGTGAGTAATCGATTCTTGGCCTTTAGAAAATAATGGAAATCGATTTCATGCTTTAGTTGAATGAAGCTCATAATCGATTCTTTGCTTAGGCTTAAGTATAGGAGCAAATCGATTATGTGCTTCTCATTAGATTATGAAATCTATTTCATGCTTAACAATGGATTAGGAAATCGATTCTTTGCTTCAACAATAGATTAGGAAATCGATTTCATGCTTTAGAAAATGATAGGAATCGATTTCAAGCTTTCCACAAATTTGTTTTTAGGTTTAGGTGCCACCCTATGCAAGCATGCAATTTTATAAAATATTTTTCAAAGCTTGTTTTGATGCAACATGCATGTTTTGAAAAATTATCTCTGAGCTACTAAATGTCATAGACCTTAAGTGATAGGACCTTACACTGTGTCCTAATGAAAGCGGATAAACAATTAGGTCTTGACTTCTAAGGTGGATTCTTCTCCAAGCTGCTCCACTTTAATATTTCCTGCTCTTTGATTCATGTCCTGTACTTTATTCAACTTGAACCATTAGTAGACAGATTGTAATTTGTTATCATACAAAACAAAGAGTGTTTGTCTTTGGTTCAACAAACTCCTCGTTTTTGATGATAACAAATTACATTATGCATAGGGGGCGATAATAATAAAATATGGCACAAGCTCCCCCTAAGCATAAGCATAACAAATTAAACAGCACAGCAGTAGGGTTGCAGCAAATATTTCCCCCCCTTTGTTTTCATCAAAAAGGAGGGGGGGGGGGGTGAACACATAGATACATAATCACGAAACAGTAGCACATAGCATATGATATATCAAAAAACAGTTTAATGCTATGCTCCCCCTTACTTGATGATCCCCCTGATTAATTTTAGAATGCAAAGCTATTACCCAAAAGAAAGTGGACCATCACAGTTTTTAAGAAAATAGGATACCCATGAGATAATATTTCATACTTGGTTCAACTAGGTACCATATTTAACTTTAAAAAAATTGCATCAAAGATCCAGCACAATAGAGTTTTATTTTAGGTAGGAAGAAAGACACACAGTTAACACTTTTAAAAAAAACTTTGATGGACACAAAAATTTCTATTTCACATATTTGTCTAATACTTGATGAGTTATATTTAATTTCTACTCTATAATACATTTTCAATAGATGTAGATATATCTTTACAAAGCTAACCTTCACCGAGGATTCTTCCTCTATTGATCTTATCACGAGTCACGTGACTGCTGTTTCTGGGGGTGAGTATTAAGAGCCTTTTTGCGTCTCCAGTCATGAGCTTCGAGTCTCTGCTATCAAGGTACCAATCAGACCCCCATACCTTGAAGCATACCTGCACTAAAACCATGTTGAAACTTTTGGTGCCCAATTCTCTTTGGGTCCTTGTGGGTTAGTCATCAAGGGGTTTGTTTTCACAATCCACCTTGGTTTCTTACAAGCAGGTATAAGGGTACCAAGCTCACACAATTTACGAATAGGACATCTATGAGAGCTATGGTTACCTTTTTGACAATAAGTGCAAGAGAAAATGGTAGGTGTATAACTTGAAGTAGCAGCTACAAAAGTTATTTTCCTTTTCAAAACAGAGGAGGTGGAATTACCTTCATACCCAATACCTCTCCTATCAGTATATTGATGTTGGGAGTGAAGTATCTTGGTTAAGGTCTTTTCACCTACCTCAAACTTTTTCAAGGATTCTTTCAAAAATTCATTTTCAACCTTGACTTTTTCAAAAATTTTGTTTAAGCTCAAGTAGTTCAAGGTTGAAAGGTTTAGTTTTATGTAGCTCATTCTTCAACTTAGCTACCTCATTCTCAAGAGTCTTAATTTGAGTGAACATGCTTTTGTTGCTCTTTTTCAAATCTTTATATTTAACCAAAAGAGTTTCATGTTCATTATAAAGATCTTCAAAAGCCTCACTCAAGTCTTGACTACTATACACATCATCAGATAAATCATCATGCTCAAATGAATTAGAAAGACTATGGTTATCAAGGATTACCTTAGGGGTGTCGTTTTCCATAAGAAGATCAACATTGGCAGTCTTCTCTACTTCATTTGTTTCACTGTCAGTGTGAAGGTTGTCCCATGTAGCCTTAGGGGTGTCTTTTGCCGTAAAACAAATAATATTTGCAACCATCACTTTCAGTATCTGTGTTGTCCCATGTAGCCTTCATGACTTTCTTTTGTTGGTACTTGGGTTTTAGCTTTGGACAGTTCATTTTGAGATGACCCTGTTTGTTGCATTCAAAACATTTTGGTTGATCATCTCTTTTCTCATAACTGTCTTCTTTGTTGTACCCAGATTTCTTTGAATAGTCACCCTTCTAAAGCTTTCTGAATCTCAGGAATTCTTCAAACATTTTAGCCATGTCTTCAACATCGGATTCTTCATTAGACTCAACCTCTTTCCTTGCTATCTTCAGAGTTTTAGCTGCAAGGGCAAGAGACTTCCTTTATTTTTCAACTTCTTTTTCTTGAACCTTCTTAGCGGCCAGCACCACCTCAAATGCAAGAAGTGACCCAATCAAGTCTACTTGAGGTAAATTGCCAATATCTTTGGCTTCAGTGATAGCACAAGTCTTAGGAAAGAACTCACTAGTCAAGGATGCAATAATCTTCCCATTTAGATCTTTTGTTGAATACTTCTTCCCCAGTGCCCTCAAGTTGTTCACTATCAAATTCAGTCTCTGGTGCATAGCTGCAACAGATTCACCTTCCTTCATTTTGAAGGCTTCATACTCATAACTGAGAATTCTGATTTTTGTATCCTTCACTTGGCTTGTACCGACATGTGTTGCTTGCAAACAATCCCAGATTTCTTTTGCTGTCTGACACCCTTTTACCCTTCCATATTCTTCTTCACATAGAGATAAGTGAAGAATGTTCATTGCTTTGGCATTTTGAGAGATTTTGTCTAACTCGGACTTTGTCAGCTCACTCAGGTCAATGGTATCGATATCTTCAACAGGAACTTCCTCTGCTTTGCCAGTAGCTTTAATTTTAGTAGTATCTCCGTCAACAACACCATCAGGTTTTGTAATTTTGATCTTCATAGGAATCAGTGGTCCATCAACAATGATCCTCCATAAAGTGAAATCTATAGCCTGCACATGACATTTCATTCGACTACTCCAGTAGTCATAGTTAGTCCCATCAAACAGAGGTGACCTATAGAAGGACATCCCCTCTTTCATAAATGAACCCATGATAAAAAATAAATAAATATAATAAAATTGCGAGATGTTAAGCTCTATATGCAATTTCTAGCTTTGAAACCAATTGTTGGACTATATGATAACCTTAGAGGGGGGTGAATAAGGTTATATGCTAAACTTGAAATCGATTTTTAAACTATTTACAATGCCAGTTTAAATCAAATGCGGAAAATGAGATTTAAACTATATGCAATACCTAAGCAAGCTATACCTATGGCAGATCCAATTACAGTGATATTTTACGCTAATCAAATAAACAGATATTGAACGTAGCGCAATGATGTCAAATATAATAATAGGCAAATATAAACGGTAAAGTAAAAGAGTAGGGAAAGAGATACACCGTGAATTTTACGAGGTTCGGGATAAAAGCCCTACGTCCTCGGCCTCCGGCTTTGCAACCTTTGGACTTGATAACAACCACTATATGAGAAGAACCTCTTCAATGTTTTACAAACAAGCAACTTCCCTATAGCTAATCTCAATTTACCCAAATTGAGAACCCGAGCTCCCCGCTAAGGATTTCGCAACCACTTCAATATCCCCGATTGAACGACCCAAGAATACTTCTCAGGATTTCGCAACCACTTCAATCTCCCCGATTGAACGACCCAAGAACACTTCCCAGGATTTCGCAACCACTTCAATCTCCCCGATTGAACGACCCAAGAATACTTCCCAGGATTTCGCAACCACTTCAATCTCCCCGATTGAACGACCCAAGAAAACTACCCAGGATTTCGCAATAACCAAACAATAGATGATTACAATAAAGAAACTATGATCCCATCACTTAAGCAGTATAACAATATAATAGCTGAGAGGGATGAGTGATTTGGATCTAGAAGAACTTTGAAAATGATATGACAATGAAAGTTATTTTTCTTCTATTTTTCAGATCTGAGATACGTAAATCGTGTGGTGTGTTTTGAAAGTGAAGCCCAACTTCCTATTTATAGGATTTGCAAAAATATGACCGTTGGAGAATTTTGTAAAATGTTAGAATCGACTCTTTGCTTTTTGAAAGGAAGCTTGAAATCGATTCCTTGCTGTATGGAAATCAAAGGAATCGATTTCATGCTTAGTTAAATGAAGTGAGTAATCGATTCTTGGCCTTTAGAAAATAATGGAAATCGATTTCATGCTTTAGTTGAATGAAGCTCATAATCGATTCTTTGCTTAGGCTTAAGTATAGGAGCAAATCGATTATGTGCTTCGCAATAGATTATGAAATCTATTTCATGCTTAACAATGGATTAGGAAATCGATTCTTTGCTTCAACAATAGATTAGGAAATCGATTTCATGCTTTAGAAAATGATAGGAATCGATTTCAAGCTTTCCACAAAATTGTTTTTAGGTTTAGGTGCCACCCTATGCAAGCATGCAATTTTATAAAATCTTTTTCAAAGCTTGTTTTGATGCAACATGCTTGTTTTGAAAAATCATCTCTGAGCTACTAAATGTCATAGACCTTACATTGTGTCCTAATGAAAGCGGATAAACAATTAGGTCTTGACTTCTAAGGTGGATTCTTCTCCAAGCTGCTCCACTTTAATATTTCCTGCTCTTTGATTCATGTCTTGTACTTTATTCAACTTGAACCATTAGTAGACAGATTGTAATTTGTTATCATACAAAACAAAGAGTGTTTGTCCTTGGTTCAACAAACACTCCATTTTTTATGATAACAAATTACATTATGCATAGGGGGCGATAATAATAAAATATGGCACAAGCTCCCCCTAAGCATAAGCATAACAAATTAAACAGCACAGCAGCAGGGTAGCAGGAAATATTTCTCCCCCTTTGTTTTCATCAAAAAGGAGGGGAATTAAATGGAGTAGCATTAATAGACTCTCTAGGGGAATTTCGACAAGCCCATAAAGCTTGGTCAAGAGTCTTGTGCCAATTTCTTGGTTTTTGTCCAATATGCTTTTTTATCAAGTTAATGATGATTTTATTGGCTGCTTCCACTTGACCATCGGCTTGTGCATAATATGGTGTCGAACTTAATAACTTAAAACCTGTTTCAGAGGCAAATTCCAAAATCTTCCGACAAGTAAAAACTGAGCCTTGATCTGTGGTAATAGTTTTCTGGAATTCCAAACCTATATAGAATATGGTTTTGAATAAAATTCATAACTGCCTCTTGGTCAACATTGGCTAAGGGGATAGCTTCGACCCATTTGGTAAAGTAATCTATGCCAACTAATATATAACGGTGGCCTTTCGACGAAGTTGGTCTAATGTCACCAATTATGTCTAAAGCCCAACCTCTGAATGGCCAAGGTTTAATTATTGAATGCAATTCATTTGCGGGCACATGTTTAACTCCTGCGTGCCTTGGGCATTCTTGACAACCCTTAGCGAACTCTATACAGTCTTTCAGCATAGTTGGCCAATATACACGTTGTCGAAACAAAAGCCATTTCATCTTGTGACCTGCTTGATGTGAGCCACAAGCACCACTATGAGTATTGGATATTGCCAAATAAGCTTCGTTTTCACTTAGGCATTTAAGCAAAACTCCTTTAGGAGTCTTTTTGAACAATTCATTTCCAACAATCATGTAGCTTAAGGCTCTATACTTGATTTTTCGACTAGTTGCTCTTGTTGGATTTTCCAAGTATTCGACAATTGGTTTTAGCCAATCATCATTCGACATATTGGCATTGACACCACTTCTGACTTGTCTGCCCCCCAAGTTTTGGCATTGACAATTGTGTGTTGGAACTATCTGTCGAAAAGAGCTTCTCTTTTATTTCTATCAACTCTTGCAATTTTTCTTTAGAAACTCTGTAGCCTGAAGCAATCTGTGCCAACTCATTTGCCTCTTGGTTATCAATTCTAGGCACATGTTTAATGTCAACATGAGTGAAACGTTTTAACATTGCATTGGCAGTATAAAGTACTTTATTAAGTGTTCTTTGATGCACTTGTACTCTTTTGTTAATTGTTTCACAACTAGTTCAGAGTCACCTCTGATTTCGACGACTTTTGCCCCCAAATCTAGCAGCATTTCAAGTCCTGCTATCAAGGCTTCATATTCAGCCTCATTATTGGAGCAATTTCCGTCGATTTTAAACTTAACTTTTGTTGGTATCTTTGTTGGAGATATTATGAGTACTCCAATTCCTGTACCATTTTTATGGCTTGACCCATCAAAGTACAACTTCCAGGGTTGAACATCCACAAAGCTTAACATTGCTTCAACCAAAGAGTGGTCTACAATGAAGTCAGCAACAACTTGGTCTTTAACAGCTTTCAAAGGCTGGTACGTGAGCGAATATTCAGATAAGGCTAAAGCCCATTTTCCAGTTCGACTATGTAAAATTGGTTTTGACAGCATATGTTTAATTATATCATAATGCGAATAACTGTAACACCCCGGTATTTTTATCGAGTAAAAATACCCAAGTGCACCATTCCTAAAACATCAGAGATATATTTCCTGTTTAAATACTGAACACCACAATAAAATTTTCACTGAATAACAATAGAACAGTCTTAAACATAAATAAGACCATAAACCATCAGTGAAATACAGTGTTCAATATCGCACAAGAAAGCGGAAATAAATACATAACTTTTACAACAGTTAAAGTCATAATGTCGTGATACATAACTAACAAGGGAAAACATAACTTAAGCATAAAAGCTAAGTCTTCAACAACCATCTGAGTACCACCTACTCGTGCCTCTTGGATCTCCACTTTCCCTGTTTATCTGTAAAACCACAACATATAAACAATGAGATACAATCTCAGTGAGTTCTACCGAGACCCCTACTAGCACTCTCGGTCCTTTTAAAACATTTTTAAGATTTGACACAACACCGACCGCAATCCGCTTGCTAATCCCGGTGGACCATATAATAAGGCTTCTACCTAGTAAGACACCGGCTGCAATCCACTTGCGTCTCCCGATGAACTAGCATCTTAGGCCTTTCTACGTACCACCAGCCGCAATCCGCTTGCATCTTCTGGTGAACATAGTACAATAACTTTTAACATAACACCGGCCGCAATCCCATTGCATCTTCCGGCGAACCCCATAACTGTAACATCCTCAATCTAATTAATTGAATTAATTGGATGTTAACCCAATTGAATTAATTTGGTGCTTAATTGGTAAAATTACTGAGTGCTAAAATTATTCATTGACCGTCACAGGATCGTTAACCGAATAATACGGATCAAGGACGTTTTGGATTTGTAATAAGGAATCGAGACCAACATGGTAATTGGACCACGCTACCACTTAATTATTAATTAATTATGTGTATATGTGTGTGTTAAGTAAAAGAAAGAAAGAAAAGAAGGAAAGAAGCGCTGGAAACAGAAGAAGAAAAGAAGAAGAAAAGAAGAGAAAAGAGAGAAAGAAGAAGAAGAAAGGAGAAGAGAAAGGAAGGAGAAGAAGATCATCACCCATCATCCCAAAATTCCATCCTCATCATCATCCTTGTTTCTCCTTCCATAGGTAAGCTCATACCCTTATTTCCTCCCTCTTCTCTTGATTTCGAATTTGAGAGGGATGATGAATAGTGAACCAAGTTTGAGTTGATCTTCATGGTTGAATCATGTCTAGCAGCAAGCCCAACAACGGTTGTAAGCGGATTGAAGCTAAATTCGAAGTTTGGAGCGGATTGGAGATTCTAGGGTTCGATTGGGGATTTTTCGTGTCTCGGTGATTTCGGCTCAACAACGACTCTCGCTTCAAGGGTGAGTTTTACTCACGTTTAGGTTTATTCCGTTTTGGTATAATTTGTGCGTTGATTGGTTCCGACAAATTTTGAGTCAAAAACCGTTATTCGAAAAATAGCGTTTTGGATAGAACTCCGTTTAAATTACGTTTTGGATTAGATTGATTGATTGTGTGATTTGTACTGGATTCATTATACTGGTTGTTGGATCTGTTTTCGATCGGAACTGAAATCGGAATTGAGCGGAATAGCGGATTTTGCGAAAATCGCAAAATCTGCACCAGACAGGTCTCCATCGCGTCGCGACCCGCAGGGCATCGCGTCGCGACCAAGTGCAGTTTTGTCACGCAAAATGTTTCTGTCGTTTCTCGCGTCGCGACGGTAGCAGTTCGCGTCGCGACGTTTTGCAGATTTTCAACTGTTTTTCACTGATTTTGTTTTCGCGATATCTTTTGATTCCGGAACCCGATTGAGGTGTTCTAAAATGCGTTGGAAAGCTTATTCAGAGGCCTAACTGAATATTCTAGTTTTAAGGCAAAATAAACTGTTTTCGAAGTTGTAAATTGTGTCGAAAAGGGGTGAACTAGAGTGCGAGTGTGAACTTGGTTTTATAAAAGCGTGGGTTAAGTGCTCTACTGGTTATCTGAGGTGATGGACTCTGAGTTCATACGATTGTAGATATATATATTATATCGTGTTTGGGTGACGACCCATGTTGACATACTAGGAGGGGCAGTCATGATCCCCCACCCTAGGCTCCGATGCCAATAGTTAAACTATTATTGGTCAGGGGTTCGCCGGAAGATGCAAGGTTTGCGGCCGGTGGTGTGTTAAAAAGTTATCGTACTGCGTTCGCCGGAAGATGCAAGGTTTGCGGCCGGTGGTACGTAGAAAGGCCTAGGATGTTAGTTCATCGGGAGACGCAAGTGGATTGCAGCCGGTGTCTTAATAGGTCGAAGCCTTATTGTATGGTACACCGGGATTAGCAAGTGGATTGCGGTCGGTGTCGTGTCAAACCTTAAAAATGTTTTAAACGGACCGAGAGTGTTAGTAGGGGTTCCGGTAGAACTCACTGAGATTGTATCTCACTGTTTAAATGTTGTTGTTTTACAGATAAACAGGGACAGAAGAAAATTCAGAGGCACGAGTAGGTGGCCCCGGGAGAAGAATGATGACTTAGTTTGTGTTTAAATTTAATTTCCTTCTGTTGCCTATGTATTACAACACTATGGCATTAGTGTTTTGTTTATCTTTTCCGCTTTCTTGTATGACTCTGACTACCATAGTGCTGACAGTATATGGTCTGAGTACCGTATGGTCTTATCTGTAAATAAGATGGTTATGTTATATTTCAGCAAAAATTTTATAATGGTATTCAGTGTCTAAGCAGGAAATTATTATCTCTGATGTTTATACTTTGGTACGCTTTGGTATTTTTACAAGTTAAATATACCGGGGTGTTACAGTTGGTATCAGAGCGGTTCGACCTAGTCGGACTTAGCTTTTAGGGTCTTTACTTTCTCCAGTCGTGATTTTCTTAGTATGCTATTAGACATTGAGCTTGATCAACTTAATACTTTGTGCATATTTCGCAGAATCATGGCCAGAAGAGGTAGAGGCGTTCCTCCTCCTGTTGATCCAAACTTTGAATGGATGCAGAATATCATTGAGAATCAGCAAAAGATGATGCAGGATATGTTGCAAATGCAGCATGACCAGATGGCCCTTCAGCAGCCCAATGTTCAACCTCACCAGGAAGATCCTAACCGGGCATATTTTCAATTTCAAAAGATGAAGCCCCCGACTTTCAAGGGAGGATCGGATCCAATGACCGCCTACTATTGGATTGATTCAATGGAGAAAATCTTTCAAACCTTGCAATGCGGGGAAGAAGAGAAGGTAATATTTGCGGCAAATGTGCTAGATGAAGATGCCCACACCTGGTGGTGTAATGCAAGGCATATGATGGAACTCCAAGAAACTCCCCTAATTTGGGACAACTTCAAGGAATTGTTTCTGAAGCAATATTTCCCTTCGGTAAAGAAACTGAATAAGCAAGCAGAGTTTGTAAATCTTAAGCAAGGTGATATGTCGGTTGGGGAGTATGCTGCTAAATTTGAAAGACTGTCTCAGTTCTATGAGTTGGGGAGGTATGCCCCAAATGATATGTGGAAGATGCAAATGTTCAAAGAAGGTCTCCGAGCTGATGTGAGCCAAGGACTCAGTTCTTACACTTTGGTTAATTATCCTGCCTTAGTGCAACAAGCATATGTTGCTGAGGAGGATCTGAGGAAAATGTATGCTGAAAGGAAAGACTACTGGAAGGGTAAGAAAAAGGTTGCTGAATCTTCTACTCCATCCAGGCAGTTCAAAGGAAGTAATTATAAAGGGAAACAGGTGCAATCCCATGAACCGTCAAAGCCCCAAAAGTGTAGCACATGTGGAAGATACCATCCGGGTGAGTGTTGGCAGAAATTAAATCGGTGTTATCATTGTAACGAAGAGGGCCACTATGCAAATCAGTGCCCGACAAAGAAAAATTCACAAGGAGCACCGAATGCGCCAAGACAAGGACGAATCAACACATTGGATGCTCGAACCATCACACCAACAGATAATCTTCTAAGGGGTACGGGATCTCTTTTTAATAACTCAGTCAATATTTTATATGATTCCGGTGCAACTCACTGTTTTATATCACAAGCATGTGTGGATCGGTTGGGACTAGCAATATCTGAGCTATCCGAACCGATAACTATTTTAACCGCTGCCAAGGGTCGTGTCCAGACCCAATCCTTGTGTGAAAATTGCCTACTTGTCATAGGGGACAGACAATTTGTTGTGAAATTTATTTGCTTGCCTATGAGGAGTATGGACATTGTTCTGGGTATGAATTGGATGGCTGACAATCATGTGACAATTAACTGTGCCGATCGGACCATTAGCTTTGCCTCCGAATCCGTAGGATTGACACAGGCAGATTCTGAAGCGATGATCTCTTACACAGAGGCAAGCCAGTCATTATTCCAAGGTGCGGAAGCTATTCTTATTATGTTGTCTGCATCTACTGAGACGGGTTTAGACCTGTCATCCGTGCAAGTGGTAAATGAATTTCTAGATGTCTTCCCAGAAGAAGTATCATCCTTACCT
Organism: Astragalus membranaceus; assembly: GCA_039519185.1. NCBI lineage: Eukaryota > Viridiplantae > Streptophyta > Magnoliopsida > Fabales > Fabaceae > Astragalus > Astragalus membranaceus. Next base: position 111,045,386 of record CM076848.1, on the reverse strand, counting down.
CCTGACCGAGAGGTCGAATTTTCTATAGAATTGGTTCCTGGTACAGGGTCAATATCTATTGCTCCTTATAGAATGTCTCCTTTAGAATTGAAGGAATTAAAGTCCCAACTTGAAGAATTAATATCAAAAAGGTTCATTCGACCGAGTGCCTCTCCATGGGGTGCTCCGGTGTTGCTAGTCAAAAAGAAGGACGGTAGCATGAGATTGTGCATAGATTATCGTCAACTGAATAAAGTGACGATCAAGAATAAATATCCCTTGCCGAGGATAGACGATTTGCTCGACCAACTTCGAGGTGCCGTGGTATTTTCAAAAATCGATCTGAGATCGGGTTATCATCAGATAAAGGTACGAGCCTTAGATATTCCGAAGACAGCGTTCCGTACGAGGTATGGACATTACGAGTTTGTGGTGATGCCCTTCGGATTGACTAATGCTCCAGCGGTATTCATGGATTACATGAACCGAGTGTTTCATACGTACCTTGATCAGTTTGTGGTAGTTTTTATTGATGATATCTTGGTGTACTCTAAGACCATTGAGGACCATGTTCAACATCTCCGCATTGTTCTGAACGTACTCCGTGAAAAGAAATTGTATGCGAAGCCGTCGAAATGTGACTTCTGGATGCCGGAAGTAAAGTTTTTGGGACACGTGATTTCCCAGTCGGGAGTTGCAGTAGATCCCAGTAAGGTGGAAGCTGTATTGAACTGGGAAAGACCAACATCTGTTACCGAAATTAGAAGTTTCTTGGGTCTAGCTGGTTATTATAGGAGGTTTATTCAAGGTTTTTCACAATTGGTCCTTCCACTTACTCGGTTGACTCGTAAGGCCCAACCGTTTACATGGGATGCCGATTGTGAGGAATGTTTTCAAGGATTAAAGGTTAGGTTGACTTCTGCTCCAATCCTAATTCTTCCAGATCCGTCTTTGGAATTTCAAATTTTCAGCGATGCTTCTGGCAAGGGTTTGGGATGTGTCCTCATGCAGAACCAACAAGTTGTAGCTTATGCCTCCAGACAGTTGAAGACTCATGAAGAGAATTATCCGACTCATGATCTAGAGTTGGCAGCTATTGTGTACGCACTGAAGATTTGGAGACATTACCTATATGGGTCTCGTTTCGAAGTCTTTAGTGATCATAAAAGTTTGAAATATTTATTTGACCAGAAGGAGTTGAATAACAGGCAGAGAAGGTGGGTGGAATTTCTGAAGGATTATGACTTCGAATTGAAGTATCATCCGGGAAAGGCTAATGTTGTAGCTGATGCACTAAGTAGGAAATCCATCCACATAGCAGAGTTTATGATGCATGAAATGGAATTGTTGGAATCCTTTAGGGACTTAAATTTGAATGCAAGATCAAGGAGGAACCGGTTAGTGTTGAGCCATATGAGGATCTCCAGTTCATTAAGGGATTCTATTCGCTTAGCACAGGAAATTGATGAAAAGCTACAATCGCAGAAACTGTTGCCAGATTTTATTGAAGATAGTGATGGACTGATTTGTTTCAATGGTAGGATCTGTGTGCCCGATAATAAAGATATTAAAAAGCAAGTGCTAGAGGAAGCACATCGAAGTTTATTTTCTGTACATCCTGGATCCACCAAGATGTATAGGGATTTAAAGCAGATGTATTGGTGGCACGGAATGAAGTTAGAGATTGCTGAGTTCGTATCTCAATGCTTGACTTGCCAAAGGGTTAAGATAGAACATCAGAAGCCTGCTGGTCTGCTACGGCCACTAGATGTGCCAGTGTGGAAATGGGAAGACATTTCCATGGATTTTGTAATGGCATTGCCAAGGTCTCAAGCCGGTAACGACTCCATTTGGGTAGTTGTAGATCGGTTAACTAAATCAGCTCATTTTATTCCGGTTGGTACGAGCAGTAAAGTGTCCAAGTTAGCTGAGTTGTATTTGAAGAACATAGTGAGGTTACATGGGGTTCCTACCAGTATAGTGTCGGATCGAGATCCGAAATTCACTTCTCGATTTTGGAAAGCTCTGAATGAAGCATTGGGAACTAAAGTACTTCTTAGTACCGCTTATCACCCGCAGACCGATGGTCAGACCGAGAGAACTATCCAGACATTAGAGGATATGCTTAGGGCTTCGGTACTTGATAACGGGAAGAAGTGGGAGGATCATCTTCCACTGGTTGAATTCTCATATAACAACAGTTATCATTCCAGTATCGGAATGGCGCCTTTTGAGGCCTTATATGGAAGGAAATGTAGGACTCCATTGTGTTGGTGGGAAGTCGGTGAGAACCGATTGTTAGGACCCGAGATGATTCAAGACACTACGGAAAAGATCCGCCAGATCAGAGAAAGAATGAAAACTGCTCAAAGTAGGCAAAAGAGTTATGCCGACAAAAGGAGAAGGCCGTTAGAGTTTGAGTCAGGTGATCATGTGTTTTTGAGATTATCACCAACAATTGGAACAGGTAGAGCATTACGGGTGAAGAAGCTCAGTCCTCGGTATATTGGACCCTTCCAAATTATCGAGCGAGTTGGGCCTCTTGCATACCGCATCGCCTTGCCTCCTCCATTATCAAGTTTGCATGATGTATTTCATGTGTCTCAGTTGCGAAAGTACATTCCCGATCCAAGTCAACCGTTAGACTTTGAAACGATTGACCTCCGACCGGATTTGTCTTTCCAACCTAGTTCGAATTACATCATGGAACGTGGCGAGAGGACGTTACGGGCAAAGTCAATTCCCATTGTCAAAGTGGTTTGGGATGGTTTCTCCGCCGAGGAAGCTACTTGGGAGTTGGAGGACGATATGCGGACTCGGTATCCGTATTTGTTCTCTTGAGGTATGTTGTGTTTAATTTTGAGGACAAAATTCTTTCAAGTTGGGGAGAATGTAACATCCTCAATCTAATTAATTGAATTAATTGGATGTTAACCCAATTGAATTAATTTGGTGCTTAATTGGTAAAATTACTGAGTGCTAAAATTATTCATTGACCGTCACAGGATCGTTAACCGAATAATACGGATCAAGGACGTTTTGGATTTGTAATAAGGAATCGAGACCAACATGGTAATTGGACCACGCTACCACTTAATTATTAATTAATTATGTGTATATGTGTGTGTTAAGTAAAAGAAAGAAAGAAAAGAAGGAAAGAAGCGCTGGAAACAGAAGAAGAAAAGAAGAAGAAAAGAAGAGAAAAGAGAGAAAGAAGAAGAAGAAAGGAGAAGAGAAAGGAAGGAGAAGAAGATCATCACCCATCATCCCAAAATTCCATCCTCATCATCATCCTTGTTTCTCCTTCCATAGGTAAGCTCATACCCTTATTTCCTCCCTCTTCTCTTGATTTCGAATTTGAGAGGGATGATGAATAGTGAACCAAGTTTGAGTTGATCTTCATGGTTGAATCATGTCTAGCAGCAAGCCCAACAACGGTTGTAAGCGGATTGAAGCTAAATTCGAAGTTTGGAGCGGATTGGAGATTCTAGGGTTCGATTGGGGATTTTTCGTGTCTCGGTGATTTCGGCTCGACAACGACTCTCGCTTCAAGGGTGAGTTTTACTCACGTTTAGGTTTATTCCGTTTTGGTATAATTTGTGCGTTGATTGGTTCCGACAAATTTTGAGTCAAAAACCGTTATTCGAAAAATAGCGTTTTGGATAGAACTCCGTTTAAATTACGTTTTGGATTAGATTGATTGATTGTGTGATTTGTACTGGATTCATTATACTGGTTGTTGGATCTGTTTTCGATCGGAACTGAAATCGGAATTGAGCGGAATAGCGGATTTTGCGAAAATCGCAAAATCTGCACCAGACAGGTCTCCATCGCGTCGCGACCCGCAGGGCATCGCGTCGCGACCAAGTGCAGTTTTGTCACGCAAAATGTTTCTGTCGTTTCTCGCGTCGCGACGGTAGCAGTTCGCGTCGCGACGTTTTGCAGATTTTCAACTGTTTTTCACTGATTTTGTTTTCGCGATATCTTTTGATTCCGGAACCCGATTGAGGTGTTCTAAAATGCGTTGGAAAGCTTATTCAGAGGCCTAACTGAATATTCTAGTTTTAAGGCAAAATAAACTGTTTTCGAAGTTGTAAATTGTGTCGAAAAGGGGTGAACTAGAGTGCGAGTGTGAACTTGGTTTTATAAAAGCGTGGGTTAAGTGCTCTACTGGTTATCTGAGGTGATGGACTCTGAGTTCATACGATTGTAGATATATATATTATATCGTGTTTGGGTGACGACCCATGTTGACATACTAGGAGGGGCAGTCATGATCCCCCACCCTAGGCTCCGATGCCAATAGTTAAACTATTATTGGTCAGGGGTTCGCCGGAAGATGCAAGGTTTGCGGCCGGTGGTGTGTTAAAAAGTTATCGTACTGCGTTCGCCGGAAGATGCAAGGTTTGCGGCCGGTGGTACGTAGAAAGGCCTAGGATGTTAGTTCATCGGGAGACGCAAGTGGATTGCAGCCGGTGTCTTAATAGGTCGAAGCCTTATTGTATGGTACACCGGGATTAGCAAGTGGATTGCGGTCGGTGTCGTGTCAAACCTTAAAAATGTTTTAAACGGACCGAGAGTGTTAGTAGGGGTTCCGGTAGAACTCACTGAGATTGTATCTCACTGTTTAAATGTTGTTGTTTTACAGATAAACAGGGACAGAAGAAAATTCAGAGGCACGAGTAGGTGGCCCCGGGAGAAGAATGATGACTTAGTTTGTGTTTAAATTTAATTTCCTTCTGTTGCCTATGTATTACAACACTATGGCATTAGTGTTTTGTTTATCTTTTCCGCTTTCTTGTATGACTCTGACTACCATAGTGCTGACAGTATATGGTCTGAGTACCGTATGGTCTTATCTGTAAATAAGATGGTTATGTTATATTTCAGCAAAAATTTTATAATGGTATTCAGTGTCTAAGCAGGAAATTATTATCTCTGATGTTTATACTTTGGTACGCTTTGGTATTTTTACAAGTTAAATATACCGGGGTGTTACAGTACCAATAGTGTTTCCTAACGGCACGGAGCCTAGGGTAAGGGTTCATGACTACCCCGCCTAGTATGTCAACATGGGTCGTCACCCAAACTCGATATAATATATATATCTACAATCGTATATAACCACCCACATTGGGCCGACTCCTTTGATCGATATAATTCATATATCGTGAATTATTCACCGGTTTAGACGAATGAATAATAATCATTACGCGTCAGTATTACAATCCCACATAGAACTTATAATTCGTTTTATTATCAATAAAACATATCCGCACACGAGTACTATTGTTCGGCTTTTCGAAAGAATTTCAACTTCAAAAGTATTTTATAAAACCCTTTTGAAACATACCAAAAATCATGGCATTATAAGCCTAATATCATTATAGAATGGTTAGGAAAGGATTAGGAGAAGATTGGAATCGATCGGGATCGTTTCGGGCAAGTTTGGAAAATTTGGATAGAACACGGCGCACGGTTCGTGCTCCCACACGCACGGGTCGTGCGCCCTGTAATGCGTTTTTGAAAACAGAAATAGAAAGACCCGCACGGTCCGTGCGCCTGAGACGCACGGGTCGTGCGCTTTTGACAGCATTGGATTTTATCCCGTTTTCGCATTTTTCGTCGTTCTGACCAATTCTGATACCTGTTCCAGTCCAGTCCCAACATAAAAACAGTACAAAAACATACTCAAACAATCCAAAAACCAATTGGACATAAAACGTGACTTTCGTACAAAATACTTTTTCGACAACGAACCAAAACCGAAACATATTTCACAATTTAAGTTAATTAATTTAAAAACCTAAACGTGAGTAAAACTCACCCTTGAAGCGTGAGCCACGAGCGAGCCGAAATCACCGAGTAACCACACGAACGCTCCCCGCTCCGGCGACACCCAATCCGCTTCCAAAGCTTTCCACTCGATCGCGAAACTTCTTTTTGACCGAAATACCGAATTCCTCAAAATCCTTCATGAACACTATTCATCATCTTCCTCAACCTCAAGCCACTATTCACAAAAACCCCAATTTGCACCCTAACCTCTTGATTCTTCACAAACCCCAAATCGGACTTCAATGTTTGCGCAATCCACCTTGAGCTCGCTCCCAAACACCATCCAAAGCTTTCCCTTGAGCTACAACCATCAAAACTCCAATTTTTCCTCTCAAATTCGCAAATGGCAAAGTGAGAGAGAGTGAGTTGATGATGAAGATCTTGGTACCAAATCGAAGAGGCTGAACATTTTTCGTGTTGGAAGGAAGTCGTTTCGGTGAAGTTTTCTCTCTCCCTCTTCTCTTCTCCCTCACGCCAATCTCTCTCTTTTCTCTCCTTTCCTTCTCTGCTTCTCGTTCTCTTCTTCCTTTCTTTCTTTAATTCTTTCCTTTCTTTTCTTTTTAACACACACATACACACACACTTATATTTATTTATTTAATATATAAGCTGTAACGCGGTCAAATTACCATATTGATCGAAATCTCTTATTTCGATTCCAAAACTTCCTTGACCCGCATTATTCGGTTAACGATCCGACGAAATCCAATAAATAAGTTTAGCACTCAATAAATTTACCAGTTAAGTACTAAATTAGTTTAATTGGATTAACACCCAAATAATTCTACTAATTATTTTGAGGATGTTACAATAAACATACACATCAACAAGCTTTATGTATTGCTTCAATTTTGTACATGAAAAATACAAACATAGGCATAGTTTCTCAATTGGATGATATCTCGTTTCTGCATCATTCAATAGTCTACTAAGATAATAAATGGCTCTTTCGACACCATTTTCATCCTCTTGTACTAACATACTACCTATTGTCATTTCTGACGCTGCTATGTACAATTTCATTACCCTATTCCTCATAGGGGGAAGCAACATAGGTGGTTTAATCAAGTCAGACTTGATCTTGTCGAAGGCTTTCTGATGTTCTGGATCCCATCTGAACACATCTTCCTTTTTCAGTCAAAGTGATGGCGAAAAACTTTTGTCTTGCCACTTAAGTTTGAAATAAACCTTCTTAGGAAGTTAATCTTTCCTAGTAAAGACTGTAACTCTTTCTTTGTCGAATGGGCCTTTGTTTCCAAGATCGCTTTCGTCTTGTTTTGATGGATTTCAATGCCTTTTTTGTGCACAACAAAACCCAAGAAATCACCTGCACGAACACAAAAGGCACATTTGATTGGATTCATTTTCAATCCATATTTTCTCATTCTTTCGAATGATTGTCGAAGTGGTCTAAATGACCACTTTTTGATGAAGACTTAACAACAATGTCGTCTATGTATACTTGCATAAAATCTTCTATAAAATCATGAAACATAGAATTCATTGCCCTTTGGTATGTTGCACCAGCATTTTTTAGGCCAAAAGGCATTACTACCCATTCATAAACGCCTAAAGCCCCAGGGCAGCGAAATGCTGTTTTCGACACATCTTCTTCAGCAATATAGATTTGATTGTAACCTGAGTACCCATCAAGCATACTTAGATAATCAAACCCTGCTGCTGAGTCGACCAACATTTCTGCCACTGGCATGGAATATTCATCCTTTGGCGTAGCATTGTTTAAGTCCCTAAAATCTATGCAGACTCTATTAGTGCCATTTTTCTTAATTACAGGAACTATATTAGCTAACCAGTCAACATACATTGCAGTCCCGATGAACCTGCTCCTGAGTAGCCTTTCGATCTCTTCTTTGATCTTCAATAAGATTTGTGGTGCAAACCTTCTTGGTGTTTGCTTCACATGTTTCTTATCTGGTCGAATTGGTAGCTTTAATTCCACCGCTTCTCGACTCAGACCAGACATTTCATTATAATCCCATGCGAAGCAATCTTTTTACTCCTTCAAGAGCTCGATTGTTCGATCTCTCAAACTTTTGTCGATTTTAGCACTAATAAACGTTGGCCTCTTTATAGAGCCATCTCCCAAGTCAATTTCTTCCAAGGGATCTTGTGCTTGAATTCTCTTGGTCGAACCCATTGGGTCTTTTTCAAATCCCAAAGGTTCGTCATCATAGATACAGTCTAGCCTTTGGTCTTCGACCATATTTTCTTTATCGTCAAGTCCAATGGTTTCACCTACCATTTTTTGTTGCATTTCGGCTTCTAAAGCCGCATTTTTCTTGTTCTCGGCCACATAGGCCGTAATCCTTTCCCATGCACTGGGTTGAGACATTACTATTTTTTTAGGGTCCATCCCACCCAGTATCTTTGCTGTTACCTTTTGGGTAGCTTGCTTCACCAATTACCTCCCTTTCCCAAATAAATCCATGAGTAGGGTGAAGGTCTAGTGAAGCATAGACACTGTCTTGGGGTATATAGGCACTGTCAGAAGGTGTACATGGCGCAATGTTTGCCAGTTGCTTATCGAAGGTCTTCTTTGTGATGTGATCTACTTCTGCTAGAAAGTAGCTTTGATCACCTTCCACATTTTCTACCAGTCCATCTTCTCTCCAAATGGAGATTCTCTGGTGTAGGGTCGAAGGGACTGCTCCTACTCCATGTATCCATTCCCTGCCAAGCAGCAAGTTGAAGTTTGCCCTGGTTGGAATAACCATGAACAATGTTAACCTCTTAACATTGCCAACAACAAGTTTGACCTCAATTGCTTCCAGTGAATAGCCAGATTTGCCTTCGTAGTTAGTGAGCACTACATTGTGTGGCCTTAAATTTGTGTCAGACTTGCCAATCTTCGTGAGCCTACCTTGGGGCATTAAGTTAACTGTAGCACTCCCATCGAATAACACCTTGTTGACACCCACATTGTTGACCCTGGCTTGAATGAACAATGGTTTAAGGGGGTATTTCATCCCCCCATCTGGCCTTTCAAAGACAGCACTCTGCTCTTCAATGCAGCCATTATTCAGAACATAGTAGCATATTGGCTTATGTTTAGCCATGTCTTCATCGAAGTCTTATTCGACTTCGTTTACCTCTGAAACCCTGTCGAACTCTATTGGAAGAATGGAGACTACGTTGCATATCACGTCGAAGTCAGGTTCTGAATCAGTGAAACCAGAACCCATTTCCACTACAAGAATTTCGAGGATTTCCGGCAACCAAAATCTGTCGGTAATGACCAAAATCCACCGGTAATCGGACATTACCGGCGGATTTTTTCCGCCGGAAATCCGCCGGTAATTCGCCCGCAGGTAACGGTTATCGGCGAAAACAATTGTAATTTAAATTCAAAACCCTTCGGTAAAGTGATTAAATCCGCCGGTAATTAATTTTATTTAAAAAAAACAGTTTTTAATTCGTTTATTTAAAAAAAAATATTATTATTATTTGTTAATTAAAATATCTTTTATTTAATTCATAAAAAAATAGTTTTTAATTCGTTTATTTAAAAAATAATATTATTATTATTCTTTAATTAAAATATCTGTTATTTAATTCAAAAAAATTAAATTAAATTAAATTTATAATATAAATGCTAATTAAACAAGAATTGAATAACGCTTTAAATGATAAAAAAATTGCATAAACATCCAAGAATTAAAATATTTATTACAAAATACAAATTAAAATATCCTAGATCTAATAAAACTGCTTGTCATAGTAGCGCTCAGACGAGTTATTAAACCATGTTTCTAAATCAACTGTGTTGAGGTCTAGACCTGTGTTGATCTGCTGTTGGGGTTGCTCGGGCTGCTGCTGGGGTTGATGTGGCTGACCATAAGGGTTGTGAAAGGAAGGCTGGAAGACTGGTGCGTACGGCTGAAAAGCAGAGCCGTAAGGCTGCTGCATCCCATAAGACTGCTGCATCATCTGCTGCGGTGGATAAAATGATGATGATGATGATGATGGCATAAATGGCCTCAGGTATTGAGACATAGTATCCATCATTTGCTTATAGCGCTCTTCATTCAACCGTTGCTGTTCTGCCTGCTACTCCCGCATCTGCCGCATTTCTTCATTATGTTTTTTCTCTTGGTCGTTCAATTTCTGCGTCAACAGCTCAACATCGTTTATTTCTGAAGACATAGGGACATAAGAGCGACTAGTACTTCTCTCTGAAGAAGTTGCGGGAACCACATTTGGAATAATGGAATTTGGGAAAGCAGATAGGCCCAAACCACCTGATCCTACTAACCAGCCCATTTTTGATGACCCAACAGATTCCTACCAAGCATGAAAAGCCGCTCGACTCTCCTCAACGGGATCAATCTCAGTACTGCCACTACTTAGCTGAGTTTCACGATAATTGGTCTACCATTCATAAAAATTTTCCTGAAAGCAACAACACCAAGAAATGTATAACCAAATTAGTATGTGTGTATATATATATATATATATATATATATATATATATATATATATATATAATAAATATAAATATAAATATAATAAACGTTATTTACCGTGATATTTCTTGACCGTTCTTCAACAAAATCACCAGTCTCCACTCGCATATGAAGTTGGCAGTGTAACTCAGGCAAAGTAGGTGACCGACCAAGACTAGCCTTCTATATATATACACAGTTACTATTTAATATTATTATTATTTTATAAAATATAAAATACGTATGTATATACTATTAAATTTACCATCCGTCTGTAAATTTCAGCAGTGTTGATAGAACCAGCCGTATTTATGCAACCCCCTCTCTCAGAAGCACGATTCTTCTTGGCTTTCTCACATTTGTCTTTATACTTCGAATCTCTCCATTTCACTTGGAGCTCTTGCCAATCAGAATCGCCCATCCAATCCGCTGCGTCCCCTTATTACGCAATTCCCGGAGCATGTCAGAAAAGGGATGAGAAGCTCCTGTGTTGAATGTTCTCTCAACTTCTTTCGTCGCATCACTTTTCCATGCCATTTTTTCCTATTTAAACAAATTTACTTGTTAGTAAAAACAAATTAATCAATTCAACAAAATTAAAAAACTAAATATTAATTAATTGGAAAAAAAAAACTTACTCTGAATGCAGTCCACATATTAGACAACAGATCTTTTCTTACCTCCGTCCAATTCATCCACGATTTAGTGTAATTTGCTCTTATTATGTCTGTGATTGTGCCAGCCACAATCCTCCCAGGAATAAATCTGTACATAAAAAAGATAAATGTTTAGATAATAATTTATATTTAAAATTTTAAATATAAATCAAACAAATATCATTAATAAATAAATTACTTAATTAATACTTACTGCTTGCTGACAACCTTCACCACTATACGACCGTCAGGCGTAACCTCAACCACCTCATTCTCAATATTATACCTGGTTATCTCATCCGCATCTGGCGGGGGTGTCACAGTACCGGCTGGAGGCACAAATGGACGACTCAGCGTACTAGGTCCGCTGCCATCAGCCGTAGCAGGTGGAGCCACAAAATCGCCATCAACAACGACACGAGTTACACGACGACGACAACCACGTAAAGAAGTAGAAATCTTCCTAAAAAAACCGGTCGGTGGGTCGATATGAGGTAGGTCATGATCGGAATCTGATCCTGATGATGCCATGACTGTACGTATCTATCTATATATATATATATATATATATATATATATATATATATATATATATATATATATATATATATATATACACACACACATGATAAATAAGAAATAATGAATAACACAAATGATGAATAACATAAATGATGAATAACATACATGATGAATAACATTAACATACATGAATCAAAGTCTGATAAATCTAAATATTAATTATTTCATAACAAATTAATTAGAATCCCATTCTTTCTCGAACTTGCATAACAAATTAATTAGAAACCCATTCTTTCTCAAAATCACCATCATCATCAGCTGAGTGAATTCCTGATACATCGACGTGATCGACTGCATCCTCATGATCTGTATCTTCTTCTTCATACTTCATCACCAGTGTTTGGCTCATCACATAAACGAGTAATGGGTTCAACTTCAATCACTTCATTTACATTGGACATTTCATCCATTTGATACGGAACGTCTTCCACTATGTCATCATTTGTCTCAATTCGACCTCTTGGTTTTGTCTTAATTGCGACACACCAACCACGCCGATCAGTCTGTGTTGATGGATAAGAGACATAATATACTTGTCTCACATTTTGTGCAATGACGAACGGATCATACAGTCGATATCTACTATTCATTTTAATGTCCACTGTATTTGTCTTTGGATTAAACTTTGTTCCTCGAGTGGACGGATCGAACCAATTACAATAAAAAACAACCACCTTTTGACTATAATCAAGATATGGGTACGCAAGTTCATATATGTGTTCAACCACACCATAGAAATCATCTTCGCCTCTCCCAGTGACACCTTTCATGCAAACTCCACTATTGACTGTTTCTCTACCCTCTGTCCATTTCTTAGTGTGAAATTTGTATCTATTGACAAAATATGTGTGCTGTTCTTTAACACATCTTCGAGGACCGTCAGATAAGTTCCTCAAGTGTTGGTTGGTAGGAGTTGGCGGGAGGGAATACACACATTGCCTAAACCACATTGGAAAATGCGCATGAATATGAGCAGAAGATTGGTCTTCACTTACTGCATCTGATGACAAAAACTCCCTAATAAGAAATTATTAATTAATTGTTATATACAGCTACTGTGTAATTTAATTTAATTGAGATAGGTCGAGAAATACATACTCAATGAATGGTTGGACCTCGGCACAGTTTATCATAACATGAACATGGGTTGAATTTAACTCTTCTTCTGTTAGCCAATGAATTGACTCTTTTCCAGACGGACGACCAGGTAGACAAAAGACAGACAAAGCTAAATGATGTCTTGGACATTCAACTTCTGTGTCATTTCGACTACTTATAGGAGCAAATTCATTCTTGAAGTAATAGGAACAAAAATGAGTTGTTACACGGTGTAAGTAAGAAGAACATATAGATCCTTCAACTCTAGCTTTGTTCTTAACTGATCTTTTTGAATCACCCATGTACCTAGAAAATGATATCCATCATTTGCTAATATATATAATCATCGATCTAATTATTAATCTAAATGATATTGATATTTAACAGACCTTTCAAACGGATACATCCATCTGTATTGGACAGGCCCGCCAAGTTTAGTTTCATATGCGATATGAACAGAAAGATGCTTCATAGAATCAAAGAAACCAGGCGGAAATATTCTCTCCAACTTGCATAAGATAAATGGGATGTCTTGTTCCATTTTTGTAAGATCATCCGCTTTTAGTGTTGCAGAACACAAATTCTTAAAATATTGACTTATTTCAATGAGTGGATTCAAAACGTGTGTTGGCAACGAACTAAAGACAATAGGAAGTAAGCACTCCATGAATACATGACAATCATGGATCTTCATCCCATGTAAACTCTCATTATCCACATCGGAAAATCTTGCTAAATTGGAAGAATAACCGTCTGGCATTTTCAACTCAGAAATCCACCGATAAACCGCTTTCGCTTGCTCCATAGATAAAGTATAATTGCCTTTGGGTTTCAGTGTCCTGCCGTTAGCTTGCTGAACCAATAACAAATCCTTTCGCCTGCAGTAATGATCCACATCCTTCCTAGCCTTCTCATTGTCTTTCGTTTTACCTTTCACGTTCATAACAATGTTAAATATGTTATCAAAGAAATTCTTTTCAATATGCATTACATCGAGATTTTGTCTCAATAGATTATCTTTCCAATATGGAAGTTCCCAGAAAATACTTTTTTTCGTCCAATTATGTCATAGTCCATAACAATCTAGATGAGAAACAACACCAGCAACCACTTCCACAGGAGGGATATCCTTGACACCATTCCAAACTTCTTCTGGTGTCAGCCTACGAGGAGGTTCACCTGTTTCAACGTTCCCCTTGATGAATGCATATTTTGACTTTCTAAAAGGATGCTCGGTAGGTAAAAACCTACGGTGCGAGTCAAACCATGGGGATTTTCCTCCATATTTAAGAGTAAAAGTCTTTGTGTCAACCATGCAAATTGGACACACCATCTTACCATGTGTCCCCCATCCAGACAACATTCCATACGCAGGAAAGTCATTAATTTTCCACATCAAAGCCGCCCTCATCATGAAATTTTGTCTTCGTGCTGCATCATTAGTTAAAACACCATTCCACAACCTTTTTAGGTCATCAATCAAAGGTTGCAAATATATGTCAATACCAGCTGTTGGATTAGTTGGCCCTGGTATTATAGCATTTAAAAACATGTACGGTTTAGACATACACATTTCAGGAGGTAGGTTGTATGGGGTAACAATAACTGGCCAACAAGAATACGGTGTTGCTGACGCTTGAATATATGGTGTGAAACCATCAGAGCATAAACCAAGCCGAACATTGCGTGGATCATTGGCAAAATCTGGATGAACACGATCAAAATGCTTCCAAGCTTCACCATCAGATGGATGACGTAATTCACCAGAATTATTTCTATTTTCATAGTGCCACGTCATTTTACCCGCAGTTTCCATTGAAGTGAACATCCTCTTCAGTCTTGGTATAATCGACAAATAGAACATTGCTTTCCTTGGAACTGGTTTGCCTTTGCTTGTCCCTTTCTTGCTGACACGACACCGTGGCTCTTGACAAAACTTGCATTCCAGTAACTCTCCATCATTTATGCCAAACTCATTGTTATAATAGATCATGCAACCAGACACACAACAATCAATTCTTATAGATTTTAAACCAAGCTTCTATACCAATCTTTTAGCATCATAATAACTCTGCGGCAAAGTCCTTTAACAGGGGTTGCATCCAACATCATTTTTGTCATGTATTCCATGCACAATTCCGCAACATTAAATTGAGACTTAAGACCCAACAACCGAACACACATTGATAACTTAGAGTCTGTAGATCCTTCAAATAATGGTTTATTTGTCTCACTCAAAAACATATAAAACCTTTGAGCTTCCTCGTTTGGAACTTCTTCAGCATCATATTGTGGTTCTTCGAAATCCAAATTTACACCGACAGCATCAGATATCATCCCCTGAACAACATCAAACGGCGGTTGATATCCGGTAGTCGTTGGATTACTACTTGATGTGGAAGCTATGACTTGACTTGACGCGAGACCTTGATCTACTTGGACAGGAACATTATCAACTGCAGGAACTCCAGCTGCTACCTCGCCATGACGGGTCCATATCCAATAATTTGGCTTAAACCCATTATTGTACAAATGAAGTCGAATATCACCTTCCTTTTTTATAGATCGAAACACACATGGAGCATGGACATCTAATTCCACCTTGTCGCTCAAATTCTTTTTGACGCTTAGCAAAAAGAACAAATTCTTCGACTCCTTGTACAAAACGTCGTTTCAACCCAGTTCTTCCAAGAAATAGTCTATCATACATCCAACTACGATCCATTTTTTTTTGTGTACGTTCCTTAATAATAACATACACAACACAACATATATCACGTGTATTAGAATAATACACATTGGTATGGATATTTTATATTTGACCAAATATATAAATGGTAATATATTTTAAGTAACATTTTATTTTACTAAAAAATTTACTTTTTTTACAAAAAATGCAAATAACAAACAATTGTTACAATTTAATTTATTTTATTTTTCGAATAATTTCTATAACATCAATAATTTTCATGAATTAAATTTATCTTACTTTCATGAAAAATTTCGGCTAAAAACATCAAATCACATTAAAATAATTCGTATTTAATTTTACTACAAAATAACTAATAATTTTTCGGTTTTTAACTAATAAATAAAATAATTCGTATTTTAAAAATCTCAATTTTTAGATAATTATTATTATACAAATAGTGTAAACACAATTTAATTATTACACAATAAATAAAATTTATTTTATTTTTGTAAAAAACTTATAATTTATATTAATAACAACAAATACATTTAATAACGAATAAATTTGTTAACTAACCGGTAATGTAGAGAAGTCTCTGACAAAACTCCAAACTGACAACTCCAAAGTGGCTACTCCAATCAATTGCAAAACAAATAATAACAAAAAAAATATTAAACAACACATATTTAAAAATTAAATATTAACTAAAACAATCAAAATTTAGTTAAAAAACATACCTTAAACAAAACTTAAGAACAAAACAGACTTCGAAAAGAGTGGATCGAGAGATATTGAGAAGAAAATAGTGAGAGATTTAGGAGAAAGAAGTGAGATTTAGGAGAAAAGAGTGAGAGATTTTGGAGTAGAGAGTGAAGAATGAGTGAAGAGGGAGTGAGGAGGGGTTCGAATACATAGGAGAATGGGCGCCAACGGCTATTTTGCAAAATCCGCCGGGAATGTCTGTTACCGACGGATTTGCTGCTTACCGACGGATTTTGCAACGGGCATTCGCATTACTGGCGGATAAATTTAAATTACATGCGGATATTTGAATTACCGGCGGATATTTGAATTTTAAAATTTAAATATTATCCCCCGAAAATAGTGCTTACCGACGGATTTTTGGCGGACTGTTACCGGCGGATTTGATTGCAATTACCGGCGGATTTATTTTAAGTTTTTTTTAAATTCAACGAAATTATCCGCCGGCAATTGCATTTACCGGCGCATTGTTTTTTTTAAATTTCGCGTAAAACCTGTCCGCCGGAAAGTGCACCAAATCCACCGGTAATTTAACAGTCGAAATAAAATCCGCCGGTAACATTGTAAAATCCGCCGGTAATATACTGGGGGATCCAGGCCACCGGTAACGTGCCAAAATCCACCGGTAATTTACCGGCGGACTAAATCCGCCGGAAATTGCCCGCCGGAAATGACCAAAATTCTGGTAGTGTTCCTCATCAACATTGAGGTCCTCTTTTAGATCAAGACCTTCTTTAATAACAGACAGTGGAGGGAATATTCTCTCAGTTGCAGGCTTCCTGGGAATTTTGGAAAAAGAGGCTACTTGTTTGCCCTTGCTTTTGTTGGAGTTCTCACCCTTTCCTGCAGCAGCAACAACTTTCTTTTGGCGTTGATACCTACGCCATTGTGTTCTTTCCCTTGTAGTTATTGTTGTAGGCATACTTATTCGAACCAGTTGCCTTGCTCTGTTTTGGAGTGGTTGTACTTCCTTTGACCGTAGTTGAATGATGACCTGTGTCTTTGCCACCTGAATACACCCACTTCTCGACAGGTGACTTAGCTGGTGGCACAAAGGTCTTGATTTGCGCCTTCTGAGGGTTCTTGGTCGAAGTTACCTTATATGGTATTCCTCTGTTGTTGAAGCTGAATTTTGGCCTCTTGTCGACCCACTTGGCTTTCCTCTTCCATTAAGGCTTGAATCCTTCTAGGTTCTCTGCAGCCTTCTTGTCGAAAATAGAACTACACCTTGGACACAACATGACCTCAGTGTTGTTAATTTTGCAACGGTTAAGGAAGTCGATCAATTCTTCTTCAGCTTTGGGGTAAACCACTTGTGTAACAGCCCAGGTCCACCGCAGCGGCCACCCCGGTCCCACTGTTACCTCACGGTCTTCTCTACCCCTCTTGTAGAGTTTTTGCCTTCCGTGGGAATCGAACCTTGCACCTGAGGCATAAGTGAAAGTTAAACCCCCTTCCCACTACCAATTGAGCGCGCGCTCAATTGGTAGTGGGAAGGGGGTTTAACTTGCACTTATGCCTCAGGTGCAAGGTTCGATTCCCACGGAAGGCAAAAACTCTACAAGAGGGGTAGAGAAGATCGTGAGGTAACAGTGGGACCGGGGTGGCCGCTGCGGTGGACCTGGGCTGTTACAACTTGCATCTTCTCGTTGTACTGGTCCTCAGTGACCACTTCGACGTTGTCCTTTGAACATTCAATTGTTCCTTTCTTGTCAACATCTGCAGTAGCAAACTCAGTGGCTTCCACCACATTGATTTCGACTGGTTCAGCATACATAGAATCTGCTACTGGCAGAGGATCAGTGTCAATCTTCATTGGAGGCTTAGACCTGTCTCCAAATTTCAGCCTTCCTTCTTTCAGTGTTTTTTAGACCAAATCCCTGAAAAGAACACAACGAGATGTATTATGGCCTAAAAAGTTATGATACTTGCAATAACCTCTTTTCTTTTGTTGCTCTAATGGTGGTATCTTTAGACCCTTAGGCACTATAATTTGACCATCATTAACTAAAAGATCAAATATTTGATCACATTTAGTAACATCAAATGTATACGTTTTTGCAACAAATCTATAATTTGAGGTTCGACAGGATTTTTCCCATCTGGAGGCTTCAATAATTTACAAGTATAAGGAGGTCCATGTTTTAGTTCACCCATATTGACCTCTTCTTCGACATCCTCATAAGAGACATCAAATTCTTGGTCGCTGTCATTATTTTCGATGTATGCAAGCTTTTCTTTTTTATTAAATCTACTGCTTCTAGCCTTTTCAGCTTTTAGCCTTTCGACTTGTCAAACCCTATCAGCCAATTGGGCCATATCTCTTAAGTGCGATGTGTCTAACTTCTTTCTGATAGAATAGTCGAGGCCACCAGCAGCCATTTCGACTAACTAATGTTCAGGCACTTGTGTAAAGCACCTTGCCTTGAGAAGTCTGAATCTATTGAGATAGTCATCAATAGACTCTGCCACTTGGCGTCGAACACTAGCCAATTCTTTAAGACTAATCTTCGACTGGCCCATGTAGAACTGTTCATGAAATGCTTTCTCTAATTGCCCCCAGTTAAATATGGAATGTGGGGGTAAAGTTGTAAACCAAGTGAAAGCATTTTTTGTAAGGGAATTTGGGAAGTATTTTAACCTCAAATTCTCATTATGTGATATGTCACCAGCCTCAGTTAAATAACGGGCAACGTGTTCGACAGTGGATTCGCTGGTTTCCCCTGCGAATTTTGTGAACTTGGGAATTTTCCAACCCCTAGGCAACTCAGTTTGTAACACATAATCTGACAAGGCTGAAACAAAATTTGGCCTATGCAGGCCCAAATTGAGGCCATTCTGGGCTAAAATGGTTTCGACGAGATTAGCCAAGTTATTTTGGAACCCAAAATTGTTTTGCTGAACTTGTCTAACCACTTCATCAGCATTCTGACCTCTGTTGACCTACACAACCTCAGGGTTTACTTCGACTTCCCTTCTTGGAGGTGGTTCGACAGCAATTTGCTGTCCTTGACCCACAAGGTTTTCGACAGGCCTTATATTCTAAATTTGAGGCACTTGCTGGTTTTGCAATGGTGGCGTGCCAAAGAAATCTACTATTCTCCCCATTTGATTAGCCAACATCTAGTGACTATGGTTCGTGTTTTGCATTAAAGGGTTAAACACCGTACCAATTTGTTGGGTCAGCATATTGACCATATCATGGTTACTCTCATCCATTTGTTGCCTTAAGGCCAGCAACGATGATGTGGTTAAGGCAGGTTGAGCGTTTCGACCAAAAGTGCTCTCTGGTGAACCAAGGAAAGGGGAAAACGCTGTGACTGCAGGGTCTGCATAAGTAGACATATTTGTTTGAAGGCTTGTCATCATGGCTGTTGGCATACCATATGGGTAACCCCTAAATTGGGAGATATTTGGAAACCTTGTATCGAAAGTATTTCCAACTAAGGGATTAGCCGTTAGAGGGTTGGTCGAAGACCCTAATATCAATGGCTGTGTTAACGCCACTGTAGTCGACACTGTTACAGGAGTAGTTACCCTTGCTATTGTCGAAGAGGGCGTAGGAGCAGTTGCTCCTGTGACATTTGCAACACCAGCGTCACCCATTGACGGTTGTTCTTGTGAATTTTGTGGGTTCTGTGCATTAGACGTCGAAGCGTTGTTTGAACCAGAACGTGTCATCTCTGAAAGATGTTTTCCACTCCTTAAATGCATACACACAACAGATCACAAGTTTATGTTTTAAGAACCAATTTGGAAATTGTTTCAAATTATTCTGAAGCTTAGCACAAAGGGTCCCACCGGGCGTGCCAATTTGTTTACCGTGGATTTTGGTAAACAACCGCTGGTTTAAAATTTGTTACTTGCAAGATCAACCGGTAAATCTTAGGACATTTGTGCTATAAGTTTTTCCAGAAAAGTTATGAATGTTCTTGATGTTATTTGTAATAACTGACAATTTCACAGTTGTTGAAACTGTCGAATTTGTTTATGTATCTTCGAATTCGATCAAAGCAATCTAGTTATATTTAAGAAAACATAACTAGATTGCTTTGAAATAAAAGAAGTTGGTACACAATGTCATATATCTGGTTTCTGTAACTCATGTTTCTCTGTAACTTGGAATTCTGAGCGTGAGAAATATGTATGAGAGTTTGCGACCTCTTTTCTCTATGAGAAACTACTATATATACTGTGCAGAAACTGTAACTGCTTACAACGGTTATATATAACCGTGCAAAGGAAATTAAAACAACAACTGCCATATCTATCGACGACGTAACTGCTGCATCCTTCGACAACAACTGCTATGTCCTTCGACAACAACTGCTGCATCCTTCGACAACTTCCTTGGCTTTGATCTGTTACCAATCTCTTACTTTCTTTCTTGTCGAAATGTCGCCTTCAAGCTCTCAATTTCGTTAAGTTCTAGGAGTGGTCGAAGATCTCCCTTGGAATACCTTCTGTGTCGAAGGCCAGCATTTCCTTTTTAAAATGACAAGTCAAACCTCATTGGCTGCATTTAATTGAGCCTGTCGAAAATGTAGGCTAACACCACATAACCAGAAAATTGAAGATTAATGCATGAAATTGAAGATTATAATTACCTGGAGATGTTGAACAAGGAAGAATCCACCCCAAATTGCGTCAATCCACCACGATATGGGACGAAAACAGTGTAGGGGGGATAAGGTGAGGGATTCGCGGTGCTAAAGGGAGAAGAAAAGGAAAGAATGGAGCGCCAATCCCTAGCTGTTGTGTTTCAACAATTTCGCATCGCGACGCGAATATGATGCTATCGTGACGCGACGGATGACCGAAACTTGAGAGTTGGAAAAAATTAAGGGTCGCGACGCGAACAGCAGGCTCATTCTTGTTTTGTTTGCAGGTCGCAACTCACTCCATTTTTCCTTTTTTCTTTTTTTTTTGTTTTTTAATAAAAACAAAACATATAATAAAAATAAAATAAAGACGTGTTACCTCTACCATGGGTTGCCTCCCATTCAGCGCTTCTTTAACGTCACTAGTGTAACACCCTAAAATATTTAATTAATTTATTTAATTAAGTATTTAGGAATGTATTTAATTTATTGGGTATAATTTAATTAATTAAAATTATATTTAAATGTGTAGGAGGTATTAGAGGGTGGAGGTGCCAAACTAAATGGACTTGGGCTTAAGTGAGAAGCCCAAGCCCATGAAACCTAGTCATATGCGAAGTAGCAAGGCGCCTAGGGGTTAGGGTTCCTTGCTATCATTTGCGAAAAAAAAAAATAGAGAAAAGAGGGAAAGGAAGAGAGGAGCGTGAGAAAGAGAGAGCAAGGGCGGCCAAGAAAAGGAGAATTCGAAGATCAAGAGGAAGGGGATCTCCGTTGTTGCTGTGGCTCTGTAGGTGACTACTCTTAGGGTTCAAATTCTTCTTCTTGAAAAGGTTAGTGGAGCTCTATCATTCTATCTAATAGGTCATATGATGGGTCCTAGATCTAGGGTTTAGACTAGATTCTTGATGCATGCCATGATTTTCTTGATGTGTTCTTGATATGTTTCTAATGTTGATTCTTTTTCATGTATATATATATATATATATATATATATATATATATATATATATATATATATATATATATATATATATATATATATATATATATATGCGAATTGAGTATTGGGATGTGTAATCATGATATGCGAATTGTTGGAATATATATATATATATATATATATATATATATATATATATATATATATATATATATATATGTTGATTTCTTGATGTGTTCTTGATATGCGAATTTTTGGCATTGTGTATTCATGAAATTATGATTTGGTGTGTTGGAGTGTTTGAGTTTTCACAAATTGGGTGAGTGTGTGCATAGGCGCCTAGGGCGCCAAGGTGATGATGAAGATAGTGCCCAATTTAATTTTGAGAAATTGATTAAAATAAGGGCATTTTTGGTTGCTGGAAAATATGAATTTTTACACTTTTAAATTGTTAGGAATCAATTTTAGTGTTGAAAAGTTGTTGGAAAAATTCTGGGTTGTGTTGCTGCTGTTTCTGGGCGCCAGGCGCCCTGTGCTGGGCGCCAAGGGCGCTGTGCGCGTGTCTGTGTGCGTTGCTGGGCGCTGGGTGCCAGCGCCTGGGCGCCCGTTGTGCGTGCGTGTGTGCGTGTGTTGTGCGCCTGGGCGCTGGGCGCCTGTGGCGTGTTGCGTGTGTGCGTGTGTTGCGCGCCTGGGCGCTGGGCGCCAGTGCGCGTGTTGCCTGGTTGCCTGGGCGCCTAAGGCGCCAATTTCAGAATGTTGGCTGATTTTTCCCAAACTTAATTTTAACATAACTTTTGACTCAGACGTCCGTTTTGAACGTTTCGAAAAGTGTCGTGAAGCTTTTTACGTTGTCTATCTGTGGGTCCAATTTTTAAAATGAAAAATTGTTATTTTCTGATGGTTTGTGGGCGCCCAAGTGGCCGCCCCCGGTGGTCGTCCCAGTGACATTGAAAAATTATATGGAGCTCTTTAAAAATCCCTTTTTGGTGTATAAACAACAGTTTTAACGTGGTAGTGTCAAAAATGATGATTTTGACGAGGATGCCCTTGGTGGCTAGTCAAATGACTGTTTTGCCCCTAGTGGCCAAAGTTGTAGATAATGATGTGTAAATGACGAGGATGCCCTTGGTGGCTAGTCAAATGACGTTTTTGCCCTTAGTGGCTATTGTTTGAATTGATGATGTTTATAAATAGCGACGTTGTGTATGTAATGAGGCCCACAAGGCTAAGTGACGTTTGAGGCCCGAAAGGCTAAGTGATGTTAAGGCCTAAAATGGCCAAGTGACGTTGTGTGTTGATTGTGGATTTGACAGGTGCTGTGCTCCTTGTGAGCAAACCGGTAAGTGACAAGTCACATAGTTGATTATGATTTGGGTGTTTGTGTAATTGTGTTGTGAGTGGTGCATGTCATAGTGTCTCATGCCCATGTGCATAAACCCAGTGACGTTTTGAGGCCTGAGTGGCTAAGTGACGATGAGGCCTTAAGGGCTAAGCGACGTTTGTGAAAAGGTACCTCATGCATATGCCCGCGAGTGGGTTGCATTTCATACACCTACATGACATGAGATGAGTTATTGTAAGTGATGTGAATGAAGACTGTGGTGTGAATATTTAGTGTTTTGATTGCTGATTGTTCTAGTGCGTAGCCTATGATTAGCCCTTATCATATTTTCTATTATATGGATTGAAATGATGCTCACCCTTTCCTGTTTGAATGTTACCCCCGTGTTGGTAACGTGTAGGTGATTCCCAGTGAAGGTCTTAGCTTCACTTCTTGGGTCGAGTCGTCATGCTCTGATACGTAGCACCTGGGGGGATGTATTTGATGTTTTACTGATGTATTTAGATTTTTACACCGTTGATGAGCTGATTTATTTTTCCGCTGCGTTGTCGTTGGATTTTTATGTCGTAGTTTTCGATGTTTTGAGTTCCCCCTATTGTGGAGTGCTATGTATTGCACCTTGTCGACGTACTATTTTATTTGAGGTTTGAGGTTTTATTTTGACGTATGTGTGACACCCTCGTGGTGAAATCAAAAATGAATTTTCAACTCTGATTTTTCTAAATTAAAATAAAAGGGTAGAAAGGGGGTGTTACAACTAGCTCTTTTAGGTCCTCATGGGTCTCTCAAGATGAGAACAATTTGAGTTTTTTCCACCGCAACACCGAGGTATGACTTGAGTCTTTGTCCATTGACGTTGAAAGATCTTTTGGATTCTGGCTCTTCCACTTCTATTGCTCCATACGGTGTCACCTCCTTGACAACAAAGGGCTCCGACCACTTGGATTTCAACTTCCCAGGAAACAACTTGAGCCGAGAGTTAAAAAGTAGTACTTGTTGTTCGGGATAAAATTCTTTTCTTGAAATATTCTTATCATGGTACACCTTCATTTTTTCTTTGTAGATCCTATTGTTCTCATATGCATGCAAGCGCATCTCATCTAACTCATGAAGTTGTAGGATCCTATTTTCTCCACTCAATGAGGGGTAAAAATTCAAGAATAAAGTGCCCAATACGCTTTGTGCTCAAGTTCAACCGGCAAATGGCAACATTTTCCATAAACCAATTGGTAAGGTGATAAGCCTAAAGGTGTGTTATAAGCTGTCATGTATGCCCAAAGTGCGTCGTCTACCTTCACTGTCCAATGCTTTCTTGAGTTCCCCACTGTCTTATCTAAGATTCTCTTGATTTCTCTATTTGAAACCTCTACTTGATCGTTGCACTGAGGATGATAAGGAGTTGACACTTTATGCTTTACACTATACCTGGATAGTACATTATTGAGCTGAGTGTTACAAAAATGGCTACCCCCATCACTAATCAAAACTCTTGGCACACCAAATCTTGAGAACATGTTTTTCTTCACAAATTTTACCACGGTATGAGAATCATTTTTTGAAGTGGCGATGGCTTCTACCCATTTAGAAACATAGTCAACCGCCACCAAAATATATTGACAAAAGTGAGATGGTGGGAATGGTCCCATGAAGTCAATGCCCCAACAATCAAACACTTCTACTTCAAATATGGGGTTCAATGGCATCTAAAAATTGTACTGGATTGAAGTTTATCAAGAAGAATAGAATGATCTTCCTTGGTTGGGTCAAACAACCAAGCAAGATCCTTTTAACCCAACCAAGCAAGATCCTTCTATTCTTCCCATCATCAAAGAAAGGCAACCATACATAGGTACGTATGGAGGAAGCCCCCCCTCTCCATATGTATCAACTTAATTCACTATCCTCCATGCATGGGACGGTGGTGTACGGTGGAGGCGGTGGTGTGCATGTTTTGCTCTATGGAGTATTTTTGTAACTCTCAAATTTGAATTTTCTTGCTCTCTCTTCATTTACTGTGTTACTCTCTGTGTGTGAGTGTGGTTCGCCCACCTCTCTTTTTATAGACACAAGAGAAGAGAAGTTGTATCAGCCATTCATAATTTAATGTTTGGTTTGACCGGGAGATTTGAATTATCAAAACCCATAGTTGGATCTAGCTATTTAATTGCAATGTTAGGTACGTGAGACTATTAGCCGAGATGTTTTGTTTTTTTAGTCAAAACATTAGGCCCTATTTGGCAAGGCCAAACCACTTACTTATAGTGAATAGTTTAGAGCAGATAAGCTTATTATAAGGCTCCGCTTGACAAAAAGTAGCGGATAACAGATAAGCTAGTAGATAGTGGATAAACTAGTTTATAGCAGATGAGTCGGTAGCAGATATTGGATAGCGAATAAGCTAGCGGATTGAATTTAAAGTGTTTGGTAAAATTATCGGCTGAACTAGCTTATAAATAAAAAATAACACAAATAGACATTATCCCAAGTAAGTAGCTCAGTTGGCGAGCTAAGGGATATCGAAGAAGTGCACCAAATGAGTGCAAGAAGGAGGTCCCTATAAGCTCAAACGCTACTTCACAATAAAACGCTATAAGCTACTAAATGTCATTGTTGTTTCCATTGTTGTAGGGTAAAAATGTCATTACCCTATCTTTATTTCTTTTTCTTCTTACACTCTCTTTCTTCCTTTTTTCTCTCTTTCTTCTTACACTCTCTTTCCTCCTTTTCACTTTTCTCTTACATTTTTTTTACTTTACTTTTACTTTTCCAATAAACAATTATTATCTTTCTTTTATCACTTCACTTTAGTTTTTTATAACTATATTTCTAAATTTATACAAACACTACTCTATTAAAATTACCTAAAAAAATGTAAATGAGTCACACTAAAAAAAACTATCATCTTTTTGAAAAAGTTATCACCTTAAAATTTTAATTTTTCTCCCCGAAATCTGTTTACACTCTTATTGATAATCTAATATCTTTATCTACTTATATAAACAAACTTCTTCTAAATTACCAATTTCGATCTCTTATTAACAAGACACATATCAAATTTAATGGTAAAAATGTCATTACCCTCTCTTTTTTTCTTTTTTTTCTTATACTCTCTTTCTTCCTTTTTTCTCTTTCTTCTTACACTCATTTTTCTCCTTTTCACTTTTATCTTACACTCTCTTTCTTCATTTTTTTCTTTTTATTTTACTTTTACTTTTCCCATAAACAATTTTTCTGTTTCTTTCATCACTTCACTTTAGCTTTTTTAACTATATTTCTAAATTTATACAAACACTACTCTACTAAAATTACCTATAAAAATGTAAATGAGTCACACTAAAAAAAACTATCACCTTAAAATTTCAATTTTTCTCCCCAAAATTTGTTTACACTCTTATTGATAATCTAATATCTTTATCTATTTATCTATTTATACAAACAAACTTCCTATAAATGTATCAATTTAGATCTCTTATTAACCAGACACATCTCTAATTTAAGGGTAAAAATGTCATTACCCTCTCTTTCTTTCTTTTTCTTCTTACACTCTTTTTCTTTCTTTTTTTCTCTTTTTTCTTACACTCTCTTTCCTCCTTTTCACTTTTTTCTTACACTATCTTTCTTCCTTTTTTATTTTTACTTTACTTTTATTTTTCCCATAAACAATTCTTCTCTTTCTTTTATCACTTCACTTTAGTTTTTTTTTTAACTATATTTCTAAATTTATACAAACACTACTCTACAAAAATTACCTATAAAAATGTAAATGAGTCACACTAAAAATAACTATTACCTGTTTAGAAAAGTTATCACCTTAAAATTTTAATTTTTCTCCCCGAAATCTGTTTACACTCTTAATGATAATCTAATATCTTTATCTATTTTTACAAACAAACTTCCTATGAAATTACCAGTTTAGATCTCTTATTAACAATACACATATCTAATTTAAGGGTAAAAATGTCATTACCCTCTCTTTTTTTCTTTTTCTTTTTACACTCTCTTTCTTCCTTTTTTTCTCTTTCTTCTTACACTCTCTCTTTCCTTTTTTTCACTTTTCTCTTACACTCTCTTTTTTCCTTTTTTCTTTACTTTTACTTTTCCAATAAACAAGTATTCTCTTTCTCTTATCACTTCACTTTAGTTTTTTAACTATATTTCTAAATTTATACAAACACTACTCTATTAAAATTACCTAAAAAATGTAAATGAGTCACACTAAAAAAAACTATCAACGTTTTGGAAAATTTTCACCTTAAAATTTTAATATTTCTCTCCGAAATCTGTTTGCACTCTTATTGATAATCTAATATCTTTATCTATTTATACAAAAAAACTTACTATGAAATTACCAATTTGGATCTCTTATTAACAAGATACATATCTAATTTAAGGTTAAAAATTTCATTACCCTCTCTTTATTTCTTTTTCTTCTTATACTCTCTTTCTTCCTTTTTTTTGTCTTTCTTCTTACACTCTCTTTCCTCCTTTTCACTTTTCTCTTACACTCTCTTTCTTCATTTTTTCTTTTAATTTTACTTTTGCTTTTCCTATAAGCAATTCTTCTATTTCTTTTATCACTTCATTTTAGTTTTTTAGCTATAATTCTAAATTTATACAAACACTACTCTATTAAAATTACCTATAAAAATGTAAATGAGCCACACTTAAAAAAAAACTATCACCTTTTTGGAAAAAGTTAACACCTTAAGATTTTATTTTTTCTCTCCGAAATCTGTTTACACTCTTATTGATAATCTATCTAATTAAATATCTATTTATACAAACAAACTTCTTATGAAATTACCAATTTAGATCTCTTATTAACAAGACACATCAAATTTAAGGGTAAAAATATCATTACCCTCTCTTTCTTTCTTTTTCTTCCCTTTTTTCTCTTTCTTCTTACACTCTCTTTCCTCCTTTTCACTTTTATCTTACACTTTCTTTCTTTCTTTTTTCTTTTTACTTTACTTATACTTTTCCAATAAACAATTATTCTCTTTCTTTTATCACTTCACTTTAGTTTTTTTAACTATATTTCTAAATTTATACAAACACTACTCTATTAAAATACCTAAAAATGTAAATGAGTCACACTAAAAAAAACTATCATCTTTTTGGAAAAGTTATTACCTTAAAATTTTAATTTTTCTCTCCAAAATCTGTTTACACTCTTATTGATAATCTAATATCTTTATCAATTTATCTATTTATACAAACAAACTTCCTATGAAATTAACAATTTGGATCTCTTATTAACAAGACACATATCTAATTTATGGGTAAAAATGTCATTACCCTTTTTTTACACTTTCTTTCTTCCTTTTTTTTCTCTTTCTTCTTACACTCTCTTTACTCATTTTCACTTTTCTCTTACACTCTTTCTTCCATTTTTCTTTTTACTTTACTTTTACTTGTCCCATAAACAATTATTCTATTTCTCTTATCACTTCACTTGAGTTTTTTTAACTATATTTAGAAATTTATACAAACACTACTCTACTAAAATTACCTATAAAAATGTAAATGAGTCACACTAAAAAGAAACTATCACCTTTTTGGAATAAATATTTCTTACTGACAATCTACTATCTATCATTTACTATCTACTATAATCTACTAATCAACTCAAATAATCATTTGAAACTATGAGATAACTGCACTCACTGATAAAAAAAACACTGCACTGATATATAAAAAAACATGGGATAAATGCAGATTGTTTTTAAATGATACTTTTCATTGATACTTTTCATTTTATGATTTTAATATTTATCTATTTTTTATTTTAAAATCTTTTTTTATCTACTTTAAATTTTTCTTTATTTTCACGGGGTAATGTTTAGACAATTTAAATATTATCTAAGTTCATTCATAAAAAGAACACGACAGCACCCGTGCGTATGCACCGGTATCCTACTAGTTTTATCGAAGAGAATACAAGAGTTATACATGGGGAAGCACTGGGGAAAACGTCTCCAATCTACACAAAGGCTCCAACTATGTTTTTAGACTTTTATCTCAAACCTGGAGCTCACTTACAACAACACATACCAAAATTTTGGAATGCTTTTGTATATATCTTGGATGGAGAGGGTATCTTTGTAAATTTAAAATCTAATCCTGCAAATTCTCACCATATACTTCTTCTTGATCCCTAAAAGTTCCATGTGTTTTCTCGTTTGGCGACTATTGCACAATAAAGTTTCGACAGACGGTAATGTTATGCTTACAAATGCATAATTGTTTCTAGATGTGATCTTGCTATGGATGTGGAAAACGCTATTCACTTTTTCTGTGATTGTAGTTCATTGCTAGTCTTTGGAGTTATAGCACCATCTAATATAGTCGAAACAACACTCAATTAATCAATTTTATCATAAAAAATGGCCTTGCAGGTTGCTAAAAATAGGATCATTCTAAGTGTTAGCCTTTTCAGTGATGCTTAGTTTAAGATGCATTTCTTCCCCACACAATAATTTGTAATTCTCAAAAATTTCTTTAACTCTGGTAAGTCTTTGATGATTGAATAAGTCTTTCAAGCCATCCGTCATTGCCCATGGGTCAAATGTAAAACTAATGGCGCAAAAAAGGGTTCCTTTGGGCCATCTAGTTATGGTAGAATTTTCAGAGATTGTATGACAACTATTCTTGGTTGTTTCTCCATGAATACACATATTATTTTTGCTTTTCAAGCTGAGATTCTGAGTGCACTCAGTGCATTGAGGCCGCTTTCGAAAAAGGTTGTCATAATCTTTGGCTCGAGTGTGATTCTCAATTGGTGGTGCTAGCTACTATTGATCCCTCTATTGTTTCCTAGAAGCTTAGAAACAAATGGATGAATTATTTACTCAAAAAAATATCAATTTTCAGGTCACTCATATATTTAGAGAAAGAAATTCTTGCGCTGAATTCGCCGATAAACTTGCCAATTATAGAACGTCTATGGCGGACTTTCTTTGATGGGACAATATTCCAAATTTTATCAGGAAGGATATTTCTTTAATAGATGGAGCCTCCCCTATTTTAGATTTAATTTCATTTTTTTCTTTGGCCGAGTTATTTTTCCTGTTTTTTGTTTTTTTTTACATAGTAGTGTTGTTACATATGTTCGATTTTTATTTCTGGCCTTATCCTAATCTCTTTTGATCCTTTTTTGTATTTCATTTTTTATCTATTAAAAGAAAAATACTTTTTTCCTTACCAATAAATTTTCCTTAAAAAAAAATTGTATCATAAGTTTTCTTTTTTTGAGGTTTTAAAGTGACTACATATTTTTGCCAAGAAAAATAGAGGAAACATATAAAGATTTTGAGGGAGGAAAGAACTAAAGGAGAAAATAATGAAGAGATAAGAATAAAAAAGAGAGAAAATGGAAATAGACAAAAAATGGCGGGGTTATAGGATGTTAGAAAATAGAAAGTCCTTCTCAATTCCACTTCAGACCTTCACGACTGACTCGGTCATCACAGAGAGAGAGAGAGAGAGAGGGGAGAGAGAGCAGCGATGAAGAGAAAGCTACAGATCCTGCTATTCCTCTTCATCCTCAACTCCCTCTCTCTATGTCTCTACTTCACACACCATCACACTTTTCTCAACCTTTCTTCACCTTCCAAACCTCACACTTCTCTCACAAATAACACACGTTTTCAACCACCCTTTCAAACCCATTTCTCAAAACCATGGCCTATTTTACCCTCTTACCTACCATGGTCTCAAACTCCAACCCCCACCCCCCTACGTTCTTGCGAAGCCTACTTTGGAAACGGTTTCACGCGCCGCCTTGACGTCCTTCCTTCCAACGGTGGAACAGGGTGGTTCCGGTGTTGGTTCAGTGAGACACTGATGAGTTCGGTTTGTGAAGGTGGAAGAATTCGTATGGTGCCGGAAAGGATTTTGATGGCGAAAGGTGGTGAGACTTTGAATGCGGTTATTGGTAGAAGGGAAGATGAAGAGCTTCCTGTTTTTGAAAACGGTGCGTTTGAGATTGATGGTGGTGAGAGAAAAGAGAAGAAGATGAAGATGGTTGTTGATAGTGATTTCTTGGATCGGTTTGTTCCTAATGGTGAGATTGTTAAACATACTATGCGTGATTTGATTAGTAAGATTCAGATCGTTGCAACTAAGGATTTTGATTGTGACGAGGTGAGTGGTAGAAACTTTTATTCTTATTTTTTTTAATTAACTGTTCAATTTGATTATGTGGGTGTTTATGGTTAGTTTTCAATTAGATGGAATTGTTGTCAAGTCTATAAATTTTGGATTTTTGCTTGTGCTGAGGTTAGGGGAAGAAGCTTTTTTTTTTGGTGACATTGATGATTTGGATATTTATGGTTGGTGCTTGGCTTAGATTTTGGATATTGGATGTTACTTTTCTTAACTTTGATGATTTTGATGATTTTCTTATCAAAAAAAAAACTTTGATAATTTTGAATCAGATTTGTTGTGATAGTACTAGTTATTACTATCGTTTGAGTCTGAATTTGAGTTGTATTAATTATTTCCTACTTTGGTTTCTCCTGATCTAGCGGGAGATTCAATGCTATAGTTACTGACTAGGCAAAATCAGTTATTTGTTTGATAGGTAATGAAAATAGTATTTTGTGAAGGTATAATAGTAAAAACAAAATTAATGCTTCATTGGTATCGTAAAATGTTAATAATATGGTGCGAATGTTTTTGGCTAAATGGTCAAGTAATATGGGACGAATGGAGTGCTACTTTTAGAGAGATCGGAGAGAATGTGCAACTAGGGAAGGATGTTAAATTTCTCAATACAGGAAAACCTATATAAAATTATAAACACTGATCAAACAATCTAACAATGCAGCTATGAACAAACCACCAAGTAGAGGCCATAAACCTAGTTTTATTCTATTCTATAATAACAAGTTTAGGGGTAAAGAGACACTATTAGAGATGTGAATGTTCTCTTTCATCATAAATG
Organism: Astragalus membranaceus; assembly: GCA_039519185.1. Classification (NCBI taxonomy): domain Eukaryota; kingdom Viridiplantae; phylum Streptophyta; class Magnoliopsida; order Fabales; family Fabaceae; genus Astragalus; species Astragalus membranaceus. The sequence continues at coordinate 111,013,486 of CM076848.1, read as the reverse complement.
TGTATGAAAGATTCAATTCCACTCACTATATGCTTTCTTTGATTCTTTCTTCACGGTAGTTTTTATACTTTTTTTCAATTCTTTACTCTCCTTGATTTAATTTACTGTAATATTGTTTCTTTTATTGTATAAGTTCTGCGTTTATGTGCTTTTGACTTGAAGTTTTCTACTTGCAGTGGATTGAGGAACCAACGCTTCTGGTGACCCGTTTTGAATATGCGAATCTTTTTCACACAGTTACAGACTGGTACAGTGCATATGTTTCTTCTAGGGTTACTGGCTTGCCTAATCGACCTCATTTGGTCTTTGTAGACGGCCACTGTATGGTATGCATCATCAGTTTTGCAAATCTGTTTCATTTGGTTTCAACTTTCCAATGCCATTGGTTTGCGAACTTCCTCATTATGAAAACATGAAAAGTGGAAAACATGCCATGCTGTTGATTACTTGATTTGTGTATATATTTCCTTTGCAAACATTTTTTTGTAATTAGCTGTTCACTAAACATCTAAAAATATTGGAATAAAAAGTAAGTTTTTCTGAGATACTGAATAGGAAACGACCAATGATGTGAAGATTTTAAGAGCTTGTTAATTATGCATGTAATTTTGGTAACCTCATTTTGAATTTTTTTTTTATGAGAACCTCATTTTGAAAATTTAGTTGTTCATGTTGGTAACTTAGTATGCCTATGTATGGTTTGTGCTCTCTTGCCTAAAATGAACCAGTTGGGCCTAGTAGAATTTCATGATCTAATCAACTAAATAAAAAAAATTAAAAATGGAGTTATGTCTTTGGATTATTAATTTTGTTGTTGGGAAGCTTTCAATTAAAGATTGGTTATAATCTAAAATATTGATGCTAAATTGATCTAGTTTTTGGATATTTTATAGATGAGAAATGATAGCAACACTCTTTATCACACTCTTCAATACTCAGTTTATGATTGGTTGAAATCTACAATACTCTGTTTATGATTGGTTGAAATCCATGTAGGTCCCACAACTATGGAAATAGGTCCCACTAAATTTGTAGGACCTACATGAATTTCAACCAATCATAAGGAGAGTATTGTAGAGTGTGATAAAGAGTGTTGCTAGCATTTTTTTTTTACAATGCTCTCTATAGGCACGAGAAGTTCACCTTGTCTACTAGCATATTTGTGTCTGACCACATGTGGCTACTTCTTCACTACTAAATGGAAATTGGCAAAATTCGTTGTTAATTTATTAGCTTCCTCCAAAAAATTTCAGGCTCCACTTGAAGAGACATGGAAAGCGTTATTCTCAAGCCTCAGATATGCTAAAAACTTCACCGGTACAGTTTGTTTTCGTCATGCTATTCTCTCACCTTTGGGATATGAGACTGCTCTGTTTAAAGGGCTAACAGAAGACATACTTTGTGATGGCACTTCTGCACGAGAACTGTGGCAAAAGCCCGACAACCAAAAAACAGCACGTCTTTCTGAGTTTGGAGAAATGATCAGAGCAGCATTTGGACTACCTTTAAACTTACACCATGTTAGAACACCAGTCTCTGGACATAATGTCCTCTTTGTTCGTCGGGAAGATTACTTAGCTCATCCACGACATGGTGGTAAAGTTGAATCAAGACTAAGTAATGAGCCAGAAATCTTCAATTCCTTGAATAGTTGGGCATCTAATTATAAAGGGTGTAAAATCAACCTAGTCAATGGATTGTTTGCACATATGTCTATGAAAGAACAGGTACGAGCAATTCAAGACGCGTCGGTAATCATTGGAGCGCATGGTGCTGGTCTTACTCACATAGTATCTGCATTACCTAAAACTGTGATTCTGGAGATTATTAGTAGCCAGTTTAGACGGCCACATTTTGGATATATTGCGCGGTGGAAAGGTTTAGAGTATCATGCAATTAACCTTGATGGTTCATATGCTTATCCTGAAACTGTGATCAATGAGCTAGTTAGCATAATGAAAAGCCTTGGATGTTGAGTGTTTTGTGTTTGGATTTGAAACTGCTGATATCAGTGATCTGAGCTTGAGGAGTAGTTGAATGGAAGGTGATCTACTCAAATCTCATCCATGGCATGCAATCTTTAACCTTAGAGGCAGCTTGGTTACTGAACTGATGGAGTTGTAGATATCTTGGAGCAGAAATAGCACAACTTCTTCAAACTGAATATAATAACTTAACCCGTGTTCAACTGAAGAAGGTTGAAGAATTCAGTGGAATGAGAAAAGAGTTCAAAGTGAGTTGGTTTATGTAGCATGGTGGCTTGTTGTGGCAGCTCAGCTGCATTATGATAGTAGCTGGTGCAGTATGTGGCATCCTGCAAGTTGCAGCCACATACATTTTGTTAGCTTCATTCGCACTATGTACCCAGTTGTACAATGATTCTTCAATACACATACATATGGCTGAGTTGTACCATAGGTGGTTCCATACAAATTTGGTATCATTTTCAGCTCGTTGGGCGTGGCCCAATTAGTTCGATATAGTTTAGGGGTTTTTTTTGTAGCCCATCATATCACCATATACCCCATCATAATTGATAAACCGAAAATACCTTTGCCAAACTAAAACTCCCTCGGATTTACCCCCACTCAAGGTAAATCCGCTTTATTATTTTCCAAAGTGGGTTTATCTACCCAATAGGTAAATTCGATTTTTAAATAACAAAGCGGATTTACCTTATGTGGGGTACATCCGATTTTAAAATTAACAAAAGCGGATTTACCTAATGTGGAGGTAAATCTGATTTTCTTTTTTTTTTAGGGAAATCAGATTTATCTTTTTTAGGTAAATCCGTTTTGTTATTTTCCAAAGCGAATTTATCTACCCAATAGGTAAATCTGACTTTTAAATAACAAAGCGGATTTACCTTATGTGGAGGTACATTCGTTTTTAAAATTAACAAAAGCGGATTTACCTAAAGTGGGGGTAAATTTGATTTTGAAATTAAAATTAAAATTAATTTTTTGTTTGAAATATAAAATAGATATGAATATCGGTCGTCTTTTGGTTCTGTTTAGTGTATTGTTCGTTAACATGTGACGATGTTGTACGTCGGGTGAATAATTTAGGCTAAAAAATCGGTTTTCGAGCAACCTACTCAGATTGTAATGAAACCACAGTCATTAAATCTGAAAAAAAAAATCAGGGATCAAGATTCCTCACGAAGTGACTTCTTTCAGGATAGGGGGGCTCAAAATCTCAAATTCCATCGTTTACTATTTTTTATTAATTTTTTTAATTTTTCATAATCTCCAAAATATCTGAAAAAATTTGCATAACTTTATTTTGGTTTTATTAGATTTATAGTAGTGTTTTTATAATTTTTAGATTAGTTTTGACTCTTTAACGGATTTTTATTAGTATTTTTATAAATTTTTTTTAAAAATTAAATATAAAACAGGTATTTTTAATACACAAAGCGGATTTAACCCCCACCTAAGGTAAATCCGCTTTTAGGGTTAAATCCGCTTTTAAAATTAACAAAAGCAGATTTTCTTTTTTTAAGTGAAATCGGATTTATCTATTAAAAGATAAATCCGATTTTGGGAAAAAACCAAAATCAGATTTATCTTTTAGTAGGTAAATTCGAGCGAATTTTTTAAGTGAGAGGTATTTTCAGGTTTCACTTTTATGTGGGGGTATATGATGATATGATGGGGGTACAAAAAAAATCCTTATAGTTTATGGAATGGGTTAACGAAAGTTGAGTCCAAACTCTTTTTGGCCCAAACAAAATTTCATTGGTTGGCTTATGATTAGCCGGGAAGAATCCTTTAACATGTACAAGGGTGTCGATATAAACCATCCTACAAGAGGAGAATTTGGGTGTGAACTTAAACACAATGTGTTGTGATTGTGGATACTTCACATCCACTTTCACGAATCGGCATGGTGGGAAACGAAGTGCATTGAGCAGATTTTAATGAAGATGTTTTGTGCCACAATCCAGAAATACATAGAGATCCACGAGGTCCTAAATCTAGTAGCATTCCAAATTAGATAGACCTCAAAGAGCTACTGATAATAAATAAGTTAAGAAAGAAATTTGATATGGTGGGATCTACTAAAAACATTTCTTTCCGCAACAGATGAGATGTGTGTGTGAAGAAAGTGTAGAACATTGCCATTTCCCACGTCAACCAACCCTCTTTATTCTTGCGATAATAATTACAACATTGGTACCTAATCCACTGAGCATCCAAAGCTTTGTCGACCTTGTTTTTACGGGTAACTTCCTTCCCCCCTAAGCCAAATTACATAATAATGAGATAACATAAAATATATAATAAAAATAATAATTATATATATTACAATAATAATCTACAACAATTAAAATAAGGTATAACTTAGAAAAGCTTACTTTGGACAAAAACCACAGCTGAAATCTTTGTATTTTTTACCATGTTTATATATTAGAACTAATTTTAGAATAATGATATTTCAAATTTATATTTTTGTTTGAGTAGAATCATGCCACATAATGGGATCATTCCGTGCGAATGCATAGGTATGTTTACTGTCAAGATTTTCAAGGAGATGTTGCCTCAAAGGTGCAGAACTTTAAAAATAAATGTTTTGCACAAGCTTTTTCAGGATCAACGAATAAGATTATTGATATCCCTTCTAGTCAACTTCCTCGTCTGTGTATTAAAGAGAGGAATTAGTAATTTCAATTCCGGAAGAGGAGTATGTGACAGGTTTGGACGGATGCAAGACACACCTTCTTGCCAATCAACGAATAAGTGGGGTCTCATTTCTTTAGGGAAAAGATATTATGAATTTGCTTTTTCTTTTATTTATTGAGAATTCAGTCATAGCCTTCTTGACATTGCAAGTTAGGGTTGCCTTGGTTGCTCATCTGGTAGTCTGATTTTATTCCTTCAAATATAAAACATAAAAATACGCAATGTTGGATTAAGCTTACAGGTCTCGCTCAAGAATACTGGCGTCCCAAATTCTTTTTGCTACTGATAACGGTGCTGGCATACCAATTAATCTAGATGATACAACAAGTAAAAGTTTCATTAATAGATCATTTGGTCACTTTGTACTCATCCTGATTTATAGTATAACAATTAAAATGGAAGTAAGCTCTTTATTGCATTGAGCATATTTTAATGGAGATGTTTTGTGCCACAATCCAGAAATACATAGAGATCCACGAGGTGGTCCTAAATCTAGTAGCATTTCAAATTAGATAGACCTTTGATAGCTACCGATAATAAATAGGTTTAAATATGTTTTTACCCCCAGTAAATAGGGGGTGTTTTACTTTTACCCCCTACAATTTTTTTTTTTTAAAAAACACCTTGCAAAATTCAACATTTTGGCGTTAGCCCTTCTGTTAGTTACACGTTACAAAAAATCCTACGTGTCACACATTTGACATTTATATTTAGTTTTTTTTATTTTATTTGCTGATTTGGGTTCAACATTTGATTTTACCCCCTATTATTCTCTTTCTTCTCCACTCTCTTCTCTCTTCTCTCCCTCTCTCACCAACACAACCACCACACCACCACCACCACTCTCTTTTCTCTCTCACCCACACCGCAACCACCACACCACCACCACCACCACCACCACAACCACTCTCTTCTCTCTCTCACCCACACCACAACCACCACAACCACTCTCTTCTCTCTCTCACCCTCACCACCGTACCACGCTCATACCCAGCGACAACAACAACAAAACACACAGCGATTTTGTTTCCAAAAAACCCCAAAATCGAAATAGAACAAATTGAAATGAAATGACAACGATTTTGATTTTGTTTCCTCTTGAACAACAACGATTTTGTTTCCAACAACAACAACAACAACATCGATTTCGTTTCCTCATCACGACGATTTTGTTTCCTCTTCACAACGATTTTGTTTTTGAGAGAGTGAAGTTGAAGATGATGAAGAGAGCGGTTGTGGTGTTAGCGGTGGTGTGTGAGTGGTGGTGGTGTTGGTGGTTGTGGCGTGGGTGAGAGAGAGAAGATGAAGAGAGATGTTGAGTGTAACACCCCATTTCTACCCGGTAAAATAATGCAAAATCAGAGTTCATAAAAATCTTTTTTTCAACAAACAATGGAGTGCCACATTTGCTTCGTGAAAACACTAGACGGGTTATTTGAAAACATATTCATAGCGCTTTCGGTTGGACCGATAAAACAACCTTTTAGTCTTCAAAATAATTTCTCTTTAATTACTACGCAGCGGATCCATAACAAGTCAACTCAAATGGACGCAAGTCAAACTTCTTTTAACTAAGCAGCGGAAATTCAAATGGTTCAACTAAACAATCGTGGCAACTATGCAAGAGTCATAACTCAAAATCCAACATTAAACAACTTAAATAACATAAATAAACGTTCATCCCCCCCCGAGTGTTACATATCAGAGCGACGACACCGACTCGATCAAATGAAGGTGCAACGTCATTCATTCGGGGTTACCTGCACGTTACCAACATCGGGGTAACATTCAAACAAAAGGGGTGAGATATCAAACTATATAATGAATCATATGAAAGACAATATATATCAGGTCAGGGCATCAAATCATCATTTCACAGCAGTCAATATCAACATATCACAACGGTCAAGTCATTACGTCACAACAGTCAAAATCTTTTCAATCGTATAAATATGCAACGTGAATGCAGAATGTAACTCGACTCAGGGACACCGCCCTATAATGCATGTGGTACCATAATCCAGCCAATAAATAGAGGCATCAACATGGTAACATCATTTCATCGTAATTTGCCAGTCCAGGCCATCGTGTTTTGAGCATAGCTCCATCGTAAAAAAATATGCTATGTATGCGACGCTATGTAAATGCACAACCAATAAACAACGAATACATAGCAACGCAACAACATCGGAAATCATCGTTGGCCATAGGCCTACAACATACCACCTTCCAATAAATAGAGGCAATTCAACTTGGTGTAACATCATCAACTAACAACATCTGAACCAACAATTCAGCCACAACAATGGGTGCTAAGGCGCCAACAAGCAGCAGCAACAACCATAGGTGCTAAGGTGCCAACATGCAACAACAGCAAGCAGGAACAGCAACACAGCAACAACAGCAGCAATAGAAACAACGGCAACAGCAACCACAACAACAACAGCCACGGCAACAGCAATACTGCGACAGCAGCAGCAACAACACCAACAGCAACAACACCAACAGCAACACAGCAACAGCAACAGCAGCACAGCAATAGCAACACAGCAACAGCAGCACAGTAATGACAACACAGCAATAGCAACACAGCAACAGCAGCACAGCAACAGCAGCAGCAACAGAGCACAGCAACAGCAACATAGCAACGGCAGCACGGCAACAGCAGCAGCAACAGCAGCACAGCAACAGCAACACAGCAACAGCAACAGCAACACAGCACAGCAACAGCAGTAGCAACACAGCACAGCAACAGCAGCAGCAACACAGCACAACAACAGCAGCAGCAACACAGCACAGCAACAACAGCAGCAACACAGCACAGCAACAGCAGCACAGCAACAGCAACAGCAACACAGCACAGCAACAGCAGCAGCAACAGCAGCAGCTACACAGCACAGCAACAGCAGCAGCAACACTAGGGTGTGGCGCCTAGGGACAGGGCGCCAACACCAGCAACACAGAAACAGGGTGTGGCGCCTAGGGACAGGGCGCCAACACCGGCAACAATAAAATAGAGCATGGCGCCTAGGGATAGGGCGCCAACGCCAGCAAGCAACAAATCACCGAGCACAGGGCGCCTAGGGCGCCAATTTCAGCAAACACAACAGGGACTGGGCGCCTAGGGCGCCAGTTTCAGCAACATCAATAGGGACTGGGCGCCTAGGGCGCCAGTTTCAACAACAGGGCGCCTAGGGCGCCGTTTCCAGCAACACAAACGCAGGGACATGCACAGGGCGCCAAGAGCGCCATTTTCAGCAGCCAATTCAATTTCTCATAATCATGGCAAAATACAATAACAATTCTAGGGCATAGGAATATCAATCACACAACCATAATTATTCAACAAGGCATCCAATACATATATGATCATACATATGACAATCATCAAACCCTAACCCCCACATAGAGTAGTTCATATATCCCATTATAAGGCTTGAATCCCACCCTTACCTTAGCCTTAGAAGATTACGAAACCCTAGCCTCCTCTCTCCTCTTGGCGTCGCTCTCTCCTTCTTCTCTCCTCTTGGCCGTCGCGACTCTAGCTCTCTCTCACTCTCAAACGTTTGTTTTTTTTTCATCGTGAAACCCTAACTAGTTTCCTACTAATCATCAACTCATTTAACTTCATGGGCTTTCCATAGCTTATGCGACTTAATCATGGGCTTTTTCCCTAACACCTCTTCTTTACTAATCCTAACACTAATAATAGGTCCACCTACACTAACATATAACTATTCCATTATTTTCTACTAAATAATTCCTAAACAATTAGTTAAATAATTAATCAATTATTTCGGGGCGTTACAACTCTCCCCCACTTAGAATATTTTCGTCCTCGAAAATTTACCTAACTCGAAAAACTCGGGATATGACTCCCGCATCTTGCTTTCCAGCTCCCACGTCATGCTTTCTCCGGCGGCTCCCAACCAAACCACTTTCACCAAGACGATCTCCCTGCCTCTTAGAGTCTTCACCTCATGATCCTCGATACGCACAGGCATCGTCTCCACAGTGAGATTATCCCGTACTTGCACATCATCCGCTTGAAATTCCAAATCCTTTCTTCGCTTGTCCTGATAATTCTTCTGTCTACTTTGCGAAGTTTTCCCTTGCTCCCGAATTTATTTCCGCGATTGTCTAGCAGACAACAAACCAGCTCCCTCCTCTTCAGGAGTATAAAAACTTACAGACTTGCTATGACAATTAATATGGGCATGGTTATACTCTAACCAGTTCATACCGAAGATCACATCCACTCCGCTTAACGGCAACCAATATAAATCAACAACAAAGTCTCTGTCGAAAATCGTCAAGGGACACCCAGAACACACAAGAGAAGTAGCCACCGACCCATTAGCTGGAGTGTCGACAACCATTTCTCCGTTCATAGAAGACAACACAAGACCCATTCTTTCAACACAATCCGCAGCAATAAAACAAAGAGTAGCACCGGTATCAACAATATAAGTTAGAGGAATACCATTAATGAAGCATGTACCTCTAATAAGTCCGCCCTCCTTAGAAGTCTCTGTCCCTACCAAAGCGAACACTCTTCCACCAGCTCGTTCCTTCTTCGGTTTTTGACACTGACTACTGATGTGTCCTCCTTCGCCACAGTTGAAACAAACCACCTCTTTATGCCCACACCCAGACACCTCATACCCGATCTTACCGCAACGGAAACACCTCGTCGTCTCAGCTTTGCACGCATTACTCTTGTGGCCAGCTTTGCCACAATTGAAGCACACAATACCAGCAGGAGCATCTCCCCCACTAGTCCTATTGCCCTCAGCGGCTTTCGGTTCACCTTTACCCGCAGGAGCATCGTACGGCTTACCACGACTCTGAGACTTGCTCATCTTCTCATTAACAATCTTATAATGAGCATTGTTATCCTCTTCATAGATTCTACAGCTGTCAATCAAATCAGCAAAGACACGAATCTTCTGATATCCAATGGCCTTCTTGATCTCTGGTCGCAACCCGTTCTCAAACTTGATGCACTTCGAAAATTCAGCAGTTGCTTCACTGTAGTGCGGATAAAACTTAGCCAACTCCACAAACTTAGCAGCATACTCAGTAACCGACAGGTTTCCTTGCTTCAGCTCAAGGAACTCAATTTCCTTCTTACCCCGAACATCCTCCGGATAGTACTTCCTCATAAATTCCCTACGGAACACAGCCCAGGTGACCTCTTCACCTGCAGCTACCAACCTTTGACTAGTCTCTAACCACCAGTCATCAGCTTCTTCTGCCAACATGTGAGTACCATAACGAACCTTCTGCGCTGGAGTGCAGTCCATCACACGGAAGATCCTCTCCATCTCCTTCAGCCAAGCCAACGCCCCATCAGGATTATACTTGCCTTTGAAAGTAGGCGGATTCTCCTTTTGAAAGGTCGCCAAACTCCGAGACCCAGCATTTTCACCAAAGTTTTGCTGACCCTCCACGGCCTGAGCCATAGCAGCCAAAGCAGCAGCGATAGCAGCATCGTTCCTTCCAGCCATCTCAACTAATCACTTCAACATAAACAACAGTTAGACCTAATTGACAATACTTGATCGTCAATGACACAATAACTTGACAACTTGGCCGGACAGACCGAAACTGCTCTGATACCACTAATGTAACACCCCATTTCTACCCGGTAAAATAATGCAAAATTAGAGTTCATAAAAATCTTTTTTTCAACAAACAATGGAGTGCCACATTTGCTTCGTGAAAACACTAGACGGGTTAATTTGCTTTTTGAAAACAGATTCATAGCGCTTTCGGTTGGACCGATAAAACAACCTTTTAGTCTTCAAAATAATTCCTCTTTAATTACTACGCAGCGGATCCATAACAAGTCAACTCAAATGGACGCAAGTCAAACTTCTTTTAACTACGCAGCAGAAATTCAAATGGTTCAACTAAACAATCGTGGCAACTATGCAAGAGTCATAACTCAAAATCCAACATTAAACAACTTAAATAACATAAATAAACGTTCATCCCTCCCGAGTGATACATATCAGAGCGATGACACCGACTCGATCAAATGAAGGTGCAACGTCATTCATTCGGGGTTACCTGCACGTTACCAACATCGGGGTAACATTCAAACAGAAGGGGTGAGATATCAAACTATATAATGAATCATATGAAAGACAATATATATCAGGTCAGGGCATCAAATCATCATTTCACAGCAGTCAATATCAACATATCACAACGGTCAAGTCATTACGTCACAACAGTCAAAATCTTTTCAATCGTATAAATATGCAAAATGTAACTCGACTCAGGGCCACCGCCCTATAATGCATGTGGTACCATAATCCAGCCAATAAATAGAGGCATCAACATCATAACATCATTTCATCATAATTTGCCATTCCAGGTCATCGTGTTTTGAGCATAGCTCCATTGTAAAAAAATATGTTATGTATGCGACGCTGTGTAAATGCACAACCAATAAACAACGAATACATAGCAACGCAACAACATCGGAAATCATCGTTGGCCATAGGCCTACAACATACCACCTGCCAATAAATAGAGGCAATTCAACTTGGTGTAACATCATCAACTAACAACATCTGAACCAACAATTCAGCCACAACAATGGGCGCTAAGGCGCCAACAAGCAGCAGCAACAACCATAGGTGCTAAGGTGCCAACATGCAACAACAGCAAGCAGGAACAGCAACAACAGCAGCAATAGCAACAACGGCAACAGCAACCACAACAACAACGGCCACGGCAACAGCAACACTGCGACAGCAGCAGCAACAACACCAACAGCAACACAGCAACAGCAGCACAGCAATAGCAACACAACAACAGCACCATAGCACAGCAACAACAACACAGCAATAGCAACACAGCAACAGCAGCACAGCAACAACAGCAGCAACAGAGCACAGCAACAGCAACACAGCAACGACAGCACGACAACAGCAGCAGCAACAACAGCAGCACAGCAACAGCAACAGCAACACAGCAACACAGCAACAGCAACACAGCAACACAGCACAGCAACACAACACAGCACAGCAACAGCAGCAGCAACACAGCACAGCAACAACAGCAGCAACACAGCACAGCAACAGCAACACATCAACAGCAACAGCAACACAGCACAGCAACAGCAGCAGCAACACAGCACAGCAACAGCAGCAGCAACACAGCACAGCAACACAGCACAGCAACACAGCACAGCAACAGCAGCAGCAACACTAGGGTGTGGCGCCTAGGGACAGGGCGCCAACACCAGCAACAATAAAATAGAGCATGGTGCATAGGGATAGGGCGCCAACGCCAGCAAGCAACAAATCACCAAGCACAGGGCGCCTAGGGCGCCAATTTCAGCAAACATAACAGGGACTGGGCGCCTAGGGCGCCAGTTTCAGCAACATCAATAGGGACTGGGCGCCTAGGGTGTCAGTTTCAGCAACAGGGCGCCTAAGGCGCCGTTTCCAGCAACACAAACGCAGGGACATGCACAGGGCGCCATTTTCAGCAGCAACAAAAACAGAAACAGTAACAGGGCGCCTAGGGCGCCACTTTCAGCACCCAATTCAATTTCTCATGATCATGGCAAAATACAATAACAATTCTAGGGCATAGGAATATCAATCACACAACCATAATTATTCAACAAGGCATCCAATACATATATGATCATACATATGACAATCATCAAACCCTAACCCCCACATAGAGTAGTTCATATATCCCATTATAAGGCTTGAATCCCACCCTTACCTTAGCCTTAGAAGATCACGAAACCCTAGCCTCCTCTCTCCTCTTGGCGTCGCTCTCTCCTTCTTCTCTCCTCTTGGCCGTCGCGACTCTAGCTCTCTCTCACTCTCAAACTTTTGTTTTTTTTTCATCATGAAACCCTAACTAGTTTCCTACTGATCATCACCTCATTTAACTTCATGGGCTTTCCATAGCTTATGCGACTTAATCATGGGCTTTTTCCCTAACACCTCTCCTTTACTAATCCTAACACTAATAATAGGTCCACCTACACTAACATATAACTATTCCATTATTTTCTACTAAATAATTCCTAAACAATTAGTTAAATAATTAATCAATTATTTCGGGGCGTTACATTGAGGGAGAGGGTGTCTTTGTGTTTTTGTTGATGATGAAGCTGAGATGGAAACAACAACAACAACACAGAGAGAGATGAAGATGAAGAAAGATGGGTTCAGATAAAAAAATTTGTATGGGGTAAAATGAAAACACCCCCTATTTGCAGGGGGTAAAAGCTAAGTCAAAACGTCAGCAAAGCCAGCTGGCAGTTCCGTTAGACACGTCAACAAACCACTAACGGAGACTTGACAGAAGGACTAATATCAAACAAAAAAGTTTTGCAAGGTGTTTTTTTTAAAAAAATATTTGTAGGGGGTAAAAGCAAAACACCCCCTATTTGTAGGGGGTAAAAACATATTTAAACCTAATAAATAAGTAAAGAGAGAAATTTGATATGGTGGGACCTACTAAAAATATTTCTTTCCGCAACAGACGAGATGTGTGTGTGAAGAAGGTGTGGAACATTGTCATTTCCCACATCAACCAACCCTCTTTATTCTTGCGATAATTATTACAACATTGGTTTAACCTAATCTACTGAGCTTCACATAAAATAAAATCGTTTCTAGCATGCTAAATTAACTCTATGCCGCAACCAAACATAACAGACCAATGCATGTTTTGAGCAACACAGATTGACACTACAGTTTGAAAGTAGCCTGCCAATCAGAAATTGCAATAAACTCCTGATGCTGAGAGAGCTTACAAAGGCGGTTTCTAAAACAATGTAAGAGAGTTTATGGGCAAATTTGGCCAATAACTATTTACATTTCAAAGTAACAATGACTATTTACATCTTCTCCCAAAAAACTAACTATTTGCATTTTAAATTATTAGATTTTAATTGAAAAGACATTTTTTAATTACGGATTTATCTATTAAATATGAATTTTTTTTTTATAAAAACACCACTAAAAATCGGTAAAAGAATCAAAACGAATATAAAAAATATAAAAACACCATTAAAAATATCTAATAAAATCAAAAGAAGGTTATGCTAATTTTCTTAGATTTTTTGGAGATTTAAAAAATTTAAAAAATTAATAAAAAATAGTAAAGAAGGAATTTGGGATTTTTGAAAAATCGGATTTAATGGTCGTGGTTTCGGTTCAATCAGAGTAGGTTTCTCGAAAACCGATTTTTTTGCCTAGATTATTTATCCGGCGTACAACATCGTCACATGTAAGGGACCATAAATCCAATTTTTTGCCTAGATTATCTTTCTGGTGTTTTTATAATTTTTAGATTAGTTTTGATTCCTTTTTATTCACTGCTTGTTACAATATTTTATATTTTTTATTTGTAGACACCGTTGTTTCTCCTTTTACCCGATGTGCTATCATCGCGAAGCAAAAAATCATTGGTATGTATATCTATTTCATTTTAAAAAATAAATCAATATCAATTTTTTAACAAATTAAAAATAATTACGAATTTATCTATTTAATAGATAAATCTGTAGTTACAAAAATTGAATTACAGATTTATCTATCCGTAATTTATTTTTTAATTACGAATTTATCTATTAAATAAATAAATCTGTTTTCCATTTTTTTAACTATAAATTTATCCTTTTAATAGTTAAATCTGGTTAAAATTTAATATTTTGATGCAAGCAAAATTGATAGAGGTAAAATGGAATTAAAAAAAATGGCGAGGGTATAACAGCCAGTCGAATTGTTGATTGTAGGACTCGAGGAATTGCAAACGAATTGCAAACGAATTGATAATCTAAGACTCAAGGAACACGTGAAACCCAAACAGAAGTATCAAAGCAAAAATCTTACTTCGAAGGTGATTTTGTTGATTGTAAAAAAAGCAGAAGCAAATCAGAAGCGTTGCCGCATCGTAGTTCTTCGGGTGATAAAAGTGCTTCTTATGAATAATCACAACCCAAAACAAGACTTTGCAGTCCAGCAGGCACACCATTAGTCAGTTTTCAATTCTTCGCATATGCTCAACAGCACTCAAGGGTATGTTCCGATTGATAAACGCAGTCCCCTTATAATTCCATTTTCAAAAGCACGCACTCCACATGTTTGTTAAAATACCTGCTAGATGTGCATTAAGAGTGTATTCTATTTGTTTCTTTTTTCTTTTCTTTAGAATTACATAAATTCTTGTCTCAATTTTTTATTTTCATTTATTATTAGACTTGTGGATAATTAATTTATATATCAATGTTTCTGAGTTTATGGGCACTGGATTCATTCATAAACTTCAAAGTCTGGTCTTGTCTGGATTAAAAATTAATTAAACGTTTATAACATAAATAAATGCTTATCATATAAGTTGTTTATTCATAACCTATTTCTATAATAAAAGATAAAATATGTCCATATGTTTTTATATAAGCTATCCTGGAGAGCTCAAGGAAACAAGCTGAAAATAGTTTATGAAAGCTGTTTTCATAAGCTCTCTAAAACAGCTTTACAAGTACTTATGCCAGTAGATAAACTCAAATAAGTCTTCAAACATGCGCTTGATGTAGCTAATGAAGGGCCTCTCTTTATGTGACAGGTGATTGTGGTAACTATGGTGGGGTGTTTCCCCTCAACACCCAAGAAGTGGGCCATGACCATTGCATGTTTCCTCTTTGGTGCTGCAACTATGGCCGTAGGGGCGCACCTCTCTTATGTCAACATTGAACCCCAACGAGCCCGAACCTTAGCTCGCGATAAGCTTGTCTTGGATAAGTTAAGAAAGAAGTATGGTTACATTCCTCCATCAGAGGTGCGAGCGCGGCGCATGGCTCGTAGTGATTCCCCTAAAGAACATAATTGATTGAGACTTTGGGTTTAAAAGAGTGTGCTTATCAAATTGTTGGTTTGTTTTGAAGTCTTTATTTTGGATAGTTAAATAAATTAAACAGTTGAACTCGTATTGAAGGTCTTTGATTAAATTTTTTCTTATGAAAAATATGTCACTGAATGAATAGCATAGCATCTTTATTTCTTTGATGTTGAACTCAATTAAGACCTTCTAAACATCACTACGAAAAGAATGAAGTTCTATGCTATTAAAATAACACGACTAGTGACTGTTTTGAGAATATGGTTGTTACAGAGGATTTTAGAGAAAAGGCCAGACTTGGAACTTAATGAAGGAGATAATGAAGTGTAACTAGTAACTACTAACATGTTTGTTTTTGTATTTGAATTTTGAAATTGAATGGATATGACTATTTGCATGATATTGCAATTGTGGCCAGCTAAAGAAGACCTGAGTAACTTTCGTAGCTTCTAGGGAAAACATCTCCAGCTCCTACATCTGGAAAAGTCAAATGGGTGTGGTTGTGCATGACTGCATGTTTCTTTTGACCTTCTGTTGCTTCTGATTATTCATTGAATTAGATTTTTGCAGTAGTGATGTCATTTGCAGAGTAAAGGCTAAGTCAATCTTAGTGATGTCAAGGCTAAAGTTACTGAGTTCTGTAAGTGATGAGAGCAAGAGGAGTAAATCTTTATGCTCTCGCAGAGAGGCATTATATTGACCATACAATTATAATAGATAATTATGAGTAGCTTTAAGTAAAACTAACAATATTATCAGTTCATGTATTGTTAAATGGAAAAAATTTAGTTACTCTCACCTCTCACCCATTACATTCTGTTTAGGACTATGATTGTCTTTAATGTTTCTCATTTTTTTCTTAAAAGGTAAATAATAGGTCTATGATTTCAGAACCACGGGAATTCTAAAGATAAAAGCAATTTTAATTGGATTGTGATAGTAGGCAGTAGGCAAAAAGCTGATCCCCTCTCTTGGATATTTATTAAGGTTTATTAAGAAAATTTAAAGCCTACTCTCCTTATTTGAAAATTTAACACTTCTAGCGTACTGTAAGCTTGTTTTTGTCTTAGATAATGATATACTCTGATGTTCTTCATATGCATACTTGACTTAAATAACGGCATTCATAGTCTTCATATACTCTGTTGTTTTGCAAAGAAATTTCGTAATCTTTTAGGCATTAAAGTTCTTATTTTCCGGTTTCCATACGAACTGATGGAAAATAGCAAATGTCAAATGGAGATTGGGAATCTACAAAGACTTTTCTTGATGATGACTCAAGCGCATCGACAGTGTAGAGCACACGACAGGACTCCACTGCATGTTCCAGCAATAGGAGGTCAGTGTAAACTTATGGATTTGGATTAAATGCAGTTGGGAATATGTGCAGTCATGCAGTCGGTAAGTCCGAAGCAGACCGATTAAGATCCGACGGTCCAGATTTTAAGAGCATTTTTTGATTTCTGCTTGATAAAAAATTCCAACTTTGAAATCTGAACCGTCGAATCAAGATGGACGGTCTGAGGCAGCAATTTAATGATTGAGTGTTATGATAAATAGTATTGATTAGTCATGCACTAATGCGGTGTAATTCATTCCACTGGTTAACACATTATATCAGAAGGTACTTGTCTTGCAGACGAACTATAATTTTGTTTTCTTCCATAACAATCAATATATGGCTGGTGCATAGACCAAAAGGGAGTAATAGTCTATTGTTGATATGATAATTTTTGATATGATAGTCGGTACCTTAGCCAATCGCACGAGTGTTGTTAAGCAGAGAGAGTAGGGTTGAGTGTGATGTTTTTGTTGGAGATTTTATTATCTTTTAAAAATAACAAGACTAGTGATTAGAAAAGCAAACA
Source organism: Astragalus membranaceus (assembly GCA_039519185.1). Taxonomy (NCBI): domain Eukaryota; kingdom Viridiplantae; phylum Streptophyta; class Magnoliopsida; order Fabales; family Fabaceae; genus Astragalus; species Astragalus membranaceus. The sequence continues at coordinate 110,996,049 of CM076848.1, read as the reverse complement.
GTGAAAAAAAAACAAAAGTTGAAGTTTTGTATTGTATGGAAGAAAATAAAGTGTAATAAACAAACATGACAAATATTGTTTTTACTTTTTTCTAGGCAAGTATACTGTCTCTCAATATTAAAGGAGTTGAAAAGGTTGTGTAGCAAATTGAGGAAATGAGAATCAACGGTGCTTTTCATGTTTTTAAATTTTAAAAAAAGTAAAAAAAAGAACATATCCCTCTGACTTTAACCTGTGCATTGATATCTAATTAAATATAACACAATTAGTAACACACATAGTACATGTAAAAAGAAAAAGGAGATGCAGGAATAGTAGTACACTTGTCGATCCGCCCCTTCAAGTTCAACTCTGCTTTGCTTTGTCTTCACTTCTGCAGGTTTTCTGTTCAAGTCTGCTTTGCTTTGTCTACATTTGTTGATCTTGTACTAGTTTTCAGTTTTCAAAAAACTAAGACAAAGTTTGAAGTTCTTCTGCAGAATCAAGTGAAGCGATGTCTTTTGATGATGTCCACGCTGCTGCCACCGACTTTGGTACTTAATTTCCTACATAATTAATATACACTTAATTGTGCTTTAGATCTTCCATCATATACTTCACTTTGATTCATTGTTTACATTGACATTAAGAGAGCATTAACCGTTTTTATTTAGCACTAGCAGTGTTTCATTTCTGTACTCATGTTTGTTCCCACTATTGTTGCTAAAAGCTAGAAGCTTCAACCACGGCTACTACCAACCCTTACACACAGCAATACTAAAAGGCGATTGGGTAACAACAAAGGCTTTCCTCGATAACAATCCAAGCGCATTTACAGCGAAAATTACAATGATTGGAAGGACTGCAATGCATGTTGCAGCATTTGGACGTCAATGGAAACTTCTTCAGAAATTGATACAACATGTGCCTGAACATGTACTTGCAGAACTGGACTTGATGGGTTGTACTTGCCTTCACTATGTTGCAATGACTGATAGCATAGGATCTGCTAAAGCATTGGTGGCTAAAAATCCTTCTCTCACACAAGTTACTGATTTTAAAGGATTCACACCACTCATTCATAGTCTTACATCTACTAGATGTAAAGATATGGTGTGGTATCTTGTTTTGAATACTACAGATGACACACCTGCTTGTCCATTCTCTGGTCCCACTGCTGCTCAACTTGTTGCTTTGCTTACTGCTGCCGGATTCCATGGTAATTAAAATACTCGGCTTATTTACAACCAATCATAGAAGACACTATTTCCAGTGTTGTCAAATGGCGGTTATGGCGGCGCCATGGCGGATTGCGGTGGCGGATTTCTTGAAAACCGCCATGGCCAATTTGTGAAGGATGGCGGTTATGGCGGCCTTTAATGGCGGTTATGGCGGCCTAAAATGGCCGATTTTTGGCTCTCCGCCATTGACAACACTGACTATTTCTAATATGTCTGTAATTTGTAACCATTTGTATTTATCCTTTCTGTCTCTTCCATGTGCAGATATCACCATGTATCTTTTCCAGAAGTACCCTAACTTGGCCACTCTGTCTGATTCAAATGGAAGCATTATACTCAATGTTTTGTCAAAGTTACCTTCACACTTCCAAAGTGGACATAAGCTTGGGTTTTTGGAAAGATGCATTTACCACCGTAAGTACCTTCTTTTGTGGTACCATGCTTGATTATTATACTTTTATCTTGCTGAATTTAACACTCTTCAATTATATTAGTTGTTCCTGTGGGACTTGAATATTTACCACCCAATCATTTGAGAGGAAATGTGAAAGATTCATATGGAGATTCAAGCCATCATTATTTTGGAACTACAGTTTGGAATGCACTTCAAATTATTGGTATGCTATCTTTGTTTGGAAACACATTCCATAAATCACGTAGTTGTATCATTCTCTTAACTTTCTTTTATGGATTAATTAATAAAGTAAACAATTTCATTTGCAGTTCCTTCCATAAGGCCAGTTAGAGAGGCAAAGTTTAGAGATGTATCTACTGCGAGATTGGTAGAGTTTGTTTGCTCACAAGCTTCAACCATGAACGACTCTCAATTCTGGCAAACTTTTTTGAGTCCAAACATAATTTTCAATGTCACATCATCTGGCATAGTTGAAATGTTAAGGATCTGTTTTCAGTTTTTTCCTGATTTGGTTTTGACTCACATACCAAATGAAGGAAATGTAGTTCAAATTGCCATCAAGAATAGGCAAGAAAAAGTTTTTCGTATTCTAAGAAAGATGCCAACAAATTTCAAGCTTTTAGTCTTGCAATTGGATGAATCACAGAACACCACATCACATATGGTAGCAAGGCTTGCTTCACCTCAAGTGACATCAATTTCTGGTGCAACTTTTCAAATGCAAAGAGAGTTACAATGGTTTAAGGTTTGTTAAATCTCATAAGCAGGGTCCATTTACTTCCATTCTAGTTTTCATGTTTGTTTACCGAATTTTTAAATACAAATCTATGAAGTTATTGATAGCATGGCTCAATGACTAACAGGAGGTAGAAAAATTGGATCACCCTCTCCATAAAGTAGTTAAGAACCAAGATGGTAAAACACCTTGGCAAGTGTTCAAGGAAGAGCATAAACCATTGCTTGAAGAAGGGAAGAATTGGATGAAGGATACATCAAACTCTTGCATGTTAGTGGCAACTCTTATAGCCACCGTTGCATTTGCTGCTTCAATCACTGTACCTGGAGGTAACAACCAAGATAAAGGAATTCCAATTTTCTTGGCAGATAACACATTCACGGTGTTTATTGTGTCGGATGCACTAGCTTTGTTTTCTTCAATGGCTTCTCTTCTGATGTTTTTAGCAGTCCTTAATGCACGCTATGCGGAGGAAGATTTTCTCATGGCATTACCAGAGAGATTAATATTAGGTTTGGGTTTTTTGTTCTATGCCATAGTGACTACCATGATAGCATTTGGTGCAGCTCTGTCTTTGTTGCTAAGGGAGAGACTCAAATGGAGCCCTATTCCTATTGCTCTTTTGGCTTGCATCCCAATTGCTCTATTTACAAAGCTTCAACTTCCCTTGTTTCTAGAAATGGTCATATCTACTTAAGGATCTCGCATATACCATCCAGTAGCCTTGTAGATATGATCATTGAAGTATTGTAAACAGAGACTAGACAAGGAAAATATTATCATATTATATTTCCATTTATTTGGTGGTCTTTGTACTATAGGATTTCTCTTTTTTGTTTTAATTAATTTGTTGTTTCGAGCACCTTACCTTTTTGATATTGTTCACCACATCAACTGGACTAAAATCATGTTCCAATTTGTAAAATCAAAGTCTCTCTCTAATTTGGTCAAAATTGGCGCTGAGTTGTTAATCACTTATCCTACTTGGCTGACACACTGACTTGCCTTGTTGGAATTTAAACATAAAAATTATTATTATTACAAAAATTGTTTTTTAATTAATATATTTAATAAATAAAAATTTCATCTTCTTCATTCGATACTTACTCTCCCTTCGCGAACCCAAACCCAACATCGTTCCTTCAAAAACAAACCATATAAAAAATCAGTATTGCCTCTAACAATGTTTGATTATAGTTTTTAAGAATAGTTGTGTTTTTGTCCAAAAAAAGAATAGTTTTGTGTTTATAAAAGTTGATAAAGTTCTGCCAAAAAAAGTTAATAAAGAACAATATTCTTGTGAATTTGGAGTTCAATTTTTTTTCATTAGATATACCTGACTATCGAAGTGAGTTTTGAATCTCTCAAAAAGACATTTTCATACACATGATAGGTGCAAATCCACGACAACGTGCTTAAGAAACTAAGCTATCTGCTCGTGATTATACCTACTGTTCACAAATTCGAATTGGTTTACTTTACCATCTTGGTTCTTAACTTCAGGGTGGTCCAATTTCTCTATCTCCTGTTAGACACTGAGCCATGCTATCAATAACTTCATAGAATGGTATTTCAAAAAATCGGTAAACAAACATGAAATCTAGAATGGAAGTAAATGGAACCTGCTTATGAGACTTAACAAACCTTAAACCATTGTAACTCTCTTTGCATTTGAAAAGTTGCACCAGAAATTGATGTCACTTGAGGTGAAGCAAGCCTTGCTACCATATCATAATATGTGATGTGGTGTTCTGTGATTCATCCAATTGCAAGACTAATAATAGCTTGAAATCTGTTGGCATCTTGTTTAGAAGGCTAAAAACTTTTTCTTGCCTATTCTTGATGGCAATTTGAACTTTTCCTTCATTTGGTATGTGAGTCAAAACCAAATCAGGAAAAAACTGAAAACAGATCATTAACATTTCAACTATGCCAGATGATGTGACATTGAAAATTATGTTTGGACTCACAAAATAATGATGGCTTGAATCTCCATATGAATCTTTCACATTTCCTCTCAAGTTATTGGGTGGTAAATATTCAAGTCCCACTGGAACAACTAATATAATTGAAGAATGTTAAATTCAGCAAGGTAAAATTGTATTATAATCAAGCATGGTACCACAAATAAAGGTACTTACGGTGGTAAATGCATCTTCCCCAAAACCCAAGTGTGTGAAGGCAACTTTGACAATGAAGATTGGCCAAGTTCCTAAGTAGAAAGGATTCACACCACTAATATATACTACAGATCTGTCATCTGTAGTATTCAAAACAAATACCAACACCATATCTTTACATCTAGTAGATGTAATAAGTGGTGTGAATCCTTTAAAATCAGTAACTTGTGTTAGAGACGGATTGTGCGTGAAATTCTTTCCTATATATTATGCAAATTTATTAATTAATAGAAGACACTATTGATAATATGTTGGTAACCATTTCTATATATTCTTTTTGGCTCTACCATTCCATGTGCAGATATGACCATGTATATTTTCCAGCACTACCCTAACTTGGCCGCTCTTTCTGACTCAAATGGAAGCATTATATTTATACTTAATCTTTTGTCTAAGTTGCCTTCACACTTCCATTTGAATCAGAAAGATTGGCCGAGTTCTGCAAGTACATATTCAGGCACAGCTTGCATCAATTTCTCAAGAAGTTAGAGGGATTATGGCTGGTGTGGTGAGGAGGGAAGTGGTAATAGTGGAAGACAGAAGAGAAGGAAGGATAGGGAAGAGAGAGCTTAGAGAAGAAGAGTGTGTTTGTGTGTGTGACTGAGTGTTTGTGTGGGAGAGAATTTGCTTCCCAAGCCTCTCTTTTATAGAGAGAATAAGAGAAGAGAAGAAGCCAATGTTACTCTAAAAAATTCGGTAATTCTATCATTCAGTCTTTAATTCAAGCTTTGGTTTCACTTATCTTATCTGCTTAATGGAAATAAGGTTTGAATTTTGATTAAAGAAGATCGAATAATTCAAATAATTCTAACTCAAATAAATAATTACTTCTCACACAAAATTAGTCCAAAGATTCTCAGCTATCACATGCAACATCTAGTTCCAACACATCACATGCACCAAGTGTGAAGAAAGTATGGTCCTACCGCAAGTCACATTTCAATTTTCCAACTTTGCTATTTACATACCAACACCACTTTATTTAGTCTTCCATAATTAGGAATCTAATAACCTAAAAAATAAAATGGTACTACAACTTCTCTCTCATACATCACATGCACCATCTGATTCAATAATTAATAATAGGGGTGTTCAAAACCGAACCAACCCAATAGAAAACCGTAAACCGGACCAACCCAAACCGAAAACCGCAAAAAATTGATTTTTATCGGATCTAGTCGGTTTTTCTTTTGAGTCAACCGCACGGTTTGGTTCGCCCGCGGTTTTTGTTTCACCAACCGAACCAAACCAAACCGCAAGTAAACCTACAACTTACGACCTTCCTTGACTTGCTCGCTATTTGGACTTCAACTTACAACAACTCTCACTAACTAACTTAAATCCGATTTCGTTGTTTAATTTACTGTCTCACACTTCACACTCTAGAATTAAAAAAAAAATTGCTTTGATAAAAAAATAGTAATATTAATTTATTGGGTTAAATATGTTTTTAGTCCCTACAGAATCGGCTCCTTCTAAGTTTAGTCCCTACATTAACGAAATAGGCGTTTTGGTCCCTACATTTTTTTTCCGTTTTCATTAATAGTCCCTGTCGTTAAATCCATCTGATTAGGCTTTTTTTATTTAGGGTAAAATATGTTTTTGGTCCCTACAAAATTGGGTCATTCTAAGTTTAGTCCCTACATTAACGAAATAGGTGTTTTGGTCCCTATCTTTTTAACAGCCACGTCACATTTCTGTTGACTGATCAGATGGATTTAACGACAGGGACTATTAATGAAAACGGGAAAAAAATGTAGGGACCAAAACGCCTATTTCGTTAATGTAGGGACTAAAGACGAAAACCCAAATCTTATAGGGCCCAAAAACATATTTAACCCTAATTTATTTGATTGAGTAGTTTAAACTTAAAATATTGGTGTCTTTATAGCTTTGCCTATGAAATGAGAGTAGGTTCTGATCTTAAACTATTGTTGACAACATTCCAGTTGCAGTAAAAAAGAAGAGTAATGTACAATGTTATCAAACTATTCATAGTCTAATGTACCTGTTTTTTCCTTAAAAAATTATTATGCAATTTTTTTAATAGAAGACACTGACAGTATTGCTAATATGTTGAGCAAGCCATGAAAAATGAATTCTCATAATTAGTGATTTCCATAGGAAAAAGGAATTCTTACAGCTTCAAGACATTTGTCAAAAAAATCTGTTTTCATCCAATTAGGCTTTGGAGTAAAGACGCGCACACGATTAGAAATGATACGTGGGCACAACGAGAATAAAAACGCGTACACGATTTGAAACGACACGCATATGCGGTTAGAAATAACGTGTGTACACAACGGTGCAAGATCGTCAAGACTAACGCACGTACGCGACTAAAAATAATACGTGTGCACAACAAAACATATTTTTGGGATCTTTTAAAAATGAAAAAAAAGTACCGGTTAAAATTAAATGTCCACAAAACTATTATTTTTTTAACAAACTTATTTGCAAATTGGATAACTAATCTTTACTCTTTTAGAAAGAGGAATAAGATAATTAAAACAATTTGCATTAATCTAATGGATAAAATAGGGTACAACACTAGGCACATAAACTTGACTAGTTCCGGTGCCCCCACTATTTCTTTACTTAAAAGGGAATTTACTTTCATAAAAGTCAACATCATTTGACTCAATGATCACTTTTGCAATAAGGTCATAAAACATGTATGCTTTGCTATTTACTGCATACCCAATGAATACACATTCATAGGCTCTACCGGCGAGTTTAACTCTTTTAGGAATTCTAACGTAAGCCAAGCAATCCCAAATTCAAAAAAAAAAGACAAGTTGGGTTGTCTTTTCTTCAAGATCTCAGACAGAAAATTTTTATTTGTTTAGATTCAGAGAATCTATTCATGACATAACAAAACAGTTAATAAAATTTTTTCACAAGAGAGATCAAGTGCTAGAATTAACCAAAATAGCAAAAATCAATTCAATAAAGGTTCTACTTTTCTTTCTGCTTTACCATTCATTTCACAAAAATTATGGTGCAGTCGTTTCATGAATAATTTCATTTAATTAATTGGAATCATACTATGTTCCTCAATCACTACGAAAACTTTTAATCTTTCTACTGAATTGATTTTCAATTTCTGTCACGAATTTTTTTGAATATGTCAAGCACTTACAAAGTATACTACAATGTAGTTAAAGAAATTATAAATAAAGTGATAAAATAACTTTTTCCGTTTCTGGTTAATGTTCCATCTGATTCGCATATTTCAGATTTAAATACTCAGATTTTCTAATTATTGATTTATGCAAAGTCTTTATTATTTTAGCTTGACTACAAAGTTCACAATTTTTTTTCTAAGTCAGTTTAGAAAAAAATAACTTTTGAAAAATTCTATTTGCCTCATATTGAAAAGAATGTGTTTGTTTACACGCCAAAGTCAAACATTACACGTGTAAAAAAAAGAATAAAGTACAAAACTTCCTGTAGACGGAGTAAACACTACTTTAAAAAAATCGCCAGAATCAACATGCTTTTCGTATTTTCAGCAACGGAGTATGTGCAAAACATAACATGATCACGGCGATTGAAGCCAGTAACCATCCACCAATCTTCGTGTCCACTAACAATGTTTATTTCAGAAACTATAGCAACAAATTGCTATTTAGTCAGGTTAGCCTGCAGAGCAGAACTTGGCCCGTTCCTACACTTGCGTGTCATATGACCTGGTCTCTCGCAATTTAAACAATTAAATGGAGGAGCAACATCATTTCTAGGTGGTGGTAGTTGAAGCATAGGATTTGGGAAATTTGGGGGGGGGGGGGGGGGTTCCATTCTAGTTGCTGTTCTTTTGAGTCTGATTACAATTTTGATTTTTTAAAGGTTTGCAAGAAAATTATATAGCAATATATCGAGAAAAAAATAACTTCCCAAAAATTGTAAAAAACAATGTTATTGCTAATGAGATCAAAAACCAATTACATGATATAAAATCATCAACTGTTAAGTGTTAACCACTAACGGCAACAAAAGATGTGAATAAAAAATTATGCAACTTCAAATTCAAAAAATATGAATTAAAAAATCAAAACCTGTGTCATTGCCTCCAAGCTTGATTGCCTCCAAGATGGTCCTCATGTGTCCTCTGCACTAGTCGTGTCGCTCTACTTCCTTAAATATCGCTCTGCTTTCTTAAATGTAGGGTTTCTTGTCCCTCTGCTTCCCAATGTAGGGTGGGCTTCTCTTTAATTTTTTTTTTTAAAACTCATCCCAATCTTTGTGTTGGTCACGACAAGCGCGACCATGGGAGAGGACGGTGGTGACCCTGAAAGAGGGTTGGAGAATATGAGTTTTGGCTGGTGTAGGGTACGAAGGTCTCCGCGGTGGTGCAGGTGAGAGAGGGCACGGTGGCCGGTGGGGTGGCGCTGTTAGAGAGTTGGAGAAGATGAACTTATGGTGTGCAGAGCCAATTTTGGCTTTTAAGAATTCTAAAATTGATTGATTTTTCATTTCTTTTAATCTCAATCATTAAATATAAGTGGTGCCACATGTCACGTTTTTATGAATAGAAATTGTGATCTCCATTTCCTCTCTAAATGGAGAGGATCTGGACCACACTAATTAGTTGAAAACAAATTAAAATGCGCTAAAATCAAAAACTAAAATCTTACTAATCATTGTTTCCCTTTTCGGATTTACCCCAAAACCTTCCTATTTATACTTCGAGAGTACTAATTAGATGAAAAGAGCTCAAAATGCACTAAAATCAAAATCTAAAATCTTACTAATCATTGTTTCCGTTTTCGGATTTACATCAAAACCTTCCCATTTACACTTTAGAAGTACTAATTAGATGAAAAGAGCTCAAAATGCACTAAAATTAAAAACTTAAATCTTACTAATCGTTTTTTCGCTTTTCAGATTTACACCAAAAGCTTCCCATTTACACTTCCCCCAAAACTATAACTAGTATCATTTGTCATTTATTCATTCTTGTAAGTAAATAGACTAAAATCGCCACAAGCAAAAAAACCAAAACCAGTAGAAACAACCTCCGAAGTTTGCCACTCCAACCTTTCCTAGAAGCCTCCTGGTGTTGGAGGAGTGGTAGTTCTTCAGCGAGACCTTCTTCTACAGGGTGGCTGGTGGCCACGCCAGTGTCCACATATCTGATAATCGTGTCCACACATCTCATAATATCCCTTTAAATTAGAAAATTAGAAGATTGAGGGCATGAAATGATGAAATCGAAGATGAGAACTATATATAAGCAAAATCAAAACCTGTGTCATTGCCTCCAAGCTTGATTGCCTCCAAGATGGTCCTCATGTGTCCTCTGCGCGTGTCGTGTCGCTCTTCTTCCTTAAATGTCGCTCTGCTTCCATAAATGTAGGGTTTCGTGTCCCTCTGCTTCCTAATGTTGTTAAGGCAAAATCCCTAAGGCATGTTTTGATGAGAACAAATAGTTTGATAAGCTTCTTAAAGCTTTCTGATCCATTAGTGATCTAATGAGTTCTCTTGAGTGATCTTATAGACAGAGATAAATTACTACATCTCAAGAAGAACACGTGCCATGAATTAGCACACCATAAGAAGAAGAATTGAGCCTTAGAAAATACTGGCTAAGCTCAATGAGGTGCTAAGAAGCTAACAAGCAAAGAGTTAATACTATGTGACCTAAAATGATGCAAAGCAATACAAGGCACAACATGACAATCAAGATATTCCTCCAGAACAAAATTTAGTTAAGTTTATATCTACTTAGAAGACAATGCTCAAAAGCTTCTAAACAAACTTCAGAAGCATGAAGGAAAAATGTCAAGCTTTTCTCAACGGTCAAATTGCTATCTCAATATTGGGTCTACGTCAAGAGTAATGGAGTCAAAGGTTAGAAGCCATCGTTAGAAGCATTCATGCGTTGACGAGCTCAGAAGCTCCCAACGGTCAACTGTTGTGGCAGTATACGGCGCCTGCAACATTGTACCCGTCTACGCACAAAAGCAACGAATGACTATATTCTCTTTGCTCAAGGGTTCCAACGGATCTATCAAGACAAATAGTCTATAAATATGAAATAGAGCCCTCAACTTCTTCAAGGGAGGCTGCACAAAATTGGTCAAGACATCAGAAGCTTCTCAGCAGCTTCTGAGTGAGTCTACGCTCTCTCCTAAACACACTCACTGCAAATCAACATATCTAGGACTTTATTGAGTGTGTTCATAGCTTGTTTGCATAGTCAAATGTATTTTACTTAAGCTATCTTTTTGTATCCCAATTCAGAACCCAAACATATTTTCATATACTTGTGTACCTTCTAAGCAATAAGCATAGGTTGCTGTATTGTCAAGTAGAGGGCTAAGGAAGAGTTTCTATCAGGGATTATCCATTGATTGGCTTTTGTACTACTTGAGAAATAGTGAAAAAGCTCACTGGGTGTGAGGAGTGGACGTAGCCCTGGGTTTGGGTGAACCACTATAAATCTCTGTGCCTTTTTTACATGCTTTCTATGTTGTTTTCCCACTACTGATTTCTAAACTAAACAAGTTAAACTAATTCTTTAAGAACAAAATTATATCTTCTAAACAATACTTATTCACAAAGGTCATCTTTTCTTTAAGTACCAAACTAGCTTCTAAAAGAATTTGAGTCTAGAAAAGGAATTTAAAATGTGTCACAATTCAAACCCCGTCTTTTCTTGTGACTTATATTTGACTTCAATTGGTATAAGAGAAAGGCCTCTGGTTGAACACACTCAAAAAGTGTCAGAGGAAAGATCTTGGAAGAAGTCATGGCCAGACCAAATTCTGTTGCATTTCTACCAGAAGGAGTATCTTCAAATAGACCTCATGGATTCAATGGAGAACACTACTACTACCGGAAGAATCAGATGAAGCTATACATGGAATCCCAAGATACAGACATCTAGGATATTATTCAAAATGATCCTTATGTTCCAACGGTTACATATGATGATGGAAGAGTTGATGACAAACCAAAGGAAACATGGACTGCAGAAGACAAACGCCTAATCCTGCTGAACTCGAAGGAAAAGTACTATCTCACTTGTGCTTTAAGCAGAAGTGAATATGGCAAAGTGGTTGAGAAAGAAACTGCAATACAAATATGGGACACATTGCAAGTAGCTCATGAAGAAACGGATCAGATCAAGGAAGCTAAAACAGGAATTCTAGTCAGAGAGTTTAAAATGTTCACAATGAGTTAGGATGAATCAATTGATGAAATGTCTACAAGATTTACCACAATGATGAATGGATTAAGTTCTTTGGGAAAGAACTACACTAACCTAGAGAAGATCAGAAAGTTATTAAACTGTTTGCCAAAGGCATGGAGACCTAAGGTGACAGCCATTGAAGAAGACAAAACCCTATCTACTCTAAACATTGATGAACTAATTGGGTCACTGAAAGTACATGAGTAAGTAATCAAAGAAAAACTTCACCCAAAGAAAAGCAAATCAATAGCTCTCAAAGCTTCTCAGAAGATAGGGAGCTCATCTTCTAAGAAAGGGAAAGGAGTATCATTAAAATCCTCTCGAGAAACAGATGAGGAAAATGATGAAGAAAGTGAAGAAGATTCAGAAGGAGAAGAATGGTCATTAATCTCAAGAAGGGTAAACAAGTGGTTTGCAAACAGAAAGAAAGGAAAAGCATTCCTTCAGTACAAAAGAGAAATGTCAAAGAGTGATTCAAACAAACAGAAGATCACTTGCTTTGAGTCCAGAAAAACTGGTCATATGAGACAAGAATGCCCTCTCTTGAATAAGAAAGGATTCAGAAGGTTCTCAGAAAAGAAGAAAGCACTCATGGCAACTTGGGATGATTCAGAAGACTCCTCCTCAGAAAATGAAGGACAAGCTGCGAATCTATGTCTCATGGCAGGATCAACTCAAGATGAGGTATCTGACTCTGAACCCTCTAGATGTGATACAAGCAAAGAAATAGAATCATCTTTTGATAGCTTACTCTATGATTCAAACATCTTATCTCAAAAATGCATGCTTTTCAAACAACAACTTTGTGAATCAAAAAATGAAAATGAGGAGCTGAGAGCCCAAAATGAAAGAATGTCCAAAATGAAACAACATAAGCTTCTAAGTTTAAAATTAACTGATGCAGCAAATGAATCTAAAGATCCAAATTTGGAAATCATTTGTAATAATAAAGCTTTGAAAGAACAAGTTAATCACTTAACACATGAGTTGCTTATATGTGCACAAAATCTCAAGTCTGCTCAAGAATGCACAACTGCATCTAAGAAGGCTAGGATTTATCATAGAAAGGCTTCTGAACATCACAGAAAGCCAAAACAAAAAATGCCAAAACCAAACAGCTTGGACATTACATTTCAAGTTACTACAAAAAAGCAAAAGGGCAGGTTTTGGAAATGAACTAACCAACAAGGACCCAAAAGACAATGGGTACTTAAAACTTTGTTAACTTCAATTGCAGGAGTGCCTCTTAGCATCAAGGAAAAAGTTGTGGTTCTTAGACAGTGGATGCTCAAGGCACATGGCTGGGGAGAAAGATAAATTTCCCTCTATGGAGAGCTTTGATGGAGGCTTTGTCATGTTTGGTAATGATGACAAAGGCTGGATCAAAGGTATAGGTACAGTAGGTAAAATAAACTCTGCGCAGATTCAAAATTTTCAATATGTTGAAGGCTTGAAACACAATCTTCTCAGTGTGAGTCAAAATAAACTCCGACGCCACTAATTTTACCTTTTGTGTTGTCACAATAAAACACAAGTCCGCTTCTTTTTGGAGCTAAATGAGAGAACTTCTCTTAGTCTCCTGTCATGTGCTTTGAACAGCCGCTATCTAGATACCACTTTGAGCTTTTGGATTTCAAGCACACCTACAACACAAAATCAATTTTTGGCTTTTGGTACCCAAATCATCTTGGGTCCTTTTGGGTTAGTCTTGGGAATTGTGCCCTTTGGAATCCACTTCCATTTGTCATTCATATCAATATTCTTTCTTGCATTACAAATAGAAGATGTATGAGCTTTTCTACCACAATAATAACATTTTGTAAAAGGGCTACTAGAAGTTTTGTTTGGGCAAAAAAACTTTTTGAAAGAATTTTCATGATTCTTTGGTTGATAGCCCAAACCAGCTTTATCATATGTTCCCCTTTGATTTCCTAAAATGATATTTAAATTATCTCTTCCCCTGGTGAATTTTGCAAGAGTGTTGTGTAAATCATCAACTTTATTTTTCAACACATTGCACTCTTCACACTTGAGAGTATTCTCCTTTTTATTTTCATAAGAGTTGCAAGAGGATACTTTACTTACAAAAATTTGTTTCTCTTTAAGAATCTCTATTTCCTTGTTTAAAGTTTCGATTTTAGATTGAAGAGTGGAAATAGTTTTCTTAGAAGTGGAAACAATTTTTCTAAGTTTAGTTGACTTGTTATTTAGTTCTTCACAAGTACTAAGCAACTCATCATAAGTTAAATCAAGTTCAGTTTCAAAGGAGTTTACCTCATCTTCCTCATGCTTTGCCATGAGACATAGTTTTGCTACCTCATTTTCGGATTCATCGGATGATTCCATATCATTTTCATCCCAAGCGATATACGCCCTTCTTCTTCTTGATTTCTTTCGAAGATCTCTATCCGGTTTCTCATATTTTTGTCTTTGAGGACAAACCGGCTTTATGTGCCCCTTTTTACCACATTTATAACATGTTGGGTTGAAGGAAGTTCCTTCCTCATTTTTGCTTTGAGGATTTGGTTTACCTTTATACCTCATGAACTTTTTAAACATTCGAACCATTTCACTCATGTCTTCATCACTTTCATTGGAGTTATCATAATCTTCCGTGTCACTTTCTTTGATACATGCTTTTAGCGCAAGTCCTTTATTTTTCTTTTCACCTTCCTCACTTTCAATGAGTTGATTTAATTCGAGCTCATGTTTCTGCAATTTACCAAACAAGGTGGTTGAGTCCATAGAAGGTAAATTTTTAGATTCCGAGATAGCTGTCACTTTGGGTTGCCAATTTCTATTTAGGCATCGCAGAACTTTATTGGTCAAGTCCTCATTTTTGAAAGATTTTCCAAGGCTTCTAAGATGGTTAACTATATGGATGAAACGTTTGTTTAGTTCTTGGATAGTTCATACTCATGAGTTAATGTGTTCATTCTATCCCTTTTGACCTCAGTAGTACCTTCATGGGTCACTTGAAGGGCGTCTCACATTTCCTTGGCGGTTTTACAATGTGATACGCGATAGAACTCATCGATGCTTAACGCAGTTGTGATGATGTTCTTAGCTTTCAAATTGTATTGAACCTTTTCTTTTTCATCTTTGGTCCAAAGAGATCTGGGCTTGTTCACCATTTCATCATTAACAAGATGAGTGGGAACAAATGGACCATTTACGACAGCATCCCAAATATCACAATCTACTCCTTCAATTAAAATTTTCATTCTTGTTTTCCAATAATCATACCCTTCACCATTGAAAGATGGGGGTCTGTTTAAGGAGTCATTGTTTGAAGTCATCTTGCCTCTTGAGACAGTTAGTCTTGACCAAGAGTCTAGCTCTGATACCACTTGTTGACCAAGTGACTTCAAACACAAGAGGGGGGTGAATTGTGAAATTAAAAATAGCACTTAAAAATAAAGTCTTTAAAACCAAGTTGATCAAGTAAAGTAAATTGCTTAAGAAAATGTTTTGATTTGAATAAGAGCGATAAGGAAATAAATATAACTTTCAAGGAAAATAAAAGAGATGAAGGGAAAGAAGAAGACACACAGAGTTTTATCCTGGTTCGGTCACCTCCTAGTGCCTACGTCCAATCCCCAAGGAAAACTCCAAGAGAATTTAACCAATCACTAGCTTTTAAAACAGGTTCAGCTATAAACCTTTACATCCAAAAACCTTTTTACAAAAACCCGGGATATCACCTCCCTATGTAAAAGACCTTTAAAAACCTAGAGATATCACCTCTCTATGAAAACACCAAGAGATATCACCTATCTTGCATAACTTGGGATCACACCCAACCAAGAGATATCACCTCTCTTGAATACCTTGGGATCACACCCAAAAATAAGAAACACAAAGGATTTTGATAACACACTCAATAGTGTGGATAAAACAAATTGAAGCACAAGTTTACAATTCAAACTATATGAAATATAAAGCTCTCAAAATAAAATGTTTAGCAAGTGTAAGAATAGCGAGAGTGATGAGAAGAATAATAGAATTTCAGATGCAAGTGTGAGGTGTTTTTGAGAGTGAAGAGTGAGGCTCCTATTTATAGGCTAGGAAAAAATATGACGTTGAGTTATTTATGGAGATGAGGTAATCGATTGTGTGCTTAAATAACTTGGAGATGACATTCGATTAGATGCTTTCCTTAAAACATGGATGAATCGATTATGTGCTCTGTTAAAATATGAGTGAATCGATTATGTGCTCTGTTAAATCCTAAGAATCGATTATGTGCCCCAAAGGGAAACAGAAAGAATCGATTATGTGGTTGTTTTCATAGAGAAGGAAATCGATTCTTTGCTTGAATGAAGGAAGTGTTGAAATCGATTATTGGCTTGCTAAAATCGATTCTATGCCTTCCTAAAAACATGGATCACTCCCTTATACCATAAGAATCGATTGTATGCATGCAACAATCGATTATATGCTTTCCAAAAATCATTTTTAAATCATATGTGCTTGTCCTATTCAATTATGCAGGCATGGGATTTGTTTAAAAATATTTTCATGCAAAATTATTTTTATGAAACATATTGTGAGTGTGTGATTTATTTTTTATTTAGAGAGCTTTATTTTCACTTACAAATTGTCCTAATACACACACAACAGTAGAACCACTATTGACTTGATCTTGATTACGTTTTTCCGCTTTTTGCAGTCTTGACCTTTTTGACCTTCTTTTGTCAATCATCAAAACTAGATTATTCCTGTCAAGGAATATATTCACACGTTGGAAAGAAAGACACTCAAAATATAGTTTCTAGTCGTTGTGCCTACTGTCACGTCACATCAGCGCAACAGCCTTCGCTCGCTCTCTCACTCGTGCCTTCTAACGGATACAATTGTAATTGTTCCCTCCAATGTCTTCATAAAGACATTTATGTATTTGAATCTCCAAAATCATAATCGTTTGCCTAAAGCACTCTCACACACGTGCCTTTAAATAAACCGTAGAACCCATAGGAGCACACCAAGAAGAAAATCCCCTCGCGTAGCGAGGCTAATAACTTCCTTCACAAACACTCCCGAAACACCAATCATCATTGGAAACAAAGAAGAAAACCTCAACCCCACGATGAATCAAGCACCATCATCCTCAAAGAAAAACAGAGGCTCATCGTCTAACAAGAACAGAGATGCTGCAAGACGACCCATTGAGTCTGGAAAGTTCTTCCATCTCAATGATTTGAAGGAAAATGGTTGGAATTTACTTCCATAACTTAAGAGACAAAAGTGTGAGAATTTTGTTCAAATCAAAGAACTCGTCTATCCAGACCTTGTGAAGGAGTTTTTCGAAAACGCTTACACTGATGATGATCTCAAATGGATAATAAGCCCAGTT
The DNA here is from genome assembly GCA_039519185.1 of Astragalus membranaceus. Classification (NCBI taxonomy): domain Eukaryota; kingdom Viridiplantae; phylum Streptophyta; class Magnoliopsida; order Fabales; family Fabaceae; genus Astragalus; species Astragalus membranaceus. The sequence continues at coordinate 110,978,944 of CM076848.1, read as the reverse complement.
GGAAGCAAGGACTTGCATCTAACTCAATCAGTCATATCAGAAGCCTTGGATATTCCAACCACACAAGAGCAATTGTTTGGGGAAGAATGGATGTCTGTGGTAAACACAACTAAAGAGCGTGTAAGGAAAAGAATACTGAAGGAAGGAGCCACAGAGATCAATGCTGGAAATTTAAAAGACCATCTAAGGATCCTTCATAAGATCTGCTGTCACAATCTTTCCCCAAGAGGAGGAACATATGAGAAAGTCGCTAACACTGACAAGATCATACTCAACTGTTAAATATAGACGAAGAATAGAGAGACGATATTGGTCACGCAGTTCGGCCAATGTTTGCCTACGTCTGCGACTACAGAGCAGCTGTAGTTCCGTCTTATTAACTGTATATGTTGTTATGTAAAGAGTACAAGCACTAATGAGTTTAAATAGGCTATACTATATGAAAACCTAACGGCCTGGGCCGAATACACATATAAATAAAACTACTATTTACACCACATCTCAACACTCCCCCTCAAGCTGGAGCGTATAGATTGTAGGCATCCAGCTTGTCACATATGTAAGTTATCCTTGGTCCTCGAAGAGCTTTTGTGAAGATGTCTGCCAATTGATCATTAGAACCAACAAATGAAGTAGCAATGTCGCTGGACACAATCTTCTCACGAACAAAATGACAATCAACTTCAATGTGTTTGGTTCGCTCATGAAAGACTGGATTGGACGCAATATGTAGGGCTGCTTGATTATCACAGATGAGACTCATAGTGCCTATTTTACAAAAACGCAACTCTTGGAGAAGATGTTTTAGCCACGTGAGCTCCTGAGTGGTAAGCGCCATAGCTCGATATTCAGCCTCAGCACTGGATCTAGCAACAACATTTTGCTTTTTACTTTTCCATGAAATTAGATTTCCACCAATAAGAACACAATACCCAGATGTGGACCTTCTATCAAAGGGCCAACCAGCCCAATCAGCATCTGTGTAAGCGACAATATTTGAATCACCTCTATCCGTGTAAACAAGACCTTTACCAGGAGCTCCCTTGATATACCTCAGGATTCTAACAACGGCATCCCAATGACTGTCACAAGGAGAATTTAGGAATTGACTCACCACACTAACAGCATATGAAATATCTGGCCTCGTCATGGTCAAGTAATTTAACTTTCCAACTAGCCTCCTATATCTTCCTGGATCTGAAAATGGCTCCCCCTGATCTGGTAGGATCTTGACATTAGGATCCATAGGAGAGTCAATTGGCTTGCAATCCAGCATTTTGGTTTCTTCTAAAATATCCAAAGCATACTTTCTCTGGGAAATAGCAATCCCTGCCTTAGAATGAGCTACCTCAATGCCAAGAAAGTAACGTAACTTTCCAAGATCTTTGACCTGAAAGTGGTGGACTAGATGTTGTTTAAGTCCTGCAATCCCATCATGATCATTACCTGTAATGACAATATCATCGCCATAGATAACCAGATAAATACATTTGTGAGAGGAGAACTTATAAAAGACAGAGTGGTCAGCTTCACTCCGAATCATGCCATACTCTTGAACAACACTACTGAATCTCCCAAACCATGCTCGAGGGGATTGTTTAAGACCATACAAGGCTTTGTGAAGTCGACAGACATACCCACGACACTCCCCCTGAGCAACAAAACCAGGTGGTTGCTCCAGATAAACTTCTTCTTCTAGATCTCCATGGAGAAACGCATTCTTGATGTCTAGTTGATACAATGGCCAATGTCGCATTGCAGCCATAGAAAGGAATAGACGAACAGAAGCCATTTTAGCCACCGGTGAGAAAGTATCACTGTAATCAAGGCCAAAAACCTGAGTATAGCCCTTAGCAACGAGGCATGCTTTCAGACGATCAATACTCCCGTCTGGACCAACTTTGACAGTATATACCCAACGACACCCAACAATAGATTTACCAGGAGGAGGCGGTACAAGAGTCCATGTCCGGTTAGATTCTAAGGCTGTCATCTCATCAATCATAGCTTGTCTCCAACCTGAATGAGAAAGAGCTTCCTGCGTGGACTTAGGAATGGTGATGGAAGAAATAGCAGAGACAAATGTATAATGCGAAGGTGATAAGCGGTGATAGCTGAGGAAATTATAAATAGGATGAGGGTTACGGGTGGAACGTGTACCTTTACGCACTGCAATAGGAGGGTCTTCTAACTCGGGAGGCGGATCCGGAGTAGAAGAGGGAACCGGGGCGGGAGATGAGTCACTAGGATCTTCGGTAGGAGGTGGGTCGACAGGAGGGAGATGAGCACGGCGTTGATAAGTTTGCAAGGGGGGAGGACTGGAAGGACTAGGAATTTCCGTAGGAGAGGGGTGATCTATCTGGTCAATGATGGGTGGGAGAGGAACTGCCGGGACAAGGTTAGGAATAGGTAATACTTGAGAGACAGACTCAGACTCAATGGGAGATGCAAAGAAGGGAGCATCCTCAAAGAAGGTGACATCAGCAGACATGTAGAAGCGATGTGTGGAGGGACAGTAGCATCGATATCCTTTTTGAACTCTTGAATAGCCAAGGAAGACACACTTAACTGCACGAGCAGACAATTTATCAAGTCCCGAAATAAGATCATGAATAAAACAAGTGGATCCGAAGACTCGAGGAGAGATACGGAACAAGGGCTCATCGGGAAACAATATGGAATGAGGAACTCTATTCTGGATAGCAGAGGATGGCATTCTATTAATCAAGTGCCCTGCAGTGAGGACAGCATCCCCCCAAAACTTCAAAGGAACATTAGCATGAATAAGTAAGGTGCGTGCTGTTTCAATTATATGACGGTTCTTACGTTCAGCAATCCCATTTTGTTGTGGGGTATGGGGACAAGATGATTGATGTATGACGCCATTTTCAACCATAAAAGAATTAAATGATGTAGAAAAATATTCTTTCGCATTATCACTGCGTAAAGTGCGAATAGAACAACCAAATTGATTTTTGATTTCCTTAAAGAAATTTTGAAAAACACCAAGAAGTTCAGATCTATCCTTAAGTATGTAGATCCACGTACATCTAGAAAATTCATCAATAAAAGTGACAAAATATCTATGTCCTACAACTGAAGTGACTCGACTCGGTCCCCATACATCTGAGTGAAGAACATCAAAAGGAGAACGAGCTTGAGACTGAGTACTGCTAGGGAAGGAAGAGCGAACATGTTTCCCAAGCTGACAAGACTCACAATCTAATGACCGCAGATGAGACAAATAATGAACCATAACTTTGAACTTCTTGAGACTTGGATGACCTAACCGACGATGAAGAAGACTGGGGGACTCTGTAGTAGAAGTGGAGGCAATTGTAGATGAAGGATGGATGGGCTGGAGGTAGTAAAGTCCATGTGACTCATATCCTGTACCAATCGTCCGCTTCGTACTCCGGTCCTGTATAACAAAATAATCATCATCAAAAGTTACAGAACATTTTAGGCTTCGAGTGAGACGACTAACTGAAATTAAATTAAATGGGCAATTGGGAACAAGAAGAACATTGTCAAGGGGTAAGGATGGAAGAGGAGTGGCTTTACCAATGCCACTAGCTTTAACTTTTGATCCGTCGGCAACGGTAATATAATGTGGGGTGTTAGGTTGGGATATTTGGGATAAAAGAGATGGATTACCAGCCACACAATCGGAAGCTCCAGTGTCCATAATCCAGGAGTCAACAGATGATGATTGAGAGAAACAGACTGTAGAATTACCAGAATGAGCAACTGTTGTTGATGATGAAGCCTGGGAAGTCTTATACTGCAGGAATGCCTTATACTCCTCATCAGAAAGAACATTTTGTTTAGTGCTTCTCTATTCAGAATCATTAACCTGAGTCACATTTGCTGGTTTCTCTGGAAAGCCATGAAGGGAATAACGCTTGTCTTCAGTATGACCAAGTTTCTTACAATAAGTGCACTGAGGACGTCCTCCGACACGACCTCCTCGAGCACCCCCACTACCACGACCGCGTCCCCCACGACCTGCAAAATTAGAAACAAGAGCAGAAGATTCTATCTTAGTCTGAGATCCATTCCCTCCAGTTCCTTCCAATCCAGGAAGACGTATGAGACGCCTGATAAGATCCTCTGTTGAGGGAATGTCTGATGCAGAAAGAATGTTGCTCCGTACTGACTCATACTTTTGATGGAGACTATGAAGAACATAGATCATACACACGTTATCTAGTTTTTCAAGCATCTTCTTCGGGTCATTGTCGGTCACAAGGAGCTTGAACTCATTTGCTGCTGACTGAGCTTTATTAGCATATGTCATGATGTTATCTTCTGTCATCTGAAGGGTGGCTAAATTATGAATAACACCATAGAGATGTTGGATATCATTAGAATAAACATTCTTAGTCTTCTGCCAAATATCATAACAAGTGGTGTATGAACGAAGATGGACCAGCAATGAGGGTTCAATGGATTGCCACAAAAGAGAGACCAATTGACAATCTGCTTGTTCCCAATCTTCACGCAAATCGTTACCAATATCTGTAGAATTCTTAGTGAGATGATCTAAAAGCCTTTGTCCCATAAACCACATTTTGACAGAGGCAGACCAATTCAAATAATTATCACCATTGAGTTTCTCAGTTGTTATAGAGGGATTGCCGGAGAAAACATAAGACGCGAGACTCTTACCTGTCGATTCAGATTTGTTTTTGTCCTTTTCTGAAGTTGAACTCAACTTTGACAATAATGGGAAGGCTAACCACAATCAGAGAGGAGCAGTAGAAAGGCATGGTACAGAATGAACAGTAACAGCGTACGGATAGCGCCGCGAGAATGAAAAGCGGCCGCCGTACGGACGAACAGGGAGCTGTACAGATAAAAAGCGAAGTCCGCACGGAATGAACAGTAACGTCCGTACGGATGAACAGTGGCGCCGTACGACTGAGCGGTACGGGTGAAAGGGGCTGTATGACTTTCGTAGCACCTAGGGCCATTGAGGATGAACAATCAACGGGACAGCTAGGGTTCAATAGCGTGACGGCGCGACAGCTAGGTTTTCAGGCCCAGTGATCATAGGCTTTTGATACCATGTTAAATAGAGACGAAGAATAGAGAGACGATATTGGTCACACAGTTCGGCCAATGTTTGCCTACGTCTGCGACTACAGAGCAGCTGTAGTTCCATCTTATTAACTGTATATGTTGTTATGTAAAGAGTACAAGCACTAATGAGTTTAAATAGGCTATACTATATGAAAACCTAACGGGCCTGGGCCGAATACACATATAAATAAAACTACTATTTACACCACATCTCAACATGTACCATCTAGCCAAGAGGAGATGCCTAAATCTTCCCTACATCATATTGAGGCACATGATATGTGCTATCTCTGGAATGAGGGGAACCTCTACCATTCCATATGGTATGGTGCTAACCAAAATTTTCCATTTTGAGGGAATTCTTCTAGAAGACTATGGGAGTATTGATTCCTGCAAGACATTCTCATCAAAGAATTTGAAGCAAATAAACATTGATCTTAGGCCAGTGGAGTTTGAAGAAGAAGAGGAGACAACCAAGAAAAGTGAAAAGAGTAAGAAGAGCAAAAAGAGAAAAAGATCAGAAGCTTCAGCAAGTGAAGGAACAACTCGTGAGAGTTCAGAAGCTTCTGAGTATCCAAGGGACGATCAACCTCAACTAGATGAAGAGGAACCTCAGCAAGAGACAGGGGATAAAGAACAAGAGGAGAGTAGGAAAGCTACTGAGGTAGTGAAACAATTGTTGAATCTTTAGGACAAGAAGAGTGAAGAACCAAAGGGAAGAGCAAAGGAAATGCCAAAGAAGAAGAGAACCTCAAGAAAATCCCCTAGGCATGCATCTGGTGAAGGACCATCTGAATCCACTCCTGCACATGAAACACCACTGAAGTCCATAATCAAATCACCAATGAAGGAGAAAACACCAAAGCCAACACCTTCGGAAGTAAATTTTGAAGAAAATCACCTCAAAACACAGAAGAGCTGCACATTTCACCCACTGAAGTGGTTGGTGACAATGTGCAGACCACAGAAGATCTTCAACTTTCAAAACAAGGTGATGAAGAACATTCAGGTCTAAATGCTGTGACTAATGAGAATCAAGCTAGTGATGCAATGGTGGATGTTGAGAATGTCACTTTGACATCCTCAGAAGTTACTCAGAAGACTGTCATTGAGAAGCCTCTCAATGAGTCTTCTATTGAGGGGGAGCACATTCTATTAAAAACCCCTGGTCCCTCTGCTAATCAAGTTGTTTCTGAAGACTTAGCTAATCTTCAGAAATCTTTTGAGAAGGTCATCCCTCAGCCTGAAAATGACACCCCAAGAGCCAATACTCCACACGCATTTCAAACAAAAGACTTAAGAGATCTATTCAACTCTCCTCCAATATATGACAAATCAATTCCTCCTCCAAAACATCACACTCCTCCCATTGCTGCTCAACCAATCAATGTTAGTGAAATTGCTGCGCTGTACTCTGCAAATCCACTTGTGAACACCCAATTTTAACTGATACCTATTGTCTGCTTCTCTTTTTAAAAAAATATAAAATAAAAAAAAATAATAAAATAAACCCCTTTTCGCAAATGTTTGCTTGTTACGCGTGTTCATTACGTCACACTTTCTTGCGATATCTCATTCCTTTAGGTCGTTGTGTTTAGTTTGTTATGAGCATTTAGCCGCTACGGAAGCATAGTCATTTATGCGCGTCGCGTATGTTATTAGCATCATCGTTATTGTCACCATTATTATTATTATTATTATTATTATTATTATTATTATTATTATTATTGTTAGGCAGTGGAAGTTTTGTTTTAGTGTCATTATTTAACAAAAAAAACAACAATAAAAAAAACAATTAAAAAAAGAAAGAAACGTGAGATGTTGGTGGATGTTTGAAAAAATACATATATTAACTCTACAATACGTGGCCCACATCTTTTTACATGAGCAAAAATATCCTTTTTAAACAAAAGGAATAGTTGCTTTAATCAAAATGGGTGCAGCGACCCAAAAGTCAGCAGCCAGCAGTATGGACAAAGAGAAGAAGCCAAAACCATGGCAGCAGCAGGACTCGGCAACATGTCTAGCTTCAAAGCTTCAAATAGGTAGAGTCTTTGCCGAGTTTTTGCTGAGTTTTTGTTGCACAGAGCCTGCACACACATAAACAAGGTTTACAACAGTCAAATACCCCAATCTGTGAAAGCACCAGAGGCGAGAGAGAAAAAAAATTGCTCAGAAATTTTAGAGCACCAAAACATGAAACATTTTGAAAATATACAAATCAGAGTTTCAGAAAAATTGACTTCACAGTGCATTAATCTATACAAATCCTTCTATAAATTAAGCTTCAAAACAGATTGAAGGAGGAGGAGATACATACAGAAAACGTTTTTTGAACTGGAGAAATTAGGGAGGAAGAAACTGGTCTTTGTTCTTTTCAAAAAGTCTTGGAACTTGGCTAGTCCCTAGATTTATAAGTTTATTCATATTGCAGTCCTTCAGATTTCTGTTTATCTTGCTTATTTATTGTTTCATATACACAACAATTCATTCAGTCCTAGCATCTGTTATATATTTGTTGCATGCATCTGTTAGTGTTTATTTTTAGCAAAAAAAACTGATAGATACAGTGTTAAACAAAAAAACCAAAATAGGAGAATATTAGTATGAAAATGAAAATGGGTGGAAGAAGAAGAGTAGTGTAAAAAAGAGTGATTCAAACTTAACTCACCGGGGCACCGTCCGCCGCCGTGTTGCCGTCGTAGCCTTGCCGGAAAACTCCATGACCGCCATAAAGAAGAACTCCACCGTCCACCACCAAACAACCATCAAAACCACCATCTCACCGCACCAAACAACCCCCAACCTCTCCACGCCACAACAACAACCGCCCATCCAACAGCCACCACCCCCAGCCACCGTGAGCCGCCACCTAACCATCCGGCCACGAAGCGAACCACCGCCAAACAGTCACCACAACCCTTCTCTTCGCAACTCCTTCCTCCACCACCGTTGCTCCTCTCTCTCACGGCCAGTCACCGTCAAACATCCCCCATCACCCTCTCTCTCTTCGCGAACAGCCCCCACCACGAACGGCTGCCACCACCACGAACAGCCCCCCCACGAACAGCCGCTACCCACCACACACGTCGCGGCCCCCCTATTACCCTTCCTCTCTTCGTTTTTCTCTCTATCTCACATTTGGAAAAAGGAAATTTCGATTTCTCTCTCTTTAAAGAGGTAAACGGCGAAGAAGAGGGAGATGAGAAGGTAGGGAGCCGTGGAAAGAGGAGAGGAATTTTGGGTTTGATGGGACTGGGGGTGTGGACGGCGCAAGGAGAGGGGGAGGGAGAAAAATTAGGGTTTGAGCATTTTGGGAGGGTGAGGCACCGTGGGAGTGGAGAAATTTTAGGGTTTCTGTTTTTGGTTTTTTTTTTTGCTTTTATATTAGGAACGCAAGGGCAGTTTCGTCCTTTCATTTTTTATTATTCAGATTCTTATTTACACCCCCTGTGCTAACTTCGCGCGCCCCCCTGAAGGCCACATCCTTTGTTTTAGAGAGATACGGACCAGCCCCTAAAAATGGTAATGGGCCGCTGTCTGCACCCCATTGTTTTTTATACAACCCCCCGTGGTTAACTGCACCCCCATTTTACTATTTCACCCCCTTTTCATTTTTTTTTATTATTTTCTTCTCAAAATAAATTCTTTTTACAAAAAAAACTTATAAAAATTATAAAAATGGGTTTGGCTGGGATGTACATCTTGTCGATCCCAGTTTAAGAGACTTTAGCTGTACGACTTCCATCTTAAACCCCTTTCAAAAATTAAAATCAATCAAAACACAAATATTTTTTCTAGAAGAACTACGTAGCCTTTGATTCTCCTCTTTGGAGATACGTAGGAGCGGGGCTTCCCCGTCAAGCTAAATTAATTTTTCTCCAATAAATTATTAATTTTTCCTATAACACCTATTTTCCAAAAAAAACTAAAAAATTGAGCTTGAGTGAGATGTACATCTTGTCAACCTCGCAATCCTGGTTTAAGACGCCTGAGTTGTACATCTTGGTGATCTCAAACCCCTTTCAAAAAAAATAAAATCAACCAACCAACAAACTTTTTTCGGGAAGAACTACGTGACTGTTGAGTTCCTCATTGCACCGGAGGATACGTAGGAGCGGGGCTTCCCCGTCAAGTCAAAATTAAATTTTCTTCAAACAGTCTTATTTTATTTCGTTATAAATATTTACTTTTTATCATTTTTAGGGGTATAAAGATAGTTCATTACTCAATAATATTTTTGCTCAACCAAATTTAGGGTATCTGTCTTAGGACAGATGTACTAGGGGTGCAGTGGAATTAGGTTTTTTCCCTTCCCTATGCATAACCGACTCCCGAATCCAACCTAGTTTGCGTAGACCAATAACTTTTAGTTAGGTTTTTCTCAGTTTCTCCTTTATAAATAAATTGGGTGGCGACTCCTTTAATAAACTATTTTTGGGCCGTCTACTTTGGGATCACGGTCACGACAGATGGCGACTCCGCTGGGGAGCTAGTGAGAGTCAAGCCTTTTATAATTTGAATGTGCGAGATGTGTTTGAGTAATAATTTTGTTTACCCTTTTACTGAATTATCATATATAGTTGTTTTACATTTCGTTTAAATATGAACCCTAGGATAGAGGACATGTATTATTTGCTGCCTGGTTGTATTGTGTGGTTATTTTGCAGGAGCAGTTTGTGGTTTGATTGTTTTTAGGGTTTGAGGTTTGTATGCTCCCTTCACACACTACACATACACTGTGAGCACACACTGAGAGTTGGGCTTACACCGGAGCCTAAAAAACACCTAAGTTAGAACGAGGCTGTGTAGTGGTACTCATTTTGGATGTACATCCTGGTGTCTACCATGAATTCCTCATCTAAAGTATGACTCCTCTCTGCAGGTATCCACATCTCGAATGTACGTCCTGGTGTGTTTAACCTTCTAGAAGAGTACTTGACTCTAGAGACCTGAAATCTCCATAGGATATAGCTGCCAACCCAGTGAGTATTCACAATAGAAAGACGGTAGATCCATAGGGTTCTACGCCCAATAGCATGGGCCAACCAAACTAGGACACAAAGGGAGTTACTCCACCTCTTACCTTACTCTTCAAATTTTTTTAGCATAAACAAACTTTTGTGCATGGAAAAATACTCACATCCTTTTCCCAAAAATAAAAAAAAAATTCACATGCATTTTTCGATTTTCCCTTTTAGTATACTAATATCTGTTATTTATCCATCCAGGAAAGTTTGTCGAGGGATCTAAGTTCCGAATTGAAAAGTGAGTATCTTGGTCAAAAGAAATCGTGAGACATGGAATTGATGAATGAGAAAGCAATGTTATGGGACCCAGGTCAAAGTTATAGGCGGTCCGTCAAAGTGCAAAGTGAGTAAGGAACAAGGAGTCGAGGAGTCTATTGATAGTATTGTAAGTGTGGGAGGAATAACCCGGAGTGGGCGATACTTTGGACCTGAAGAGGCTGAAAAGAATAAGAAAGGGAAAGAGCGAGATGGAGGAGAACAGTCGGAAGAAGAGTTTCTGAAAATCATGAAGCAGAGTGAATATGATGTGACGGAGCAGCTCAAGAAGACTCCGGCCCGTATTTCACTATTATCTCTCATCCTCTCTTCGGAAGTACATAGGAAGGCTTTGTTGAAAACTCTGCAGGAAGCCTTCGTAAAGCCTGATGAGACACCCCCAGAATGTGGTGAGTATGGTGGACACGATGCAGCGATACAACCTAATCACCTTTGCGGAAAATGAGATAGCCGTTCCAGCAAGAGGGGAACACCGAGCCTTGCACATCACATTGAAATGTCGGGGACTCGTGGTGGCCAAAGTCTTAATTGATGGTGGATCAGCTCTTAACATCATGCCTATGGCCACGTTGGATGCACTAGGCTTGGAGGAGAGAGACTTGACGCCACGGACTTTAATGGTCCGAGCTTTTGACGGGTCCAAAAGGAGCATATTGGGTGAAATAACTCTTCCATTAGAAATTGGTCCGAGTGTTTTCCGTGTGTTGTTCCAAGTCATGGCGATCGATTCAGCATACACCATGCTATTAGGTCGACCATGGATTCATGATGCTGGGGCAGTACCTTCTACTCTTCATCAGCGAGTTAAGTTTATTAACAGAAGCATTATCACGATCCGTGGAGAAGAAGATATGTTAGTCTCAAAACCCGTGTCTCTCCCATACGTGGATAACGCGTAAGAGGAAGTAACGAATATGTGTCATAGCTTCGAGGTGGAGAAGAGGGATCAGACTGTTGAAGGAGGTTTGTCGAAGCTCAGTGTGAACCAGGTAGTGGCTCGAATAATGACAAAAAATGGCTACGAGGAAGGAAAAGGCTTGGGTCGGCATCTTCAAGGGGTTTGTGCTCCTATACCAGCAAAGGAGAAGTTGGATACGTTCGGGATCGGATATGAAGGGAACCTCGAGACAAAGTTCAAAGCCCTGGGAATAGGTAGGGAGAAGGCTCGGTCAATCCCACATTAAAGCGACACTTTCCCGGCGTCTGCAGAGATAATCTCGCCCTCGGAGGCGGTCGACGTTGTGCATCGCATTGTGATCAACATGCTGGATAAAGGAGGCTCGAGAGCAAGGGGTGCTGTTATCCTTGACACCAATCAAGAGCCTCTGAGCAATTGGGAATCTGAACCTGTTGTTGATGTTGTTACTTTCATGTAATTGTCTTTTATTATGCTAAGGCTATAAGACTTATGTTATTTTGCTTGAGACAAGAATTAAATGAATTAAATGAATTTGCATGCATTTTTATCCTTCCGTGTTATTTTTTTTCCCGATCTCTTATTATTCTGTTTTTCTTCTTTCTTTCCTCTCTTGTCCCTTCTCGTTGGTTTCTCTCGTGTTGCTTCTCATCATTTGTCGTCATTATTCCCCCGCCAATTTTGTTTATTTACTTTTCAGGAGCCATAACTTCACAAAAATTTTGCCTCATTACGGGGAAGTTGAGAACCCATTATTCGACTCCCACGCAAGTCTTGATGAAGACTACTCTGAGCCGGAAGAGGGTGATGAAGTAATTAACAGATTTATTGAACTTCTGGGGCACTCTGAAAGAGAATTTAGTCCGAATGATGAAATTGTGGAAATCACCAATATGGGGTCTGGGATATGCCGGGCATTGATCCCAAAATAGCAGCACATAGAATCCCTCTCTTGCTAGGTGCGAAACCAAAGAAGCAAAAGTTGAGGAAGATGCACCCTGGCATGTCTTTGAAGGTCAAGGAAGAAGTGATCAGACAATGGGATGCCGGATTTTTAGAGGTCTCAATACACCCAGAATGGGTAGCTAACATCATTCCTGTACCCAAGAAGGACGGGAAGGTGAGGATGTGTGTGGATTATCGGGATCTCAACCAAGCCAGTCCAAAGGACGACTTCCCTCTTCCACATATTGACTTACTAGTTGATAATACTGCCAAAAATCATAGATTTTCATTCATAGATGGTTACTCGGGATATAATCAAATCCTCATGAATGCAGAAGATAAGGAAAAGACCACGTTTATCACTCCTTGGGGAACATTCTGTTACAAGGTGATGCCCTTTGGTCTGAAGAACGCTGGAGCCACTTACCTGCGTGCCATGGTCACACTTTTCCATGATATGATGCATAAAGAAATCGAGGTGTATGTGGATGACATGGTAGCAAAGTCGCGAGAAAATGAAAGTCATCTAGAAGTGCTCCGAAAGCTGTTCGAAAGGCTCAGGAAGTATAGGGTGCGACTGAATCCCAACAAGTGTGTTTTTGGCGCATCATCAGGGAAGCTCCTGGGTTTCATTATGAGCAGGGATGGTTTAAGGGTGGACCCTGACAAAGTGAAATCCATCCAGGAAATGCCTGCGCCAAAAACAGAGCGTGAAGTAAGAAGCTTCTTGGGAAGACTCAATTACATTGCTAGATTCATTGCCAATTTGACTAGCACATGTGAGCCCATATTCAAGCTACTAAGAAAGAACCAACCAAGGAAGTGGGATGAGAAGTGCCAAGAAGCTTTTGATAAAATAAAGAATTACTTGTCAAATCCTCCTATCCTGGCTCCCCCCAACACCCGGTCGGCCACTAATTTTGTACTTAACTGTGTTGCCATCATCTGTTGGGGCAATGCTAGGACAACACGATGCATCAGGAAAAGAGCAGGCAGTCTACTACTTGAGTAAAAAGTTCAACGACTGCAAGACTCGCTACGCAGCAATTGAAAAGCCGTGTTGTGCCCTAGTCTGGACCTCTAGAAGACTCCGTCAATACATGTTGTACTATACTACATGGTTGATTTCACGGTTTGATCCACTGAAGTATATTTTTGAAAGCCCTCATGTCTCCTTAAGGGTGTCAAAATGGCAAGTGATCTTATCAGAATATGACATGAAGTATGTGTCACAGAAGTCAATCAAGGGGAGCATCATTGCCGATCATTTGGCTGAAAACCCTCTCGAAGAAGGACAATCGTTTGACCCAGACGATGGGGAAAGAGGAATAATGAATGTCGATGGGGGTGAAGAAACAAGCAACATGTGGAAGATGTACTTCGACGGAGCGGTTAACATGTATGGGAATGGCATTGGGGCAGTTGTAATCTCACCAAAGGGTAAACAATACCCCGTAGCTATCAAGCTAAGCTTCGAATGCACTAACAACATCGCAGAGTACGAGGCCTGTGCAAGTGGTCTTCAAGTCGCAATTGACCTCGGTGTGAAAAGATTAGAGGTGTTTGGAGACTCAGCACTTATCATTTACCAAGTAAAGGGTGAGTGGCAAACAAAGGACAAAAAATTAATTCCTTACCAGAAGCATTTGACTCAGCTGATTACGAATTTTGAAGAAGTGACATTCGCCCACCTAGCACGAGATAAAAACAAGTTTGCCGATGCCTTGGCTACTCTAGTTGCGATGTTTAAATTAAATGTCAACGCAGAGATCCAACCCATCCGCATAAAGGTCAGGGATGAACCAGCATATTGTGCTGATGTAGAAGAAGAGCCAGACGACAAACCATGGTTCTATGATATAAAGCGATACATTCAATTTGGAGAATACCCCGCAGGCGCGAATGACGTAGATAAAAAGACGATTAGAAAGCTGGCGATGACTTTCTTTTTGACTAGAGAAATACTTTATAAAAGAAGTCAAGATGGTACCTTGTTGAGGTGCGTAGATGCTAAGGAAGCTAAGAGAGTTATGATTGAAGTGGATGAGGGGATCTGTGGGACACATACAAATGGCCATATGATGGCTCGTAAAATCATGAGAAGGGGTTTTTACTGGTCTACCATGGAGGCTGATTGCATAGCACATGTAAGGAAATGCCTCAAATGTCAGTCATACGCCAATAGAATCAATGCACCTCCTTTTCCTCTGCACAATATGACGATCCCTTGGCCGTTTTCCTTGTGGGGAATAGATGTTATCGGGCCAATTAATCCCAAAGCGTCAAATGGGCACCGATTCATAATAGTGGCAATTGATTATTTCACTAAATGGGTAGAAGCTTCCTCGTATGCCAGTATTTCCCAAAAGGTGTTCGCCAAGTTCCTGAAGAAGGACGTCATATGCCAGTATGGGATTCCTGAAAGAATAATCACAGACAACGCTCCTAACCTCAACGGTACAGAAATACAGAGGCTATGCGAAAACTTTAAAATCAAGCATCACAACTCAACTCCCTACAGGCCACAGATGAATGGTGCTGTGGAAGCGGCTAATAAGAACATCAAAAGGATCGTTGCCAAGATGGTGGTTAATTACAAAGATTGGCATGAGATGTTGCCATATGCTCTACATGCGTATCGTACTAATATACAATCTAGCACTGGGGCAACACCATTTTCTTTGGTATATGGGATGGAGGCAGTATCCCCGATCGAAGTTGAAATACCATCCCTAAGAGTGTTGATGGAAGCAGAGTTGGAAGAGTCAGAATGGGTGAAGGCCTGATATGAGCAGTTAAACTTGATTGATGAGAAGAGACTAACAGCTATTTGTCATGGGCAATTGTACCAGAGTAGGATGGCCAGAGCCTTTAATAAGAAAGTCCGCCCAAGAGAATTTCAGCCTGGGGACCTGGTATTAAAGAAGCTACTACCCCATCAAGAGGATGCACGCGGCAAGTGGGAACCCAACTATGAGGGTCCTTATGTGGTTAAATACGCGTTTCCTGGTGGAGCCTTGATTCTCTCAGACATGGAGGGACAGGAACTATCAAAGCCAGTAAATTCAGACGCTGTCAAGAAATTCTATGCCTAAAGGAAAATAAAAAAAATAAAAAAATGAATGGCAAAGGCCCGCTAGAGCGAAAACCCGAAAGGGCTGTCTAGGCAAAAGTTAGGGTCAACAAAAAGCCCGCTAGACTGAAAACCTAAAAGGGCGGTCTAGGGCATAGATATAAAAATGGGCATGAGAATCTTTGGGAGAGTCCACACCAGGACAATTGGATCCCACAACCGGCAAGAGTCATCTTTTACATCTTCAATTGCAAAAAGGGTCGATGAACGGATGATCAAACAACTTGTAATGAGGCAAAAGTCATGTGAAAGTTTTGTGTAGCTATCATTTCCTTTCTTGTTATCATTTTCTTGTTATTACAGTTTCCTAGAAGACTTGTACCACTAAATTCCTATCTTAAATCATTTTGTCTTGTTCTTCACATATCCTTGCATCTATGTTCAATTCATTTAATTTACGTCTCAAGTAAAATGATTTAAAATTTAGCAAACTTCAAGACAAAGCGTGTTAGTAGCATCTCAACAGTCGAAAAGAGAGCTCAATTGACTGTTGAAGAGAAAGTGAAAACTGGTGCACCTCACGCCAAATTAAAAGAGAAAGGCAAGGGAACTCAATAGTCTCGAGGCCACCTTAAAGGCCCCACATAACACCTCAAAGGATTTCGAAAGCATAACTGATAAGACAAGTAAGAATGATCAACAGGACCGGTGAAGGGAAAAGTGTAAAAAGTTTGATTGGTCAAAAAAAAAAGAATCCTTAGTTCGCAGCAATGGTTCTAGTACTAAAACAAAGGCATCCACAAGTAAACATGCATTACATTTTTATTTTTCGTGCTATCAACTCAATTCTAGCACGACTTTCAAGATTTTTGTGAAATCGGCTCAACTCTAATACGACTTTCAGACTTAGTGCTATCGATTCAGCTCTGGCATTAGGTTTCATGATATCAGTCTCCCCCTGGCATCATATTATAAAGCTTATTGCTATCGATTCAGCTCTGGCACTAGTTTTCATGCTATCGGTCTCGCCCTGGCATCATATTTTAAAACTCAGTGCTATCGATTCAGCTCTTGCACTAGTTTTCATGCTATTGGTCTCGCCCTGGCATCATATTTTAAAACTCAATGCTACTGATTCAGCTCTGGCACTAGTTTTTCTTGCTATCAGTCTCGCCCTGGCATTGTCTTTACTTTTCACGCTATCGGTCTCGCCCTGGCATTGTCTTTAATTTTCATGCTATCGGTCTCGCCCTGGCATTGTCTTTAATTTTCGTGCTATCGGTCTCGCCCTGTCATTTGTTTTTAAATTTTGTGCTATCGGTCTCACACTGGCATTTTCTTTACTTTTCCTGCTATCGGTCTCGCCCTGGCATTGTCTTTAATTTTCATGCTATCGGTCTCGCCCTAGCACTGTCTTTAATTTTCGTGCTATCGGTCTCGCCCTGGTATTTGTTTTTAAATTTTGTGCTATCGGTCTCGCCCTGGCATTGTCTTTACTTTTCCTGCTATCGGTCTCAGCCCTGGCATTATTCTTTTTTTTCTCTCATGCTATTGGTCATGCCCTGACATTTCACTCTTCTTTATTTATTGATATCGATTCAACCTTTCCATCACGCTGCATTCATATGTCACCGGTTAAAATTGAGGTTCATATCTGTACGTATTTCTTACTTTGATAACACAATTAAAACTTCGTTTTCTGTATTATATCGTAATAAAACGAACAGAGGGGCAACTGTGAACACCCAATTTTAATTGATACCTATTGTCTGCTTCTCTTTTTAAAAAAAAATATAAAATAAAAAAAATTAATAAAATAAACCCCTTTTCGCAAATGTTTGCTTGTTACGCGTGTTCATTACGTCACACTTTCTTGCGATATCTCATTCCTTTAGGTCGGTGAGTTTATTTTGTTACGAGCATTTAACCGCTACGGAAGCGTAGTCATTTATGAGCGTCGCGTATGTTATTAGCATCATTGTTATTGTCAGCATTATTATTATTATTGTTAGGCAGTGGAAGTTTTGTTTTAGTATCATTATTAACAAAAAAAACAACAATAAAAAAGGCTAAATTATAGTTTTGGTCCCCCTATTTTCAAAAATTCAGACATTTGGTCCCTCTATTTTAAAACTCAGACATTTGGTCCCCCAATTTTAAAAAATCAAATACATTTAGTCCAACGAGGGACCAAATGTCTTTCATTTTTTGAAATTGGGGGACCAAATGTCTTTGATTTTTTAAAATTGAGGGACCAAATGTCTTTGATTATTAGCCATGAAAAATTGAAAATTCCTCTTGGGACTAAATTTCTTTGATTTTTTTAAATTGGGGGACCAAATGTCTGAGTTTTAAAATAGGGGGACCAAATGTCTGAATTTTTGAAAATAGGGGGACCAAAACTATAATTTTGCCTAAAAAAAACTATTAAAAAAAGAAAGAAACGTGAGATGTTGGTGGATGTTTGAAAAAATACATATATTAACTCTAGCCAATACGTGGCCCACATCTTTTTACATGAGCAAAAATATCCTTTTTAAACAAAAGGGATAGATGCTTTAATCAGAATGGGTGCAGCGACCCAAAAGTCAGCAGCCAGCAGTATGGACAAAGAGAAGAAGCCAAAACCATGGCAGCAGCAGGTCTCGGCAACAGGTCTAGCTTCAAAGCTTCAAATAGGTAGAGTCTTTGGCGAGTCTTTGCTGAGTTTTTGTTGCACAGAGCCTGCACACACATAAACAAGGTTTACAACAGTCAAATACCCCAATCTGTGAAAGCACCAGAGGCGAGAGAGAGAAAAAGAATTGCTCAGAAATTTTAGAGCACCAAAACATGAAACATATTGAAAATATACAAATCAAAGTTTCAGAAAAATTGACTTCACAGTGCATTAATCTATACAAATTCTTCTATAAATTAAGCTTCAAAACAGATTGAAGGAGGAGGAGATACATACAGAAAACGTTTTTTGAACTGGAGAAATTAGGGAGGAAGAAACTGGTCTTTGTTCTTTTCAATTAGTCTTGGCACTAGGTTAGTCCCTAGATTTATAAGTTTATTCACTACAAGAATGTGTTGATTTACCTACCATATATTTCCAAGGGATTTTTTTTGGTCGCTAATATCTTCGTTTCCGACGGATAATTCCCTCGCTACGTGTTTAGTGCATTTCCCGCTTATATTTCTGACGGAATTTAAATCTCTCGCTACTTTCCGAGGGAAATTTCGGTCGGAAATGAATGAATATCCCTCGCAAAATGTTTTTCACTTAAAACTAAAAAGTGTATTCATCGACCACTCTCACACTCTCACATTCACTCTTCTTTCACTCTAACCTAATTCCCCTCCACTCTCTACGCAACGCCCCTCCACTCTCCACTCTCTAGCAGCGCCGCACCGCCCCTCCACTCTCCACTCTCTAACCAACGCCGTTTCCCCGCCGTCGCCGCCATCCCTTCGACCCTCTTTCATTCCCACTTCTAACTCTAACCCTAAGCCCTCCAAAACGTATCCCGTGAAACGTGAAAGGGAGAGGGCATGCGGTGAGAGGGTCTGAGAAATGAAACGAAAGGGAGAGAGAGAGAGAAAAACGAAGAGATGCATGAAAGGCTCACGGAGAGGGATGGTGGCGTCTTGGTGGTGGATTCCGGCGACGGTGAGGGAAACTCACGCCGTTTCCAGCGACGATGCGTAACGGGACGACGACGAGGCTGGTGACGATGCGATTTCGATTTCGCAAGGTATGCAAATGGATTTAACAAGCTGAGATTAAGTTGAGATTTGGATTTCGCAAGTTTAGATTTGATTTCGGAAGTTGAGATTTCGATTTCACATATCTCTCTCAGTGTCTTCTACGGTTTTGATTTCGATTTCAAATTTCACATCTCTCTTCTGCAAATTCTATAGGTTGAAGCTGAAGAACAACCTATTCGCTGTGAATAGAAGAAATTCCTTTTCAGATTTTCCTTCTGATTTCTCTCTCTCTCTCTCTCTCTCTCTCAATCCCATGCTTTAGGGTTTTATTAATTTTTTCCCCTCTTTTGCTGATTTTAACAAATTGATTTAGGTTTTTGCTTTGATTTCCATTGATTCTCAGTTTTGTTTTCTCTTTTGCGTGTTTGTTTTTTCTTTTTCAGAGACTAGAGGTTACGCGGAAAGCGGAATGAAGAAGTGGATATGCGGTGAGGTATAATCTCTCCCTCTTTTCTCTCTTATAGCTTTGAAAAATGAATGCTATTTTAAGTTCAATTTTGCATTTGAGTTTTCAATTTGATTATAAATTTTTACCTTTATGTTCGGTTGCTGAATTTGATTCAGGATCATCACTGCTTGTGGATAAATAACTGTGTTGGTTACTGGAATTATAAGGCTTTCTTTGCTTTTGTATTATATGCCACCATAGCAAGTATTTGCTCTATGGTATGTTTTGAACATGGTAACTACTTGTTGTTTTCTAATGGACAAGAAGATTCCTATTTTACATAAGCTTTTGAACATGGTCATATTTATATGATGTGTACTTCAGAAGGACTGGGGACATATTGAAGGGAGTTATCTTAAGATCTTTTATGTAAGTTGCAATTATATGCAAATTTATGTTGCGCACAATGCGGCATGGAAGTATCAAAAGTCGTAGTCGCTTGTATTGTTGATTTGGCTTTCAAGTTTGCAGGAAATCCTTTTTTGTTTTTTCCACTTTAAACTAGAATGATAGTTAGACCAATTCTTCCTTGAACCTTGGTATTGTCATACCCCAATTTTGTCCGACTAATTGAAAAATCCCAAAAATTTTATCGCTTCGCATATTGTTCTAAACGCGGGTGTATTTGGCACTCTCGTGCAACGATTCTGTTTGGCGCTCGTTACTTTCAAAAAAGAGTCCAAAAATAATAATAATAATAATAAATAAAATAAAAAAAATATGATAAATAACGCGAGCGCGTGCTTCGTTTCGAGTCGTATGAGTGGTTGCGTCGGTGCGCGTTATTTTACCGCGTTTTAGAAAAGGATAAAATGAGATCAGTTTTAATAACTTACGCGTGTGCATAGTAAGTCAAGTACGCGTTCGTAGTCTCAATGCGAGCGCGCGTTGATTGCGGTTCGTGTGTAAGTAGTTGCGTCGGTGCACGTTTTCTTTTTACCGCTTTTATTATCATAAAAAAAATAAATAGTGATAAAAAATTAAACTCAGCTGTCCTTTTTATTTAATTGGTTACATATACAAACAAAAAAAATTAATTAATTAAGCAGTACCAAATAAGGGGGAGTCAACTTTAATACACAAATATAGACAAAAATTAATTAAAAGTAAAAAGTACAAAAATAAAATCAAAATAAAATAAAAATGTGGTATGCGCATGCTGTTGTTGCATTGTTGGTAGTGTCAGTATTTTCAGCATCAAACCAAGCCTCTTTCCCTTTGTTCTTTGTTCCCCCCTCCATTTTGGGTGAGACCAAAATGCTTTTCAGGCACTACCTTGCAGCTGCTGCTCCACTACTCTGAAAAAGGGTAACAAGAATTGTTGTCTCATTAGTTGGCCTCCTCTATTAAAACCAGTGACAGACATTTTGAGAGGGGGAGGGCACAGTCACAGAAAATGGAAAAGAACAGTAAAGGAGGGGAGGGGGTGAACCGTGAGGGTACTGGGAACAAAAAAAGAGGAAAAAATTAAGAACACAACACACACAGTAGAAAGAAATCAAAAAGGAGAAAGCAATGTAAATAAAGGGGGGGGGGGGGCGCACTGTAGCAAGAAGAAGAAGCTAACAACAATACCATTGTTTACAACAACACACACAGTGGAAGAAATTGAAGAAAAATAGAGAGAAAGAAAGAGGGGAAAGAGGGGGGGAGGGAGAGCACAACCACCACTACACTCTCCATCTCTTTTGCGCCGCCCACTCCTCCGCCGGTCGCCGCTACCCTCACGGCCGAACCACCACCCACTCTCCCTCTCTTTCGCGCCACCCCCTCCTCTTCGCGCACCACCGCGCCCTCTCTCTCTCTCCACCGCCTCACGCCTCTCCTCTCTCCCCATTCTCGGCCTTCCTTTCTTCATTTTTGTTTTCCCCTCTCTCTCTTCGTTTCTCTTTCTCTCTCTCCTTTCTCAATTTTTTTTCTCTCCTCTGGTATTGTATTGCTGCGGCTGGAGGGTGATGGTGAAATGATTTTAGTTTTAGGTTAACTCTCATGGGCCTTAGGTAGTCCATTAGTTTCTGTTTTTTATTTTTCTTTCAGTTTACCTTTTTACACCCCATGTTTTAGCCCACACAGCCCCCTACATTAGCCCAATACCTCAAAAAACAAAACTGGGCCTCCTGCAGAATAAAAAACGAGTTGGTTCAGCTTTCCACACCTCCCCTTTTCATTATGCACCCATTTTTATTTATTTACACCCTTATTCATTTATTTCACCCCCTTTTTTATTTTACACCCCTATTTACTCATTTCACTCCCTATTTTTATGAAGCGAACCCCCCCTGTTTTACTCACATACAACCCCATTTTGCTTTTTTTTTATTTTATTTTCTTAAAAGCCCATAGTGCTATTTACACCCTTTGTTTTACTTCAACATCCCCCTCATCATTCTTGCATTCTTCTCAAAGATTCATCTCCAAATCTCTAAAATCAAGCTCAAGGTTGAAGGTTAAAGAGTAAATTCAAGTGGTTTAGCACTCATTCATCTTATTTCTTGCTTATTTAGCTTGGAGTTAAGGTATATTCTTGAATCTTAGCATCATCATCAAAGTTTTAGCATCAAAAATATAGATCGTCAATTTGTTTTTGCATACTAAGCATTTCATTACATTTAGAGTTACATCTTATGTAAATATGTTAGTATAATTGTTGTTGTTGAAAGAAAAATGCATCTCAATCATTAATATTTTGGATCCCGGCTACTCTTTTGAATTCATTTGTGCCTATCACTTCCTTGTCTACTCTCATGTGGAATCATTAATACTTGGATAGGCTCATTCCTTACATTGCATCTTCCACTAGATGTGCATTTAGATTCCCTTGCGTTTTGTAGAAATATTTGAGCATGGTTCTCGCCTAGCATCTTCCATTAGATGTGCATTTAGGTCCAATCTTGCCTACTCTTGCATTTTTGCTTAATGCCCAATTCAAGTTCCTTCTTTGCCTATTTATGTGTTGTGG
The DNA here is from genome assembly GCA_039519185.1 of Astragalus membranaceus. Lineage (NCBI taxonomy): Eukaryota > Viridiplantae > Streptophyta > Magnoliopsida > Fabales > Fabaceae > Astragalus > Astragalus membranaceus. Next base: position 110,956,459 of record CM076848.1, on the reverse strand, counting down.
TTTAACATGTGTAGTCTAGGCTAGTATTTGCTCAAGAATTCAAATGAGATTAATTGCAAGTTATGACCATGTTGTTGTTTGCCTAAGGATTCGATTTCAATGATTGTGCCATGCTTGAATCTCCAAATCTTTTTGCATTCGTTGTTTTTCTTTTCTAAATAGCTCAGCATGAAAATGGTAATTAGTGACAATCACCCATAACTTTTGTTAGTTTGATTGTCCTAAGAGCCTAAGCGTAAAAAAAAAGATGTTTTCATATGCATAAGCTACTAGTGATAATCACCCATAACCTTCGTTAGTTTGATTATCATGAATGCTTTCAATTTCAAAAGATATTTTCCTAAGTATCGAAGTCATAGGAAGTGCTAGTGATGGCCACCCATAATCTTTGTTAGTTTGGTCATCATGAAGGCTTTCATTTTTCAAAAGAGATTTTTACATGCACTTAAATGGGTTCTAGTAATGGTCACCCATAACCTTTGTTAGTTTGATCATTATGAACGTCCTTTACTTTTCAAAACCAAAGCAAAAAGACTTTCATTTTCAAGGCTCGTTAGAACTACGTCGCTTTGATTCCCATTTGGGATACGTAGGAGCGACTCACATTCTCGTCAAGCGCAACCATAAAAAGTTTAGCATTTGCATAACGAAAAGAAAAGAGTTATTTTCGTAACAAAAAAGAATCACTTTCGCAAACCAAGATCATTTTCAGAACAAAAACCTTTTTCTTTCTAAAATCATTTTCAACCCATCGTCGCTAGTGGCTAATCAGAACCTTTGTTCGTCCAGCTATTGGTGGCGATGTCTTTTTCCCCAAAGAACGACAAGCGATGACCACTCATAACCTTTGTTAGTTTGATCATTCGTGCCAATCAATCTCTTTCAAAAACCACTTTCAAAAAGGCAAATAAAAAAACGGGTTGCTACTAATAGTCAATCAGGACCTTTGTTCGTCTGACTGGTGGTAGCGACTCTCATTTTCAAGAGTACTTAGCAGTGATTACCCATAACCTTGGTTAGTTTAATCATTCACTAAATGCTCGTCCTATTTCGAAAACTCACTAAAAAGATAAAAGACAAAAACCTTTTTCAGGACAAAGAAGAACTACGCAGCTTTGAGTTCTCCATCGCACCGGGAGATACGTAGGAGCGGGCCTTGTCCCGTCAAGCGTTTTTTTCTAAAAACCCATTCTTCCCCCTTTTCTTTTTCATAATAAATAAAGATTTTCATTAAGAATTTCTCAAAAAGAAGTAGAGAGGCAAAATTAAGTATTTTCTAGTCAACACACTAAAACCACACATTTAATTAAAGGTTCCCTCTCAGTAGAGAGGACGTGTGGGGTGCTAACACCTTCCCTGCGCGTAACCGACCCCCGAACCCTATTCTCTAGTTTCGCAAGACCAATCGCTTTCCAAAAAAGGTTTTCCTAATATTTTCCTTGATAAATATTGGTGGCGGCTTCATTGTCTTAGGAAAAGCTGTGAACGAGGAAGGTTCTCCCTCGGGGACTTTTTCGGGCGCAACAGCTGGCGACTTCACTGGGGACTAAAAAACTTTTTTTTCAAAAGAGGGTCAAGCCTAATTAATTAAGTGTGTGGTTTGTGTGATTGATTTGAACATCCTGTTTTGCCTCTATTCTTCTTCTTTTTCATAAGCATGTTGCATCCATATGCATTCTTCTTCTATGCTTGCTTTTGTTTAAAATAATAGATAGTTACTTCTTTGCTTATATGCCTAGTTCCCTCATGCATTTCCCCAATCATATCATGTCCCCTTCTTCTTTGCCCCCTTTCTTGAGGTAAGTAGTGCATTGTTGTTGGCACCCTAGATTAGTTGTATTTGATTGGTATTGAACCCTAGGGTAGACGACATGTTATTGCTTTCTATTGTCTGGACTGTTCTGGATTTTCATTTGCAGGTGGGGTAGTTTTTAAGGAAATGCCCTTCGCACACACACTTATACCTTGAGGCTACATGATTAGAGAAAGAGACCATAACCCAGGTCTGTTAGGATACCATAGGATGAGTGGATTCGAGTAGTGGGAGCCCATCAGGATCTTTGTCCGTTTGGCTACTTGCGAAAGTTTCAATCAGAGTTGTGCTCTTTCATGATGCCTTGTACCTAGCAGTTTGCTGCATTTACGGGGATTTTCATGAGAGGGACTGTGGCTCTGATGACCTTTGTGAGGGTGTGAATAGAGCTACAAGGGCCTTAGATCATAGGTTTCTCCCCCTTTTAGGTCACAAGGGCTTTCCAAATTGTGTGCTGCATTATTGCATTCAGTTCAACCAATTTTTCCTCAAAAATTTTCAAAAATCAAAAATATGCTTTTCCTTTTTCAATAAACACCTATATGAGGTGGCATATAGTGTGAAAAATTTCAAATCACCACCTGTAAATATCCTCTTTCTGCAAAAACACAAAAAAGAAGCATCATTGCATCACTGCATCATTGCATCATTTGCATTGCATAAAATTCCAATTTTGAAAAAAAACCATTCATCTTGCATTCCCTTTCATTACATAAAGATAAAACAAAAAACAATTATCATCCGCATAGCATAAGCATTTCATTTATAATCATGCAAAAAAATCCTCGTCAAGTTCATCCAAGACGAGGCATTCATGCATAAGCATTATTTCAAAAAAAAAGACACAGTAGAACTGCATAAGCTTTGATTCCTCATTACAATGGGGATACGTATGAGCGGGTCATATCCCGTCAAGCACATTTTTCTAAAACCTTTTTTTTCAATAAATCATTTGCATCTCCAAATAATTTTCAAAATCATGTTCCAAAACTAAAAATGAAAAAAATGAAAAGTTTCCAATGCATGCATCTTCTCTAAACAAAGAAAAAATAGAAAAGCTCTTCATGTAAAAGCTCAATGAGTAAGAGTGCACCTTCGAATGATGAAGGGCAATATCTAAAATTTGTTCGTGCACTACAAATTTGAGATGTTAATCTACGATATCGGGGCACTTTGACCCTATCAAGTGAGGTTTGTTTTCAAATAAGAGAATAAGTTTGAGTTAACCAAATGTCGAAGCATTTCAGTATATTGCGTGAAGTATTGAGTCAGGATCCACTCAATGTTTCATGCAAGTTACTCAGAGTAACGACAATTGGTTGCCTCACGTCATCATTTTTACAAAAAAGGGGGGGGGGGGCATCGACATTTCATATCTCGTCTTGCCTCTGAAGAATAAAAACCATTTTGAAAATATCATTCTTGCATGCCTAGGAATTTCATTTTTCATCTTGCATCAAAAACACTCAAAAATCTTTTAGAACAATTCCACTTCCCAAGTGATCATTTTCCTTGCATTTTCATCATGTTTGCATCCATGCATTGCGTTCAATAAAAAAGGTTGTGATGAGAGACAAGACGCTTTTACAAAATAATCTTTCTAGAAAAGCTCACTCCTATTTATTTGCAAACTCAAGGTGTTCCAAGGCACTCAGTTTTTCACATCAATAGCTCATTTGTATTTCCTTCAAAAAAAAAGGCATTGCATCTCATCCATTCCATGATAAAAGACTGAAACAATTCATCAAAAAAGTTTTCATATCATGTTTTAACCAATGTTAACTCTCTGTGAAGCGTTCTTCTAGCAAGCATGCATGCCAGGTGCAGTTTCTCTTGTTTGAGTCAGTCAATTTCCTTCATTTGTCATCATTTCCCATCCAAGTCTAACCCCACCCCGTCCACCCATAAAGAGCATATTCTCTCCTATCAGCGCATACTTGACTTTTTGGTTCATTCTCACTAACACTTTAAGTCCTCCATGCTGGGGCAATTCTGTGATCACTAATTTTCCTTGTCGGTATCATTTTCCTTTAGTGCAAGTCTTTCTAAAAAATATATAATAAATAAAAAATATAAAATAAGCTCGCTAGGTTGAAAACCCGCAAAGGGCGGCCTGAGCAAAAAAGAGCGCCCGGTGGATTGAAAACTCGCAAAGAGCGGTCCAAGCAAAAATTAGGGCAAAAGAGCAAACACATGAAGATAGATAAATTATTGTCCTAAAGTTTGGCCTTACAGAAATAAACAATCAGGATTTGAAATTTGGCCATCTCTCCATACCCTCAAGAACCTAAAATCCCAGAAAGTCCATTTCCTACCCCTCTTAAGCCAAAGATTCAAAATCACAAAAATACCCTTTGTTACCCATCTTAAGCCGAGAAGAGCCCAAGATATCCCCATCACTCTGGGCGAGGGTTAATTCCACATTAAAAATGGTATATCATTTCCAAGTCAAAAGGAAAGGAAATTCACAAAGGGGGGAATAACAAAGTTTATAGAGGAGAATCCCAAAACAAAGAAAGGAAGACAAATGGAGTATAAATTAAGAGTCAATACATTTTGCCATGAAGCATAAGAGCTCCCCTCCAAAAAAAAGGGCCCCCAAATTCAAATGGGTTCAATCATTTCCCCTTCTAAAAAAGCCCTCAATTCAATGGGTTCAATCGTTTCCCCTTCTAAAAAAGCCCTCAATTCAATGGGTTCAATCATTTCTCCTTTCCAAGAAGCCCTCAATTCATTGGGTTTAACCATCTCTCAAACACCTCATTGGGTACATCCATCCCCAAACGCCTCATCAAACCTAATAACCATTTCCTTCATAAACCATTGACCATCGGCCAACACCGAATAAGACCCATCCTCCCCATCAACCCCCAAACACTTCATTAAGCTCAATCATCCATTTCTCCACATCACAACCCTAAAAAGTCCATTCCGATCAGTGACTAATTGCTTTCGTTCTCTCAAGTTTTAATCTTAGGACAAATAAGTTCATCTATTTACGACGTGTTTGCTCAAAAGAAAAAAACAAACAAGCAGGAAAAAGAAAGCTGCTCAAAAAGAAAAAAAACAAACAATCAAAAAAAAGAAAGTTGGTAAAAAAGGAGAAGGACTTGCACTCCAAGATGCATTCGTGTTGCATTAAAACAAGGTCTAGTGGTCACCAAGTGGAGCCTCTCCTCAAACTAAAAAGTCAAAACTTTCATTGCATTTGAGTTGTTCTTAAAGAGAACCAAAAGTGTGTACTAGGGGGCAGTCCCTTCACCTCTCACTCCACTCAACTTTGGGGAGGTTTGTTCATTGCCCACCCCATTCATATATTACCCTCAGTTCATAACCATCACCATAACTCTGTCGCCTTTCACAACCTCACTCAAAGAAACCATTTGAAATGTCATTCGAAAGTGGGGCAAGTGCGTTCCCATTCCTTCACCTCATTCATTCCTATAAAACCTCACCGAGGCAATCTCTCAACTCACTATCCTAAACAAGGCCTTGTCATTGGGGCAGTTTCGTCCTTGTTATGACTAGGGCAACATCAAACTTTATGGGTTGAGACAAAATCTCTTTTGCTCCACCTTTCATCTCAAAAGCCGAAGCATTCCCAATTCATCATCTTCTACACCCCTAGTTGTTGTCACCACCAGACAGGGGCAAGTTATTCACTCATCAAAGACCTGAATTGGGGCAATCTTGTATCTCTTGATCCCTCATGAGCTTCGGCAATAACCATGTCTGTCATTCCTTCACTTGCCATAAAAGTCGATGCCCTAAACCAATTCCAAGTTAACTGACTCATTCATTCACATTTGCACTCCTATGCATGCTTACTAGACAATGCTTCAAAAGAGAGAGCACAAGTTGTTTACGCGATATCTAAAACTCAGTCATCATGGAAAGAAAGAGAAAACAAGTGAGGTTGTTTGTAAATAAAAACTTTGAGAACACTGGAGTTTGAATCAAATTCAATTTTTCAACAGAATGGGCAATAGTCATCTCAATTCCTTGAATTCAAAGTCTTGCATCTCATCTTCACTAAATGTTTACCTCATGCACCTAGGCATTTCAATCTATTCATTATGGCGTATGCATCGAAGCATTACATTTGCATCTTCACATTTTGTGCATTCATCACATAGCAAAAAGAAAAACGTTCCACGTCAGTTGCACCATATTAATACTTGCATTTCATAGAGGAAAATAGTAAAGAAGAAAAAGCAGAAATCTTTTCATTGCATTGGCATCATATTAATGTTCGCACTTCATAAAAAGGAAAAGAACAAAATCATTCCATGTCATTCACCATTCCACAAGATACTAATCATTGCATGCACCATTGCATCGTCAAAATTCTTCAGACCATTAGATCAATACAGACATATGTTGACCCATAAACCAGACCTTTGCGTCCATAATTCAAAGCTACTCCCTTGATCCCAAGCGATCCTCATTTCATGTCTTCTCATTCATTGCTTTTTCATTAACACATCCAGTGTTGACTCTCACTTGCAAACTCCAAACAAACAACAAAAAGAACAGAAACATTCCTTGTCATCCAGAATTCCATATCATTCATCATTTCGCAAGCATTCCTTTGTCATTCAATCATCAAACATTAAAGCGGTGCATTTGCATCATATTAACGTTAGCATTGCCATAAAAGAAAAAGAACAAAAATCATTGCATCAAACATCAGAGCATTGCATCACCTTTCCTGCGCATAACCGACCCCCGAACCCTATTCTCTAGTTTCGCAAGACCAATCGCTTTCCAAAAAAGGTTTTCCTAATATTTTCCTTAATAAATATTGGTGACGGCTTCATTGTCTTAGGAAAAGTTGTGAACGAGGAAGGTTCTCCCTCGGGGACTTTTTCGGGCGCAACAAGTATGAGAAGAAGTTCGTGGCACCATTTTGCCTTTTTCTTTTTCTGGTAAAAATAGTTCAAACTTTGTTTAGAAAATACCTGTTGTTTTAGTGTTTTCCATTCATAAACTTTCTGCATTGATCTAAATATCTGCTCTCTTTGAAATTATAAATTTTCTATATTCTAAAATTTGATTTATTTATCTTGCCCAAACATGTTTACCTAATGATCTACTTGGTGAATGAAGAATCAACACATTAAAGCTTTATCAGAATGCATCAAGATGAATCAGTATACCAAGATTGAACCATGTGCTTTTTGGTTTGATACTTTCTTGTGCTTTTTGGTTTGTTTATCTAATAGAACAACTTCATATCCTATGCTCTCGTAGGTCACTTGTTTCTCCTCTGGAAGAAGTTAATCCTAGAAAAATGAAGCTAGCCTTTTGGATTAATGTGCACAATGCCTTAGCAATGCATGTAAAATTTCTAAATCTTATCCTGCTTTATATCCTGCATGATATTTCTCAAAATCCACAAAACCATTCCTATATTTTGTTGTCTGTATTCCACAGGCCTTATTGGTTTATGGAATTTCGGCCAACTATGTCAAAAGAATGTCTTCGGTACTTAAGGTAAGTTGGCCACTCATAAACCAATGAATTGTCTGGTATGAACTTTTGTTAAAAATAAGCTTAGTGTAAGTATAGAAATGATACAGAACTTCATTCTAGGGGACTTCAGCGTGTATGAGGTATTCCTTTGCCCACTATTTTTTTTCCAATTCTTGACAGTTGCCCGCTCATATCAAAGTAAATATTCTAGGGGACTTCAGCGTGTATGAGGTATTCCTTTGCCTCAGTTGCTCTGTTCAGTAAGGAGGAAGATGTAAGGAAGTTTACCTTATTGTTTCTATTACTTTTGCTTGCATTAGATTTGTTGTTGGTATTTTTTTATTTGAGGATTGTTTATGCTTTTGCCCTGCATATCTTAATTTATACTTTCTTCACTGCATGTGATGTTGTAGATATTTTTTTGATATCAAATTGGCCTAACTTTTATACTTAATCTAAGCACATAATTATGTGAAGTCTATGATTTGTTTCTTACCTTTTCAGTATTGTTTCTTTGCTGCTAAGTCATAACAACTGTTAAGGTCTTTTTGGTTTTATGTATTAAATAATTACAGTTTGCTTTTTTTTTGGTTTGTAGGATTAGCATTTGAAAATTTTTTGTGGTTTCTACAGCTCTTGTATGTTGCTTCTTTTCCTGTGATCAAAGTATTGTTGATCACTGCACTTGGCTTGTTTCTTGCAATTGACAACATAGATGTGTTGGGAGCAGATGCAAGGAAGAAAGGGAATAATGTAATGTAATGAACTCGAGTTTATCACTTTTTTGCCTTCACTGATTTCTGTCTACTGATAATAGTGCTCTTTATGTGACAGCTTGTGTTTTATGTGTTTAATAAGCACTGCAAAGTCAAAAAGCCATGGTTACAGATGTTCCTTGTAGCTTTGTCACATAAGTCTTACATATGTTGGCCTTGCGTTTCAGGTTTTTCCTGCAAAAATGATTGATTTTCTTGATGTCCCATTTCCATATAGTGGGAGTATACATGTGCTGATCAGCTAAATAAAATGGGTCATACAGTAACAGTGTATGAAAGAGCTGATCGGATTGGGAGGCTTATGATGTATGGGGTCCCCAACATGAAGACTGACAAAGAAGATATTGTTCAAAGGCGAGTGGGGGTGACACTGGTACAGATTGCATAGGAACATCCATTCGTCACGGTTGTACTAGCGTAGTAAATCTTGAACTTCTTCCCCAGCCACCACCAACAAGGGCCCCAGGAAACCCATGGCCTCAGGTTAGATGTAAATCGATTGCTTTTACATGGCATGATGAATGAGCAGGTTGAAAAGAATGTCAGGTAAATTATTCCATTTGAATGGTCGTTCTTTTGCATATGGATTGTCCTTGATTAATTTTATAATTTATTCGTTTTTTTCCACTTATTTGATGTCTCAGTCTTTTTAAAATGATTTATTTTACTTGTCTTACAGGGTGGTTGAGATAATTTAGTGGGTTTTGGAAACCTAATGAAGAAGGAGAGGAAGCAATTAAAGTTGAAACTGAAACTAGTGAAAATCGTCTCTATGCTGAAACTAGTGACATCAGTTGGAGATAAACACAATGCTTCACGACTTAATAATACAACTTTGCTTCTCAAACCAGGAAGCAGCTCCTCAAAACACAAGGGTCAACAAACACGTGCCACTGATCGTGTAAGTAAAACTTGTCAAGTAACAATCTTATTCCATTTCTTTAATACAATTTAGCTTACTTACTTACCATATACTCTTTGAATATAGCAACGGAGGCAATGTATCTCTGATAACCGCAAAGCCTTGCACAAGTTGCTAGCAAATCCTGATCAAGAGGTAATTTGTAGGGTAGTGATCAAGCAGACATACTAGATGATATCATTGACTATGTCAAATACTTGCAGCTTCAAGTAAAGGTACCTTTTAAATCCTAATTCACAAAGATTTATTCTTGATTTAATTCTGGATTCAAAATGATTTGTTCCTGATTCAGAAGCATTAGTTCAATAAGTTAATCATGGAAATTGCTCCTTGCAGGAACTAAGTGGAAGTAGATTGCAAGCTGACTCAAATGCTATACCACTTGTTTTTCACGAGGTACACATATATCTTTATTTAATTTCAGTACATACATTGTGCATAACATCAGCGTGAATTCATTATTCATGTGTACTTACCCTAATTGTGCTCTAAGCAAATGGTTTTTCGTGTCAGTGTCAAATTTGCTGACTGCAGAGTCTGTTATGTATACTTGCAGGGTTACGGGCATTATATAGACCAACAGATGCTGAATGAACCACTTGAAGAGATAATTGGGAAACTGCTTGAAGAACATTCAGGAGCAGCCAATCAGCTACTTGAAAGCAAGGGTCTTTTCCTACTGCATATTGCTTTGGTTGATGAGATGAATGAAGCAATGCAAATGTTCAGTGGGAGTGCATAGTGGTATTATGTTGACATTTATTTTGTATTCTTGGATCATTTCTATACTGTTTTAGTTATTCTTTAGTGGAATACTGAGCTGAATCATCAATAAGTTTCATGATTGTTTTCTTTGATTTGAACCAGCATTGGCTGTGTAGCTGTTTCATTTCAAAAGATTCTATGGCACTGTGCACTTTGTGTAGTTTTCTACTTCCCTGGTCTATATAAATAGAATATGACTTTGGCTTCCATACTTCCCTCTGTATTGGTTTATAAATAGAATATGACTTAATTTTATATTGGTTGTTCAACTGAATTGTGTCCTGTAACTTTTAAAATTTGTGGTTTTCACTATATGTATAGTGGTGTATTGGTAACTTGTTGTATTAGTGCTTCTTAAGTTGGCATTTCACGCTTTTTAAAACGTTCCCTTACAATTAAGCTGCATAAAACGTATAAGGGAGTTACATTTGCTGATGGAAACCTCTTATAAGCTAGTTACATTTGCTGAGTCTGAATTGGCAGGAAAGTCGTATTGCAAAATAGAATGGAGTTTGCATGTAATGGAAGGATTTTGAAAAATTATTTATCAATTCGTACCGACGGAATTTCTGACGGAATTTGCTTGGAAATTTGCGAGGGATATTTCCGAGGGATTTGCAAGGGTTATTTCCGAGGGATTTGCGAGGGACATTTCCGAGGGATTTGCGAGGGATATTTCCGAGGGAGTTTCCGAGGGATTTGCGACGGAAACATTTTCGAGGGAATATTCCGTCGGAAATCGTTTGCGAGGACCGTTTATCCCACGGAATTTTGTCCGTCGGAAATTCCGTCGGAAACGTGAATTAGCGACCGATTTTCCTGCTTTTCTGAGGGATTTTTCCCTCGGAAATCACCGAAATTCTTGTAGTGATTCATATTGCAGTCCTTCAGATTTGTGTTTATCTTGCTTATTTATTGTTTCATATACACAACAATTCATTCAGTCCTAGCATCTGTGATATATTTGTTGCATGCATCTGTTAGTGTTTATTATTTGCAAAAAAAACTGATAGATACAGTGTTAAACAAAAAAACCAAAATAGGAGAATATTACTATGAATACGAAAATGGGTGGAAGAAGAAGAGTAGTGTAAAAAAGAGTGATTGAAACTTAACTCACCGGGGCACCGTCCGCCGCCGTGTCGCCGCCGTAGCCTCGCCGGAAAAATCCATGACCGCCATAAAGAAGAACTCCACCGTCCACCACCAAACAACCATCAAAACCACCATCTCACCGCACCAAACAACCCCCAACCGCACCACGCCACAGCAACAACCGTCCATCCAACACCCACCACCCCCAGCCACCGTGAGCCGCCAAACAGTCACCACAACCCTTCTCTTCGCAAGTCCCTCCTCCACCACCATCACTCCTCTCTCTCACAGCCAGTCACCGTCAAACAGCCACCATCACTCTCTCTCTTCGCGAATAGCCCCCACCACGAACGGCTGCCACCACCACGAACAACCCCCACCACGAACAGCCGCTACCCACTGTTGCGCCCGAAAAAGTCCCCGAGGGAGAACCTTCCTCGTTCACAACTTTTCCTAAGACAATGAAGCCGCCACCAATATTTATTAAGGAAAATATTAGGAAAACCTTTTTTGGAAAGCGATTGGTCTTGCGAAACTAGAGGATAGGGTTCGGGGGTCGATTACGCGCGGGGAAGGTTTTAGCACCCCACACGTCCTCTCTACTGAGAGGGAACCTTTAATTAAATGTGTGGTTTTAGTGTGTTGACTTGAAAATACTTAATTTTGCCTCTCTACTTCTTATTGAAAAAATTCTCAATGAAAATCTTTATTTATTATGAAAAAATGGGGAAAATGGTTTTTTAGAAAAAAAAACGCTTGACGGGACATGGCCCGCTCCTACGTATCTCCTGGTGCGATGGAGAACTCAAAGCTACGTAGTTCTTCTTTGTCCTGAAAAAGGTTTTTGTCTTTTATCTTTTTAGTGAGTTTTCGAAATAGGACGAGCATTTAGTGAATGATTAAACTAACCAAGGTTATGGGTAATCACCGCTAAGTACTCTTGAAAATGAGAGTCACTACCGCCAGTCAGACGAACAAAGGTTCTGATTGACTATTAGTAGCGACTCGTTTTTATTTGTTCTTTTGAAAGGGGTTTTCGAAAGAGATTGATTGGCACGAATGATCAAACTAACAAAGGTTATGAGTGATCATCGCTTGTTGTTCTTTTGGGAAAAAGACATCGCCACCAATGGCTAGACGAACAAAGGTTCTGATTAGCCACTAGCGACGATGGGTTGAAAATGTTTTTAGAAAGGAAAAGGTTTTCGTTCTAAAAATGATCGTGGTTTGCAAAAGTGATTCTTTTTTGTTATGAAAATAACTCTTTTCTTTTTGTTATGCAAATGCTAAACTTTTTATGATTGCGCTTGACGAGAATGTGACTCACTCCTACGTATCCCAAATGGGAATCAAAGCGACGTAGTTCTAACAATTAGAAAATGTTTGTGTGTTTGGATTTTTTAAATTAATGTTTTAAGATAGTTTTTATAGGGATTTAAGAACTCCCGAGTTGTAACTCATAAGTACTAAAATGCAAGTTAACCAGACTGTACAATCAACTTAATTTCCTTATTATTTTAAAAGAGACTAATTTATTTTTGTATGCTAATCACTTGGAAAAGTATTGGTTTTGAGTGTGAGAATTTGATATGACAATAACATAAAAATGGAATGAAACTAGTAGTCAACAATTTGTGAGAAAGCATAGAAATAAAATAGATAATAATGATGATATTGTAATAATAAACTAATGAAATAAAACAAAATGATGAGTGAGGGGGAGAGTCCGTGTATCCAACGAATGGATCCAATGGGCCTAGGCAAAAATAGTCTATTTTGGAACAATATTAATAAAATGAAGTTTTTTTATTTGACATAGGGTCTAAAGGAAATTATGGGCCATAAAAAAAAGGAAACATAAACCGGAGATGGTATATTAAGGTATATTACGGGTTTTACTAGAAATCCCACAAAACCTAATTGCTGCTCATAACAGTAATGAGAAAGAAAGGAAACGGCAGAGAAAAGGAGAGAGATAACCCAGCGAGAGAGACATGGTGACTGGCGGGTCAAGCGGCAAAGGCCGTCGTTGATGGTGCTGCTCGCGGTGGCGGTGGCGGTGGCGGTGGTCACGATGGTGAAGGTTGAGGGAGATACGTGGTGGACGGAGTCAACCGGAGGAGAACCACCATGGGTGGTACCGTGGTGGTGCCGGCGAACGCGAACGGAGGGGACGCGAGTACGGGGTGTTCGGTGGTGGTGGTTTGTAGCGGTGATGACGGCGGCGCTTGGTGGCCGGTCGTAGGAGCGGCGGAGGAACAGTGGTCACGGTGGTGAGGTGGTGCCCGTTTGGGAGGTGGTAGCCGTGTGGGTGGTGGGGGCGGTAGTTGTTGTGTGGTTGTAGAAGGTGGCTATGGTGGTTGTTGTTTAGGGGATGATGGTTTTTACAGTAGGAGAAGGAGAGGATGATGAGGATGATGAAATGATCATGGGGCCTTCTCCATTTCACCCTCTCACTTTGCAATTTTTACATTCTATATCCTTTTTCCTTTTCTCCTTTCTCTCTGTTGCTTCTAATTTTTCTTCTTCTCTAAACAAATTGTTGTATTTCTCCCCTCTTGATCCTCTCTGTATGTTTCCTCCTCACTGTGTGTGTTGTGTTTAGTTAATTAACTCCCCCCTTTTTTGTTCCAGTGGCTCTCCTCCCTTCCCCCTACATTTCTCTTATTTTCCTTTTGATTTTTCTACTGTCTTGTATATCTCCTCCTCCTTTGAGTTCTGAACCTTGACCCTTTTATAGAGGGGAGCATTGCTGTCTGTGGTATGTTGTGTAAGGCTGTGAGAGAGAGGCCAAGAAACTGATGTGTTCTAAGCTGTGAGAGGGCAGCAGAGAAACTAATGTGTATTTTTTTGGCTAAATAGCACTTTTGGTCCTTTATGTTTGCTCCAGATTTCACTTTGGTCTTTTATCTTTTTTTTGGTCCGTTTTGGTCCCTTATCTTTCATTTTTGTTTCATTTTGGTCTCTGACGTTAGTTTTGACTAACGGACGCCACGCTGGCAGTTAACTGCTGACGTGGCGTCCATTTTCATTAAATGACGTGGCAAAAATTAATATTATTTAATTCTAATTAAATGAATTTAATGAATTTAAATTCATTAAAATTAATAGATTAACAACATTCAACAATTCCAGAATCAAAAACGCAGAAGCTACAGAATTCATTATCATTCAACAACATTCAACATTCAACAAGGTCATTAAAATTAATTCATTATCATTGTTCTTCTTAATCAAAAATCGAAGGCTACTGAAACGCAGAAGAACAACGAAGAACATATTTCCAGAATCGCAGAATCTGTTGAAGGAGAGAGAGCGTTGTTGTTTTGCTGAGAAGAAGATGGAACATGTTGTTTTGCTGAGAAGAACGAACCAGATCCGCGAACCAGATCCACGAAAACGAAAACGTCGTTGGAACTTGTTGTTTTGCTGGGTTTCCAGATCCGCGAAAACGAACCAGATCCGCGAAAACGAAAACGTTGTTGGAACATGTTGTTTTGCTGGGTTTCCAGATCTGCGAAAACGAACCAGATCCGCGAAAACCAAAACGGAGAAAACTGAGAAGAAGATGGAACATGTTGTTTTGCTGGGTTTCCATCAAGATCATGTTGTTTTGCTGGAAATATGTTGAACAATTATGTTGAACAATCGCAGAATCATCTTGAACAATTATGGAATTAATTGAAAGAAAACGAAGAAAGAAAAGTTTTATAATTATAATACATTTCTTTCAAATTATAATACCAAAACGTAGAAAACTGAGAAGATGAATTAATTGTAGAATCTATTGGAAGAAGATGGAACACGTTCACAGGTGGAAGGATTTTTTGGAAAAAAAATAGAAAAATGAATTAATTGTTTTAATGTTTTAATTAGAATTAAATAATATTAATTTTTGCCACGTCATTTAATGAAAATGGACGCCACGTCAGCAGTTAACTGCCAGCGTGGCGTCCGTTAGTCAAAACTAACGTCAGGGACCAAAATGAAACAAAAATGAAAGATGGGGGACCAAAACGGACCAAAAAAAAGATAAAGGACCAAAGTGAAATCTGGAGCAAACATAAAGGACCAAAAGTGCTATTTAGCCGTATTTTTTTTATGAGCAAAGATGTGTGGTGTGTGCAGAGAGGGTGGCGTGGAGTGTGAAGGTTGCTGAAGCAAGCTTGTTACTTGTAAAATTGGTGATTACTTTAGCTAAAAAAGGGAAAAGGTAAAAACAACTAAAAAAGAAATTGACTTTAATTCTGAAAATAGCAAAACATTAGTTTTTATTTATTTATTTTGTAATATTTGCATTTTTATTTAATTTTCGTTTTTATTATTTTTTACTAATAATACTTAAAAGAAACGGTAAAAACAACACAGATCGACGCAACCACTCGCGCACGATTCGCAACCAACACGCACTCGCGTTAAGACTATGAACACGTAACTGACTTAATGCGCACACGCGTGAGTTATTAAAATTGATCTCATTTTATCCTTACTTTTCTAAAAACGGTAAAATAACGCGCAGTGACGCACTACTCACACGTGACTCGCAACCAACACGCGCTCGCGTGATTTATTATTATTTTTACTATATATTTTTTTGGACTCTTTTTTTTGAAAGCAACG
Source organism: Astragalus membranaceus (assembly GCA_039519185.1). Taxonomy (NCBI): domain Eukaryota; kingdom Viridiplantae; phylum Streptophyta; class Magnoliopsida; order Fabales; family Fabaceae; genus Astragalus; species Astragalus membranaceus. The sequence goes on along the minus strand of CM076848.1, from coordinate 110,940,993 downwards.
AGCGCAAACAAAATCGTTGCACGAGAGTGCCAAATACACCCGCGTTTAGAACAATGTGCGAAACGATAAAATTTTTGGGATTTTCCAATTAGTCGGACAAAATTGGGGTATGACACCCACCACACACCGTCGCAGCCCCCCATCCCTATTACCCTTCCTCTCTTCGTTTTTCTCTCTATCTCATGTTTGGAAAAAGGAAATTTTGATTTCTCTCTCTTGAAAGAGGTAAACGGTGAAGAAGAGGGAGAAGAGAAGGTAGGGAGCCGTGAAAAGAGAGGAATTTTGGGTTTGATGGGACTGGGGGTGTGGACGGCGCAAGGAGAGAGGGAGAGAGAAAAATTAGGGATTGAGCATTTTGGAGAGGGTGAGGCGCCGTGGGAGTGGAGAAATTTTAGGTATTCTGTTTTTGGTTTTTTTTTGCTTTTATATTAGGAATGCATGGGCAGTTTCGTCCTTTCATTTTTTATTATTCAGATTCTTATTTACACCCCCTGTGCTAACTTCGCGCGTCCCCCTGAAGCCCACATCCTTTGTTTTAGAGAGCTACGGCCCAGCCCCCTAAAAAATGGTAATGAGCCGCTGTCTGCACCCCATTGTTTTTTATACAACCCCCCGTGGTTAACTGGACCCCCATTTTACTATTTCACCCCCTTTTCGTTTTTTTATTTTCTTCTCAAAATAAATTCTTTTTACAAAAAAAACCTATAAAAGTTATAAAAATGGGTTTGGCTGGGATGTACATCTTGTCGATCCCGGTTTAAGAGACTTTAGCTGTACGGCTTCGATCATAAACCCGTTTCAAAAATTAAAATCAATCAAAACACAAATATTTTTTCTAGAAGAACTACGTAGCCTTTGATTCTCCGCTTCGGAGATACGTAGGAGCGGGGCTTCCCCGTTAGGCTAAATTAATTTTTCTCCAATAAATAATTAATTTTTCCTTTAACACCTATTTTCCAAAAAAAAACAAAAAAAAATGAGCTTGAGTGAGATGTACATCTTGTCAATCTCGCAATCCTGGTTTAAGACGCCTGAGTTGTACAGCTTGGTGATCTCAAACCCCTTTCAAAAAAAAAAACCAACCAACAAACTTTTTTCAGGAAGAACTACGTGACTGTTGAGTTCCTCATTGCACCGGAGGATACGTAGGAGCGGGGCTTCCCTGTCAAGTCAAAATTAAATTTTCTTCAAACGGTCTTATTTTATTTCGTTATAAATATTTACTTTTTATCATTTTTAGGGGTATAACGATAGTTCATTACTCAATAATATTTTTGCACAACCAAATTTAGGGTAACTGTCTTAGGATAGATGTATTAGGGGTGCAGTGGAATTAGGTTTTCGCCCTTCCCTATGCATAACCGACTCCCGAATCCAACCTAGTTTGCGCAGACCAATAACTTTTAGTTAGGTTTTTCTCAATTTCTCCTTTATAAATAAATTGGGTGGCGACGCCTTTAATAAACTATTTTCCGGCCGTCTACGTCGGGATCACGGTCACGACACCGCCTTTAGAAGGTCCTAGTTCTTCTAACAAGGTTGAGAAGCAACTAAGAAAGGTCAAAACCATTCTCAAAAAAGTTCTAGAGGGGCAAAGACTGCTGCAAGAAGGCTAAAGAGCTCAAAACGCTAAGAACCATCAAATCCAACAGTGGCTTCTGACCACTGCTTTGCCTACACTCAGCCCCTCTCTTGCTATTCCAGAATTTGGTCCCATTTCTCTTGTCCAAGATGTCCCTAAGCCTGATACTTCAACATCTTCTGATGATTCATCTCCATCTAAGTAGCTGCTTAATCTAGTTTTTGTCCCCTACCTTTTGAATGATGACAAAGGGGGGGAAGAGTTTAGATTAAGTTTATAGGTTTTAAGTGGGGTAATGGATAGGATATGTTCTGAACTGTTTATCTGTGCTATAAAGAGCACTTATTTTGCGAAACAAAAGCTTGCTAAGTACTAGTTGTATTGCTTAAAATTTCTGTTGATTGCTCCAAAACAATTGAGCCAAAATTGTACTATTTTGCTTCATAATCAATGAAATCTATTCTGGTCCAAAATGCTTAAAATGTCTACATGCTTTTCATTTATGCTTAAAAGAAAAAATCTATAGCATGAATTATGGGGGAGCATTTCAACTATCTGTATACAACTGTTATATCAGAAAACATTAAAAACTTATCAAAAGGTTTTGTCATCATCAAAAAGGGGGAGATTGTTAAGGCAAAATCCCTAAGCCATGTTTTGATGAGAACAAACAGTTTGATGAGCTTCTTAAAGCTTTCCGATCCGTTAGTGATCTAATGAGTTCTCTTGAGTGATCTTATTAACATGGATAAATTACTTCATCTCAAGAAGAACATGTGCTATGAATCAGCACACCATAAGAAAAAGGATTGAGCCTTAGAAGATACTGGCTAAGCTCAATGAGGTGCTAAGAAGCTAACAAGCAAAGAGTTAATACAATGTGACCTAACATGACGCAAAGCAATACAAGGAACAACATGGCAATTGTAGCATCCTTATATTCCCAAAACTTGTGGTAAATATAGAGAGACTAACATTCGATAAAATCAGAGTACTAAACCGATTAAGGATTTGAATAAAACATAACTAGATGAAATAATCCATCACATAACTTTTGAGAGGCATGAATACCAAAAGGATAACTTAATGACATACTGAAACAGTTACTTAAGTCATTATAGAACCATGGTTTAAATCCAAAAGAGCGGTTTAAACTTAGTACAATAACTTTGATTACAAATATCAAAGATTAAAGTCTCCAAAACACAACACTAAACTGCTAACTAGGGTGGACTAAGCAAGAAAACTTTGATCCATAAGGATCCCATAAACTAAGTAACCACAACAGCTGCTACTTCTCCTCGCCTTGCTTGGTCTTACCCTGTCCATCTGAAAACACAACAACATAAACAGTGAGATTTACAATCTCAGTGAGTTCTTTCGAGACCCCTCACCCTTATCCTCTTGTGGTCTTTTAATCATAACTTTATCTTCGCGCAATCCAAGAGTAATTGAACGAAGTCAATCACATCGGAGAACCCAACCCGACCTTGGTCGGAACAGTCTTAGGCCTTGAACTCAGGAGACATGACCTCCCATTCCAAGTACGCTACCTCATAACTTGTGAGTCGTCATCCCATAGTGCTTTATACATAGCCATAGTTGTGTTCTCACTTGTGAATTCGTTTAAGAAATACCGTTCGACTTAAACATTTATCGCACGAGCAAAACTTCGGTATTTTATATCAATCATGCACCAAATGAGTTCAATTATGTTTAGGATAACTTAGATTGAACTAGGAACAGGATTGGGGATGAGTTCGCGTTGAAAGGAAAAAGGAATCAAATTTTTTAAAGGTGGGTGGAAGTGGGGACGCACGGACCGGGCCTCCTGGGCACACGGTCCGGGCCCCTACTGCAAATTTCCAAAACTGTTTTTCTTTCAAAATTTGCTAGTTCCTTTGATCCAATCTCTTTCCCAATTCATCCCTAAGTCAATATACACCAACAACAGCATCACAACAACAAAAACCACACTCCAATTGTGACACCCTTTACCCCGAATGTAATTATAAAAGAAAGAGTACGAAAACGAGTGAATTGTTTTTAAAACTAAAAGTTTCAATTCCTTTTCTGAAATGGTTTTCGTAAGTAAAAGATGTCGTCCAACTCTTTAAATCATATATAAACGATCATAATAATATTAAGGACTAAAACATTTAACATTCCTTTCAATACGGTAATAAGATTGATTTTAAATATAACATTGAAAATACAACCCAAATCCCGATGTCACATGATCAGAGCAATAAACCTTTAATCAGTCAAATAAAAAGAAAGTGACATCAACGTATAGTAACATTCTGCAAGTTGTTGGGTGATCCGTAGTGATCACATCTCCACCGCTGCACAATCGTAGAAGCTCACATCAACGACACTTGGAGCTCAATCTAAAAAATGGTGCACGGGTGAGAAAGAGCGTCCAAACCATATAAGGAACATAAGACCGAAACTAAAATAGCAAGACTACCACAAACAAGGAATCAATCAACAGTAGTGGATACAACTTTCATAACACGAATGCACAAACAATCCTTAACTAATCTTCATCTAATCCTAGTGTCGCGACCTCCCGTACGATCCTAGGACTACAAGCAGCAACAACAACAACAACAACAACAACAACAACAACAACAACAACAACAACAACAACAATAGGATCAGGACACTTTGCCAGATACTACCTTAAAATCATCATCAACAACAACAACAATAGGACCGAGATACCTTGCCCGAACGGGATACCTTGCCCGATAATGCCCTACGACGACAACAACAATAGGACCAGGATACCTTGCCTGAGCGGGATACCTTGTCCAATAACGCCCTACGAAGAACAACAATAGGACCGGGATACCTTGCCTGATAACGCCCTACAAGAAAACAACAGGACCGGAATAGCCCGAACGGGATACCTTGCCCGATAATGCCCTGAAGAACACCCAAGAGGACTATGAGGACTGAGATACCTTGCTCGAACGGGATACCATGCCCGATAATGCCCTACTAACAACAACAACAACGACGACGACGACGAAAACGACGACAACGACAAGATGGATACACATGAACCTAATCAGACGCGATATCGCACAACGACAACGACAACAACGACGACAACGACAGCGACGATGACAACAACAACAACAACAACAATACCTATCATCATCACCATCCTTTGAGGTACGGCTCGCCCATGCTGCGACGAGTCCTTGCCCATACTGCGACAAGGTTTCTCCTACAACTTAAATTACTAAGGTACGGCTCGCCCATACTGCGGCGAGTCCTTGCCCATACTGCGACAAGGTTCCTTAAACATCATCATCAACTTCCCTAAGAACTCCTAAGTCCAAGGGTATCATCAACAACTAGGGGTCATTTAATCATCATCTCGGGTATCATCATACCACTAGGGGGTCACTATAGTCATCATCTCTGGTCATAACTATTACCCAAGTCCCCGCTAATTCTATATAATAACGTCATCCTTATATTCATTAGCACAATAGACATTAAGTCATCCTATAACTTTTATAATTAACTCGTCCTTCTCATTTTTAATTAAGGGTAATACTCAAGTCATATAGGCTCATTAATTCATTCTAATTATTTCGTTCTTACACTTATATCACCCTCACTGTCAACTCAATCCTTCACCTTAGTAACTTGTGAGTCATTCAAATCAAGTAACACCAATCGACATACAATTGCATACTCATACTATATTCATTTCCTAAACTCGGCATACTAGCTATAGTCATCCATATCATTAAATCAAACTCATCCAAATCATTAAGTTACAGTCATCCAAACCAAATAATTTACAGACACTTAAATCATTTACAATCTTCCATAACAATTACAGTTATCCAAATCGAATATAGATGATAACTAACCAATGAATAAATACAAACAAATATGAATGACGATAATCAATACTATTATAGTCCTATCCCCTATTCCCCATATAGAAAAGAAACCCTTTCTCCCCGTACCTGAACCGTAATCGTTCTTTTGACGCATGCAAGGATGGGTAACGATCTTTCGAGCAGGATCTAAATCTGACGGTGTGGCCATTGACTCGAACGCGTATAATCAGACAACGAAAACATTCAATTTATTACCCAATAAATATTAAAGATATTTAATCGTGATTCAAAAGGAGTACCTATTGAAAGGTACGGAGACGATGGTTCGAAGTCGTGAACGGGAAGAGGAGACTACGCACTAACACATCCACTTTCCATCACACAAAATGCAAAACGGTGGAGCTGTCTAGATGATGATCAGAAACGGTGGAGAAGGGAGAGGCTGAGTCCGAAGGAGTAGTTGGCGAAGTCAATCGTGGCTGGAGGTGTTGTTGCGAGTTCGAAAGTGCTTCAATGGTGTTTTCGGTTTTCATTGTTCAAGGGCGGTTCAGGGTAGTGGCACACATGGATTGGAGAGCTTCAGAGGTGTGGTTCGGCGTGGTTTCGTGGTGGCTCACAGGGGAGCTTCAATTTGGTCGAAAATAGTGGAGTATGATTCAAATGGGGCGGTGGTGTGCGACTGTGCCAACTAAAATGCGACCACGATCGAAGAAACAGAGGCCATATTCATGATCAGCGACCATTTTCGAGTTGGAAAGCAAGGTTTGAGGCATGGCCGTGGTGTTGGGAAGAGACACGGGTTGAAGGAGAGCTGCTCTTAGGGTTTGACGAGTCCCTTGTGCATGTTGCAGCTGGGTGAAGAAGGAGCTGGGAGTGGGTCGAGTTTGGCCCAGTCGGTCGCGTGTTGGACTGGTGTGTTTTGCTTGGGCTGAAGCAGCTAACTAAGAGGAGGGGTGTGTTTAGTAGACAGGAGGGAGGTGTATGCGAGAAGTAAAGCCCAAAATCACTTTTAAATCGTTTTTAAAGCCTAATTTCACTATGCCTATTATTTTAACACCTCAATAGGCCAAAATAATTTCTATAAATAAATAATATCTCAAATACAATTATTTTATAAAATAAAATAATCAACTAAAACAATCATATTTCGAATATAAATATTCTATAAACAACATAAATAAATACTAATAGTACCAACATAGTATAAAAATACGGTTTAATTTCATTTAGACATATTTGATAACTCAAACACACGTAAATATATAAAATCGATTAGATTACTAAATATTATTAAAATACATAATTACTAAGACGCACAATATATCACAAGAATTACTATTATATTCGCACATAAAGCAAAAACGTACTAATATGAAAATGGTGGTGTTACACCAATCATCAATATACTCAGTTAATGCTAGTTTCTAGGTGATTTAGTGAGCAATGTTAAAAACAATAAACAACAATTCATCAAGCATAGGGTTGTAAGCCATTTCAGAACACATAGTTTCCTAACTTCATTTTTCTAACACCAAATGCACATGCATTGTACCTATTTCAGAACAATCATCATGCAAATCATAAAATGATCAAAAGAAAACTATATATGGTCAAAGAACTAACTTGTGGTGCTGAAAGTACAAATGCAAGTGGAATGAGGTCTCTCTTCACTAAAACAACTCCCAAAATCCCCAAATTCGATTTCAGCTCCTAAATCCTCTCTTTGAACACTTCAATTGACAATGTAGCTTCTAGATGACCTAACTCAGCTATCAACACCAACATGGAAGCTCTAGAAACCCCAATCAAACTTCTACCCCAACATGCATCACTAGAACTTTGAAAGGCAGAAAATGGCGAGTGACCCAAATTCTGATTTCTTGGAGAGAAATTGGAACTAGGAAGACTTGAAATGAGTAGGAAAGCAGTTCATGTGGAAGTGAGATAGCTCAATGGTGGTGGTGAGGTTTCCATGGAACTTTCCCTTCTCTCCTTTTCACTCAAACTCGAGTTCTCTCTCTCTCTCTCTCTCTCTCTCTCTCTCTCTTTCTCAAAGTGAGACTTTTTGTGCATTTTGAAAAATGAAGAGTTATGAGAGTGTGTGAGTGTTTTTGTTCAGCTGAGAGAGTTTTAAATGAATGAGTGTTTGTTGTGTGAAAACCCTATTTTGCCCTTACCCTCTACTTCCCCGCTTAAGACTACATTTATTCAATCAAATCATATAATTATCAATCCAACCAACCAATGATTAATTAAATTAGTAAACAAGGTCATTAAAATTACTTACTAATCAAAGTAATTAAATCAATTACTTTGGGGTGTTACATTTCACCCCAACTTGAAAAAAATTTGTCCTCAAAAATTTGTCAAGTCTTACCATGTTGCTTCTTCGGGTGAAAATCCCAAGGTGTCCTCATGTCGTCCTCTAGTTCCCATGTTGCTTCTTCGGGTGAAAATCCATTCCAAGCTACTTTGACAATTAGAATCGTTCTTGTTCGGAGAGTCTTTTCACCACGCTCTATGATCTGGTTGGGATGAGGCTGAAAAGTAAGGTCTAAGCGAAGATCAACCGTCTCAAAACTCAACGGCTGACTAGGATCGGGAATATACTTCCAGAGTTGAGACACATGAAACACGTTGTGGAAATTTTACAAGGATGGCGGCAAGGCAATACAATACGCAACTGGTCCAATCCTCTCTATGATTTGGAAAGGTCTAATATATCGTGGAATGAGTGGCTCGTAGTGCCCTACCAATACCAATTGTAGGGGTAACTCTAAGAAATACATGATCACCCTCATCAAATTCCAAAGGTCTTCTCCGCTTGTCAGCACAACTTTTTTGACGACTCTGAGCTGCTTTCATTCTTTCCCTAATCTAATGAATTTTCTCTGTAGCTCTTGAACCAAATCTGGTCCCATTAATCGTCTCTCCCCAACATCCCACCAACAAAGTGGTGTCCGACACTTACGCCCATACAACACTACATACAGGGCCATCCCGATACTTGAGTGATAACTGTTGTTGTACGCAAACTCCACTAATGGAAGATGATTCTCCCATCTGCCTCCACTATCGAGCACACAGGCCCGAAGCATGTCCTCCAATGTCTGGATAGTTCTCTCAGTCTGACCATCAGTCTGCAGATGTTAGGTGGTACTAACATGGAGTTTAGACCCCAATGCTAAATTCAAAGCTCTCCAGAAGCGAGAAGTAAACTTAGGATCATGATCAGAAATTATACAAGTTGTGAGTCCATGTAATCTCACTATGTTCTTGTGGTATTCATTAGCTAGCTTGGAAATCTTATTGTTAGAATGAACCAGAATGAAGTGGGCTGACTGTACATTTTGGATTATAGCCCCTGATGTACCTGGTTCCTCAATGCCTTTGTTTTTGTGAGAAGGTCCCTTCTTAGAAGATGAAGAAGGATCAATGCCACTCAAATTCTTTCCAGAGCACATATACATATGCCAATGATAATCCGAACCAGGTGAATTAGACTCTAAAGGTTGTTTATCTATGTCGGTCCCATCGGGTGTGCCAAATTTTGTTATCAACCTTTAGATTTAGCCGAGGATCGACTAAGAATTTGAACTCTTGATTCCTTTCTTCAAACGATTTCACTAAGGAAGGAACTTTGTTCCTCGGTTATGAGTTCCCTAACTACTCCAGAGAGTGCTAGGTTAGGTGTGTGAGACGAGTAACTAGTTCTAAGATTATGTAAAGGCTATGCATAAAGGTAAATGGAAAGAAAAATGCTTGAAAATATGAGTTTGATTGATTGTTGTGTGTATTTACAATACTTACAAGTTGTTTATATATACACAAAGGCCTCTGTTAGCCAAGATCACGAGCCTTCAACAAACCATTGTTGGATCAACTAAGATCAACGTATAATAAAGCCTACACGCCCTAAAAAGTAGGAGACCTCTCCATAACACCCACTAGCACAAAAAGTGGGTAGAAAACCTCTGCTTCCTATTTGTTTGGCGCCTTAACCACTTCCTCTCAGCCGCTCCACGCCTCACTTTCCAACGTGCTTCGCTTACTTTCTCCCAAAGAAACTCCTTTGCCTCGACCTTGGTATCCTCAGATCCAAAATCCTTAGCAACTAATCCCTCATCTACAACCCTCTCAGCTGAGCTATTGCTCGGTTGGGTTGCTTAACCCCAGCAAGTATAGTCATCCTCTTAGCAGTTTTAGCATGCGGGTTGAGTTTGAACATTACGTTCAGACTCTTCCATAGATTCTTCTTAAAAGTAGCCTTCTTCACCTCCCTCAACAGGGATTTTAGCTTAGCTAATTCTCACAATAGATTGAAACTCATTAGAGCTGATGATCCCCGGCTGATGAGTACTCACCATTTTAGCCTTGGGTAGAATATACCCCTTCTTCTTATCAGTAGGCTTGCGTTATTGATCACAATCTTCTAAGGCTGCCAACATCTCTTGTGTGGTTGTTCTCTTAGAAGCAGTGTAAGAGTATAGAAGGAGTAGTAGAGAAACAAGCTATTTCATTGTCCTTTGGCTTCTGCCTTGCTAGAAATTGGGTCAAATCATCCCATGCAAACTTGGCTAAGTACTTTCCTCGGTTGAGGCTTCCTCGGCTAGGGTCTCGGCAATTTTTGGAGTTAACAATTACTAATTAATTGTGTTTGTTCATAATAGGACGGACTCTCAAATAAATTTACAGATTCTATATCTCAAAAATATTATTTAAGGAAGAAAAGGGCAAAAAAAGTGTAATTTGACCGATTTTATATCCCTAAATATTATTTAAGCGTGAAAAAATGAAGACCACATCTTCCTCATTAATTCAATTGTGTTAATTATAGTGCCAAATTTATCATCTTACCAAATAAAATTAGAATAATAGTATCAACAAATAAATTTTGATTGTGTAATCAAAAACTTAGAATATGAAAACAGAACTATATATATTGTGTATCGATTTATTTCCACATATAATATATAATATTTTTTATTTTTTAACTCGCTGCGAACGAGGCAAATCTGTGTCTTCTTTTTATATTTACACATAGAACTTGACGTGCATAAAGCTGATGATGTGTCTTCTTTCTATCTTAGTGGTAAGACCTTAGCCTTTTATTCTCAAGGTGCCGAGTTCAAATCACCTCGGGGACTATTGTAAAATGACCATTAATGCCACTTTGATTAATAAAATTCCCCCCTTTCCCATATATATATAGATAGATATCGATTCCTTATTAATTCAACTGTGTTAATTATACTTCGATAAATTTATTATCTTACCAAATAAAATTAGGATAATATATAGTATCAACAAATTAACACCGATTGTGTAATCAAAAACATAGAATGTGAACCAACATGATGTGGCACAAGTGATAGGTACTTGCAGTGGAGGACCCAGGACCCTGGGTAGGGGGGCGCAAAATTTTCAAACACACAGTGCTAAAAATGTAAAAACAATAAGACTTTAACAGGTTCACAACTTGTGTTGCACTAGACCAACACAAAGTAAATAGCACTAACAAGTTCCTAAATACAAATTAAATAGCACTAAAAGAATCAACATATTCACAATATACAGAACAAATTCAAATTAAATAAACTAACATACCTAAAATAAACAAAATAGCACTAATACAAAATAGAAATTAATTAAATAGCACTAACACAAATTACCAATTAAATAGCACTAATTTTATTTTTTCAGGGGGTTCACTTGAACCCTCCTCTCAAATGTATGTAGGTCCTCCATTGGGTACTTGGGTCCCTTAACCAATTGGTCATCGGTTCGATCCCTGGCCGGTGCGTATGGAAAAACATTTGTTGAGAGAGGTCAACCCCTTAAATGGCCATCTCAGATACCACTAGTGCAAAAAAGGGATTTAAAGTCAGGCGAAAAGGGGATTTAAAGTCAGGCGCCAGCTTGACTTTTATTAAGTCGACTTTGTATGTCAGGAGTTTTAATGTCAAGCGATTGCCTGACTTCATAAGTATGATTTAAAGTCAAACATTTATTATTGTCTGACTTCGTAAGTATGATTTAAAGTCAAGCATTTGTTATTGCCTGACTTCGTAAGTATGATTTAAAGTCAAGCATTTATTATTGCCAGACTTCGTAAGTATGATTTAAAGTCAAGCATTTGTTATTGCCTGACTTCGTAAGTCAGTTTTAAAGTCAAGCATTAATGCGCCTGACTTTAAAAGTTTTTTTTTCTTTTTCAAATTTTGGTTTAATCTCCCTGCATACACCCTGCTTATACGAATTTTGGTCATTCTCCCAGCAAAACCAGCAAATAGAATTCTACACTTAAATTCATCACATCCAAAGCTAAAATTCATCGCTTTAAGTAGAATTCTACACTTTAAGTACAAAATACATCCAAAGCTAAATTACATTAAAATGTAAGTTATCATTTTGACAGTAACGTTATAAGGATGCAAACTACACCACTTATCAACTACTCTAGAATTAGAAATAGATTAGCATCAACCTTGAGAATAGCACACAATTGCAAACCTTCATTCGTAAATAATCAGAATTGTGTCATACCATACATATTGTCATATTCAGAATTGCAACAAACACATATTGTCATATTGAGAATTACATACATTGAAGGCTTTTCACATGAACTACCAAACACATCTTTCCCATTTGCACTTCCTAAGTTCCCACACCATATATGTGTGTCATTCACATGATACCCACAACATATCTTCATTGGATCCACAAATCCTGAAAATAAGATTAAGAAGAATAGTTTATAGACATGACATGAGAATAAAAGAGTAAAGGTACAAAGTGCTTCTTTGACTGATTCATGATGTCAATAATGAACATGTATGTTACCTTCTTTGTTGGTATTGCTGATTAGTCCATATTTTGCAGCATAGGCATCCACATAAGTAATTGCAGTCTCTCTGGGAGTTCTGTCCTGAGCTTGACAACTCTGTCCTTAAGCTGCTTATTGAATTCAACAGCCATCACATTTTGATCATTGACACATCCATACTTGTCAAAATAGCCAACTGGTACATTGTGCTTATAAAGTAGGTTCACTGGCAGGCACCCAATTGGGCCAGTATTGTGTATCCAGAATGTCTTTCCTCCTTGTTCGTATATATTCTGCAATGTAGTTTACCAGTCAAATTTCAGACTCATTCCAATTGTTCATTAATGTAGTTGTTATTCACAATATTTTCAATTCTAACAAATAATTATTTAATAATGCCACGACATAATGTCGTGAACTCTGTAGCATTTAAAAATGAAATAACAAGTTACAAACCTTGCTAAAACAGGTCTGGGAGCAAATCTGTCATCAGGATCACTGTGATATACAGAGTTACATCAAAGTTATTTACACAAAACAAAGTCAGATTTAAGAATAAAAGACATTAGCAACTTGTTTCCAATCAAAACATGCAACTTCTATCCGATACCTGCAGCAGAGCTTTATAGGGCAAAATGATCCTTGAGAATTAAGCAGGAGATCTACAACACTAGCTGTTGAGGAAGCTGCTGCTAGTGTAAGTGTTGATAATACCTACAGAAAATAAAATGGAGTTACTAACAAATGGTTCCCTGTACCTATCTAATAAACTGATAGCAAATTAGCACTTAGATCAGAATTACATACCCAATCCCCAACAACTATAATCAGCAGTATTCTTGGTTGACGAATGGGGAATTTGACCAGTACAGAGTATCCATCTACTATTGCCAATGTGAAACTCCAAGGAATTACCAAACCCATAAGTGTCACCAAATAGCTAGTACATGGATAATGAACACAAAAATTAACCACTTAGTTAACAGAAAAATCAACAAATTCACTTATATGATTGATGTTTGCTTTAGCTCCTATCTTTTTGTATTATGTGATGCAAGTAATAGAAGCAGAAGGGAGAAATATATCCTAAACTTAGAGTAACATATATAAGATTAGAATAAGAAATTAAGAGGAAAAATAATACGGGCCGAGTAACATATTCATTCTAAATGTACTCATTTGTTTCTTCTTTATTTACCTGTCCAGGACAAGACATCCGACATCCGAGTATAGTATTTTGTATTGTGTCTGCACTGACTGTATGGCCCCGAATATTATATGCAGCCTGTAAAGAACAGGACATTCAGAAAGTCAGCAAAAGCACAAAGGCTTAAGAGTTTAATCCTTAAATGGACTAAGAAAACTACCACTCTTAGTTTTTACCTTCAACAGAAGAAATGTTCTTTTCACATTGTTTTGGGGAATTCCATAAGCTAAAAATGCCACTGTTAAGGATTATATATCATTACTTTATTCTTCAACAAGTAAAAGGTCATGGATGAACTATAAGCTAGACTCACAATCTTTCAAGTTTGGTCCAGTTCCCAATGAAACTAGGGATCTTCCCAGATATACTGCTCCCATCTATCCTACTGCAGAAAATGCAAAGTGATTTCAGAATTTAACAAATACATAAAATGAAAACTGAGGAGAAAATTTGTATCATATCATATCACTTACAATTGAGTGATATTCTTCAGATTGCCTAATCCTTCTGGTATTGTCCCCGTAAAATTATTTGCAGAAAGCAATCTGCAGACTCATTCACAATATGCAGAAGTAGTTGGGTATGGTTTGGAAAAGCAATATGAAATCATAGATATTTTATGCATCTAATACGGAAAATTAATGATTCAAGAGGATTATATACATATATATATATATATATGTGTGTGTGTGTGTGTGTGTGTGTGTGTGTGTGTGTACATCAAATGAAAATAAATAAAAAGAAACAAGTCATACAATCTCTGCAATTTGCTCAAATTTCCAAGGCTGGGAGAAAGAGGTCCTTCAAGTTGATTATCTTCAAAGTTCCTGCAAAAATGGATTGCAAATAAATTAATTTTTTTCTCCTCAAATGTCAATCAATGTGACATCATATTTTTATCAATAACTTACAGTTCTTGCAGGGTGGCAATATCACCAATTTCTGAGGGAATTGAACCACTAAGTCGATTCCCTAAAAGTGACCTGAGGGAGCCATCATCATCATCCACAACCTCACACAGAACTGCCACGGGATCCAAACCAGCAAGTACTGCCAGGTCAACTGTTGATATTTCAGCATATCTATAATTTTTTATGCATGTGTGTGTACTATAAAAACTCTATAATTCACAATGGTTCTAATTTGTTCATGAGAAAAACAATTGTTGATATTTTAACATATCTATAATTTGTTATGCATGTGTGTGTACTATAAAAACAAGCATTGATTTTTTTTCCACAATGGTTGAGATGTCTTGCTCTATTCTTTAAAGTGAATTATTTATTATTCACTTAACAAGAACACTAGTAAACAACATAACATGAATGCATGCGTATTTCTCACTTTATATATTAGTTCTTGCAATTATGTGATAATTTTCCACAGGTTTTTCCGGTTCATCAAAAAATTTATCCATTTCCTCAAGTACCTAAATTAACAAGAGAAATAGAAAACCTAATGAGTGAATGGATAAGCCAGTGCTCTTTCTCTTCTCATAGCAGCCTCATACATGCTAAGTAATTTGGCATCAATTTGTTCTTTTGGTTGTAGGCTATGATCCCATTCCTCCTCAATCTATCACATGACAATTTAGAACAAGTTGAAAGCATTCCAAACAAAATATGTTAAAAGAACAAATAAACACTGGCTCAATGTCAAGCAATTAGTATTTCAAAAAAATTAAAGAAATGTAACTCAGACCCGCGTGCTCTCAAGCTCCCTTGCATGCTTCTGTAAGAGTTGTTCCTGCAGGGCCTGATTCTCCTCTAACATTCTCATCCTCCTAGAACGAATCTGAGATTGCACGCGAGCTAACGTCTGCATTGAGCGCAAGGTAGTCATGGCTTGGCGTTTTGCAATGGGGCCTTCCATCAATGATTTCAACCTGACCAGCCCTCTTAATGCCCGCAATGCTCGTCTTGCCTACATTAGTTCAAAAGAACGTTTTGTTTGTAGTAAAATCTAAGACAAATTGAATGTTGCATCAAATGAATTGTGAAAAAGAGGGAGTACTAGGAAGTAGGAACTTAACGATGAACAGAGTAATGTTTATAGGTTTAATTGAAGAAATTGCAACACATATTACCAAGTATCCCCGAAAAGCGGCTTGAATCTTGATTACTGCGACTTCATCCGTTGATTTACCAGCGAATCGAGTATTTATGGCAGCTTTACCTCTGACAGCTGTTGTCTGAACAACAGAAGGAACGGGTTCCTTAAAATCCATGGAAGTTGCAACTTTAGCAACATGATGGTGATTGTTTTGACTGTCAATATCAGTTAATTTAATCTGTTCTGGTGGAGGCACAGGTGGTGCATTATCAGTTCCTAAGTTGGATTCTGAAGTTAGCAATTTTTGTTTCCCAAACCATTTCTTCTTTGATTTACTTGATTTCTGCAACAATAAAAAAAACAGTTAGTAAAAGCTTACAAAACGAAACATCTCAAATTTTAGCTACATTGAAAATAAATATTATCCAAAGTTGATCTTTCCTCACCTTTGAGTCAAGACTGAATGCTTTCTCCACAGTAGAAAACCAACTTCCCTTCTTCCCCATTATCTTGGCATTCCTTAATTTGATCCTCTACATCCACAAAAGAAAAAGGAAAGTTTTGAAGATCTGAAACCTCACAATCCAAAATAATTTATTTCTATCTAAAAAATCTAATGAAGTTAGCTAATAATTTACTCATGAATAGAGTAATGTTCCTCACCGTAACAGTAGGAGCAGCACAAATAGCACCGTAGAGTTTGCAAATCCTTCATCAAATCATACCTTTTCTTTGTTAAGAAACTAACAAATCCGAAATCTTCCAACTCCATCTCCTCGCATCCCATCGCCTTCCGTGACGCCGTGAACATGCAGTTCTCTACCTCGCCGCCATGAGAAGGACGGAAGACGACAAATCTGAGATCTGACGACGTCGGTGACGAGGAGGACGAGTGAGAACGGCATGAGAACGACGACGGTGAGAACGGCGTGAGAACGTCGACGGTGAGAACAGCGACGGAACGGTGACGGTGAGAACGGCGTGAGGGAGAGGAAACAGAGGGAAGAATGCAGAGTGTTCTGATAGTGTTCTCAGAGTGAGAGATCGTGTTCTGAGAATGAGAGATTGTGTTCTGAGAGTGAGAGAGGAGTGAGAATGCTAGGGTTCACGTACGTTTTGTGAATGAAGGGTGAAATTCTTTTTTTCTATTTTAGTACTTTAGAAGTCAGGCGTGTATGCACTTGACTTTAAAACGTTACCTCTTAATTACAAGTTTGCCACCGTGTCTACTTATGTAGTCAGGCGCCTGATAGCATGACTTTAAAAGTCTAATTTTTTTCCTGTTTTTTCACTTTAGAAGTCAGGCGTGTATTCGCTTGACTTTAAAACTCGCGCGCCAGATAAAGTTTTGCCTCTTAATTACAAGTTTGCCACCATGTCTACTTATGTAGTCAGGCATCTGAGCACCTGACTTTAAATGTCTAATTCTATTCCCATTTTTGCACTAGTGTACCTCGAAGGACTAGTCTCCACAGTCGCCGTGGAGGATATTTTGGTTTACCAAAAAAACTTAGCATATGAAAACAGTAATATATTTATTCTGCATCGATTTATTTCCATATATAATATTTTTTATTTTTATTTTTTAGGAGGATTCACACAAGGCAAATATAGGTGATGACATGTATAAAACATATGAGCTTCTTTTTAGATTTACACATAGAACTTGCTGCTGAGGGAAGGTTCATGATTACATATAGTATAGATATAGATAGATAAATAGAGATATAGATATAGATTCTTCATTAATTCAATTATGTTAATTATACTACCATAAATTTACTAGTCTGAAAAGATTTATTTATCTAGTTTTTGAGAGACTATTAATTTGACCACTATTAATAATTATTAATTAATATAAAGAGAAAGTATGTTAGAACAATTTACAAAAATGGAAAATTACATTAATACGCATCTTAAAAGAAAATAAATTGTTTTTTGACATTGAAATCTAGTGGCAATACTATGTCAAATCCCTTCTAATTTTCTATTTAAACCACCACCCCCACCACCACCACCACCACAACACCATTACTCCCTTCACAATCATTATTGCTACCGTCAAACTTCCCCTGTTTTGATTTTACTCTACTCAAATATGCAAGGGTTAATCACTTATCTTTTTATTCTTGGTTTTGTTTTACCTAGTTTATGTCTGAGCCGAAATGTCAGAACTCAAAATGATTTATTTAATGTGATGCAATATGGCGCACGTGGGGATGGCAACTCTGATGATTCACAAGTATTTTTTTTTGTTTTTTCTTTATAATTTTCATATCTATACTTAATGATAACCTTTGCTCTTCTATTCACATGGAAGCTGATATGATTTTGATTGATTCGATCTGGCTAATTAATCATTCACCCATTAACAAGTTTTTTAACTATATTTTGAATTACAGGCATTTTTAGAAGCATGGAATAGTGCATGTGGAGCAGAAGGGATTATAACTACACTAGTTATACCACCAAAACAATCATTCGTGGTGACACAGTTAATATTAGATGGTAAAACTTGCAAGGCAAAAAGTATACACATTCAGGTATAGGAGTATAAATGTAACTAATATCCAACATAAATTCAAATTGCTATTAATTTTTTTTGTGGGATATTTTTAAAGTTTTTATATTGAAATATTATTTTTAATCACTTTTTTTTAATTTTTTTAATCAATGTTAAATTTCTTGACTTAACATTTAGAATAATAAAGTACATGTTAATTTCCTGTTAGATGATATTTTATTACTAATTAAATAGTTTTTAATTTATTTCAATGTTAAAAACATAAAGTTCCAAATTTTTTTAGATTATATCGTAAAGAATAAATAATAAACTCCATGTGATCTTCTCCAATTTTCAATTTGTTAAACATCGTGCAAAATTTGTAGCTAAATAAATAATATGAATCATTAATATAATTCTAATGATAATGATTAACATTATTATTTTTTTCACTTCAATGTGTATATATTTTTCTAAAATGTAAATATTAGCGGCATTTTAAAACTATAATATTTTTTGCAGCTTCAAGGGCAAATAATTGCACCTTCTAAGGACAAATGGAAAACTGGACAACGTTGGATCACGATCCAACATGTAAATAGACTCACAATTGATGGAAACGGAGGAATTGATGGTGATGGTTCTACTTGGTGGCAATGCCCAAAGTGTCAACGACCCGTGGTATAAAGATTATTCTTTGTGATCATTTATTTATTTGTTTCAGTCTATGGAGTATTTGTGGCATATCATTTTTCATCCATGTTGTGCAGGCCTTGTTTTTCCTCTCCTGCAATGATCTTACTGTTAGAAACCTAAGAATCACTAATACCCCAAAAGCTCATATCTCCATAGATGGTTGTAAGGGTGCAACATTCTCTAATATAAACATTAATTCTCCTCATGATAGCCCTAACACCGATGGCTTTCACATATCTGATTCCAATAATATCTTGATAGAAGATTCCAACATAAAAGCTGGTAATCAAAATTTATTTTATCTTATGAAATTTTAACTTTTAGTATTTTAAAATTATTATTATTATGCTCAATTTTAATTTGAGTTATCACTTATGTATATAGGTGATGATTGTATTGCCATCAACGGTGGCTCCTCTTACATCAATGTTACTCGGGTTGCTTGTGGACCAGGTCATGGGATAAGGTATACAAAAATTGTTTTTACTCCTTTGGAAACATGACACACTCGCAAATATAGTTCTCATCATAAGTTTGACGATAAGTGCTAGCAACACTCTCTCAAATGCTCACATTATGATTGGTTAAAATTCATATGATCCTACTAAATTAATGGGTCCCAATTCCAAAGTAGTGAGACCCACATGAATATTAACCAATCATAGAGTGAGTATTGAAGAGAGTGTCTAAAAAAGTGTTGCTAGCATTTCTCTAGTTTGATATATTATCATGAGTTAAAAATGATATCCGATAGTAAACTGTTTCTTACTTTAATTAAAAATATAAAAAAAAATTATCTTTTTATTCATCTATTTTTAACTTAGATTTCTGATGTGGCCTCTCTTTTATTTTTTACTGTACTAGAATAATCTTTTTATTTTTTTGTTTTGAATTGGTTCCTTATTTTATAAAAGTTCTGCAATGCAGTTATTTTTTTACAAGATAAATTAACATATGAAAAAAATATCACATTTGTATAGTTCTGTAACATAAATGTCCCTAAAAAACAAAATAATAAAAGAGGAAACACGTTCTTGGGAGTACATGGGGTACTCCAACCTGATACAAAAGAACTACACAGCTTCGAGGCAAGTTAAAGGACGGATACACCAATCAGAATACATATAGCTTGTCTCCCTATCCCTACCCCTTCTAGATACAAACCAATCCCGAGAGGTGAACTTAGTTTGGTGAACAACTGAGTTAATGTCGCAAGAAGGTCAGTTAGCGAGTTAAGAGACATAACGGAGTTTCAAGAAGGATGTTCAGAGTTCAAATTGTAAAAACTAACATTCCTCCACCCCCTAATTAATTATTAACTACTAACATTTTCCTATAAAAAAAACAACTGAGTTAATATCTACTACTTAGCTTTTCTAATATTTATCTTTCACAAAACTCATCAAAATAATATATGAATGATTCAGCGTTGGTAGCCTCGGTAGAAATCAAGCTCATGATATTGTTGAAGAAGTTTATGTAACAAATTGCAGCTTCATCGAGACTACAAATGGAGCAAGAATCAAAACAGTTCCGGTGAGTAGCTACTATATATATATATAGCTGTGTGTGTAAGAACAGTTGGTAATTATGAGAAATAAGAACATTTAATTATAACCGTCGGATTATAACTAATGGCTCTAATTTTGTATTAATTACAAGATCTCATATGATTCTTTCCTTTTTAATTAAAGATTACAAAAGATATTGTAATTAATGAAAGAATTAGAGCCATTAATTAATTTTATAACTCAATGTTCTCATTTCTCGTGATAAGAAAGTGTTCTCACCCGAGTCGTCTCCAAATATATATATATATATATATATATATATATATATATATATATATATATATATATATATATATAGATAGATGACTCAGGTGAGAATTTTCACTTGGTTATTGTGAGAACATGAGAACATTTAAGGATAACAGTTAGATTAAAATTAATGGTTTAGATTAAGTCATTAATTACAAGATCTTTCGTGATCTTTAATTAAAAAGGAAACAATCGTACGAGATCTTGTAATTAATGACATATCTAAATCGTTAATTTTAATCTG
Organism: Astragalus membranaceus; assembly: GCA_039519185.1. NCBI lineage: Eukaryota > Viridiplantae > Streptophyta > Magnoliopsida > Fabales > Fabaceae > Astragalus > Astragalus membranaceus. The sequence goes on along the minus strand of CM076848.1, from coordinate 110,920,191 downwards.
ACGGTTGTCGTTTAATGTTCTCATATTCTCACACTAACCATGTGTTCTCAGCCGAGTCGTTCCATATATATATATATATATATATATATATATAATATGCTCGGATTTGACCATTGATCTTTAAGTTCATTCAAACTCCAGATTCCAACTTTTTGCAGGGTGGATCAGGTTATGCTAGGAGGATTACTTTTGAACAAATCCAACTAATAAATGTTAAGAACCCAATAATTATAAACCAAAACTACAATCCGGTACACATTTGATTCTCCATTATTTATATTTCAACTGTGTTTTTCTGTTTCACACACACACACACACATATCACAATAACATGTGTTTAATCAACTTTGTGAAAAATATTAGGCGAATTCAGAAGTGCAAGTGAGTGAGGTGACATATCAGGGGTTTAATGGAACTTCTATAAGTGACATAGCTATTAATTTAGATTGCGGCTCGGCGGGTTGCTTCAATATTAAATTGGATCAAATTAACATTGCCTCATCTCAACCGGGAAGGCAGACCGGTGCTTTTTGCAGAAATGTCCATGGAATAGTTCAATCCACTATTCCATTTGTTTCTTGTATCACTAATGTGTAATGATCAAATGCCCTATGTGAACATTATGCCAAAAGTGTATCTCGAATAAAATACCAATGTGATATGAAAACTTTTTACTTCTATTGTCAAATTTTCAACTAGCCGAGGATTGGCTAAGGATTATGACCTTGTGAGTCCTTTTTTCAATTAATTACCCTGAGGAAGGAACTTTATTTCTCAACTATGAGTTCCTTAACTACTCTAAAGAGCGTTAGAATTAGGTGTGAGAAATGACTAAACTAGTCTAGGATTATTCTTAGGCAATTCTTAAAGTAAATGGAAAGTAAAAATTCTTGAAAATAGATGTTTGATTGATTGTCGTGTGTCTAAAATATTTACGAGACACACACACACACACACACACACACACACACACACACACACACACACACACACACACACACACACACACACACACACACATATATACAAAGGTCTCTCTCTGCCACAATCACTAGCCTAGAGCTGACCACGATCACAAAAACAATTAGATCAGCTAATGCTAACTCACAATGAAAAATCACGCGCCCTAAAACTTATATAAAAACCAACCCACAACGCCCACTAGCACATTTAGTGGAAAATAACCACTAGGTGGAAAATAACCACATTTAGTGGAAAATAACTACTAACATTTTCCTATCAAAAAAACAACTGAGTTAATATCTACTACTTAGCTTTGCTAATATTTATCTTTCACAAAACTCATCAAAATAATATATGAATGATTCAGCGTTGGTAGCCTCGGTAGAAATCAAGCTCATGATATTGTTGAAGAAGTTTATGTAACAAATTGCAGCTTCATCGAGACTACAAATGGAGCAAGAATCAAAACAGTTCCGGTGAGTAGCTACTATATATATATATATATATATATATATATATATATATATATATATATATATATATATATATATATATATATATAGCTGTGTGTGTAAGAACAGTTGGTAATTATGAGAAATAAGAACATTTAATTTTAACTGTCGGATTATAACTAATGGCTCTAATTTTGTATTAATTACAAGATCTCATATGATTCTTTCCTTTTTAATTAAAGATTACAAAAGATATTATAATTAATGACAGAATTAGAGCCCTAAAACTTATATAAAAACCAACCCACTATCCCTTCATTAAATGCGCCTAAACACGTTCTCTTCAACTACTCCATGTCTTGACTTGCAATACTCAACGCATTTTCCACGTTCTTCCTTCGCTTGCTCCCAAAACAACTCCCTTGCATCAGCAGTAGTACCCTCAGCGAAGTGAATTTCATCACAATTTATAATCCTCTAGAAAATCCGAACTCACCATCTTAGCCCTAGGCAAAACATACCCTTTCTTCTTCTTAGAAGGCTCATCTCATCAATCACGATTTGCTGAGGCTACCAACAATTCATTAGTGGCTGCATATATACTTAAAAACAAAAATGAGAATATAGGAGATGTAAAACGAACATAGGATACTATCTATCCCCTTGGCTTTTGCTTCATGAGAATTTAAGACAAATTAGCTTACGTAAACTCGGATGAGTACTTACCTCGGCTGAGGCCTCCCTCAGCTAGAGACCCTACAATTCTTGGTGTTAACATTTTCACTTATATGTAATTTGTCATTTCCAATCCAAATTTATTATTGTTTGAGTTCCTTCGATTTACACAATCTCGCAACCGTCTATCTAGATTGTTGAATTAAGATCAAAGGACCCATGTTTCGATTTTGTAGTTTGGACCCAATATCCCAAAATTGAAGTGTGGTTATAAGATCGATTTTCAAATAGTTTTTACACTTTATTGTCGTCAACACTCAAGATATTTGTATAGAATCATTTTTCATGTCATCAGAAATTTGATAACCATCTTAATAATTTTGCATGTGATGAGAAAATTTAAGCAAGCACATTCAAATACCGAGATAAGACGCATTTGGTAGAATGTTAATTTATGTGTGGTATGTGTCCTTTTAAGATGGTTGTACACCTTTTTTCTAAAGTAAATTAGGTGATCCTTTGTCTTAATAAATTGGGGCCAGGTCAACATATTTGTTTTTGGTTGAAAAGGTAAGTTCGTGTGGGCTATGGCTTGTGATACTAAGCAATTTGCTTAGTAATAGTTATTAAATTATTACTAGCCATTAGATTTACTAAATTTCAATGAAATTCAATATAATGGCTAGTATTTAATAAGGGTATTTGTGTCACAGTAATTTTTTTGTTTTATTTACATTAAATAATTTAATTCAATTTAACATTAAATGTGCCACTTTTTTAGGGACAGTTACAAAACAAATCACATTGTTTTCCACAATATTCTCTTCCTCGATTTTCTCTCTCAAATTCCTCTTTCTTTTACGCTCATCTTCCTTATTGTTTCATTTTTTTTCTTTCACGATCTTCTTCTTCTTCAAGCTCTTTAATATCGATTCCACACTCTCATTCGCACGACAATACATCACGCAAAGAAAGTCTCAAAAACGCACTCACGCAAAGAAATAGAACGCCCACAGTTGTTGCCAAAACCGACACCATTGATCCACGCCATTGAAGCACGCTCTTCCTTTACGCCATTGATCCACGCCATTGAAACACATTATCATGGATACCGAAAAATAGTGTAGTGCAATAATAACCATAGAAATAGTTTAGATTGATTATTATTGTACTAACCAAACAATTGAAAGGTATGGTTAGGAGAATAATAACCATAGGAATAGTTTAGAGTGGTTATTATTGTACTAACCAAACTATTATTGTACTTTGGTTAGGTCATCATGGAAACCACCGTCACCATGACACCTAACAATATCATCACTTCATATCATCACTTCGTTCTCCTCCCTCACGCGTTCTCCTCCCTCTCCCTCTATGATTCCCTCACGCCGTTCACGCCGGCCCCCTCCCTCACGCCGGCTCCACCGTTCGTTCTCCTCCCTCACGCCGGCCTCTTTCCCTGCGACGACCCTGCGACGGCCCTGCGACAACCACCGCTATAGAAACTTCACAGCGATGGAAACCACTGACTGTCGTTCTCCTCTCAGTCGCCTCTCCTCTCTCTTCTTCTTAAAGGGTAAGTGGTTTTCTTCTAATCTACTTCTCTTTGACTGAAATCCCCAAATATTTTGATCCGCAATCTCTAAATTGCAAACCCTAGTTTTTTTGATTTGAACATGGGTCAAATCCAGTACTCCGAGAAGTATTTTGATGATGCTTATGAGGATAGGTATGCACTCCTTTTAATCGATTCGTTTATCTTCTCGGTGATTAACTGTGTTTTATGGATTTATAATTTTGTTTCAATTTATTGTTCAGGCATGTTGTTCAGCCTCCAGAAGTCGCAAAATTGTTTCCCAAGAATCGGCTTCTCTCCGAGGTACGTAATAACCGCCTTTTCTTTTCAATTTGCTATTGTAAACTGATTCATTCATATTCTTTGTTTGTTTTGCGTGTAATTGATAAGTATTTTGTGATTTTTTTCCCTTTTGTTTTGTAAACCCTATGAGTTCTGTTCAAGATTTCTGGGAATTATGATTAGCTCGTACAATATACTCTTTTTTGTTGATTGATAACTGAATGTTATTTAATCAAGGAAGTCTTTTCCTTTATTTTTATTTTTATTTTCAAATTGGCAACAGTTGAAGTATGGATTTCGAAGATTCTGCTTTTATTTCATGTTGTTTGTTATCTGTAGCAGGATGAGAACTCGAAGGATTGTTTGTTTTTGTTGCTATTATCATTATAAATAAGTTGATCTTTTCTCTATAGTCTTCAATTTAGTGGGAAGTTGAAGCAACATGACTTTAGGGTTGTGTTATGTGTGTTTTTTCAGTATTGCTTCTATTTTGTAGTTTTTGTGCGGACAATGGGCAATATTGCTTCTCTTGGCTGTGCGGACAATGGGCTGCATTCGCGTTGATAAAATTACTGAGTATCTATGTGATCCCCTTCAAAGATGCCTAAAGGTATGCACATAGTGCTTTATCATTGCATGTGTCTATTATTATAAGTTTGAAATTCCACTGTTTTGATTTCTTTGTGTTAATTACAGTGACATGTTTATTTGGCCTACCTATTTGTAACCTTCCCTTGTGTTTGATATATTTTGACAGGATGATGACCCGTATGTTCGCAAGACAGCAGCCATTTGTGTTGCAAAGCTTTACGATATAAATGCAGAGTTAGTTGAGGGTAGGGTTTTTTGGAATCACTGAAGGATTTGATATCTGATAATAATCTAATTAGGGGGTTGGCCATGGCACATATGGTGAAGTTGCTACCTTGCAACAAGGTCGTGGTTCTAGGCATGACTCAGCCTCTTTACTCATAGGAGTGGGGCTGGGCCGTCCATACTAAATACTTTCAATCAGGTTTGTTTTGCTGCATTTTGGTTCGTAGCACTGGCTTATGTAGGATTGTCGGAATAAATAGGAAATTGAGGGTAGTATCTTCGGTGCTATACTGCTATTGATCTTAAGGTGTAGTGGTCCCCTGGTTATTAGGCTATGGGCAAGGGAGGGTAGTGTCTTTGGCCCCTGGATCCTTGTTTGTTTTGGGCAGTTATGTGTGGAGATTAATTTGTTTCTAGGCCTTGTGTAAGAGCCTTTATATTGCCTTGGCACTACTTGTTCTAAGTGCAATCACTTGATCTTCTTTATCCTTCTGAAACAACCATGCATAATTGGTTCACATTGAAAACCATCATAATTTCCTGATTTGGTCATTCCATCAAGAAGTTGTTGTAGTATCCTTGATAATTTTTTGTTTAGGTGGCTTATTGGTTTGTTAATTTGTTGTGTTTGCTTGAGTGATTGGTGGGTTTGTTAATTTGTTATGGCCTATGGGTTTGTTAACAAGGCTCAAATTTGTTGTGCTTGTTGTGTTTGTTTGTCCATCATTGTTTAGGCTAAAGATGTTGGAAAATTTGAAGTAAGAAAATTCATTTCTTATTAATGCAGGTCCAGGGAATGGAGTTTTTCACTTCGAGCCTATCGAGCTCTTCAAGTTCGTTAACACAGGTAAACTGATTATAGGAACAGTTCCTGGTGTACTGGTAGAATGTATTAGGATAGGACTACTATAAAAGGTGATTCTTTCTTCTTTGGCCTTCTCATTCAGTCTCGTTCATTAACTACTATGATCAACATTTGTTTTTTCTCTGTTCAAATACATATGCTTGATTAAATGCTACTCTATTTTGTCCTGACTCATTAATGAAGCTTGATGTAGTTTCCTTGTAATTCATGTAGGTTTACAATATGTCACACACCAAAATGCAGGACTGGAAATTTGACTGATATTCAAGCCATGCAATTTTAGCTTCAGTTGCTTCCGAGTTATAGAGGAAGGAAATATAGGAATGTACAGCTACCATGCTAGGAAATTGGATATATTTGAACTGTCTCTTTATTACCTTATGAAGTTTGTTTTCAGGTATTGATCATATATTTGTAAAAATGGTTGACTGGTTTATGGAATGTGTTCAGATGATGGTAGTTTGCTGGTTAGAAATGTCATAGTTAATTTAGTTATCTCCCTTATATCGAAATTATGTTTATGGTGCTATGGCTTATCATTAGTTCATTTAATAGACTTATTTGATAATTTGTATTATGTTCTTAGGTTGTGATTGGAATGGATGTTGCAGCTTCTGAATTCTACGTGTTGGTCAGCTATCTATTATTTGTCTTGTACTACGTCTTGGGAACCAAATATATGATTTGCTGGTGATATTCATGTCGATGAATATTTGAATTTGATTATTATTTATGATTTATTTGGAAATTACTGTTTGACAATCCAGGACAACGACGACTCACAGATAATCTCAGGGGAAGCCTTTAACAAATCTGGCTTTATACTAATGCTTAACTTACTCTTAAGTAGAATTCTTTAACCTTTAACTGGCACATGAACTTTTACATTTGAAAACATCTTTGTTCTTTTTAGTGCATAAGCTACTTGCATGCATGATCTAAATCAGCATTTTTTCTGCACAGGTTGCTGTATCTACCAACAAGGAAGTTGATGCTCATATCCCCAACTATCCAAGCTTACCTCCCCAACTTGTTTGTCAACTTCATAATTTGACTATGCATGTAAGGCTTGTTTATTCATTTGTTTATTCCTTTACAGTAATAAGGCTTGTTTATTTAGGTTTCCTTGTTTCAAAGTCTAAAAGTCTCCATTATACTGATTCCAACCCTCTTTTTCTTTAATCATTTGCTCATTTCTGGTTGATTCAGGCAGACACTGAGACAGATGAAGTGTATGCACAAATGACTTTGCAACCTCTGAATCCTGTATGATTCTTTTTCTTGACTTCTTGATAAAAAAATATTCCTTTCTTAATGAACTTGAATCAGTTTCTGTTCTCTGATCCTATGATTGGAATTTTCATATTAATTAGTAATTAGAACGATTTAATTTTTGGTCTTATAATGTTACAAGTATGATTTTTAATTTTGTAAGTTTAAGAGTCATTTTGTCAATTAATGCATCTAGGTTGTCGATGATGAACACTGTCTTCTTCTTTCTTGTAAACTGATAATGATATATGACATGACCTGAGGTATTTTGGTGAGGGGTACTAGGAGATGTATACAGAAGTGGGTTTTGATTTTTTTTGTTCATAGCTAATACTTATTTCCTTTTTAAATGCTCTACATTTTAATGTGTTTCTTTGTGTTTTGGCATTTTGCACAGGGATGGGAGGTGAAGCAAGAAAGTTGAGTAGGAAAGCTTGAGATTTATTAAAGGTATTATGTCACTAAACTAAATTCTCACTAAATCCCTTTTTCATTCATCTTCTTTTTTATGTTAGCACTTTAACTTATGACTAGGCCTCTGAGGAGAAAATAAACTATCATTTTTGGTATTAAATTTTTTTTTTTTCAAATTTGTTGTCTCCTTACCTTAAATTGCCTTGATGATTCTCATGATTCACAAATTCTCCATAACCTCTATTCATTAAGTTGCTACACTTCAACAAGGAAAAGACGATGTGTATTGTTTCATTATTTTGGGTCTGACTGTTTTGTTGTTATTGTGCTGTGTCTACCCCGCTTTCCTGTTATATTGGCGTTTTTATGGGGTTTTTTGTGGGTGCATATGTTGATCAACATCTTCTTTTAAACACGGCATTAGTACATTGACTTTGGTATGAATGTTTATGATTGATCAAATGGTCTGTAGTGGTTCTGGTATTGGGCTGAATTCTGATGTTGATTCATTTTCTACCAAGCCTAAAGGTTGGCTTTCATATATTTTCACAAAAATTCTTCTAGGGTGATTCTAAAAGTAATGACTTAAGATAGCATTGAAGCATGCAGTCAACTGGCTATTGTTTATTCTATGTCCAAATTTATGTGTTGAATGTTGCTGAATAAAGAGTAATCTTTTCATTTATGTACTTCCTATTGTCTTCCTTAGGTCGTCCAACTTCATCTGCCACTGCTCCACCAAAGGGTCTTGGAATGAAGCTTGGTAAATCTCAAAATACAAATCAATTTTTGGAATCATTGAAAGTTGGTGAGGTCATTCTTGAAGATGTTCAGATCAAATGATATCTTCCTAGATGTTTGTATGTTTTGCACATGGAACTTTGTTTTGCATCCCTCTAAATAGTTTACTGTTAATTACAATTTGATTCACCGGGGAAATTGTTGAAATTGGGATTGGAATATTGTTTTGATATATGAGTTCTAGTCACTTTGGGTTATGTTTCTAATTTGACTCTAAGACTTTGATTTATTCTAATTTTGTTAATAGGTGTACTTTGACTTTAGTGGTTTAATGTTTGTGCTTGGTGCTTGATCAAGTTATTATTTGCACATTGGCAACTGTTATGTGCTCCGATTATTTTAATGCAAGTCTTCTTTGAATATATTAAATAGTATTTTGGAGGTATAATTTAATTTTTATTTTATTTTTTTTTAAAATTTCCGACGGATTTGCGACGGCTTTGCGACGAAAAGTTGTTAGAGTTTGCGACGAGTTTGCCACGGCAATTTGTGACGGCTTTGCGACGGACAATTTGCGGCGGGGAGTTTCGTCGCAAAGCATTTGCGACGAGCTGTTTTGCCACGACTTTTCGTCCATCGCAAATGCCGTCGCAAACGCAAATTTGCCACGAAAAAAGGTCCATTTGCGACGGAAATTGCCGTCGCAAATGAGTGATTTTCTTGTAGTGTGAAATGTTTGGTTAGTGGAATAATAACCAGGAAAACACTGTACTTTGGTTAGGTGTCGTGGTGACGGTGGTCGCAAATTTGTGTGACGGCGTAGTCGACGGAGATGAAAACGTTTTTATTTTGTTTGAATGAAATGAGAAAGAGAGATGAAATGATGGTGAAGAGAGACGTTGTTTCACAAAAATAAGGAAAAAAATTACAATTAAAACGGTTCCAATATTTTAGGAATAAGCGCATATTTTAGGAATAGGCGCATGATTTTTGGGTTAGTCATTAATATAGATTCCTTGATTTTTTTTAGGCTTTTTTTTAATTAAAATAAAATTTACATCTATGACCCTTTAGTAATTTTAGTAACATAAGCCATACTCGTGGGTGTGTATAGCTTGAAGGACATGTTCCTTACGCTAGGTCGGTTTATTTATAAAAAAATTTATGATACTTTCCGAATTGGAGAGTGATTAATGATAAATTGGAGTGTATTTGGAGATAATATGGTTCACGTTTTTGAATGGGGGAAAGTATGTAGTGGAAATGGAGAGCTAACTTATTTTTTGTCCAAATAGAGAGTCCATAGATTCTTGGGCACGGGAGGTTGATTGTAGTAAGGGTTTATTGCTAAAATCATGTTACAACTATTTGGTAAATCTCTCTAGACCATGAAAAGATAATGATGACCTTGCTTGTGCCTTCAGAATTTTATGAATGTGCAATATTCCATCCAAAGTGTTTTCTTTCGCATGGAAACTCTTACAAAATAAGCTTTCTACGAGGGTGAAATTGTGGCATAAAAATATTAATGTGTTAGATCATAGAACTTTTGAAGTTTTTTGTTTTAATGTGATGGAATCCAACACTTTTCACTCAATGGTGGATTTGTCAGAGGAAAGAAGGTAAAAAAAAAGTGAGCTAATTTTAATCTAGTTAGCTGTAATTTGATCCAGTTGATTTGTGAGGAATAAAATCACCTTTAAAGTGGTCGCTAATTGCAATGAGGTCTTGGCCATATTAAAAGGTTATAGTGGTATTGGTTTATTTGATACAATAGGTACCTCTACACTCTCATTTTGAATAAATTCTTTTGGCCAAGAAAAAACATATTCCCCATATGATATACTTCTATGCTAAATTACAAATGCCGTACATTGTAGCTAGTAATTAATCACGTGGTTACATTATCTATATGATAGAATAAATAATTTTTGGTATCATAGATGAAGAATAATAAACTCAAAACTCTTTAGGGTTTAACCTACGACATTTACCCTGCTTACGGGTTATTCATTGATGCTATCGTAAATTACTAATTACGGTATGCAATTTGAAGAACTATATACCAAAAATTACTACCTTACAGTTGAAAGTTAAAATTGGATATTTACGGCATTTGCTTAGATTAAAAAAAAAAATGCTAACCTCTCATGGATATTTAGGTCTTTTCATACATTGGGGGTACCCCTCCAAATTGGAGGTACCCTTAATAACAGTTTTTTTTTTTTGCCAAGTACTTATTATTGGATTCAGCATTAGCCAACTTAGGCCAACCATGAAGCCCAAGTTCCTATGAAGCTGCAAGCAGAGAAAGCCCATAAAAAACACAACTCTCCGAGAAGAAGACACAACAATTACTGTATTAGATTGTTGTCTGTTGGTACCTACCTAGTACACCTACTTTTAGGCGTATAGTAATCTTCGCTGACAATCTCAAAGATGGCAGCTACTTCATTGGGTTCCCATGTTGTCCCTAGTGGCACTCATGAAAGGAGAATCAAGTGCCAATTATTCTGCAGAAGAACACAGCATAATATCGTTGGTTTCAACCTCTCAAAGCATAAGGCCATTCACAGGGCAATTTCTATCGGCAAACAAGAGTCAATTGTTTTGGATGAGAGGAAAAGCCCCAATGAGGTAACGCCCTCACTTACAATTTACCATCTTCTTTTTCACAATAGCTGTTAAAAAGTTAGTGCCTTTTGCTTATTTATGATGGGAATTGGGAAAGTGGAAAACCATTTTTCTGTTGGCAAGCTTCTTCTTTGCTATATAACAGCAGCTTGTACCGATTGAAGTGTAACTAGATTAGATTACATCTATGAAAACTGTTAAGATATATTGTGTTTTACTGAATGTCCCTTGATAATTATGTGTTTTTGTATGTTATTTATGGAAGTTGTTGTTGTTGTTGTTGTTGTTGTTGTTCTTGCCAGTTTTACAATGATGGGATGGGATGGGATGCTTGAAATTAATAATCCTAAGAGTATTTTCAAGTTGTTGATAGAAATTGATTAACTTTGTAGTGGACATTTATCTTCTTTTTGGTGTTTGTTTGATGGGATGGGATGGGATGCTTGAAATTAATAATCCTAAGAGTATTTTCAAGTTGTTGATAGAAATTGATTAACTTTGTAGTGGACATTTATCTTCTTTTTGGTGTTTGTTTGGAGATATTAAATTTTTGGATAGGGAAGCTGAAACACAATAGTGTGTGGGTTTTAGGAAATAGGATACTTAATCGGCCTGAAACCTTTCAGAAAGTAATTGTAATCAAAATTTTGTGAAGATTATGAGAGGGGTCTTAGCTGCAGTTCCTTATGTGAATTTTAATTAATGAAATTTAGCATTTTCCTTCGACTTATCTTGGACCTAAGAGCATCTCCAGCCTTGAACTTGGTTGGAGGTTAATACAGTAAGTTCTGTGGGGCTGGGCTATCCACGTCATGTTTAAGAACTTGACATTTCTTCACTCCCAACACCACATACTCGATTCGTGACGTTATTGTGGTTCCAAGCTATACACATAATTGTTATGAACTGGTGTCTCTGTGTCATGTCCGGTGTCTGTGTTGGTGCTTCATAAGTCAACTGTCACCCTAAGACTTTTTGGTGGTTGATACATCTCTTGGTGACTTGGTGCTATATAATTGGTGCTTACTTGTTGCTCGATTGATACATCTCTAAGAAGCAAAAAGGAAATAGTAGCTCAAGGACTTTTCTCAGAACTGATCCTGCTACATGGGATTGAGTTCTCTAGAAAGTCACTTTCCTTGGAGAGTTTTATGCATAGTAGTCAAAATCGAGATTTTGCTTAATATCGGGAGGGGGATAGCGAAATCGCAAACCGTAAATCGCAAGTAGAATCGGAAGATTCTACCAAAAAAAAGTTGTACGAATTTGTAGAATCGGGAGGGGCAAACAAAATCGTAAACTCGTAAATCGCAAGTAGAATCGAAAGATTCTACCGAAATGTAGATATTACTATAAACTAATATAGCTCATAGAGTAATAGAGTAATAATAATAATAACAGAAATGGGGTATTTCAGTTAAAAAGTGGGTGTGGTTAGAAAAAAGAGTTAAAAGTGTCATTTACACAGTTTTGGCCAAGCCCATTACCTAACCCTATTTTGTCTAAACCCTAATTTTGTGCCACTTCTATTCAGCGGCCGCATAGTGTGAAAGCATCTGACTTCAGTTCTTCTTCCAAAGCCATCAACATTTTCTCATTTCTTCTTCTATCTTCTTCAGATCTTCTTCTCTACAACATGAAATTTCAGATCTTCTTCCAACGCGATCCTGGAATGAATAGTGGCTGCCAACACCTGTTTGCTTGCGCAAAAACGAAGTGGGTCGCGCAAAATCCGACCCGGTTCAACAGTTAATGTTTTTTGCGATTTTGCTCAGCAAAATCGTGTTTCTGCTCGTGAAATCGCAAGAGATTGCGATAATCGTTCGATTCTACTGAAAATCCGACTTTGCTTACGATTCGAATCGTGGAGGCCAACCAAACTCGTAAAATCGCACGATTTTACGATTAAAATCTCGATTTTAACTACTATGGTTTTATGCCTCTAACAAATTTCTTTGCATCTAGCTACTATATAAACAATTTTTGCAGTCCTCAGTTTTGTTCTTTTAATATATGTTACAGGTTAAAGAAGAGATCAAACAATGTTATGATCTCATAAACAGACTAGGGAGAGGAACTTTGTATCTCGGTTCTTCCAGGATGGGCCCCGGCCATTCACATTACGTGCAAGCACAAGAATTGGCTAAAGAGGCAAGTAAATTCTTACAATAGCTTCCTGCCTGTTTTCTTACTTGATGGTGAGTATCATAAAAGTTCTCATTTTTTTCATTAACCAATAATGTTGTCAGTGAAGCACTGACACCAGCACCGACACGAATATTGGACACGACACACAAACACCACTTTTAATTTGAAAAATACAAGTAATTGAAGTGTTGGTGTTTGACACAATACGTGTCGGACACCAGACACGTCTTCAACTAGAAGTTTCGGTGCTACAGAGAATGTTGTTTCAGACACAAACAATTGAGAGTGTCTAGGTCCTTCTTTGAAAGATATGATTATATTTTCTACATATCTTGTTGTACAGATAGCAACACTTTTGGACTGCACTACATGGTCAGGGGCTGGACCAGGGCTAATGGATGCTGTTACTCAAGGTGCTATGAAGGCAGGAAAACCAGTTGGTGGATTCAAGATAGGAAAAGAAGCTGGCGAATGGACAGCATCCAATTTTCATCCATACTTACCATCAGAAAATTACCTTACGTGCAGGTAATCCACCACTATTGCTTAACAATGTTTTAAATTGGGCTTAAATATGTTTTAGGCCTCTGCAAATATAGGGTGTTTTGGTTTAAGTCCCTGCAAATTATTTTTAGTAAAAAACCCTTGCAAAATGACGTGTTTTGTTATAAGTCCTTCTGTTAGTGAACGGTTAGTGTGATGTTAAAAAATGCACAGCCTGTGAAACCCAAAAAATCCCCTTCAAACCCAGAAAATCAAACCCACGAATATCCTTTCTTCTTCTTTCTCAAATTCTGTAAATCGCTCTTATGCGTTTCTTGTGCGTTTTCAGTTCTTGTGCGTTTTTTAGTTCTTTACCTTCGATTTCAACCCCAACGATTTCAGATCTGGGTTTCTCGCTTGTAATGTGGGTTTCTCGTTTTGAATCAAAATTTAGATCCAGATTCGTTTTTAATTTCATTTCAGATCCAGATTTTGCAGAAGGTTAATCAAAATTGAAGGTTGCTATTCGTTTTCAATTCTAATGCGTTTGTCAAAATTGCTATTCGTTTTCACCATCTTCAATCAAAAATTAGATCCAAATTCGTTTTTAATTTCATTTCAGATCCAGATTTTGCAGAAGGTTAATCAAAATTGAAGGTTGTTATTTGTTTTCAATTCTGATTCGTTTTCAAACCGAACAAACGCATCAAAATTTTGATTTCAGCAGAAGCTGGTTCGAGAGATTGAGAGAGAAAGAGAGAGAGAGAGAGAGAGAGAGAGAGAGAGAGAGAGAGAGAGAGAGTTTGTTTTATTACAGAGAAATTCTTTTTTCTGGGTTACTGAGATGTTTGATAGAGCCATGGTTGTGGTGGTTCCAGTAGAGAGGAAGAAGAAGCCATGAGTGAAGATGGTGAAGATGAATGAAGAGGTGCTGTGAAGATGGAAACAAAACAACCCTAATTTCAATTTCAGCAATTATCCATTCAACATTTACGGTCAGCATTTTTAAGACACCTTGGCAGACACGTAGGTTTTTTTTAACGCCACACTAATAGTTCACTAACAGAAGGGCTTATAACAAAACACGTCATTTTGCAAGGGTCTTTTACTAAAAAAAAAATTTGCAGGGGATAAAATCAAAACACCCTATATTTGCAGGGGCCTAAAACATATTTAAGCCTTTAAATTGCGGTTGCAGTCACGGTTTAACGTATAATAGCTTGTTCCATTGAGGATTTGTTTCGATCCTTTCCTATTTGGAAGCAACAGGATATGGCCCTCTTGGAGAAAGACACTTTTTTAGCGTAAATAGTTATTTCCATCCCTAAATGTGTGAGGCGATGTCATTATAGTCCTTGAGTATATCTTTTGTTCGTAATGGGACCAACAAAAAATATATTTGAGTACCAAAATGACTAATAAAAGACACATTCAAGGACCAAAATGACTTATATTAGAATGTGGTTAAGGCCTAACTCAACCCCATAAAACCGGCTTGTAAGGTGAGGGATGCCTCCCACTTATAAACTCATTTTCAAGCCATATCACATCCGATGTGGGACTCTTAAGACACCCCCCTCACGCCCAGGACTGGACAACTGGAGCGTGACCCGAGTGGCCCGATAGCGGGTGGCCCAGCGGATCTTGGATTGACTCTGATACCATCTTAAAATGTGCTTTAAGGCCTAACTCAATCCTACAAAACCGACTTGTAAGGCGAGGGATGCTTCCCACTTATAAACTCATTGTCAGGCCATATCACATCTGATGTAGAAAATTATACTGAATGTATTATTTCAATGGTGTATAATTACACTCACTAATCTTATTATATAGACAAGTAATTAAGCCTAATGGGCTTAGTACAAGGATTACTAATAATAGCAAAAACCTTCTATTTACAACACTCCCCCTCAAGGTGGTGAATGTATATCTATCATTCCCAGCTTGCAAGTAAGTTGGTTGAGACGTTCTGTCGGCAAGCATTTTGTTAACACATCAGCTAATTGGTGCCCAGAAGGAATGTATTCTGTCATTATCAATCCACTATCCAATTTTTCCTTGATAAAGTGTGGGTCTATCTCAATATGTTGTGTCCTGTCGTATTGAAAAGGATTATGAGCAATACTAATAGTCGATTTGTTGTCACAAAATAACTTCATAGGGGCTTCATACTTAATCTTTAAGTCACTTAGCATGATTTTCATCCATAATAATTCACATATCCCTTGTGCCATAACTCTAAATTCTGCCTCAGCACTTGATCGAGCTACTACATTTTGCATCTTGCTTCTCCAAGCGACAAGGTTCCCACATAAAAATGTGCAATAGCCTGAGGTGGATCTTCTATCACTCACTGAACCTGCATAATCTGCATCAGTATATGCCTCTATAGTCAAGTTTCCACCTCTCTTGAAAAGAAGTCCTCTCCCTGGAGTGGCTTTGAGATATTGCAGAACACGGTCTACTGCTTGAAGGTGTCTTACTCTTGGATCATGCATAAACTGACTTACAACACTAACTGCATATGCCAAGTCAGGTTTAATGTGGGCTAAGTAGATCAACTTCCTCACCAGTCTTTGATATTTCATTTTATCAACCTTAGCACTTTCCTCTTCGGTGCTCAGTTTGTGATTTTGCTCAATAGGAACACTTGCAGGTTTACATCCAAGCTTTCCCGTTTCTTTTAGAAAGTCAAGAGCATATTTTCTTTGAGAAATAAAAATGCCTTTACTGGAGTAGGCTACCTCAATCCCTAGGAAATACTTAAGTTTCCCAAGGTCCTTCATTTCAAATTTTGTAGCTAATTTTTCCTTAAGCAGTTGCCTTTCGGTCAAATCATCCCCTGCAACAATAATATCATCAACATGAATAAGAAGTATTGTCAGTTTACCACCGTGTGAATGTTTGAAGAAAAGTGTATGATCTCCTTGGCTTTGCTTATAGCCAAGATGCAACATTGCCTTTGAAAACCTCCCAAACCAGGCCCGAGGAGACTGTTTTAGCCCATATAAAGCTTTTCTCAGTTTGCAAACCACATTTGTTCCATTAGTGGGACCAAATCCTGGTGGAATCTCCATGTACACCTCCTCTTCTAAATTGCTATGCAAGAAAGCATTCTTAACATCAAACTGGTGCAAGTCCCAACCAAAATGCGCAGCAAGAGAGAGTAAAATACGAATTGTATTCATTTTTGCCACCGGAGCAAATGTCTCCTCATAATCGATTCCATAAGTTTGAGTGTGTCCTTTTGCCACCAGTCTTGTCTTGTACCGATCAAGAGTACCATTAGATTTGTGCTTGACTGTGTAGATCCATCTACAACCAACAGGCTTCTTGTCCCCTGGTTTCTGAACAATCTCCCAAGTTTCATTTTTCTCAAGTGCCTTCATCTCTTCATTCATAGCCTGGGCCCAATTTTTATCTTTTAGTGCCTCTTGTACTGATGTAGGGATTCTTACAGAGTCAACAGCTGCAATAAAACTTTGATGCTGCAAGGAAAGATGCTTAGAGGAGACAAATTGAGAAATAGGGTATTTGGCACAAGACATTTTCCCTTTCCTCAAAGTAATAGGCAAATCATCTGTGTCAGTGTCACTAGTGTCAGAACTGTGGGAATCACTAACAGGAGGGTTAATTTCAGTACTTACCTCCGGTTTGGGCAATTGAGACTGTGTCTGGAGCAGGTCGGGCTTAATTCTTCTCTCATACACCAAAATTGGCTCACCAGCCTTAGTATTTGCTGGTGTCGAAGATGATGGTTCCTGCAAAACAGAAGACAAAGGAGGAACCAAAATAGAAGTAGGAGACTCAATAGTAGGACTTGTGGAAGTAGGACTAGTAGTAGGACTGAAGACAAGAGTCACACACAACTCAGGTAGGAATAGAAACTCAGACTCAGATTCCAAATCATTATGAATGCTCTCCCCCTGAAGCTGAAGACGAGTGAAGTAGGATACATTCTCATGAAACGTGACATCTTTAGAGATAAAGTACCTATGACTAGGAGGATGATAACATTTATATCCTTTCTTGTCGGGAGGATAACCCACAAAAATGAATCTGATTGCATGGGGATCCAACTTACTTCAGTGTTGTTTGTGAACATGGACAAAAGCAACAAAACCAAACACTCGAGATTCAAGACTCCGCAAAACAGGAACAGAAGGAAACCATGAAGTCATAAACTGAATAGGACTGACATTACCTAATATTCGAGATGGGGCCCGATTAATTAAGTAAGCAGCCGTCAATACTGCTTCTCCCCAGTATGAGTTGGGAACTGTCATTTTGAAGAGAATGGCTCGAGCAACTTCAAGTAAATGACCATTCTTTCTTTCTGTGACACCATTTTGTTGTGGGGTGTCGACACATGTAAACTCATTAAGAATTCCTTGTTGACTGGTAAAATTTGAAAGACTCTGATTGGCATATTCTTTGCCATTGTTAGAGCGAAATCTTTTAATGCCTTTGCCAAATTGTGTTCGCACCATGTGATAAAATCTGATAAATAATTCTGGTACTTCTGATTTATCCTTCATCAAAATAATCCATGTTGCTCGAGTACAATCATCAATAAATGACACAAACCATTTAGCTCCTGAAATATTAGAAATAGGTGCAGGTCCCCAAACATCAGAATGTATAAGATCAAAAGGTTCAGCACTTTTATTGGAACTAGGAGGAAAAGAGACACGATGTTGTTTAGCTAACTCACAAACTTCACATTTAAAAGACTCAACTGAATGATTTAAAAACAAAGAAGGAGAAGACTCAACTGACTAAGACGTTTGTGCTGAAGCCAAATTTGTGCGGCAGAATGAGAAGACTCGAAAGACTCAGTCTGCAAGCAGGAAGCCAGCACCTTCGAACAATTTGGTTCATCAGATAAGTAGTATAACCCTCCATTTTCCTTAGCAACTCCAATTGTCTTCCCCATGGTAAGATCCTGAAAAACACAATAAGAAGTGAAAAATGTTACTTTACGGTTCTGATCACGAGTGAGTTTACGAACATATATTAGATTGTGAGAGAGTGTGAGAACATGTAGCACATCCTGTAATTGAAGTGATGGTAGCAAGTTAACACTCCCAGAGCCATAAATACGAGCATAAGAACCATTAGCAACGGTAACATAACAACTCCTATCAGAGGAGGTATAGGAAGAAAATAAATCGGAATTGAAAGTCATGTGGTCGGTGGCACCCTGAGTCCAAAATCCAAGCATCTTTAGGGATTTTACCGGAAACATTAAAGGATCGGGAGCATTCACTCAAGCCAGTCGTTGGAAGAGAACAACTTCCAGAAGCCTTACTAATACAGTCAAGTATAGCCTTTAAACGATTCACCTCATCCTCGGTGAATGATAAAGAGTAATCAATAGAGATTTTTCCAGCCATTTGTAATAATATTTAAGAGAAACGAGCGACAGAAGCACCACACCAAACTAACACAAAAAAAGTGCAGAAAAATGCAGTAACAACTGTCCAATAGAAGGAATGCAGTAACAACAGTTCAAACAGAGGCTGAGCAATACAAAAAAGATGCAGATCCAAAAATAAACCTGCAGAACAGCACTACACAAGAGAGTATTGTGCTTGAACAATACTTGTGCTGACAGATGGACGCATGAACAAAACCTATTTGCATGAACAGTACCTATTTGATGAACAGTAACCACGAAAAGCACAGTGAACAGTACTGTGAATAGATCACGGTGAACAGTAACCGTGAATAGTAATTAGTGAACAATAAACGGTGAACAGTACTCGCAAACAATGCCGTGAACAGTAATCACGAACAGTGCTTTGGCCAGTTTGGTGAACAATGACTTTTGGATGTTAAACTGCTGATCAGGTACTAGCTAATTTCAATGAGAAAAGGAGGGAACAAAGAAGGTTCCAAATACTGCAACAAAGGCAGAAAAACAAGTCGCAATGAAGGCGGAAAAGAAAACCGTGATAAAGACGGCTAGGGTTTATGCGGAAGAAAGTCTCTCAAGATCGAGAGCTCTGATACCATCTTAGAATGTGGTTTAAGGCCTAACTCAACCCTACAAAACCGGCTTGTAAGGTGAGGGATGCCTCCTACTTATAAACTCATTTTCAGGCCATATCACATTCGATGTGAGACTCTTAACACACCCCCCTCACGCCCAGGACTGGACAACTGGAGCGTGACCCGAGGGGCCCGATAGCGGGTGGCCCAGCAGATCTTGGATTGGCTCTGATACCATCTTAGAATGTGGTTAAGGCCTACCTCAACCCCACAAAACCGGCTTGTAAGGTGATGGATACCTCCCACTTATAAACTCATTTTCAGGCCATATCACATCCGATGTGGAACTCTTAACACACCCCCTCACGCCCAGGACTGGACAACTGGAGCGTGACCCGAGTGGCCCGATAGCGGGTGGCCCAACGGATCTTGGATTGACGCTGATACCATGTAGAAAATTATACTGAATGTATTATTTCAATTGTGTATAATTACACTCACTAATCTTATTATATAGACAAGTAATTAAACCTAATGGGCCTAGTACATGGACTACTAATAATAGCAAAAACCTACTATTTACAACAACTTACTAAAGAGACATTTGGGAATGTGTTTGCAATTTTGATGAATTCAAGGACTATAATGACAGCGCCCCACACATTCAGAGACCAAAACGGTTGTTTACCATTTTCTGTAATCCAACTAATGCATCCTACAACCAGTCATGGTTGCTCTTGTATGATAAAACGAGCGTGGCTCCAACAGGACCATATCTAGTTATATCCAAATAGGAGAGGATCCAAAATTATATTTGACTGTGATTTTCTGCTTAGACTGTTGTAAGTTCAGGTTTTTCTCAGCAAGGAAGCATGGGCTAGTTGATGCTGTGACGAGGAATAATTCATTTGATAAAACTGCTGTTGTTGCTCTTCCCGGTGGGATTGGTACTCTAGATGAAGTTTTTGAGATACTGACATTAATTCAGCTAGAAAGAATTGGATCAAAGCTTCCAGTTCCCTTTCTGTTGATGAACTATGATTCATTTTATTCAAAACTGCTTGAGTTTTTAGATGTTTGTGAAGATTGGGGAACTGTTTCTAAAGGAGAGGTTGCATCATTGTGGAAGGTTTGTAATAGTAACTCAGAAGCTTTGGCTTACCTGACAGATTTCTACAGCATTTCTGATGGTGACACAAGTTAGAAGAATGCAACTGATTTGCATAGCACACATGTATACACTCTGGATAAGGATTTTGCTTTCCTTCCCCCCACCCCTGAGTGCTAAGTGATTATTTTCTTTCTACTGTAGATTATTCTTCTTAAGTGTTGCATGTCACCAAACTTTATGACTTGTTCAGTAATAACAGCTACTAATTGCATAAAATTTTTTTGACTCTTTTGTAGTCACAGTTACGATTTGAATAGTTGTAAAAGGAAATGAGTTCTCTGATTCTCTAAATTGTAGTTAACCAACAGTTGTAAGGTACCTTCCTTCAATTATTTTTGAGTAAATAATCTGATTGGTCCGTGGTAAAAACTAAATGAAAGGTGTCGATTCGGGTCCTTAAGTATCAAATGTGGGTCAAATTAGTCCCTAAAAATTTTCTTGAATGAATTAACTTTTCATTTCAGAGTGACTAAATTGATCTCCATTTTAACCAATCTATCGTTGTCGTAATAAATATTCGTTGACACTTCTAACAACCACAATATGTTGACACTTCTAACAACCACAATATAGGTGTCTATACTACAATTCAATTTATGAAATTTTACTTAGACTTCTTGCTTTAAAGGGTCTTTTTAAGTGGGCTTAATTACAGTTTTGGTCCCCCTAATATATGTCACTCACGATTTTGATCCCTCAAGAATTTTTTCCATGATTTTGGTCCCCCTATTTTATCAATTTGTAAATTCGTTGGCCCCCACCAATTTGGTCAAACATTTGGGTGAGTTGGCACTGACTAATCCAATGTGGCATTCCACGATGTCATGCCGTGGTGGAATATAATAAAAAAAGATGTTATTTTTTTAAACAAATGTTTTTAATATGGCTACCTTGCAGAGTCACTCTTAAACGTGGATCTTACCCTTTCAGACCCTCCCTTCAATGGCTACCCACGCACCTTCTTCGTCTCCCCGAATCGTCTCCCTTCCCCGAATCGTCTCCCTTCCCTGAATCCTAAACCCACACGAACCCTAACTCTAGTTGAATCCTAAACCCACACGAACCCACACGAAGCTTTGCGTGATCAAACCCTAATGGAACCAAACAAGAGGAACTGTAGACGACGAAGGACGAAGCAAATGGCCACGAATCCATATGACACGAAGGAGACAAATGAAGGGACGAATGCTTCTTCAAACAAGAATGAGGAGCAGAAGTATGTTTCACGGTATGTTTACGGCTTTGACTACTTCGTTTTTTATCCTCTTTGTTCCCCCCTTCTGTTGTTTTGTGTGATTTTTACTTCATATGCCCAAAAAATTGATTTATATTGAGATTGTGGTAGATGGAACAAGTTTGCCCTAAATTTCTTAGTTTTATATTGTGTTTATTCTCTGTTATGTGAAATTTTGTTGATTTGTTAATGTGTTCAGGCATGTAGAAGTCACATGCTTGAGATTCCAGATACACCATGGGGGTATGTTTGTCTATTACCCTACAAAGGTCTATGTCCAGGGTGAAATAACTGAAATGAATTGGGATTGGGATGTCGACCACATGTCCTATATTGAGATTGCAAAATTGGTCAAAAGTCTAGGTTATAGAGGCTTCCAATGCCTTTGGTATAGAGCCCCTAAGTTAGCACTAGCACGTGGATTGAACCCACTACAAAATGACCAAGATGTGTTGGAAATGATTGAAGCTGCCAAGGGATATAAGGTAATTGAACTCTATGTGGATCATCTTATTGACACCCCTATTGTGGCTGATAAGGAAGATGAAGTGGTGGAAGAAGTGGTGGATGTTAGTGACTTAGATAGTGAGGAAGATGAGGAGTATGTTGCTAATGAAGTGAACGATTTGGATGATAGTGAAGGGGACCTAAGTGAGTATGAGAGTGAAGTTGATGAAGATAATGTGGATGGAAATTTTACTGATAATGATTATGATGAGGAATGGGATTGGACAACTGTGCTCCTTCCCGAGACTATTAATGAAGTTAGGAACAAGGTAAAATCTGATGGTGTGTCAAGGAACAATGCATATTCTGATGAAGCTTTAGTTGAATTTGTTGGTGAGGATGAATATGATTCTGAGTATCTAGACACACCTCCAAGCAGTGAATATGATGGGGACGAACCTCCTAAATTTCCATATTTCAAGATGCCTAATATGGGGGAGCGTATTAAGTTGGAAGTGGGCATGAAATTCAGCAACAAGCAGCAGGTTAAGGATGCTATTAAGGAATATGCTATGAGTTTTAAGAAAAATGTTTTCTTGAAACAAAATGATACCAAAAGAATGGTGGTTAAGTGTATTAAGGAATGTCCATTCCATTTGAGGGTTAGTAAGAGGAGTGGGAACAATTATTGGCAAATTGTCAGTTTCACTGATGAGCATAGCAGTTTCACCAAGAAACAGACAAGCAAAGACTGAATGGCTAGCCAAAAAATTTGTTTCCACTTTGAGGCCTACTCCTGAGATGAAGTGTAAGGGGCTGGCAGCAGAATGTCTTCAACAGTGGGGTGTTAAATTGTCTCATGCTCAAGCATATAGGGCTAAGAGAAGAGCAATAGAAATGATCCAAGGTGCTGGTGCTGAACAATACAACCATGTAAGGAGCTATGCAGAGGAGTTAAGGAGGTCAAATCCTAATAGCACAGTAATTATCAAGTGTGCTGAAAGTCCAAAGGGTCCTGTTTTTGAAAGGATATATGTATGCCTTGAAGGTTGTAAGGCTGCATTTGCATACACATCCAGGCCTTTAATTGGACTTGATGCTTGCTTCTTAAAGGGGGAACATGGTGGACAACTAATGTCTGCAGTTGGTAAAGATGGGAATAATATGATGCTGCTCATAGCATATGCAGTGGTAAAAGCTGAGACAAAGGAATCGTGGCAGTGGTTTCTTGACCTATTGGTAAATGACTTGTGTGACTTGCAACAAAGAGAATATTCATTTATCTCAGATCAGCAGAAGGTAATTAATTTTTTTTCATTTATATGTAACAACTCAATATTCTGTTTCTTTTTTTTTCTTTTAAACATAACAAATTATGTTTTTCAGGGATTAGTGCCTGCTATTCAAAGCCAATGGGATAATGTTGAGCATAGACTTTGTGTAAAGCACCTGTATGGAAACTGGAGGAAGAAATACCCCGGATCAGAAATGAAAGAGGTGTTGTGGTGGGCTGCTAGGGCTACAACAGTCCCTGATTGGGAAAGGGCAATGAAGAAAATGAAGGAGATGAATGAAGATGCGTGGAAGGATATGATGCAACTTCCACCATCTACTTGGACTAGGTCTCACTACAAGACACACACACAATGTGACCTACAAGTCAACAACAT
This sequence comes from Astragalus membranaceus, assembly GCA_039519185.1. Lineage (NCBI taxonomy): Eukaryota > Viridiplantae > Streptophyta > Magnoliopsida > Fabales > Fabaceae > Astragalus > Astragalus membranaceus. Next base: position 110,896,351 of record CM076848.1, on the reverse strand, counting down.
GTGTGAGGCATTCAACAAGGCTATTTTGGATCATAGGGAGAAGCCTATTATCAGCTTGTTGGAAGGCTTGAAGAATTACATCACTGAGAGGATTGTGACTCAAAGGACATTAATGGAAAGGTACAAAGGTAATATTTGTCCTAAAATTCAACTGATTCTTGAAAGATTGAAAAGAGAAGCTGATGGATGGTCTCCTCTCTGGCATGCTGATGATGACCTTGCTTTATTTGGGGTATCAAATGAGGTTGACCAATACATTGTCAACCTAAAAGAGAAAACATGTTCCTGTCGTAAGTGGGACCTTTCAGGAATTCCTTGTCCACATGCAATTGCTTGTATTTGGCACAACAAGGTGAATCCAGAGGACTATGTATCTCAATATTACAGGTATAAATTTCTGAGTTGAATACAATTCTGATTTGTCATTCAATTCTGATATAAATACAATTCTGATTTGAATTTTTAACAGGAAATCAACCTTCTTGACCAGATACTCTTACATTGTGAAGCCATCCAATGGACCCAAGTTATGGCCAGACACAAACACTGAACCTATCTTACCACCGGTTATGAGAAGAGCACCAAGGAGGCCAAAGAAGAAAAGGAACAAGTCTAATGATGAGCCAAGGCCTAAAAACAAACAACCAAGACTTCACTCTTCTGTGAAGTGTAAAAAATGTGGCAATTTTGGCCACAATGTAAGAACATGTAAGGGTAAGACAGCTGCTGATAGAGTCATACCAAAGGGTGGAAACAAGAGAAGAACAAAGAAGACAGCTGTTGTACCACAAGTATCACAAGCTACTCAACCACAAGAGTCACAACCACAAGGATCACAAGCACCACAAGGATCACAACCACAAGGATCACAACCACAAGTATCACAACCTGCTTAGTGTTAGGAAGTATGGCAAGGGTCTGATGGCATATGCCTTTAGTAAGATTTTGTAAAGGTGGTCCACTTTTGTATGGTATATGCCTTTTTGTATTAAGTGTGTCATGGCATATGCCTTTAGTTATCCCACGATTAGGACCTTAACAATGTAATTATGGCCTTTTGAGCCTTAACAATGTAAATATGGCCTTTTGAGCCTTAACAATGTAATTATGGCCTTTTGAGCCTTTGGTTAATATATGCATCAGTTGCTGTTCTGTTTAACATATCAGTTTTTACAGTTTTCAAGCCACAGCACCTGATGTTTTACAGTTTTCACAGTTTTCAAGTCATTCATTTTTACAGTTTTCACAGTTTTTACATATGTTGTTTAACATATCAGTTATGGTCCAAATTCTGTTTAACAGTTTTTACATATCCGTTTTTACATATCAGTTTTTACAGTTTTCAAGCCACAGCACCTGATGTTTTACAGTTTTCACAGTTTTCACAGTTTTCAAGTCATTCATTTTTACAGTTTTCACAGTTTTTACATATGCTGTTTAACATATCAGTTATGGTCCAAATTCTGTTTAACAGTTTTTACATATGTTTTACAGTTTTCACAGTTTTCATTTTTACAGTTTTCACAGTTTTTACATATGCTGTTTTCACAGTTTTTACAGCTTTTACAGTTTTTACATATGCTGTTTTTCTGAAATCCATATCAGTTATGATTTCCAAATTCTGTTCCAAATTCTGTCCAAATTCTGTTTAACATATACTATTGATTGTAAGCACAACTAAATCTGCATAACCAAATTCTGTCCAAGAACAACATATGATTAACAAACACAACTAAATCTGCATAACCAAATTATGTAACACAAGCATAACTAAATCTTCATTACACTAAATCTGCATTACAATTCTGTTCATGAACATAATAGTACCCCTAAACTATTACAATCAAAATACAACATAACCCATAATACCTAAACCATTACACACTACTCCCCTAAAACATAACTACTTTATCATGTGTGTTGCCACCAATGCAAACACAAGCACAATAATAATCACCCAAGAAATTACTAAAATTCCCCACATCATTTTCATCTTTATCTTCATTTCCTCTTGAGCCCTCTTTGCTTCCTTCAATTCAAATTCGCTGGTCTTCAATTGACTAGCAGTTGTCTTCAATTGCATAACATTGTCCTTCAAATCACTAGCCTTTCTCATCAAATACAGGATAACCTCTTTGGCTCTAGGACTCATCTCTTCATCATACCACTGATAGAAATGACATTGTTTCTTACCAAATTCCTGAAAAACAAGTGTGTAATTTCAGTCAACACAAAACCCAATGTGAACCCTAAATCGCATGATAAAGAAGAACAATACCTCAAATAATGCACATCCATAAAACCTACGCCCAGGATTCTCGTTTGTCCAAGAAGTCTTTAATGGAGCTTCAAATCCACAACGGCAACGAACTGCTCTTCTTCTCTGTGAAGACCCATGAGACGAAATAGAGGAAAAATGAGACATTCGAGCTCACACGATCCTAATGCGACAGGAATGGAAGCCGAAATAGGTGGAAACGTTGGTTCTCAGTGAAGCTTTTGTTCTGAGTTTGAAGCTCGAAGGGAAGAAGACAGCGAAGAAGACAGCGAAGAAGACGAAGACGAAACGTTGGTGAACGAATGCTTCTCTCTGAGTTTGAAGCATAACATCTTTTTTTATTATATTCCACCATGGCATGACAACGTGGAATGCCACATTGGATTAGTCAGTGCCAACTCACCCAAATGTTTGACCAAATTGGTGGGGGCCAACGAATTTACAAATTGATAAAATAGGGGGACCAAAATCGTGGAAAAAATTCTTGAGGGATCAAAATCGTGAGTGACATATATTAGGGGGACCAAAACTGTAATTAAGCCTTTTAAGTGTAATAACACGTGGATTAAAAATATTTCATTGTTACTAATCATTTAGTTTTATTAATCTTTTATTCTATTTATTTTTACAGATATTACAAAAAGGACTCATGTATGGATCAACTGAACAAAAAAAATAAACAACAGTTTGACGATGAAAACTTGGTACATAAATAACAAAATGAGCAATGATTGGTTCCAACACTGATTGCAAATGTTCTCTGCCAATAAGTGACGTATAACTTGTCTAAAGAAGCTTATGGAAATAAGCTGGAATGAGCTGATAAGATAGTCGTAAGCTCCTAAAGTAAGTTCAGGAGCTTAGGCCAGATGATAAGCTCGAATAAACCAAATATAAGTCAATCCAAACAAGTCCCGAATAAAATTCTGATGTTGATCAGCAAGGAAATAGTAGAGTTTCAAGCAACAAAATTGCAGTAAGCAGTTCAAGACGAACACACATTAATGCATATGCCTTTCTTAGCTACATCCTACATTTGTGTAAGAGCCAAGTAAAAGAAGAAGACGATCAAAGCTAAAGGAATGATAATAGAACAATTCTTCTTTTGTCTAGGAATCAAGACAAGTCAAAGCAGCTTTAAATGTGTGCAAAAACTGTTTGAAAGAGAAAGTAATTGAAAAATTGTCCACTAGTACAAGCAGACAAAAGAATTGCAGTTCCCATAAACCAAGTGTTACTTGATTAGCCTGAAAAAATATTACATTAATCCGTTTATAGATGCCATTTGATCCAAGTAGGATCTACTGCCCCACAAACTGGTGAAAGTTTGATCTTGATGTACAGTCTTTGCTGTCAAACTAATCATTTACCAATTTGGTAAAGTTGAATTTGTATTAGTAATGTTCCTGATATATTGCTCCAAATTCTGCTCTCCATGCCTGATCATCATAAGCATAGGAGGAAGTTGTACCATTGTGTATCACATCAGAATCCTCTCCATACAGCGGTTTCAATGCAGACTCTGGCAATTTGCTCTCTGCAAGGTACTGCTTCATGGTATTAATCTCTGTCTTCTGTTTTCTTTTCAGCTTCTCCATTTCCACTTTTAACTCTTCATTATCCTGTTGCACATTTGCTAAGTTCTCCTGCATAACATAAGAAATATAGCAATCATGAAACGAATCAGAATTATGTTATAGAACATTTTCTGAATCTTATCAACCGCAAATACAAAAATGGAGATATCCAAGTTACTTTCAGCAACATAATGCATCAAAAATTATCACCCTCATAATATGACGTGTTGATTGGAGATCCCCTTTGGGAGAAGAATTGTACCTCTGCAACAGATGCTGCTTGTTCAGCTTCTCTTAGTCTAACAAGTAGTTCTCCGGCAGCCTGAACAGCTTCAGCAGTGTCTCGAAGTTGAATCTTCAAACTCTGGTTTTCCCTTTTCAATAATTTTGATTCCCTTTCCCTCTCCACTCTTAATGCAGAGAGCTCAGCAGAAAGAGACTTGGCGAAACGTGCTGGACCTTTTTTTGAGGCTTTTGCTACTGCCTTTTTCACCTCTGCTATCCCTTCCATTGTAGCATCATGCTTAGCAACTAAGTTATCATATTTTTCTTGGAGATCAGTATAGTGTTCTACCATTCTACCATGTCCAATCACCGCCCTTTTTAGTGCATCATCCATCTCTTCTGTGCACTTCTTTTCTAAGCTCAGTTCTGTCTCCAACTTCTCTGCATGGTGGCGATAGGATTCAAGATCAGCTCTAAGTTCATCAGTAAGACAAATCCAATCACTTTCCATTTCTGTCCATCTCTGCCTTTCCTTCTCTAGCTCTTCATTACCATTACCATGAGAAAATACACCACTTTTTTGCAGTTGTATGGATCTTGACAATAAAGAAGATCTAAGTTTGTCTGTAGACTTTTTGATTGGTGCATCACTGTATAATTGCAGCTTGCTCCTTAGACTCTGAATTTCCTCAAGAAGTAATTCCTTCTCAGTTGATTCAAAAGAGATGTCTCTCTGAGCTAACTCTTCTTGAATTTCTTTAATTTCACATTTCTCCTCTAGTGAATGACCATTTGAAGAAGTTCCCCTCAGAAGCTGCAAATGACATAAAAAAAACAAATGAGAATGAACCTTCAGCGGGATAGATTTTATATGAATAAACTTAAGTACCAACAGTTTACCTTGTATTCACCCTTCATCTCTTTCTCTCCTTTCAGTTGCTCCACCTGAAGAAAAACCCATATTGTCAGTAAATGTGAAAGCAACCAAGACATAATTTAGGAAGATAAAATCATAATACTTACCAACTGATTTAGTTGCTCAATTCTAGCTGCTTGCTCCTTGCAAACATTCTCAAGCTCCTCTCTCATGATGTCTTTTTTGCGACAAGATGCACAAAGGAATGTGGCAGTTACTTCATCATTAGAAATTTTTTGTTGTATTGTTTGATTGTAAGATTCAGCTGTGTCAATTTCTGGACATGGTGCCAAAGTTAAGCGCCCAAAGGAGAATGAAGTTGAAGATTTGTTCAATGCTGAATTCTGCTGGTGAAAGTCAATTATCTGTAATCCCTTCTGAAGGCTTGCTGCCAAAGACTCAGCTTTACTTGACTGTAATGATGATTGCATATGCTGACCCCGTTCAGATGATTTTCCTAACATGTATTTTCCAAAAGTTGAACTCCCTGCCACATTGTTCCAACTTTTATTGCTGAATTTTGGAGACTCGGACAACTGTGGTCCTTCAAGTATTGGAGATTGGCTGCATGGACTGACTGAAATGCTATCTTTGAATGTAGATTTTATTGCCCTTGCAGGTTTATCTGTGTATACAAGGTTAACTTCTGATGCTACAGTGTCCTCATGGCAAGGCATACCAATTGTTTTTCCATAGCATACTTTCACTTTTTCAACTTCATTACAAATGGTTTTGTCTGCATCACAGTTTTCCTCAACAGAATGAAACTGGACACAATCTTCACTGACAGATATGTCTTTTGGATTCCCTTCGTATGAACTATTTAATTCATCAATTTGCTGGTGTAATTGCCTTATATCGTCTACACTGACATTTACAGCTTCGTCAGTATCATTATTGAAGTTGGATAGGAGTAGAGAGCGGTTTAAGCTGACTCTCAACTGATTAATACTTTTCGGTACACTATGAACAGAGTTATGAACATCAGCCTTTGCACTAATAAGTTCTTCCTGAACCAAAGAAAACACATTGATTTCAAAGATATGCATTACTAAAATACTTCAAAAACTAATTCCAATGAAAAGCTCAGGTGTGTATACCTTCAAGTGTCGGATTTGATCCCTGAAATCCTCAGCATCCTTTATTACATTAATAACAGGCTTGTTTCTAACAGATCTTACTTTCTCTCCAAATCTGAGTGTGCATAGTGTTGCATCATTACTCCTACAATCAACAAATTGAATCTTAATCTCTAGAACTTAATACTTTCCTGTTATACTACAGACAAACAAATTAAGCTCTTTGATCAGGGTAAATACCTGTTAGCACGAGAGATGGAACATATTACTGAGAGTTGGGCATTTCCACCAAGTGATTCTTGTAGCAAACGCGTCAAACAGGAGTTACTGTATGGAATCTCTTCTTCACGACACTGAGATTTATCAATCAGAGCATCGACTAAATGCCTACACCAAAGAAATACAACAGTAGTTACAAATAGAAAACAATCATGGTCATGGACTTCGACCTTAACTAGTGATAGAATAGAAGCAAGCAACTAATTCACAAGTAGCATGACACTGCACTTTGAAGGAAAAAAATCAGGAACATATGGAACTAAGAAGTAAGAAGTCATTTAGTCATGCCATTTTACCCAAGCTGAGATAGTGATTTCTCTACAAGTTTGCTTTCTGTTAGACAACGGTTGCTTCTGTCGTCAACTTCATATCTATCCAGTCCAGCAAGATCAATAAGGCTGATTCTGCTAGCTTTTGAACTACTGAAACCCTTTGTGCTCCCCTGCAGCATCAGTTGATGTAAAACCATATTTAGCAACAAAACTAATGGAGAAAATTGATGATATAAACCTGCCTTCAAAATTCAATCTTACAAGGAACTATAGTTTCCCCACACAAATGCTAGTAAGGTTAGGTAGAATTATAAAATATGGTAATACCTTACACAAAGACTCAATAACAAAAGTGAAAATGACATGTGATCTAAAGCTATTCGAATTTAAGCTTGTTGCTCCGGTTTTTCTGCTTGAAAGGCCCTGCAGAATATACATACAAATGAGCTTAGCTGATGTATACCACTGCTTGAAAAAATAGCATGCTTGGATGCTTCTCTACCTTAATCAGAATTTGTGCCACATCATCATAGCATGTCACGTATTCCTCAATCAGATTATCAATATATAGTCCATTTTTGGAATCATCCTTAATCTGTAATAATATCGATCAAGCCATAATAATTATAATAAGCAAGCAGCATTTAAAACAGGAGTAGAAAATTAATATGTTGACATCAAATTGCACCACAAAGGATGGCAGTATATCCTTAGTTTCCTACCACAAGGTTCTGCTGATTTGGATTGAGTAAATTCCTAATTTGATCATTATATATCTGTTTCAAATCACAAGGAAAAAAAGAAGAAAGAAAGAAGAAGCACATTAGCAACTTTAAGGGACAAGACAAGCTCACGGCTACAGTGGGAAGCTTTATAAAGAAATTTAAGTTCAAATTTACCTCAACAAAAGAACAGCGACATTGATAGCTGAATTGCTTCTGGTCAGACATAAGCCTCTCCTAAATATCGTAATTCATGCTCAAACAGTCAAATTCAAAAACCATAATGCAGAATTACCTAAAATTACCAGTTAAATAGGAAGTAAAACATACTCTTTCAAGCTCAGAAAACAACATTTGGAAGATTCGAGGAACAATTCCCTGGTTACTATGACGCGAGGGTTCCTCAACCATGGCACTCGGTGGACCCCACATTGTATAAGTCTTTCCACTTCCAGACTAGTAAAGAAGTACAGTAACCTCAATATTCCATCAAAAGTGCTACACATTTTTTTCTCACTAGAAAGTTAAAAAAATAAAGCTAGCATCATTATGTACCTGGCCATATGACAGAATTGAAGTGTTGTAACCAGCTAAAGCATTTCTAACCAAAGGAACACCCACCGATTGAAAAACATCTTCCTGATAAATAACAACATTCAATAAATCACATTGGTCATTGATCTTCCCTTATGCATACCAAGCCAAAAAAAAAAGGAAAATTACTTATTCATTCATTCTAACAGTAAATTCAATTAATTTCCAATTTCTCTCTGCTCACGTCATGTAAAATCATTAAAAAACTAAAACACAAAGCACAAATGCACAATTACACAGTGAAACATTCAACAAATTACAGTGGTAATTGATCTTCTTTTATGCATCCCAAGCAACAAAATTAAAGGAAAAAAAGAAAAATTACTTATGCGTTCATTTTAACGCCAAATTCAATGAATTTCCAATTTACTCTCTACTCGAATCAGGTAAAATCATTAACGACCTAAACACAAAACACAATTACACAGTGAAGTGAACTTGTTTACTACCTGATTGGAGTTGGAATCAAGAACTTCATCAAATTTAAACTGCTTCTCCCCAACATACAAGGCATCAGAAGAAATCTTCTTAATTATGAATTCTCCCTCTTTTTCACTTCTATTTTCAGGCCTAATTCTTACCACAACCTGTTACAAAACAACACATAATATTATATAAGCAACTCCTTTGTGGGGTTATATGACAGATTAGTAAAGGTTGAAATTTGAAATGTAACAGAAAGAGAAGTAAAAATTTGAACTTGCCTTCACGGGATGGTAATTTGGGGAAATTGGGGTTTTGGGATGTGATTGGATATGATGATCGATGGGAATGTTTGGATGGGTAGGAGGAGTGTTTTCAGATTCGGATTTGGGATTTGAAGAAGTGGGTTTGCGGAAGGAAGATATGGGAAGAAGGTTTCTGATTGAAGTGGAAGAGAAGCTTCCCAAGAAACCATTACTATCTGCGTTGTTGCTCTTTTGCTTCATGGTTAGAGAGAGAGAGATTGGATTCAAATGTTAGATGGAGAGGGAAAGAGGAAGAAGACTGTTGGAGTTGTTGAAGGGGGAAAAAGAAAACGACCGTTATGAAATGTCTACGTGAAATCCCGAAATTTTCCTTTCTTTTTGCTTTCTTTTAAAAAAAAAATTGTCCTTTCTTTTGGTTTGTGAATATGTGAGTTGTCCAAAAAAATAGTCTGTATGGTCCTTAAATGTGCTTGTTGTTAATCATCAATAAATGTGTCTTAAGTTATTTAGATTAGTCCATAAAACTACTAATAAAAGACACATCCATGGACCAAGATAAAAATTTACTCATTTTGGTTACAAAAGCAAAAATACAAACTGAAAAAAGAAAAGAAGCCAACCCACCGTCTCCTTACGAAGAAGAAACTAAAAGCCCTTGAGGTGGATCTTGAAGCAACCTCATCACCTCTTGAGCTAGCTCCCATTTTGGCTAGAAAATCTGTATATTGATTTCCTCCCTACACCCATGAGAGATCCTTAGAACCCCATTATTGATATACTTCACCGCTGTGGGCGGATCCAAAATACAATAAACATCTATAAATCCTTTCTCCCAACACTAGGAAAACCCTAGCAGAGAGCGGTGTCTCACGAGTACCTGTTCTTTACTCTCTTGTAACTTTGTGCTATTTTCTTGAGGGTCCATTTGCCACCCGAGATAGCCCTACAAGAGATGACCCGATCATAGGGGCCCTTGTTTCTGGCACCCTTGCTTGCAAAGACAGAGATGCCTCTATTACTAGCGGCCCCTGATCAATTCTTATCAGTGGCGCCAAATTTAGTCCTTCTTGTGGCGCCGAGTGTAACGCCCCAAAATAATTTAATTATTTATTTAATTAAATTATTTAAGGCTTACAATATTTATTTAATTTAATTAACTAATTCAGGATTTAATTTAATTTATTTTTATTTCATTTGTTTAGGAGGTGTGGTCACGAACTAGGTGGTGTGCATGGGGGCCCATGACCCACAAGTAAGCCCGTGGCCCATTGTCTAGTCATGGAATTCGACTCACTAGGGGTCTTGTGAGTGAGTTTTCATTTTTTTACTCTATTGCAAAAGAAAGAAAAAGAAACATAAAAGAGAGGAGAAGTGAGAAGAGAAGTCGCGACTTGCAAGAGGAAATGGAGAGGGGTTTTCGTGGAGCACTCAAGGAGGAGGAAGAGCTTGTTGGTGTCTTGCAATTCTTTGGAGCTTTGCTTGGTGGTGCGACTTCTAAGAGGTTAGGGGGTCCTCTTTTTATCTTTAATAGCTTATGAGATTGAGTATTGCCTAGGGTTAGGATTTTAGAATGATTTATATGAATGAGTTGTTGTGTTGTGAATTTAATCGTAGTGTTGTGATATGTGAATAGGAATTCCCTATGTTAGAATCGCATATTTGGTGCTTTGAATTGTTGCTAAGGTGAATTGTATGTCACATGTTTGAGTATATGATTTGTTGGTGTTTGCTTGGTGAGAATTGAGGTTCATGGTGATAATTAAATTATATATATATGATTGGGTGTTTGATGAATTTAATTTGGTGTTTGAATTAGAAAAATTCTGGTTTTTGGAGTTCCTAGGCGCCTTGGGCGCCATATGCCTTGCTGCTGTTTCTGTGTCTTAGACATGGGCACCAGGCGCCCAGCCACTATGCCCTGCGCCAGTTTTCCTTGTGCTGTGTTCCTGTGTTGCCAGATTTTGGCGCTATGCGCCTTGTGCCATGGGCGCCAAGGGCCCCAATTTTCTGTTGTCCATTTTGCAAAAATTGATACTGGGTTTTTATGTCCAAGCTAAATGGCTCGTGTAAAATCATTTTTGGAGTCATAGGAGTTGTGGTTCGTCTTGGCCTTAGGCGCCTAGCCCATGGGTGCCAAAGATGCATGTCACTTTTTGCCAAAATTTTTGTTGGGTTCTCACATTCTGAGTATTTGGCTCGTACAAAATTAATTTCGAAGTAAAATGAGTTTTCTTGCGTGTTGGCCTTAGGCGCCTAGTGCCTGGGCGCTGTGTTCCCCTGCGCCAGTTCCTGCGCCAGTGCGCCAGGCTAGTGTTGCTGTTCCTGGGCGCCAGCGCCTATGCGCGTGTTGCTGTTCCTGGGCGCCAGCGCCTATGCGCGTGTTGTTGTTCCTGGGCGCCAGCGCCCATGCGCCAAGTCCTGTGTTGCTCCTGGGCGCCCAGCGCCAGGGCGCCAGTTTCCAGAATGTCTAAGTATTTTTCCGATTTTGTTTTTAATGTAACTTTTGCCTCGGTTATCCAAATTTAGCGGTTCAAAATGTGTTTCGAAGCTAATTTCGGTGTCTATCCAAATATTCTGTTTTTATGCAAAAATGAGTTATTTTACTGGTGGTTCTGGACTGAAGTTGTTCAAGGTGTCTAATTTCAATTTTATTCACTTTCCCTATGTCGTGTCAAATCCTAAGTTGGCCTAATTGAAATTGGTGTTGGTGTGAGTGGTGGGTTGAGTTGGTGAGTGTATTATGGTGTGATTGGTGAGCAGAGGCTTCGGCCTAATTTTAATTGGTGAGCTGAATTAATACAATGGTGAGAATATGAATAAAATGGTGAATTAATGAATTGTGTGGTGTGTTGTGGTGCATCTCCATAGCATCTCATGAAACATATGCATTATTGGTGAGCAGAGGCTTCGGCCTAATTTTATTTTGGTGAGCAGAGGCTACGGTCTATTTGTATTTGGTGACGGATCCGACATGCATATACACGTGGAGTTTGGGCTGCATTTCATGCATAACCATATATTATGTAGTGTTGTTTGGAAATGTAAATTTGATGTGGTTGTTGCCATTGTTGTGAATTGGTGTGCTTGGTTACCTTTTCCTATGCAGTGCTTATTTCCGTATGTTATTAATTATGAAAAGAGACTCACCCTACTGCTTTTATGTTGCTTCTTATGTCGGCAACGTGCAGGTAATGATGAGTGAAGGTTACCCTTATGCCTTCGTCTGGTAGGAAGTGTCATGCTCTGATACGTAGCACCGGGGGGGGGGGGCGTCTTATGCTTATGTGTTATTGTCTTTATGATGTTAGACTATTATTGGTGCTGTATTTGGTTTTGTTTTTCGAACTTGTTATTAATCCGCTGCTGTAGTAACTGTACTTGGTTGATGCGAACTGAACGATACTTCAATGGTGCTATGTATCTTGTGGTTTTAACCGAACTATAAAAATTGAAGTTGTTGATTTGATGAAGTAAGTGTAGCACTCGCTTAGATTGTTTTCAAAAAAAAAAAAAGAACTCTGATTTTATTAAATAGTAAGGTTATTAGAAAAGGGGTGTTACATTAGTGGTATCAGAGCAGTTCGGTCTGTCCGGCCAAGTCGTCCTGTCATAGTGTCTTATGACGAATAGGAATTGTTAGATTTGTTCTAAATTTCTGTTTGTGCTGCAGTGACAATTTGAAATGGCTGGGAGAAACGACGCTGCTCTTGCTGCTGCTCTGCAGGCTATGGCTCAGGCTGTTGGGAACCAGCAAAATGGTGCTGAGAATGCTGGGACTCGCAGTTTAGCCACGTTCCAGAGGGAGAATCCACCCGTCTTTAAGGGCAAGTATAATCCAGATGGTGCTCTAGCATGGCTGAAAGAGATTGAAAGGATATTTCGGGTCATGGATTGTAATGATGCGCAGAAGGTCAGGTATGGTACCCATACGCTGGCAGAAGAGGCTGATGATTGGTGGATGGAGGTTAGGCAGAGATTAGAAACTGCTAATGAGGAGATAACTTGGGCTGTTTTCCGTAGAGAGTTCTTACGGAAGTATTTCCCAGAAGATATGAGAGGTAAGAAAGAAATAGAATTCCTTGAGCTAAAGCAAGGAAGCATGTCTGTGACGGAGTATGCTGCCAAGTTCACTGAATTGGCTAAGTTTTATCCCCACTATGCTGATGCTGATTCTGAATTTTCAAAATGTATTAAGTTTGAGAATGGACTGAGGGCTGACATAAAGAAAGCTATAGGGTACCAGAAGATTCGGGTATTCGCTGATTTAATTGACAGTTGCAGGATATTCGAAGATGATAGTAATGCTCACTCCAAGGTCATGAGAGATCAGAGGGGTAAATTTCAGAACCGAGGTAAGCCATATGAGGTTCAGGCTGGTAAGGGTAAGCAGAGGTATGCTGATAATAAGAAACCAAGTGGGGGAGATGCCCCTGCGAAGGTTGTGTGCTACAGGTGTGGCAAGCCGGGCCATAAGAGTTTTGACTGCTCGGATAATAAATGTTTCAAGTGCGGTAAAGAAGGTCATGTGGCTGCGAAATGTGAGAAAAGGGATGTGGTGTGCTACAACTGTGGGGAAGTAGGTCATATTAGTACCAAGTGTACTAAGCCGAAGAAAGAGAAGTTCAGTGGAAAGGTGTTTGCTCTCGCAGGATCAGAGGATACTAATGAGATTAAAGGTACATGTTTTATTAATGATATTCCTTTGATTGCTATTATTGATACTGGTGCCACGCATTCATTTATTGTTGCTTTATGTGCTAAGAAATTGGACCTTGCTTTGTCTTCTATGATGAGGGAGATGGTTATTGACACTCCAGCTAAGGGTTCAGTAACTACCTCTCTTGTGTGTGCTAAGTGCCCTCTGTCAATCTTCGGCAGAGATTTCCTTGTTGACCTTATTTGTTTGCCGTTGGGAGGGTTGGATGTCATTCTTGGTATGGACTGGTTAGTAGTTAACCATGTGCATATTAATTGTTTCCGAAGGTCTGTGAGTTTCCTTCCTCCCGAAGAAGAAGAATCCGTTTTGTTGCCTGCTGGTCAATTGCATAAGGTAATGAAAGAGGGAGTTCATCTGTTTGCTTTGATGGCGTCAGTGTCTGCTGAGAATCAGGCGATCATTGAAGGGGTTCAGGTAGTGTGTGAGTTTCCTGAAGTGTTCCCGGATGAAATTCCAAGTGTTCCGCCAGAGAGGGAGGTTGAGTTTGCTATTGATCTTATACCTGGTACTAGGCCTGTGTCTATGGCACCGTACCGGATGTCAGCCTCAGAGTTGTCTGAATTGAAAAAGCAACTAGAAGATCTACTTGAGAAGAATTTTGTAAGGCCAAGTGTGTCACCATGGGGTGCTCCGGTATTGTTAGTGAAAAAGAAGGATGGGAGTATGAGACTTTGTGTCGATTATAGGCAATTGAACAAGGTGACAATAAAGAACAGGTATCCGCTTCCCAGAATTGATGATTTGATGGACCAGTTGGTAGGTGCTAAAGTGTTTAGCAAAATCGATTTGAGGTCGGGTTATCACCAGATCAAGGTAAAGGATGAAGACATTCAGAAAACCGCTTTCAGAACGAGATATGGGCACTATGAGTATTCTGTGATGCCGTTTGGTGTTACCAACGCGCCAGGAGTGTTTATGGAGTACATGAATCGTACTTTCCATAGTTACTTGGATCGATTTGTAGTTGTGTTTATTGACGACATTCTGGTGTATTCTAAGACGGAAGAGGAGCATGCCGAACATTTGAGGTTAGTACTAGAAGTGTTGAAAGAAAAGAAATTGTATGCAAAGTTGTCTAAGTGTGAGTTCTGGCTGAATGAAGTAGGTTTCCTTGGTCATATTATCTCTGGTAATGGTATAGCTGTGGATCCAGCCAAGATTGATGCTGTGTTGCAATGGGAGAGCCCAAAGTCAGTTACAGAGATTAGAAGCTTCTTGGGACTAGCTGGTTATTACAGGAGGTTTATCGAAGGTTTCTCGAAGTTGGAACTTCCGTTGACTCAATTGACGTGTAAAGGGAAAGCATTTGTGTGGAATGCTCGATGTGAGGAGAGCTTCAATGAGTTAAAGAAGAGGTTGACAACATCGCCCGTTTTGACTTTGCCTGTTCCGGATCAACCGTTCGTAGTGTATTGTGATGCTTCCAAGATGGGTTTGGGAGGTGTGTTGATGCAAGAAGGTAAGGTAGTAGCTTATGCGTCTAGACAGTTGAGGACCCATGAGAAGAACTACCCTACTCATGATTTGGAGCTAGCTGCAATTGTATTTGTGCTGAAAATTTGGAGGCACTATCTGTATGGTACTAGATTTGAAGTGTTTAGTGACCATAAGAGCTTGAAGTACTTGTTTGATCAGAAGGAGCTAAATATGAGACAGAGACGTTGGTTAGAATTGCTGAAGGATTATGATTTCGGCTTGAACTATCACCCCGGCAAAGCTAATGTCGTGGCTGATGCTTTAAGTCGGAAGAGCTTGCATATGTTGGCTATGATGGTGAGAGAATTAGAACTGATTGAGCAGTTCCGGGATATGAGTCTAGTTTGCGAAGTGACTCCGCAGAGTGTTCGATTGGGAATGTTGAAGATTGGCAATGAATTTTTGGTTAGTATTCGAGAAGCCCAAAAGTCAGATGTAAAGTTGGTGGACTTGTTAATTGTGAATGATCAAGCTGTGAATGGGGATTTCAAGTTAGATTCCCAAGGTGTATTGAGATTCAGGGATAGGATCTGCATTCCTGATGATGCTGAGATGAAGAGAGTGATTCTGGAGGAGAGCCATAGGAGCAAGTTGAGTATTCATCCAGGGGCTACGAAAATGTACCAAGATTTGAAGAAATTGTTCTGGTGGCCTGGTATGAAGAAGGATGTGGCACAGTTTGTATATTCTTGCCTGACTTGTCAGAAGTCTAAGATTGAGCATCAGAAGCCCGCGGGGTTGATGCAACCATTAGAGATTCCGGAATGGAAATGGGATAGCATTTCCATGGACTTTGTGACTAGTTTGCCTAGAACCGTGAGAGGATTTGATGCTATATGGGTGGTTGTGGATAGGCTGACGAAGTCTGCCCACTTCTTACCGATTGATATTACTTATCCAGTTCCAAAGTTAGCAGAGATCTACATCAAGACAATTGTGAAGTTGCATGGCGTTCCGCTTAGTATTGTATCTGATAGAGATCCAAGATTCACTTCTGAATTTTGGAAAAGTTTGCAAGAAGCTTTGGGTTCTAAGATGAGGTTGAGCTCCGCTTATCATCCGCAGACAGATGGTCAGACGGAGAGGACTATTCAGTCGTTAGAGGACTTGTTGAGGGCATGTGTTCTTGAGCAGGGAGGTTCGTGGGATTCTCATCTTCCGTTGATAGAGTTCACCTACAATAACAGTTTTCATTCTAGTATTGGAATGGCACCGTTTGAGGCGTTATATGGTCGGAGATGTAGGACTCCGTTATATTGGTATGAATCTGGAGAGAGTGCAGTATTGGGGCCTGAGATTGTGCGAGAAACAACTGAGAAGGTAAAATTAATCCGTGAGAAGATGAAAGCGTCGCAGAGTCGACAAAAGAGCTATCATGATAAGAGAAGGAAGGATTTAGAGTTTCAGGCCGGTGATCATGTGTTTCTGAGAGTCACTCCGGTGACTGGTGTTGGGCGTGCCTTGAAATCAAAGAAGTTAACTCCCCGTTTCATTGGTCCGTATCAGATTACGGAGAGGGTGGGAAGTGTTGCCTATAGGGTGGCCTTGCCGCCTAATCTTTCGAACTTGCATGACGTGTTTCACGTGTCACAACTTCGAAAGTATGTTCCGGACCCGTCTCATGTGATTCAGATGGACGAAGTAGAGGTGCGGGATAATCTCACGGTGGAAACTATGCCTGTGCGAATTGAAGATAGAGAAGTGAAGATTCTGAGAGGGAAGGAGATTCCTTTGGTGAAACTGGTATGGTTAGGAGCTGCTGGTGAAAGTATGACTTGGGAGCTGGAGAGTAAGATGCGGGAAGCATATCCGGAGTTGTTTGATTCAGGTAATTTCGAGGACGAAATATTCTAAGTGGTGGAGGATTGTAACGCCCCAAAATAATTTAATTATTTATTTAATTAAGTTATTTAAGGCTTACAATATTTATTTAATTTAATTAACTAATTCAGGATTTAATTTAATTTATTTTTATTTCATTTGTTTAGGAGGTGTGGTCACGAACTAGGTGGTGTGCATGGGGGCCCATGACCCACAAGTAAGCCCGTGGCCCATTGTCTAGTCATGGAATTCGACTCACTAGGGGTCTTGTGAGTGAGTTTTCATTTTTTTACTCTATTGCAAAAGAAAGAAAAAGAAATGTAAAAGAGAGGAGAAGTGAGAAGAGAAGTCGCGACTTGCAAGAGGAAAGGGAGAGGGGTTTTCGTGGAGCACTCAAGGAGGAGGAAGAGCTTGTTGGTGTCTTGCAATTCTTTGGAGCTTTGCTTGGTGGTGCGACTTCTAAGAGGTTAGGGGGTCCTCTTTTTATCTTTAATAGCTTATGAGATTGAGTATTGCCTAGGGTTAGGATTTTAGAATGATTTATATGAATGAGTTGTTGTGTTGTGAATTTAATCGTAGTGTTGTGATATGTGAATAGGAATTCCCTATGTTAGAATCGCATATTTGGTGCTTTGAATTGTTGCTAAGGTGAATTGTATGTCACATGTTTGAGTATATGATTTGTTGGTGTTTGCTTAGTGAGAATTGAGGTTCATGGTGTTAATTAAATTATATATATATGATTGGGTGTTTGATGAATTTAATTTGGTGTTTGAATTAGAAAAATTCTGGTTTTTGGAGTTCCTAGGCGCCTTGGGCGCCATATGCCTTGCTGCTGTTTCTGTGTCTTAGACATGGGCACCAGGCGCCCAGCCACTGTGCCCTGCGCCAGTTTTCCTTGTGCTGTGTTCCTGTGTTGCCAGATTTTGGCGCTATGCGCCTTGTGCCATGGGCGCCAAGGGCCCCAATTTTCTGTTGTCCATTTTGCAAAAATTGATACTGGGTTTTTATGTCCAAGCTAAATGGCTCGTGTAAAATCATTTTTGGAGTCATAGGAGTTGTGGTTCGTCTTGGCCTTAGGCGCCTAGCCCATGGGCGCCAAAGATGCATGTCACTTTTTGCCAAAATTTTTGTTGGGTTCTCACATTCTGAGTATTTGGCTCGTACAAAATTACTTTCGAAGTAAAATGAGTTTTCTTGCGTGTTGGCCTTAGGCGCCTAGTGCCTGGGCGCTGTGTTCCCCTGCGCCAGTTCCTGCGCCAGTGCGCCAGGCCAGTGTTGCTGTTCCTGGGCGCCAGCGCCTATGCGCGTGTTGCTGTTCCTGGGCGCCAGCGCCTATGCGCGTGTTGCTGTTCCTGGGCGCCCGCGCCCATGCGCCAAGTCCTGTGTTGCTCCTGGGCGCCCAGCGCCTGGGCGCCAGTTTCCAGAATGTCTAAGTATTTTTCCGATTTTGTTTTTAATATAATTTTTGACTCGGTTATCCAAATTTAGCGGTTCAAAATGCGTTTCGAAGCTAATTTCGGTGTCTATCCAAATATTCTGTTTTTATGCAAAAATGAGTTATTTTACTGGTGGTTCTGGACTGAAGTTGTTCAAGGTGTCTAATTTCAATTTTATTCACTTTCCCTATGTCGTGTCAAATCCTAAGTTGGCCTAATTGAAATTGGTGTTGGTGTGAGTGGTGGGTTGAGTTGGTGAGTGTATTATGGTGTGATTGGTGAGCAGAGGCTTCGGCCTCATTTTAATTGGTGAGCTGAATTAATACAATGGTGAGAATATGAATAAAATGGTGAATTAATGAACTGTGTGGTGTGTTGTGGTGCATCTCCATAGCATCTCATGAAACATATGCATTATTGGTGAGCAGAGGCTTCGGCCTAATTTTATTTTGGTGAGCAGAGGCTACGGCCTATTTGTATTTGGTGACGGATCCGACATGCATGTACCCGTGGAGTTTGGGCTGCATTTCATGCATAACCATATATTATGTAGTGTTGTTTGGAAATGTAAATTTGATGTGGTTGTTGCCATTGTTGTGAATTGGTGTGCTTGGTTACCTTTTCCTATGCAGTGCTTATTTCCGTATGTTATTAATTATGAAAAGAGACTCACCCTACTGCTTTTATGTTGCTTCTTATGTCGGCAACGTGCAGGTAATGATGAGTGAAGGTTACCCTTATGCCTTCGTCTGGTAGGAAGTGTCATGCTCTGATACGTAGCACCGGGGGGGCGTCTTATGCTTATGTGTTATTGTCTTTATGATGTTAGACTATTATTGGTGCTGTATTTGGTTTTGTTTTTCGAACTTGTTATTAATCCGCTGCTGTAGTAACTGTACTTGGTTGATGCGAACTGAACGATACTTCAATGGTGCTATGTATCTTGTGGTTTTAACCGAACTATAAAAATTGAAGTTGTTGATTTGATGAAGTAAGTGTAGCACTCGCTTAGATTGTTTTCAAAAAAAAAAAAGAACTCTGATTTTATTAAATAGTAAGGTTATTAGAAAAGGGGTGTTGCACCGAGTGCAGTGAGTCCCCTGTTATTGTTACTTTCGACACTAATTTACATTTTGTGGATGTGCAGGATACCTCTTGAGGTGGTTCCAAGAGACATTTGACTGTTATCTAAACATTGGAGCGATTTGCTTGATGAAGAAATCCAAGAGGAAGGAATTTTTTGGCTGGTCAAGATGATAATTTAGAAGAGGCCATGTCCAATTCTCTAAGGAAAGATGATAATTTAGAGGAATATTTATTATGGAATAGATTGGGTATACCTTACTATAGATCTCAATAAGAGTTTCAAGGGTTTTATTTTATGTCTGCTCTTGAGTTGTATTTTGTCATTTTCATTTTTTTTTTAAAAATAATTTGAGAGGTGTTGCAGATGATTGTAAGTACTTGGGATGTCAGCCTAACTGAGATGTCTTCGAGCTTTGATGCTTATGCATCTCTTTTTTGTTTAAAAAACATAACTTGACATACTCATGAAAAGATGTTGCAACATATTACATTATCTTTTTTTGGTTGCAAAATTTTAGGATGAGGTGATGGCGCCCCAGTCCAAAGTATGGTAGGGAATACATTCTAGCTCTTTGAGCATTTACGAATGTAATTACATTTACCTTTCCCCAAGGGAATAAGCGGGGATTTGAACTTGACACCTCTCAAATACATATTACGTTATCTAATACATATATAAAATATTTTATATCGATAGTGTATTAATTAAATCTATTTTGAAATTATGCTAATAAAAAATCCCTAATAGTACTACAAAAGTTAATTTCTCTTTCTATTATTTCATTAGACTTTTTATTTTAAATCTTTTTATTTAGTAAATGAGAGAAAAATCATACAGAAAATTGAATTGATTTTACTTGTTTTTAAATCACTTGTTAGGTAAAGAATAGTTGAATCAATACTTCAGGGTTCGATTCCCGCAAAGAATAATCACTGGATAAAATTTGTACATGTACATATATACGAGTAATTTTATGGTAAGAAAATGGTATAGTTTTCCTATGATAGTCAAATGTACCTAGAATCATAAATATATATAATAGAGTAAAATTCAATGGACAAGATTTTTGAAGGGTTGCTTGTTGCTAAAGATTATTTATTTGATATAAATTTCTTACAATGTCAACCGATAAGTTACGAAACAATTATATTGTAGCGACCGAAAAATCCGGAGGAGGGATTTCTTCGAAGTTTACAATGAAGCCGCCACCAATATTTATTTTTAGGAAAAATATTGGAAAAAACCTTTTGTTTGGATAAAGGGGGTTTTGCAGACCAGGTTCAGGTTCGGGAGTCGTTTATGCGTAGGGAAGGTATTAGCACCCTACGACATCCTTCCTAAGGAAGGCTACCTTTGAACTAAATGTGCAAACATTTATTAATTCAAAAATAATGATTTTACCTTTATAATAATAAAAAGATTCGATAAACGGTTAGTTATTTTTGTCTGTTTTTAAAAAAAAAAATAAGAAATTTACAAAAGGACTAAAAAAAGGGTTTTTATTAATGCAATTGACAGAGGTCGGCCGCCCTCTTCTCCTACGTATCTCCTGGTAGAGAATCAAATCACATGTAGTTCTTGGGTAGAAAATATTTGTGTGTTGGTGTTTTTTATTAAATGTTGAAATTTGGATAGGTGTTCATAATGACCAAACGAGTAGACTCAAAGTGGTCATCACTAATAGCCCGTTTGAAAATCAAAGTTGTTACTAACGATCAAACAAGCCGGACTCAGAGTGACCATTAGTAACAACCATTTTCGTGAGTTTAATTGTTCGAAAAAAAAATGGTTTGGAAGTATTGTGATGTAATAATAAAAAAACAAAATGAGTCATAATAAAAAGAAATATAATTAACAGGGGTGTTGTGTTATCAAAAGGGAGGTATGAGTAGCACCAAATGTTGTATTTTAAAAAAGGGGGGTAAACAGTGAGCCCAGCTGGTTACTGTAGACTGGGCTGCGTTTTCTTTTTAGAAAGGGCATGGGCCGTATGGGAATACGTACGTGGTAACACGGGGGGTGTGAAGATTAATATGAGAAAGAGGGGGATGGATGCACGACGTAACAAAGGGGGTGCGATTACTAAAAAGAAAGACAATGAATGAATGAATGAATGGGCCATACGGGGAGGGGTTAACTCATGAAAAGAAAGGGGTGTGGATAGTAAACTGAGATAAAAACAAAGTGAAGCAAAATATATAAACAGAAACACAGAGGAAGGAAATCGATTTAGAAAAAAACTTATCCTCTCCAAACCCTAAATGTCGCACCAGAGAAGATGGGAAAGGGAGAAAAAACGAAGCTCATGGCGAGAGAGGAAAGGGACCGTCGGTGAGGAAACGAGAAAGAGCCACAATGGAGTGTTCTTCTCCTCTTCTCTGGTCCTTTGTTCAACGGTAATGATGGTGGTCGGCGTACGCCACGGGTGGTGTGGGTTTGTAGAGAGAGAGGGGAACATTCACAGTGAGGGAAAGACATGGGGAGAGCGAAGGGAGGGAGAGCGAAGGCGATGGTTGTGGAGGTGATTTGTGTAACGCCCCAAAAATAATTTATTAATTTATTTAATTAATTTAACAGGATTTGTGTGGTAGAAATAATAATATAATTATATGTTATTAATAGTTAGTCCATTAGGGGTTAGTAATAGTGATTTTAAGTGATTGGCCCATGAGTAATTCGAATAAGTGATGAAAAAACCCATAAGCCCAAATAAAAATATAAAAGGGCTAGGTTAGGGTTTTGTTGTCATCAGAAGGAAAAAGAAAAAAAATAGGGATTGAGAAGAGAGAGCTAGGAGGGGGCGGCGCTAGCACAAGAGAAAGAAGGAGAGAAAACGTGAATCAAGAGGAGAGAGAAGAAGCTAGGGTTCGAATCATCCATCAAGCTAGGGTTGTGTATTCATCTAAGGCTAAGGTAAGGGTGTGATTCAAACATTATAATGGGTTGTATGAGGGATTGCATGTGGAGTTAGGGTTTTGATAATTATCATATGTGTGTCATGATTTTTATATGTTGATGATATTCGAAATTATTGAAATTGATGAATGTTTGATGCCAATTTTGTTGCTAAACTCGTTGTTTGGGGTGATCTGGGTATAGGTTCGGTTATACAGTAACTGGGAACAATCTAGTGGTCCAAAAATTATGTGGTTTACATTTTCAGAAACTAGACTTAACGCTTGTTAATTTGGCACTAGTTTGGTTGCATTTGGAGTTGTATAGCTCGAGTTATAGGCGTCACAAGTTAGGTTAAAATTCTGGAAACGATCTGGGTATAGGTTCGGTTAAACAGTAACTAGGAACAATCTAGTGCTCCAAAAATTATGTGGTTTACCTTTTTAGAAACTAGACTTAACGCTTGTTAATTTTGTGGTTTACCTTTTTAGAAACTAGACTTAACGCTTGTTAATTTGGCACTAGTTTGGTTGCATTTGGAGTTGTATAGCTCGAGTTATAGGCGTCACAAGTTAGGTTAAAATTCTAGAAACGATCTGGGTATAGGTTCGGTTATACAGTAACTGGGAGCAATCTAGCGGTCCAAAAATTATGTGGTTTACCTTTTCAGAAACTAGACTTAATGCTTGTTAATTTTGACACTAGTTTGGTTGCATTTGGAGTTGTATAGCTCGAGTTATAGGTGTCACAAGTTAGGTTAAAATTCTGGAAGCAATCTCGATATAGGTTCGGTATTTCGTGTATAACGTTTTCGTTTGAACTCCTTTTTGAATGATTCTTGATTCATTGAAAACTACACTCAATTTTTTTCGGGTTAGGCTCAAGTCCCATGTCATTTGACTGAGTTTTGATAATTTTAGAGGTGTCACAAGCTAGGTCATGGTGGCTGTCCTGTTTTCTGAATCTTGTTGCTTATTTACTAAAATTGTACGAGTTGGACCATTATTTTGCAAAATAAAAACTATAGTCAGGAACTAGACATTCTTAGCTTTCCATAGAGGGGTCCTTTTCTAAGTTTCGATGTCGTTTGATAGGTTAATTAATTCACCGAAGTAGAGGTATGTTGCTGAAAATTAATGTTGCTGTTGCTGAAAATTAATGTTGCTGTTTGTTGTAAATTAATGTTGCTGTTTACTGAAAATCATGTTGCTGTTGCTGTAAATTAATGTTGCAGTTGCTGAAAATTAATGTTGCTGTTTGCTGTAAATTAATGTTGCTGTTTACTGAAAATCATGTTGCTGTTGCTGTAAATTAATGTTGCTATTTACTGAAAGTCATGTTGCTGTTGCTGTAAATTAATGTTGCTGTTTACTGAAAATCATGTTGCTGTTGCTGTAAATTAATGTTGCTGTTTACTGAAAATCATGTTGCTGTTGCTGTAAATTAATGTTGCTGTTTACTGAAAATCATGTTGCTGTTGCTGAAAATTAATGTTGCTGTTGCTGTTGCTGAAAATTAATGTTGCTGTTTGTTGAAGATTAATGTTGCTGTTTGCTGAAAATCATATGTGTTGTTTCTATTTTGTGGGCTATTCCTATTTTGGGGTGGTTGTTGGCTGTCCCTATTTTTGTGGGTGGTTGTTGGTGCCCTTAGCGCCCTGTTGTCTTGTTGATTTTGTTGTTGTAGGCCGGTGGCCATTGTTGAATTGTTGATGTTGCGTGTCGGCGCATTAGCGCCTATGTTTGTTGTCGTTGCGTGTCGGTGCCTTAGCGCCTATAGTTGTTGCTTGTTGTTGGTGCCCTAGCGCCTATAGTTGTTATTTGTTGTGGGTGCCTTAGCGCCTATTGTTGTGGCTGAGCCGTTGGCCTGGATGATGTTGTTTTGTTGATGTTGTTGTCGTTATTGTCGCGTTGTTGATTATGTTGTTAAATGTTGTTGTTGACTTTGTTGTGGGTACCGCCGAATGGCCCACATTGTTTGGTGGTGGGTACCGCCGAATGGCCCACATTGTTTTGTTGAGGGTATCGCCGAATGGCCCAAACTGTTGATGAATTTTTGTGTTGAAGGCCTATGTCTAGTGTCGAGTTTTATGTCGTTGTTGTGCTAAGATATGCTCTTTGTTGTTGATTGTCTCTGGTGCATTGTTCATGGTGTCGCATACAATTCATACGCATTATTTTGGTGATGATGGCTTCGGCCTTGGGGCTATAGGTGATGATGATGATGCTCAAAAACTTGGTAATGATATAGGTGATGATGCCCTTATTGGCTATTGATTTGGTGATGATTGGTACCACATGCATATACCCGTTGGTGTGGGTTGCATCTCATTCATTTACTCATGACATTGGTGATGATTCTTGGTGATTGCAATTTGATGTTGTTGTGAAGATATATGCTTGTTGTGCTGATGTTGACTATTGTGATGATAACGACTGTTATGTCCAAGCTGTTGTTGACCTGTTGACTGTTGTGACGATATTTGTCTGTGGTGACTATCTGATATTCTGACCTGTGTATACGGTCTTTCATACGATTCTTTATATTGTTTGATATCTCACCCCTTCTGTTTGAATGTTACCCCTATGTTGGTAACGTGCAGGTGATCTCGAATGAAGACCATAGTTCTTCGTTAGTTCGGTGTCGTCGCTCTGATACGTAACACTCGGGGGGATGAACACTTTTTATATTGTTTATGTTATTTTGTAGATTTTGATGTTATAAATCTTACGTGGTCACTACGTTTGTTTTAATTGAACCCTTATGATTTTCCGCTGCGTGAATGAGTAAGAGTTGATTTGTTTTTAAGACTAAAAATGCGGTTTGCCGGTTCATCTGAGCGATGAGTGTTATGTGTCCGTTTAAGGTTTTTTTTTAAGTCGAAAAATGTGACGCTCATTTGTTTGCGAAAACTCTGATATTTTATTAATAATTACCGGGTAGAAATGGGTGTTACAATTTGCGATGATTTTGGTGTTGTGGTTGGTGTTTACGGTGGAGAGAGGGGGAAACACTCACGGTAAGGGGGGAGACAGAGGGAGAACGAAGGGAGAGAGAATGATGGAGATGATGGCTTTGTGGTTGGTGTACACGGTGGAGAGAGGGAGAAGAGGGGGTTCGGTTGGTATGCTGTTGGGTGGTGATGTGACAAAGGTGGGTGGCTACTGTGATGGTTTGGTTGGAGATTGTGGATAGTGTACTATGGTGGTTGTTGTATGGTTGTGGGAGACGGTCATGGTTTTGGGGTGGTGACGATTGGCGATTTTGGGTGGTTTTGTGGTAACAACGACGTGAGGGTGAGGGCTACGGTGGTTGTTGATGATGAGATAGTGGGAGGGAGAGTGAACACGAAGGGGAAGGTCGTAGGGGGTTTCTGTGGTGGTGCACGGTGGTGGTGCACGGCGGCAACCACCACAGATGGTGGTCAGAGATGAGGTAGTTCAGTAGCTTTCCCTCTCTCTGTTCTCTCCTTTTTCTTATTTTTGTTTGCTGTTACTGTGTGTGCCTATGCATTTCCCCCCTACAGTTTATTACTGTTTGGTATTTATAGGTGAATTGGTGTGGTGTAGGAATCCAAGGACAGAAATTTGAATGAGAAGGACCCATGACAGCAGCTGGGGCAATTTAGGGCGCAAAGGACAGCAGCTGGGTGGAGGCGATTGATAAACTCTAATTTAGTTCATATTTAGAGATATTTTTTGGTCTATTTTTAGAGCAATTATTTTGATCCAAATAAATAAATGACTTACTTTCCTCTTTATTTTGCAGCGAGGCTAGAAAAAGATAAAAAGAACAAAAGTCCATTTTAATACCTATTTTGCTCCATATCTGGGCAGAAATAAAGAAAATAAAGTCTGGTCCTCTATCTCAAGAACTGGATGTGGACAAATCCAAAAAGATGCATAAGCCCAATTTAGTTGGACAATCACACAAGGTGAAAGAGCCCAACCCAATTTAAGATGGAAGCCCACTTCATGGTCAAGAAGCAACTTGCGCCTTACCCTAGGAAAACAATATTAAAAGGAAGCAACAATAAAAGGGGGAGGGATGTGAATGGCATGGAGGAAGACAAACTTTTACGCAAGAAACACACACAGACCGTACATACGCAACAGAAGCCACGCACCAACAGTAGCGCCGGCAAGGAGAGGAGGGGGGTTTTGGGTACCCATTCTTGACACCGTGAGAGAGCTTTGGAGCAGGAAAAGGAGACTCGAGATTCAGAATAAGAATTTCTCTAATTTCCGGGTTATTTTTATCTCTGTAACTCATGACTCTAATTCCTATTTTATTGTTCTTTATGACTTTCGATAGCTAAATCCTCTTCTAGGGTCTTAGGTGGATCTTGCATGTTTAGAGACCTTTTTATGTTCTAATTTCATATCTGAATTCCGGTTTTTATTTCAATTAATATTGTCCTATTATTTTTATCACATAATTAGGATTAGCTACCCTTTTCTTGTTCATAATCAATTAGTTGATCAGCGACCGTACTGCAATTAGTTGGTGGACCTATAGGATAATTGGGGCTATAATTAATGCATGACCAAACTTTAATTTAGCCTTCCAATCATTCAACCTTTTTGCTCTTTATGCTTTTCTTAAATTTAAATTCTTGCATGACCAAACAAGGGTTAGTTTAGGAAAAAGAATATTAATCGCGAATGACCAAACAGATTAATAGCTTTAGTAAAGGGATTGGTAATTAAATAAAATAAAGGAATTCAAGTGGGAATTCGATCGACATAGGGGAATCGAAGCTTGCAAGTGAAACCGTGGCCCTAGACCTCTCTCCATCGATTAAATCTAATATTTTAACTATTGTTATTTATTTCTTTTTACTTATTTTTATTACAACTCAATTATTAGTTCGTCCGAACAATAGACAATCTTGATTACTTTGGTACTTGTTAATTAGTCCCTGCGGATACGATTATCTTTTATACTACTTCTGCGAAAGAGTACACTTGCTCTAGGGTTTAGGGTTTAGGGTTTAGGGTTGTGGATACCCAATGTTAACCGGTATTTTTTACTTTTTAGAAAAAATAAAAAAATATGTTTTTTCACGTAGATTCGATTTCTAGTCCCTCGAATAGGTTGTTTCGTGCTCATTTACCGTTTTTGCGTCGTTATTTCTTTTTTTTAGTGGTTAAACAAAAATTGAAATTATTACAAAAATGTCCATGTACATGCTTGGCCCAAAAATGCCAAAGTTACAAGAAATATAAAAATAGACCAAAATACCCAAAACTCCAGCCACTTTGCGAATGTAATTTATCTTTTCCCAGACCTCGTCTTGACGATCCGAACGGCGAAAGTGAAGATATATTTCTCACGAACCTGCCGTCAAAAAATGAAGACGATCCAACGGTTAACGAATCCGGAATCGCACTGTCAAGGTGGCTAGTTTGAGAAAAAATGGGAGTTGTTTTCAGCTACTTTGGGAATGCCATATATCTCTTCTCAGTTCTCCTTTCGACGATCCTAACGGTGAAAGTAAAGATATATGTATCACAAACCTTCTGTCAAAAAATGAAGATGATCCAACGGTTAACGAATCTGAAATCGCACTTTCAAGGTGGCTGGTTTGAGAAAAACGGGATTTGCTTTCTCTATCTTGTTTTAGTCCCACATTGCTTGAGAGAAACAAGGACTACCTAGCCTTTGGCTATAAAAGAGGTTGAGATGCAAAGACTATGGACATGGGTAATTGACGGGGTAAGTGATCTTCTGGGCTAGCCTTTGGAGTCCATTAGATTAAAAGCCTGTCTTTGATTCTTTTGGGCTAGCTTTGCTGTCCATTAGACTAAAAGTCTGTCTTTGAATATTTTTGGGCTAGCTTTTGCGGTCCATTACTTGGTGATTTTTGGGTCAAAATGGACCTGATAGGAGTCCAGTTCGCGGTTGACCTGGTCAGACTGCTCGGTCCGCCGGAAAATCCACAAATCCGCCGAAAATATGGACTTTCCGGCGGATTTGTTGGGCTTTCCGGCGGATTTTTGGCGCCGGTAGACAGCTCGTGGCAAAAGGTTTCCGGCGGATTATCCGTCGGAAAACCCCAAGGAAATTCGCATCTTTTTTACCGCCGGAAAGTCCACAAATCTGCCGGAAAGTTCCGGCGGGGTATCCGCCGGAAAGTCCACAAATCCGCCGGAAACCCGTATGGTTTATCCGCCGGAAAATCCACAAATCCGTCGAAAAAATCGTTTTTTTTAATTTTAATTATTTTTAAAAAATAAATATTATTTTTTAAAAATCATTTGATTTAAAAAATTAATATTATTTTATTAAAAACTTTAATTGATTATTTTATTTAAAAATTTGATAATTGATAAAAAAATAAAAATTAGAAATGAAAATTAATGATTAATTTAAATAAATATCCATACAACAAAAAAAAATATCCATACAATAAAAAAAAATATCCATACAACAAAATAAAATAATCCAAAGCTACTGGGGTGGCTGCTGGTCTAACTCATCACCATGATAATAGGTATCAGATGTAAGAAAAGCAGTAAGCGAATCCATAATATTAAGATCGATGTTGGGCCGCTGGGGTGACTGCTGCTGGGGCTGATGGTATGGCTGTTGGGGCTGCTGGTATGGCTGCTGGGGCTGCTGGGGTGACTGGTGCTGGGGCTGCTGGTATGGCGGCTAGTATGGCTGCTGGGGCTGAGGTGCATACTGCTGGGAATACTGGGGTGCATACTGCTGCTGAGGCCACTGCTGAAATGCACCATCGTAATGCTGCTGCGGCTGGTAGGATGGCATATGTGATGAGGATGGCCTCGACTGCTGAGAGATCATCAGCTGATTCTGCAAAAACTTAAAGCGCTCCTCCATGCGCTGCTCAGCTATCCTAGCCTGCTCCGCCATGCGCTCCTCAGCTATCCTGGCTTTCTCCCGAAGCGCCGCCACTTCCCGATCACTTTGCTCCTGCCGCTCGGCAAACTGATGCTGCTGCTCGCTCAGTTGCCGCGTCAATTCCGTAACAGCATTCAACTCACCAGCATTGGGAACATAAAAGCGAGCAGTACTCGGAGATCCAGAAGATTGTGAAGCTGATAGACTCGGATCTTCCAAGAAACAATCGATCATACATCCAGCTACGATCCATAATTTCAAGATCTATGTACTACACTACAACGTAAATGAAATAAACTATCAAATCAACTATCAATTACTTTATATTTTGATATATATTGATATATTAATTACTTTATAAGTGAACTTAATTAATAAGTTTTTTCAATATAAATTATTTTGTATTATTATTGCAAACAAAATTTGTAACAAAATTTTACTATAAATAGTGAAGTAATTAATATTTTATTAATTTTAATTTTTTACAAAAATAGTAAAAGAACATTATTATATAATTTTTTGGGACGAACAAATTTTGATGGTGGTGCTAATAAGCGTTATTAAAAATCACCAGCGACTAAAAGAAAAAATACAAATTTTACGGTGACCACAAGTTGGTAAAATTTTTGTAGACACTAAAAACAAAAAATCCATATATATATATATATATATATATTGATATATTAATATTAATTACTTTGATAACTAACCGTAGTGAAGAGAATGCTCTGACTTGAAGCTTATCCCGAACTCAAACAAAGAGGAAAGAGGAGGAACCCAAAAAATACCTAAACAAACAACACCACAATTAGTAACAAACTCATATTATAAAATAATTCAAAAACTAAAAATATTAACTAATGTTACAAACATACCTTATATCAAAGAAATTTGACAATGAGAGGAAGAGATTAGAGATTAGTAGAGAGAAGTGGAGAATGGATTGGTAGAGAGAAAGAGATTTACTAGAGAGAAGATAGATTAGTAGAGGTGTGAAGAAGAAGAAGAAGAAGTGGAGAAGAGATTTATATAGAAACGAAAACCAACGGTCAAAACGCGAATCCGCCGGAAATGTCATTTCCGGTGGATACAGGGTGTTTCCGGCGGATTTTTGAAATTTCGCCGTGGCGGTTTCAGGATTTTCCGGTGGATTTTTATCCGCCGCAAACATACATGCGAAATTTAGGGACTTTCCGGCGGATTTATCCACCGCAAGTATTTCCAGCGGATTTTCGAGGAATTTCCGGCGGGATTTAGGGACTTTCCGCGGATATATCCACCGCAAAGTGTTTCCGGCGGATTTCGAGGAATTTCCGGAGGATCTTGATTTCCTTTTAAAAAAAAAATTCGTAAACGCAAATCCGCCGGAAACACCCAAATATCCGCCGGAAATACCTAAATATCCACCGAAAATGCGTAAATATCCGCCGGAAATACCCATATATCCGCCGGAAATTACCAAATTCAATATTCGCTATTTAATTAGTGTCGGGAAGATCTTGACCATTAATGAGTGTCGACACTAATCACTATTGACTATTCAATAATCACACTGCACTATTCACTATTTAGTGTCTGCAACATCTTGGCCGTTAATTTAGTGTCGGCAAGATATTGAACGTTAATTAGTGTCGACACTAATCACCATTGACTATTCAATAATCATGCTGCACTATTCACTATTTAGTGTCGGCAAGATCTTCACCGTTAATTTAGTGTCGGCAACATCTTGACCATTAATTGGTGTCGACGCTAATCATTATTCAACAATCACGCTGCACTATTCACTATTTAGTGTCGGCAAGATCTTGACTGTTAATTTAGTGTCGGCAAGATCTTTACCGTTAATTAGTGTCGACACTAATCACCATTGACTATTCAATAATCACGCTGCACTATTCACTATTTAGTGTCGGCAAGATCTTCACCGTTAATATAGTGTCGGCACGATCTTGACCGTTAATTAGTTTTGACGCTAATCACTATTCATTATTCGTTAATATAAAATTTATTTATACCCGATATGTTGTTGTATTATTATGAGTATTATGGTTTTTTATTATTATTTTTCCTTTATATATTTAATAAAAATATTAAATAATATATTTAATTAATTCCGGTTGAACCCCCAATTCAACCGGTTGAACCCAAGAACCCCTGAACCGCTACCTCTTCCGGTTCAATGTCCGGTCCAATTTTGATTACCTTGCTCTAAATAGAAAGTTTGAGGAACTCCAATGACCTGTTGTTAAGTTGGAGGATGATACGGAGCGTTTGATGTGTGTAAATGTCTACACTCATCAAACGCTCTGTATCATCCCCTAACTTAACAAGAGAGGAATTCGTAGGGGAGGTTCATGACAATGTTACTTTTAACGAAAAAGATGAAGGGGATGTTAATGACAAGGTGGAAGTTTCTTTACAAAGAAATGGAGACATACGCCACTCACTTGGAGCCGCTGCCGACAATGCTCAAGAGAGTGGCGTATGTCTCTGTTTCTTTGAAGAAAATGAGAGTATCGGTAGAGGTGTGAAGAAGAAGAAGAAACGGAGAAGAGAATTATATAGAGGAAACGAAAATCAACGGTCAAATGGCGAATCCGCCGAAAATGTAATTTCCGGCGGATTTAGGGTGTTTCTGGCGGATATTTGAAATTCAAAATTGGCGCTATCAGGATTTTCCGGCGGATTTTTTATCCGCCGCAAACTTACCGGCGGATTTATCCACCGCAAGTGTTTCCGGCGGATTGAGAGGCATTTCCGGCAGATTTTAATTTTTTTTCAAAAAAAAAATATTCATAAACCAGATCCGCCGAAAATACCTCGAAAATCCGCCGAAAATGTTTGCGGCGGATAAATTCGCCGGAAAGTTCCTATTTCTGCCGCTAAGTTTGCGGCGGATACAATCCGCCGGTAAGCCCTATAATCCGCCGAAAAGTTTCCTGCGGATAAACATCCGCCGGAAAGTCTTGGCTGGTAAAACTGATTATTCTTGTAGTGATCGCGTTGATCAGCTTGAGGTTAATTTTGTATTTATTTATGTACATATTTATTATTTATTTATGTACATATTTATTTATTGTTTATTTATTCATTTATGTACATATTTATTTATTGCTTATTTATTTATGCATATTTTAAGTACACATTTACACACAATTATGAGTGGGGCCCTATACCCGGGTCTGTTTTGAAATTTAAGACGAGTGGAGATTATTAGTGATAGTCATTCTGGATTTCTGTCTGACTATCATGAGAATCTCATTCAAAGTGTGCTCTTTTGTGATATTCCACACCAGATAGTTACCTATCGTTGTGGGTAATATTACTAAAGAGACTTTAGCTCTGGAGGCCATTGGTGAGAAAGTGACTAGAGCTACCAAAAGAATATTCACTGTGTGACCTTTAAAATCACTAGGATTTAATAAAAAAGTAAATAGGGGGTTTAGCCGACCGGACAGACGGGTTAGACATCGTTTTGGGATAAATGAGTTGCACGGCTTAAGAGTCCTAAAATACCTATTCAAATAATCTCAATTCTTTTTTAAAGAGTCATGTTTGCAAGCAAACATTTTCAAATAATCAAACACTCAGTCATAAATCAATTATTTACAATGGTCACTCTGAGTTTAACTCGTTTGAACATTATGAATACCTTCCTTTTCAAATGGGCCGCTAGTGGTGACCACTCTGGATTTATCTGTTTGGTCACTTCGAACGGCTTTCAAATTTCAAAAACATTCAAATAATAAAAAACACCAACACACAAACATTTTCTACCAAGAACTACGTGCGATTTGATTCTCTACCAGGAGATACGTAGGAGCAGAGGGCGGCCGACCTCTGTCAATTGCATTAATAAAAAAATCTTTTCTTTCTTTTAATCCATTTCTCTCCTATTTCTCAAAAAGTACAAAAAATAACTAACCGTTTAGCGAGTCTTTTTATTATTATTATTATCAGGGTAAAAACTTTATTTTTGAATTAATAATTGTTTACACATTTAGTTAAAAGGTAATCTTCCTTAGGAAGGATGTCGTAGGGTGCTAATACATTCCCTACGCATAAACGACTCCCGAGCCTAAACCTGGTCCGCAAAACCCCTTTATCCACTCAATAGGGATTTTCCAATGTTTACCCTTAAACTAAACTTTGGTGGCGGCTTCATTTCAAGAACGTCGAAGAATCCTTCCTCCGGATTTTTCGGTCGCTACAGCTGGCGACTTCACTGGGGACATATTAAGAGAGTCAGGCCTAGTTAACTAAGTGTGTAAGTTTTTATTAATTTTATATTTTGTTTTTGCCCTTATGCTTATGTTACTTATTTATTAGCATTTCTTTTTATTATTGAACCTTAGGGTAGACGACTCTTTTGTTATTGTTGTTGTATATCTTTTCCAGCTTGGTTAGTTTAGGTATTTTGCCCTCATCACACACCTCACTTACACTTTTGCACACACTTTTGAGTGGGGCCCTATACCCGGGTCTGCAAATAACCTAGGACGAGTGGAGATTATTAGTGACAGTCATTCTGGATTTTATCTGTCTGACTCTCATGAAAGTCTCAGCCAGAGTACGCTCCTTTATGGTATCCCACACCTGGTAGCTAGCTATCGTTGCGGATCATATCATGAAGGAGATTTTAGCTCTGGAGACCTTTGTGAGGAAGCGAATAGAACCACTTGAGAGATTGATCACATAAGTGAGCCTAGACCATGTTGAAAATCCCAATTTAGACATGACCCACCTAGGACACATGGGCATTATACTTACCCTCTCTATTATTCTGGTTAGCGTTTCTCCAAAAATAAAATCACTCAAAAAAACATTTTCATGCTTCTTTCTTTCATTTGCATGCACATGAGGCGACATCATCACACCAAAAAAATCTTCATGCATCCATAACAAAATAAGATCATTCTTTTCACGCGCATCCCATTATCATTGTGCTACCATGCATCTCATCATCCTAGAAATATCATTTGCGTCATTTGTCCATCTTGCATATCCACACTAAAAAAAACATCACTGTGATATTATATATTCATTCATCATTCCCTTCATGCATTATACAAAAAAAAGGGGGTCATTTATTTCTTTCACATCCACTTCAAATGCATTATTCCCGTGCATCATAAAAAACAAAAGTAAAAGTTTTTCCTATCACATGCATCTCATATTCCTACATAGCCTCCCAAATG
Source organism: Astragalus membranaceus (assembly GCA_039519185.1). Taxonomy (NCBI): domain Eukaryota; kingdom Viridiplantae; phylum Streptophyta; class Magnoliopsida; order Fabales; family Fabaceae; genus Astragalus; species Astragalus membranaceus. The sequence goes on along the minus strand of CM076848.1, from coordinate 110,862,217 downwards.
CATCAAAATAAAAATAAGAAGTTGCTTCATTTTCTTTTATTATTGTATCATTCATCACCCAATGGTCTTTTGTTAGCTTCTTATTCTAGTTGAAGCATAAAAAAACATACACTCTTAAGGTATCCCTTTATCACATTGTTACTCATGTACAACAAACATCCATATGCTCATTCAAAGAAAACATATAAAAAAATCACCATGCATTCATGCTAAAATCATTCCTCCATAAGCATTTCATTGTTATTGCACCATCACGCATCGCGTCATATGAAGAATAACAAAGATATCATATTTTTCAAAATTGCATCTTTCCACACATTAAAAAAAATCGCTGCGAGTGTCATGCATTTTGTTTCCCCGCACACAAAAAAAACAATTTTTACCCATATAACGTTAGCATATCATTTGAACAAAAAAACACTAGCATTATATTTAACATGCACCGACATTCATTCATAATCATTCAAAATCATGATCAGACAGTGTAGGTATCACATCATTTGTAAAGTCTTGAATTACATTTCAAAAAAAAAAACAACATTCTGTTGCGCCCGAAAAAGTCCCCGAGGGAGAACCTTCCTCGTTCACAACTTTTCCTAAGACAATGAAGCCGCCACCAATATTTATTAAGGAAAATATTAGGAAAACCTTTTTTGGAAAGCGATTGGTCTTGCGAAACTAGAGAATAGGGTTCGGGGGTCGGTTACGCGCAGGGAAGGTGTTAGCACCCCACACGTCCTCTCTACTGAGAGGGAACCTTTAATTAAATGTGTGGTTTTAGTGTGTTGACTTGAAAATACTTAATTTTGCCTCTCTACTTCTTATTGAAAAATTCTTAATGAAAATCTTTATTTATTATGAAAAAGAAAAGGGGGAAGAATGGGTTTATAGAAAAAAAACGCTTGACGGGACATGGCCCGCTCCTACGTATCTCCCGGTGCGATGGAGAACTCAAAGCTACGTAGTTCTTCCTTATCCTAAAAAAAGGGTTTTTGTCTTTTATCTTTTTAATGAGTTTTCGAAATAGGACGAGCATTTAGTGAATGATTAAACTAACCAAGGTTATGGGTAATCACTGCTAAGTACTCTTGAAAATGAAGGTCACTACCACCAGTCAGATGAACAAAGGTTCTGATTGACTATTAGTAGCAACCCGTTTTTTATTTGCCTTTTTGAAAGTGGTCTTCGAAAGAGATTGATTGGCACGAATGATCAAACTAACAAAGGTTATGAGTGATCATCGCTTGTTGTTCTTTGGGGAAAAAGACATCGCCACCAATGGCTAGACGAACAAAGGTTCTGATTAACCACTAGCGACGATGGGTTGAAAATGATTTTAGAAAGGAAAAGGTTTTTGTTCTGAAAATGATCTTGGTTTGCGAAAGTGATTCTTTTTGTTACGAAAATAACTCTTTTCTTTTCGTTATGCAAATGCTAAACTTTTTATGGTTGCGCTTGATGAAAATGTGACTCTCTCCTACGTATCTCCCGGTGCGATGGAGAATTCAAAGCTACGTAGTTCTAGGTTGTCTAGAAAAAGGTTTTTGTTTTTTTATCTTGCTTAATTGTGAAAATTGAGCTTTCATGATGATCAATTGAGCAAAGGCTCTAAGTGACCACCATTAGCACTCCATTGTTAATAATCATGCAAGCAAAGGCTTCGCAAGACTACTAACAAAGTTTTTGATTTGGTGAAAATCTTTAGGAAAATTAGGCATTCATGATGATCAATTGAGCAAAGGCTCCAAGTGATCGTCACTAGTACCTCATTGTTGATAATCATGCAAGCAAAAGGCTTCGCAAGACTACTAACAAAGTTTGATTTTGAAGAGTTTTCGCAATTGGATTGATTTTTGTTTAGGGAAAAGAAAATCCGTTATTTGGAAAAAAAGGGTTTGTGAAAAATAAGTTTGCTTCAGGGAAAGAAACAAAATTTAAAAAAAAAAGAGAAACAGGGGGTGCAGCAGTAAAATAAGGGTGTAAATAAAAGGAGGGCTGTATTATTAAAACGGGGGGGGGGGGGGGGGGGCAGATAGTAACCCATTCCCCTTTTTAGTTGGCTGGACCGAAGCAGGAAACGTGGGCTTCAAGGGGGAGCGCGCGAAGTAAAACAAGGGGGTGCTAATAGAGATCTGAAAAATAAAATAAAAGTGAAAGGACGAAAATGCCCTTACACTCCTACTATATAAGCCTAAACTAAAATTGGAAACCCTAAAATCCTCTTCTCTTTCACGCGGCGCCCATACCCTAAAATGACCAAATCTGATTCTTCTTTCTCTCCACGGTGCCTCTACTCCCCCATCACCGAATCCCAACTTCTCTCTTCTCGACTGCGCACACCTTCCCCTAAAACGACCAAATCCAATTCCTCTCCCTCTCCACGGTGCTGTCTTAACCTCTCTCTCCTATACGGGTGGTAAACGAAAAAACGAACGGGACGGTGACAGTTGTGAGAATGACCACCACGGAGACGTGTTGGCTTGCGATAGCGATGGTGGTGCTGTTTTCTTCTCGGTTGGCCGGTGGTGGTGAGTGGTGACTGGCCGTGTTTGAGCTACGGTTTGTGAAAGTGACGGGTTAGGTGCGAACAGAGGGAAAAGGGAGGAGGCGAGGTTTGCGACGGTGATGTAGTTAAGGAGGGTTTGGTCAATGGATGGTTATGGTGGAGGTGATGACTACGGCAGTGGTGACAGTTTGGGGTCGAGTGGTAGTGGGTGGTTGATGCTTGTTTTGACGGCGTGCACGGTGGTGGGGGAGTTTCGGTGGTGGTCGTTTGGGGTGATTTGGTGGCCGACTGTGGTGGTGCTTTGGGTGGCGTTTTTTTTGGACAGTGGTGGCGGTCGCCGTAGAAGACGACCGGAGAGGGCGTTTCGCGGCCAACGGACAGGGACGACCACCGTACGCAGTGGCCAGAGGTAACTCTCTCTACTTTTTTAGTGCTTTTGCTTTGGTTGCTTTTTTGATTGGTTCTTGCATCTAAATCTAAAAAAACCACATTTGAAACAAATTCAAGTTTTTATTCCTATAACAACAGCAACTCTAATTACTGTCCATACCTCAAGCTTTGATTTTTTTTTTATTCTTTGTTAAGTTGATCTGTTTTGGTACTGCGCTTTTGAGGGTAATGAAATTAGCTATTATTTGACACATATTTCTTGATTATATAACTTATCATTATTTACATCTACGGTTTGAATTAGCTACAATAAAAATTATATCAAATTTGAACAAGTAAAAGATCTGAAAGCATGGATATTCTACATTTCAGGTTTAATAGTATGGAGGCCAACCTAATCTCCAGCTTCTGATAAGTCTCCTTTTCGTCACTGCCTAACTTCTGTTATTATCTACTGCCTTTGCTTGTTTTTGCTGCTGCTGCGTATATGTGTCTGTGTGTGCGTTCCCGTGTGTGTTTGTTACTGTGTCGTATTTGCTGTCTGTGTGTGTTGCTGTGTTTGAGGTGTGTATATTGTTCTGTGTGTAGATTCCCCCCTAATACTGGCTTCTGTTCATTGTATTTATAGGCAAAAAAAGTGGTGTAGGTGGGAGTGCTGAGCAGGGGATCAAAACCCCCCAGGAGACCAGTTTGTTGCTACTGCAGTGGAGCAGTGGAGCAGCAGCTTGCAGGGTGGTGCCTGCCAAAGCTGCCTTGTTGGAGCAAAAATGGAAAGGATCAAAGAGGATGAAGCAAATAGCATTGGCCTCATTCTTCAAAAGGCAGCATCAGTGCTGCCCCTGGCAGCAGGGCGCTCCTGCCCCTTTTTTTTTAATTTTATTTTGTTTTGATTTTAATTAATTTTTTTTTGTAAAAAGGAGTTGACTCCTTTTTTGGTACTATTCTGCCTTTTTTTTTGTTTTTGTTTGTATATGTAACCAATAAATAAAAGGACAGCTGATTGGATTTTTATTTTACTATTACTATTTTTTGCTAATAATACTTAAAAGAAGCGGTAAAAACAACACGAACCGACGCAACCACTCGCGCACGATTCGCAACCAACACGCGCTCGCCTTAAGACTAGGGACGCGTACGCGATTTGAATACGCGCGCGCGTACATTATTAAAACCGATTATATTTTATCCTCACTTTTCTAAAAAGCGGGAAAATAACGCGCAATGACGCAACTGCTCACACGTGGCTCGTAACCGACACGCGCTCGCGCTTATTTTTATTATTTTTTGGACTCTTTTTTGTTTTAAAGTAGCGAGCGCCAAACAAAATCGTTGCACGAGAGTGCCAAAGACACCCGCGTTTAGAACAATATGCGAAGCAATAAAATTTCGGGACTTTCCCATTAGTCGGACAAAATTGGGGTATGACAACTGCCCCTCTTTATTCGGATTTTATCAAGAAATATGAATTGGCCGAGAGATATTTCGAAGGTAAAATAGGAATAAAGAATTCAGACATTATACCAATTTTGTCTACTTGGAGAAACCCGAATTTTCTTTTTCTTTTTCTTTTTCTTTTTTTTTTCTCTTTTCTCCTTTTTCTTTTCTCTTTTTTTTCTTTTTTTTTTTGAATCAACACTTGGAGTGTTGATGAGGAAACAATAAACGAAAGGGAAACAACATGCACGCTAGCTGCGAAAGGCACGGAAAGCGCTAAATGAAGAAAGCGGTAAAATGCCAGGCTGCCTAAAACCTGTAAACGAACCCTTGCGAATCCGAGTTTGCACGTGGCTTTGAGGAGCACGCATCCTGAGAATCTCGGGTCTTTCGAGCGACCGGGGGGATCGTTATCAGCTCCGGAACTGATATACTGATCAATGCACGGCGTCCACTGTATCTTAGGCTGATACAACTATTCCGTTGAACCTCACATGGGGCTGCGGTCCATCGCGTTTCTCGTACACGATGTGAGACCTGGGCAGAAGGGAGCGATGATCTCTGGGCTCCAATCTGCAATGCGCGCCTGAGCGCTCTCTTTTCTTTTCTCTTTTTTCTTTTCTTTTTTTTTTGAACTCCCAACTTGGGGGAGCATTTTCTGGAATCTGAAGGCGAGCATTAACACCGCGGTGTTTATCCTCTCTCAGTTGTCTGCAGCTAAAAAATGAGCCCATACATGAATGCAAATGCCATGATTGCCATTTTCTTTTTCTTTTTCTTATGATGAATGTAATGTAAATGCCTGAATTTATCTTTTCTTTACTTTATTATTATTATTTTCTATGTCTGATGAGTGCATGATTTTATGTTTGGTGAATGTAATGCATGACTTTATTTGTTTATTGCTCTTTTGCTTTTTCAACCTTTTCTTTTCTCTTCTTTTTTTTATTTTTTCATATATATTTTTATTTTTGTGCTCTTTTGCTCTTTTGGCTTTTCCTTTGCTGGTCCGACCCACTCATGGGACTTGCGTTATGAGACACCATGATTATCTATGATACTTATTCGGGATTCGAGCTTCGTCCTCTTGTTTTAATGCAATCAGCGCTTCTTATTTGATTTTTGTGAGCTTACTTGACTGAAAAATCATCTTTTTTTGTTATCATTTTCAAAAATTTCGCAATGATCTTAATGCTATGACTTATGCACCTTTACATGATTTATTTATCATCTACCATAAAACGTAGTTTAAAATCAGAAATGAAAAGAAAGCAATGATAAGACAGCAAAATGATAGAGTGAAAAATTTGGACTTTTATTCATACGGGAGTCAGACGCGCAGAATGTCACGCTGACTGAAAAGGGTACATTGGATATTTTCCTGAAACTAAGAAAAAGAAAAAGGAGAATGGACGCAGCAGATCTTATGAATATTCTTTGTCTCTGGAGCGTTCGATGCCAACCGCTCATACTTGCAGCCTTGATCACCCTTTTATCCAAGCTTTTGGAAGCACTGCTTGCCCCTTTTCTTTTTATGTCCAACTTTTCTGACCCTAATTTTTGCCTGGATTGCCCTTTTGGGTTTTCAATCCACCGGGTCGCTCAATTTTGCCTAGGCCGCCCTTTCGGGTTTTCAACCTAGCGAGCTAATTCTTGCTTGGCTCATCTTTCTCTTTTTCTTTTATTTTTCTCAGGCGTAATATTTCTTGACTGAATCTGAATTGACTGGGTTCTTGAGTTCTTCACCATCCATGTTGGTGAGTATTAATGCTCCTCCAGAAAAGGCTTTCTTCACCACATATGACCCTTCATAACTTGGGGTCCATTTCCCACGGGAGTCACTCTGAATAGGCAGGATCTTCTTGAGCACCAGGTCTCCTTCGCTGAATTCTCGGGGACGAACCTTCTTGTCGAAAGCTGTCTTCATCCTTTGTTGATACAACTGGCCATGACACAGGGCAACAATTCTTTTCTCCGCAATGAGATTCAGCTGATCCAGATGAGCTTGGACCCCTTCTGCTTCTTCCAACTTGGTTTCCATCAGCACCCGTAGGGAGGGTATCTCAACTTCAATAGGGAGGACTGCTTCCGACCCATACACCAAAGAGAAGGGAGTTGCTCCGGTTGAAGTACGCACTGAGGTACGATACCCGTGCAAAGTAAAAGGAAGCATCTCGTGCCAATCTTTGTAGGTTACTACCATCTTTTGCACAATCCTCTTAATATTCTTATTGGCTGCTTCGACTGCCCCATTCATCTTAGGACGATATGGAGAAGAATTATGATGTTTGATCTTAAACTCTATGCACAATTCTTTCATCATCTTACTATTTAGGTTGCTGCCATTATCTGTGATGATCTTGTCTGGAAGCCCATAGCGACAAACCAAATCTCTCTTTACAAACTTGGCAACCACAGAACTGGTTATGCTGGAATATGAAGCGGCTTCAACCCATTTGGTGAAGTAATCAATTGCAACTAGGATGAAGCGGTGCCCATTTGATGCCTTGGGCTCTATAGGACCAATGACATCCATGCCCCACATTGAAAATGGCCAAGATGCAGTCAAGACATTTAATGAAGCCGGTGGCAAGTGTATGTGATCGGCATAAATCTGGCATTTGTGGCACTTTCTCACAAAACTGTAGCAGTCTGACTCCATCTGCAGTCAATAGTAGCCAGCCCTTAATATCTTCCTTGCCATAGTATGCCTGTTGGAATGAGTTCCGAACGAGCCCTCATGCACCTCTCTCATGATCCTTTCTGCTTCCTCCTTTGCCACACACCTAAGGAGTACCTTATCATGATTCCTCTTGTAAAGCACCTCGCCACTCAAGAAGAAATTCATTGACAGTCTTCTAAGTGCTCTTTTATCATTTTCCGATGCCCCTGGAGGATACTCTCTGTTCAGGATATACCGCTTGATGTCATGATACCAAGGTTTATCATCTCCGTTATCTTCAATTGCTGCGCAGGAGTAGGAGTGTGCCGGCAAACCTCAATGCTGGATTCTGATCTGGGTCAAGTTCTTATCACAATTGATATTAAAAATTGAAGCTAACGTGGCCAGTGCATCAGCCAACTGATTCTCTCTGCGAGGAAGATGTTGAAATGTGATTTCTTCGAAGGACTCAACCAATTCTCAGATGTAGTCTCTGTACAGTATCAACTCGGGATCTCTGGCTTCCCAATCTCCGTTCACTTGATGGATAACTAGGGCCGAGTCTCCATACACATCTAATCTTTTAACTTTCCAGTCTAGAGCTGCCTGAATACCCAGAATACATGCCTCGTACTCCGCAATATTATTTGTGACATAGAAGCTCAATCTAGTAATGAATGGTATGAAGCGATTGTCAGGGGACACCAGCACTGCCCCAGCCCCGTGCCCATAGCTGTTGGAAGCATCGTCGAACACTACTCTCCACCTTTCATTCTTTGGGGACCTTCCTTCTTCAACTAAAGCCATAATGTCCTCATCTGGGAAATCACACTGCATCGACTGGTAATCTTCAATAGGCTGATGTGCCAAGTACTCAGCTAGCGCACTACCTTTGATGGCCTTTTGAGTGACATAAAGAAGATCATATTCTGACAACTGCATCTGCCATCTGGCAATTCTTCCTGTAAGCGCAGGCTTCTCGAAGATATACTTGATAGGATCCATCTTTGACACCAACCAAGTGGTGTGACTTAACATGTATTGCCTCAAACGATGAGCAGCCCAAGCCAAGGCGCAATAAGTCTTTTCTAGTAACGAATACCTCGTCTCACAATCAGCGAACTTCTTGCTCAGATAATAAATTGCGTGCTCTTTCTTGCCAGTTTCGTCATGTTGTCCTAACACACAACCCATTGAATTTTCTAGCACGGTCAGTGTAACACCCTAAAATATTTAATTAATTTATTTAATTAAGTATTTAGGAATTTAAATTAATTAAGTGGATATAATTTAATTATTAGAAATTATATTAAAATGTGTAGAGGGTATTAGAAGATGGAGGTGCCAAATTAGATGGACTTGGGCTTAAGTGAGAAGCCCAAGCCCATGAGTCAAGTCATATGCGAAGTGGAGCCTAGGGGTTAGGGTTCATTGGGGATCATTTGCGAAAAATGGAGAATGGAGAGGAGGAGAGAAAGAAGTGCGCCGTAGGGAGGAGGAGAAGAGGAGAGCAAGTCGCAAGCTCCAAGGAGAAAGGAGAAGGTGTGATCCGGTTTCCATGGTTCCGTTCGTGATCGTCCCTAGAGATCCTATTCATCTAATTCGAGGTTAGGGGAGCTCTTTCTTTCCATCAAATAGAATTCTATGATAGGTCTTAATCTAGGTTGTTGGACTAGATCCTTGATGCATACCTATTCTTGATGTTCTTGATATGTTGATGTAGTTCTTGACGTTCTTGATATGTTGATGTAGTTCTTGACGTTCTTGATATGTTGATGTCGTTCTTGACGATCTTGATATGTTGTTGTTGTTGTGCGAATTGATGTGTTTCCCTTATAGGTTGTGGATGTTGATCTTTACATGTATATATATATAAATATATATACGAATTGATGTGTTCTTGATGTTCTTTAATGTTCTTGAATGTTTTTGGGTTGCCTATGATGATGATCTTCGTATATACATATATGTGTGCCATATGCGAATTGTTTTAGTGTTTTAACCTTGGGATAATACGAACTATGTATGTGTTTTGATGATGTTGGTATTTGCGAGTTCATGGAATTTATGGATTGGTATGTTGGGGAGCTTGATGCTTCGCATTTTGGGTGTGGGTGTGCAAGGGCGCCTAGGGCGCCAAAGTGATGATGATTTTAGTGCTCCAAAAGAATCTTGTTGATTGATTTAAATTAAGAGTCATTTTGAGTGTTGAAAATTATAGGATTTTGATGAGTTAAATTGCTAAAAATCAGTCTTTAGTGTTGTGGAAAATTGTGGGAAAAATGGTGATTTTTGGTGTTTAGTGTTGAAGAGTTGTTGGAAAAATTATGGGTTTGTTGTTGCTGTTTTCTGGGCGCCAAGTGCCTGTGCTGGGCGCCTGTGGCCTGTGTGTGTTGCTGTGTGTTGCCAGAATTCCTGTGTGGCTAGGCGCTGGGCGCTGGGTGCCAGCGCTGGGCGCTGAGCGCCCATGCGCGTGTGTGTGTGTTGCGCCAAGGCGCTGGGCGCCAGGCGCTGGGCGCTGAGCGCCCGTGTGCGTTGCGTGTGCGTGTGTGTTGCGCTAAGGCGCTGGGCGCTGAGCGCCCTCGTGTGTTGCGTGTGCGTGTTGCGCCTTGCTGGGCGCCAGGTGCCTGGGCGCTGGGCGCCCATGGCGCCAGTTTCAGGATGTTCCCAAATGTTTTCGAAAACTGTTTTCGCTATAACTTTTGACTCGGGTGTCCGTTTTGAACGATTCAAAAAGCGTTGTGAAGCATTTTCCGTTGTCCAGCTGTGTGTTCCATTTTTTAAAAATAAAAACTTAGAATTTTCTGAAGGTTGCTGGGGCGCCCCAAGTGGCTGTTCCCGGTGACCGTTGCCGTGACAATGAAAAGATGTTTTGGGTGCCTTTAAAAATTCTCTTTTGCGTACGACCGGCGGTTTTAACAAAGTAATGTCAAAAATGATGATTTTGGCGATGATGCCTTCGGGGCTAGTTAAATGACTGTTTCGCCCTTAGTGGCTATTATTATTATATATGACGTGTAAAAGACTGTTTTGCCCCTTAGAGGCTATTATTATTTATAGTGATGTGTAAATGACGATGATGCCCTTGGTGGCTAGTAAATGACGTTTTCGCCCTCAGTGGCTATTGTGTGAGTTGATGATATCTGTGTAAGAGTGATGATGAAACCCCGTGACGTTTGAGGCCCGAGAGGCTAAGTGATGTTAAGGTCTAAATGGCCAAGTGACGTTGTGTGATGATTATGAATTTGACAGGTGCTGCGCTCCGTGCGAGCAAACCGGTAAGTGACGGGTCACATTGTTGACTATGATCTGAGTAATTGTGAGATTGTGTGATGTAAGTGGTGCATGTCATAGTGTCTCATGCCCATATGCATAGAACCAGTGACGTTTTGAGGCCTGAGTGGCCAAGTGATGATGAGGCCTGAGTGGCTAAGTGACGTTTGTGAAAAGGTACCTTCATGCATATGCCCGCGAGTGGGTTGCATTTCATAAGCCTACATGACACGAGATGAGTTATTGTACGTGATGTGAATGATGACTGTGATGTGGACATTTAGTGTTTTGGATGCTGATTTGTTCTAGTGTGTAGCCTATGTTTAGTACTTGTCATGTTTTCTATTATATGGATTGAATGATGCTCACCCTTTCCTGTTTGAATGTTGCCCCCATGTTGGTAACGTGCAGGTGATTCCCAGTGAAGGCCTTTAGCTTCACTAGCTGAGTCGGGTCGTCTGCTCTGATATGTAACACTAGGGAGGGGAATTGAATGTTGTTTAAGTCATTTATGACTGTTGTGGTTATTGGATTTTTAGTATTGTAAGCCTGGCATAGTGGTAATGCCTTTTATGATTAAACTGTCGGATTTCCGATGTGAAATTGTATTTTAATTGATCATGACGTTTTGAAGTTATTATAAGACTGTTTTCGAAAAGCTAGTTATTTGAAGTGTGACGTTTTAGCGAAGTAAGTGTGACATCCCTTGTGGTGTAAATAAATTTTGAAAACTCTGATATTTTTATTAAACAAATTACCGGGTAGAAAAGGGGTGTTACATTAGTGGTATCAGAGCAATGGTTGGTCCGTCCGGCCATGTCATCGAGTCGTTGTGTCAGATAGTGACCAACTGTTGTCTTTCAGTGCTGACCATTGTTTATGTTGCAGGTACGCCAAAAGTTTCCACCGGTAAGTGAACTAGTGGGGGAGGTGTCCCTACTAGTGTTGTGTGCCTTATTGTGTTTTCGGTGTGTGAATTGCGTTTATGGGTTGTGGTCCTTATTGTTGACCTCCTTGCTGCGTGTTTCTAAATGGTATGCTCTGTTGTTTAAATGCGCACATGTGTTTTGGTTGGTATTGAGCTCGGTGTACACTGCATCATATTCAAATTAATTGCCGCTTGTTGTAAAATATTAGATTGACATGCACTCAGATGCTCTTGTAATTGATGTTTGTTGTTAGATGTTGACTTGACATGTATTCGCATGCTCATGCATTTGTAAAGTATAATATTACATGCTCACCATCCTGAGTTGGTTGTCCCTTGAGTGTGAACAAACATGATTGCATTTTAAAATGGTAATTACAGCCTATGTTGCTTGACTGACCTTGTCACGTGTGTCTGCTGTGCCTATACGCTACTGATAGCTTACCTTGTTGCATGTTACCCTCCTATGTTGCTTTGTCCGAACTGTCTTAAGTAGTCGACGGTAAGCCTCTGTGAGAAGTCTTGTGCAATGAGATTTGATGTTTGGAAACCAAATGCGTTGTAAAATTATTTTATGGACTATTTTAAGTTGTTACTGCACTAATAGCTACCGTGGTGTTTTAATCACTACAAGTGAAAATGTTTTCATTCAAGTGTACTAATTTGGTCCTCAACTCTTTTGGAAAATTGCGACCGGATGTAAATATTTTAGCTGAGAACTACCACATCATTGAGTTACTATTTTGACTTGCCTAATTTCCTCTAGGTGTAACCTTGCGTGCCGGAGTTTTATGACAAAATCTCTTGGTTGTTACTTATGGACTTCTATCATGTGGTTTTGAAAATCTAAAAGTAAAGTGATTTCTGAAAGTGCTTTTGAACATCCGTTAAACACTTTTACGGCCGGATACCGAGATTAGCATTGAAAATCACTTTTATAAACGATTCGGATTTTGTTTTAGCAGTTGCACTCTTGCGATATGCGTTACGTGGTTTTAAAAATCTTAAGAATTAAAAACGTGCATTTTGGACGCTTGTGCACTTGGGCCGAATTAACTAATTGCAGTAAATGTTAATGTAACTATTCTTTTGGGCTGACTAGCTGTAATAAGGTTTTAAATGTTAACCGTTTTCCTGTGTACTTAGTTGATAATGCTTCGTGGATTATCCTGAGCTATTTGCTATTGCTGTTTGAATGACAAATGCCATGCTGTTTTAAAAAGTCGAATGCTACTGCTGTTTGTTTAAACTGCTGTTGCTGTTTTATTTAAATAATTGTTGCTGCTTCTGAAAAAGGATCATTGCTGTTTTCAGAAAATAATGTTGTTGTTTTATTCGGATAATTGTTATGGTTTTCTGCAAAATGACTATTGCTGAAAATGAATGTTGCTACCTTTTAAAAGTTGTTGTTGCTGCTTCCTAAGGCCGCTGTCAGTGCTTTCAAGAATAACTGTTACTGTCCCTACTTTTGTACACTGCTGCTATTTTACGAGTTGTGCCTGTTTTTGGGTTGTTGACTGTCTCTATTTTTATGGGTTGTGCCTAATTCGATTGTTAACCGTTGCCGGTGCCTTAGTGCCCGATTGTGTGACTGAGTTGTTAATATTGTTGTCGTTGATGATGTTGCTCTGTTGTGGATTTTTAGTTGTTGGTGTCGCCTGAGTGGCAATTGTAGTTGTTGATGTCGCCTGAGTGGCAATTGTAGTTGTTGATGTCGCCTGAGTGGCAGTTGTAATTGTTGATGTCGCCTGAGTGGCAATTGTAGTTGTTGATGTCGCCTGAGTGGCAGTTGTAATTGTTGATGTCGCCTGAGTGGCAGAGTTGTTTGTGGATGTTGTTGTCGCGTTACTAAAATTATGAGACTTGTTGTACGACTGTTATGCACCCTGTGAATTTCGTTGTGATGTTATGATGATTGAAGTAGTTTGTTATCCTTATGGGTAGATGAGTGGGGTAGGATGCGAGCTAGTTTATCAGAGTAGCGCAGCGGAGTAGAGAGTGAGTCTGATTATTACTGCTTGAAGTTACCTGGCTGAACAAGTAGGAGGGACGGCCGCCCAAGCACTTACCGCCGGTAATCAAAGCAATAGTAATCAGCATGATTGATAGAACTGGTTGTCTAGGTGGCCTTAGAGGGAGAGTGTTGGCGTTGACAGATGAATTTCGAGGACGAAATATTCTAAGTGGGGGAGAGTTGTAACACCCTAAAATATTTAATTAATTTATTTAATTAAGTATTTAGGAATTTAAATTAATTAAGTGGATATAATTTAATTATTAGAAATTATATTAAAATGTGTAGAGGGTATTAGAAGATGGAGGTGCCAAATTAGATGGACTTGGGCTTAAGTGAGAAGCCCAAGCCCATGAGTCAAGTCATATGCGAAGTGGAGCCTAGGGGTTAGGGTTCATTGGGGATCATTTGCGAAAAATGGAGAATGGAGAGGAGGAGAGAAAGAAGTGCGCCGTAGGGAGGAGGAGAAGAGGAGAGCAAGTCGCAAGCTCCAAGGAAAAAGGAGAAGGTGTGATCCGGTTTCCATGGTTCCGTTCGTGATCGTCCCTAGAGATCCTATTCATCTAATTCGAGGTTAGGGGAGCTCTTTCTTTCCGTCAAATAGAATTCTATGATAGGTCTTAATCTAGGTTGTTGGACTAGATCCTTGATGCATACCTATTCTTGATGTTCTTGATATGTTGATGTAGTTCTTGACGTTCTTGATATGTTGATGTAGTTCTTGACGTTCTTGATATGTTGATGTCGTTCTTGACGATCTTGATATGTTGTTGTTGTTGTGCGAATTGATGTGTTTCCCTTATAGGTTGTGGATGTTGATCTTTACATGTATATATATATATATAAATATATATACGAATTGATGTGTTCTTGATGTTCTTTAATGTTCTTGAATGTTTTTGGGTTGCCTATGATGATGATCTTCGTATATACATATATGTGTGCCATATGCGAATTGTTTTAGTGTTTTAACCTTGGGATAATACGAACTATGTATGTGTTTTGATGATGTTGGTATTTGCGAGTTCATGGAATTTATGGATTGGTATGTTGGGGAGCTTGATGCTTCGCATTTTGGGTGTGGGTGTGCAAGGGCGCCTAGGGCGCCAAAGTGATGATGATTTTAGTGCTCCAAAAGAATCTTGTTGATTGATTTAAATTAAGAGTCATTTTGAGTGTTGAAAATTATAGGATTTTGATGAGTTAAATTGCTAAAAATCAGTCTTTAGTGTTGTGGAAAATTGTGGGAAAAATGGTGATTTTTGGTGTTTAGTGTTGAAGAGTTGTTGGAAAAATTATGGGTTTGTTGTTGCTGTTTTCTGGGCGCCAAGTGCCTGTGCTGGGCGCCTGTGGCCTGTGTGTGTTGCTGTGTGTTGCCAGAATTCCTGTGTGGCTAGGCGCTGGGCGCTGGGTGCCAGCGATGGGCGCTGAGCGCCCATGCGCGTGTGTGTGTGTGTTGCGCCAAGGCGCTGGGCGCCAGGCGCTGGGCGCTGAGCGCCCGTGTGCGTTGCGTGTGCGTGTGTGTTGCGCTAAGGCGCTGGGCGCCAGGCGCTGGGCGCTGAGCGCCCTCGTGTGTTGCGTGTGCGTGTTGCGCCTTGCTGGGCGCCAGGTGCCTGGGCGCTGGGCGCCCATGGCGCCAGTTTCAGGATGTTCCCAAATGTTTTCGAAAACTGTTTTCGCTATAACTTTTGACTCGGGTGTCCGTTTTGAACGATTCAAAAAGCGTTGTGAAGCATTTTCCGTTGTCCAGCTGTGTGTTCCATTTTTTAAAAATAAAAACTTAGAATTTTCTGAAGGTTGCTGGGGCGCCCCAAGTGGCTGTTCCCGGTGACCGTTGCCGTGACAATGAAAAGATGTTTTGGGTGCCTTTAAAAATTCTCTTTTGCGTACGACCGGCGGTTTTAACAAAGTAATGTCAAAAATGATGATTTTGGCGATGATGCCTTCGGGGCTAGTTAAATGACTGTTTCGCCCTTAGTGGCTATTATTATTATATATGACGTGTAAAAGACTGTTTTGCCCCTTAGAGGCTATTATTATTTATAGTGATGTGTAAATGACGATGATGCCCTTGGTGGCTAGTAAATGACGTTTTCGCCCTCAGTGGCTATTGTGTGAGTTGATGATATCTGTGTAAGAGTGATGATGAAACCCCGTGACGTTTGAGGCCCGAGAGGCTAAGTGATGTTAAGGTCTAAATGGCCAAGTGACGTTGTGTGATGATTATGAATTTGACAGGTGCTGCGCTCCGTGCGAGCAAACCGGTAAGTGACGGGTCACATTGTTGACTATGATCTGAGTAATTGTGAGATTGTGTGATGTAAGTGGTGCATGTCATAGTGTCTCATGCCCATATGCATAGAACCAGTGACGTTTTGAGGCCTGAGTGGCCAAGTGATGATGAGGCCTGAGTGGCTAAGTGACGTTTGTGAAAAGGTACCTTCATGCATATGCCCGCGAGTGGGTTGCATTTCATAAGCCTACATGACACGAGATGAGTTATTGTACGTGATGTGAATGATGACTGTGATGTGGACATTTAGTGTTTTGGATGCTGATTTGTTCTAGTGTGTAGCCTATGTTTAGTACTTGTCATGTTTTCTATTATATGGATTGAATGATGCTCACCCTTTCCTGTTTGAATGTTGCCCCCATGTTGGTAACGTGCAGGTGATTCCCAGTGAAGGCCTTTAGCTTCACTAGCTGAGTCGGGTCGTCTGCTCTGATATGTAACACTAGGGAGGGGAATTGAATGTTGTTTAAGTCATTTATGACTGTTGTGGTTATTGGATTTTTAGTATTGTAAGCCTGGCATAGTGGTAATGCCTTTTATGATTAAACTGTCGGATTTCCGATGTGAAATTGTATTTTAATTGATCATGACGTTTTGAAGTTATTATAAGACTGTTTTCGAAAAGCTAGTTATTTGAAGTGTGACGTTTTAGCGAAGTAAGTGTGACATCCCTTGTGGTGTAAATAAATTTTGAAAACTGATATTTTTATTAAACAAATTACCGGGTAGAAAAGGGGTGTTACAGTCAGGTACAGGATCAAAGGTCTGCCATGCACCGGAGGCATTAAAATAGGCGGATCTTGCAGGTACTTCTTAATCTTCTCAAAAGCTTCTTGGAAATCATCATTCCACTTAGTCTCTTGATTCTTGCACAGCAATTTGAAAATCGGCTCACATGTAGTAGTTAGCTGGAAGATAAACCTGGAAATGTAGTTCAGTCTTCCGAGAAAACCCCGAATTTCTTTTTCTGTCTTGGGAGCAGGCATCTCGAGAATTGCACGCACTTTGTCTGGGTCAACCTCTATCCCCTTTTGACTGACAATAAACCCCAATAGTTTTCCTGATCTCACCCCAAAGGTGCATTTAGCCGGATTTAACCTGAGCTTGAACTTTCTCAATCGTTCAAAGAGCTTCCGCAAATTAACAACGTGCTCTTCATCTGTTCTGGACTTTGCGATCATATCGTCCACGTACACCTCGATCTCTTTGTGCATCATATCGTGGAACAACGTGACCATAGCTCTTTGGTAAGTAGCGCCGGCATTCTTCAACCCAAACGGCATGACCTGATAGCATAACGTTCCCCAGAGAGTTGTGAAAGTAGTCTTCTCCATATCCTCAGGAGCCATTTTAATCTGATTATACTCTGAATACCCGTCCATGAAGGAGAAAAGGGAGTGCTGTGCTGTGCTGTCTACTAGGACATCAATATGGGGCAAGGGAAAATCGTCTTTGGGACTGGCACGATTCAGATCTCTGTAATCGACACACATTCTAACTTTTCCGTCCGTTTTGGGCACTGGCACAATGTTAGCCACCCACTGTGGATACTTGGCTACAGCTAGGAAACCAGCGTCAAATTGTTTCTTCACTTCGTCTCTGATCTTTAAAGACATCTCAGGCTTCATCCTCCTTAGCTTCTATTTAACCGGAGGGCACTCAGGCTTGAGTGGCAGCTTGTGCACCACTATATCAGTATCTAACCTGGGCATATCTTCATACGACCATGCAAAGACATCAATGTAGTCACGCAGGAGTTGAACCAACTTCTCATGCTCACTCTTTTTCATTGAAGTGCCAACCTTGACTTCTTTCTTTTCGCCCTCTGTGCCTAAATTGATGATCTCAATAGTTTCCCCATGTGGCTGAATAACCTTTTCTTCTTGCTCAACCATTCTCATCAATTCTGGAGGAGTTTCCCAGTCATCCTCGGCATCCTTCTCAGCTTGATTAACGGGGTAATCAAAATTAACATATGGACCGCTGGCATCATTATTTTCAGAGGTATTCATTTTAGATCTGCATTTGCGGGAATAGAAAAGAAATGAACAAGCAAAAATAGAGACACAAAATGAAGACGTAAAAAAGCTATTTTTATTCATTTGAGAATTCAAAACTACATTTTGTCGATAGATGATATCTAAAAGAAAACATGCATGCCCCTATGAAACTGTCATAAGGCCTTGGGCAGAGCCAAAAGATTTGCATTACAAAGATCATTACTTTGAAATGAAAACAACAGGGAAATCGACGATCTTCCAGTTGCCAATTTCTTCTCCTGCAACACTGCGATGAACCAGGCCCCGACCCTCGCCTTCTTCAACTAACTCTTTCTCGATGACACCTATCTGATTAGGGATCAGCATGCCAGCACTCCTGAAATTCCGCTTGAGGTCATCTATGGGGACCATCATCAATCTGGGTTCTCTCCCCTGAAGCCTAGCCAATCTCTTCTCACGCTTTTCCTCAGCCATTCTTCTCTTATCAACTGGAGTGGGCCCATAGCCTAACCCACGTCTGTCCTTGTATTCCTACAGATGTACGGGTGACAGAATTCCTTGCTCAGATCTTCCTAGCCCCTTCCCAATCTGATAGCCACTCTTCAGCATAACTTTTGCTACCATAACATCAGCATTGAACCACTTGGGTACAGGTACTGGGGATTCTCCACTTACAAACACAGCATTCGCAATTTCTAAGGATTGAAAGGCGGATTCGAGGGATTCCTCTGCAGCTTCGATATAATGAGAGGGGACAGGTTTGCTGACTGTGAACTCTTCCTCCCCAGAGACAACTACAAGCTTATCGTCGACTACAAACTTGAGTTTTTGGTGAAGTGTTGAAGGGACAGCACCTGCTGCATGGATCCAAGGTCTCCCCAAGAGACAGCTGTATGAGGATTCAATATCCATAATCTGAAAAGTCACATAGAACACCTCAGGCCCTATTTGCATTGGAAACTCCATTTCCCCTATGACTTCTTTCTTAGACCCATCAAAGGCCCTGACCAGGGTTGAGCTGGGTTTCATGTAGGAAGAATCCACCTCTAACTTGTTCATCGTTGATCTGGGCATAACATTCAATGAGGATCCATTGTCAATGAGAACCCTGGAGAGCGTATATTCATCGCACTTCACTGAGATATGCAATGCCTTGTTGTGCCCCTTCCCCTCTGGGGTGAGCTCATCATCAGTGAAAGTAATGTAATTAGATACAACGATGTTCCCAACTATACCATCCAACTGATTGACAGTAATATCTTGGGCGACATGGGCCTCATTCAGTACTTTAACCAAGGCGTCACGGTGGGCTTCTGAGTTTAGTAGTAGGGACATGATGGAAATTTTGGCTGGGGTGTGGTGTAGCTGATCCACCACTTTGTAGTCACTCTGCCGCATTATCTTCAAGAATTCAGCAACCTCTGGGTCTGACACCTTCCTATTTATCATAGGCTCCGGCTCTACATTCTTTCCTTTTCGGATTCTCTCTTCTGTCGCCTTAGAAGGACCCTCTTCCTGAGCTTGGGGAACATACACACGCCCACTTCTAGTTACCCCCACTACTTCCTGCAATATTGGTGATGTCAAGAGCAGCTTGAGATCTCGGGGCTGGAATTGGCACACTGTAGCTCCATGGGACATCAGTGTTCTTCTGGCTAGGAGCTGGAACTGGGATCACAATAGTCTTTGGTCTTGCCACATCCAAATTCCGACTGTATGGCACCTCGACAGGTCTCTGCACATCTTTGCCCCCTTCTGATTGGAGGGTCAGAACATCCTCCTCTCTCCCCCGTATACCCACCTGGATGATGTGGCGGTCCATCAGATCCTGTAACACCACCTTGAATGCTTCACATGCTCCCACACAGCTGACATTAGCACAAATTCCTTTCTGAACACAACCCATCCTAATAATCCCGCATTTGCACAATTCTGCATGAATGATTTCTAGGGGAGTCTGAATATCTTCTACTGATCTGATTAGGGACTGCTCTTTCATATCCATGATTGCATTAGTGGCGTGCTTCCCATGACCAGGCAACAGGTTAGTCGTGATATTTGGATCCTCCTGCTTGAAAGTTATGCCTTTTTTGTCTATCAAGTCCTGCACCACTATCTTGAAGGCTTTGCAATCCTCCACAACATGCCCAACTTCCCATTCGTGGAAAGCACAGGTACTATTGGGGTTGTATCCTCTGAAGTAAGGTGGTTGAACAGGTTTCATGGGTCTTGTATTGATGAGCTTATTGGTGATGAGGTAGTTGAATAGGTCTGTGTATGACATGGGAATTGGGTCAAAGGTTGTTCTGCTTTGATAGGTCCTTTGGTGGTTGCTTTGGTTGTTGTTTTGGAATGGATGGGCTGCTTGTGTGGGAGTGGGGACTGGGATGTTGGGTGGCTGGTATGGTGGGCTGATAGTGATGGTATTGGTTTCCCCCTCTTTCTTTTTGGGAAAGTCGGAAAATGGCTTCTTTTGGGAACTTGTGTTACTTGTGGACCCCTGTGCAATCTTTCCACTTCTCAATCCGTTCTCCAATCTCTCTCCCACGATCACCACATCTGAAAAATTGGATGATGCACTGCTGATCAGACGATCATAATATAGCGGTGGTAAGGTTTCCATGAACATAGAAACCAATTCTTTGTCTAAAAGAGGAGGTGTGACTTGTGCGGCCAAACCCCTCCATCGCTGGGCGTACTCCTTGAATGATTCATTTTCCTTCTTGCTCATATTCTGCAGCTATGTTCGATCTGGCGCCATGTCCGTATTGTATTGATATTGCTTGAGGAATGCATCTGCTAAATCCTTCCAGCAGCGGACTTGGGATGGCTCTAACTTCATATACCAATTAAGGGATGCCCCAGCAAGGCTATCTTGGAAGCAATGGATTAGCAATTTGTCATCACGGGAGTAGGTAGACATCTTCCTGCAATACATCGTCAAGTGACTCTTTGGGCAGGTCGCACCTCTGTACTTGTCATAATCGGGGACCTTGAATTTTGGCGGCAACACCACATCAGGAATAAGGCATAGGTCTCTGGCCTCCCTAGCCCTGGAGCCAAAGCCTTCAATCATTCTTAGTCTTTCTTCTAACATCTGGAACTGCTCCTTGGTCTGTTGGTGCTCAGCGGAATAGACTTGAGGGGAATGATTTACACCATAAGGAGGTGGAGGCATTGAATGCTGAACCTGAGGGTAAACAGAGTTTTCGGACACGAAGCCTTGAGTCTGTGGAAAGGCAGCTGGCTGTGGACTGAGGTTCTGAGGAGTAGGCTGAGGTATAACAATTGGATGCGGGATCTGAACCTGGGGTTCACCAGTCATTCCTTCTGACCCGACAGACATTGGCTGTACATTCTCAACTATTGCCACGGGACCAGCTCCTGGGTCAGCTCCTTGATTTGGAGGAATATAACCCAAAGGAAGGCCATAAGGAGGCCACTGAGCAGCTTGAAAGTCATTTCCATTCTTTAAGGACAACATGAGTCTCATCATCTCGCTCATCTGTGCCTTCATAGCATTCATTTCATTTCTCAACTCAGGATCACCTTGACTGGAGCTACCAGGAGCTGAATGGTTCTGATTCTGTACCTCGGGGCCTTGGCCTGTTCCATTTCCATTCTCTAAGCCTGAAGCTGGAGGATTCTGATTCTCTGGTTGAGGTTTATCGGGGTCACTTAAGATTGCCATTCCTCTGGCCTGTGAACGTGTCCAATACGGATGTGGTCGCACCAGCTTGCCTTATCTTCTGTTTGAGTTGAAAACATTTTTATAAGCAAAGGAGCAAATTAATGAATGCAATGTAATGCACATGATTTTTTTATGTTATTTGTTGTTTATTGCCGGGAATCACAGTGCAACTTGCTCTTGTCGTAGGTGTATATTCAAATACTTTCAAGAACATAACGCGGCTGGGATCAATAAGTGAGATAAACGTACTTCCTTCAAGCATCATATCTTTAATCATTCCAAGATCAAGATACAATATCCTTAAATGTGCAATACAACGCTTTGAAAAGAAAAACACAACATTCTTTAAGAAAAGAAAAATTACAATTTCCTAGTGAACATTCTAAAAAAGGGAAAATTTAAATCTAAAAACCTATTGCCTTCATCTTCTCTTGGTTCTTCTTCTTTTTGCTACCTGCAGCAGCTTCTCTTGCCCTTTCCATGAGTTCCTCAGTCAGAGACCTGCAGTACTCCACGAATTCATATACTCGCACCGGAGTGTTGTAAGGCAGCATCTCAGCTTCTGCCTTTCTCAACCTCTTGGGAACATCCCTCACCGCCTGGTTAGCCAACCATGCCAATTTGGAGAACTTGTTCTTCCACTGTTGAATTTCTGCCCTCATCTCAACTATGATCTCTTGCTTTTCAATCCTACCCATTAGCTCGAGAAGACGATATTCCCAGTACTGACTCTCCTCTTTTACCTGTCGGTAAGCATGACTGATGTGCCTCAGATTCCTTCTTAGCTCATCTGATATCTCTTGCTCCATCCTTAAAGCCTGTTGATACTCTCTAAGGATGTTCTCAGTTGCACCTCTATCTTGTCTGATGCACCTTATTTGACTTTCAAGCTCAAATGCCACAGACTGAGACTCTTTCTTGAATTCCTCTAGTGATCTCTTTGCAGCTCTCTCAATTTGCACGGACTCCTTGAACAGCTTCCTCCATTCATTTGCTCTAACCATGACCTCACCCACCTTGGAATTCGATTTTTCCAACTCATCTTTGGTACTTTTCAGATATTCCTTCATTTTTTGATTACTTTCCTCTTCTTTCTTAAGCTTCTTGCTGCTTGCTTTGAGAGCTTCGGCCTTGCGCTCGTTCTCGTTCTCTAACTTTCTCTTCTCAGAAATTACTTTCCCCAACTTATCTTGTAAGGCTTTCTTTTCTTCTTCTACCTTGAACAAAGCAGACTTGACCTCACTTAGTTCTTTGAGACTTGGAACGTGAAGCTCTGGGACTTCTTTCCCAACTGACGATGCATTCTGACGAGGCGGGCCAACATTTTGGATTCTTTGGTGAAGCCATTGGTAGAAAGTAACATCACCCGTTTTCTTTGTGATCTCCTCTTTATCCTTGTAAACTACACCCTCCCAAGCCTTTGAAATTTTCTGAAGCAAGCCTTGGTTCTTTGGATCTTCTTTATCGAGAAAGATTGGGGCCAACATGTCTTTAGTGAGTGCGTTCTTCATAGGATACCCAAGCTGTCTGATGGTGAGAGAAGGATTGTAATTGATGCAGCCTTGGGTTCCCATTAAGGGTACATTCTGGAAATTGCCGCACTGGAACAGTATTGAAGGTCTATCTTTCCAACACGGATGATTGAACCAACAGGCTTTGAGAGCACTGAGATTCTCTAAAGTGTGCACCCATTCTTGTGCACTTCTGGCTTCTACATCACAACACAGGGGATATTCTACTAAGTCCGCAGCTTTCGTCTTATGAGTGACAACATGGTTGAGGAACCAGGTGTAGAGAACATGGAAAGAGCAAGCAACCTTCTTCTTTCCTAACACACGGTGATGAGTGAAGGAATAGTAGGTATCTGCAAGGATTGCTGGTACAGGTTTAATCGGATTTTCTTTACTTATGAATGCTAGAAAAAGCCCAATAGCGGTCTCATCAATGAACTTCTCGACCTGAGGGAAAAGGACGATCCCGAAAATAGTTAGGGCTAACAGCTGCTTGAAAGGACCCCACTTCTTATTCTGGGCATAAAACTTCAATAGACCTTCGAAATAACTTAGCGGGAAACCCCTGATACGGTTCTTCTTTTCCTTATGAAGCTCTAATTCCTTCACACTGACTTGCAACAACAAAGAGAGTCTCTGGTCTGAATACCGATGTTTCTGATATTGGTAAGGTGCTAACTCTGACTTTGAGAACCCCAGAATCTGTTCGTACTCCTCGAGAGTTGGTGATAACTGAAAGTCTTTGAAGAGGAAGCATCGAATGTCCGGATCATAGAATCGGCTCAGGGCCATAATAGCACTCTCTTGGACATCTAATTGTAACAATCTGAGGAGGTTACCATAAGCCTTCCCGAATAGATCCCTCTCTTCTGACTCCATCAAGGAAACAAACTCTTTCAAACCCTCTACATCTATTCTCCTGACAACCGGGAACCTTGAATTAAGTACAATCTCGCTTCTTGATCCCATGTTGCTTTATCTTTCCCGCCTAAGACAAGATTCCAAGTTACTTTACAATCCCGGCAAGCAGCTTAGATGCATGACGAATGATTTTCAAAATTGGGTTTTATTTAATGCAGATGATGCAAATGACGTAATGATGCAATTATGCCATGATGCATGATGCAATGATGCTTCTTTTCGTGTTTTTACAGAAAGAGGATATTTACAGGTGGTGATTTGAAAATTTTCACACTATATGCCATCTCATATAGGCGTTTATTGAAAAAGAAAAGCATATCTTTTTTGATTTTCGAAAATTCTGAAGGAAAAATCGATTGAACTGAATGCAACGATGCAGCACACAATTTGGAAAGCCCTTGTGACCTAAAAGGGGGTAGAACCTATGATCTAAGGTATTTTAGGGATAATCTTCTCATGTAGCTCTATTCACACCCTCACAAAGGTCATCAGAGCCACAATCCCTCTCATGAAAATCCCAGTAAATGCAGCAAACTGCTAGATACAAAGCATCATGAATGAGTACAACTCTGATTGAAACTTTCGCGAGTAACCAAACAGACAAAGGTCCTGATGGGCTCCCACTACTCGAATCCACTCATCCTAAGGTACCCTAACAGACCTGGGTTATAGTCTCTTTCTCTAATCATATAATCTCAAGGTACAAGTGTGAGTGTGCGAAGGGCATTTCCTTAAAAACTACCCCACCTGCAAATGAAAATCCAGAACAGTCCAGACAATAGCATGTTGTCTACTCTAGGGTTCAATATCATACGAACAAGCCTAGGTACCAACAACAATGCACTACTTGCTTAAGAAAGGGAGCTGAGAAGAGGGGGACATGATAAGAGAGGGGAAATGCATGAGGGAACTAAGCATATAAGCAAAGAAGCAACCATCTATTACTTTAAACAAAAGCAAACATAGAAAGAGAAGAAGAAGAATGCACATCAATGCAACATGAAAGTATGAAAAAGAAGAAAGCATAGAGGCAAAATGAGATATTCAAATCAATCACACAAATCCCACACTTAATTAATTAGGCTTGACCCACTTTTTAAAAAAATGTTTTTCCTTTTTTTAGTCCCCAGTGGAGTCGCCAGCTGTTGCGCCCGAAAAAGTCCCTGAGGGAGAACCTTCCTCGTTCACAACTTTTCCTAAGACAATGAAGCCGCCACCAATATTTATTAAGGAAAATATTAGGAAAACCTTTTTTGGAAAGTGATTGGTCTTGCGAAACTAGAGAATAGGGTTCGGGGGTCGGTTACGCGCAGGGAAGGTGTTAGCACCCCACACGTCCTATCTACTGAGAGGGAACCTTTAATTAAATGTGTGGTTTTAGTGTGTTGACTTGAAAATACTTAATTTTGCCTCTCTACTTCTTATTGAAAAATTCTTAATGAAAATCTTTATTTATTATGAAAAAGAAAAGGGGGAAGAATGGGTTTTTAGAAAAAAAAACGCTTGACGGGACATGGCCCGCTCCTACGTATCTCCCGGTGCGATGGAGAACTCAAAGCTACGTAGTTCTTCCTTATCCTAAAAAAAGGGTTTTTGTCTTTAATCTTTTTAATGAGTTTTCGAAATAGGACGAGCATTTAGTGAATGATTAAACTAACCAAGGTTATGGGTAATCACTGCTAAGTACTCTTGAAAATGAGGGTCACTACCACCAGTCAGACGAACAAAGGTTCTGATTGACTATTAGTAGCAACCCGTTTTTTATTTGCCTTTGTGAAAGTGGTCTTCGAAAGAGATTGATTGGCACGAATGATCAAAATAACAAAGGTTATGAGTGATCATCGCTTGTTGTTCTTTGGGGAAAAAGACATCGCCACCAATGGCTAGACGAACAAAGGTTCTGATTAACCACTAGCGACGATGGGTTGAAAATGATTTTAGAAAGGAAAAGGTTTTTGTTCTGAAAATGATCTTGGTTTGCGAAAGTGATTCTTTTTGTTACGAAAATAACTCTTTTTTTTCGTTATGCAAATGCTAAACTTTTTATGGTTGCGCTTGACGAAAATGTTACTCGCTCCTACGTATCTCCCGGTGCGATGGAGAATTCAAAGCTACGTAGTTCTAGGTTGTTTAGAAAAAGGTTTTTGTTTTTTATCTTGTTTAATTGTGAAAATTGAGCTTTCATGATGATCAATTGAGCATGATGATCAATTGAGCAAAGGCTCTAAGTGACCACCATTAGCACTCCCTTGTTAATAATCATGCAAGCAAAGGCTTCGCAAGACTACTAACAAAGTTTTTTATTTGGGGAAAATATTTAGGAAAATTAGGCATTCATGATGATCAATTGAGCAAAGGCTCCAAGTGATCGTCACTAGTACCTCATTGTTGATAATCATGCAAGCAAAAGGCTTCGCAAGACTACTAACAAAGTTTGATTTTGAAGAGTTTTCGCAATTGGATTGATTTTTGTTTAGGGAAAAGAAAATCCGTTATTTGGAAAAAAAGGGTTTGTGAAAATAAGTTTGCTTCGGGGAAAGAAACAAAATTTTAAAAAACGAGAAATAGGGGGTGCAGCAGTAAAATAAGGGTGTAAATAAAAGGAGGGCTGTATTATTAAAACTGGGGGGGGGGGGCAGATAGTAACCCATTCCCATTTTTAGTGGGCTGGACCGAAGCAGGAAACGTGGGCTTCAAGGGGGGGAGCGCGCGAAGTAAAACAAGTGGGTGCTAATAGAGATCTGAAAAATAAAATAAAAGTGAAAGGACGAAAATGCCCTTACACTCCTACTATATAAGCCTAAACTAAAATTGGAAACCCTAAAATCCTCTTCTCTTTCACGCGGCGCCCATACCCTAAAATGACCAAATCTGATTCTTCTTTCTCTCCACGGCGCCTCTACTCCCCCATCACCGAATCCCAACTTCTCTCTTCTCCACTGCGCACACCTTCCCCTAAAACGACCAAATACGATTCCTCTCCCTCTCCACAGTGCTGTCTTAACCTCTCTCTCCTATACGGGTGGTAAACGAAAAAACGAACGGGACGGTGACGGTTGTGCGAATGACCACCACGGAGACGTGTTGGTTTGCGATAGCGATGGTGGTGTTGTTTTCTTCTCGGTTGGCCGGTGGTGGTGAGTGGTGACTGGCCGTGTTTGAGCTACGATTTGTGAAAGTGACGGGTTAGGTGCGAACAGAGGGAAAAGGGAGGAGGCGAGGTTTGCGACGGTGATGTAGTTAAGGAGGGTTTGGTCAAGGGATGGTTATGGTGGAGGTGATGACTACGGCAGTGGTGACGGTTTGGGGTCGAGTGGTAGTGGGTGGTTGATGCTTGGTTTTGACGGCGTGCACGGTGGTGGGGGAGTTTCGGTGGTGGTCGTTTGGGGTGATTTGGTGGCCGACCGTGGTGGTGCTTTGGGTGGCGTTTTTTTTTGGACAGTGGTGGCGGTCGCCGGAGAAGACGACCGGAGAGGGCGTTTCGCGGCCAACGGACAGGGACGACCACCGTACGCGGTGGCTAGAGGTAACTCTCTCTACTTTTTTAGTGCTTTTGCTTTGGTTGCTTTTTTGATTGGTTCTTGCATCTAAATCTAAAAAAACCACATTTGAAACAAATTCAAGTTTTTATTCCTATAACAACAGCAACTCAAACTACTGTCCATACCTCAAGTTTTGATTTTTTTTTATTCTTTGTTAAGTTGATCTGTTTTGGTACTGCGCTTTTGAGGGTAATGAAATTAGCTATTATTTGACACATATTTCTTCATTATATAACTTATCATTATTTACATCTACGGTTTGAATTAGCTACAATAAAAATTATATCAAATTTGAACAAGTAAAAGATCTGAAAGCATGGATATTCTACATTTCAGGTTTAATAGTATGGAGGCCAACCTAATCTCCAGCTTCTGATAAGTCTCCTTTTCGTCACTGCCTAACTTCTGTTATTATCTACTGCTTTTGCTTGTTTTTGCTGCTGCTGCGTATATGTGTCTGTGTGTGCGTTCCCGTGTGTGTTTGTTACTGTGTCGTATTTGCTGTCTGTGTGTTGCTGTGTTTGAGGTGTGTATATTGTTCTGTGTGTAGATTCCCCCCTAATACTGGCTTTTGTTCATTGTATTTATAGGCAAAAAAAGTGGTGTAGGTGGGAGTGCTGAGCAGGGGATCAAAACCCCCCAGGAGACCAGTTCGTTGCTGCTGCAGTGGAGCAGAGTGGAGCAGTGGAGCAGCAGCTTGCAGGGTGGTGCCTGCCAAAGCTGCCTTGTTGGAGCAAAAATGGAAAGGATCAAAGAGGATGAAGAAAATAGCATTGGCCTGATTCTTCAAAAGGCAGCATCAGTGCTGCCCCTGGCAGCAGGGCGCTCCTGCCCCTTTTTTTTTTAATTTTATTTTGTTTTGATTTTAATTAATTTTTTTTTGTAAAAAGGAGTTGACTCATTTTTTGGTACTATTCTGCCTTTTTTTTTTTGTTTTTGTCTGTATATGTAACCAATAAATAAAAGGACAGCTGATTGGATTTTTATTTTACTATTACTATTTTTTGCTAATAATACTTAAAAGAAGCAGTAAAAACAACACGAACCGATGCAACCACTCGTGCACGATTCGCAACCAACACGCGCTCGCCTCAAGACTAGGGACGCGTACGTGATTTGAATACACGCGCGCGTACGTTATTAAAACCGATTATATTTTATCCTCACTTGTCTAAAAAGCGGTAAAATAACGCGCAGTGACGCAACTGCTCACACGTGGCTCGTAACCGACACGCGCTCGCGCTTATTTTTATTATTTTTTGGACTCTTTTTTATTTTAAAGTAGCGAGCGCCAAACAAAATCGTTGCACGAGAGTGCCAAAGACACCCGCGTTTAGAACAATATGCGAAGCAATAAAATTTCGGGACTTTCCCATTAGTCGGACAAAATTGGGGTATGACACATTCAAACATCATTTCCCCTCATATTGCCATCATAGTTTAAATGCATCAATTCCATATTCACGTATCATTTTCCAAATAAAACAAAAAAGTTATTTCATTATAGTTGTATCATTCATCATCCCATTAATAAAAATGAGAATTTGCATACATGTTGCACTACCTCTTAAAAAATGAAAATAATTGCATTTAGGATCAAACATTTATTTTTCTTCATGCATACATGCATTTGCATATCCGTCATCATGGGCATTATATGTTGCGAAAAAATAATCACCGCACATTCATAATAAAACCATTCTTTTCACATGCAACCCATTATCATTTCACTACTATACATCTAATCATCCGGAAAATAACAAAAATATTTTTGTATTTGTCCAAATTGCACCATCTTGCATATCCATATAGAAAACTATATATCACCTTGATATTATAAAAAAGATATGTTCATTACTCCTCTTCATGCATCAAAAAAAAAAACAATTTTTTTTCATTCTTATCGACCTCAAACGCATTATCATCCAGCACGCATCAGTTACAAATAAAAGAAAAATAGTACCACTTTCCTGCATCATCCATCATCCAAAAATATATAGCATGTTGCATTGCCTCCAAAAAATCATTTTGGATAGTTAACCTCTCCAAGTGATCCTTCATTCATACATTTCACACATTTGCATTTTCATCATGTATATATATTATCATGTGTTCATCCATAAATAAAAAAAACATGAGCACATTTTTTTCAAAAGATTGATGAGAGATGAGGCGAAGTTAATTATTATCTCTTTGGAAAAGTTTAGCTTAGCTACAAACTCAAGGTGTTTTCAGACACTCAGTTTTCAAAAAAGAAGTTATTCACTGTTTGCAGCTCGTTCACAATTTTCTTCAGCAAAATGATGCATCTCATCAGTCCCATGATAAATTATCCAAATGGTCCATTTTGTTAACTAATGTGTTATCAAAAATTTCTTCTATCATGTCGCTAACTATGCTAACTCTCTGTGAAGCATTCGTATAGTGAACTTGTATGCAATGTGCATTTACTCTTGTTTGAGTCAGTTAGTGTCCATATATTTTCTATCATCATCCCCTGTTCATGTCCAATCCCACCCCGACCATCCCATAAGGTGCTAAAAAATAATCACCGCACATTCATTGGATGGTCACCGCAGGGGATGGTCGGGGTGGGATTGGACATGAACAGGGGATGATGATAGAAAAGATATGGACACTAACTGACTCAAACAAGAGTAAATGCACATTGCATACAAGTTCACTATACGAATGCTTCACAGAAAGTTAACATAGTTAGCGACATGATAGAAGAAATTTTTGATAACACATTAGTTAACAAAATGGACCATTTGGATAATTTATCATGGGACTGATGAGATGCATCATTTTGCTGAAGAAAATTGTGAACGAGCTGCAAACAGTGAATAACTTCTTTTTTGAAAACTGAGTGTCTGAAAACACCTTGAGTTTGTAGCTAAGCTAAACTTTTCCAAAGAGATAATAATTAACTTCGCCTCATCTCTCATCAATCTTTTGAAAAAAATGTGCTCATGTTTTTTTTATTTATGGATGAACACATGATAATATATATACATGATGAAAATGCAAATGTGTGAAATGTATGAATGAAGGATCACTTGGAGAGGTTAACTATCCAAAATGATTTTTTGGAGGCAATGCAACATGCTATATATTTTTGGATGATGGATGATGCAGGAAAGTGGTACTATTTTTCTTTTATTTGTAACTGATGCGTGCTGGATGATAATGCGTTTGAGGTCGATAAGAATGAAAAAAATTTGTTTTTTTTGTTTTTTGATGCATGAAGAGGAGTAATGAACATATCTTTTTTATAATATCAAGGTGATATATAGTTTTCTATATGGATATGCAAGATGGTGCAATTTGGACAAATACAAAAATATTTTTGTTATTTTCCGGATGATTAGATGTATAGTAGGGAAATGATAATGGGTTGCATGTGAAAAGAATGGTTTTATTATGAATGTGCGGTGATTATTTTTTAGCAACATATAATGCCCATGATGACGGATATGCAAATGCATGTATGCATGAAGAAAAATAAATGTTTGATCCTAAATGCAATTATTTTCATTTTTTAAGAGGTAGTGCAACATGTATGCAAATTCTCATTTTTATTTATGGGATGATGAATGATACAACTATAATGAAATAACTTTTTTGTTTTATTTGGAAAATGATACGTGAATATGGAATTGATGCATTTAAACTATGATGGCAATATGAGGGAAAATGATGTTTGAATGTTATGTTTTTTTTTGAAATGTAATTCAAGACTTTACAAATGATGTGATACCTACACTGTGTGATCATGATTTTGAATGATTATGAATGAATGTCGGTGCATGTTAAATATGATGCTAATGTTTTTTGATCAAATGATATGCTAATGTTATATGTGTAAAAATTGTGTTTTTTTTTTGCGTGCGAGGAAACAAAATGCATGACACTCGCATCGATTTTTTTTATGCGTGGAAAGGAGTAATGAACATAACTTTTATATAATATTGGGGTAGTATAACCCCCTTTTGTTTGGATAAAGGGGGTTTTGCGGACCAGGTTCAGGTTCGGGAGTCGTTTATGCGTAGGGAATGTATTAGCACCCTACGACATCCTTCCTAAGGAAGGCTACCTTCGAACTAAATGTGCAAACATTTATTAATTCAAAAATAATGATTTTACCCTTATAATAATAAAAAGACTCGATAAACGGTTAGTTATTTTTGTTTTTTTTTTTAAAAAAATAAGAAATTTACAAAAGGACTAAAAAAAGGGTTTTTATTAATGCAATTGACAGAGGTCGGCCGCCCTTTGCTCCTACGTATCTCCTGGTAGATAATCAAATCACACGTAGTTCTTGGGTAGAAAATATTTGTGTGTTGGTGTTTTTTATTAAATGTTGAAATTTGGATAGGTGTTCATAATGACCAAACGAGTAGACTCAGAGTGGTCATCACTAATAGCCCGTTTGAAAATCAAAGTTGTTACTAACGGTCAAACAAGCCGGACTCAGAGTGACCATTAGTAACAACCCTTTTCGTGAGTTTAACTGTTCGAAAAAATAATGCTTTGGAAGTATTGTGATGTAATAATAAAAAAACAAAATGAGTCATAATAAAAAGAAATATAATTAACAAGGGTGCTATGTTATCAAAAGGGAGGTATGAGTAGCACCAGATGTTGTATTTTAAAAAAGGGGGGTAAACAGTGAGCCCAGCTGGTTACTGTAGATTGAGCTGCGTTTTCTTTTTAAAAAGGGCATGGGCCGTATGGGGATACGTACGTGGTAACACGGGGGTGTGAAGATTAATTTGAGAAAGAGGGGGGTGGATGCACGACGTAACAAAGGGGGTGCGATTACTAAAAAGAAAGACAATGAATGAATGAATGAATGAATGGGCCATACGGGGAGGGGTTAACTCATGAAAAGAAAGGGGTATGGATAGTAAACTGAGATAAAAACAAAGTGAAGCAAAATATATAAACAGAAACACAGAGGAAGGAAATCGATTTTAAAAAAAAAAAACTTATCCTCTCCAAACCCTAAGCGCCGCACCAGAGAAGATGGGAGAGGGAGAGAAGACAGAGCTCACGGTGAGAGAGGAAAAGGACTGTCGTTGAGGAAACGAGAAAGAGCCACAACAGAGTGTTCTTCTTCTCCTCTTCTCTGGTCCTATGTTCAACGGTGATGATGGTGGTCGGCGTACGCCACGGGTGGTGTGGGTTTGTAGAGAGAGAGGGGAACATTCACAGTGAGGAAAAGACAGGGGAGAGCGAAGGCGATGGTTGTGGAGGTGATTTGCGATAATTTTGGTGTTGTGGTTGGGGTTTACGATGGAGAGAGAGGGAAACACTCACGGTGAGGAGGAGACAGAGGGAAAACGAAGGGAGAGAGAATGATGGAGATGATGGCTTTGTGGTTGGTGTTCACGGTGGAGAGAGGGAGAAAAGGGGGTTCGGTTGGTGTGCTGTTGGGTGGTGATGTGACGAAGGTGGGTGGCTACTGTGATGGTTTGGTAGGAGATTGTGGATAGTGCACTGTGGTGGTTGTTGTATGGTTGTGGGAGGCGGTCATGGTTTTGGGGTGGTGACGATTGGCGATTTTGGGTGGTTTGTGGTAACAGCGACGTGAGGGTGAGGGCTACGGTGGTTGTTGATGATGAGATAGTGGGAGGGAGAGAGAACACGAAGGGGAAGGGCGTAGGGGGTTTCTGTGGTGGTGTGCGGTGTAACACCCATTTCTACCCGGTAATTTATTAGCGTAAAATCAGAGTTTTCAACAATGAAACGGATGTCACACTTTTCGACTTAAAAAAAAACCTTAAACGGATACATAACACTCATCACTCGGATGAACCGGCAAACAGCATTTTTAGTCTTAAAAACAAATCAACTCTTAC
This sequence comes from Astragalus membranaceus, assembly GCA_039519185.1. Lineage (NCBI taxonomy): Eukaryota > Viridiplantae > Streptophyta > Magnoliopsida > Fabales > Fabaceae > Astragalus > Astragalus membranaceus. Next base: position 110,829,188 of record CM076848.1, on the reverse strand, counting down.
TCAATCACGCAGCGGTAAAATCATAAGGGTTCAACTAAAACAAACGTAGTGACCATGTAAGATTTATAACATCAAAATCCACAAAATAACATAAACAATATAAATAGTGTTCATCCCCCCGAGTGCTACGTATCAGAGCGAGGACACGACCGAACTAGTGAAGTACAACAGCCTTCACTCGTGGATACCTGCACGTTACCAACATAAGGGTAACATTCAAACAGAAGGGGTGAGATATCACACAGTATAAAGAATCGTATGAAAGACCGTATATCTAGGTCAGAAAGTCAGATAATCATAACAGAGAACAGGTCAACAACAGCATGGACATAACAGTCAATATCAGCACAACGGTCAACATTAGCACAACATGCAAATATCATCTCAACAGTCAAATATCGACCCAACAGTCAATATATAACAACAACAGTCAATATACAACAACAACAGTGAATATACAACAACAGTCAATATACAGCAACAACAGTTCACCACAGTCAGTGACTTCAAACATGCGGTATGAATGCGGGATGCTCAACAGAGGGCCAACTACCCTATAATGCATGTGGTACCGGGTCCAGCCAAATGAGGCTTCCAACAAAATTCATGCCAAAAGAGGCAATCCAACGTAGTAGAGACTAGCTCCAGGGCCAACTACCCCATATGCAAATGATATGCATGCGACACGATGATGCAACACGGACAATCAACAACAAGCAACATATCTTAGCACACAATGACACAAGACTCAACACTGGCCATAGGTCCACAACACAAAATCAACAATGGCGACCGGCCTACAACATAAAATCCATCAACAGTTTGGGTCATTCGGCGATACCCTCAACAAAACAATGTGGTCCATTCGGCGGTACCCGCAACAGAGTCAACAACAACATTTAACAACATAATCAACAACACGACAATAACGACAACAACATCAACAAAACAACATCATCCAGGCCAACGACTCAGCCACAACAATAGGCGCTAAGGCACCCACAACGAATAACAACTATAGGCGCTAAGGCGCCAACAAGGCAACAACAACGAATCAACAAGACAACAGGGCGCTAAGGCCACCAACAAGGAAACAACACTAGGGAACACTACTAGGCGCTAAGGCGCCAAAGGGCAACCCACAAAAATAGGAACAACTCGCAAAAATAGGAACGACTCGCAAAAATAGGAATAGTGCTCAAATATAGGAGCAATAACAGTAATTTTTGAAAACAGTAACAGCAATTTTCGGGAACAGTTTTCGGAGACAGCAACAATTTTCGGAAACAGTTTTCAGAACCAGCAACAATTTTCGGATCAGTTTTCAGAAACAGCAACAATTTTCGGAAACAGTTTTCAGAAACAGCAACAATTTTCGGAAACAGTTTTCAGCTAACAGCAACAATAGTTTTCAGCAAACATACCTCTACTTCGATGAATTAATTAACCTATCAAACGGTATCGAAACTTAGCAAAGGACCCCTCTATGGAAAGCTAAGAATGTCTAGTTCCTGACTATAATTTTTATTTTGCAAAATAATGGTCCAATTCGTACAGTTTCAGTAAATAAGTAACAAGGTTCAGAAAACAGGACAGCCACCATGACCTAGCTTGTGACACCTCTAAAATTATCAAAACTCAGTCAAATGACATGGGACTTGAGCCTAACCCAAAAACAATTGAGTGTAGTTTTCAATGAATCAAGAATCATTCAAAAAGGAGTTCAAACGAAAACGTTATACACGAAATACCGAACCTATATCTAGATTGTTTCCAGAATTTTAACCTAACTTGTGACACCTATAACTTGAGCTATACAACTCCAAATTCAACCAAACTAGTTCCAAATTAACAAGAATTAAGTCTAGTTTCTGAAAAGGTAAACCACATAATTGTTGGACAGCTAGATCGCTCCCTGTTACTGTATAACCGAACCTATACCCAGTTTTCTTTACGAATTAAAAACCCCAAATTGATTTCCAACCTCCACAACATATTCAAACATCATCAAGTGATCTCAAACATCAACAAATAGGTTCAATCATCAACATTTGGTTCAACAAGGCATCACATACATATAATCATACATGTGATAAATCATCATACCCTAACCCCCACATGCAATCATCAAACATAGTATTAGGGCATGGGAACATCAATTACATGACAAAATCAACCAATATAGCATTCAAAGCATTTTATCAAACACATAATAAACATGATACACATATGATGACTACCAAACCCTAACCCACATACAACCCTTCATACCAACCCTTATAAAGCATGAACCTCACCCTTACCTTAGCTTTTAGAATCGAAACCCTAGCCTTAGGAAGTACCACGAAATCTAGCTTTCCTTCTCTCTCCTTGTGCTACGCCTCTCTCTCTCTCTCTTGTGCCTTGTGGATTCATGCCTTCTTCTCTTCTTTTCTCTCTAGCTGTCGCCCTCTCCTCTTCTCTTCTCACTTTCTAATTGTGTTTTGTTTCTAATTATGAGAGAAACCCTAACCTAATTCCCTTAAGTAGACTCATCACCCATCATGGGCTATTTTCCTTAGCCCTATTCGCGTACCCTATTGGGCTACTTCCCTCCACTTAGTTATTTCCAATCCTAATATGCACCAACACACTAAAATAATTAACTTACATTTCTATTATTATATCTATCACATAAAACTAATATAATTAATTAAATAAATAAATCAATAAATATTTAATTAATTTTGGGGCGTTACCACTCACCCCCACTTAAAAGAATTTCGTCCTCGAAATTTTACCTGATCCAAACAACCTGCAATGTAAACAATGGTTAGTACTAAAAAACAACAGTTGGTCGTTAACCGACACAACGACTCGACGACTTGGCTGGACGGACCAACCATTGCTCTGATAGCACTATTGTAACACTCATTTCTACCCGGTAATTTATTAGCGTAAAATCAGAGTTTTCAACAATAAAACGGATGTCACACTTTTCGACTTAAAAAAACCTTAAACGGATACATAACACTCATCACTCGGATGAACCGGCAAACAACATTTTTAGTCTTAAAAACAAATCAACTCTTACTCAATCACGCAGCGGAAAAATCATAAAGGTTCAACTAAAACAAACGTAGTGACCATGTAAGATTTATAACATCAAAATCCACAAAATAACATAAACAATATAAATAGTGTTCATCCCCCCGAGTGCTACATATCAGAGCTAGGACACGACCGAACTAGTGAAGTACAACAGCCTTCACTCGTGGATACCTGCACGTTACCAACATAGGGGTAACATTCAAACAGAAGGTGTGAGATATCACACAGTATAAAGAATCGTATGAAAGACCATATATCTAGGTCAGAAAGTCAGATAATCATAACAGACAACAGGTCAGCAATAGCATGGACATAATAGTCAATATCAGCACAACGGTCAACATTAGCACAACATGCAAATATCATCTCAACAGTCAAATATCGACCCAACAGTCAATATATAACAACAACAGTCAATATACAACAACAACAGTGAATATACAACAACAACAGTCAATATACAGCAACAACAGTTCACCACAGTCAGTGACTTCAAACATGCGGTATGAATGCGGGATGCTCAACAGAGGGCCAACTACCCTATAATGCATGTGGTATCGGGTCCAGCCAAATGAGGTTTCCATAAAAATCCATGCCAAAAGAGGCAATCCAACGTGGTAGAGACTAGCTCCGGGGCCAACTACCCCATATGCAAATGATATGCATGCGACACGATGATGCAACACGGACAATCAACAACAAGCAACATATCTTAGCACACAATGACACAAGACTCAACACTGGCCATAGGTCCACAACACAAAATCAACAATGGCGACCGGCCTACAACATAAAATCCATCAACAGTTTGGGTCATTCGGCGATACCCTCAACAAAACAATGTGGTCCATTCGGCGGTACCCACAACAGAGTCAACAACAACATTTAACAACATAATCAACAACACGACAATAACGACAACAACATCAACAAAACAACATCATCCAGGCCAACGACTCAGCCACAACAATAGGCGCTAAGGCACCCACACTGAATAACAACTATAGGCGCTAAGGCGCCAACAAGGCAACAACAACGAATCAACAAGACAACAGGGCGCTAAGGCCACCAACAAGGCAACAACACTAGGGAGCACTACTAGGCGCTAAGGCGCCAGAGGGGAACCCACAAAAATAGGAACAACTCGCAAAAATAGGAACGACTCGCAAAAATAGGAATAGTGCCCAAATATAGGAGCAATAACAGTAATTTTTGACAACAGTAACAGCAATTTTCGGGAACAGTTTTCGGAGACAGCAACAATTTTCGGAAACAGTTTTCAGAACCAGCAACAATTTTCGGAAACAGTTTTCAGAAACAGCAACAATTTTCGGAACAGTTTTCAGAAACAGCAACAATTTTCGGAAACAGTTTTCAGCTAACAGCAACAATAGTTTTCAGCAAACATACCTCTACTTCGGTGAATTAATTAACCTATCAAACGGTATCGAAACTTAGCAAAGGACCCCTCTATGGAAAGCTAAGAATGTCTAGTTCCTGACTATAATTTTTATTTTGCAAAATAATGGTCCAATTCGTACAGTTTCAGTAAATAAGTAACAAGGTTCAGAAAACAAGACAGCCACCATGACCTAGCTTGTGATACCTCTAAAATTATCAAAACTCAGTCAAATGACATGGGACTTGAGCCTAACCCAAAAATAATTGAGTGTAGTTTTCAATGAATCAAGAATCATTCAAAAAGGAGTTCAAACGAAAACGTTATACACGAAATACCGAACCTATATCCAGATTGTTTCCAGAATTTTAACCTAACTTGTGACACCTATAACTTGAGCTATACAACTCCAAATTCAACCACACTAGTTCCAAATTAACCAGCATTAAGTCTAGTTTCTGAAAAGGTAAACCACATAATTTTTGGACCGCTAGATCGCTCCCAGTTACTGTATAACCGAACCTATACCCAGTTTTCTTTACGAATTAAAAACCCCAAATTGATTTCCAACCTCCACAACATATTCAAACATCATCAAGTGATATCAAACATCAACAAATAGGTTCAATCATCAACAATTGGTTCAACAAGGCAACACAAACATATAATCATACATGTGATAAATCATCATACCCTAACCCCCACATGCAATCATCAAACATAGTATTAGGGCATGAGAACATCAATTACATGACAAAATCAACCAATATAGCATTCAAAGCATTTTATCAAACACATAATAAACATGATACACATATGATGACTACCAAACCCTAACCCACATACAACCCTTCATACCAACCCTTATAAAGCATGAACCTCACCCTTACCTTGCCTTTTAGAATCGAAACCCTAGCCTTAGGAAGTACCACGAAATCTAGCTTTCCTTCTCTCTCCTTGTGCTACGCCTCTCTCTCTCTCTCTTGTGCCTTGTGGATTCACGCCTTCTTCTCTTCTTTTCTCTCTAGCCGTCGCCCTCTCCTCTTCTCTTCTCACTTTCTAATTGTGTTTTGTTTCTAATTATGAGAGAAACCCTAACCTAATTCCCTTAAGTAGACTCATCACCCATCATGGGCTATTTTCCTTAGCCCTATTCGCATACCCTATTGGGCTAGTTCCCTCCACTTAGTTATTTCCAATCCTAATATGCACCAACACACTAAAATAATTAACTTACATTTCTATTATTATATCTATCACATAAAACTAATATAATTAATTAAATAAATAAATCAATAAATATTTAATTAATTTTGGGGCGTTACACGCGGTGGCGACCACCATAGATGGTGGTCGGAGATGAGGTAGTTCAGCAGCTTTCCCTCTCTCTGTTCTCTCCTTTTTCTTATTTTTGTTTGCTGTTACTGTGTGTGCCTGTGCATTTCCCCCCTACTGTTTATTACTGTTTGGTATTTATAGGTGAATTGGTGTGGTGAAGGAATCAAAGGACAGAAATTTGAATGAGAAGGACCCAGGACAGCAGCTGGGGCAATTTAGGGTGCAAAGGACAGCAGCTGGGTGGAGGCGATTAGGGTGCTGGGAAGGACAGTCGAAGGAAAGGACAACAGTTGGCAACGGGGGAAGGACAGCCAAAGGAAAGAACGAGGAAGGACAACAGCAATTTTTTGTACTATTTACCTTTTTTTGTTGTCCTTGTCCATATGTGTAAAACTTGGTTATGTAATAGTAAAAAAAACTTTGGCTATTCACATTGATGTGTTTCAATTATGTTTTGTATTTTTTACATTTTATGATAATAAGCTAATCTAATAACAAACACCATAATATCAAAAAAAAACGAATATCGAAATAAATGTCACACGTTGAGAGTTAAAGACACGCACACGATTAAAACGACGAGAATAAAAAAAATCTTTTTTTGGATTTTTTCAATTAGCCGGACAAAATTAGGGTATGACATATATCATAAGGACCAAATGCTCCACGGCCCACATGACTGCGAACCATATCAAATTGTTTACCCTTTTTGAAGATTTACCAAATAACACCTCTTTGTAGAAATGAAAATGTTAACCTTCCAATTTGTCAGCTATGTTTATGCCGACCCACTTGGTGATTTACTGCTAAATAGAAAGAGATACTCGGTAAAGGTAGACTAAGTGCAATATTGGCTCTTCAGATTTAAAGCACAATGAGCAACAAGTGTCGTGAAGACCATAAAACATCTCGTTTGAGAGGGTAACACGAATAGGCAATTTCTCTATCAAAAGTCTCCAAGCAAACACACCAAGTCTCTAGCTAGCCTTGTATGGTATTAAAACTGCCAATATAGCTTTAATGGTTTTTTTAGCTCGAAGTCAAAATTAGTTTAAAAACGATTTGATACCAATACATAACAACAAGACCTCACAGGACACCGGGGGTCGACCTGGTGCTCCCGGGTTCGATTCCCGCAGTGGACAAATTCAGTGTTGGACAATGCGAAATTTGATCCTAAGCACGAGTGATGATTAGTTTTTCGTTGAAAGCGTTGGGACACTCTGGATAGCCATCGATGGTCCGAATCAAGAAATCTGTGAGTTGCGTATGGTTTGAAAAAGGACAGAAATAATCCAGAAATGTTTGATTGATTATGTATTTTTATTCCGTACATCAAGAATGAGGGAGTAGGTTAAAAACAGGTTAGTACCCAATTACTTGTCAAAAAATAAATTAACTAAGTGAGTACCCAATTAGGCACGGGTTTGGTAAGTCAAAGAAAGCCAGATAAAGAAACACACATGAAAGCAATTGAAAGGGTCATGGGAATGCCAGTTTTTCAAACTATATTGATTCATTAAATAATCTACAGACTACAATATAGTTTCAATCAAAGTCAAGATTTAGTGACCGTTGACTCTTAGGAGCAAAATATATGGCTAGAGATGCAGTCATCCCCTGCGTCACTGCCTTGTGCTACACAATAGTCAACTTTTCGTATTAAAAAATAGTTTTTTAATTGATTTGGGGAAATCAACAAAGGCATAGTCATTTTTGGGATAACCAGAAAATAATAATAATAACAACAATTGGCTTGCTTATCTTTTTTACCTTTTTATGGGTGCGTAGTAATCACTATTTTTGTCGACAATAAATTTGCGTTGAAAAAATTTGGCTGACAATGTGTAATCGGATTTGTTGGTCTATGTGTTTATTCCTTTTCAATAGAGTTTTTGTCACACTCAAAACTCGAACTTGATATCTTCAAGTGGGATCTGAATCTAATTACCATTCGGACCAACCTTAATTGACTTGGTTGTTTTTTTGGGTAAACCCGGGTATCCTCCACGGCGACTGTGGAGACTAATCCCTCGAATTACTGGAGTTCATTTATGGGCTGACCTCTCCCAAGCGATGTCTTTCCATACACACCGGTCAGGGATCGAACCCTTGACCAAATGCTTAAGGGGCCCAAACAACTTACCACTTGTGCCACACCCACTTGGTAATTGACTTGGTTGTTGGTATTACCTTTCGATTTGTTTTTAAAAGTACTAAAGTAGTGAGTCCTTAATTTGGTCTTTTCAAAATTCCAAGTTTATTGTTAACAAGTGTATTTTTAATTCAGTTAACAAATTAGTCTATAAAAATATTACAGATTTACCAAATTAGACTTAACACCAAATCTATTTCTTAAATATTTGTTTCATGACCAAATTCACCTCTTTTATATAATCATTTTAGTGATCATTAGAATATTTCAAACTTTGATTAGTGGTCTACGGTGTGGGTTCGGATCTCATCCTAAGGTTTTAAGTTCGAGTTTTAGGTGTAACAAAACCTCTACTGGGAGGAGAGAATCACAGAGACTGAAAGTCACACTGACAAAGTCGCTTATTGTTTAATCTTTTACTTTGAACTACATAAATTATATTAAAAAAGTGATATTTTATTTCCACAGTTAATTTGGCATTTTAATAAATTCAGTAAATTAATGACATCTAAAAAAAGTTAGAAAGAATGACAAAAATAAGCAAAAATAAAGACACTTTTGTTTAAATTTAGGCTAAACACATTCACTTTTTTGCTCATATTTTATTATAGTGGGAGGATATAAAAAAGGTTAAACAATAACCATAAATATGATATATATATATATATATATATATATATATATATATATATATATATATAATACTAAAATTTTAATAGATTATATATTATTTAAAAAAAGAAAATAGATTTTAAAAATTTTGGAGGGCTTTCGCCCCCCGAACTACAAGGTAATTTTATCTTTGCTTGAAAGTCTTCAGTAAAAAGTTATTTTGAGGGAATCTATTTTGTAAATACCCTTGTGAGACCTTTTAAACAATGGTACCCTCTTCTCAACTAATTGGGATTCTCTACGGTGTACTTCACTGAAGACTTGCATACCCTTTTAAAATCTCTTTTTATTTTTCTAAAGTCTAGATTTCTACTATATATATATATTTCACTTAAAGATGATCTTTCCCCTTTATACATAGGTTAATAAACAAAGAATTAAAAAAAATTATTAACAAAATAGGAGGAGTATATTAATATTATAAAAAATACTTTTTATTGAATATATTTTTATTCCTTACCATTTGTTCTGGATTGGGCTTTGTACTCATTTTGGGCCGTGTTGAGGCCCAAAGCCAATAACGCCCGTTATTCACCCAACGGCTACGATATGTCCGTTACGAATCAGAGGGTTCCGATTTGGTGAATTAAGATGATTTATTCCCTTATAAATAGGTGTCTAACAATGTTTATCAGGTACACAGACTTTCATACAAAATACTTGCAATTGACTTCATTCGACTGACTTGAGCGTTGGAGTGTCTTTGCAGGTACCACCCTCCACCTCGGACTCCCATGGAGCACTACCGACCTCGGAGTCATCTCGGATTCACCTCGGATACGCCGCCGTGAGGTATTTTCTCTCTCTATTGAGTTCCGTTCGGAACATTGGCGACCATAGTGGGAGCTTAGTTTGCTCTTGTTTTTCATTCATGGCGGTGAACCCGAGAATCTGATCTGGTATGCATTCCGTAAGCAAGATACGCTTTCTTGAACCGTTTCCTCCTAGCCAGATCGAATTGAATCGATTTGGAGGGGTCTCCTTCCCGTAACTCGTTTTCCCCAAATTGTGCAACACAAAGATCAGATCAGGAAAACATTAGCAAAACGCATGGCTCAAAGTTCGTTCACTCTCTTTTTTTACTCGCGTCGATGTGAAATTGAAGAGCCAGGTCGGGGAAAACGGGGATTTCGCTCCAAGAAATCAAATTCTTCAAAATCACACTGAGAACATGATGACGCACCTCTCCTCCAGAAATCTTTTTGTCAAAATCTTCTCCAAGATTGGCAGAAAAAATAACAAACTCCTCTTGGAAAAATAACAAAATCTTCCGATCCACAGAAGCACAACTTGCCTTCGTTCAACACTAGTTTGCGTTCTTTCTTTAGCAGCAAGCAAATCAATGTTCTTGAGTGCGTCTTGGCCATGGAGGTCACCTCGTCATTCCGATCTTGAGTCGCCGTTCATCTTAGATGTGTCTGATCTCAGTCTTCGCCATCGAGGTGACTTGTCGGGCTACACCGCAACGCTTATCTCAGATCCGAAGGAGCACCTTGGCGTTGATTTGGCGAATCAATTTGGTTCTGTTGCGCCTGACTTGACGGCGCTCTCGATGTCGCAGACCTCATGTTCCAGATGGCGCGGACGAGCTCATTCTCCATGGAGCTCTCTCGCTTCGGCCAAGGGACGGGTTATGTAACTCGGTTCCAATCCCAATGCTGATTTCAGTCACCAAAGTGGCAATGTGCGAGTTCTGCCATGTACGACTCCGTGATGAGAATTCGGCACCATGTAATGTGTGTTCATAAGTTCAGTACAGTGGCTAAGATGGGTGAGTCTGGCCTCAATTCTGCAGCAAGGAGACGACTTGTCTAATCCGAGTTTAGCGACCTTGTACGAGATCGACGGCGCCTAGCTGTTGTTGATGAGGAGATTGGGTGCCGGAGTTCCACAGTGCCAACGTCCCTAGTACACCTTGGATCATGCTGAGGATGATGATTTGGGCCTCCAATATTGCTTGGATCGGGTACTCAGAAGACTTCGGGTTATGTCAACCCAACTCATCCCAATCTCGCAAATGCGGCAACAATTTGACAAGCCTAATTATACGAGTTCTGCACTACTGCCAAACGTGACTTTCCTTGGGCCATCTGCAAGTCCAGCATCTCATCCAAACTCAACTTATGCTTTGAGATATCAAGAAGCAACAACTTGGCCCATTCTGATACCATTCTGATAACACCATGGTGTTTTGTGCATTGGGCTGCAGGTTATGCTTCCTGTTTTACATAAGTTTCCAAATTTATTTCATTCTAAATGTTGGAAAATTATAGCTGGGATACCTCATTTGCAATGCTAAATTCTATATGTATTGTGGCTAATTCGTTTCCTTGCTGTGAGTTTGTGATACAAGGTACCAATGTCGAGGTCCGGATAAATTCACTTCGCCGACGACATCATGGAAGTTGTGAATGTAGAAGAGATGTGCCAACCAGAACGTTGACCAACATTAATTTCTACTCCGACCTCGAGACGACATCCTACATCTTACATCCGACCTTGCAAATGCATATCGGCCCCTCGCTTCGGTCAGAGTCGAAGGAGATGCTAGTCTTCCGAACATCTTCGCTCTGAGTTTGACCCCAAGTCTAGCGCTTGGTAAACTGGACCGAATGAGGTAGCAGATATTTTCGGGCTCGAGACCAACCTCGCCCGTCGAGCTCCTTCGCTTCGAGCCGAACCCAGCTGATAACTCATATTTATATGAGTTATTTATGCTCTTATCACTTAAATTAACAAAAGTTCTCAAGTAATATTCCTGCTTTATTAAGTAAATCTCATCTATTTAGAGGAAAGAAGGGTTAGGAACTAATTTGTTATCATTTGGCACATTTGGTGCCTTTGTGAAGATTTTAATGGCTTTGTTCAGTGTTACAGAGTTAAGCGCTATAGCGCTATATGACGGTGGGCCAGCTGGATATCAAAAAGAAAAGTTACATTTTGGAGCCTCACTCTTTATGTCAAGTCAGCATATCATTTCTCTGTGCCTAGGACTGACACGGCTTCCAACCATTGGCTAGTGTGGACACTTGTCCACTTGTTGTTGGAAGATCACTTTTGGTTGGTGGGGAAGGTCTTGTCTACTTTTTGGAAAGCTACTTTTTATAGAATAAAGAAATCTATCTCACTTCTTCCTCACTTCAGACTTGGGAGACTTAGAGAGTTTTTGGAGAGAAAAACTTGACACCATTTTCCTCCATTAATCCTCCATTTAAAGCTTTTATTTTTCAAGTGAAGATCAACATTTCCTACGTGTGAAGCTGTGCTATAGCGTCATCTACCCATCTCATGAGAAGGAGTCCACGTAGTGTATCTTTTGCAACCATGTCTTCTCTTTTCATTTTCGGTAATATGAACATTTTGGTTTGTATTGTGTTGATGATGCTCACCATGAGCTAAACACTTAGTAGTGGATTGCTTGGAACTTTGTAATGAAATTTTAGTATTGTTAATATAATATTGTGATGTTTGCGTTTCAATCTTTGTGCTATAATGCTTTCAAACTCGTTTTGGGATTGGCCAACTGAAATGGGTACATTCGTAGGTACAGACATGGTCTAGGATTCAAACTCAAATGTTGATATGAATGAAGGGTTGTTTAAAGACATTTAAACAACTCTTGCTTAACTCTAGACATAGTGGAGCAATAGTTCATAAGGTGAAAACTGTGGGTTCTTTATTATACAGGGGTTGACTTATTTAGAACTTAGAAATAAGAGTCTTGTAACAAAACTCTGGCGTCAGTGACCGAAAGGCACAACATCATATGCTACGGCACTTAGCGTTATAGCGTTCAATGTTATAGAGCTTTACTTTAAAGGATTTACTTAGGGAAAAGCAGTCCAACTCATTTTATCAAACTCTTGAATTTTCTTATTATTTTCATATAACATCTTTATTTTTATGCCTACAAATTTGTTGTTATTATGTTGCTTACTTCACTAGTGTGTTAACTAATTAAACTTTAAAATTAACATCAATCCCTATGGGTACGATCTCTACTTTATCATTATATTACTTGTTGCGATTGTGTACACTTGCACAACTACTTTTCGCACAACAAGTTTTTGGCGCCGTTGCCGGGGATTGCTTTTAATTTTTACTGTTTAAGTTTTTAGCAATATTAGTGAAGATTTTACACTGGTGTGTTTGTTCCTTGGTGCTATAGTAGTAGGTGCTATAGTGCATGCCCAGGTACCAGCCACCAGAATTTGAGTTGGATCCAGAACTTGAAAAAAGATTCAGAAGGTTAAGACAACTTCAGAGAGTACAACAATTGAGACCTACCATGTCAGAACACAATGGTTCTGGTAGGGGTACAATTGGTGGAAGATCAAATTCCAGAGGTGGCAGTAGTACAAGAGGTGGTAGATCTGACCCTGGTGGTGGTCCACTCCATGGAGGTAGAGGTCCTATGACTCATTCTGTCACAATACATGATCCAGATGACTGGTACATGCACCAACTCATAAATCAAAGTCCTGAAGACATGGTGAATGACAGGGATAGGCCCGTGAGAGACTATGTTGTGTTTGATCCTCAAACAATGCAAACCAGCATAGCTAGACCTACTCTCCACACAGCTCATTTTGAATTAAAACCCATGATGTTCCAAATGCTTCAAGCTGTGGGATAATTTGGTGGTTCTCCTCAAGAGGACCCATATTCACATTTAATTTTTTTTTTTGGAAGTTTGTAGTAACTTTCTCATTCCTGATGTTAGTGAAGATGCCTTTAGATTAAAACTTTTTCCATATTCCTTGAAGGATAGAGCTAAGTCCTGGTTAAATTCTCTAAAACCTAACTCTATCCATACATGGAATGAAATGGTAGAAAAATTTTGGCAAAATATTTTCCACCAAACAAAAATGGCAGAATGAGGAATGATATTACTTCATTTAAACAAAAAGATGGTGAATCACTTTATGAAGCATGGGAAAGATGGAAAGAGTTGTTGAGAAAATGTCCTCATCATGGGATATCTTATGTTATCCAGATGGAAACTTTTTACAATGGTTTGGAGCCGCAAACTAGACTCATGTTGGATGCCTCATCTGGAGGAGTGATCTTGAACTCATCATATAATGAAGCATGTGAGTTGATAGAGCTCATTGCAACCAACAGCTCCCATTGGCCTACTGAGAGGCTCAATTCAATGAAGAAGGTAGCTGGGTTCCATGAGATTAGTGAAGTATCTGCTCTATCAGCATAAGTGGCTTCCCTCACAAACATGATAAAGAAACTCAACACTTCAAGTGCTATAGCACCTGACGCTGTAGCGTCTGCAAATTCATCAATTACTATAATTGTAGAAGCCCCTTCAGGAGAAGCCAGTTATGTATAATGTGGATGAGGCCATCTCTATGAAGAATGTCCAGCCATTCCTGTCCATGTTAATCATGTGGGATTCAACAAGAATAATGTCATACCCTAATTTTGTCTGATCAATTAAAATCCAAAAAAAGTTCATATTCTCGTTGCGTCACGTATCGCTTTAGACGCGTGTGTCTCTGGCACTCTCGTGTAACGATTTGTTTGATGCTCGTTTTATTTTATTTTGCTATTGGTTATTTATTTAGCCTATCGTCATCGGTGAAAAATAATAATAAAACGATAAATAAAGAACCTAATAGTCAAATTTTCTTTTCTTGTCATATAACATAGTTTTTTACATATGTGAACCAAAAAAGCAAAATAGCAAAATAATACAAAAAATAATACAAAAAATAATACAAAAATACAAAAAAAACCAAAAAATGTAAAATAAAAAAGAAGAGAGGGGCGCAGCATGCTGGTTGCTTGCCCTAGGGCTGTCCTTTTGATCCCCTTTTCTTCCCCTTGTCCTTCCTTTGACTGTCCTTGGCACCCTAAAATTGCTCCAGCTGTTGTCCTTTTTATTCCCTCAAAGATGTTGTCCTTTTGATGCCATCTTTTTGCCCTAATTGCTGACTGCCCTCAGCACCCCATCCACCTATAAAAACAGCAACAGTAGCACAATCAAAGGGGGCAGAGACAATCAACGAAATTGACACCAAAATATAGAGAAAAATTTCCAAAACAGATACAGACTGATTGAGCAATACACAACAATATTCAGAGAGATGGACAGCGAAGGAAATACAAAAAAGAGAGACCCAAACAGCAGAGCATAGTGAACGAAATACACACCCAAATACACTCAAAATAGGCACACAGCGACTGGAAAATACACAGATACACCCAGCAACAGAGATACAAAAACTGTGATACCACTAAAAATCAGAATCCGTGAAGCACTTCAAAAAGGGAAGACAGAATTTGAGGTTGTTCTCTATACTCAATCCTTTTCTTGATTCTACAAAACATGAATATGCATCTGCCTTCTTTAATCTCTCGTTTTAAGTTGATTACCTTCTTCATTAATTTGTGTTGTTATTATGGGTAGATGGGGTATAAAATGTATCCGTTGTTAGTTTTATGACTAGAAACCATGGAAATGAGTTTATAAAAATAGGCCAAATACCCTCCTTATACCGTCTTTGAAAAACCACGACAAAACCCAATATCCATCCAGAAATAAATAAAAAACAACAATAAAACATGGAAGAATGAGAGTCAGAACTAGGAAGAGAAGAGAAAAGGAGAAAATTTTACCTCCGGCCACCGTTCACGGTGGCCGCCGCTATAGCCTCGCCTTCAACGACCATATTTCACCAATTGTCGCCGTCGTAGACCCAGCCGTACCACCACCGTAACCCATCGTACCTAACCTACACCTTCACAAACCGCAAACCCCAACCACCGTGCTCCACCGTCAACAACCCCTCTTCGCCACCCACACCACACCACTGTCGTCACCACCGTAGCCATCACATCACCCCTCGCACCACTCCACGAACCATCGCATCTCACCCACACCTTCGCAAACCGTAGACCACCGAACCACCACCGTACCCCCTCCACGAACCGTCGTACCTAACCCGAGCTGTCGTAAACCCAAACACCACTGTCTGCCACCCCAACGGAACCATACCACCACCCCTCTCCATCGCCGAACCGACGCGTCACCACACACCACCAAACCACCACCCCGTAACCGTCGGTCTCAAGCTTTCCCTCCTTCCACATCTTCTGTCGTTGACGCTAGTAAAGGGTAGGGAGAGAGATTAGGACGGTGAGCAGAGAAGAGAGGTCGAGGGAGTAAGGCAGTGAGACGGAGAGGGATTGAGATAGGGTCACTGTTGGTTGCGAGAGGAGGAGGGTATCGATTGGCTGGGAGGAGAAGGAAACAAAGGATAGGGTTAGAGAGGGAGGTACGACGCGGCGCCGTGAGAGAAAATGAGAGAGATTAGGGGTAGGAAATTAGGGTTTCAGTTTGGTTTAGATTTTATAGTAGGCCCATTTTTTACGTTTGCTAACCACACCCCTTCGTTTGCTGCCTAAACACCCCCTGAGAAGCCCAGGTCTCGTGGGTTGTTGAACACAGCTGGCGACTTGAGCTGTTTATTATTTACACCCCCAGTTTTTTAAAAATACAGCTCATGTTGCTATTCATACCCCCTCTTTTAATAACGTAACACCCATGTCAATTAGACCTCCTTTTCTATTACAATTCACTTAGTTTTTTTATTTACATCATAATGCTTCCAAACCAGTTTTCTCAACAATTAGCCACAAAAATTATTTGTTACTAATGGTCACTCTGAGCTTAGCTTGTTTGACTGTTAATAATGGCTTTAGTTTTCAAACGAGCTGTGAGTGACGACCACTCTAAGTTTTACTTGTTTGGTCGTTACGAATACCTCTCTCAATTTCAAAAATAATTAAAAAACACCAAACACACAAACTTTTTCTACCAAGAACTACGTAGCTTTGATTTCCCCATCGCACCTGGGGATACGTAGGAGCAGGGGCCCACTCCTGTCAAGCACAAAAAACTAAAATTTTTGTTAAGTCTTCCTTTTCAATTTTACAAATAATAAAAAGGGTAAATTAGAGTATTTTCTTTAAATTAACTTTCTTTCTACACATTAAATTAAATTGTAACCTTTCTTTTGAAAGGATGTTGTGGGGTGCTAATACCTTCCCCACGCATAATCGACCCCCGAACCCAAAAATAAAGGTTTTTTCAATGTTTTTCCTATTTAATAAATATTGATGGCGGCTTCATTTTCAAAATGACAAAGAATCTCTTCCTTCGGATTTTTCGGTCGCTACAGCTGGCGATTTCACTAGGGACAATTTAAGAGGGTCAAGCCTAATTTAATTAAATGTGTAGATTATTGTTAATTTAATACTTTGTTTACCTTAGCGTTCATATTTGCCTGTCTATTTTATTTATTTATTTATTTATTGCTTTATTGAACCTTAGGGTAGAAGACCTTTGTACTATTATCTGTATTTCTTTTGCAGCTTGTGTAGTCTAGGTATTGTGCCCGTATCACACACGTCACTTACACATGTTTATTCACACACTTCTGAGTGGGGCCTTATACCCGGGTCTGAAAAATAACCTAGGACGAGTGGAGATGATTAGTGACAGTCATTCTGGATTTTATCTGTCTGACTCTCATGAAAGTCTCAACCAGAGTACGCTCTTTCATGGTATCCCACACCAGGTAGCTCGCTATCGTTGTGGATCATATCATGAAGGGGATTTTAGCTCTGGAAGCCTTTGTGAGGAAGTGAATAGAGCCACCTGAGAGATTGATGACGTAAGTGACCCTAGACCATGACTTCTATAAGACATAACCTGTTTAGGACACAAGGGCATTTCACCTACCCGCTGCATCATTACAGATAATTTGTTTTTTTCCCCAAAAAAAAACAAATCAAATCATCAAAACCATTTATTTTTTCCCCTTTTACATATATAGGAGGTGACACATAGTTAATGCTTTCTCAAAATTGAATCACCAAAATTTTCCTTATTTTTCCATTTTAACATGCATGACATCATTCTTTCATCCATCATATAGCATCATTATTTCACAAAATGTAAAAAAAATCCTCACATGCATGTTATTCATCTCATTTAGGTTTGCTGAGAATTGTAAGAGGCTTAAAAAAATTGTGTCGTAAGCAAGGCAATATGGGATCAAACGGTGAAGCAGTCCAAACCCTGAACTACCCTACAGTGAAACAGCCCAATCTGACGAGCTTAAGAGAATGTGCGGGTTGGTTGCCGCCCATCGAGCGCAGGTCTTTTAATAGAGCTTATGGGAAGATTATTATGTTATTACAGTTGGAAGTGCAAACAAATGCCATTGTTGCTTTGAGCCAATTCTACGACTCTTCCTTGAGATGCTTCACCTTCAAAAATTTCCAGATGGCACCGACCCTGGAAGAATATACGCAGATCCTTGGTTTTCCTCAACGAGACATTAGGCCCTACCAGTATCAGGGGCATTACTACACAGATGAGAAGCTTGCCTCAATGTTACAAATCAGCAAGGAAAGTTTGAAGCTCCAAAAGAAAAACCGAAATTACATTGTAGGGTTCCCACAAGAGTATCTGGAAAGTCAAATGAAGTCCTTCGCCGATGCTAGGAATTGGGGTCCTTTCAAGCAAGTGTTAGCTTTGACCATCTTTGGGATTGTGCTATTCCCACGCCTTGAAAGATATGTGGACACAACCGCTATTGGTGTGTTCCTATCCTTCAAAGATGAAGAAAACCCAACCAACCCAATTCCAGCCATTCTTGCAGACACTTACTGTACCTTCACTCATTATAGTGAGCTAAAGGGAAAGAGGATATTCTGCTGCCTACAAGCCTTGTATACTTGGCTTCTCACCCATGCCTTCGTCAACAAAGTTAAGGTAGAAAGCCCAATTGAAGACGCTAGAGGGTGTGATGTGGAGTCAATGAACACTAGTGAATGGTTGCAAGTGCTAATAGGCCTCCATGAATACAAAGTTTGTTGGCACCCATCATGGTGGAATGATAGGCCTGCAGTAGTTTTTCAATGTGGAAACTTTCAAAATGCCCCACTCACGGGGACAAGAGGATGCATAAATTACAACCCTTCTCTGACTCTAAGACAGCTAGGGTACCCCATGCGAAATCTGCCCACCGAAGACATGTTAATCCCTTTTTACCTCCAAGAGGGAAGCCCAAAAGAGGTTCACATGCTCCGGAAGATTTCTCAAGCATGGGATATCATTTTCTGCAAAAGACAAGAGCTTACTAAGAGGGGCGACGATAAGGAAGCCACCTTTCGTCAGTGGCTCCAAAAAAGGATCCAAGACACCCGATTGCCTTATCGAAGCGCACTACGGGTTGAGGAAGAAGTACTTGAACCTACCCTTCCCACTGTCGAAGAGTTAGATAAGCTCAAAATGGCATTGTCAAAAGCAGAAGAAGAAAAGAAGAGCTTACAGGCAGAATTAGAGAAAGTGCTCCTAAAAAACCAGAAATTGGAGGAGGAAAATACAACTAAGTCATTGGCCATTGAAGATAGCCGCAAGCAGCTTAAGATTGAAAAAAAGAACAAACAAGAGGTTCAAAAATACCTGAGAGGGGCAAAGGAAGAATTACAACGATGCAACCTGAAAATGAACCAGGCCATTGATGATGCGCACAAATGGAAGGAGTTCTGGGAAGAGTCAATGATTGCTGAAAAAATCGCACAGGGCTTGCTGGGGAAATCAAAAAGAGAGTCTCGGATATTGATAGCTGAGTTTGAAGATCAAGTGAGAAGTATCCGGCGGGATAAAGAGACAATTGAGGAAATACTTCGAGAATACCAACAAGCCTTGAGAAGGGAGCATGAAAGATCTGATGAGCTGAAAGACCATATCAGATATCAAGAGGAAGTTTACCACCAGTTGAAGACTGAAAGCATCCATTGGGAGAGCCGCTATGTAGAATTGGTCAGCAGGATAGAAAACCATGAAGTCTTCATAGAGTTGAAGAATGAACGCTTATACTGGAGAGGCAGATTCGCAAAGTTGGCATGGCTGGCCGATCAAGCTATCACGGATATCCCAAAGCGTCTAAAAGAGGCTGACGCGGCAATGCACCCGTTCAACACCCCGGTCCAAGTTTCTGAATTTATGGAATTTTGCAAAATCCTGATTGCAGAACTTAGGGAGAAGGCTGGTAGCACTACTAATAGAAAAAGAGAGAGGAGTGGAAAAATAAAAGCCATATGTATTTGAGCGAAATTTAAAAGAGCATTGTACTTTTCCTTTCAAAGTTTTATTTCAAAAATGTTGTACTTTTCCCATCAATGAAGTTTGTTTGTTTCACCTGTTGATCCTCTTTTTGAAAATATCTGAAACGTTAGTTTATGTACTTATGACAAATCAAGACGCACTTACAATTCTCGTACTCATATCATGTATCCCGTCAACAGAGAGTAAAAGACAAGCTGGTGCGTCAACATCACTATTGGACTCCCTCTCACGCTAGAAACATGGAAGCAAATCAGGACAATCCGCCTCAAGACAACCCAGATTAGGGCAATCCACATCAAGATAACTTAGTTCATGGTAACCAGAACCTAGGCAATCAAGAGCTTAGGGCAGAAATAGATGGGATGAAAGAACAGATGGCTGAAATCTTAAGGGTCCTACAAACTCTGAGGAATGAGAATACAGATGAAGATGTCTCCGCTGGGAACACTGAAAATCAAGCTACCAACCCTCCTCTTCCCAATGGACTTGGACTCCCACATACGGTGTACCCTACTGGGGCTAATGACCAGGGTTATCAATGGCCTCCTTACGAACTTCCGCAAGGTTACACACCTCCGACAGTCGCTGCCAATTTGGAGGATGGTCCCTCAAGAGTCATAGGCCAAAGACAGCCTGCACCGACAGGTCACGATGGTAATCCGAGGGTGCCACAGATTCAAAACCCGAGCCCTATCGTCTCTCCACAGATTCAAAACCCAAGCCCCGTCGTCGCGCCACAAAGATTCCCACTTGGCTACACTCCACTGCTGATAGTTGATGCTCAAGCTCAGGGATCCAACCTCAGGAACCCCACTCATTCACATATCCCAAATGTGAACCCAGCCATAGTTCCGATGATTCATCCTTACTATGGTATGAGTGGGCTCCCTCACAATTATTATATGGAGAACCCTCAGGCCAAAGACAAATTGCAAATGCTTGAGGAGCGGTTGAGAGCAGTCGAGGGATCCAATGTTGGTGCGAGAGATGCTTATGATTTGTGCCTTGTCCCTAACGTCGCCATCCCTCCGAAATTTAAGGTGACGGATTTTGACAAATACAGAGGGTCAACCTGCCCCGTGAGCCACTTAACCATGTATTGCCGGAGGATGGCTGCGTTTGCTCATGACGACAAATTGCTCATTCACTATATCAGATGTTGGAAGGACCTAGCTGACGCATTTTTGAGGCAACACAAATACAACATTGACATGGCTCCCGATAGGACACAACTGCAGAGCATGACAAAAAGAGAAAATGAGTCCTTCAAGGAATATGCCCAACGATGGAGAGGGTTGGCTGCGCAGGTAGTACCACCTTTGTTAGAAAAGGAGATGGTATCCATGTTCATGGATACTTTTCAGTCGCCTTTCTACGACAGGTTGATCGGGAGCGTGTCTTCGAACTTTTCAGATATGATTGTCATCGGAGAAAGATTAGAGAATGGATGGAGAAATGGGAAGATCGCACATAGCTTTGCTGGAACCAGTAGTCAGGAAAAGCCCTTCCTGGGATTCCCTAAAAAGAAGGAAGGAGAAGCCAACGCCATCTCTGGGTCCGGAAAGCCTCCCTACACCAATCCCCGACAAACCTTCCAAATCCCTACTCAAACACCATCAATCCCACCTCACCAAACCATTCCCAACTACAGACCACAAAATTACCCAGAGAGAAAGCCCGTTAGTTTTGACCCGATACCCATGTCGTACACAGACCTGTTCAACCATCTTATCGGTCACAACCTAATCACTCCACGTCCAATGAGACCTCTTCAGCCTCCTTTCCCCAAAGGCTACGACCCGAATGCTACTTGTGGGTTCCACGCTGGAGCGGCCGGCCATTCCACTGAAAACTGCAAAGCTTTGAAATATGTGGTACAAGGCCTGATTGAATCCAAATGGTTGAATTTCGAAGAAGACGGCCCAAATGTTGCCACTAACCCTCTACCAGGACACGGGAACTTCTCTATTAATGCTGTTGGAAATTTTGAAGGAGAGTCCTTAACCAGAAAGGTGGAAGATATCAGCACACCTCTAGACACTATCCAAGCTGAATTGTGCCACTTCGGAATTATCACAAAGGGATGTGCTGAAAAGGATCGGTGTGTTGACCCTCACTGTGTCGGAGCATGTGAAGCATTCAAGGTAATCCTGCAAGACTTACTAGACCGACACATAATACAGGTGGGTCTTCAAAAGAAAGAACGAAGGTTAGCCGAACTGGAGGGTAGAGTGCCAGATATGAAGAAGATCGTGATCTGCGACATTAAACAGAGTTTTCAGAGTGCGGGAATGCTGAACCCCGATCGGGTTGCTGCAGTGGAAGATGATCTAAATGCTGAAGAAGGCGTCGTCAGTCTTATACGCCTTTGTCCTGCAAATGAACGGCTCAAGAATAGGGAGATCGTCGATTTTCCTGTAGTTTTTAGTTCAAAGTAATGTTTCTGTAATGCAATCCTATGGCTCTGCCCAAGGCCTTAGGACATTTCATTCGGGCACGCATGTTTCTTTTAAATATCAGTATCAATAAAATGTTATTTCAAATTCTCCAATAAATTTCAGTTTTCTCTCGCATTTGCTTATTACTTTCTTTTACTCATTTTCATTCCGTCAACTTATACTAATGCAGATTTGAAAAAAACACCTTTGAAAATAACAACGCCAATAATTCATATTTTGACTTTGAGCACCCCATTAATCAAACTGAGGAAGATGTTGAAGATAACTGGGAAACTCCTCCAGAGTTAATGAGAATGATGGAACAAGAGGAACAAGTGATTCAACCCCACGAGGAATCTACTGAGACAAAAAAATTTGGGCACAGAGGAAGATAAGAAAGATATTAAAATTGGCATCACGATGAAAGACAGTGAGCGAGAGAAATTGGTTAAGCTCTTGTCGGACTATGTTGACATCTTCGCATGGACATACCAAGACATGCCTGGACTGGACCCCAACATAGTCGAGCATAAGTTACCGGTAAAGCCCGAATGCCCGCCGGTAAAACAGAAGCTGAGAAGGATGAAGCCAGAAATGTCACTGAAAATCAGAGATGGGGTCAAGAAGCAATTCGACGCTGGATTCTTAGCTGTAGCAAAATATCCTCAATGGGTAGCCAATATTGTCCCGGTTCCAAAGAAAGTTGAAAAAGTTCGGATGTGTGTCGACTATCGGGATCTGAATAGAGCTAGCCCTAAAGATGACTTCCCCTTGCCTCACATTGATGTCTTGGTAGATAGCACAGCGCAACACTCTCGTTTCTCCTTCATGGACGGATACTCCGGATATAATGAAATCAAGATGGCCCCTGAAGACATGGAGAAAACAACCTTCATCACTCTTTGGGGCACCTTCTGCTACAAAGTAATGCCATTCGGCCTAAAGAACGCCGGTGCCACGTACCAAAGGGCAATGGTGGCTTTATTCCATGACATGATGCATAAGGAAATTGAAGTCTACATGGATGACATGATCGCAAAGTCCAAGACTGAAGAAGAACATGTTGTTAATCTGTAAAAACTATTCGAGCGCCTAAGGAAGTTCAAACTTAGATTAAACCCCACCAAATGCACTTTCGGTGTAAGATCAGGAAAGCTGTTGGGGTTGATAGTCAGTCAGAGGGCCAGCCAAAGTACAAGCAATATTAGAAATGCCAGCGCCTAAAACCGAAAGAGAAGTTCGTGGGTTCCTGGGAAGGTTGAACTACATCTCCAAATTCATATCCCAATTCACATCGACCTGTGAGCCTATCTTCAAATTGCTATGCAAGAATCAAGAAACAAAGTGGAATGATAAGTGCCAGGAAGCCTTTGAAAAGATCAAGAGGTACCTCCAAAATCCACCGATTCTGATGCCACCGGTGCAGGGTAGACCCCTCATTCTATACCTAGTGTAACAGCCCAGGTCCAACGCATTGGCCACCCCGGCACTATTACCTCACGGTCTTCTCTACCCCTCTTGTAGAATTTTTGCCTTCCGTGGGAATCGAACCTTGCGCCTGAGGCATAAGTGCAAGTTAAACACACCTCCCACTACCAATTGAGCGTTCAATTGGTAGTGGGAGGTGTGTTTAACTTGCACTTATGCCTCAGGTGCAAGGTTCGATTCCCACGGAAGGCAAAAATTCTACAAGAGGGGTAGAGAAGACCGTGAGGTAATAGTGCCGGGGTGGCCAATGCGTTGGACCTGGGCTGTTACACCTAGCAGTGCTAGACAACTCAATGGGTTGCGTACTGGGGCAACACGATGAGTCTGGAAGGAGAGAACATGCCATCTACTACCTAAGCAAGAAGTTCACCGAGTGCGAGACAAGATATTCATTGTTGGAAAAAACAAGTTGCGCTTTGGCCTGGGCTGCACGTCGTCTGAGGCAGTATATGCTGAGCCACACGACTTGGTTGGTATCTAAAATGGATCCAATCAAGTACATTTTTGAAAAACCTGCACTCACAGGAAGAATCGCCCGCTGGCAAATGCTACTATCCGAATACGACCTTTTGTACGTCACTCAGAAAGCAATGCAGTATGATTTCCCGGATGAAGATATAATGGCTTTATTCGGAGAAGGGAAATCTCCAGTTAACGAAAGGTGGAGAATGTCATTCGATGGCGCTTCAAATTTGTATGGGCACGGGGTCGGAGCTGTATTGATTTCTCCTGATAACCGCTTCATACCATTTACTGCTAGACTGAGCTTCTATTGCACCAATAACATTGCAGAATATGAAGCGTGTGTCCTAGGCATCAAAGCAGCCCTTGAATGGAAAGTCAAAAGACTCGATGTATATGGGGACTCAGCCCTAGTCATCCATCAGATATAAGGTGGGATTCCAAATTAACCCCTTATCGCGATCACATCCAAATGATGATTGAACAGTTCGAGGAGATCACTTTCCACCATCTCCCCCGCGAAGAAAACCAGTTGGCTGACGCTTTGGCGACTTTGTCATCAATGTTCAATATCAATACTAACAAAAGTCTGACATTCATCCGAATCCAGCATCGAGATCTACCGGCACATCATTGTGTGGCAATCGAGGAAGAGCCTGATAGTAAACCTTGGTATTATGATATCAAACACTATATCACAAGCAGAGAATATCCTCCCGGTGCCACTGAGAATGATAAGAGAACACTTAGGAGGTTATCAATGGGTTTCTTCCTAAACGGGGAGGTACTTTACAAAAGGAATCACGACATGGTCCTCCTCAGATGTGTTGCAAAAGAAGAAGCAGAGAGAATTATGAAAGACGTCCATGAAGGCTCGTTCGGAACCCATTCTAGCGGGCACACCATGGCAAGAAAAATCCTAAGGGCTGGCTACTACTGGTTGTCAATGGAGACCGACTGCTTTAACTACGTGAGAAAATGCCACAAGTGTCAAATCTACGCTGATAATATCCATGTGCCACCTGCCTCTTTGAATGTCCTAACAGCACCATGGCCATTCTCGATGTGGGGAATGGATGTCATCGGTCCCATCGAGCCTAAGGCATTAAATGGGCATCGCTTCATTCTTGTCGCTATCGATTATTTCACCAAATGGGTCAAGGTCGCTTCTTATGCCAGCGTAACAAAATCCGTGGTTATCAAGTTCATGAAAAGAGATTTGATCTCCCGTTACGGTCTGCCAAATAAAATCATCACAGACAATGGGACCAACCTGAACAACAAAATGATGAAAGAATTGTGTGACGACTTCAAAATCCAACATCATAATTCCTCCCCATACCGTCCAAAGATGAATGGGGCAGTCGAAGCTGCAAATAAGAACATAAATAAGATCATGCAAAAGATGGTAGTGACCTTCAAGGACTGGCATGAAATGTTACCTTTCGCTTTGCATGGGTACCGGACATCGGTTCGCACGTCAACAGGGGAAACACCATTCTCACTAGTATACGGGATGGAAGCAATTCTTCCCGTAGAAGTCGAAATACCCTCTCTGCGAGTGTTAATGGAAACCAAATTAGAGGAAGTAGAATGGGTTCAAGCTCGGCTGGATCAGTTGAACCTCGTAGAGGAAAATAGGGTGGTAGCTTTGTGTCACGGGCAGTTGTATCAGCAAAGCATGAAGAAAGCTTACGATAAGAAAGTTCGACCCCGGCGGTTTCCAGAAGGAGATCTCGTGCTCAAGAAAATTTTGCCTATCCAAAAGGATTCCCGTGGAAAATGGACCCCTAATTACGAAGGACCTTATATGGTAAAGAAAGCATTCTCTGGAGGAGCTTTAATTCTCACAAAGATGGACGTTGAAGACCTCTCACTCCCAGTGAACTCAGACGCAGTTAAGAAGTACTATGCCTAAAGAAATATATGAAAAAAGAGAAAGATGAGCAAAGCAAAAATGAGCTCGCTAGGTTGACAACCCGAAAGGGCGGCCTAGGCAAAATGAGAGCGACCCGGTGGATTGAAAACTCCAAAGAGAAGTCTAGGCAAAAATTAGGGTCAATAAGTTGGACTTTGAACAAATGCAAAGGCAATCAATACCTCCGAAAGTTGGATGATGAGTGCTCAAGGTCATGTGCATGGGTGATTGGCATTGTTACCTCAAAGATACAAACAATCAAAAGATCTGCTCTTTCCTTTTTTAGTTTAAACTCTCAATGTAATTTTCAGCCAGTGTGACCTTCTGCGCACTCGGTTTCCATTTGAATATTAAACTCTTTCTTCATTCTCTCACCTCCCTATTTGCTTTGAAAAGATGTTATGGTAGATGATACTGAATTGCGAAACATGTGCATAATCGAAAGCATTACAATCATTGCGAAATTTCTAAAAATCACAAAAGGAGAGGATCTCTCATAAAATTGCAAAGAAGACAAGTGCATAACCACTTCAAGCAACAAATCACAATAACCCGCGCTTTCTCACGACTTCTTTGAGGCAACCCTCATATCTCACGACTACTTTGAGGCAACCCTCATATCTCATATCGTTGCGCATGCTTACACTGCATGCACGCATACATCATCCATTGCATCCTTAAAAGCGTTCAAATATAGATATTTTTTATCTGTCAAGATAAATTCAAATTATAATGTTAGCACTGAGCCTAGCATCAGCCTTTTAGACCCCCATCGGTCCTTTAGAGCCCTAGCGCTCCTTCAGATCAACAATTGGTCCTTCAATCCAGATCGCACGTCGCGTTAATCGAGCAACCGACGGATCATCCGACCCCAGGTCCTTCAGACTAGCTGTGTCCGCCTAAAAAAACACAGTGCATGTCCTTCGAGGTGTGCAAATCAGGTCAACAACCTGACCTTGCCACCCATGGCCGCTCGAAAAAGGCCATCCCCCAAGCAGACCGTTTTACTAGTACCGTTGCTAGTTTGCGCTCCTTCAAACCCATTGGTCCATCAGGCTTAGGCATGCCCTTCAGACCCCGTCGGTCCTTCAGTTTAGCCCCAATCAATGTGCCAAGCATCGACGGCGAATTAGACCATCAGAGCCCCAGTGCTCCTTCAAATCCCCTCTGATCCCTATTTATTTTTGTTCTATGAAAAACCCTGTTTTTCACGTTTTTCTCAAAAAAGGGGGTTTTCACAAAATTAGTGTCCTGTTATCTTTATTTCTATTTTACTCGAGAAATTTGGAACCCCTTAATATTTCCTAGTAAAATATAAATAAAGAGGGGCAGCTGTCATACCTAATTTTGTCCGATCAATTAAAATCCAAAAAAAGCTCGTATTCTCGTTGCGTCACGTATCGCTTTAGACGCGTATGTCTCTAGCACTCTCGTGTAACGATTTGTTTGATGCTCGTTTTATTTTATTTTGCTATTTGTTATTTATTTAGCCTATCGTCATTGGTGAAAAATAATAATAAAACGATAAATAAAGAACCTAATAGTCAAATTTTCTTTTCTTGTCATATAACATAGTTTTTTTACATATGTGAACCAAAAAAGCAAAATAGCAAAATAATACAAAAAATAATACAAAAATACAAAAAAACCAAAAAATGTAAAATCAAAAAGAAGAGAGGGGCGCAGCATGCTGGCTGGTTGCCCTAGGGCTGTCCTTTTGATCCCCTTTTCTTCCCCTTGTCCTTCCTTTGACTGTCCTTGGCACCCTAAAATTGCTCCAGCTGTTGTCCTTTTTATTCCCTCAAAGATGTTGTCCTTTTGATGCCATCTTTTTGCCCTAATTGCTGACTGCCCTCAGCACCCCATCCACCTATAAAAACAGCAACAGTAGCACAATCAAAGGGGGCAGAGACAATCAACGAAATTGACACCAAAATATAGAGAAAAATACCCAAAACAGATCCAGACTGATTGAGCAATACACAGCAATATTCAGAGAGACGGACAGCGAAGGAAATACAAAAAAGAGAGACCCAAAAAACAGAGCATAGTGAACGAAATACACACCAAAATACACTCAAAATAGGCACACATTGACTGGAAAATACACAGATACACCCAGCAACAGAGATACAAAAACTGAGATACCACTAAAAATCAGAATCCGTGAAGCAGTTCAAAAAGGGAAGACAGAAGTTGAGGTTGTTCTCTATACTCAATCCTTTTCTTGATTCTACAAAACATGAATATGCATCTGCCTTCTTTAATCTCTCGTTTTAAGTTGATTACCTTCTTCATTAATTTGTGTTGTTATTATGGGTAGATAGGGTATAAAATGTATCCGTTGTTAGTTTTATGACTAGAAAGCATGGAAATGAGTTTATAAAAATAGTCCAAATACCCTCCTTTTACCGTCTTTGAAAAACCACGACAAAACCCAATATCCATCCAGAAATAAAAAAAAAAACAATAAAACATGGAAGAATGAGAGTCAGAACTAGGAAGAGAAGAGAAAAGGAGAAAATTTTACCTCCGGCCACCGTTCACGGTGGCCGCCGCTATAGCCTCGCCTTCAACGACCATACTTCACCAATTGTCGCCGTCGTAGACCCAGCCGTACCACCACCGTAACCCATCGTACCTAACCTACACCTTCACGAACCGCAAACCCCAACCACCGTGCTCCACCGTCAACAACCCCTCTTCGCCACCCACACCACACCACTGTCGTCACCACCGTAGCCATCACATCACCCCTCGCACCACTCCACGAACCATCGCATCTCACCCACACCTTCGCAAACCGTAGACCACCGTACCACCACCGTACCCCCTCCACGAACCATCGTACCTAACCCGAGCTGCCGCAAACCCAAATACCACCGTCTGCCACCCCAACGGAACCATACCACCACCCCTCTCCATCGTCGAACCAACGCGTCACCACACACCACCAAACCACCACCCTGTAACCGTCGGTCTCAAGCTTTCCCTCCTTCCACATCTTCTGTCGTTGACACTAGTAAAGGGTAGGGAGAGAGATTGGGACGGTGAGCGGAGAAGAGAGGTCGAGGGAGTAAGGCAGCGAGAGGAAGAGGGATTGAGATAGGGTCACTGTTGGTTGCGAGAGGGGGAGGGTATCGATCGGCTGGGAGGAGAAGGAAATGAAGGATAGGGTTAGAGAGGGAGGTACGACGCGGCGCCGCGAGAGAAAATGAGAGAGATTAGGGTAGGAAATTAGGGTTTCAGTTTGGTTTAGCTTTTATAGTAGGCCCATTTTTTACGTTTGCTAACCACGCCCCTTCGTTTGCTGCGTAAACACCCCCTGAGAAGCCCAGGTCTCGTGGACTGTTGAACACAGCTGGCGACTTGAGCTGTTTATTATTTACACCCCCAGTTTTTTAAAAATACAGCCCCTGTTGCTATTCATACCCCCTCTTTTAATAACGTAACACCCATGTCAATTACACCTCATTTTCTATTACAATTCACTTAGTTTTTTTATTTACATCATAATGCTTCCAAACCAGTTTTCTCAACAATTATCCACAAAAATTATTTGTTACTAATGGTCACTCTGAGCTTAGCTTGTTTGACCGTTAATAATGGCTTTAGTTTTGAAACGAGCTGTGAGTGACGACCACTCTGAGTTTTACTTGTTTGGTCGTTACGAATACCTCTCTCAATTTCAAAAATAATTAAAAAACACCAAACACACAAATTTTTTCTACCAAGAACTACGTAGCTTTGATTTCCCCATCGCACCTGGGGATACGTAGGAGCAGGGGCCCACTCCTGTCAAGCACAAAAAAACTAAAATTTTTCTTAAGTCTTCCTTTTCAATTTTACAAATAATAAAAAAGGTAAATTAGAGTATTTTCTTTAAGGCTTAAATATGTTTTAGGCCCCTGCAAATATAGGGTGTTTTGGTTTAAGCCCCTGCAAATTTTTTTTTTTGTTAAAAGCCCTTGCAAAATGAAATATTTTGTTATAAGCCCTTCTCAACATATCCAGCAATCATAGCATTCCATGTTAAGGCTAACATTTTAGTCATATAAGGGCTTATAACAAAATATGTCATTTTGCAAGGGCTTTTAACAAAAAAAAATTTTTGCAGGGGCTTAAACCAAAACACCCTATATTTGCAGGGGCCTAAAACATATTTAAGCCTTTCTTTAAATTAACTTTCTTTCTACACATTAAATTAAATGGTAACCTTTCTTTTGAAAGGATGTTGTGGGGTGCTAATACCTTCCCCACGCATAATCGACCCCCGAACCCAAAAATAAAGGTTTTTTCAATGTTTTTCCTTGCTTAATAAATATTGATGGCGGCTTCATTTTCAAATTGACGAAAAATCTCTTACTTCGGATTTTTCGGTCGCTACAAATAACAATCCCTATTCAAATACTTATAATCCTGGCTGGAAGAATCACCCTAACTTCATATGGGGTGGTAACAATGCTGCAACAACAAATTCAAATACACCTGTTGTGCCACCAGGATTTCCTGCTCAGAACCATCAAAGACAAGCTTCCCCAGCTATGGATAACTCTATGGAAACTCTGTTGAAAGCCTTCATGAGTGATTGTAAGACAACTTTGCAAACTCATGAAGCTTCTATAAGAATTTAGAGACACAAGTTGGGCAGCTAGCCTCTGCTCTCACCCAAAGGCCTAGTGGATCATTACCTTCCACTACTGAAGCTTCAACTTCTCATGCAGCAAGGAAGGAGCATGTTAAGGCTATTTCATTAAGAAGTGCGAAAGATTTGCAAGGGCCATCTACTGTAAAAGGTGATGGTAGAAAAGAAAAAGAAAAAATAAAAAAATTGAAAAAGAAAAAAATACTTCTGATGCTATAGCACCCACTACTATAGCGTCTGATCCTGCACATGTGCCACTACCTAAGCTTGTTCAAGAATACCCTCCTCCTCCTTTTCCACAAAGGTTGAAGCAGGCTCATGAGAACAAGCAATTTGGTAAATTCTTGGATGTGCTGAAACAACTCCACATCAATGTTCCCTTGCTGGAAGCACTTCAACAAATTCCCAACTATGCAAAATTTATGAAGGAAGTTCTCACCAAGAGGAAGAGATTAGGAGAGTTTGAGACAGTAGCAATGACTGGAGAATGCACCATGATCATGCAGAACAAGATCCCAAGGAAATTGAAGGATCCTGGCAGTTTCACAATACCATGTTCTATAGGTAAATCTTATTATGGCCATGCACTATGTGATTTGGGGGCTGTTATACCCCAATTTCGTCCGATCTTTTTTCGTAATCATTTCTATCATTTATTTTGCGTGTCATAAGTCACAAATCCTCTTGCTACGAGAAAAGGCTTTCCAGGCTCATTCGATGCTGTCTCGTCTTAATTCGGGCCAACGCTTAATACTTTGTTCAATCGGACCGAAATGCCTTTTGGCCTGATTGGGCCCATACTTGCGTGGTCGGCCTGTACATCTACGATTCGCGTCCGTCTAGTAATATGGGCCTATGTGTTTGAACCTATGTTAGTTTTTTGTTTAGATTGGACCTGATTTTAGAAATTTGTTCTAATTAGGCCTGTTTTGATTGGGCTTGGCCCAATTCAATCATTCTCTTTCATTTTGACCAAAAAACAATAAATCTGTCCACAGCAAAA
The DNA here is from genome assembly GCA_039519185.1 of Astragalus membranaceus. Lineage (NCBI taxonomy): Eukaryota > Viridiplantae > Streptophyta > Magnoliopsida > Fabales > Fabaceae > Astragalus > Astragalus membranaceus. The sequence goes on along the minus strand of CM076848.1, from coordinate 110,797,422 downwards.
TAACAAATATAATTAAAAATCAATAAAAATTAATTTACAAATACTTACAAATATCCAAAAAATACAAAATAAATTAAAAAAATACAAATATAATATAATCCGAAATAATAAAAAATACAAAAAATAGAAAAACGAAAATACAGTAAAACAACAGCAGTTGAACCCTAGTCCTTTCCTTGCTCATCAGGTACCCATCTTCTCCAACCCAAGCCCAAATACCTGAAAAAGGAAGGAAAGATGGAAATGGATCAGCAAAACCCTAAAATCTGCCTATATAAACAAGCTGGATTCAGAGGGAAAAGGCACCAAAAATCAGACAAAAAAATACACCAGATTCAGAACCAAAAGATTAGGGTTTTTACATTGAAACCCTAATCGCAAAACGCTAAAAACCCAGAAACAGAAGTAGTAGAAGCAGCAATCAGTAGTAGTAAGCCACAGCAAGTAGAAGATTTTACAGAAGCTGGAATCTAGGTTGGTGTTCTTTCTTTTCTTATGTACGAAATTTAAAAAACATGTAGAGGTAGGTGTTTAATCTGTAATGTTCTAATCATGTAATGTTTGTTTTTGATAAACCTCTAGTGATGTGTATGAATACATTCGTCCCCTGTATAGATTAGGTTTTTTAAAAATGAAATGAGTTCAGTTGTGAAATATAGGATTCAAATCATTGTTCAAAATAAAACGAAATTGAAAAATTTAGGGCTTAGTTAGTAAAAAACCGAATCGGTTTTGTTTGCTTAAAAAGGTGGAAATGGGTTAGAAGATTAGGTTTTGGTAATCAATTTCAGGAAAAGAAATTAGGCAAAGGTTGGCAAAAAATTAGGATTTGGTTTTCGTCTTTTTTTAGAATCAGGCAGAAATCAAAATAGAGAAAAAATAAGAAAAAAGATACACAACAAAGAGGCATCAGAACCGAAGCTTACCCCTTTTAGCTCCGACCACCGTAGACGGTGGTCGTCCTCCCCAATCACGTCATCACCGTCAGTGAACACCATCGTAAGGTTCGTCGTCGTCTTCTCGTCGTTGGCCGTGAACCATCCAGAGAAACCAAAAAACACATATAAAGAAAAAGGGATTAGGGTTAGAAGCGAAGGAGAGAAAGAGAAATATAGAAAAACTAAAAGTCAGAAACAAACATAACAGAGTAGGAGAGGCAGTGGAAGAGAGAAGAGGAAAGTGAAGCCTTACCTGTAGCTCCGTCCGTCGTAGACGGTGGCCGTTTGCCCCAAAAACGCCGTCAGCCCCTCCGTTTCCATCGCATCTTCCGCCTCTCCCACCACCGACCGTCAAGACCTCCGCACGTTCATCATGAACCCAGCATGTACACCGTCGTGAGGTTCCTGATTCAGCCTCTGAAACCGTTGTCGCGTTCGCCGGCCAAGGAGCGGCCGACCGACGAGCTCCTCCCTCATCCTCGCCTTTCCCCTTTTGTTTCCCTCTCACGTGTTTTCTCTCTCCCTGAATCCCTTTCCTCTCTCTCTCTCCATAAAATCTCTCGACGTAGCCCTCGCCGTAGATCACGCGGCTTCTCTCTCTCTCTCTCTCTCTCTCTCTCTCTCTCTCTCTCTCTCCGTTTCTGGATACTGCCCAAACATTGATTGATGTGCAGAAAGGAGAATTGACTATGAGAGTTGTTCTGGAGTCAACTAGAGGGTCCCATTAGCAAAACCAGGAGGTGCGCTTAGCAAGTCATATGGATCAGCCAAACCAATTCAGCCCATATCCACCTCATGCGAGCCCAACATGCTTGGACGGTCAAGATCGACTCTACCCATCCGATGATCCACAAGAGGGCGCGATTTCCTATAAATACAGGCAAACTTTGCCCTTACAAAGGTTGAATCTCTAATCCTTAGTACCTTCACTCTTATATTCTATATACTGACTTGAGCGTCGGAGTGGCTTGCAGGTACCCCCCCGGGCGCTCATTGACCTCCTGTCAGGACAGCAAGAGACCTGACCTTCCTGTCAGGACACCAAGAGACCTACCAACAGCAGACGACCAAAAAGCTGCTCGGTACAGAACATTGCCTACCACAGTGGGAGATTTCTATCTTTCACATCATCACTCGAACTTTTCTCTTGCTACTCCATGGCTCCCAGAGGCAGACCCCGGGTTCAGAGCATTGCCATACCCGCACCCCGACCGGAGGATACCCCCGAGGGCAACGTCTTGACTATACAGGACGAGGGCACCACTCGACCTGTCCAGCCCTCTAACGTGAATCCGCTTTTGGACCTCCTGGCCAGTCGCACTCAAGCTATGTTGGAACAGGAAGCGCGACTGAGGGAGGTTGAAAGGTGGGTGACCGCCCTGCCAGAGCAGCCTCCAGTCAGCAGGTTGACAATCCCTCCAACGGTAGTGACCTCAAGGAGACGCCGGTCCCCACCTCAGAAATGTCATGTACATCGCTCTCCCCCCAGGCGACGCAGGCATTGGGAATCAGGCTCACCCCCAGGGACCCATCGCCCTCATGACACCCACTCCAGCGCCTCCTCACACGCGTCACCTAACGCTCAGGAGAGCTCGAGGAACCGGGTTGCCACCCGCAGAAGGCACCACCGGGATTCTCCATCGAGGAGATCCCCCGAGCGACACAAGTATCAGGAGCTGGGCTATGAAAACACCTCCCCCCGAAACTCAAGAGGGTTTTCGGAGGAGGGGCCGTTTACGAGAAGGGTAGACGAATGCCAAATCCCAAGGGCCTTGGAAAAGCTGCCGAATCTTAAGATGTATGACGGGACTGGAGATCCGGACGACCATCTGACACACTTCTCCCTAATGATGCGCTACCGGGGCGCTAGGGAACCCGTCCACTTCAAAATCTTCCCCCACACTCTCGAGGGTTCCGCATTAGAGTGGTTCCAGGAGCTTAGGCCGAACTCCATATCCTCATGGGGGCAGCTAGCAAGAAAGTTCACGGCTCGCTTCACTGCCTCCCGGCTAAAGCCCAAATCTGAGGAAGTACTGAAAGCCGTCAGGCAGCATAACCACGAGACACTGAGGGAGTATGTTGAGCGCTTCAATAAAGAAGCTTCGGGAGTTCGAAGTTTGGAGGACAGGCAAAGATTGTTCTGAATGAAAGACGGGTTGAAAAAGGGAAGTTTGTTCCCGGTCGATGTAGGCATCAACAAGCCTAGGAACTTGGGCGAGTTCCTTCGGAGATCCCAGAAATACATGAATTATGAGGAGGATGATTTGGCTTACCGCGAGGCAGTCAAGGCGGGGGGCGACAGGGAACCCACCCAGGAGGTACGCAGGAAAAGGTAACAGGAGGCGTACACCGTGAGGGCCGCCCCCCAAAATCCTCAGGCCTTACTCCCCTTATCGCCTCAAGGGCACAGATCCTGGCTGAATGTGCCAACGCGGAATTCAAAGACATTAAGAGGCCAGAGCCTTTGGTGTTGAAAAAGGGCAAAAACCCCTCGAAGAAATGGTGCCGCTACCATCAAAGCGGAGGCCACGACACCAATGGCTGCCAAGCACTGAAGGGTGATATTGAGAAGCTGATCCAGAGAGGAAAGCTGACACAATACGTGAAGAAGGAGGGGGAACCGAGTGGCTCGTGCAAAAGAGCCCGATCCCCCGAAGGGAGATACCGGTCCCCTAGGAAGGGGAAGGCCCCAATCGGCGAGAGGGTCGAAAATAGCGCTGATGAATCGACCGATGGAGAGGACACCCAGAGGCCCAAAGAAAGACCAGTGGCCATGGTGATCCACGGGAGAAACCCCCATGATAACTGGGGTTCAAACAAATCAATGAAGAGGAAGTGGAAGGAGATCCTCAGCATTGCGTCAACCTCAGTCGCCAGGAAGGGGCCAACCAGGCCGCCCCTATCCTTCGACGACAATGATCTGCTCGACGGGAAACCGAACAAACACGTCCCACTGATCATCTCTGCCATTATCGCCAACATCGAAGTAAGAAGGATCCTGGTTGACCAGGGAAGTGCAGTAGATATCATCTTCGAGGACCTGCTGCAAGTGCTGAGTATCTCCCCCGACGACCTGACTCCATTCCAGGGAGGGGACCTAACCGGGTTTAATGGATCAAAGACTAAGCCACTCGGCCACCTAGAGCTGATGGTCACCTACGGAAACCCCGATGACAAACCGTCGTTGTTCAAAACTGTGAAAACACCCTTCTTGGTTCTCCCATGCAAATCGGTCTACCAGTGCATCATTGGGAGGCCCACGTTGGGAAAATTGGAGGCGGTCACCTCAACGGTCCATTTGAAAATAAAGTTCTACACTCTGGAGAATGAGGTGGTAACCCTCCAGGCGGACCTGGGAGCAGCACACAGATGTTTCTATATGAGCGTTAAAAATGAGAAGGAGACCGCCAAGCCAAGAGGCTCGGGTAAGGGGCTCGAAGAAGAAGCTGAGGTGAATCTGATAGACTGGGATGCCAGAAGTAACTCCAGTAGGGAAGAAGAAGCGGAAAGCCGACTCAAAACCAAGGGGACAAAAGAGGATGCAAAAAAGTTCGAAGCAGACGAAAAATGTCCTCACCTCCTTGAGGAGGTTAGAAAGAAGCTCACTATCCACCCCGGGGAGAACGAGGATCTATTCCTCAATTCGGCAGCTGGCCCATAGTTCCAATGCATAGAGTGTAACACCCCTTTCTACCCGTTACTTCGTTTGTAAAAATCAGAGTTTGAAAATCTCGTTCATAGGGAAATGTTACACATACTTCAATAAAACGTCGCTTAGCAGTTTTGAAAAACAGTTCAACTCAATACTCATGCATTCGCGTAGCACATCACAATAAAGAATCTCCAATCTCATTTCGACGTCACTTATAAAACTCAACATAGCACAACCCAATACGCAGCGGAAAATAGTAAAACATAACCAAATAGTCCACATGGACATAATAATCAAAAATCATAAATAAATGCCGAGTTCGTTATCCCCCCCTGAGTGCTACGTATCAGAGCATGACGACTCGACTCATAAGTGAAGCTAATACCTTCACTGGGAATCACCTGCACGTTACCAACACGGGGGTAACATTCAAACAGGAAAGGGTGAGCATCATTTCAGTCTATATAATAGAAAATATGATAAGCACTAATCATAGGCTACGCACTAGAACAATCAGCATCCAAACACCAAATACTCACATCATAGTCAGCTCTTACATCATTTACTATAACTCATTACATATCATGTAGATTTATGAAATGCAACCCACTCGCGGGTATATGCATGAATGTACCTTTTCACAAAACGTCGCTTAGCCACTCAGGCCTTATCATCACTTGGCCACTCAGGCTTCAAAACATCACTGGGTTTATGCATATGGGCATGAGACACTATGACATGCACCACTCACAATACACAAATACACAATTACTCAACTCGTAGTCAACTATGTGACCCGTCACTTACCGGTTTGCCGAATAAAGGCACAGCACCTGTCATTTCATAATTCACACACAAATAACGTCACTTAGCCTTTTAGGCCTTAACATCACTTAGCCACTCAGGCTCCAAATGTCACTTACACATAAACATCATTCAACTCAAACATTAGCCACTGAGGGCAAAAACGTCATTTGACTAACCACCAAGGGCATCCTCGTCATTTACACGTCATTATTATTAACTTTGGCCACTAGGGGCAAAACAGTCATTTGACTAGCCACCAAGGGCATCCTCGTCATTTACACATCATTATTATTAACTTTGGCCACTAGGGGCAAAACAGTCATTTTTGACACTACCGTGTTAAAACTGTTGTTTATACACCAAAAGGGATTTTTAAAGAGTTCCACGTCATTTTTCAATGTCACTGGGACGATCACCGGGGACAGCCACTTGGGCGCCCACAAACCATCAGAAAATAACAATTTTTCATTTTAAAAATTAGACCCATAGATGGACAGCGTAAAAAGCTTCACGACACTTTTTGAATCGTTCAAAACGGACGTCTGAGTCAAAAGTTATGATAAAAATAAGTTTGGGAAAAATTAGACAACGTTCTGAAAATTGGCGCCTTAGGCGCCCAGGCAACACAGGCACCCAGCGCCCAGGCGCGCACAACACAACGCAACACAGCGCCACAGGCGCCCAGCGCCCAGGCGCGCACAATGCAACACAGACACGGGCGCCATGCGCCCAGGGAGCAACAACGCGCGCACAGCGCAACAAAAACAAGACACGGGCGCCTAGCGCCCAGGCGCAAAAACGCAACACGCACGCCCCAGGCGCCCAGCGCCCAGGCGCGCCAGACACGCACACACACTCCATCAGGCGCCCAGCGCCCTGCACAGGCGCCCAGCGCCCAGAAAAACAGCAACACGCCCAGAATTTGTTCAACACTTTTTTAACACTAAAAATTGGTTTTTCTTGACAACTTGAAGTTATAAAAACTCAACATTTTCCAGCCACCAAAAAAATACACTTAATTTTAATTAATTCCTCCAAAAATTCAATTGAGCATTGTTTTCCCTATCCCCTTGGCGCCCTAGGCGCCTACGCACCATCCATCAAATTTTGCGAATAACACAAGCACAATCCCACACTACAATTCGCACACATATGTATAGGAAAACTCAACCATTCACTTCGCATATATATGTACACATAATAACCAATACCACAATGCATCAAGAAACATCAAGAACTCATGTATCCCTCAATTCGCATATATATATATATATAAAAACCAACAACAACAATGCATCAAGAACATCAAGAACGCAAGAACATCAAAACGCAAGGGACTTCAAAAACGCAAGAACATCAAGAAAACGTACGATTCTAATACAAGCCCTAGATCTAGAACTCATCATAGGAATTATTAGATAGAATGATAGAGCTCCCCTAACCTCGAAATTGAAGAACGGAGGCTCCGGAGATAGACACGTACAGGACCACAGCAACAAGATCACGTTCTTGCTCTTCCTTGGTTGCGACTTCTCTCCTCTTCCTCTTCTCTCCTTACGGCGCCCTTCCTTGCTCTTTCTCTCTATCTCACGCTCTTTCTTTCTTTCTTGCGTTTTCTCTTCTGATTTTGCGAATTGCCACCAACCCTAGACCCCAACTGAACCAACACTTCGCATATGACAAGAATAACGGGCTTGGGCTTCTCACTTAGGCCCAAGTCCATTTGGTTCAGCACCTCCACTTTCTAGTACTTCCTACGCATATCAGTATAAATTTCAATTAATTAAATTACATCAAATAATTTAATTTAAATCCCCAATTACTTAATTAATTAAATTAATTAAATAATTTTTGGGTGTTACAACTCTCCCCCACTTAGAATATTTCGTCCTCGAAATTTACCTGGTCAAACAACTCTGGGTAGGATTCTCGCATCTTGCTCTCTAGCTCCCAAGTCATACTCTCGCCGGCAGCTCCTAGCCAGACCACTTTCACTAATGCAATCTCCTTGCCTCTAAGCGCCTTCACTTCACGATCCTCAATCCGTACGGGCATCGTCTCCACAGTGAGATTATCCCGCACCTCTACATCGTCCATATGGATCACATGAGATGGATCCGAAACATACTTCCGAAGTTGTGACACGTGAAACACGTCATGCAAGTTCGAAAGATTTGGCGGTAAAGCCACTCTATAAGCCACATTTCCGATTCTTTCAGAAATCTGATAAGGACCAACAAATCGAGGAGTGAGCTTCTTCGATTTCAACGCTCGACCAACACCGGTAATAGGAGAAACCCTCAAGAACACATGTTCCCCCTCCTGAAATTCTAAATCCTTCCTCCGCTTGTCATGATAACTTTTCTGCCGACTCTGCGAAGCCTTCATCTTCTCACGGATCATCTTGATCTTCTCTGTAGTCTCCCGCACAATCTCCGGACCCAACACTACACTTTCTCCCGACTCATACCAACATAATGGCGTCCTACACTTTCGACCATACAATGCTTCAAACGGTGCCATCCCAATGCTGGAATGGTGACTGTTGTTATAAGTAAACTCAATCAACGCAAGGTAGGAATCCCATGATCCCCGCTGTTCCAATACACAAGCCCTCAACAAATCCTCTAACGACTGAATTGTCCTCTCTGATTGACGTCTGTCTGGGGATGATACGCCGAACTCATTTTTAACTTAGAACCCAATTCTTTCTGCAAACTCTTCCAAAACTCGGAGGTGAACCTCGGATCCCTATCTGACACAATACTCTTCGGAACACCGTGCAGCCTCACAATCTCTTTGACATATACCTCTGCCAACCTCGACACCGGATAAGTGATGTTAATAGGAATAAAATGAGCAGACTTCGTTAACCTATCAATGATCACCCAAATAGCGTCATGACCCTTAACTGTATTCGGTAACCCCGTCACAAAATCCATCGCTATGCTATCCCATTTCCACTCTGGGACTTCCAACGGTTGCATTAGCCCTGCTGGCTTCTGGTGCTCGACCTTCGACTTTTGACAGGTCAGACAGGCATACACAAACTGTGCCACATCTCTCTTCATACCATACCACCAAAACATCTTTTTCAGATCTTGATACATTTTCGTCGCTCCAGGATGGATACTCAACTTGCTACGATGACCTTCCTCTAAAATTGCCTTTCTCATTTCTTCATCGTCTGGAACACAGATCCTACCCCGGAACCTCAACACGCCACTGGAATCTAATTTGAAATCTTCACCTTCAGACTGACCGACCCCATTAATTAAATCCACCAGCTTGACATCTGTCTTCTGAGCTTCTCTGATGCTGCCCAGGAAATCATTGTCGATCTTTAACATTCCCAGCTTGACACTGCGAGGTGTCATCTTACAAACCAAACTCAAATCCCTGAATTCTTCAATTAACTCTAATTCTTTCACCATCATAGCCGACATATGCAAAGACTTTCTGCTTAAAGCATCAGCCACGACATTAGCCTTGCCGGGATGATAATTCAAACCGAAGTCATAATCCTTCAAGAGTTCCAACCACCGACGCTGTCTCATATTCAACTCTTTCTGATCGAACAGATACTTTAGACTCTTATGATCACTGAACACTTCGAACCTCGAACCATAAAGGTAGTGCCTCCAAATCTTGAGCACAAATACCACAGCAGCCAATTCCAAATCATGCGTAGGGTAATTTTTCTCATGAATCCGCAACTGCCTCGACGCATACGCAACGACTTTCCCATTCTGCATCAACACACCACCGAGACCCATCTTCGAAGCGTCACAATACACAACGAACGGTTCCTCTGGATTAGGCAACGTCAAAACAGGCGACGTCGTCAATCTCTTTTTCAGCTCCATAAAGCTTTCCTCACACCGAGCATCCCAAACAAAAACTTTACCCTTGCAGGTCAACTGAGTCAACGGAAGGGCCAACTTGGAAAAACCCTCGATGAACCTCCTGTAGTACCCAGCCAAACCCAAAAAGCTTCTAATCTCCGTTACGGACTTCGGAGACTCCCACTCCAACACTGCTTCTACTTTTGCCGGATCAACCGCAATACCATTACCAGAAATCACGTGCCCAAGGAAACTCACCTCTTTCAGCCAGAACTCACACTTCGATAACTTAGCGTACAACTTTTTCTCTTTTAAAACTTCCAACACTGACTTCAGGTGCTCAGCATGCTCTTCATCTGACTTAGAATAAACTAGAATATCATCTATGAAGATTACCACAAACCGATCTAGGTAATTATGGAAAATACGGTTCATATATTCCATAAATACACCAGGAGCATTGGTCACACCGAACGGCATCACTGAATACTCATAATGCCCATACCTTGTCCTGAACGCTGTCTTCTGAACATCTTCATCCTTCACTTTAATCTGATGATATCCGGACCTCAAATCGATTTTGCTGAAAACACGGGCACCCACTAACTGGTCCATCAGATCGTCGATCCTCGGAAGCGGATACTTATTCTTGATAGTTACCTTATTCAACTGACGATAGTCCACACATAACCTCATGCTCCCATCTTTCTTTTTCACTAACAATACCGGAGCTCCCCACGGTGATACACTCGGTCTTACAAATTTCTTCTCAAGCAATTCTTCAAGTTGCGTCTTCAACTCAGACAGTTCCGACGCCGACATTCTGTACGGAGCCATAGACACAGGCCTCGTACCAGGTACAAGATCAATCGAAAATTCAACTTCTCTCTCCGGTGGCACACCCGGAATTTCATCAGGAAAAACCTCAGGAAATTCACGTACTACCTTCAGTTCTTCAATAACAGCCTGACTCTCAGCAGACAACGAAGCCATCAACGCAAATAACTGAACTCCTTCTTTCTTCAATTTCTTCAACTGACCAGCAGACACCAAAACCGAACTTTCTTCACCGAAACTAACCGACTTGCTACGACAGTTGATATGAACGTGATTATTCTCTAACCAGTCCATGCCTAAGATTACATCCAGACCTCTCAATGGCAAACATACAAAATTCACAATAAAGTCCCTGCCGAAGATCGACACGGGACACTGAGAACACACCTGGGACGTAATCACCGACCCCTTCGCAGGAGTATCGACAACCATATCCCCACACATAGCAGATAAAACAAGACCCAATCGTTTACAGCAATCAACAGATATAAAACAATGGGTAGCACCAGTATCAATAAGAGATTTCAGAGAAGTACCATTAATAAAACACGTACCTCTAATCAGACCATCATCATCATCAGGCTCCTCTCCTGCCAATGCAAATACCTTCCCAGTAGACCTTTCCTTTTTCGGCTTTGTACACTTTGTACTGATATGCCCAGACTCACCACAGTTGAAACACACCACATCCTTGACCTTACAATCGGCTGCCATATGACCCTTTTTACCGCAACGGTAGCAATTCCTGTCATCCGACCTGCATGTAGTACTCTTGTGGCCAGGCTTGCCACACTTATAACAGACAATGCTAGCAGGGGCATCTCCCCTACTAGGACCCTTACCTCCAGCAGCCTTCTGATAACCCTTACCCGCAGGAACCTCATACGGCTTGCTTCGACTCTGAAACTTGCCCTTTCTCTCAGAAGTAGCTTTGTAGCGAGCAGTACTGTCCTCCTCGAAGATCCTGCAACTATCAACCAGATCTGCGAACACACGAATCTTTTGATAACCAATGGCCTGTTTAATATCAGGCCTTAACCCATTCTCAAATTTGATGCATTTTGAAAATTCAGCTGTAGCCTCACTGTAATGTGGATAAAATTTGGCTAGCTCCACAAATTTTGCCGCATAGGCAGTCACAGACATACCACCCTGCTTCAGCTCCAAAAATTCTATCTCTTTCTTCCCGCGGACGTCTTCAGGAAAATACTTTCTCAGAAATTCCCTGCTGAAAACCTCCCAAGTAATCTCTTCCTGCACAACCTCTAACCTCTGCCTAGTAGCCAACCACCAGTCGTCGGCCTCCTCGGCTAACATGTGGGTACCAAAGCGGACCTTCTGTTCAACAGTACAGTCCATCACCCTGAAAATCCTCTCGATCTCCTTCAGCCAAGCCATAGCACCATCTGGATCATATTTGCCCTTAAAGGTGGGCGGATTCTCCCTCTGAAAGGTTGTCAGACTCCTAAAACCAGCATTATCTCCAACATTTTGCTGACCCTGCACAGCCTGAGCCATAGCTTGCAATGCAGCAGCAAGAGCAGCGTCGTTCCTTCCAGCCATTACGAACTATCACTGCAGCACAAACTAAAGATTTAGAACTAATCTATTGTCATATGACACTATGACAGGACAACATTGGCCGGACAGACTGAACTGCTCTGATACCACTAATGTAACACCCCTTTCTACCCGTTACTTCGTTTGTAAAAATCAGAGTTTGAAAATCTCGTTCATAGGGAAATGTTACACATACTTCAATAAAACGTCGCTTAGCAGTTTTGAAAAACAGTTCAACTCAATACTCATGCATTCGCGTAGCACATCACAATAAAGAATCTCCAATCTCATTTCGACGTCACTTATAAAACTCAACATAGCACAACCCAATACGCAGCGGAAAATAGTAAAACATAACCAAATAGTCCACATGGACATAATAATCAAAAATCATAAATAAATGCCGAGTTCGTTATCCCCCCCTGAGTGCTACGTATCAGAGCATGACGACTCGACTCATAAGTGAAGCTAATACCTTCACTGGGAATCACCTGCACGTTACCAACACGGGGGTAACATTCAAACAGGAAAGGGTGAGCATCATTTCAGTCTATATAATAGAAAATATGATAAGCACTAATCATAGGCTACGCACTAGAACAATCAGCATCCAAACACCAAATACTCACATCATAGTCAGCTCTTACATCATTTACTATAACTCATTACATATCATGTAGATTTATGAAATGCAACCCACTCGCGGGTATATGCATGAAGGTACCTTTTCACAAAACGTCGCTTAGCCACTCAGGCCTTATCATCACTTGGCCACTCAGGCTTCAAAACATCACTGGGTTTATGCATATGGGCATGAGACACTATGACATGCACCACTCACAATACACAAATACACAATTACTCAACTCGTAGTCAACTATGTGACCCGTCACTTACCGGTTTGCCGAATAAAGGCACAGCACCTGTCATTTCATAATTCACACACAAATAACGTCACTTAGCCTTTTAGGCCTTAACATCACTTAGCCACTCAGGCTCCAAATGTCACTTACACATAAACATCATTCAACTCAAACATTAGCCACTGAGGGCAAAAACGTCATTTGACTAACCACCAAGGGCATCCTCGTCATTTACACGTCATTATTATTAACTTTGGCCACTAGGGGCAAAACAGTCATTTGACTAGCCACCAAGGGCATCCTCGTCATTTACACATCATTATTATTAACTTTGGCCACTAGGGGCAAAACAGTCATTTTTGACACTACCGTGTTAAAACTGTTGTTTATACACCAAAAGGGATTTTTAAAGAGTTCCACGTCATTTTTCAATGTCACTGGGACGATCACCGGGGACAGCCACTTGGGCGCCCACAAACCATCAGAAAATAACAATTTTTCATTTTAAAAATTAGACCCATAGATGGACAGCGTAAAAAGCTTCACGACACTTTTTGAATCGTTCAAAACGGACGTCTGAGTCAAAAGTTATGATAAAAATAAGTTTGGGAAAAATTAGACAACGTTCTGAAAATTGGCGCCTTAGGCGCCCAGGCAACACAGGCACCCAGCGCCCAGGCGCGCACAACACAACGCAACACAGCGCCACAGGCGCCCAGCGCCCAGGCGCGCACAATGCAACACAGACACGGGCGCCATGCGCCCAGGGAGCAACAACGCGCGCACAGCGCAACAAAAACAAGACACGGGCGCCTAGCGCCCAGGCGCAAAAACGCAACACGCACGCCCCAGGCGCCCAGCGCCCAGGCGCGCCAGACACGCACACACACTCCATCAGGCGCCCAGCGCCCTGCACAGGCGCCCAGCGCCCAGAAAAACAGCAACACGCCCAGAATTTGTTCAACACTTTTTTAACACTAAAAATTGGTTTTTCTTGACAACTTGAAGTTATAAAAACTCAACATTTTCCAGCCACCAAAAAAATACACTTAATTTTAATTAATTCCTCCAAAAATTCAATTGAGCATTGTTTTCCCTATCCCCTTGGCGCCCTAGGCGCCTACGCACCATCCATCAAATTTTGCGAATAACACAAGCACAATCCCACACTACAATTCGCACACATATGTATAGGAAAACTCAACCATTCACTTCGCATATATATGTACACATAATAACCAATACCACAATGCATCAAGAAACATCAAGAACTCATGTATCCCTCAATTCGCATATATATATATATAAAAACCAACAACAACAATGCATCAAGAACATCAAGAACGCAAGAACATCAAAACGCAAGGGACTTCAAAAACGCAAGAACATCAAGAAAACGTACGATTCTAATACAAGCCCTAGATCTAGAACTCATCATAGGAATTATTAGATAGAATGATAGAGCTCCCCTAACCTCGAAATTGAAGAACGGAGGCTCCGGAGATAGACACGTACAGGACCACAGCAACAAGATCACGTTCTTGCTCTTCCTTGGTTGCGACTTCTCTCCTCTTCCTCTTCTCTCCTTACGGCGCCCTTCCTTGCTCTTTCTCTCTATCTCACGCTCTTTCTTTCTTTCTTGCGTTTTCTCTTTTGATTTTGCGAATTGCCACCAACCCTAGACCCCAACTGAACCAACACTTCGCATATGACAAGAATAACGGGCTTGGGCTTCTCACTTAGGCCCAAGTCCATTTGGTTCAGCACCTCCACTTTCTAGTACTTCCTACGCATATCAGTATAAATTTCAATTAATTAAATTACATCAAATAATTTAATTTAAATCCCCAATTACTTAATTAATTAAATTAATTAAATAATTTTTGGGTGTTACATAGAGCGTTTTCTTTAAAACAGTTGGTTGTTTAAGTTTAACACGTCTACTTTAAGGAGTTGGATGTTCAGGTTTAACACGTCAAAACAATTTACAACACGCACGCGAGGGAATTAAACCTTACTATTCACGGTTCAAGATGTTATTTCGCAAATCACTGTTTTCGCTCCAGCACCATAGAAAAAACCAAGAAAAACTGGTGCCCGATACAAAAGCAGCCAGCGCCCAGAAGGGCTCCTGGCAGGGCGCCTATAAGGAGCAACCGGTGCCCATGAGGGCGCCTGGCAAGAAGCACTCTAAAAGCCAAGTCCCGACTCAAGCAACAAGGGACCAGGTAACCAGGCAGAACCAAGCGTGAGTCAACCTGCTCGGTTCACGAAGCGGCATATCGAAAAGGTCGCAACCTCTAATGGGTGAGTTAAATTCAGATAGAATCCGATAAACTCCTGTTAGAGTCCCTAGATGGGCAAAGTGGCGTCGTAAGATGTCACTAGAGGTTGTCACAACCTCGAAGCGGCATATCGAAAAGGTCGCAACCTCTAATGGGTGAGTTAAACTCGGATAGAATCCGATAAACTCCTGTTAGAATCCCTAGATGGGCAAAGTGGCGTCGCAAGATGTCACTAGAGGTTATCACAACCTCGAAGCGGCATATCGAAAAGGTCGCAACCTCTAATGGGTGAGTTAAATTCGGATAGAATCTGATAAACTCCTGTTAGAGTCCCTAGATAGGCAAAGTGGCGTCGCAAGATGTCACTAGAGGTTGTCACAACCTCGAAGAGGCATATCGAAAAGGTCGCAATCTCTAATGGGTGAGTTAAATTCGGATAGAATCCGATAAACTCCTGTTAGAGTCCCTAGATGGGCGAAGTGGCGTCGCAAGATGTCACAACCTCTAGTGAGGAATTTAAATCGGACCGATTCTGATAAGCTCCTGACGGAGATAACATGGCCACGAGACGATAGGAGGCAATACGTTCAGAAGCGTGAAAAATAGGCAAGATAAAGGAAACGTGGATATAACATAAAATCATCAGTCAAGCTCCATAAAACAAACATACAACGAATTCCGGCAGGATAACAAGAAATCACAAGTCAAAAACAACTGAACTCCTAGAAGAAACATCAGGGGGCAATGACATCAAAGTCAACCCCATTGGGGTGGTATCTAACAATCCTCCCATCTGCAGCCTCATGGTCAAACCGAAAGATGCTCGACTCAAGAACTGCATCCGGGTACATGCACTGAACATGACTTATCGCTTTATCGTAAGCAGCATAGGAGAAGTCCATGACTTGCCCGGCCATCTCCTGCACCCTTTCCTCAGCCACATCTCTCTGTTTCTTCACACTGTCCAATTCAGATTGGAGCTCCTCCGTCCGCTTCTGGTAGTGACCGGCAGTATCTCGTGCCCGACGAGCAGATCCCAGTGCTTCCTGTAAATCCACCTGAAGCCGGCTTACATCCAAGAGAAGCCGATCCCTTTCCTCGATCACCCCTGCACAAAGAGAGAAACAAACACGACAAAGCTTAGAACCAACATCACCAGCGCCCATGAGGGTACCTGGCAAAGCACCTCCAGGAAAGCAGCCAGCGCCCAGGAGGGCGCCAGCCAGGGCACCAAGGTCGAAACAAGCGGCGCGCATGAGACCGCCAGACAGGGGCGGTGGCCCATGCGGGTTTGATGAATACCGTAAAAAAAATAACTCAAGAGGATTACCTGATCGAGATCCGCACTTCTTCTCAGCTTCCCACTTCGCATGCAGGCCTTCCCCAATCTTAACCATGTGCGCGGCAAGTGCGAAAGGATGCTCACAGAAATGATCACGCTCTTCGGGGGAGAAGACAATTTCACCCTCGTCGTCAGCAGGAGGAGGAAGCCCAACCGGAGAGGGACAAACAGCAGAGGGAGGTCCCTGAGAACAACTCCTCTGGCGTTTGGACTGACTCTGAGTCCCTTGGATGCTGGAATCGACTGGAACCTTCGGCACCCCGGAAGCATCCTTTCCAGCACGGCTTGGCGCTCCTAAACTGAGGCGAGGTCCCATAGAGGGACGCACAGGGACAAATACAGTAGGAGCAGGGCTCTTGACCTCGGTAGGTTCGGCATCCAAAGGTCTCCTCCATCCGGCCAAAGAGGCTAATTCATTGAAAGAAAGCGGAGCGGCCATCTTATCTGCAGAGCAACAAAGTAGAGAATCAGCAACATAAGTAAATAATTCATCAAAAGACAAAATAAAGATACATCAAGACCTAACAAGCAACCTAAGAGCTCGGCAGCTTCAAGAACCGTAGAGGCCTTGGACAGCTCATTGCACAAAAACTTTTCCTCAGCATGCCCAAAGTCCTCTGCTCAGAATCTGACAACTCAGATGGGAGGATGCGATAAGACCGAGAGGTGCGGTTAGCATCAACATTACACCACCCAAGGCGAAACTTATCCCTAACCAGACGCCATTGTTCATCAAAGAAGCCCATGTTGTCGACGACCTTCTCACTAGAAGGAACGATGTAGAAGTACTTGAACTTCCAATCATGCTGGTTATCTGAGTACACTTGAAAGAAAGCATGGCTTGTCCGACACTTCAAGTACACAAACTCGTAACGAATGACGCTATCTGAAGTATCTCGACGACGCTGCACCTCGAAGATAACCATAAAAACCCTCAAGCTGCATCTTCTTCGAAGGAATCTCATCACCAGTTCGAAACACTTCACAAAACACCACGAATTTGGGTGGAGCTAGGAGGGAGCTATCTTAAGGTGATTCATAACTTCCAATTGGAAGGGTGTAAAGAATGGGGAAACCCGCACCTTGTAAACCACACTGTGAAACATCATGAATTTTCTACCGTCAGGGACTCTACACACCCTGTCTTGGGGGTCAACCACCTCAACCCGCCAGTCGCCTCCCAACACATCTTACAGACAGGGGCGAGGCTCTTTTCCAGGAAGGTAGACGCTCCTGGCAGAACAAACCATACGAGCAACCCAGTCATAACTACAACCACCAATCTCCACCACTTCATGATCAAGCGGCAGATCATCATCAGTAGAAGTCTCCACAAAACCAAGGGCGCCAGCCCCCTCCGAAGGCGCGGTATCACCAACCCCCTCTTCGAAGTCGCCAGCTTGACTCTTAGCCAGGTAAGCGGTAGGGTGCATCCGAGCCGTCTTCTTTGTCCTTGCCATCTCTCAACCTACGGGATAGGGGGCAAAACAAACAGTCACGAGACAGGCAGGAAAACTTAGAGACAATCCCCCTCCCCCGAGATTGGAGACTTTGCAAGACAAGACATACTCAAAAGAACAAATAAACTAGAAAGATAAACTGAAAGTTCGCACGGAAGTTACCTCAGTAAGTCAAGCCGCAAAGACTAGCGGGGACGTCAACAGAGGATGATAAGAGCAGCTCCCCTTAGCACCAAGCAATCCCTGAAAATTCATAGGTGAGAAGGCAGGTTAAAAATCAGGAGAAAACGGCAAAATTAAAACAGAGTGCTAAGCACACGCCCACACAAAACCAGCGCCCATAGGGGCGCCTAGCAGGACGCCAAATAAGGCAGCCAGCGCCCATGAGGGCGCCTGGCAGGGCACCAGTCAAGGCAGCCAGCTCCCAGGAGGGCGCCTGGCAGGGCGCCAATAAGGCAGCCAACGCCCATGAGGGTGCCTGGCAGGGCGCCCGTCAAGGCAGCCAGCGCCTGGCAGGGCACCAGTCAAGGCAACCAGCGCCCACAAGGGTGCCTGGCAGGAGGGCACTGTCAACAACGTAAACAAAGGGGAATGAACAACAAACACTTACCAAGAAGAAGAGACGTTGAAACAAGTGGACTCTACTCCCTCCTCCTCTTTTTAAGGAGGCTCTAGGTTGGTGACTTGCTCCCTACTCCTTCCTCCTCCTTGAAGTAGGCGCTAGGGTTGGTGACTTATTCCCTACTCCTTCCTCCTCCCTAAAGAAAGCGCTCCAAGAAAGTGTGGACCACACAGGACAAAATACCCGCCTATTTATAGGAGTTAGCATTTCACCCCACACTGCGGATCCGGCAAAACAACTTGGCCCATATCCACGACGTAGAAGCCCAATACGCCTGTCACCTTAAGACATGCTCAAAAACACAAGAAAGACAAGATGAGCAGTGAAAAAGAAAGCAAAGTGCCAAGCACCCATCTACACAACCAGCGCCTATGAGGGCGCCTGGCAGGGCGCCAATGAGGCAGCCAGCGCCCAGGAGGGCGCCAGTCAAGGCAGCCAGCACCCATGAGGGCACCTGGAAGGGCGCCAATGAGGCAGCCAGCGCCCATAAGGGCACCTGGCAGAGCGCCAGTCAAGATAGCCAGCGCCCAGGAGGGCGCCAGTCAGGAACAGCCAGCGCCCAAGTGGGCGCCTGGCAGGAGCAAGCAGCGCCCAGCAGAGGGGCACCTGGCAGGGGACACTCGGAAAGCAGACCCTTCGAGGCAGGGTGGTCAGCACTATGCAGTAAGACGCCCACGAGAACACCGAACCTTGACCCGCCAAATCTGCTCCATGATAGGCCATCCAGCACACGCTAGGAGGGAACGGCGCCCAAGGCACCCAAGAGGGCGCCAACCTCAGAGCGCTCGACACGAAGCGATACCAACACCAGGATACGTCACCTT
Organism: Astragalus membranaceus; assembly: GCA_039519185.1. Classification (NCBI taxonomy): domain Eukaryota; kingdom Viridiplantae; phylum Streptophyta; class Magnoliopsida; order Fabales; family Fabaceae; genus Astragalus; species Astragalus membranaceus. Next base: position 110,778,387 of record CM076848.1, on the reverse strand, counting down.
ATCTTGGTACCAGGCACAAGAATTACACCGAAGGAAAACCCGGCCGCTACAAAGGCAGTGTCCCGCATAACCTTACGGAGCCGGCAAACTGACAAAAAACCTTCAAGCCAAGACCATCCTCCGGAATAATCTCGGCTTGGGGGGCAACTCTTCTGGAGTCAACCAGAGGGTCCCATTAGCAAAACCAGGAGGTGCGTTTAGCAAGTCATATGGATCAGCCCAACCAATTCAGCCCATATCCACCTCATGCGAGCCCAAGACGGTCAAGATCGACTCTACCCATCCGACGATCCACAAGAGGACACGATTTCCTATAAAAACAGGCAAACTTTGCCCTTACAAAGTTTGAATCTCTAATCCTTAGTACCTTCACTCTTATATTCTATATACTGACTTGAGCGTCGGAGTGGCTTGCAGGTAACCCCCCCCGGGAGCTCATTGACCTCTTGTCAGGACAGCAAGAGACCTGACCTTCCTGTCAGGACAGCAAGAGACCTACCAACAGCAGACGACCAAAAAGCTGCTCGGTACAGAACATTGCCTACCAACAGCAGACGACCAAAAAGCTGCTCGGTACAGAACAAAAGTCAATGATCAAGAGATTAAGTTTGATGTGATGAATGCTCTCAAGTCTCCTGATGCGGGAATTGATGAGTGTTCTTTTGTGGTGTCTCTTGATTCTGTTATTCAAAAACACTTCCACAAGCAAGGTGACCACTTGGTCAAGGCTCTTGCCAACACTGAAAAAGAAAAGCTTGTGGAAGAAGGTCTGTTACAAGGTGAGGCTGATGTCAATGAGATCTCTAAGGAGAGTGAGGGGGGAAGAGATGGATCAGAAGAAGAAGAGAGTGCTAAGGAGATTGAGCCTGACCCAAAAGCAGCCCTCAACAAACAACAAACTCCATCACCCCAATCCCCACAATCACCACCCTCACCACCAAAAATTACCAAATGCACTCAAGTCATTGGTGAAATCAAACAACCAGAAACCACCAAGCCACCACAATGGTCAAAAGCAAAAGCTGAAGAAATCCTTGCTGTAGCATCTGTTGCTACACCATCTCCTGAACAAGTGAATGTTGCAGCAACTGCTGTGGATATGTTTGATGAAGCAACTAACCCCACCTTCAAGGTGAATGGCCAAAGAGTGAAGCAATACTATGGTGAACATGTGGTCAGGGACAAGACCACTATTGATCTTCAAGACCTCTAACAAAAGAGGAAGTCTGGCTGAAGACTCTTAAAGCAAGCGCTCCTGGGAGGCAACCCATGGATTTGAACTAACAATTCTGTATTTTTAATTTTTCTTTTATGCAATAGTGAATTTTGTGAAGTGAGAAAAGAATCATGTAGCAGTTGTTGTAACACCCCGATAAATTCTAACATATAGAATCACCGAAATGCACTAAATGGCATACATCAGAGTAACTTCCTGTTATTGAAATATTGAACACATCTAAAACTTTAGATAATACATAATAACTGGTTCTCTGAACCTCATAAACTTTCTGAAAATGCTTAAGTTCCAAAACTTAAGACTTGTACATATCCTGGTGTTCAATACTCAAAACATAAAGTAGCGGAAACGATTTTACAACTTGACAATGAAAGTTATACAATCGGAACATAGAAACAATAAACGGAACAAAGGTCTAAAACATTAAACTAGGTCTTCAATGACTCCAAGAGTCACACCAGCTAACCATGCTTTACCGCCTTTGCTTTCCCCTGTTTCTCTGTAAAAACCACAATCATGAAGGGTGAGATAAACATTATCTCAGTGAGTCCTATCGAGACCCCTTACAACTCTAGCGGTTCATTATGCCTTGTTTTGAACTCGTGGTCCTAAAAAGCAACCACGTGGGAATACATTCAGTTCCTGTAACCTTCATGCTCATGGCCCTCCTAAGCGACACATGAAGCATGCAATCTTTGTTCCATGTTTTTAGCATAACACCTCAGTCTACCTATTTTATAGGCAATCTCTTGACTTTGGTGAACTCATCCCGCTATTTCTAGCAGGGGAAACATTCTTGAGTCTAGGTTTTGGGGCTCATGACTTCCCCTCCCCTAGTATGCTAACCTCTTAGGGTCGTCACCCTTTTTCCTCTTGTATTTATTATACCTTTTCAGTCTGTGTACCCGCAATGGGCTGTTAGTCATTCCAGTCAAGTACCATGTACCATATCAGTCAATTTCAGTGTATAATATCAGTCAAGTACCGTGTGTTATTATTATTCTTTGACATTTGCACTCTCGCGTTTTCTAAGAGCGGTTTTCCATTTTATTCATAACACACAAACTTCAATCGAACATGTTCAATCTCATACCATTGTTACCTTTACATTGTTGTGGGACCTTGGGGAATGGATTGGAAGAGGATTGGAATCATTTGGAATGGATAAAAAGGTACTTTGAAATTGAAGGTCAGAAGGTCTCACACGACCCGTGCGTATAGGCGCACGACCCGTGTGTGGTTGAACAGTTTGCAGAAGATTTCCAGAAAGATACGCACGACCCGTGCGACTTGGCGCACGATCCGTGCGTGAGCCACTAAAATTTTATAAAGTTCCAGAGACATACGCACGACCCGTGCGACTAGGCGCACGATCCGTGCGTGTTTTAAAAATCCAGTTTCTGTCGTATCAGAGGGAGGCGCACGACCCGTGCTCGTAGGCACACGATCCGTGCGTCTCTATCAGTTTTCCAGAAAATAGTATTTTCATGAGTAATCCATTCCGTTCCGATTCCAAAATTCCTTCCGATCGAGACCCAAACTCAAACACGCATTAAAACACTATATCATAGCAATCCAATTCAGCTCACCCAACAATCAATCAAGCAATTCATAGTTAAATCACGATCTTTGGGAAAACGGTTTTCAATAAAATTTCTTTTGATAACACAAATACATGACCATGGTTTTCGAAAAGGAGATTCAGAAACACAAACACATTCCCTAAGCGAGTTATAGAACTCACCCGAAGTGATGAAAATCACTTAACGACGAATCTAGCGGTTGACACGTTCGAATAGCCTCACGGACCGTCTCCGAACTCGCTCCAAAAACGGAACCCGAACTTCCCAAGGATCTAAGACTTGAACTCAGCAATTCAATCCTTCTCTTACCTGCTCTATTTTGTAGTGTAAGTGTTGAAATGGATTCTACAGCTCATCAAACACACATGCAAGGTAGAATCTCCATTTTTATCAAAATGGAGCTCACTCACTCGAAAATGGTGGTAAGAGATTGGGGGCTGTGAAGGTGATGAAGTTTGTACCAGGAGATAGAGGTTAGAAATCTGATTTGAGTGATGTTTTTAGATGAGACATGCATCTAGGTGGGGATGATTTCTCTTCTCCTCAAACTCTCTCCCTCTCATGCGACTCTCCTCCCTTCTCACTCTCCCTCTTGTTTCTTAATTTCTGGAAGTAAATGGGTGGTGTATTTCAGATTTTTGACAAGTAGGGTGTGGGTTTGACTTATGTAGCTGACTCCTCATTTAAGTGAGGTAAGGTACCAAAATGCCCTTTACCTCTAAAACTTCTCTTAATACACTCCTAACACTTGATAATACCATAACTTACTAACTTGACATAATATTTCAATTATGCACAACTAGAGTTTATGTTACTTAATTAATTAATGTTAAACTTCTTACTAATTTAATCAATCTAATTAGCTAATTAGGGGATGTTACAATCACCCCAACTTCTAAAATTTTGTCCTCAAAATTGACAAAACATACCTTACTCGAACAAATACGGATATTTCTCGCGCATGCTCTCCTCTACTTCCCATGTCGCTTCGTCAGGTGACGCACCGTCCCAAAGCACCTTGACAATAGGAATTGACCTCGTCCGGAGCGTTTTCTCGCCACGTTCGATGATCCTGATTGGGGTAGGATGATAAGATAGATCCGTTCTGATGTCAATCGCTTCATAACTTAATAGTTGATTCGGATCATGAATATATTTCCTCAGCTGCGATACATGAAACACATCATGTAGTCTGGACAATTCTGGAGGTAAGGCAATGCGATACGCTACCGGCCCAACTCGCTCGATAATCTGGAAGGGTCCGACATACCGAGGACTGAGCTTCTTCGCTCGCAAAGCAATACCGGTCCCGATGGTTGGAGAAAGTTTCAAAAAGACATGATCTCCTTCTTCGAATTCTAACGGCCTTCTTCTCTTATCCGCATAACTCTTTTGCCGACTCAGCGCGGCTTTCATCCTTTCTCTTATTTGACGGATCTTCTCCGTAGTCTCACGAACCAAATCCGGTCCCAACAATCTCTGCTCACCTACATCCCACCAACACAATGGTGTTCTGTACTTCCTTCCATACAATGCTTCATATGGAGCCATTCCGATACTAGAATGATAACTGTTGTTGTATGAGAATTCCACCAATGGAAGATGATCCTCCCATCTGCCTCCACTATCAAGTACACAAGCTCTCAACATATCTTCCAATGTCTGAATCGTCCTCTCAGTCTGCCCGTCTGTCTGAGGATGGTATGTGGTGCTAACACACACCTTTGATCCCAACGCCATGTTCAATGCTCTCCAAAATCGAGATGTAAACTTGGGATCTCGATCACAGATGATACTTGTAGGGATTCCATGCAACTTAACAATATTCTTAAGATACTCATCTGCTAACCTAGCAACCTTGTGAGTCGAACGCACTGGAATAAAATGAGTGGACTTGGTCAGGCGATCCACCACTACCCAAATAGAATCATTTCCGGTTTGGGACCGTGGCAATCCCATGACAAAATCCATAGATATGCTTTCCCATTTCCATTCAGGTACATTCAATGGTTGTAACTGGCCACCTGGCTTCAGGTGCTCTATCTTAACCTTTTGACAAGTCAAGCATCGAGACACAAACTCTGCAATATCCACTTTCATACCCGGCCACCAGTACAATTGCTTCAGATCTCGATACATCTTGGTAGACCCCGGATGTATTGAGAACTGACTCTTATGAGCCTCCTCTAAAACTTGCCTCTTCACATCCTCATCATTCGGCACACAGATTCTGCCATCAAAACAAATTACACCTTCACCGTCTTCGGTGTAACTCGGCAATCTCTTCTGCGCTTGCAGTTCTACATCACCTTCTTGGGCTGAGCGAATCAGATTCCTCAATGAACTTGAAATCTGAATGTGACTCAACACCAACCTGTCCCTTCTTGACTTAACTCTCAAATTGAGGTCTCTGAATGATTCCAACAATGACATCTCGTGCATCATCAGCTTTGCAGTATGGATAGACTTTCTGCTTAAAGCATCGGCAACAACATTAGCCTTACCAGGATGGTACTTCAATTCAAAATCATAATCCTTCAGGAATTCTACCCATCTCCTCTGCCTGTTGTTCAACTCCTTTTGGTCAAACAAATACATGAGACTTTTGTGGTCACTAAAGACTTCGAAACGAGACCCATACAGGTAATGTCTCCAAATCTTTAGGGCAAACACAATCGCCGCCAACTCTAAATCATGAGTTGGGTAATTCTCTTCATGCGGCTTCAACTGCCTGGAGGCATAAGCAACTACTTGTCGATTCTGCATTAGGACACATCCTAAACCCTTACCAGAAGCGTCGCAATAGATTTGGAATCCTACTGACGGATCCGGAAGAATCAGGATAGGTGCAGAAGTCAAACGACCCTTCAATTCCGTGAAACAATTTTCACAGTCTGAGTCCCAAACAAACGGCTGACCCTTGCGAGTTAACCGAGTGAGTGGAAGAACCAACTGGGAAAATCCTTGAATGAATCTTCGATAATACCCAGCTAATCCTAAGAAACTTCTTACCTCAGTAACCGTAGACGGCTGCTCCCAGTCTACCACAGCTTCGATCTTACTGGGATCCACTGCAACACCTGTCCTAGATATTACATGGCCCAGAAACTTAACTTCTGGCATCCAAAAATCACATTTGGACGGCTTGGCATACAATTTCTTCTCTCGGAGTACGTTCAGAACAATTCGGAGATGTTGCACATGCTCCTCAATCGTCTTAGAGAACACCAAGATATCATCAATGAACACTACCACAAACTGATCCAGATAAGGATTAAAAATCCGATTCATATAATCCATGAATACAGCTGGAGCATTGGTCAAACCGAAGGGCATCACTACGAATTCATAGTGTCCATATCTCGTACGGAAAGCGGTCTTCGGGACGTCCAAAGCTCGAACCCTGATTTGGTGATAACCGGACCTTAAATCAATCTTTGAAAATACAGAAGCTCCCCTCAACTGATCTAGCAAATCATCAATTCTCGGTAGAGGGTACTTGTTCTTGACAGTCACCTTATTCAACTGACGATAATCGATACACAATCTCATACTTCCGTCCTTCTTCTTGACAAGCAACACTGGAGCACCCCATGGTGAGGCACTCGGCCGGATGAACCGCTTGGAAATTAGCTCTTCCAGTTGAACTTTCAATTCCCTCAACTCTAATGGCGACATTCGATACGGGGCTATAGAAATAGGTCCAGTGCCTGGAACCAACTCTATAGAAAATTCCACCTCACGATCCAGAGGAAATGAAGGAACTTCACCGGGAAACACATCAAGAAATTCATTAACAACTTGCACAGAAGATAAATCCTGACCTGTCTCAGTGGATGCAGACAGCATCATGACGTAAGCTTCCGCGCCTTGGAACAGATAATTACTGGCCGAAGTGAAAGAAATAACAGCTTCAGAATTTGGCGGTTGTAGCTCTACTGACTCGGAGGCGAAACCGATAGTTCGATGGAAACAATCTATTGTTACATGATTGGCCGTCATCCAACTCATGCCTAGGACAACGTCCATGCCCTTCATTGATAAACAAATGAAGTCTATTACAAAATTCCTGTCTCCAATGGATAGAAGACAATTTTCACATATTGCTTGGGTCTGAACACTACCTTCAGCAGCAGTCTTAATGGAGATTGGTTGAGGCAAAGGAGTTAAAGCCAATCCCAACCGATCGACACAAACTTGAGATATAAAACAATGGGTCGCACCCGAATCATATAAAATACTAACGGAGTTATTAAAAAGAGATCCCATACCCCTTAGTAGATTATCTGACGGTGTGACCTTCTGGGCGTCCAAGGTGTAAACTCTCCCATGAGTTGTAGTAGCAGCAGGGTTACTTCCTTGACTCTTCTCTCTCTCTGGGCAGTCCCGTGCAAAATGACCGTCTTTCTTGCAGAAATAACACTGGTTGGATCCCATCTGGCATTTACCCTGATGGTACTTTCCACAGTTGGAACACGTACTGAATCTTGAGGAGTTCGATGACTGAACCTGTTTCCCTTTGTTGGAGTTGTGCCTGGGACCCGTCTGATGGTTAGATGACCCAACATTCTTCTTATTCTGATGGAATACTTTCCTGCTTGCATACAACCTTTTCAAGTCACTCTCAGCTATGTGTGCTTGTTGAACCATGGCAGCATAGTTAGTATAGGCAAAAGAACTCAAACTCTGAGCAATGTCTTCCCTTAGCCCATACTTGAACCTTTCGGTTTTCCACTTGTCATTGGGAGCATACCCGGCCAAACCGAAGAATTGATATAACTATTCAAACTTAGCCGCGTACTGACCCACAGTTGAACTTCCTTGAGTGAGAGTCAGAAATTCATTCTCCTTGTCGAACCTCATGGCTGTCGGAAAGAACTGCTCCAAAAATACCTGCTTGAAATGTTCCCAAGTCTGGGGAGTATCCATAGTTACCATCATGGCTTTGGCATTAGTCCACCAGTTGTTAGCTTCACCTTTCAGCATATGAGTTGCCAATCTCAACTTGTCATCATCAGTGACTTGCATAGCTACGAAAATCTTCTCTATATCATCTAGCCAATGCTGGGCTTCCATGACATCCGGTCCTCCTCTGAACTCGGACGGCTTCATTTTCAGGAATTCAGAGAAAACCCTCCTTGGGTCAACTTGAGGCTCAGGGACTTGCTGGGGCTGAGCTTGAGCATTCTGTTGCATCTGCAACATATCTTCCATCATCTTCTGTTGCCTCTCGATCACGCTCTGCATCCATGCAGAATGCGGATCAACTGGTGGGTTATTCCTCGATCCTCCTGCCATAATTCTGCAAATGATACACCAAGTATTAAGTTGATCAGTCTCAATGTCTCTTAGTATCACAAGAAGCAAGATAGCAGAGTTACTCGAGGGACAAAACCACCCTAACTGTCTAAGCCCGACTAGGTCGAACTGCTCTGATACCATAATGTAACACCCCGATAAATTCTAACATATAGAATCACCGAAATGCACTAAATGGCATACATCAGAGTAACTTCCTGTTATTGAAATATTGAACACATCTAAAACTTTAGATAATACATAATAACTGGTTCTCTGAACCTCATAAACTTTCTGAAAATGCTTAAGTTCCAAAACTTAAGACTTGTACATATCCTGGTGTTCAATACTCAAAACATAAAGTAGCGGAAACGATTTTACAACTTGACAATGAAAGTTATACAATCGGAACATAGAAACAATAAACGGAACAAAGGTCTAAAACATTAAACTAGGTCTTCAATGACTCCAAGAGTCACACCAGCTAACCATGCTTTACCGCCTTTGCTTTCCCCTGTTTCTCTGTAAAAACCACAATCATGAAGGGTGAGATAAACATTATCTCAGTGAGTCCTATCGAGACCCCTTACAACTCTAGCGGTTCATTATGCCTTGTTTTGAACTCGTGGTCCTAAAAAGCAACCACGTGGGAATACATTCAGTTCATGTAACCTTCATGCTCATGGCCCTCCTAAGCGACACATGAAGCATGCAATCTTTGTTCCATGTTTTTAGCATAACACCTCAGTCTACCTATTTTATAGGCAATCTCTTGACTTTGGTGAACTCATCCCGCTATTTCTAGCAGGGGAAACATTCTTGAGTCTAGGTTTTGGGGCTCATGACTTCCCCTCCCCTAGTATGCTAACCTCTTAGGGTCGTCACCCTTTTTCCTCTTGTATTTATTATACCTTTTCAGTCTGTGTACCCGCAATGGGCTGTTAGTCATTCCAGTCAAGTACCATGTACCATATTAGTCAATTTCAGTGTATAATATCAGTCAAGTACTGTGTGTTATTATTATTCTTTGACATTTGCACTCTCGCGTTTTCTAAGAGCGGTTTTCCATTTTATTCATAACACACAAACTTCAATCGAACATGTTCAATCTCATACCATTGTTACCTTTACATTGTTGTGGGACCTTGGGGAATGGATTGGAAGAGGATTGGAATCATTTGGAATGGATAAAAAGGTACTTTGAAATTGAAGGTCAGAAGGTCTCACACGACCCGTGCGTATAGGCGCACGACCCGTGTGTGGTTGAACAGTTTGCAGAAGATTTCCAGAAAGATACGCACGACCCGTGCGACTTGGCGCACGATCCGTGCGTGATCCACTAAAATTTTATAAAGTTCCAGAGACATACGCACGACCCGTGCGACTAGGCGCACGATCCGTGCATGTTTTAAAAATCCAGTTTATGTCGTATCAGAGGGAGGCGCACGACCCGTGCTCGTAGGCACACGATCCGTGCGTCTCTATCAGTTTTCCAGAAAATAGTATTTTCATGAGTAATCCATTCCGTTCCGATTCCAAAATTCCTTCCGATCGAGACCCAAACTCAAACACGCATTAAAACACTATATCATAGCAATCCAATTCAGCTCACCCAACAATCAATCAAGCAATTCATAGTTAAATCACGATCTTTGGGAAAACGGTTTTCAATAAAATTTCTTTTGATAACACAAATACATGACCATGGTTTTCGAAAAGGAGATTCAGAAACACAAACACATTCCCTAAGCGAGTTATAGAACTCACCCGAAGTGATGAAAATCACTTAACGACGAATCTAGCGGTTGACACGTTCGAATAGCCTCACGGACCGTCTCCGAACTCGCTCCAAAAACGGAACCCGAACTTCCCAAGGATCTAAGACTTGAACTCAGCAATTCAATCCTTCTCTTACCTGCTCTATTTTGTAGTGTAAGTGTTGAAATGGATTCTACAGCTCATCAAACACACATGCAAGGTAGAATCTCCATTTTTATCAAAATGGAGCTCACTCACTCGAAAATGGTGGTAAGAGATTGGGGGCTGTGAAGGTGATGAAGTTTGTACCAGGAGATAGAGGTTAGAAATCTGATTTGAGTGATGTTTTTAGATGAGACATGCATCTAGGTGGGGATGATTTCTCTTCTCCTCAAACTCTCTCCCTCTCATGCGACTCTCCTCCCTTCTCACTCTCCCTCTTGTTTCTTAATTTCTGGAAGTAAATGGGTGGTGTATTTCAGATTTTTGACAAGTAGGGTGTGGGTTCAGACTCTATAGCGTCTGTTCCTGCATCTAACAGTATGTTTAGGATCTTACTTCTGTTGTTTTAATTCTGTTAAGTATGCATGAGCAGTGAGGACACTGCTAGGTCTTGAATGAAATGCATGATCAGTTGAGTTTTCTAGTCTTGCAATAATAGAAATTGTTCTTTTTGGGCTAATTTTAATGATGATTAAGTGAGGTGTAGTGTAGCCTTGCTTGAGTAATGACTAGTTTTATAGCTGCTTCTACACAAAATTCTGAACTTAAGGAGAAACTTAGTTAGCTAAGGACTATCTGATGTTGAAGTAGTCCTGGTTAACCAAGGTTGAGTCAAGTTTTTACTAAAAATTTAGAGTAGCTTTTGAAGCTAAGTTTGGGGATGCATCGGTTATATTAAAGCTAGGTATAAAGATCATAGGATGGTCAGTGCAATAGGATCTCAAAGTGTACAAATGGTCATGTATATTGCAATTAGCTGCAATTGCCCAAAACAAATGCTGAACTCTTCCAAAAATGCATAAAAAAATAAAAATAAAAACAGAGAAAAAGAAAAATAAATGCAAATAAGGAGTTTAGTAATGAGGACATTGCAGTTGAACCTGTTCATCAAATTACCAGTGTTGTAGCATCTAACGCTATAGCACTGAGAAATCACCATATCAATAGTTAGTGCATTGGCCAAAGATCTGAAATACCCTATAGCACTGAGAAGCCCCTCTCTTTTGAAATATTCTTTGATTTGGCCAAAAGAAAGCCACTTTTCCCAAGGCTAAGAGAAATTCTGAACCTAGCTAGGAATTAAGCTAAGTTTAGAGATCACATACTCACAACTGAGCAGTTATAATTCTAAATATTGTGGAAAGCAATGGTGTGTATGTGAGAGTGTGAATCTGAAAGTTTAGCCCCTTAAGAGCAATCTTGAAAAGTTGTTTGAAGTAAAGAAGGAACAGATTGTGTGTTGAATTATGTAAATATGTGTTTTATGTTTCTTGTCTTATTCTAGTGTCATTACTTGATGACAAGCAATGGTTTAAGTTTGGGGGGTGATAACTCATATTTATATGAGTTATTTATGCTCTTATCACTTAAATTAACACAAGTTCTCAAGTAATATTCCTGCTTTATTAAGTAAATATCATCTATTTAGAGGAAAGAAGGGTTAGGAACTAATTTGTTATCATTTGGTGCCTTTGTAAAGATTTTAATGCTTTTGTTCAGTGTTACAGCGTTAAGCGCTATAGCGCTATATGACGGTGGGTCAGCTGGATATCAAAAAGAAAAGTTACATTTTGGAGCCTCACTCTTTATGTCAAGTCACATATCATTTCTCTGTGCCTAGGACTAACGCGGCTGCCAACCATTGGCTAGTGTGGACACTTGTCCACTTGTTGTTGGAAGATCACTTTTGGTTGGTGAGGAAGGTCTTGTCTACTTTTTGGAACGCTACTTTTTGGAGAATAAAGAAATCTATCTCACTTCTTCTTCCTCACTTCAGACTTGGGAGACTTAGAGAGTTTTTGGAGAGAAAAACTTGACACCATTTTCCTCCATTAATCCTCCATTTCAAGCTTTTATTTTTCAACTAAAGATCATCATTTCCTACGCTGTGAAGCTGTGCTATAGCGTCATCTACCCGTCTCATGAGAAGGAGTCCACGTAGTGTATCTTTTACAACTGTGTCTTCTCTTTTCATTTTCGGTAATATGAACATTTTGGTTTGTATTGTGTTGATGATGCTCACCATGAGCTAAACACTTAGTAGTTGGATTGCTTGGAACTTTGTAATGAATTTTTAGTATTGCTAATATAATATTGTGATGTTTGCGTTTCAATCTTTGTGCTTTAATGCTTTCAAACTCGTTTTGGGATTGGCCAACTGAAATGGGAACATTCGTAGGTACAGACATGGTCTACGATTCGAACTCAAAGGTTGATATGAATGAAAGGTTGTTTAAAGACATTTAAACAACTCTTGCTTAACTCTAGACATAGGGGAGCAATAGTTCATAAGGTCAACACTGTGGGTTCTTTATTATACAGGAGTGGACTTATTTAGAACTTAGAAATAAGAGTTTTGTAACAAAACCCTAGCGTCAGTGACCGAAAGGCACAACATCATATGCTACAGCACTTAGCGCTATAGCGTCCAATGTTATAGCGCTTTAGTACTTTAAATGATTTAGTTAGGGGAAAGCAGTCCAACTCATTTTATCAAACTCTTGAACTTTCTTACTGTTTTCATATAACATCTTTATTTTTATGCCTATAAATTTGTTGTTATTATTTTGCTTACTTCACTAGTGTGTTAACTAATTAAACTTTAAAATTAACATCAATCCCTGTGGGTACGATCTCTACTTTATCATTATATTACTTGTTGCGATTGTATACACTTGCACAACTACTTTTCGCACAACACCAGCCGTGCTCTGAATTGAACGTTCTATGCATTATGACTTCATTCAGTTCCAACTTACTTTCGTTCTTTAGCAGAGAGCCAATTCTTTAACAAGGATTCACCTTAACCTTCAATTTTGAGCAGAGCTTAGCCATGGGAAAATCAATCAATGTACAGCACCGACTTCACCCTCGTGGTGTGCTCTGAACATCACGACTTGGAGATGGTACTTCAGTTTCGACTTGCCGACTTGAAAGAGTTGACTTGTTCAGCTATAGAGTCCTAATGTGAGTTCAACAACTTCGTTTTTGAACATCGACGTTCAGGTCAAATTGTGTTTATTACTTCATTCAGCTTCTAATTTTCATTTTGTGCATCTACACACTTGTGGTGGGCAAACAGGTCACATGCTACCTCAGCCCACTCTGCCACTTTAAATGAATTATGCATTCATATGATTTTAATTGCGTCCAGCCATATCTTACATTCATATGAATTATGCATTCACCTAATCAACGTTCAACGTGTTGATAGGAGTTGCCACAATTTGCTCAAAGCAATGGTGGCCCACTTTTAATGCTTCATTTGCAGTACTAAATCCTGTTGGTTTGATTCTTAATTCGTTTTTCATTTGGTGAATTTGAAATCGAGGTACCAATGTCGAGGTCCGGATCGATTCATTATGTTCACGACATCAAGGAGGTTCGGGATTTAAGAACGTGTTAAATCAATGCATTGATCGACATCAACTGGTAATCCGAGTTTGGCACGATGTCCTACATCCAGCACGAAGCCTTGCGTCCAATCTCTTCGCTCCGAGTTTGACCTCAAGCCTAGCGCTTGGTAAACAGGACGAAAGCAGGTAGCAGATTGGTTTTGGGTCCGAGACCAACCTCGTCGACTTCTATGTAGTCTGACTGCGACATTGAGTCCGCTCTATTGCTCGACCTCATCTTCTTCACATAGTTCGGCAAGCGTTGAGACTTTAGTTCAGTTCCCCTGTTCGTCATTGACGCCGACGTCGACATCATCGTCGAAGTTAGCTTCAAACTCGGTCATCGAGATCACGAGTCTAGCCTCTGATTTCTGTGAAGTCTGGGTTCAGCAGCTGCAACTTGGCCCAAGCCACACTGGAAGAACAATTTGATTGGGGAAGTGCTCTCTACCATTTATTCTATTTAGTTCAATTTCAGTCGCTGATGCATAAATGTTGGGAATCCAATGCATAAGTGCATATCTGTGCTAATCACTAACACTTTGGTGTTTTCTTTGATCGTGAGTCAAGGATTACAACATCATCGAAATTTCATTCTGTTGATAGAGTAAGAATGGGGATACATACTTGGAGTAGTGGAAGCTTGGGCCAAACATTGTGAAAGGACCAAATTGGTTCCAATCACTCACACTTACCCATATCCGGTTACCGGTCCACTTGCAATTCCAGTTCAATCACTCCCCACGTAGGCGCACTGTTCCTTTTTTTTTTAAACTGTTACTCCCTCACCCCTCCCCTAAGCTGTCAATATTCTCTCCAGTTGATAGGTCCCTCGCGGACATTAATAGCTGCTTCTTACTTGGACTTACTTGTGGAGGACCATCAGTCTCATTTCTCACATCTGTTCTTGTATTAACAAGTGGGGAGCCGTACTGTTTTGGATCCCTTTCACGGTCATTTTTCCCTGCTACTGAACAAGCAAAATACCTAGAACCAGTAAAAGTGGGTTTTTTCCCATCAAACCTCTCAAGAATTGTATCATTAGATTGACCAATCCTTGATCGATTGTATACAGGAACCATAAAATCATCTTCATCTACTTTCTTTTGCTGTTCAAGTTGTACCAGAGAAGCATTCAGATTTTCCCCTTCCGATGATTGGCGAGAAATATGTTTTTCGGCTCCGTGATTAGGTGTTTGTGGCGGTAAATGAACAGGGAAGGCATAATTTCTCTCTGTGACATTCCCCTACAAATATCAATGTAAATCCCGACATTCAGAAAGGAAAACAAAACAACTATTTCTTACACAACTGCATAAAACACACACACACACACAAATTGCCAAATTGACCTATTCTACTGTTAAAAGGGAACTAAACAAAATCATAATCATGATAATTAGGAAAGAAAGGAAAGCCAAAGTTACAGAATCCAAAAGTTACCTGGCTTGAGGAGGCCGGGGGAACTCTATTGGTAGAAGTGCTTGGATGGGGAGGCAGAAGGCCAGGGTTGAATATTTGAGAGGGGATACTAAACTGCTCATAAAGAGCCATTTTATTCCTAGGCGGTGCTCTTGGGCCTCCCTTCTCAGTATCACTTACATGTAGTCTAGGAAACAGTGGCCCCATCACCTTCTCATCATCCTTCCCTCTTTTATCCCTATTTCACCTAATTTTTTGGTGTTTATCCCTACTTTACCTAATAATAATACAACAACAAAACCCTCCCCTAATCCCTTTCTATGTTTAATTACAAACAAGCAGGCATAAGCCTCTAATCTACAAAATCAATTACACTCAGTCAGCAAAATGAATCTATAATCGTTAAAATTGCAAACAGCAAACGATTGTGGTACACAAACAGAACTAAACTAATTACAAATGAAAAACACCCAATTTCCCGATAAGGTACAAAATCTCAACTTAACTCAACTTGGTACTATGAGGACTGAAAAATTCACACTTGATCTTGCTTAGAGCTTGCAATAATTCAAAACAATTATAAAAATCGAAAAGCAGAGAAAGGGGGGAAATACAGTTCCCTGAGATTACTGCATGTCCGAATTTCGAAGAGAAGTAGCTTGTGATAGTGAGTAGCAGGTTACCAAGAAGGAAATCAAGGGAGAGGAGGTCAGAGCACAAGTAATTCGAGGAGAAAGAAGTAACGAAAGGACAAGATATTGGGAGGGGGGAGGTGCGAAGGGGAAGGGGAAGGGGGAGGGGGTCACGGTGGGGGAAGGAGGAGGGGGTCGCGGTGGGGGAAGGGTTCAGGAGGGGGGGGGGGTTCAGGAGGGGGAGGGGTTCACGGTGGGGGGAGGGGTGAGGGAGGAACAGTTTAAAAAAAAGGAACAGTGCGCCTACGTGGCAGTCTACGTGGACTGCCACGTAGGATAAGTCAGTCAAAATTGACTTTAAATTTTGACCAAATTAAGAGGGGGATCAAAATTGTCTAATTGGGAAAAAAGGGGGATCAAAATCGTCAAATTAAAACTTTAGGGACCAAAATCGTGAGTTGGTCATAATAGGGGGACCAAAACTGTAATTAAGCCTTTTATTTAAAAGGGACCAGACCTTATATTATTTGAGTAGAATATATTTTTTCACTAATTTATTTGTTTGTGATGAGTTTGGACATTATAGCAAAATATGGCACTACAAACCGACTCATCATCGGCTGATGTCGGGGAGGCTAAGTCGGCCAACAGACGGACAAGTGAAACGGACATTGACACTCATGCTATGGTCAAGCGACGATGTTGACCGAGATAAATTTCTAAATCAACCTCGGCACGCCATCCAGGTTCAATTTTCCATTTGTTAAATACTAAGGTAGTAGACATTTAACTAATGATTTGCATATCTGTACAAATCCTTATTGCATGACACACCACGACACCAATGCATACTAAGCTATTGCTTAATGCGCTTATAGACATGCGTGATAGAAATTGCCAATAAATGTTATTTATCTCTTATCACGTGGTCGAGATAAAAATGCTTTAATATGATTTCGTTTTCTCATTACTAAACCATGTTTATGGCGCTCATCACCATGTAATGTGTATAAATGATTGGCAAGTTACACTTTCTTTGATCATGAGCTAGAGGAGCTTTACACATGTCATAATTTTGTCAATATACAAGTACTAAGGTATTAGTCGAGTTAAATGATTACATCATTTTGAGGTCGTCAAATGCATTTTGATCGAAGTATTAATTTAGTAGTTACTTTTAGTAATCACTTTCATTGCATTCACTTCTAAACCGTTATTTCCCGAGCATAAAGGATAAGCATGCACGTTCACCGTATGATATTGCAAATCATTAGAATCATGCTTAGGTCCTCATAGTTTTGAACGACCGATATGATGCATCGAGATTTGCTCTATTTCTTTATTGCATCATGTTATCTATATTTGGAAAAATGTGCTCGGTACAATTGTGTTATTATTGCTTTCTCGGCTAACTTGACATTGGTCACTCTAACAAAAAAGTGTTTCTTTGGAGTTGTTGTCATGTTTTTTATGACAAGAATTAATTAAGAGTGGGGGATACTAGAGACCCTGGACACGGCGTACTTCACATATAAGAAGTTACCACTCCGAACTACTGGTGTGCGTAACAATCCTAGACACACTAGCCGCATGGCCTAAATCAATGTCATGTGCACCTATATAGGAAAGAAGATCGGCTCTAGCACAGGAGCGCGATCTAATCATAAGGACCGATTTGACTCAGTGCACCTACATCAGAGTGCTACGCTCCATTGCTTCGGCTCGTTTCACCTATGCCGATACTTTATATTGCAGTAGATCGGCACGACGGCGAGTGTTTGGGACAATTGTGATTTTCGTTTAATTTTATATTTATATCTCACGTGCAAATATATGTATGCTCGCTTCTATTGCTTCATTTCAGGCACCGGACATACCAATAGATCCTTGTCGAAGGTCCATGAAACTGGACAAACAGGTCGGATCTTCGTCGACACCTTTGGACCGATGCTCGTGTACTGGACTAATCTGTCGCAACTCTGCGAAGACAAAGCCGTGGCCTTCCGATGGTCACACCCTCCAACATCCGAACTAGATCGGGCTGTGACCCGTAAGCTGGATTAAGCGAGGTTGCCAAAGTCGTGGCCTTCTGATGGTCATGCCCTTCGACATCCGAGCTAGATCGGGCTGTGACCTGTAAGCTTGATTAAGCGAGGTCTCCAAAGTCGTGGCCTTCTGATGGTCACACCCTCCGACATCCGAGCTAGATCGGGCAGTGACCCGTAAGCTGAATTAAGCGAGGTCGCCAAAGCCGTGGCTTTCTGATATTCACACCCTCCGACATCCGAGCTAGATCGGGCCATGACCCGTAAGCTAGATAAAGCAGGGTCGCCCAACCGTGGCCTTCTGATGGTCACGCTCTCCTACATCCGAGCTAGATCGGGCAGTGACCCGTAAGCTGGATTAAGCGAGGTCGCCAAAGCCGTGGCTTTCTGATGGTCACACCCTCCGACATCCGAGCTAGATCGGGTCGTGACCCGTAAGCGGGATTAAGCGAGGTCGCCCAAGCCGTGGCCTTCTGATGGTCACGCCCTCCGACATCCGAGCTAGATCGAGCCGTGACCCGTAAATTGGATTAAGTGAGGTTTCCTCGAAAGTCGTGGCCTGTCGATGGCCACGCCCTCCACGGTCCGAGCTACGTCGGGCCGCGACTCGTAGGCTGGACCAAGCGAGGTGCGGGGGGTTTGGCCCCATATTCTTAAGTCGCGCCCTTCCGTGGACACGCACCTCTTTAGGCGAGCTAAATTATGCTCTCATAATTTATGTTTGTCACAGAGCTCAGATGCTGCTGAGAGAACGTCCATAACGCCCTTTCCGATCCGATGTACAAATCACGATGGTAACATGCATATGACTGTGTTATACAGTCTCATCAGTCATCATCATTACCTGACACCTCGAGCCACTCAACAGTCACACGAGTCGTTTCAAACAGTAAATGATTTGACTATACTGTGCTGATCCGACATTCCGATGTTGGGGGCAAAAACCCTCTGTGGTATATGCCCGATGTGAAGAATGGTTTGGTCACTGATCTTTTCCGACCTTGTATTTACTCAAGTCAGGATCGTTCTTCATGACGATCCGACTTGGGGGGCAACTGTTCCGGATTGGGGTTTGTACTCATATTGGGCCGTGTTGTTGAGGCCCAAAGCCAATAACGCCCGTTACTCATCCAATGGCTACGATATGTCCGTTACGAATCGGAGGGTTCCGATTTGGTGAATTAAGATGACTCATTCTCTTATAAATAGGTGTCTAACACTGTTTATCAGGTACACAGACTTTCATAAAAAATACTTGCAATTGACTTCACTCGACTGACTTAAGCGTCGGAGTGTCTTTACAGATACCACCCCCCACCTCAGACTCCCATGGAGCACTACCAACCTCGGAGTCATCTCGGATTTACCTGAGATACGCCGCCGTGAGGTATTTTCTCTCTCTATTGAGTTCCGTTCCGAACACCATTACTTTTAAAATAGTCATTACCATTTGTCAAAAAAATATTTTTAACTATTTTAAGAAATCTTAAAAACTAGTTTTAGCCTAATCACCTTTACACCAGTAGTAGACTTTATCAAGTTCAATGTAGGGGACCAAATTTATTTGAATACACCAAAAGTCTTTATTCAAATTTCCTGAGTCATTAGAGGTTTTAGTCCAAACGACTAGTCTCAACTCATTCTCAAAGATACCATTAAGAGGCAAGAGAACGTTAGTAGTAGCCGTTGTATCGATAGGCCATATCTAGGAAATTCAGAAATCTATATTGGATGAAATTTCAAATATTTCAACGATATAGTTATTAAAGTCACTAATCATAAATTGGTGACAAGTGACAACCCTTGATATATCTCTCTAGTCTTCTGAGTTGATTCATTAAGGTAAAGACCCCACCATAGAAAATTTAAGCTTTGATTTATGTATACCTTGGTGTAGCATATGCTTTGGGACCCATATAGAAATCAAATGGGCAAATTTCTAGGAAAAAGAACAATAATTACACTGATTGAATATTAGTGATGACGAAGAACGGGTTTTGGATTTCCAAGCAACAATAACAGAAGAGAAAGAAGGGCAGATCTAAGTTTATGTCTTGTGGATAGATTTCTCACCAATAAACTATCAAAACACATATTATGAAGGAGAGGATGGCTACTTTCTAGTTGTGGTAAATGCATGTTGGCGGGAGGGTGCAGAAGAGCCTATTCCTATGAAGTTGCAAATGCATTGTTTTGGAATGGGCCTCGGTCTAATCCAGTATTCGACCGGCCGAATGGCCCATTTCCTCTGTCAGCGCTAGACTAACGTGCCTCAATTACAAGCAAAGGTCGAGATCGGCCAAGATCCCATCGCACGATCAGGAGACGATTTAGGATACCACTCCTTAATGATGCTAATATTGTGTTAATTCCTAAGGTAGATAATCTGGCTTCCATGAAAGATTTGAGACCTATCTCTTTATTCAATGTCATCTACAAAATTATCTCCAAAGTGCTAGCAAATCATATAAAGCATTTGTTCCCAAAGTGTATTTCCCTAGAGCAATAACTTTTGTGGAGAATAAGTCCATCTTGGACAATGTCCTGGTTACTATTGAGACACTCCACCATCTCAAGTGCAAAATGAATGGAACGAAAGGAGAAATGGCTCTTAAAATTAACATAAGTAAGGCATATGATAAAGTTGATTGGGGTTATCTGAAGAGTATTATGTTGAAACTCGGGTTTGATGAGAAATGGGTGAGTTGGATATCCATGTGCATGGAAATAGTGAGATACTCTATAATGGTGAATGGTGAAAAAATAGGACCTGTCACATCTAGGAGAAGACTGGGATAGATTGACTAACTGATGCCTTATCACTACAAGAATAATCAGTTTTACCGGCCAGGACTTTCCGGTGGATTGTAGGACTTACCGGCGGATTGTATCCGCCGCAAACTTACTGGCGGAATTACGGACTTTCCGGCGGATTTATCCGCCGCAAACATTTCTGGCGGATTTCGAGGTATTTCCGGCGGATCTGGTTTACGAATTTTTTTTTTGAAAAAAAAATCAAAATCCGCCAGAAATGCCTCGAAATCCGCCGGAAATGTTTGCGGCGGATAAATCCGCCGGAAAGTCCCTAATTCCGCCGGTAAGTTTGCGGCGGATAAAAATCTACCGGAAAAGCCTGGAAGCGCCATTTTGAATTTCAAAAATCCACTGGAAACACCCTAAATCCGCTGGAAATTACATTTCCGGCGGATTCGCCTTTTGACCGTTGATTTTCGTTTCCTCTATATAAATCTCTTCTCCACTTCTTATTCTTCACACCTCTACCAATCTATCTTCTCTCTTTAAATCTCTTTCTCTCTACCAATCCCTTCTCCACTTCTCTCTACTAATCTCTTCCTCTCATTGACAAATTTCTTTGATATAAGGTATGTTTGTAACATTAGTTAATATTTTTAGTTTTTGAATTATTTTATAATATGAGTATGTTACTAATTGTGGTGTTGTTTGTTTCGATATTGTTTGGGTTCCTCCTCTTTCCTCTTTGTTTGAGTTCGGGATAAGCTTCAAGTCAGAGCATTCTCTTCACTACGGTTAGTTATCAAAGTAATTAATATATCAATATATATATATGGATTTTTTGTAGGAGCGCATGGAGGAGCGCTTTAAGTTTTTGCAGGATCAGCTGATGATGTCTCAGCACTCAAGGCCATCCTCATCACATATGCCATCCTACCAGCTGCAGCAGCATTACGGGGGTGCATTTCAGCAAAGGCCTCAGCAGCAGTATCCACTCCAGTATTCCCAAGAGTATGCACCTCAGCCATACCAGCAGCCCCAGCAGCAGTCACCCAGCGGCCCAACATCGATCTTAATTATATCGATTGATTCGATTACTGCTTTTCTTACATCTGATACCTATTATCATGGTGATGAGTTAGACTAGCAGCCACCCGAGCAGCCACCCCAGTAGCTTTGGATTATTTTATTTTGTTGTATGGATATTTTTTTTATTGTATGGATATTTTTTGTTGTTGTATTGATATTTATTTAAATTAATGATTAATTTTCATTTCTAATTTTTATTTTTTTAAATAGTAAATTAATTAATTATTAAATTTTATTTTTTTATCAATAATCAAACTTTTAAATAAAATAATCAATTAAAGTTTTTAATAAAATAATATTAATTTTTTAAATAAAACGATTTTTTAAAAAAATAATATTTATATTTTAAAAATAATTAAATTTTAGAAAAAAACGGATTTTTCCGGCGGATTTGTCGACTTTTCGGCGGATAAACCATACGAATTTTTTCTGGGGTTTTCTGGCGGATTATCCGCTGGAAACTTCCGACGGATTTGGGAACTTTCTGGCGGATACTCCGCCGGCAATTTCCGGCGGATTTGTGGACTTTCCGACGGATAAACCATACGAATTTTTCTGGGGTTTTCCGGCGGATAATCCGCCGGATTTTTCGGCGCCACAAAATCAGCCGGAAATTTTCGGCGGATAATCCGGCGGAAACCGTTTGCCACGAGCTGTCTACCGGCGCCAAAAATCCGCCGGAAAGTCCAAAAAATCCGCCGGAAAGTCCACATTTTCTGCGGATTTTTGGTTTTTCCGGCGGATTTTGTCCACCGAAAAATCCAATTTTTCTTGTAGTGTATCTTTATTATTTGTGTGGAGGGACCCACTACTTTGTTAAAGAGAGCGGAAGCGAGAGGTTATATACATGGTGTTAGAGTGTGTAGAGAGGCTCCTTCCCTCACACTTACTTTTTGCTGAAGACTGTTTTCTTTTTTGCAGATCAAGTAATTAACTAACAGAAATAGGAAATTTTCTTTAGCAGGAACACAACTCAGGAGACTAGGGACCTTATCAACTGATTTGGAGTGACTGAATGTATTGGCACCGGGAAATATCTAGGCCTTCCATCTATGATTAGGCGTAACAAAAAGAAGTTTTTTGGTTATCTTAGAGACCGTATGTGGAGGCGTATACAACAGTGGTTTGGTAAGCACTTATCGAAATCAAGTAGATAAGTCTTGGTGAAGTTAGTGGCTCAAGCTAACCTTACGTATTGCATGAGTACTTTCATGCTCCCCTCTACCCCCGGGGGAAGAGTTTGAAAGAATGATCAATTCTTTTTGGCGGGGTAGTAACCGAAGTTAAAGTACAAGCATCAATTGGTTGAGTTGGGAAAAATTGACAATGAGGAAAGAGTATGGGGGTAATGGGTTCAGTCACTTCCATGGTTTCAACTTAGCTTTGATATATTGTTGTTAGGGTGTTCAAAGCTAAATATTTTCTGAATAGTGACTTGGTGGGGCCTGCTTGGGCCACAATCCCAGTTATGTTGGGCGTAGTATCTACACTTCTCAAGTGGTAGTTAATTTGGGAGCTAAATGGAAAATTGGAGATGGAAGCAACATTTTGGTTTGGCATGATCCATGGATTAAAGAAAGGGTAGTTACATTTGTGAGAAGTCCTTTGGTGGCTGGCGCGGATCACTTGAAAGTACAGAACTTATGGAATGAAGCCAATGATGGGTGGGATGAAGCTACTGTCGATGGTATGTTCACAGAGGAGGAGGCGAGGTTAGTAAAACAAATTGCTATCCTTGATCCAAGAGGAGAAGACAAGTTATGTTGGTGGAGAAGCTATGATGGTGAGTATTCGGTTGGGTTGGGTTATTACAGTGCTATGGAGGCTCTCATTGTGTTCAGTGCCTAGCAGTATTTTGGTCGGCTGCTGTTGGTAGGTCTCTTGCTGTCCTGGCAGGAGGTCAGTGAGCGCCCGGGGGGTACCTGCAAAGCCACTCCGACGCTCAAGTTAGTATGAGAATAAGCTAGTGAATTTGTAAGGGAAGAGTGTGTACCTCGTGAGTGGCTATGCGAGCCGGAATTTATAGGAAATTGCTGTTCGTTGTGGATCATCGGATTAGTGGAGGCGATCTGAACCCTCCAAGTGTATCGGGCTTACATGTAGCGGATATGGGCCAAGTTGATTGGGCTGATCCATATCTCATTGCTAATCGCACCCCCTGGTATTGCTAATTGGACCTCTTGGTTGAGTCTAGAACACATTGATAATCATTATCTTTCATAAACCAGGCGAGTGGATGAAGATATAGAGATTAAAGATCCCACAGAAGGTCAAGCTTCTCCTTTGGCGTATGGCTCGAGGGTGCCTTCCAACACGAGTTAACTTGAGGAAAAAACAGGTACTTTGTGGCATTTTTTCCTCAAGGTGAGTGGCATTTTTTCGTTGAATGTCCACCTGTAGTAGTCGTTTGGAATGACAGTGGGATTGGGAATATGGTGCAAGCAAGAATGAGGGAGGATACATCATTCAATGATTGTTTTTTAGTTTGCTAGAGGTACTCACACCACCAAGTCAGAAACTATTTTCCTTGATTGTTTTCCAGGAATGTATATGGAAGCCTCACACTCTCTTAGTTACCTTGACACTAGAGCAGCTGCATGAATGGGAATAGGTTTGGAATAAAGCGCAACACCACATGATAGAAGCTGATCACAACATTGATCAGGAGACTCGTTAGTTCAGGCCAATTGCAGGTAGCCTCAAATGTAATGTTGATGCCGCTGTATTTCCTGTTGAGAACAAGTTTGGGGGTGGGAATTTGCATAAGGGGCGAGGAGGGAAGATTTAAAGTTGCAAAGACAATGTGGTTTCAAGGACAACCAATACCCAAAGAAGCAGATACCGAAGGCTTACTTTAGGCGTAACTTTGGTTGCGGGAACAAAATCTCAGTTTTATTCTTATTGAACTAGATTGCCAAACCGTAGTGAATGACGTAAACAACAACACCAAGCTTAATACAAATGTAGGCGCTATTTTATCCTATTGTAATACCATTTTATCATCACATGAAAGCTACGAGGTTACCTATATTAGGAGGTAAACTAATCTTGTTGCTCATTCTCTAGCAAGGGCCTCAAAGTTTTATGTTAGCTCTCAAGTTCATTATTTCTGTCTAACTAGTATTTCAAACATTCTTATTAGTGAAATTATGAGTTTCCTTTGGTAAAAAAATGTTCAAATCTTCATATAGTGAACAGGAGTTTGGATCCTCATAAATACTTGTGGGACAATTTATGAGAAAGAGTGACACATACAATACAATAATAAATGCAATAAATACTATTATCTTTTTGCTTGTGTCACTCTCTCTCATAAATTGTCCCACAAGTACTTGTGGGGATTGAAACTCGTTGAATAGTACTCCCTCCGTCCCATATTATATGTAGCTTTGGGTCATTTCACACATATTAAGAAAAAGACAAAATATCTCTCGAGGTCCCTTAACTTATTTTCATATGTGTGAAATGACCCAAAGCTACATATAATATGGGACAGAGTTAACAAAAAAATGTTAAAAAGGGCAACGGTGCAGCGTTTTTAAAACTTAAGGGACCTAGTCGTTACAAAAAAAATTAAGGGACCTATTCGTTATCTGAAAATAAGTTAAGAGACATCGGGAGATATTTTACCTAAGAAAAATAGTTAATTTTGTATGAGAAAGAGAAATTGTGAGTTAGTTTACCAAATTAACCTTCACTAATGACATTGGGAAGATAAATTAGTAGAGTTATGAAAGAGATATTATTAAATAACGAATGGTATAATAGAAAAAAAACATTAATGTTTCGTTGGTATTCTAAAAAGTCATTTATTATGGGATAATTTTTTTGTTAGAAAGTCGTATAGACCGAGGGAGTACATGTAAATGGTAGTCAGTAATAATTATATTCATGGTAATTCAAGTTCATTTTATAATTAATAATCAATGAGTTGCCACAATTACTCAAATCCAACACTTAACTAATGATGACATAGTCTGTCTCAAAATATAAACAAAAGTGGTTATATTATGGGAAGGAGGGAGAATATGAACTTGCTGTCAAAATAATGGAGCAGATTTTTATTGGCCACCTCGGTAGATTACTGGGGGCAGATTAGTCTTTCGTTGTCAGCGTTGGGACACTGCCCGATTCTAGGGGTCTCCGGGGGCTCGCCCCTTCCCTTCACAAAAAAAAATATGAACTCCATTAACCATTTAAAATTTTCTCTTATAAATATCCTATATCTGTGTTCATTCATGTAGGTTTTCAACTTTTGTATATTATTAATTAATATTAATATGTGTGTGCAAAGAAAAAGTCATATGATATGGAGAAAAAGCATCATGTCCCACTTACAAAAACGCACTCAAATGCACTCTGATTGGTCTGTTTGAGATTAGGGGCCATAGCGTGGGACGGTGTGTCCCCTCCCTTTCCTCTGATGCAACCAAAAGTACACTATAAAGTATAAATTACTCTTTTCCTTATAGTGGTTATCGTATATTCATTCATATTACTATACTATAGTACGCCAAAAATACACAGTGTTGCTCTCTCTCTCTCTTCTTTTAGGTTCCCCATAGTCATATTTACACACTCACTCATTTCTCAATATCAGCAATCAGCAACTCTTTTTCCCTTCTACAAGTTCCCAACTTTTTTGTTGTTTCTAAAACACTACCTCGATTCACCAACTGGGTCATCCTCTAATTGTGGATTAGAGCCACGCACTCAAAGATTCCACTTTGACTTTTGAAGGAAAAACGCAGGTAAAAAACACATCAATATCATCTTCTTTTCCAGATTTATTTTCTTTTTCTTTTTTGAATAATTTGATTCCTATTTTACCTCTTGAATTCTTTGTTTGTTTTTAGTGCTTTTTATGTGATTTTAAGGGGAATTTAATTAATTGAAAGTGGGTTTGTTTTGGAATTCTGTGTCTCAGCTTGGGTCACCGTGCCCCTTCTTTGCTTTCCCTGTTTTCTCTCCTTGGATTCTGGTCGAAGTGTTTCTATGCAGGAGAAAAATATTAAAGGTGGTAGCTTTATTGGAATCTGATGAAATTTAGCACTACCCTTTGAATTTTCTTGCTAGTTTTTAAGGGTGGAAGTTTATGGGTATTTGAGAACATAATTAAGAAGTTTCAATTTTGAGGGCTTCTAAGGTTCTCATTTCTTAATTTACTTTTCAAAGCTTTGGAGGAACTCAAGTTCAAGCTTCCTACTTCTTTCTCACGTTTTGGGGTTGGTTGTTACCTTCTTTCCTTTTTTACCCTTTTCTATGTTACTTCAGTAAAGTTTGTTTCATTTTTGGATCTGCTTTAGATTTTAGAGCAGTTTATTCAAGCTGTGTTTTTTTGAGCTTGGTACTAAGTTAGTGAATAATTTGTTCGGCTAGCCTAGTAATAAATTGTTTAACTGTTATTTGATCTAGCATCTCTTTCTAGGTGTGGAGTTAAAGTTCTAAGAATCATACTAATCATACTCTCTATGGTCCTAATTATAAGAAAAATTTGCAGTTCTGCTAGACCAGATACACTAGTTATTCAATGAACCTAAAATTGCAAATTTTTCTTATAAATAGGAGAGGGAGTATATGTTTTGTTTTAGTTTTGAAGCTTTTTACCTTGAAACTTAGAGTGAATTGATTTTCATTAAGCTCTTGTGCATTCCCAGGTTTCCAGTTACTGTGGTATCATCATGGACTCCCCACAATCTGTTGTGTCACCCTTCAGAAGCTCAATCTTGGGTGAGGGTGAGAGGCACAAATCTGATGTTTTCTCACAAAGCTCTGGTCCCTCCTTTGAGGACATTGAAGTCAATGGAAAAGAAGCTGTCATGTCAAATGTGGAGGAATGCATTGGACTGCTTGAAGTATACATACATCAAGCTAGGGACATTCAAAACATTTGCATATACCACAAGCAAGATGTTTATGCTAAAATTTGCTTAACTAGTAACCCTGAGGACACTGTGTCTACCAAGACTATCAATGGAGGGGGAAGGAACCCTGTGTTTAATGATAACCTTCGTCTCAATGTTCGGACTGTTGAATCTTCTCTCAAATGTGAGATTTGGATGCTGAGTAGGGTCAAGAATTATCTTGAAGACCAGTTGCTTGGTTTTGCTTTGGTACCTTTATCTGAAGTACTTGTCCAGAATGGGAAACTAGAGAAAGAGTTCTCTCTTTCTTCAACTGATCTATTTCATTCTCCAGCTGGTTTTGTTCAGATGTCACTTTCTTACACCGGTTCTTCACCTGATGTTATGCAAATTTCTGAAATGCCTAGGGAGGTTGTGGGCACACATGGTACTACTGTGCAGGACTCGGAAACGTCCGAGTCACTTGCCAGGGATTTGGATAAAATTGAGTTTCCAGATCCTAAGATTGTAAATGAAGATCGATTGATGGTTTCGGAATATTTTGGCATTCCATGTGAGGAGACTCAATGCTCTGATAGCTTGGCCACTTCTGATGATGAAAATCATAGTTCCGAAGCCGGTGTTCGTCTTGTTGAAAGCTTCTCAGCATGCAGTGTTGAGTCTGTGCAACCTCCGAAGGTTGATTCTCCACCCAGCAGTGTGTCGACAAATGGAGTTTCATCTCATTCTGCACCTGCAAGCTCAGAATCATCTGATGCTGCAGCTGCATCAAAGCCTTCGGGTCATGAACAAGTTTCAGGCACCAAAGAGGGAAAAAACGTTGATGTTAAAGATGGTGAAAGTGATTCCTCAAGTGTTGTTCCTAATAACACATTCCCTAAGCCTATTGTGACTGTGAACATTGAGCCTGAACCACAAATGGTGCAGCAGGACATAGTAGACATGTACATGAAAAGCATGCAGCAATTTACTGAGTCATTAGCAAAAATGAAGCTTCCTATGGACATTGAAAGTGAACCAACTAGTTCAGGAAATTCAAGTACTGAGCAGAAATTACAGCCAGCTAAGAACAGTAGCTCACGCGTCTTTTATGGTAGCCGAGCTTTCTTCTGAGCTTTTGCTTCCTTTGGTTTAATGGAATATGGGCTGGCGGCTGTAGATTTTAGAATGGAAAACTGATAATAGCAGTGAAATGAAATAATGTTATCCAGTGTGGTTTCTCCTTTTCTGTATTTCTTCTGATGTTGTAGGTTACATGGAATATAACTTTGTACTCTCACAAGCTTGTTGCTATCTTAACTGCTACATGAACTTTTCTGTTGTTACCTTTGTTGTTCTTTTTGATTTGAATGTCAATAATTGTGATGTATTATTAATCATGCGTAACATGGTCCCACATTCACATGCTGAATGCTAAAAGCTAAAAGCAGATGAAGCAAAATCTCCAAGATTTAGCTTTCTTCTATTTCACTTGAAAAAGCTTATATCATACAGCATCATGAATCTTTATGCTTTTTCAGCCAAAATTTTTTATTTGTCCTAGTTCAAAGTCATGTTTGTTGTTAAATAATTTGAAAAACACTCTTAAAATGTAACTGTATCAACTATCAAGTAATCAGAGATGCCGGTGTACAAGCTTCAATCATGTTATAGAAAATTAAAATCGATTAGACCAGCATCTGGAATACCTTTAAATGTTATGGAGAACTTAATGCTTGCCATATTCAAAAAAAAAAAAAAGAAACCAAAAAAACAAACTTGAAATTAAGGTTCCAAATGTTGTATAAGGATTTATGCTGCTTCAAATGGGCACTTCAATTATCTCTGCAGAGCTGGCATACATATGCCTCCTACATATCCATGCAATCTGACCAGTATCCCTGTACCTTACTCGCCACAGGCCAAACTTCTCTGCAATATCCTTCCCTGTGGAGCATCTCCTTTCCCTTAAGAAATCAACCATCCATTGCTGTGCTGTTTTTAAGTCTTGTTGAATGTCCCTCGAACCTTCCGTGGACCTGTTTCTGCGACCGATAGCAGCAGCCCCTACAACACCAGCCCCTGCTGCACCAACGAGAAGTGAAGAGCCAGCCAAATGAGCCACTTCCTTGCTCAAATCCGGTATCATTTGCCCCATTCCAGCTGCAAGATGAGCTCCTATCTTAAGAGCAAAAGTTACCATCACCATGAACTTCTTCATGTATGGAGCTAAAGCCTTCACAGCCATGTTATCCACTTGCATCATTTCACAACCCATCTGATTCTCAACAACATGCATTTGTCCTCGGAACTCGCATAACATGTGAAGCCGGAGAGCGGTCATGCCAGAAACCATGGTAGTGATCAGTCTCCTTGAATAGTTTTCTGCTTTTACAAAATAGAACATGTTAGGTACTTTCCTCTCCTCAACCTGAGCATTGAAGGTTGCTATGTAATTCACTTTGCGATGTAGCTCGAGTAGGAGTCTGTGTTCATAATATCTCAGCCCCTGGATTTCTTGTTTCAAGTCTCTTATTTCTTGTTCAATAATTTTGAGTCTTTGCAAAACTGCTTCAACTCCTTTTGCAATCCCCCCAAAAGTTGGTTCAACATTTTCAGCTTCATTGCTTATTGATATAGCTTGATCTTGCTCTTGTTGTTTATTTTCAGGTGAAACTTGCAGCTCTTGAGCAAGATTGTGAAGGTCATGATACCGGCGATGCAGCACTTCTCGGAAGTCATCATCTGATAAAATATCTCGCGCAAAATCAAATCCTTCTTGAAGAATCGGCCTGCCAGAATCCATGACAGAACTCCATGTGTGTTGATAATCGTACATGCTGTCTGCTGGAAGTGAAAGAAGTGCTAGTTTCAGTTGCTGCAAAGAAGCACATTGAGTTCTTCTGTATCTAGGGGGTGTCAAATTTCGCACGCATTCAGGTCTAATGATATGTTCTGTCATGGTGATCCCATGGCAAACACTTTGAATTGCTGGGATTATAAGTTGCTGAATGACTCTTAAAGTTTCAGTTAAGTTTTTGGTGGAGCATGCTAGGATGTCAATATAGTAACCCACTTGTCCTCCAAGCTCTACTCTGATGTGGATTCCATTAATACTGATTGAAATGAGGTACTTCTCAAGGCTGTAAGTTGCACCATGTTGATTCTTTAGAGCCTTTATTTTGTTGTGAAGGTGTACCTGCAATATCCAATGAGAAAATCCAATCAGAAAGTTTTGAAAATCCTAGATATTGTAGCTTCAAAGACTTATATGAGTGTAGCTCATAACACAATCAGTTTATAAAAAAAATAGGTAAATGGATAACATATAGCTAGTGTATTGTGCATGAAATGTTTGAACTTTGTAGCACCGATACTTTAGATTGAAGACGTGTCTAATGTCCGACACGTGTCATGTCGGACACCGACACCGACACTAACACCTCAATTAATTCCATTCTTCAAATTATTGTCGGTGTATACGTGTTCATGCTAGCCGTGTCCGGTTTCGGTGCTTTACAGTATTTTAATACTTAACCAAAGCCGGTGGATTGTACTGTGATGAAGAAAAGCTTACCTGTAAACGAGGGAAGGATCCTGGAGTTAGAAACATGTGGATTGAATCATCACACTCAAGATGACGTCCGGCATAAAGGCAGTCCGGTGAGCTTATCTGCCATTTCTGAGGCTTTCCTCTTCCTTCTTCAAGAATGGAAGGAATCAATAGTGGAGCATTTGGATATGATGGATCTTGCTCATAACAGAGTTCAAGTTTAAGCATCATTCTCACAAGGTCACTAGCATCTAAGTTTTCAAATACCTTTGATCCCATACCAGGAATAGGGCTATGTAAACTTCCTCTTAAGATTTTCTCCAGTTCCTTTCTGCTAATGAATCCATTGTTTTCTGAGGAATGTTGCTTTCTAACATTCAACTTTATGAGCTGACCAAGTACTTCACCACAGAACCACTCACAATCTAAAATCAGAAACCCCAACTCATCAAAATAAATTATCTCACCAATGTGATGAAGACAAGTAGCAACAGCTTTTCGCTTCATTTCCACCGCCTCTTTATTATATTGTCTCGATCGAATTCTCAAAGGCGGGACTTTCACTTGACATATCTCATCAAACTCCTTCCACTTCATTGCTGGTTTGTTGTAATTCTCAGATCTCCAATCTGAAAAAATCTGTATCATATCATTGCAAAGTTGATAAACTCGCGGTACTCTTTGGAGGATTGTCTTGCACGTTTTTCGGATGTGATGAGTGAGTTTACTAACTGATGCAGATGATCTTGCATCAACTGTGAATACAGTTGGGTAGAATTCAACATAGCCTTGAAACTTATCTCTCAGTTTCTGAATTGAATCAACTGTATGCTGCATATTTTCTGATGATTGGTTGATTTTATCAAAATGTGTTAGAACAACAGCAACACTTGGTAGCAGGCATTGTTGTACTGCTCTTTTGGAATTGGAAACTATGAACCTTAGCCAATATTGTAAGTCCTCTTCAATCTCTGCAGTGCTTTTTGGTTCTCTGTTACTTGGCTTCTTGAATAGACTTATTATGATGATGAAAATTGATGCACTTCCATGCCCCGGGAACATAAGATCATGGAGGGAGAAAAACTCATGTTGACCTGCAAGATTCCATATTGAAATCTTTGTGTCCTCATCCTTCAAATTTTTTATCTTCATTCCTACTGTTTTGACAGCTTGCTCCATTGGATTCACTATTGTTCTTACTTGATCTAAGTAGGGAAGCGCCGACGCATAGAAATTTTGTGATATTGAATGACAAAGTGTAGTTTTGCCTGAAAATATGAATTTAAACTATAATTCAATTTGATTGACTATTACTTTGTGTTTATATGTATATGGAGCTTAATTTAGTTTCATGAACCTATTTTATTTAAGCTTAAATATCTTGTTCGTCCCCAAAATGTACCCGTCTTTGGTTATATATAGTCCCTACATTTTTTTTGCGTTTTAGTCCCTGAAACAGAAAATTTTTCTTTTGATCCTTGTTGTTTTGGTTTTAGTCCCTATAATATTTGTTCACGTTGGAATTAGTCCTTGTATTGTATGGTCCATATTTAGGGACTAAAGATCAATATGCACATGCTACATGGACTAAAAGCAAAACAATAAAGAATAAAAGAAAATTTTCCTTTGTTTCGGAGACCACAAGAAAAAATTTATAAACAGAAAAGCGTTATATTTATAGGGACCAACAAGATATTTAAACATTTTTTTATATTGTTTTAAGGTGGTGTGTGTCATGAAATTAATCTATTTTAAAAAACATAAGATAAATATTCAACCTTACCTGCATACTCTTGCCCACACAAGAAAACTCTGCAACTCTTGGGCTCAGTCAGTGGCATATCCTTAAGCAAATCCATTTCTGGTTCAGGATTCTCATTCTGCCCAAGTCTTTGATAAATTCCATTAGTCTTTCCAGAATTATGTAAAGGTGTTCTAGAGAGATCAATTTCTTCAATCCAAGGATTTATCTGCAATGTCTCCATAATTGTCTGCAACAATATCTCTCCCTGAACACCTTTACAACCTTGTAAAGACAAACATTTCAAGCTAGCATTCTTCTCCAAGCTCTTAAAAATTCTAACAAAATCATCTGATCTCAAACTCTCATCATCATGTATCCCCAACTTCCTCACAGTCTCATTGGTTATTAAAAATTGTATAATAGCAGCTAAACCATCTCTTCCTATTCTTGTTCTCCCACCTCCAAAAGTAACACACTTTAAATTGATATTAGCTTGCATTTGCAATGATGTAAATCTACTCAAAGGACAAAGTAAATGCTCTACACCTATTCCACTGAACCAATTTCCAGTTAAGTGTAAAGTTTGCAAACTATGATTCTTGAATAGGCCAGCTGCAATATACACAATACCCTTGTCTTTCAAACATGTACTAGAAAAGTTAACCTCTTTAAGAGTTTGGTTTTGTTCTAAAACATATTTAAATTCTTTCGCACACTTTGACTTTAGTTTGACTCCAGTCATGTCAAGTGATTTGACTGTGAAATTCATTCCTAAAGAGCAAATAACCCTACAAGTACCTGAGAGGTTAAGTTTGTAAATCCTAAGTGTGTTATTCCCAGGTATAAATTCAACCACTTTAGAACTTTTTTCACCATTTTCTCCACTCCAAACATGAACTTCCATCGTTCTATTCCTTGCTAAAACTGCTGATATAAGAGGTGTAGCTGTTAGGGCATTTGAGTCAAAAATTGTTAACAATTTAAGAGTAGGGTTAACTTCAATCATCTTAGAAAGTTCCTCAGCACCTCTTGATCCTATTGAATCTTCCCAGATTTGAAGCTCTTCTAAACTATGATTTACCATAAGAGCAGAAGCAAGAAGTCCAGCTCCAACAGACCCTATACTTGATTCTGAAAGCATAACTTCTTTAATCACTTTATTTTCCTTCAGAATGCCAGAAAGTTCGGATAAACTTTTCACATTGAATCTGTTTCTTTTAAAAACAACTTGTTGTATTGTTTGGTTATTACTCAAAAGGATGCTAAGGTTTCTTACCTCTTGTGATTCCCATTCAACTCTGTGGAACTCCAAGTTTCTTAAGGTGGAGTTTGTGTTCTTGGCTGCTGCTAATGTTGTCAGGAAGTCAGAGAAGTATGAAAGATTGTCTTTGGAAATGTTTATGTTTATGGAGTTGTTTGTTTCTTGGTAACAATATGAAGTTGGCTGGGAAAGGTAGAAGGAAATGCTGTGTAGATTTAGATCCTCCTTCTTGATTGCTTGTAGACCCCATTGTAGTTCTTTCAAGTTCTGGTTTGATGCCATAATCTCCTCAAAAACTTGTTGTCTTTACCCTAACATCAAAAAATTATAATGTGGAATGTGCAAATATTTGACATTGTAGTGCTTCACAGTGACTTTATTATAATTGCTTGCTATATTCTTAACTTGTCTTGATGGTGTTGAGCAAAAGATGTTCCCATTGGCATTGATTCTTCACGTATCCCTAACTAGCTAACTATGTTTTCCTTGTCATCTGAAGGACTTTATCCCAGGCATGATGGTGCATCATTATTTGAGTGAACCAACCACTCAAGATGCAACACTTGTAAATAAGAAAAGCTTTTTGTAATTTTACATTGTTGCATGGGTTGGGCTCTTTAAATGCTGGACAAAAAAATTGGGCCAATTTGGCCCAGTCCAATTGGTTAGTTGGGTCAAGCTGGGCCTATTTTAGGCCTTTTTTTGAAAACGTAACTAATTTACTTGTTAAAAAGTCGATATTAAACATACTTCGTCTAGTCTAATTTTTTAGACCGGGCCGAGCCACGAACAATTTGACAATTTATGGTCTGGCCAACCCAATTTGGCTCGATAGGTAGG
This sequence comes from Astragalus membranaceus, assembly GCA_039519185.1. Classification (NCBI taxonomy): domain Eukaryota; kingdom Viridiplantae; phylum Streptophyta; class Magnoliopsida; order Fabales; family Fabaceae; genus Astragalus; species Astragalus membranaceus. The sequence continues at coordinate 110,743,711 of CM076848.1, read as the reverse complement.
CCGGATAGTGCAGCCCGATTTTACAGCTCTATGTGTATTTAGAAATGTATTACTTGTAGTTAACAAGTAGAAGATGGGTTAAAAAATCTCAAAGCTCACCCTGACATCGTTTTTCTTTATTTAAAAAGAAAAAAAGGACTTGTACACAAAAAAAATCACTTAATTTCTACCCAAAAAACTAGGAATGTGAGCCCGTTAATGAATGTGTGGGACATCTGCTTTTGACCTTTTGGTCCGGTGAAAAGTTTTTCCGGTTCTTCTTTTTTTCCTTTCACATTAGAATAAACATAGAATCACATAAAGTAGGAAAAGCATAAAGGGAAGCTTAGTAGTGGACAATTTGAACTTATTTTTCTAGCGTCCTAATAATGGTGATAAATCTTGTGTCTATTTTTTCATTTAAACTAAACAGCATTATTCTCTCTTAATTTTTTTAATCTCTATTTCAACAAGGCCAATTTTGATACTATTCTCTCTTTATGTAACTTGATTGATGATTTAATATGATAACATAAAACAAAGTTGAAAATCAGATTGTGAGACAAAAAAAATGACTAAAGAATCTTGGTCTTGTGTCAAAAAGATAATGTGGACCAATGTGTCTTGCTGCATTTGGAATTTTCTATGTTGTGGTGGACCTCGAACTAATAACGCGGTTGTTATAGAGTTAGAGTGACATTTAAAAGTTCAAATATTTTATACAGAAGAATTAACCTATTCAAGCTTGAGGCCTAGTTATTTGAAAAATCCTTTCTGAACATTGTTCTAGTCATCAATCAATTATTTTACTCTTTGTTGGTTATTGTAATAAAATTCAAATTATATAAAATTAAAGCTAATAAATACTTGACGATTTAGCACATACACAATTTAACGAATGACGAATAGACATATTTGGTAAGCACTAGCATTAAGCATTTTTTCAAACGCTACTTCAAGTAGTGTTAGAGCTTATAGTGTATAGATAACTTGTTGAGGGGCAGTGGACGGGATGGTCCAGTGCAGAGTCGAGCAAGGAAGCTTCGAACGAGTAGGCTACAGTAAGCAGATTCTAGAAGACAACTTGGACAGAGACGAGGGGCTGGATTGAGACACCAGCGAACAGAATAGCTTTCAGACCTCTAGGAAGAGTGTGTGATGCCTACATCTCAAGAAAAAAGCAAGGCCATACAGAGAACTACTTTGGCTTTGTCAGATTTGATAACCATAAAACAGCACAATAGGCAGTTAGAAGAATGAATGGAAGACTCCTGGAAGGTGAACAATTGAGTGCTAATTGGGCAAGGTATGATAGAATGAAGAAGATAAACCAGAACAAACAAGAACCAGACAACAAAAAGAAGCAACAACCAGAAACAAGAATATAGCTGCGACTGCGACAAAAGAGAAGTCATGGAGTTTGTTCCAAAAGAACCTCTGCTGTGGTTAAGGAAAAGCATGGTTCTGCATTCCAATTGCCCCTCAGACAGGAGCTGGATTGGTAACTTAGAAACAATTATTAACAGTATTGGTAAGATTGAGTGGATTTAAACCAACTTGAAAGAACTTTCATCTACTATAAGTTAGCGGATCAGTGTTGCCAAACAGAGCCTTAGCATATGCACATGGAATAAAAAAACATTAACTACGTAATACCCTCATTTAATATTTGTTTTTAAAAATGGAATATGTGTTTAAAATTAAATATAAGCACCAAAAACTTAATTGCCACAAAAATTTACCCTCTTGACAACTCAAATATCTATCAATATTTTGGATAATGAGAATTCACATTTATAAGTTGTGGAATATTAGTTTTGGTAATGATGCCTAGTAAAGACTCAAAATAATGTCTCTTGATTTATTAAGGGTATAGTTGGAAGAAAATAGTTAAATTAACATTGAATTTGTAAACAACAAAAGTTTTGGGACAAAACTAGAAGGCTAAAACATCAAAAGGTATGAGACGTAGGGAGTACAACTTAAATCAATAAATTAGCATCCTCAATCAGTGGGATGACAAGGACTTTGGGTATCCTAGTTTCAATCACTTGTGCCTGTTAACAACAACCCACCTAATCGAACTGGCTTCGGATCTATTGGACCCATAAGCTCTAATAAGTAGGTGACACACTCTTATTACATTCCCCCTCTTACTCAGTAGAGTCAAATTTGAACACATGAAACTAGTATATAATAACCTAAAGTGAGTAGTGTCTAGCAATGTGATAGACTATATATACGATGAGTTATTGCGTGTTAACACGATTGCTGTTGATTCACCTGCATGCGGCTGCACGATGAGAACCACACATGGTCTAACATATGCGAGTGAGCTTGCTAGGTAAATATTCTATTTGACCACATTAAGTACTCTATTCAGTCTCTTTAAATTCAAAAAGAATCATATTTATTTTGTAGGTACAACATGAACTTCATCCCAATTCTGTTGGCGATTCATGTTCACTGGAAGAGACTGAATTTCACAATACCCCATGAGGCTACTGAGCAACATTTTGGAAACCTAAGTGATGAGCTAACTCTGAAGATTGAATTTGAAGCATTGGAACGAAGGTTTGAAGTGTTAGATTATGCTGGCAGAGTGATGTTGAAGGAAAAACTGTGAGTTGGCATTCTCAGACACTACTTCCATGTGTCCACCTCCAGATAAGGTCAACACAAAGGGAGCACCTAAAATAGGAAAAAAATGGAAAGAAGACATCTCAACAAAGTATGAAAAGTCATATTGAGAACATGAAGATGATTGGACGACATCCCAGGGTGATAGCACATCCGCTCCCTAGTCTCGTAAACGACCTACCCACCAATATCAAAGCCTCCAACTCCAACCCAAAGTAGAAGTACCATTGCCACCCCCGCCACTATCAAAGAAAACAACTCCAACTCAAACTAGAAGTTTCACTCCTACCCCGCCACTACAAAAGAAGCCAACTCTAGCTCAAACTAGAAGTTCCACTCCTACTCCGCCACGACCGAAGAAGCCAACTCCTACACCAACCCCACAACCACCACCACCACTAGAAAAGAAGCCAAGTCCTACTCCTACTCCTACTCATACTACTACGCCTACTTCTATTCATACTCCTCCTACTCATACTACTACACCTACTTCTATTCCTACTCCCACTCCAAGTACCTCCCAAGAGGAATAGGAAGAGGAAGGCTACGGTAGATTCCTTAGCGGTATGACATTGATAATTCATCCTTATATTGAACATATGGTTAATGTAGGAGTTGATGGTAACTGTGGATTTCGATGTATTGTTGCATTGCTCGATATGGGTGAGGATGGTTGGCTTACTGTGAGACAAGATATGTTGACCGAGCTTAGGCGAGACCCGAAATTCTATACTAAGCTGCATGGTGGATTTGAGAGATACAACAAGATGTTGTAATCGTTGACTGGGACTCACAGGGATCCTAGGGATAATTGGATGACTATCCCAGATGGAGGATATCTGATCGCTAACAGATACAAGGTCATTATTGTTTGTTGGTTTGTTAGCGGGTTTTACACAATTTTCCTTTTCAAGTTGCACCATCCAGAAGTGCTCGTGTGCTCAGCATCTTCTATGCACATAAAATTGATCACTTTGTACAGGTGTGTGTAACAAAAATTATAATTCATTTCTATATTGTGAAAGGTTAGTTAAGATAATAATTATGTTATCCTTGTAAGTATTTATGAAGGATGGCAGTCCAATACCCCCTCAGATGCGTTATGGCGTATTAATAGGGCAAACATAGCAAATGATTGGTACAAGTCATATAATGGTCGCATGCAATAGTGGAGGTCGTTGGCTATAGAGAGAGAGAGAGAGAGAGAGAGAGAGAGAGAGAGAGAGAGAGAGAGAGAGAGAGAGAGAGAGAGAGAGAACCTCCTTGGCATATAGACTTGACCGAAGATTAGTAGGATTAATGTTTAGTTGAATATTTTGTAGGTACTATATTTGAATATGTATCCAAATGACACATTTGCCGCGTAATTAATGTTATGCTGAATATTTACCACGTGTTTAGTGTTAGTTGAATATTTAGTTTGGTATTTTATAACATAATATTGTTAATTTAATATTTAGGCCTAAACTGCAATTGTAGTAGAAACAATCTGGTTCTGCAGTATCAGTTAGGTACGGTACATTAGTACTAGATCAGTACGATACTTTAGTACCGCACTTATGCAGACAAGTCACACACCCCACACAACACACCTGGTACCTTAGTACCGAACCGGTTCGGTACTTTGGTACCTTATATTATTTTTTGTATATCCAGTATCAATGTACCGTACCAGTTTGATATTGAGGTACCGTACCAGTGCAAAATGCAGTGTGGAGTGGGTTTGGGAGCGTGTTTCACATGACAGTATGATTGGGACTTTTGGAAATTACAGGGTGTTTAGGAGTGGGAGGGGGTGTTTAATAAGAATGAGCCTTAGTCTATTTGTTCTACACAATTTCCACAAATGATACCTTTTCAACCCACACTAATAATTATGTTTCTGCAAGTGGTACCCCACGCCTTGGCCTTCCTAGGTAAAGATAGTGAAGGCCGATCCAGTACCTTCCTAGGCGCTTTATAGAATGAGAAAAAATATAGGGGTAATGAAGACAAAATTGAGTTGATTAAAGTCACCCTCCCACCTATTGACATCATCCTTCCCTTCCAGAGAGACAACCTTCTTTTAACCTTTTCAACTACTGGCTTCCAATTTTAAGCTAAAATTGAAATTACTTAAAGAGAAAATTTAAAACTTACAAACAATATTTGAGTAAGAGTATGAACGAAACTCTTTCTTTCATATACTTTATATTTTCAAATGTCTTTTCTTTGAGGTTGTATAGCTAGGTTGTCCACGCTCTTGTGATCATGTTTCGGTTACATGTTGAAATTATCATTTCTTTATGACAAAACGACAACTTCAATTCATATTATTCGAGTAATGGAACATAATGCAATGTAGAATATAATTATATTCTTTGGAGCTAGCGTACGACCTAGATGCCTTTTCTAAACAATGAGCAACTTGGTTTGCTCGCCTCCGAACAAAACTTAGTCTATTTGTTCTGCACAATGTTGGGCCAATTTCCATAAATGATCCATTTTTAACCCACACTAATAATTATGTTTCTGCAAGTGGTACCCCACGCCTTGGCCTTGGCTCCCAAGAATCAAAACCAAAAAGGCTAAGGAAAGCTTCAATTCAGTTACCAACAAAAGGGAAGAAGAGCTAGTGTAAAAGAGGTTTGAAGAAGACTCAACAAGAGATCGAAATCCACTACAAGAAAACTTGGACTTTTCGGCGGACCAAATCCGCCGGAAAATCCGCAAATCCGCCGAAAATATGGACTTTCCGGCGGATTTATTGGATTTTCCGGCGGATTTTTGGCGCCGGTAGACAGCTCGTGGCAAAAGGTTTCCGGCGGATTTTGTGGCGCCGAAAAATCCGCCTGAAGTTTCCGGCGGATTATCCGCCGGAAAACCCCAGGGAAATTCGCATCTTTTTATCCGCCGGAAAGTCCACAAATCCGCCGGAAACGGGGGTATCCGCTGGAAAGTCCACAAATACGCCGGAAAAACCGTATGGTTTATCCGCCGGAAAATCCACAAATCCGCCGGAAAAACCGTTTTTTTATTTAAAAATTTAATTATTTTTAAAAAATAAATATTATTTTTTAAAAATCATTTTATTTAAAAAATTAATATTATTTTATTAAAAACTTTAATTGATTATTTTATTTAAAAATTTGATAATTGATAAAAAAATAAATATTAGAAATGAAAATTAATGATTAATTTAAATAAATATCCATACAACAAAAAAAATATCCATACAATAAAAAAAATATCCATTCAACAAAATAAAATAATCCAAAGCGACTGGAGTGGCTGCTGGTCTAACTCATCACCATGATAATAGGTATCAGATGTAAGAAAAGCAGTAAGCGAATCCATAATATTAAGATCGATGTTGGGCCGCTGGGGTGACTGCTGCTGGGGCTGATGGTATGGCTACTGGGGTGACTGCTGCTGGGGCTGCTGGTATGGCTGCTGGGGTGACTGGTGCTGGGGCTGCTGGTATGGCGGCTGGTATGGCTGCTGGGTCTGAGGTGCATACTGCTGGGAATACTGGGGTGCATACTGCCGCTGAGGCCACTGCTGAAATGCACCTCTGTAATGCTGCTGCGACTGGTAGGATGGCATATGTGATGAGGATGGCCTCGACTGCTGAGACATCATCAGCTGATCCTGCAAAAACTTAAAGCGCTCCTCCATGCGTTGCTCAGCTATCCTAGCCTGCTCCACCATGCGCTCCTCCATGCGCTCCTCAGCTATCCTGGCTTTCTCCCGAAGCGCCGCCACTTCTGTAACGCCCAAATAATTTAATTATTTATTTAATTAAATTATTTAGGTATTTCATTAGAATAGTTATATTTAATAATTAATCGAATGATGTTTTATGCAAATTAAGGAGTGGTGCCTAGTAATTAGCTGATTAGTGGACGGGGGCCTGTGATCCACGAGCCCAAGGCTTAGGCGCATGAAGGGAGTGTTAGTTAGGGTTTGGAGCATTGCGCATTTGGAGAGGAAAAGAAAGAAAACTTGCGAAGAGGAGAGAAAGAGAGAAGAGGGACGACGCACTAGGAGAGAAGAGGAGGGGCGCCATTGTTGCTGTGGTTACTTGGTGTTTTCGTGCAAGGAGGTTTCTAATTCGGCAAATCTAAGGTAAGGGTGGGTTCTATCCTTATAATAGGGTTTATGATGGGGGTTATGTAGGGGTAGAACCTATGTTGTTCTCTTGATCTTATTGGTGTTGAATTATTGATGTTAGTATGTATTCATGATGTTTGGAATTGGTGCTTGATGATTGATTATGGTGAATTTTTGGTGTTTGGATGTTATTTGGTGCGATTTGGTGTTGTGGTGGGTTGCTGGAAACGGCGCCCTGCCCCTGGGCGCCATGGCTGTGTCGTGGTTGTTCCCTGCTGGAGGCGCCCTGCTGCTGGGCGCCAAGCTAGTGTTGCCCATTGTTGCTGATTCTGGCGCCCTAGGCGCCCAGTCATGGTGTCCCTGTTTTGTTGTTGCTGGATGTGGCGCCCTAGGCGCCCAGTGATGTTGTCTAGGTTGCTGGAGCTGGCGCCCAGTGTGTATTTGAGTTGTAGGGGATGGCGCCCTAGGCGCTCAGTGGTGAATGGTGCGAGTCTGTGTTGCTGTGAAGGGCGCCCTAGGCGCCCAGTGGTGTCCTGTGTTGCTTCTGGATGTTGCTGTGTTGTGCCAGAACTTTCTGTGTTGCTGTCTCCCTCCTGGGCGCCATGGGCGCCGTGTCTGATGATTCTGTCTTGGCGTAGGGGCGCCATGGGCGCTGTGTTTCGCTCTGTGTTGCTCTTGGGCGCCCTCCTGGGCGCCAATCCCTATGATGTTGCGTTTTGTGCTGCTATGTTGCCAGGCGCCCTGTTGCTGGGCGCCAAGTCTGGCGTTGCCTCTGCTGTCTCAGGCGCCCTGTTGCTGGGCGCCAAGCCTGATGTTGTTGTTGTTGTCTCAGGCGCCCTGTTGCTGGGCGCCAAGTATAATGTTGCTGTTGTGGTCTCAGGTGCCCTACTCCTGGGCGCCAAGTCTGCTGTGTTGCTTGTTGGGTCAGGCGCCCTGCTGCTGGGCGCCAAGTCTGTTCCTGCTGATGTGGTGCTAGGCGCCCTGCTCCTAGGCGCCATTTGCTGTGTTGCTGCTAGGCGCCCTGTTGCTGGGCGCCAAGTCCAATTTTGTTGCCAAGGTGTTAGGCGCCCTGCTGCTGGGCGCCAGTTTTGCTGTTGCCACTGTTGTCCTAGGCGCCCTGTTGCTGGGCGCCATGTCTGATGTTGCTGCTGTTGCCCAAGGCGCCCTGTTGCTGGACGCGAGTTTCTGTTTTGTTGTTGCTGTCTAAGGCGCCCTACTGCTGGGCGCCAGTTCCTGTGTTGCTGGTATTGCCTGTGGCGCCTTGGTGGCTGTTTCTGCTGTTGGCGCCCTGCTGCTGGGCGCCAGTTCCTGTCATGTTGCCGTTGTGTGAATTGGTGTCCTTGGTGTCGGTGGGGGATTGTTGTCATAGGTGTTGGTGATTGGTGGTTTTTGGTGATTATTGGTGATGATATAACAGGTGATGACTTAAAAGGTGATGTGCCTATTTTTATGGGCTAAGGTGACAGGTGATGGGTCTATGACCACTTGATGTTATTGGTGATGTTATATTAATTAAACGTCTGTTGTGTGTTGATTGTCTGGTGCATTGTCCATGGTGTCGCATATGTTGCATATGCATTATTTTGGTGATGTTGGCTTCGGCCGTTGGAGCTATAGGTGATGATGGTGATGCTCATATAGGTGATGTGCCCATACTGGCTACTTTATTGGTGATGATTGGTACCACATGCATATGCCCGTTGGTGTGGGTTGCATCTCATATAATTACTCATGATGTTAATATTGATTATTGGTGATTTATTAATTGATGTTGTTGTGATGCGGTTGATGTAGTGTTGTACTCTAGCATATTGCCTATCATATATGCTATTATAATGTTAGATATCTCACCCCTTCTATTTGAATGTTACCCCTATGCTGGTAACGTGCAGGTGATAGTGAGTGAAGGCAAGTCTACCTTCGCTAGTAGAGTCAGGTGTCGTTGCTCTGATACGTAGCACTCGGGGGGAACGAACACTAGACTTTATTGATGTTTCTGTTATTTTAATTTTTGAAGTTTTTATGGTGATGTATAACTCTTTAATTGAACTATGATTTGATTCCGCTGCTGGTTGAATATTATGACGTGCTAGGCGTTGCACTGTTTTTAATGGTGAAACTTATTTATTTTCGTGTGATGTTTAAAGGTGTAAGTGTAGCATCCCTTGTGGGTGTATTGAAAACTCTGATTTTTTGTCGAAAATTTTCCGGGTAGAAATGGGGTGTTACATTAGTGGTATCAGAGCAGTTTCGGTCTGTCCGGCCAAGTTGTCGAGTCATTGTGTCATTGACACCAAGTATTGTCAATTAGTTCTAACTGTTGTCTATGATTGTAATGATTAGTTGAGATGGCTGAAAGGAACGATGCTGCTATTGCTGCTGCGTTGGCTGCTATGGCTCAGGTTGTGGAGGGTCAACATAATGCTGGTGAGAATGCTGGGTCTCGGAGTTTGGCTCCCTTTCAGAGAGAGAATCCGCCTACCTTCAAGGGCAAGTACGATCCCGATGGGGCTTTAGCTTGGCTGAAAGAGATGGAGAGGATTTTTCGTGTGATGGATTGCACTCCGGCACAGAAGGTCCGTTATGGTACGCATATGCTGGCAGAGGAGGCCGATGACTGGTGGTTAGAGGCTAGGCAGAGGTTGGAGACTGCAAACGAAGAAATCACTTGGGCTGTGTTCCGTAGGGAGTTTATGAGAAAGTATTATCCGGAGGATGTCCAAGGTAAGAAAGAGATTGAGTTCCTGGAGCTGAAACAAGGGAGTATGTCCGTGACTGAGTATGCTGCTAAGTTCGTGGAATTAGCAAAGTTTTATCCGCACTACAGTGAGGCTACTGCTGAGTTTTCCAAGTGCATTAAGTTTGAGAATGGGCTGCGTCCTGAAATTAAGAAGGCGGTTGGTTATCAGAAGATCCGTGTTTTTGCTGATTTGGTTGACAGCTGCAGAATTTATGAGGAAGACAACAATGGTCACTACAAGATGATGAATGAGAAGAGGAGCAAGTTTCAAAGTCGTAGTAAGCCGTATGAGGTTCCTGCTGGTAAGGGTAAACAGAAAGCTGCTGCTGGCAAGAGGACTAGTGGGGGTGATGCCTCTGCTAGCATCGTATGTTACAAATGTGGCAAAGCTGGTCACAAGAGTAATGTGTGCAAGGCTGAAGTGAAGAAGTGTTATCGTTGTGGTAAAGAGGGTCATGTGGTGGCTAAGTGTGAGCGTAAGGAGGTGGTCTGATACAACTGTGGTGAAGGAGGGCATATTAGTACTCAGTGTCCGAAGCCGAAGAAAGAGAGGTCCAGTGGAAAAGTGTTCGCTTTGGCAGGTGAAGAGCCTACCGAGGATGATGGACTTATTAGAGGTACGTGCTTCATTAATGGCACTCCTTTAAAATCTATTGTTGAAACTGGTGCTACGCATTGCTTTATTGCTGCTGATTGTTGTAAGAGGTTGAATCTTGCATTGTCTGCTATGAATGGAGAGATGGTTGTCGACACTCCAGCTAAGGGGTCGGTAACTACCTCTCTAGTGTGTTCTCAGTGTCCCTTGTCGATCTTCGACAGAGACTTTGTTGTGGATTTTGTTTGCTTGCCGTTGAGCGGATTAGATGTAATCTTGGGAATGAATTGGTTAGAGCATAACCATGTTCATATTAATTGTCGTAGCAAGTCGGTGAGTTTTGAAGAGGAGGAGTCTGGTCTGTTATCCGCTAGTCAGTTGCGAAAGTTGATGAAGGAAGGAGTTCAGTTATTCTCGCTGATGGCATCGCTGTCTGTTGAGAATCAAGCTATCATTGAAGAGTTGCAGGTGGTGCGCGAATTTCCTGATGTTTTCCCTGATGAGATTCCAAGTGTACCGCCAGAGAGGGAAGTTGAGTTCTCTATTGATCTTGTACCTGGTACCAAACCTGTTTCTATGGCACCGTACAAGATGTCCGCGTCCGAATTGTCTGAGTTGAAGAAGCAACTTGAGGATCTGCTCGAGAAGAAGTTTGTGAGGCCAAGTGTATCGTCGTGGGGAGCTCCTGTGTTGCTAGTTAAGAAGAAGGATGGTAGTATGAGACTCTGTGTGGATTATCGGCAATTGAATAAAGTAACAATTAAGAACAAGTATCCACTTCCGAGGATAGACGATTTGATGGATCAGTTGGTGGGAGCTCAAGTGTTCAGTAAGATTGATTTGAGGTCGGGTTATCATCGGATCAAGGTGAAGGACGAAGATATCCAGAAGACGGCTTTCAGAACCCGTTATGGTCATTATGAGTATTCGGTGATGCCGTTCGGTGTTACCAACGCACCAGGAGTATTTATGGAATATATGAATCGTATATTTCATGCTTACTTGGATCGGTTTGTGGTGGTGTTCATTGACGACATTATGGTTTACTCTAAATCGGAGGAAGAACATGTAGAGCATCTGAGGTTAGTATTGGAAGTATTGAAGGAAAAGAAGCTGTATGCGAAGTTGTCAAAGTGTGAATTCTGTTTGAAGGAAGTGATTTTTCTCGGTCATGTCATTTCTGGTAATGGTATTGCGGTGGATCCGTCGAAAGTAGAAGCAGTGTTGAATTGGGAGGCTCCGAAGTCGGCAACTGAAATTAGAAGCTTTTTGGGATTGGCCGGCTATTATAGAAGATTCATTGAAGGTTTTTCTAAGTTAGCACTCCCGTTAACTCAGTTAACCTGCAAAGGAAAGGCTTTTGTTTGGGACACCCGATGTGAAGAAAGTTTCGGGGAATTGAAGAAGAGATTGACAACGTCTCCTGTCTTGACGTTGCCCAATCCGGAAGGGCCGTTTGTGGTGTATTGTGATGCGTCAAAAATGGGTTTAGGTGGTGTGCTTATGCAAGATGGGAAGGTTATCGCGTATGCATCGAGGCAACTAAGGGTTCATGAGAAGAATTATCCCACTCATGATTTGGAATTGGCTACAGTGGTCTTCGTGCTGAAGGTTTGGAGACACTACTTCTATGGTTCCAGATTTGAGGTGTTTAGTGATCATAAGAGCTTGAAGTATTTGTTTGACCAGAAGGAGTTGAATATGAGGCAGCGACGCTGGTTGGAGTTGTTGAAGGACTATGATTTCGGTTTGAACTATCACCCAGGCAAAGCTAATGTCGTGGCTGATGCTTTGAGTCGGAAGACTTTGCATATGTCGGCGATGATGGTTAAGGAGTTAGAGCTGATTGAGGAATTCAGAGATATGAGTCTAGTTTGTGAAGTGACGCCCCAGAGTGTTAAGCTAGGGATGTTGAAGATCGGTAATGAGTTTCTGAACAGCATCAGAGAAGCCCAAAAGTCAGATGTTAAGCTGGTAGACTTGATGGTTGAGGGTGATCAATCTGAGAATGATGATTTCAAGCTGGATGCGCAGGGTGTATTGAGGTCCCGTAATCGAATTTATGTTCCTGATGACACAGAGATGAAGAAAGCAATTCTTGAAGAGAGTCACAGAAGTAAGTTAAGTATTCATCAGGGAGCTACGAAGATGTATCAAGATCTGAAGAAGTTGTTTTGGTGGCCTGGTATGAAGCGAGATGTGGCGCAGTTCGTTTATGCATGTTTGACTTGCCAGAAGTCAAAGGTTGAGCATCAGAAGCCTGCTGGATTGATGCAACCGTTAGAAATTCCAGAGTGGAAATGGGATGGCATATCGATGGATTTTGTGACGGGATTGCCTGATACTGCAAAAGGGTATGACGCAATTTGGGTGATTGTTGACAGGTTAACGAAGTCGTCGCATTTTGTTCCTATCAGCATCACGTATCCGGTGTCGAAGTTGGCAGAAATTTATATCCGGGAGATTGTGAAGCTTCATGGAGTTCCTAAGAGTATTGTTTCAGATAGAGATCCGAGGTTCACTTCAGATTTCTGGAAGAGTTTGCAAGAAAAGTTGGGGTCTAAGTTGAGGTTGAGTTCGGCATATCATCCTCGGACAGATGGTCAGTCAGAGAGGACGATTCAGTCATTGGAAGATTTGTTAAGGGCTTGTGTTTTGGAACAGGGAGGTTCGTGGGATTCCTACCTTCCCCTGATAGAGTTCACGTATAACAACAGTTACCATTCTAGTATTGGGATGGCACCTTTTGAAGCATTATATGGTCGGAAGTGTAGAACCCTGCTGTGTTGGTATGAGTCTGGAGAGAGTGTGGTGCTTGGACCGGAGATTGTTCGAGAAACAACTGAAAAGGTGAAGTTGATTCGTGAGAAGATGAAGGCGTCGCAGAGCCGACAAAAGAGTTATCACGACAAGCGGAGGAAAGATTTAGAGTTTCAGGCGGGTGAGCATGCATTTTTGAGAGTCACTCCAGTGACCGGTGTTGGGCGTGCCTTGAAGTCGAAGAAGCTCACTCCTCGTTTTATTGGTCCTTATCAGATTTCAGAAAGAGTCGGGAATGTTGCTTATAGAGTGGCCTTACCGCCTAACCTTTCGAATTTGCATGACGTGTTTCATGTGTCGCAACTTCGGAAGTATATTTCAGATCCATCTCATGTAATCCGCATGGATGATGTGGAGGTACGGGATAATCTCACCGTGGAGACGATGCCTGTACGGATTGAAGGTCATGAAGTGAAAGTTTTAAGAGGCAAGGAGATTGCGTTGGTGAAAGTAGTCTGGCTAGGAGCTGCTGGAGAGAGCATGACGTGGGAGCTGGAGAGCAAGATGCGGGAGTCCTATCCCGAGCTGTTTGAATCAGGTAAATTTCGAGGACGAAATATTCTAAGTGGGGGAGAGTTGTAACGCCCAAATAATTTAATTAAATTATTTAGGTATTTCATTAGAATAGTTATATTTAATAATTAATCAAATGATGTTTTATGCAAATTAAGGAGTGGTGCCTAGTAATTAGCGGATTAGTGGACGGGGGCCCGTGATCCATGAGCCCAAGGCTTAGGCGCATGAAGGGAGTGTTAGTTAGGGTTTGGAGCATTGCGCATTTGGAGAGGAAAAGAAAGAAAACTTGCGAAGAGGAGAGAAAGAGAGAAGAGGGACGGCGCACTAGGAGAGAAGAGGAGAGGCGCCATTGTTGCTGTGGTTACTTGGTGTTTTCGTGCAAGGAGGTTTCTAATTCGGCAAATCTAAGGTAATGGTGGGTTCTATCCTTATAATAGGGTTTATGATGGGGGTTATGTAGGGGTAGAACCTATGTTGTTCTCTTGATCTTATTGGTGTTGAATTATTGATGTTAGTATGTATTCATGATGTTTGGAATTGGTGCTTGATGGTTGATTATGGTGAATTTTTGGTGTTTGGATGTTATTTGGTGCGATTTGGTGTTGTGGTGGGTTGCTGGAAACGGCGCCCTGCCCCTGGGTGCCGTGACTGTGTCGTGGTTGTTCACTGCTGGAGGCGCCCTGCTGCTGGGCGCCAAACCAGTGTTGCCCATTGTTGCTGATTCTGGCGCCCTAGGCGCCCAGTCATGGTGTCCCTGTTTTGTTGTTGCTGGATGTGGCGCCCTAGGCGCCCAGTGATGTTGTCTAGGTTGCTGGAGCTGGCGCCCTAGGCGCCCAGTGTGTATTTGAGTTGCAGGGGATGGCGCCCTAGGCGCCCAGTGGTGAATGGTGTGTGTCTGTGTTGCTGTGAAGGGCGCCCTAGGCGCCCAGTGGTGTCCTGTGTTGCTTCTGGATGTTGCTGTGTTGTGCCAGAACTTTCTGTGTTGCTGTCTCCCTCCTGGGCGCCATGGGCGCCGTGTCTGATGATTCTGTCTTGGCGCAGGGGCGCCATGGGCGCTGTGTTGCGCTCTGTGTTGCTCTTGGGCGCCCTCCTGGGCGCCAATCCCTGTGATGTTGCGTTTTGTGCTGCTGTGTTGCCAGGCGCTCTGTTGCTGGGCGCCAAGGTTGCTGTGTTGTCTGTGTTGCCAGGCGCCCTGTTGCTGGGCGCCAAGTCTGGCATTGCCTCTGCTGTCTCAGGCGCCCTGTTGCTGGGCGCCAAGCCTGATGTTGTTGTTGTTGTCTCAGGCGCCCTGTTGCTGGGCGCCTAGTATAATGTTGCTGTTGTGGTCTCAGGCGCCCTACTCTTGGGCGCCAAGTCTGCTGTGTTGCCTGTTGGGTCAGGCGCCCTGCTGCTGGGCGCCAAGTCTGTTCCTGCTGATGTGGTGCTAGGCGCCCTGCTCCTAGGCGCCATTTTCTGTGTTGCTGCTAGGCGCCCTGTTGCTGGGCGTCAAATCCAATTTTGTTGCCAAGGTGTTAGGCGCCCTGCTGCTGGGCGCCAGTTCTGCTGTTGCCACTGTTGTCCTAGGCGCCCTGTTGCTAGGCGCCATGTCTGATGTTGCTGCTGTTGCCCAAGGCGCCCTGTTGCAGGGCGCGAGTTTCTGTTTTGTTGTTACTGTCTAAGGCGCCCTGCTGCTGGGGGCCAGATCTCGTGTTGCTGGTGTTGCCTGTGGCGCCCTGTTGCTGGGTGCCAGTTTTCAGTGTTGTTGCTGTTGTCTGTGGCGCCCTGTTGCTGGGCGCCAGTTTCTGCAATGTTGTTGCCTGCTGTGGCGCCCTGTTGCTGGGCGCCAGTTTCTGTGCTGTTGTTGGCGCCCTGTTCCTGGGCGCCAGTTTCTGTGGTGGCTGTTTCTGCTGTTGGCGCCCTGCTGCTGGGCGCCAGTTCCTGTCATGTTGCCGTTGTGTAAATTGGTGTCCTTGGTGTCGATGGGGGATTGTTGTCATAGGTGTTGGTGATTGGTGGTTTTTGGTGATTATTGGTGATGATATAACAGGTGATGACTTAAAAGGTGATGTGCCTATTTTTATGGGCTAAGGTGACAGGTGATGGGTCTATGACCACTTGATGTTATTGGTGATGTTATATTAATTAAACGTCTGTTGTGTGTTGATTGTCTGGTGCATTGTCCATGGTGTCGCATATGTTGCATATGCATTATTTTGGTGATGTTGGCTTCGGCCATTGGAGCTATAGGTGATGATGGTGATGCTCATATAGGTGATGTGTCCATATTGGCTACTTTATTGGTGATGATTGGTACCACATGCATATGCCCGTTGGTGTGGGTTGCATCTCATATAATTACTCATGATGTTAATATTGATTATTGGTGATTTATTAATTGATGTTGTTGTGATGCGGTTGATGTAGTGTTGTACTCTAGCATATTGCCTATCATATATGCTATTATAATGTTAGATATCTCACCCCTTCTGTTTGAATGTTACCCCTATGCTGGTAACGTGCAGGTGATAGTGAGTGAAGGCAAGTCTACCTTCGCTAGTAGAGTTAGGTGTGGTCGCTCTGATACGTAGCACTCGGGGGGAACGAACACTAGACTTTATTGATGTTTCTGTTATTTTAATTTTTGAAGTTTTTATGGTGATGTATAACTATTTAATTGAACTATGATTTGATTCCGCTGCTGGTTGAATATTATGACGTGCTAGGCGTTGCACTGTTTTTAAATGGTGAAACTTATTTATTTTCGTGTGATGTTTAAAGGTGTAAGTGTAGCATCCCTTATGGGTGTATTGAAAACTCTGATTTTTTGTCAAAAATTTTCCGGGTAGAAAGGGGGTGTTACAACTTCCCGATCACTTTGCTCCTGCCGCTTGGCAAACTGACGCTGCTGCTCGCTCAGTTGCTGCGTCAATTCCGTAACAGCATTCAACTCACCAGCATTGGGAACATAAGAGCGAGCAGTACTCGGAGATCCAGAAGATTGTGAAGCTGATAGACTCGAAATAATGCTTGTTCGAAAAGCAGCCGGTCCAATACCACCTGATCCTACCATACGATTACTCTTTTGGGGACCAACTGCTCTCTCCCAAATATCACGAGCTACTCTAGCCTCCTCCTCTAGATCGATATCAGCTGCCCCACTGCTCTGTTGGGACTCATGGTACTCAGTTAGCCCACCCTGGAAGCTCTCCTGAAAAAAATAACCCAACAAATAAATAACTATAGCAAAAGTAGTTTTAATATAATATTCCTCGCTCGATATAAGATTATTATAAATAATAGACATTAATATATAATTGTAAAAGTAGTTTTACCTGAATATTCCTCGCCTGATCTGTAGCAAAGTCACCAGTGTCCTCCCGCATATGAAGGTAGCGATGCAACTCAGACAAAGTGATTGCCCTTTGTTCCCTCGCCTCCTATATATACATATATACATATTATTAATTAATACACATGAAAATGACTAGTTAATTATAAATAATTAATTAATCAAGTAATAAAGTAATAAATTTACCAAACACCAGTGATGCGTTGCAGTATTAACACTCCCCCCTGTGTGTGTGCAGCCACCTTTTTCAGAACCACGGTTCTTCTTGGCTTTCTCACAAAAATTCCTAAACTCTGGTGTCTGCCAGTACTCCTGTAACCCAGCCCAAGTTGAGTCTCCCATATAAGATGGCTCCGCATTCTTACCGCGCGCCTCCCGCAGTAATTCAGAATAGCGATGGGAACATCTCTTATGGAAGATTCTCTCAACTTCCCTTTGCTGCTCTGGTAACCATGTACATTTTTCCTATTTAAGAAATTTACAATAATGTTGTTAATTATAAGACAAATTAATTAATCAAGTCAATAAGATATACACAAATTAATTAATTAATTATTTCGTAGAACAACTTACC
This sequence comes from Astragalus membranaceus, assembly GCA_039519185.1. Taxonomy (NCBI): domain Eukaryota; kingdom Viridiplantae; phylum Streptophyta; class Magnoliopsida; order Fabales; family Fabaceae; genus Astragalus; species Astragalus membranaceus. The sequence goes on along the minus strand of CM076848.1, from coordinate 110,726,427 downwards.
AAAAATGAATTTAACATCCTCTCAATTGCCTCTATATCTTTTCTAACAGCTGTCCAATTCTTCCAGCTGCCGGTGAAATTCTCCTTGATTGTTTTCGTGATGGCAGTAGCTGTAGCCTTCGAAGGAAGAAATCTGCATTACAAAAAGATGAATTTTATTACACCAAATTATATAAGTTATATAAAAGGCAACGAAAATAAATTAATAAATAATAATATATATACTTACGAATCATCAGCAGTCTCCAATATGATACGCCCATCAGGTGTATACCTGACCACCTCACGGTCAACAGTGAATGTGCGCACCCCATCAGCATCAACATCTGTCGGGGCTAAGCCCTCAGTAGTGGCAGGAATCACTGGGTCACCTGCAGTACTAGTACTAGCACCCTCAGACCCATGTTGTGGCAAAGATCTGCCACCAGCAACAACAACATGAGCAGGCTGAACACGACGCCCTAGGCGAGTAGAAGTCTTCCGCCTGGTAGGGCTGACGGCATCACCCGTGTCGACAGGTGGAGGAACATATGTCTCGTCATCAGATCCTGAGTGAGATGCCATGACTGTATCTAGCTAGACATATATACATTTAAACAAACAAACATACACTATACAAGGTTAACATAAACATACTAAACAAAAATATATAAACATACTAATTAAACAAACATAGTTAAACAAACATAAATTACAAACTAATTAAAAATAGGTTATATAACATATATTGTTGAAACATAAATAACTAATTGGAATCCCATTCATTCTCAAAATCATCATCATCAGAGGAGTGAATTCTTGATACACCAACGTGGTTTGTGCATCTTCATCAGCATCTTCTTCGTCATCAACTTCATCGTCAGTGTTTGGCTCATCACATAAACGAGTAATGGGTTCAACTTCAATCACTTCATTTACATTAGACATCTCTTCCATTTGATATGGCACATATTCCACCGTGTCATCATTTGTCTCAATGCGACCTCTTGGTTTTGTTTTAATTGCGACACACCAACCACGCCTATCAGTCCGCGTTGATGGATAAGGGACATAATAGACTTATCTCACATTTTGTGCAATGACGAACAGATCATACAGTCGATATCTACCATTCATTTTAATGTCCACTGTATTTGACTTTGGATTCACCTTTGTTCCTCGAGCAGACGGATCAAACCAATGACAATAGAAAACCACTACCTTCTGACTAAAATCTAGATGGGGGTACGAAAGTTCATATATGCATTGAACCACACCATAAAAATCATCTTCACCTCCTCCAGTGACACCCTTCATGCACACTCCACTATTGACTGTTGTTGCACCCCAAAAAATCCGGTTCGGACTTCTCATTGTACAACGTGGAAAAGGTATGGAGCCGCCACCAATATTTTAATTTTAAGACCAAAACATTGAAAAAAGGTCTTTTAGACAAGGCGGATGGTCTTTCGAAAACTAGAGATATGGGTTCGGGGGTCGGTTAGGCATGGGGAAGGTATTAGCACCCCGTACCTCCTTTCTACCGAAAGGGAACCTTTAATTAAATGTGTGGTTTGAAGTGTTGATTTGAAAATGCTTTTATTTTGCCTCTTTATTGAAAAGGGAGTGAGAAGACTTAATGAAAATTTTTATTTTTGGCGCTTGACGAGAGTTGGCCTCTCGCTCCTACGTATCTCCTGGTGCGATGGAGAATTCAAAGCTACGTAGTTCTTGGTTGTCCTAAAAAGGTTTTTGTTTTTTAGTATGTTTAGATGAGTTTTCGCAGTAGGAGTGAGGATTTGCGATGACCAAACAACAACGGTTTAGAGTGGCCGCGCTACTAACTCTTTTAAAAATGAAATTATCATTAACAACCAAACGGCAACGGCGTGAGTGATCATTAACGATAATCGGTTTTGCTTTTGATTCGAGTGTTCGCGACGACCAAACAACAACGGTTTAGAGTGGCCGCGCTACTAACTCTTTTGAAAATGAAATTATCATTAACAACCAAACGACAACGGCACGAGTGATCATTAATGATAATCGGTTTTTATTTTAGATGATCAAAAAGGGCTTTCGCAATCGAATTAATTTTGGTTTGTTGTGCTTGACGAGGATGTGGCTCGCTCCTACGTATCCCAAATGGGAATCAAAGCGACGTAGTTCTAACTCTTTGGTTTTGAAAAGGTTTTTGAAGTAGGACGAGCATTAGCGAATGATTAAACTAACTAAGGTTATGGTAATCATTGCTAAGTACTCATGCGAAATTGAAGACCGTTCATAGAGACCAAACTAACAAAGGTTATGGGTGACCTCCACTACTTGCTTATTTTTGTTCATTGAAAATGCTTTGAAAATTAATTGGTTTGGAAAAGAGTTTTTAGAAAATAAATAAATCATTTTCAATCGAATTCTATGTCCAAAACCAAATGCAAAATGAATGAATGAAGTTCAAACATATTCAGCTAATCAAGCAATCATGAACATGTTGACCATCAACTAAGATTAAGCATGCCGATATAATCAAGAGATTTAATTGTCAAAGATGCGAGACAAAGTTCTCAAAACAATTGCGTTTGTGTGTGAAGGGGAATTGCTACACAAGTCGGGAGCAATCTCAAGAGGGGCACATATACCTCTATGCTACACATGTTGGTAGTCTTATAAGGGCACATGATTGTGTAAAAGGGTTTGTGCACAATTAAGTCAAGACATTCAAATGGCATCAAGAACAAAGAAATACAATTAATCATAGGCATAGAGTATTCTAGGTTAGGTGAATGAACATGTGAAAATGAATGCGAGATATCATGTTAATGAATGCATGATCATATGATAATGAATACAAGACATGATATTAATGGATGCATGAACATGTAAGAGAGTATGAGAATGCAAGAGGCATAAGCATATATGAATGCATGAACATGTAAGCATATGAAAGTATGCAAGTATTAATGTGCAAACATAAGAATGTGTCACACAAGTGATGAAATGCAAAGTGTGAAAATGTTTTGGGTATTTTTGCAAATTGACAAGTAGTAAAGCTTTTAGTAAAAAGTTAGTGAATGGTAAAGTAAAAATGCATGAGGCAAATGGTATTTACTTAATGAAAGGGTAAAGTAAAAATGTAAAAGAAAGTAAATGGTAATTACTTAATGAAATTGTAAAGTAAAAATGTAAAAAAGGTAAATGGTAATTACTTAATGAAATGGTAAAGTAAAAATGTAAAAAGGTGAATGGTAATTACTTAATGAAATGGTAAAGTAAAAATGTAAAAAGGTGAATGGTAATTACTTAATGAAATGGTAAAGTAAAAATGTAAAAAGGTGAATGGTAATTACTTAATGAAATGGTAAAGTAAAAATGTAAAAAGGTGGTTAAAAGTCAAAAACACACTAACACAATTACACTTATCTACACAAGATCAAACAACACATTTTGAGCACTAAACTATGCACAAAAATGGGCTCTATGGCCGAACCCCTATATGAGCATAAACACCAAATTTTTCATGCCAAAACTCATAATCAACACATAGAACAAATCATGCAAATCAAGCACATCATGCATTTTATTTACATAAATCAAGGAGTGAAAAGAAAGCAACAAAAACCCTAAATTCTAAGGCTCAAAACCGAAACCCCTACACCCATAAATCACGCCAAAATTCAACTTGCAAGTTATGATATGAACAAGAAGATGCATATAATATGTGAAAGCCCTCTATTTATGGAAAAGTGAGAAAATGAGTGTGAAAATACAAACTACATGGTTAAAACACAAGAAAATTCCCCTCAAGGCCAAGGACTCATTGCCAACACCCAAGGCTCCCAATGTCCTTGTCATAATGTTGGAAACAAGTCCTCTAAGCCTTTTGAGAAAGGAAAGAGGAGTAGAAGAAAGATTTACATGTTAATAATTAAAATGCAAGAGATAATAGGCTTACCTCAAGAAATAACTAGAAAAGGAATAAAGATGTAAAATAGGAGCAAGAACACTTGAAGAACACCTCCAACAATCTAGATCCTCACGCAAATCCTCTTCCTTGGGTGGATTTTGATGAAACTTGGATGATTATGGAAGCTTGGAAGGAGAGTTATTGAAAATGATGAAGGATTATCAAGCTTTTTTATTTTATGGTTGAAGAAATTGTGTAGAGAAGATGGAGGAGAGGGTTTTCGTTTTTTGAGAGAGAGGAGAGGAGAGTATTGTGTGCTCGGGTCTGAAATGAGAGTAGCCTCAAGCTCTCATGGGTTAAGGGTTGTGTGAGGGAAGTAAAGGAATTAGTGTGTATTTTGTGGTGTAGAGAGAAGGAAGGTAAAAACATGTTGTGTATTGAATGTTATTGGATTCAAAGGTGTGCTTGTCATGATGAAAGGCTTTTTTTGTGATGTGCACTTGATGGGGCTGAAGTGAAGGGCATGAGGGTGGAGTGAGGGAGATGGTTTGCTTGTGAGATTGGTACTTACTTTGGCCAAAAATGGATAAAAGCAAAAAACACCTAAAAGGACTTAGCCCTAATTCTAAAAATACAATAAACATCCAATATTATTTTATTATTCATTTTTCATTTCTGATTTCAGATTTCATATTTTTAATTATATATATTTTTTTTGAGCCTTTTTGAAAAAAACCGTTACAATTGACCAAAATACCCTTTTTGACGCTAAAACCCTAATTTGCCCGAAAAATGCGTTTCCACTTCAAAATGAATCTATAACCCTAGAAATGACCTCTAGAATCTTAGAATGCATGCTCAATGACCTTCATGAGGAATTATCATTTTTATTGTGAAATGACCAAAATACCCTTTTGGACTCAAAAAAACCTGATTTACCCAAAAAGTGCATTTCAACTCTAAAAATGATTTTAGAAACTTTGGAATGACTTTTAGGACTCAAAATGCAATGCATGATGCTTCTCACTCCTCAACTTATTTATTTTTGTGGAAAATTAGGGTTTTGATCTAAGCTGGACAAAATTGGGGTATGACAACTGTGTCTCTGCCCCGTGTCCATTCATTGGTGTGAAATTTGTATTCATTGACAAAGTATGTGTGCCATTCTTTAACACATCTTCGAGGACCGTCTGATATGTTCCTCAAGTGTTGGTTGGTAGGAGTTGGCGGGAGGGCATAAACATGTTTCCTAAACCACGTTGGAAAATGTGCATTAATATGAGCAGAAGATTGTTGCTCAGTTACGTCCTCTGATGACAAGAATTCCCTAAAAAGAAATAATTAATTGTTACACATTTTTCTACATATTAACTAATTAAGATCGATAGTTTATAATGTTGAGGAACATACTCAATAAATGGTTGCACCTCAGTACAGTTTATCAACACATGAATATGTGCTGAACTTAACTCTTCATCTGTTAGCCAGTGAATTGAGTCCTTCCCAGATGGACGACCGGGTAGACAAAAGACAGACAAAGCTAAATGATGTCTAGGACATTCATCAGTATCCATTTCATTTCGGCTGCTTCCAGGAGCAAACTCATTCTTGAAATAGTAAGAACAAAAATGCGTTGTTTCACGGTGTAAGTAAGAAGAACATATCGATCCTTCAACTCTAGCTTTGTTTTTCACCGATCTTTTTGAATCACCCATGAACCTAGAGAAAATGATATTAATTAACATAATAATCATATATTTTAAACTTGTTTCTTATATGGTGTGAAAATTAACTGACCTTTCAAACGGATACATCCATCTGTATTGGACAGGTCTGCCAAGTTTAGCTTCATATGCGAGATGCACCGGTAGATGCTCCATAGAATCAAAGAAACCAGGCGGAAATACTCTCTCCAACTTGCATAAGATAAGTGGGATGTCTTGTTCCATTTTTGAAAGATCATCAGCTTTTAGCGTTGCAGAACACAAATTCTTAAAGTATCGACTTATTTCAATGAGCGGATTCAAAACGTGTGTTGGCAACGAACTAAAAGCGATAGTAAGTAAGCACTCCATGAATACATGACAATCATGACTCTTCATCCCATGCAACCTCCCATTATCCACATCCGCACATCTAGATAAATTGGAAGAATAACCGTCTGGCATTTTCAACTTTTTTATCCACTGATAAACTGCTTTCGCTTGTTCGGTAGATAAAGTATAATTGGCTTTGGGTTTCAGAGTCCTAATACCTTGCTCAACCAACAACAAATCTTTTCGTCTACAATAATGATCTATATCCATCCTAGCTTTCTCATTGTCTTTCGTTTTGCCTTTCACGTTCATGACAGTGTTAAATATGTTGTCAAAAAAATTCTTCTCTATATGCATGACATCGAGATTATGTCTCAATAGATTGTCTTTCCAATAGGGAAGTTCCCAAAAAATACTTTTTTTCGTCCAATTGTGCCATTGTCCATAGCCATCTGGACGAGAAACAACACCCGCTACGACTTCCACAGGAGGGATATCCCTAACACTATTCCAAACTTCCTTTGGTGTCAACTTACGAGGAGGTCCAGCTGTTTCAACATTGCCCTTGATGAACGCATATTTCTGCTTTCTAAATGGGTGATCCATAGGTAAGAACCTACGGTGCGAGTCAAACCATGAAGTTTTTCCTCCGTATTTAAGACTAAAAGCCTTTGTGTCAACCATGCAAATCGGACACGCCATCTTACCATGTGTTCCCCATCCAGACAACATTCCATAGGCAGGGAAGTCATTAATGGTCCACATCAAAGCCGCCCTCATCACAAAATTTTGTTTGCGTGCTGCATCATAAGTTAAAACACCATTCCACAACCTTTTTAGGTCATCAATCAAAGGTTGCAAATATATGTCAATACCAGCTGTTGGATTACTTGGCCCTGGGATAATAGAATTTAAAAACATGTATGGTTTAGACATACACACACTAGTGCAAAAAAGGGATTTAAAGTCAGGCGAAAAGGGGATTTAAAGTCAGGCGGGCGCTTGACTTTTATTAAGTCGACTTTGTATGTCTGGAGTTTTAAAGTCAAGCGATAGCCTGACTTCGTAAGTCAGATTTAAAGTCAAGCATTTATTGCGCCTGACTTCGTAAGTCTGTTTTAAAGTCAAGCATTTATTCTTGCCTGACTTCGTAAGTATGATTTAAAGTCAAGCATTTTTTGCCTGACTTCGTAAATATGATTTAAAGTCAAGCAAGAATAAATGCTTGACTTTAAATCATACTTACGAAGTCAAGCATTAATTCTTGCCTGACTTCGTAAGTATGATTTAAAGTCAAGCAAGAATAAATGCTTGACTTTAAATCATACTTACGAAGTCAAGCATTAATTCTTGCCTGACTTCGTAAGTATGATTTAAAGTCAAGCTTTATTGCGCCTGACCTTAAAAGTTTTTTTTTTTTTAAAATTTTGGTTACACCCTGGTTATACGAAATTCATCACTCTAATCATCTGTAACTTGGAATATGGCTAATCCAAATTACAGACACCACTAATTGATTGCCAACAAATCAACAAAACAAACATTTCAAAACTAGTAGAACAAAACAATTATAAAAAAAACATTCAGTGGTAGCTGAAAGAAATCATCATATCAGAAAATCAAATCCTCCTATAATGTGTGTCTTCAGACAAGCATGAAGTGGTATAAGCATTGCACAAATAAATGACACAAGCAGTCACACACACAATAAAAGCAGTACAGAAGGAGGACAGTAGCATATAAACAAAAGAATATCATAAATTTGTTTAAAAAAATCTGATAAGTGACATCTGATATATCATAAAACTAAACACACTGTTAGACAGTACAGAAGGAAGCTAATCTAACACAACTAGTGATTGCTTGGTAATCAGTCTCCCAAGGGTTCATAGAGGCTTCGTCAAACTACATGCAACTGAATACAAACACCCTCTTAATCATCGGATCCGCCTTTAGATTCCCATTGACAGCCACCTCCAATATGCGATCCAAAACCACAGCTGGAGAACAGCTACAGGGAGAATATAAAAGTAAGCATTATATTCAAACTAAGCATTATATTCAAAGCTGGAGAACAGCTACAGGGCGAATATAAAAGTAAATGTAAATATATACCTTGTTTAGCAAAAATACGGCATAAGCTGCTCTTGTTGTGTCTTGACCTTCTAAAAACAGGGGGAACTCTACATGCTTGGCATTTGTGAAAGACATTGCACTTGATGATGCTTCAGAAGATGTTAGCTCTATTGAAGGTGCATTGTCAATAATGTATGAATGAGAGGCACCCAACCGTATAGGATACCGCAAAGTAACTTGCAAGTACGAGGCTATAAGTGAAACAGCCTACAAAAACACCAGTCTAGTATAAGAACATCTCTTATTCACTGCATATATAAGAGAGCTGTAAGCCTGTAATGCATATACATTATTAACTATAGTAAAGAACATCTACTAGAAAAAGAAACTTAACAAGAAAAATAAATCAAATTGACATATGTCAAGGTTATCCAATCAACATTCAAATAATGAATCAAAATATCTATTTCCGAATCGTGATTTCCAAATTGACATAATGCAATGAATCAGAACATCCAAATTGACATATTTCCAAATTGGCATAATGCAAGGGATTCTATCACATTGAGCTTGTTTAGTTAGTAAACCACCCATCTCTAAAATACAAAACCAATAATATTGTATTGAAAAGGGATCAAGCAAGGATCAAAAACAGTATTGGGACATGTAAAAGAAAAAGTGATTAAGTCAAAAGACTAGATAGTCTTCAATGGTCCACCATCATACAAGATTATTGTCATTATAGAACTACATATATGATGTTCATACTTCACTCCCACTCAGCTAAAGAGAGAAAAAAATGAACCACAATGTCTAAACTGAAAGTCCACATTTAGTTCAAGATCCTTAACAGCCAAATTTTCTAATACACTCCATAATTGTGTTAGGCAGCCGCCGATCACTAAGGTGGACACCAAAAAGAAGGGTAATGCAGGAATTGAGACTCATAAACAATAAGGGGAAGAAAAGTGAGATGGGTACAAAATCATATGACAAAGTAGTGATAATAAAATGTTAAGTTACAAAAAAAAAAACTAGTTCTTTGCACACTGTTCTTGTATTTAAGAGAGAAGTCAAAGTATTGGATACCTTTGCAACTTCCTTCTCAAGGTTTTCACACCGCTTCAAGACAGCTTGCATATCTGAGGGAACTGTTGGTGTCAAGTTTCTTTCCTTTGCCTCGGCCATTCTGCACCAGAAGCTTATTAAATTAGAAACATGCATCTAATACAGCATTAGATAGGAAGATCCCTTTTTTATTCTGTTTCTAAGGATACTTTTACGTACTTTCTTGAACGCTCCACCCTACGTTTTTTTGTGGTGTCCACCTTGTCATCTCGGCACAATCATTTGGAGAAGATGATTAGGATTATTGATTTACAATTACCCAAATCAATATAGTATGTAGAAGCTAGAACTATTAATATTGAAATAATCTTTTGAGCACAATAACTCCTTTTAATATTGAAATAAATGGCTACCTGAAACAACTGATGTTACTGATCCATATCTTTCTAGACTTTTCCTCTGCACAATTTAGCCAGATCAACCCTCAGATTATTAAAAATAGCGAAAATCACTAGGTAAAAGTAAAACAATACTTCTAGACCTTATATTATATGTTACTAAAAGAGTAGGTTATTATACCTTTTTATCATCTTTCAGAATATCCATTATCTGATCTCTGAAACCTGCATTTCCATAAAAGTAGCATTACAATGTAGTAAAATTAAATGGACATTTTTATTGTTACTTAGTTATATTACCTTTAACTCTATTTTGAGTGCTTTCTGAACTTTTACTCACTCCCACTTGTTTCCACGAGCTTTCACAAAGAGTTTGATTTGAATTGCTGGGACCATCACATGCATCTAAACCAGAATAGATTACTGGTGTAGCAGCAGAAAAATCACTTTGAGAAGGTTCTCCGGAAGCTGTTCAGCAGTGTATTTGGTTTGTTTGATTTGCAAAGCCATCTAAGACAAGGTACCATCAGTTGTTGCATTTAAGAGAGTAGTCAAAGTATTGGATTCATAAAAAGTACCACAGAACAAAAAGTCATGCAACCATTTGTCTTGTGTTTGATGCAATCTACATTCATTATAACTTACTAATTACGCAATCTAACATTTGTCTTGTGTTTGATGCAATCTACATTCTACAGCATCAAACATAAGTAGTAAAGAGGGTTCTTGCTTCTTATCATCTTGCTTTCCAACTGGAAAAACAGCAGTTTTTAAATCATTTGTGCGGGTAAGAGGGTTGTCAAGAAGTGGGGGGAAACTTCATTATATTTCAAGTAATTTTTTCACTTCAGAATGAGGTCAACAGAAAAAGGCATAATCAAAATTCAAAAGACCTTGTATAAATTTTATTTTCTCTAATGGATGCATTTGAGTTATGAATTGAGTTATATGGCTAAGGCTCATTTGCCATGTCCCTTATATTTTGTTTAGCAGTACTGTGATGTGAATGTTAATATAATAAGGTAAAGAAAGAACAAATTTTATAGATTGCTCTTAAAAGACAAAGTTACTTAAAATTTTCAAGACACAATAGAAACACTTACAGTAGTAGGTTCCAGCAAGCAGCCAAAAATGTTAAACAGATCTCTGCAAATTATAATAAAATGAATCAAAATGTTAGATGTATGCAGTCAGAACTTCATGCAGATACAAATAAATCAAAAATGTAGTGGTTGTGGAGTTAGGATCACACAAAATCATTAAACTCTGAAATAGAACATAGATGAAACACAAATACATGAATTGATAGCTAAATGGCTCAGGTTGGCTATATGGACCAATCAATGCTCATCCGGCTCTTCAAAATCAAATTTTAAGGGCTTCTTATGAATTGGTAAGCCTCTACCTACTAATGAACAAATCACCTCTAATTTTTTTGGTATAAAATAGAAAGTGATCTCTCAAAATAAAAAATTAGTTGTTGAGCAAGAATTCAAGATGATCTTTTAAGCATGTATGAAGTCAACTGTTTATTAGCAAGACCAAGTCACAGCTGAGTCCTCTTGCTGTCAGCTATCTTAAAAACAACTCAAAATGAAACCATCCAAGTCATTACACAAATTTGAGGTCAATCTTGAAACAAAAGCATAAGAAACCAAATTCATCTTAAGAAAATCAGTATTTACCTGTAACTGATTTGTCCGAGTAATCAACTTCTCGAGTATGCTCATCGAACACCACATTTTCCACTACTGATAATCATATGAGAGGAACAAAACAAAAAACGTTCAGTGTACATTTTTTTATTAAGGGGTGAATACCAAATGTGTTGAATTAAAATAAGTTAAAGATACTCCTGATAAAAAAAATTAGTCAAAGATAAATAAATACCTGTACCAAACCTAATTGCATTCCAGATATCAGGGTCTTTCTCCCTGGATAGATCAATACATTTGGAATAGCAACCACCTTCAATGTTGGAGACACCATTCTCACTCCAACAGTGTTCAGCATCTCCAGTTAAATACCTATTGTGGTCAGTAAAAATTAATATGCCAGAAAAAATTAAAAACCTTATCTATCATCATCAAGAAAACATCATGTACAAATTTATTAATTAACCTTGTTTCACTTGAAGGAACCATTGAGGTTGTCTGGAGCAACATAAAATGTCTTTGCTGCAGCAATGGCAGAATCCCCTCTTTCTGAAGCTCCTCTTCCCTTATCTCAATCTCTTGCTGCTTTTACTTTTCCTTATTTGTTTCTTGTTCCTGCATTGACAACAAACTCATTAACTATATTTTTAACAAGTGTGATCAAACAATAATATTGTTGTAAAAATTTTGCTGCATTACCTCATCTATAACAGTTGAAACTTGTTCAAGCTGCAGAATAATATTGTTCTCAGAAGCAATCTCTTTGAGTAGTTTGATTCTGCTTTCTAAGCCAATTTCTTGATCAAAGTTGCAGAATCCACACTACCTGAAACTGTAACCTTCTGTTGTTCTGCATCTACTTGAACTTGATAAACACCTATTAGAACAAACAAGGGACCCAAATGTCAATTCCAAGCACATCAAAAAATCAAAAGATAAACTCTAAAAATATTATAGGAAAAAGAAATGTTCTAACTGTCCTTTTTCTGTAAGTATAAGTAATCCTAAATATTATTGAATTTCTTCACATTATCCATAAGTCAAACTAGAACATTAGTATTAATAAGAAAACCGCTACACGTTCAAAAATACCAAACTTTCTAAAGCCTGAACTTCCGAATGAAAAGTATTAGTAGAGCTTTATTTAATCTGTCTACTAAACAGGAAAAATCGTTTGTGTTAACTATTTCACTTTAATTAACTCTCTGTCAGCAAATAGTTTACTACACTAAGATTGAGTATGCTTTTGGAAATTAAAAAAATAAAAGATAGTACTACTACTATATAGTAATAATAATGAGGTATAATGAGAGAATAGTAACAATGAGAAGAGAGGATAAGGAAAAGGAAGTGACCTTCAATTCTCTGAAGGATTTTCTTGACTTTCTACTTACAGCCATCACAGTGAATAATCACTTTGAGAACATAAGTCTGTAGATGAAAATGAGAAGAAACAAAGCAAACAACAAAAAGAAAACAGAAAGAAAGAATCATCAATGTAAGGGAGATTATGTTACTCAAAAACTTAAAAATTAACATTTATGATCTCTCTAAATGAATACATGAATACCTTCAAGCTGCTGGTATTTTATCGGGAATATACATTTCTTTTGTAAAGAGGATAATAACTTAATAAATACCTAATAGAACCAGCACACAGAATAAGAGATGAAACTGGAAATTACTCTTGTATTAATAATATAGAGATAAACTCCTTTGTGAATTACGAGCATTACCTACATGGTATGAAAACTGGCCAAGTGTTTCAATAAAGGGCATAGACTCAATATCCCCTGCATTAAAGAGAAATCATTGTGATCAATTTAATTAAATGAAGGCTTCACAATACTATTTCCTCTCACTATTTGCGAAATAGAAGCCACTATGAATGAACCTTTGAATTATAATAATACTGCATGCAACGATAAAACCAACTTACCAGGATGAATCTCAATTCCAAAAGGACTTAATACGGAGCAACTGGCCATTAAGTTCAACCTTGACAGTCTTTCCAAGACACCCAGCCATGTCCAACACACGCTTTTTCATCAAAGCGACAACATCTTCTTCAAGATAGGCCATTTTGAACTTCTCCAAGTCAGGCTTGAATGTCACCTTGGTCCAGTTCTCGTTCGCTTTACATTTTGTAATCGCCGGCTCTGATTTCTTCCCCATGTTGTTTGTGAATACCTTCATTAAAGCACAACCAATCAATCCAATCAGCAATACTCAAAGTTCAGTTCATCAACCAAAAAAAAAAACAAGCTTCAAGATTCAGAAATTGAAGCAACGAAAACCATTCAAATAAAAGCCTAAATTGAACAATCTAATGATTCTAAGTTGTTAGCACCAAAATGAAACCATGCACTAACATTAATTTATCTCCATTGAAGTCAAAATTATAAACCCCAATAGGATCTGAAAGTCAGAATTAAAAATTCTAACAGAATCAATTAAAAGCACAAAAATTAAAAACCAAATGAGACACTGCAATGTTAGCAGAGAAATGAAACCAGCCACAAACAAACACCGCAACAAAATCAAAATTGAAAACCCTAGCATGATCCTAAATCAAAATTGAAAACCCCAGCATGATCCTAAATCAACAAAATACCTATTAAAAGCAAAATTGGAAACCCTAAAAAAATCCTAAATCAACAAAATTCCAATTCGAAACACAAATTTGGGGAAAATATTTCAAGAATCAAAGAAACCCTACCTGTTTATACTTCTTCAAGCGGCAACCATCAGCTGTCTCGATAACAAACTCAGTAGAGAAGATGTTCGTAAGCTTCGCACCGTAACCGTTCCGACCACCAGTAGTCTTCTTAACATTATCATCATAGTTACTACTAGTAAGAAGATGACCAAAGATCAGTTCAGGAACATAAACCTTCTCTTCTTGATGAATCTCCACAGGAACGCCATCTCCATTATTGTAAACGGAAACAGTGTTCGCTTCAGGATCAATAGTAACCTTAAGAGAGTCCATCGAAGGATCTCTCTGTTTGTTATCAGCAGCGTTAACGAGAATCTCATCGAAGAAAGCTCCAACCTTCAGATCCAGTTGTAGATCTACTGTTCCCCACACCTCTCATCTCATGCATTCAAGATCTGCTCAACCCTTAGAACATCGATCACCCACAAGTGAAAATAGTGTCGATGCAAAAGGGATTTTGGCTCACCACCACCGTTAAGCCTTTCTTCCATCTCATCTCTCATCAACTTCAAATTTGTCATTCAAATAATGGGCGACGGTGACGGAGAGGAAACGGAGGGGGAGAGCGGCGACGGTAACAGAGAGGAAACGGATAGAAGAAACGACAACGGTGAGGAGAGGAAAGGGCGACGACGGTGAGGAAGAGGAACGGATCGAGGAAAGGGCGAATGAAGAGAGCATGAAGGGTGCGAATGAAAACTGAGAAGAGATAGGGTTCGTGTTTTTGCGAATGAAAGGGTCAAATAATTTGTTCTATTTTAGTACTTTAGAAGTCAGGCGCGTGTATGCGCTTGACTTTAAAACTTTACTTCTTAATTACAAGTTTGCCACCGTATCTACTTATGTAGTCAGGCGTCTGATAGCATGACTTTAAAAGTCTAATTTTTTTCCTATTTTTCACTTTAGAAGTCAGGCGTGTACTCGCCTGACTTTAAAACTCGCGAGTTTTACCTCTTAATTACAAGTTTGCCACCGCCTCAACATATAAAGTCAGGCATCTGAGCGCCTGACTTTAAATGTCTAATTCTTTTCCTGATTTTGCACTAGTGACATTTCTGGAGGAAAGTTGTATGGGGTAACAATAACTGGCCAACATGAATACGGTGTTGCCGAGGCTTGAATATATGGTGTGAAACCATCAGAGCATAATTCAAGTCGAACATTGCGTGGATCACTGGCAAAATCTGGATGAACACGATCAAAATGCTTCCAAGCTTCACCATCAGATGGGTGACGTAATTCACCCGAATTATTTCTATTTTGATGGTGCCACGTCATTTTACCTGCGGTCTCCATTAAAGTAAACATCCTCTATAGCCTTGGTATAAGCGGCAGATAGAACATTGCTTTTCGTGGAACCGGTTTGCCTCTGCTCATCCCTTTCCTACTGACACGATAGCGTGGCTCTCCACACAACTTGCATTCCGACAACTCTCCATCATTTATGCCAAACTCATTGTTATAATAGAGCATGCAACCAGACACACAACAATCAATTCTTTTAGATTTTAAGCCAAGCTTCGATACCAGTCTTTTAGCTTCATAATAACTCTGCGGCAAAAGCCGTCTAATGGGGGTTGCATCCAACATCATTTTGGTCATATATTACATGCACAACTCAGCAACATTAAATTGAGACTTAAGACCCAACAACCGAACACACATTGATAATTTTGAGTCTTTAGATTCTTCAAATAATGGTTTATTTGTCTCACTCAAATACATGTAAAACCTTTGAGCTTCCTCATTTGGAACTTCTTCAGCATCATATTCCGGTTCTTCAAAATCCAAATTTACTCCAACAGCGTCAGATATCATTCCCTGATAAACATCTAACGGTTGTATAATTTGGCCTCCTCCAGATGTCGTAGTCCCTGGATAACTACTTGATGTGGGAGCTACTACTTCAACCGGAACATCAACCGCAGGGAACTGCAGCTACCCCTGGTCCTACTTCCCTGTGACGACTCCATATCCAATAATTTGGCCTAAACCCATTATTGTACAAATCAACTCTAACTTCGTCTTCATTTTTTATAACTCGAAACGAACATTTCAAGCACGGACATCTAATTCCGCCTTGTCGCGCAAATTCTTCGTGATGCTTAGCACAAAAAATAAACTCTTCAACTCCTTCTACAAAACGTTGCTTAAACCAGATCTTCCAGGAAACAATCGATCATACATCCAACTACGATCCATAATTTCAAGATCTACAACGTAAATGAAATAAACTATCAAATCAACTATCAATTACTTTATATTTTGATATATATTGATATATTAATTACTTTATAAGTGAACTTAATAAATAAGTTTTTTCAATATAAATTATTTTGTATTATTATTGCAAACAAAATTTGTAACAAAATTTTACTATAAATAGTGAAGTAATTAATATTTTATTAATTTTAATTTTGTACAAAAATAGTAAAAGAACATTATTATATAATTTTTTGGGACAAACAAATTTTGATAGTGGTTCTAATAAGCGTTATAAAAAATCACCAACGACTAAAAGAAAAAATACAAATTTTACGGTGACCACAAGTTGGTAAAATTTTTGTAGACACTAAAAACAAAAAATCCATATATATATATATATATATATATATATATATATATATATTGATATATTAATATTAATTACTTTGATAACTAACCGTAGTGAAGAGAAGGCTCTGACTTGAAGCTTATCCCGAACTCAAACAAAGAGCAAAGAGGAGGAACCCAAAAAATACCTAAACAAACAACACCACAATTAGTAACAAACTCATATTATAAAATAATTCAAAAACTAAAAATATTAACTAATGTTACAAACATACCTTATATCGAAGAAATTTGACAACGAGAGGAAGAGATTAGTAGAGAGAAGTGGAGAATGGATTGGTAGGGAGAAAGAGATTTAGTAGAGAGAAGATAGATTGGTAGAGGTGTGAAGAAGAAGAGGAAGTGGAGAAGAGATTTATATAGAGAAACGAAAACCAACGGTCAACACGCGAATACGCCGGAAATGTCATGTTTTCGGCGGATCTTTGAAATTTCGCCTTGGCGGTTTCAGGATTTTCCGGCGGATTTGTATCCGCCGCAAACATACCGGCGGAATTTAGGGATTTCCGGCGGATTTCGAGGAATTTCCGGCGGACTTTAGGGACTTTCCGGCGGATTTATCCACCTCAAGTGTTTCCGGGGGATTTCGAGGAATTTCCGGCGGATTTTGATTTTTTTTTTAAATTTTTTTCGTAAACGCAAATCCGCCAGAAACACCCAAAAATCCGCCGGAAATACCTAAATATCCGCCGGAAATGCGTAAATATCCGCCGGAAATACCCATATATCCGCCGGAAATAACCAAATTCAATATTCGCTATTTAATTAGTGTCGGCAAGATTTTGACCGTTAATGAGTGTCGACACTAATCACTATTGACTATACAATAATCACGCTGCACTATTCACTATTTAGTGTCTGCAAGATCTTGGCCGTTAATTTAGTGTCGACAAAATATTGACCATTAATTAGTGTCGACACTAATCACCATTGACTATTCAATAATCATGCTGCACTATTCACTATTTAGTGTCGGCAAGATCTTCACCGTTAATTTAGTGTCAGCAACATCTTGACCATTAATTGGTGTCGACGCTAATCATTATTCAACAATCACGCTGCACTATTCACTATTTAGTGTCGGCAAGATCTTGACCATTAATTTAGTGTCGGCAAGATCTTGACCGTTAATTAGTGTCGGCAAGATCTTGACCGTTAATTAGTGTCAACACTAATCACCATTGGCTATTCCATAATCACGCTGCACTATTCACTATTTAGTGTCGGCAAGATCTTCACCGTTAATATAGTGTCGGCACGATCTTGACCGTTAATTAGTTTCGACGCTAATTCCGGTTGAACCCCCGATTCAACCGGTTGAACCCAAGAACCCCTGAACCGCTACCTCTTCCGGTTCAATGTCCGGCCCAAATTTGATTACCTTGCTCTAAATAGAAAATTTGAGGAACTCGAAGGACCTCTTGTTAAGTTGGAAGATGATACAGAGCGTTTGATGTGTGTAAATGTCTACACTCATCAAACGCTCTGTATCATCCCCTAACTTAACAAGAGAGGAATTCGTAGGGGAGGTTCATGACAATGTTACTTTTAACGAAAAAGATGAAGGGGGTGTTAATGACAAGGTGGAAGTTTCTTTACAAAGAAATGGAGACATACGCCACTCTCTTGGAGCTGCTGCCGACAATGCTCAAGAGAGCGGACTTTACAGACTTTCCGGCGGATTTATCCACCGCAAGTGTTTCCGGCGGATTGAGAGGCATTTCCGGCGGATTTTTATTTTTTTTCAAAAAAAAAAATATTCGTAAACCAGATCCGCCAAAAATACCTCGAAAATCCGCCGGAAATGTTTGCGGCGGATAAATCCGCCGGAAAGTCTAAAAGTCCGCCGGTAAGTTTGCGGCGGATACAATCCGCCGGTAAGCCCTATAATCCGCCGAAAAGTTTCCGGCGGATAAAAATCCGCCGGAAAGTCCTGATCGGTAAAACTGATTATTCTTGTAGTGATCCCCGATTTCTCTGATGAGGCTAGTGGAGAGGATTTAGCCGAGGTAGAAAAAACTTGGGATATAGGTAAGAAACTTTGCCTAATGGCCCATGATGATTACAAAATCACAAGTGAACCATCCAAGCTTAGAAGAAGCAACATGTTAAAAAGGAAAGGCTTGGGTGGCCTTGGCCAACCCTGGCCCATGTCTCACGTTGGTGTCTCACGTTAAGTGCCAACGTGGCAATTGTCAATGACCAAATTGACACACAAAAAATTAAAATTTTCCACTTCAGCACGCTACATCACGTAAATTTTGGGGACCAAATTGATAAAAAAAACAAAAAGAAAAATTAGTATACCTCCGATATTGCATTAATTTTGTTAACACTGGATTGGCACCGCATCACACAAATCTGGATTGGCACATGTATTTTGACTGTTGAGGGGTGAATGCCACCAAGATATTGCATTAATTTTGTTGATGTGGGGTTGACACCTCCGATTTTATATTGATACATGCTTATATGTGTTATTAATAGATAGGTTATTTCTTTTGACTAGATTAATAGATAGATTATTAGAAATTAGTGTTTTTTTTATCATAAAAGACAATTCTATAAATGTTTTTTTATAGAATTGTTAACATAAACATAATAGTTGATGTGTACCTTGGTCGCCTAAGGGTTAGAACGGGTTGAGGTGGATCACTCTGGTGGGACGATGAGGTCGCGAGCAGAGCCGGCTGGCGTACCTGCAAACACACTCTGACGCCCAAGTCAGGGGGAAAGAGTCAAAGCAGGGAATATGAGATGGGATAGAATGTGTGTACCTTTTCGGGAGGGGTAGGCCTCTATTTATAGAGTTTGGCGGCGCTCCCTAGCCGTTAGATCATGCGACTCGATCTCAGTCGTTGAAGCCTCCTGAGCCGTTTAGGCGCACTGCGCGCTACAGTCCCTTGGATTGGGTTGGGCTCTCCTCGAGAATTGGGCCGTCGGCCCACTCCAAAACAATAGTGAATAGACAAAAAAATATTCTGATTTAGTGAGGATGAAGTTGGCTATGAAACCTGTGTTATTCCATGTGTTTTTTTAGACAGACATTATTCCATGCGTTACATATTACATATATGAGAATTTGACCATATTAATCATTATTCTTAAACAATTGCCAATTTAATATCATTTATTTTCCAGCACATTCGAACATACAGTGAACTTTTTTTTTGGTCTTAATTCATACCAAATTGACAAATTCAACAAGATTAATGCAAGCGTGGCAAGTGACATGGACTAAAAAATTCAGCTGGGACAGAAAAATAGCAATGCTTATGTGGAGGGACCGAGAGGTTGACACCTAGGATTTTCAGTCCTTAGGAACCTATTTAAATTATTATTAATAGATTTTTATTGAGATATGCCTAGTAATTCTATTGCTTGTAATTATAGTAGGTGTAGTTAGAAACCTAGTTGAAATGGGCCAGTCGAATAGGCTAGTCGAAATTATGGGCCTGGGCCTGTTTCATTGTATATATATATACTGATGTCAGTAGCATGTAATACTGACCTACTTTTATGAAATTCAGTGCAGCTTTTACCTAATATTATATTGCCCTACTTATTCCTGTTGTACCTTGCGCCGCCACTTCCCTTTTCTTGTCCCTTTCACGTTTTATCCCCTACAAACTGGTATCAAGAGCTTGTTAGATCCTCACAAAATCTATCAAGATTCATGGCAGCGCGAGACAACTCTGGTGGAGGTATTCCGGGGAACCTCCCAATCTTCGACGGAAAGGATTATGAACGCTGGTGTGCGCAGATGAAGGTGCTGTTTCGATATCAAGATGTTCTTGATGTCGTGAATGATGGTGTTCCACCCTTGGCAGCGAACGCCACTGAAGCGGTGAGGAACAACCACCATTCGCTGAGGAAGAAAGATGGAAAAGGGCTGTTTTTGATTCACCAGTGCGTTGATTCCAACATCCTGAACCTGATCATCGACTGTGATTCAGCAAAGGCAGCTTGGGACATCCTAAAGAACTCGTATGGAGGAGCAGATAGGCTGAAGAAGATACGTCTACAGTCGCTCAGAAAGCAGTACGAGGGCTTGAAGATGACAGATGGAGAATCGATTGGAGATTTCATTACGAGGTTAGTAGCATTAACTAATCAAATGAAAGGTAATGGTGAAACTGTGACTGAAGTAAAGAAAGTCGAAAAGGTACTCAGATCCTTAACCCTGGAATTCGACTACGTTGTTACTGCTATTGAAGAATCCAAGGACCTAGATACATTGAAGTTAGATGAACTTCAGGGTTCCTTAGAAGCGCATGAATTGAGAATAAGGCAGAGAAGTTCAGAGAAAGAAACTGAACAAGCCTTGCTTTCATACTCCTCTAAGAGAAATTGGAAGGCAGGCAACAAGGAGAAGGGTAGAGAAAAGGGATCAAGCAGTAAGAAGAAAGAACAAGGATCTTTCGACAAGAAGAAGGGAGACCTGTCGAAAGTTCAGTGTTATAACTGTCAGCAATTTGGGCATTATAGGAACAAGTGTAAAAACAAGAAAGTTCCTAGGGATAAAGATGCAGAAGCCAAGTTTGCTAATGATGATGACTCAGACTCTGACTCAGAGGAGTTAATGTTGATGGCTGTCGAAGATGAGATTCGACTCGATGTAGGAATTGCTGAAAGTAGCGAGCAAAATAGTGGGAACACTTGTATAAGTGGATTCACTTGTGATGCTCAAAATACTTGTGCGATGTGTGTGTGGCAGGGCAGTGGAAACACTGGTAATGCCTCCAACATTGCCAGCAATGATAATGAAGAATTGTCATTCATGACAGCTACTGACCCAGAATTACTGTTGTTGAAGGCTGATACAAATTCGACTGAAGAGAAGTCTGTCGAATGGTATCTCGACACAGGATGCTCAAATCACATGTGTTGTCACAAGGAGTGGTTTGTCGAACTGGAGCAGATAAGCAAGAAGATAAGGTTTGCAGATAACAGTAGAGTTACTGCTGAAGGAGTAGGTACCATAAAGTTCCTGTCGAAAGATGGTAAGTGGTGCTACATCCAAGGGGTATTTTATGTACCAGATATGAAGAGCAATCTGCTAAGTATTGGGCAGATGATCGAGAAGAAATTCACCGTCGAAATGGGTGATAACAGTCTCAGCCTGTTTGATTCGACCAAGAAGTTAATCCTGAAGGTGTTAATGCAGAGTAACAGAACCTTCAAGATCAAATTGCAAGTAGTCGAAGAACATTGCCTCAAGAGTACTGTCGAAGAGGAGCACTGGAAGTGGCACAGAAGATTTGGCCACCTCAACTTCAAGAGCTTGAGTCAACTACATGAAAAGAAGATGGTTCATGGGTTGCCTGCAGTAAAAGTACCTGTCGAAGTTTGCGAGAGTTGTTGCAAGTCGAAGCAACCAAGAAACTCGTTTAAATCAGAAGTACCTAGCAGAGCAGAGAAGAAGCTAGAGGTGATATTTTCTGATGTCTGTGGTCCTTTCGAAGTATGTTCCTTAGGAGGGAATAAGTACTTTGTCACCTTCATTGACGAATACACTAGAATGTCCTGGGTGTACTTGATCAAAAGGAAGAGTGAAGTACTAGAAATATTCAAGAAGTTTAAGGTAATGATTGAAAAGCAGAGTGAGTGTGAAATCAAAATCCTTAGAAGCGATGGAGGTGGTGAGTACAATTCTCATGGATTTGTCGAATTCTGTGAGAAAGAAGGAATTGTGCATGAAGTCACTGCACCTTACACGCCTCAGCATAATGGTACTGCTGAGAGGAAAAACAGGACCATCCTCAACATGGTAAGAAGTATGTTGAAGGAGAAGAAGCTACCTCATAGTTTATGGGGAGAACTTGTAGCCACAGCAGTGTACATTCTGAACAAATGTCCCACAAAGAGATTGACTGGAAAGACACCTGAAGAAGCTTGGCTAGGAAGAAAGCCAAGTGTCAAGCATCTCAGAATAATTGGCTCAGTATGCTATAGACATGTCCCTGAGCAACTAAGAAGCAAGCTGGATGATAGAGCACAACAGATGATCCTTGTTGGCTATCATTCGACAGGAGCATACAAACTGTATGATCCTGTGCAGAAGAAAATAGTGAAAAGCAGAGATGTCGTAGTAGATGAGTCGAAACATTGGAACTGGGAAGAAGGCTGTGAGAAAACTACAATGATGGACTTCGACGAAGTCTCTGATCGAGATAATCAGAATGAAGAGGTCGAAACTGAAGAGCCAGAAGAACCCATTGCTGTCGAACCTTTAAGGAGGTCGCAAAGGGAAAGGCAGAGATCAGTAAGACTAGAAGGATTCGACACTTACCCAGATTCTGCTATTACAGCAGAGGGAGACCTGACACACTTTGCACTAATGGCAGAAGCAGAACCAGTGAGCCTGGAGCAAGCCCTTAGTCACAAGCAGTGGAAGGAAGCAATGGTTGACGAGTTGAAGTCAATCGAAAAGAATGATACTTGGAAGCTAGTCGAACTTCCAAAAGAAAAGAAAGCCATAGGGGTGAAGTGGGTCTTCAAGACCAAGGTCAAGCCAAATGGAGAAGTGGCCAAGTACAAGGCCAGGCTAGTAGCCAAAGGGTTTCTGCAGAAACCCGGTTTGGATTTCAATGAGGTCTTTGCCCCAGTAGCCAGGATCGAAACCATAAGATTGGTAGTAGCATTGGCAAGTCATAGAGGCTGGCCCCTGCATCAACTGGATGTAAAGTCAGCATTTCTGAATGGACCTCTGAAGGAGGAAGTCTATGTTTGTCAACCACCTGGTTTTGAGTCGAAGGGTAAAGAAGACAAAGTCTATAAGCTGGAGAAGGCCCTGTATGGGCTCAAGCAAGCTCCAAGAGCGTGGAACAAGAGAATTGATGGATTTCTCTTGGCTCAGAAGTTTATTAGATGCACTAATGAACATGGAGTGTATGTGAAGAAGAATGGAACCTCGACTCAGTTGTTGTTGTGCCTGTACGTAGATGATCTACTTGTAACTGGCAGCAATGAAGTCGAAGTCGAAGCCTTCAAGAAAGTGATGATGTCAGAATTTGAAATGAGTGATCTGGGACATCTATCATATTTCTTGGGGATGGAGTTTACCAAGACAAGTAAGGGTATACTCCTGCACCAGTCGAAGTATGCAGCTGATATTCTGAAAAGATTCGACATGAGCAACTGCAAGGAAGTTTCGACACCATCAGACACTAGCAGCAAGCTGTCGAACGACGACGAAGGGATTGAAGCAGATTCCACCTTGTTCAAACAGATTGTGGGCTCCCTGAGGTACTTGTGCAACACTCGACCTGACATTATGTTTAGTGTCGGAATGATCAGCAGATTCATGGAGAAGCCGAAAAGCTCTCATATGGCAGCTGCAAAAAGAGTACTAAGGTATGTAAAGGGAACACAAAGTTATGGTATTCTGTTCCCTGGCAAGAGTGTGTCGAAGAGTGGTAATGAAGTGTTTGGCTACACTGACTCCGACTGGAGTGGAGACAGGAGTGATCGAAAAAGCACAAGTGGGTATGTCTTTATGTATGGTTCGACACCCATCTCTTGGTGCTCGAAGAAGCAAAGTATTGTTGCGTTGTCCTCCTGTGAAGCAGAGTATGTAGCTGCTTCCTTTGCAGCATGTCAAGCATCATGGCTGAGCATGCTACTGGTCGAAATTGGAGTGCACAGGGTCGAAGCAATGAAATTGTTGATCGACAACAAGTCTGCGATAGATCTCGCAAGGAACCCTGTCGCACATGGAAGGTCGAAGCATATAGAGACCAGATATCACTTCCTGCGTGATCAAGTAAACAATGAGAAGCTGTATCTGGAATATTGCTGTTCGGAACTTCAAGTAGCTGATGCAATGACCAAGCCATTGCAAAAGGGAAGATTCGAAGAACTGAGAACAATGCTTGGAATGATGTCGCTCAGCAATGTGAATTAGGAGGGAATATTGAGATATGCCTAGTAATTCTATTGCTTGTAATTATAGTAGGTGTAGTTAGAAACCTAGTTGAAATGGGCCAGTCGAATAGGCTAGTCGAAATTATGGGCCTGGGCCTGTTTCATTGTATATATATATACTGATGTCAGTAGCATGTAATACTGACCTACTTTTATGAAATTCAGTGCAGCTTTTACCTAATATTATATTGCCCTACTTATTCCTGTTGTACCTTGCGCCGCCACTTCCCTTTTCTTGTCCCTTTCACGTTTTATCCCCTACAATTTTAAGCCTTTCACATAATCATCTTCTAGTAGTTTTGCTTGCTTCCATATGTTTGTTTGTTGTTATCGCCGTCTTATTTCACATGCATCTTGTTATGTTATTTAAATGGATCATTCAAATTTGAAATTGTGGTTTTTGAAAAGCAAGGGAAGACTTGAGAGAAACCTCTAGATTTTTTTTTTTTGAGTTTTCTTTCTCCGGATGTAACGCTCCACAGCTTGTTGCACCGTACAGCTGCTGTAGAAGATCCAAATTCGTCCCTTTAGGGAGCAAACCTTACTTGAGACTTGAAGCGAAGAAAATACGCACCACTATCCGCTGCTGTAAAAAATTGACAGCAGTCATTGCAGTTATTTTCATTGAGAACCTTTAGATACACTATTGAAGAAATCTGAGCCTTCATTTATAAAAATTAAAGCTGAGAGAGATAGAGAGAATCAACAGGAGTGAATCCTTTTCCAAGAAAAGACCAACAATTAATGTTGCACCTGCCATAAAATTAATGGGTTTGTATGTAAGAAATTCAGCCATTTTCTTGCTCTACGGTCCATTAGAAGTTGTGATATTAGTTCATAAGATAGAAGATTATTTAAAGGGAAAGTGATGTACAAAATGTTGTTGCATGTTTTAAATTTCTAAAAAGACCATCCAGCCACACTTTGTCAAAATTATATGTTTAATGGATGCTACTGCTGTACCAAACTAATTAATGTCATTTATTAGACTAATTCATTAATACACCTAACAAACATTAAATGACCAATTTAGTTTTTGAGATGTGATATATGGACACTAGATTTTCAATACGGTTGATAACTTTTATTTATAAGAGTTATTTATGTATTATTAAGGTTAATTGATTGTTTATTCTCATGTAATTAGTAAGTTAGCATATGTAAATATTATGTTTTAAGTTTAGAAAGTTGCATTCCTGAGTTCTTAATATTTGGCATTTAGGTGCCCTATTTGTGTGCTTTGATTGTGTGTTCAATTGCTGCAGCATCAGTTGCCACAGCAATGCATTTATGCGAAAGATGAGAGAGAAGGATGGGACGCGCTAAAAGTAGCGAAGGACAGCTGTAATGGCAAGGACGAGCACGTCCAGCTAGTGCCAGCACCTGAACAGGGAATATTCTACTTTTCTCTTGGGCACTTGTACTTTTAGGCACACAAAGGAAAAGGGCGCCTCAAATTTAGGGTTTTCTTGGATCATACCCTAGAGCTATAAAAGGGAGCCTCCTTCTTCATTCATGTCATGCTAGGTCTAAAAAGGAAAAGTTTAGAAATAACTTTCCACCATTTTTACCTAAGCTACCTTCCATTACCAAACTTGCGAAGATCATTGCTGGAATCATTGCTGCAGCAGCGACAGGAGCCACAATACTTGTTGATTGTGCTACGTGGGAGCTGAACCCTCTCCTTGAGACTCTCTTCTTGGAGTGTATCTTCGGATCTTCTCACTTAGTATAATTTCTATCTTGTATTTCTTGAATATGATTGTTACAATTATGTTTGAGTTGTGTTTCTTGTCTTGTTTGCTCATTATGAGCTAAATACCCATAGTTGTAATGTTGGGATCTATGTAATGAATTTTTAGTGTATTTGATGAAATGTGTTTATGTTTTAGCAATTTATCTTTTGTGAGCTTAATATTTCCATCTTAAATTAGGAATGGCCATCTAACTTAAGTAAATTTGTAAATTCAGAAATGGTTTATGAATAGATCTCAAAAGATAACATGGATAGTAAGTAGTAAAGGACACTTTAATGCTTCTTTCTTAAACCCTAGACATAGGAGGGCAAAATCCATGAGATGAACACTGTGGGTGCGTGAGTAGCCTGGAGAGTACCTATTTAGGGTCTAGACATAGACTCTTGTAGAGAAACCTAGTGGAAGTGTTTGAAAAACAACAACTATTGCGACAACATCTATTGTTGCAGCATTAGACGCAACACTAATGCACTAGAAAGGATTTACTTAGTGAACACATTTCAACTCATTCTCAATACTGATTTTCACACCCTTTTACTTAATTAGTTGTTTAAAATGCTTTCAAAAACTTGTGTCTATTTATTTTACCTCACTAATTTGCTAGCCAAATTAAGCACATTTTAGAGCTCAATCCTCGTGGGAACGATCTTTTGTTATCATATACTACTTGTTGGACTGTGTATACTTGCACACATTTTTACACAAGTTTTTGGCGCCGTTGCCGGGGATTGAAAAGTTTAATTGTTGTTTAATTAGTTAGTAAGTGATTTTTGTTTTCTCATTTTTTGTGTGCTATGTCTCTGTTGCTACAGCATTAGCTACTGCAGCATATGCGTGGGGTTTCCACACCAGAATTTCAGTTGGATCCAGAAATAGAAAGACTGTTCAGAAGGTTGAGAAGGATCAGTAGTAGACCACGGCTTATTGAGTTAGGCAGAGCTGTTGTCATGGCTTCTGTACATGATTCCCAGAGCACACCAACTCAAGGTTCCCAACACAATGCCACTGAAGTGGAAAACCCTCCTGGCAACCAATATCAGCAAGAGGTGTTAAATCAAACAGTCATGGGCATGGCTAATGACAAGGACAGACCTATGAGGGATTATGCAATTTTTGACCCTCTAACTATGCAAACCAGCATAGTAAGGCCTGAACTTGCCACAACACATTTTGAATTTAGGCCCATGATGTTTCAAATGCTTCAAACAGTTGGCCAATTTGGTGGTGGACCTACTGAGGATCCCCATCTGCATTTAAAACAATTTGTAGAAGTTTGTAGTAATTTCATACTCCCTGGTGTTTCTGATGATACTTTTAAACTCAAGCTGTTTCCATATTCCTTGAAGGATAGAGCCAAGGCTTGGTTAAATTCCTTGGAGCCTAACTCTATCACTACTTGGAATGAAATGGCTGAAAAGTTTATGACTAAATATTTTCCACCTATCAAGAATGCCAGGATGAGAACTGAAATTACCTATTTCAAACAAACTGAATTTGAAACACTGTTTGAAGCATGGGAAAGATTTAACGAATTGCTAAGAAAATGTCCACATAATGGGCTGCCAGTTGTGGTTCAAATGGAAACTTTTTACAATGGGTTGGAACCTCAGACAAGGCTTATGCTTGATGCATCTTCTGGTGGAGTTTTATTGAATGGTTCATACACTGATGCTTACAATCTTATTGAAACAATTGCTGCAAATAGTTATCAATGGCCTACAGCAAGAGTGAGTGCTCAAAAGAAAGTAGCTGGGACGCATGAAGTTAGTGAAATGACTGCTTTAGATGCTCAAGTGGCATCCCTTACCAATATGGTTAAAAACCTAAATGCACCCAGTGCTGCAGCAACAGACACTAATAGAAAAAAGGCATTTCATATCGGTTAAAATTGACATTTCATAACGGTTCCTGAACTGATGCCGAAAAAGGAGATATAAAAACTAGGGAAATTTCATATCGGTTCCTGAACCATTATGAAAAGTTGTTTTTATATCGGTTACCCCTAGAACCGTTATGAAAAGTCAGTTTTTTTTATCAAATATAAGCGTACATTTGACATCGGTTTTATTTGGGAACCGATATGAATACTGATTTTTAACATCGGTTTTCTATGGGAACCGATATGAAAAGTCTCTTTTTTTTAAAAAAAAAAAGTGAGGTTTCCAAGATCACTGTCCATGATTCTTTTAATGAGGTTCAAATTATTGTATCAATCAGCTCATGAGCATGTGATTCATTCATTAAATTCACAACCAGAAACAAGTAAATCTGTAACAATAACAACAATCCAAAAGTGATATCAAATCATGCACCACTCCTCACATCAAGAAACAACTTATAAAAAATAATCATCCATACAAATAAGCTACTAACAGTAGAACTACATGTGCTGACCAACAAAATTGAAATCTTTGAATTTGAACAGGATCAAATAACAGAAGAATTAATCACATCGTACATCATAGGGAATGCAACACATTAGCATGAAACTTAAAACTCACGACGACATTATAAGGAAAGAAAATTGAATCTCATAGATGCAAGCTATATAAATAAACCTTACAAGTTAGACCACAAAATTAAAGCCATAGATGGTTTCACAAGGACATAGATGATGCCAAATGAGGCACTTAAGTATGGTACCTGCATTGGTGATATGAACTCAATTAGTAACAATAAGGAAATCCATAGAGCCAATGTAAATTATAAAATTTACACTTAAGTACAAGAGTTACTAATTACTAAATAAAGAGTGATATTAACTACATATCTAGGAAGTTATAGAATTTACATACCCAAGGTGCCCATGCTAATCCATAGAGCCAAGCCTACATCAAAATATAATATGAAGACTTTGAAGACGAAAATTGTACCACTGAGCTAGCTTTCAGGAAGCAAAGAAGTAAATGAATACAAGGTAGCTCTCAAATAGTACTGCATAAGAATTATGGGACAATCAAAGTCTTCATATATTTCCTTCAAATAATGAATAAAAGAGAAGGGAAATAATTTGAAGGGTTCATTTAAAGCAATTTAAAACATACCACAAACAGGAATTTCATTTAAACAGGACAAAAGATCAATAGTGCTATTGAAACCTGAAATCAATGAACTATAATTAAGATTCATTACCAAACAGGAAGTGTGAAATAATCATGAGATGATATGAAATTAACACAACTCTGTGCAAACATACCACAAAAATGTACTTTTCGGGAAGAAATCGAGCCAGCACGTTCCCTAGAACATGTGAAGCAGAAAAGAGGCCAGTGATCCAACTGAATACTGCTG
This sequence comes from Astragalus membranaceus, assembly GCA_039519185.1. Classification (NCBI taxonomy): domain Eukaryota; kingdom Viridiplantae; phylum Streptophyta; class Magnoliopsida; order Fabales; family Fabaceae; genus Astragalus; species Astragalus membranaceus. The sequence continues at coordinate 110,697,006 of CM076848.1, read as the reverse complement.
CCCTTGACTTATTATGTACGAAAATGTTCGAACCATGTAGTAGGCATATACAAATTCCTCAGGCTGATTCCAGACAAGTAATACTGCCAAAGCCAAAAAAAATTGTAATTTGTATGACTTGAGTAAATTAAGAACGAGTTTTCATTCAGTCCAATACAAAAGGAAGTTGGAAGCATAGAAGAATGAATAAATCATTAATCATTAATCATAGGCTCAAGTTTACGGTGTGTGGCTGCTATCCCCAACTGCCTAAGACCCAGTGCCCCATGTCTAACTTCAACTCCAACATCCTATTCAATGACATAAAGCTAAAAGATAAATGGCATGGATAAATCATTAATCATTTGATGGAGGGAATATATTTATGTACCATGTCAATAGGGTAAAACTTCAAAGGATTCTTCTGAAACTTCTTCTCTCTTTCCCATGATTCAAAATCATTTCCTGTTATTTCCTCAAAGAGCCTAACAAACTCTGTGATAGCATTGTCAACATTTTCATACTCTTCTAATCGCTCTCCACCTTGTTCCTGCAATTTTGTATATATTTATACACCCCCTCTCCTCCCATAAAGCTTGAGCTGCTACCACGCACCAAATTTTATCAAACACAAATAAAAGAGAGCTACATTTCTTCTCTTGATAATAATAACAATTGAAATAGTAGGATGAAAGATAAGTAATGTACTTCTGCTGAGAGTGATTCAATAGCCTCTTCCTCACAGAACCAGGCCAAATGATAATGATAACAAAAACAAAATGGCCACCAACATCAACCTCTCTTCTTGCTTAAAAGAAAGAACAAAAAACAAATAAAAGCATATAACATGTATATTGAATGTATACAGAGTTCAGAATCAAGTGAACAACAACCACTAAGGGGATTTGGTTTGGAATGTGAATGCATTCACAAATGGTAGATTTGTCATAGCCCCTAACCTAATTCCTCTAAACTTTATAATTGACGAATCCAAATCTACTAAATTAAAGCCTTCTCACCTCATCGTCATCACGATCATCATCTTCATCACTATCATCACTTCTCTATATCAATACTTTGCTCCTGAAATAGCAACACCATTCCTTAATATTCCTCAACAAACCAAACAAACACATCCACATTTGGATTGGATCTACTAGGAATTAAAAAAATAGCATAATCTCAACTCTAAGATGCATTGATTTTAACTGCCAAACACGAAATTTAAAATAAAACAAACTTTTATTGATTTGAAATGTGAGTGACGAAAAAAGAATAGGAATTGAAAAAAGAAAGGGCACACCTACGTCTGTTTGGTGTAGGAGGAAAAAGAAGGAACCCGTTTGTTACGGAACATCATGTAACCGACAGGTAAAACGACTCTGATCATCATTACGGCGGCTTCGAATTGATATCTGAGTGGACTTGGAGGCTCCACCTCTAACAAGCTCCTAAACTACATCGCCAGAAATGAGATTTCGTTAGATCAAATAACAAAAACCCTAAAATGTAATATCTTCATCAGAATTAAATCAAATCTACTCACATGCATGTTGTCAAGGAAACTCCAAAACGCAAAACATTGCCACTGATTGATTGTTGAGCAAAGGAAGACGATTTCATTACCTAGTTGCATCATACCTAGTTGCACCAGTGGTGCTGTGGCGACAGTGGATCTCCGCGCAATTTCGTCAACACAGTGAGAGGGAGAGACGCAGTGGAAGAGAAGGAGAAGAGAAGTGAGGGAGGAAGGGTGGTGTTGGGTGGTGGGTGGTGGAACGGCGTCGTCGAGCTGATGAGGGTTTTGACGGAGAGAGTGAGAGAGGGAGACTGAAATGAGAGAGAAAGAGTGTGAGGGAAAATGAGGGGTCTCGATGAAGATGAATGATTAGAATGCATTTTCTATAACGGGTGAATATGTGACCCGATATGGAAAATGCAAATTAGAATTTTCTATAACGGTTATGGAATGGAACCGATATAAAAAATGCAAAGATTTTGTTTCTATATCGGTTCATGTGGCAACCGATATAAAAATTGTAATTTTAATTACAAAACTGCCACCACGTCAGTTTTAACATCAGGCCGTTTTTAATCGATATGAATGACAGTTATAAAATGCATTTTTTCCACTAGTGAGATGCTGCAGCAACAGAAGCTGAACCAGAGGTCAAAGCTGCAGCAGCAATTGAACAAGTTCATGTGGGGTCTACCAGTTGCGTCTACTGTGGAGGAGGTCACCTATATGAAGAATGCCCAGCCAACCCTATATCAGTCAGCTATGTCGGATACAACAGAAACCATAATCCATATGCCAGTACCTATAATCTAGGATGGATAGATCATCCCAATTTCAAATGGAGTACTACAGTACCTGCAGCAGCTCCAGCTACACCACCTGGATTCCCTGCTCAACCCAAGGCAGCAGCAGCTCCAACAGCTGGTAATTCTATGGAGGCTATGCTCAAAGCTTTCATGAATGAAACCAAAACTCAATATCAAACTCAAGGGGTTGCTATCAAGAACTTGGAGAATCAAATTGGTCAAATAGCCACTGCTCTAACCCAAATACCTAGTGGAACATTGCCTTCTACTACTGAAGCTTCATCTTCAAAAGGGAAAGAGTGTCAACTTGCAAGGCTATATCTTTAAGGAGTGGGAAGAAATTGGCAGGACCATCACTTGATCAAGGCGGTGGAAAGAAAAAAAATGAAAAAAATGAAAAAAATGGAAAACATGATGTAAAAGATGCTGCCACAACAGATGCTGCAGCATCTGACTCTGCACCAGTAACTTCACCTAAGCTTGATCAAGCTTTGCCAGATCCACCCTTTCCTCGAAGATTGAAGAAGCCTCAGCAAGACAAGCAATTTGGCAAATTTCTAGAGGTGCTAAAGCAACTTCACATCAATGTTCCTTTGGTTGAGGCCCTTCAACAAATGCCCAACTATGCAAAGTTCATGAAGGATGTGCTAACTAAAAGGAGAAGGCTATGGGGATTTAAAACTGTGGCCATGACAGAAGAGTGCAGTATGATCATGCAGAATAAGCTTCCAAGAAAATTGAAGGATCCTGGCAGCTTCACTATTCCCTCTTCTATTGGGGAAAACTATACTGGCTGTGCTTTATGTGATTTGGGTGCAACTATTAACTTGATGCCCAAATCTATATTTACACGGCTTGGTATTGGAATTGCTAGACCCACCACGGTTACCCTTCAGTTAGCTGATAGGTCCATTGCCTATCCTGAAGGGACAATAGAGGATGTGCTTATTAAAGTTGACAAGTTTGTTTTTTCTGCATATTTTGTTATTGTTGATTTTGATGCAGATAAGGAGGTGCCTATCATTCTAGGAAGACCATTCTTAGCCACAGGGAAAACCCTCATTGATGTGCAGAAAGGAGAGTTGACCATGAGGGTCAATGGCCAAGAGATCAAATTTAATGTGATGAATGCTCTTAAGTTTCCTGAAAAGGGGACTGAAGAATGTTCATATTTAGTCACACTTGATGCAGTTGTTCAAAAGCATTTCCACAAGCAATCAGATCACCTAATCAAGGTTTTGGAAGATTCAGCAAAAGATGAACTTGTGGAAGAGGGTGTACTGGATAATGAAGCAACTGTCAAGGAAATTTGGTCAAGAAAGTATGAGTCTTTGGAACTGGAAGACTCAAGCTTCAAGAGGAATGTTCCATCTATTGAGCAACCACCTTCACTTGAACTTAAAGAGTTACCTAAACACTTGAAAGATGCCTTTTTAGGCGAAAATGATTCTTTGCCTGTGATCATTACTTTTGACCTCACCAAAAGTCAGGAATATGATCTCATTACTACCCTAAGAAGGCATAAGAAAGCAATTGGGTAGCAAATGGCTGATATAAAGGGAATAAGTCCTACCATCTGTATGCATAGAATCATTTTGGATGAAAATTCAAAGAATAGTATTGAAGGGCAGAGGAGACTTAATCCTATCATGAAGGAGGTTGTTAAGAAGGAGATAATCAAATGGCTTGATACTGGCATTGTCTATCCCATTTCATATAGTGCATGGGTAAGTCCTGTGCAATGTGTTCCAAAAAAGGGAGGAGTGACAGTGGTAGCTAATGAGAAAAATGAATTGATTCCTACAAGACCAGTCACAGGGTGGAGAATATGCATGGATTATAGAAATCTCAACAAGGTTACAAAGAAGGACCATTTCCCTTTACCATTCATTGATCAGATGTTGGATAGGTTAGCGGGTAAGGAATTCTACTGTTTCCTTGATGGTTACTCTGGTTATAATCAAATAGCCATTGTACCTGAGGATCAGCAGAAGACTACATTCACATGCCCCTATGGTACCTTTGCATTTAGAAGGATGCCATTTGGGTTATGTAATGCACCAGCTGTAACACCACGATTACCGTATTAGTATACTTTTGCTTATGCGTGGATATATAAAAATTTTGTGATGTATTGTGTGTCATTTGCCTTAGCAATTATATATTTTAGTAATGTTTATCATTTTAAATGAGTTTATATATTTATGTGTGTTTGAATTATCAAATATGTTGAAATGATATTAAACCGTATTTTTATCCTATGTTAGTACTATATTTTGTTATTATTCAATTATGTTGTTTATAGAGTATTTATATTTGAAATATTATTGTTTTTGTTAATTATTTTATTTTATTTTATAAATTATTAGTGTTTAAAGTATAATTTCTTTTTTAGAATAATTTTGGGTTACAGAGGTGTTAAAATAGTAGGTATTTTTAAAATGGGCTTTAAAAGTAAATAAAAACTGATTTTTATTCATAGTTTCTCGCGTGCACCCCTTTTATCTGCTAACTACACCCCCTGTGATCCACTTAACACTCCAAGCACAACAGCCCAATGTTTATACTCGCTGCACCCCAAAAATTAATCTGCGCACCCCCAGTCCACATAACCAGCCCAACGCGCGTGACCCGAAGCAAGACCCTACCCGTTTGTGACCCAGTTCGCCTTCTTCTTCCTCTGGAACCCTAGCAGCGCCGCAACTGCTCTTCTCCTCCACCATTTTCGCGATTTCTTTCCATAATCAGATCAATGACAGATTTTCTATCTCTCAATCACGATTATTAATCATTATTCATCAATTAGGAATTTATGTTCTTAAATCCTCTCACTCTCATCCTCTCCTTCGATTCCCTTCTTCTCTCTCCCTCTAGTTCTCATTCGCGACCCACCACCATAGCCATCGCAACTAGCCACGAAACCACCACGAAACCACGCCCAGCCTCCATGAAACCACCACCAAGCCATGCCAACATCATTGTAACAACCCCAAACCGTGAGCACATCTGTTCGCGAATTCGCCAGTGATAGGCGCGATTCTGGCCATGGATTACAGCACCATCACAGTGAAGAAAGTTGTCCGAGGAACCCACTAATCGGAACCCTCTGTCCGTGAGCTCTCCCTGTCGTTCTTGCATTCGTGTTACTCTACCTTGGGGCGAATAACAGCCACACCGCGAGCCTCCTCTATGAACCACCGTGACCATAACACTCCTCCCTCTCCTTCGATACCTGTCACTTACTCTCAGCTATGCCTATTCTATTCAGCACCAAGTGTAAACTCAGTCAAGGAACTAGCCGAAAATCAATGCACCACCACCGGTGAGATGAGGTGGAGTTATCAAACGGTTGGCATTGTCACCTTTTCGATAGGTACTCCCTCGAAACATAGTTAATTTATTAAGCGAGCAATTAAGAAGTTCCATTATTTGTAGTAAATAATAACTAATTGAGTCTTGCTGTTGCATAATGTATTTGTTCGAGTTAATTGTCTTGTCGCCGCCGAATTCAGATTATGCCTGAGAGATCGTAGTTTGCCTTCCTCGATTTGCTATCGGAATATGATTCACTATCAGGTACGGGGGAAAGGGTTTCTATTCTATATGGAGAATAGGGGATAGGACTAAGATAGTTTTGATTATCGCTATCCATATTTTGCTTGTATTCATTATTTATTATTTATTCATTACTTATGTTATTTATTCAATTTGTATGACTGTAATTATTTAGGATGACTGTAATAATTTAAATGGTCTGTAAATTATTTGATTTGGATGACTGTAACCAAATGATCTGGATGACTGTAACTAAATTATTTGGATGACTGTAATTTTATTATTTGGATGGTTGTAGTCAATAGGTCGAGTTTATTGGATGATTCTAATATGAGTAGATTGGTAAATCACTTAGTTATAAAAGTGGTAGGATGAGCTAGTGTCTAATGTTTTAATAGACTAGAAGGACAGGTAATTCAAAATAATAAGAAGTTTTTGTTGTTTGAGACTTAGACAAAAATCTTAGCATAGATTGATGTAGCCAAGACCAACTTGGAATCGCTAAGGTTATTAAATGACTTGACGTTCGTGTCTGTGGTGACTGCTGGTTGGCTTTGTGGGTATTGTTATCAGAGACTTGTCGCAAAATGGGCAATTTATCATTCATCGATGATTAGCAAGATGGTTCGTGTTGAAGAATCTTATGGCAACATGGGCCAAAACGCGTTGCAGTATGGACGAGATGTATCTTCGTGATCGAGAATTGTTAAAGGCACCTTGTCGTAGCATGGGCAGGGACTCGTCGCAGCGTGGGTGAGTCGTACCTTAAATGTTGATGATTATAAGAGGAACCTTGTCGCAGTATGGGCAAGGACTCGTCACAGTATGGGCGAGTCATACCTCAATAGTTGAAATTGTATAGGAGAAACCTTGTCGCGGTATGGGCAATGACTCATCGCAGTATGGGCGAGTCGTACCTCAAATGATGGTGATGATGAAAGGCATTGTTGTTGTTGTTGTTGTTGTCATCGTCGTTCTCGTTCTCGTCGTTGTTGTCGTTGTCGTTGTGCGATATCGCGTTTGATTAGGTGCATGTGTATCCATCTTATTGTTGTTGTTATTAGTAGGGCATTATCGGGCAAGCTATCCCGTTCGGGCTAGGTATCCCGGTCCTCATAGTCCTCTCTTGGGTGTTCTTCAGGGCATTATCGGGCAATGTATCCCGTTCGGGCTATTCCGGTCCTGTTGTTTTCTTGTAGGGCATTATCGGGCAAGGTATCCCGTTCGGGCAAGGTATCCCAATCCTATTGTTGTTCGTCGTAGGGCGTTATCGGGCAAGGTATCCCGACCCTATTGTTGTTGTTCGTCGTAGGGCATTATCGGGCAAGGTATCCCATTCGGGCAAGGTATCCCGGTCCTATTGTTATTGTTGTTGTTGTTGTTGTTGTTGATGATTAATTGAGCATACAGGTTATGTTTGTTGTATATACTGTAGTGATTTTAACGGTGTGATGTGACCCTTCACTTTTTACGTACGAGCCCTTTGTGGCTTCACTTTGTGACATCTTGCTCTATGAACATGTTGTGGTGGTCACTCTTTTGAGAGTGAATGTCTGATATTGATTTGATGGATTATGGTTGCCATTGCTGTTTTAGTCTTGGTCTCATGATCTTGATATGGTTTGGACGCTCTTTCTCACCCGTGCACCATTTTTTAGATTGAGTTCCAGGTGTCGTTGATGTGAGCTTCTACGATTGTGCAGCGGTGGATATGTGATCACTACGGATCACCCAGCAATATGCGGAATGATACTATACATTGATGTCACTTTCTCTTTATTTAATAGATTAAAGGTTTATTGCTCTGATCATGTGACATCGGGACTTGGGTTGTATTTTCAATATTATATTTCAGGTCATTCTAGTTATTGTATTAAAAGAAATGTTTTATCGCCTTTGGCTTTAATGTTCTTATATATAATGTTTATATGATTTAAGGAGTTGATGGCATCTTTTACTTGCGAAAGGTATTTCGAAAATGAATTGTGAATATTATTTTGAAAAACAAATTTACTCATTTTTCGTACTTTTCTCTTATTATTACTTCCGGGGTAAAGGGTGTCACACCAGCTACCTTTAAGAGGTGCAAGATGTCAATTTTTCTAAGTTTATTGAGAAATCAATGGAGGTATTTATGGATGATTTTTCAGTCTTTGGGGAATCATTCCAACTATGTCTCAATAACTTGGAGGAAATTTTGAATAGCTGTGAAGAAACCAATCTGGTGTTAAATTGGGAAAAATGTCATTTCATGGTTCAAGAAGGGATTTTTCTAGGTCACAGAATTTCAAAGAAGGGAATTGAAGTTGATAGAGCCAAGGTTGAAGTAATTGAAAAGATATCTCCACCCAAAAATGTGAAAAGTGTGAGAAGTTTTCTGGGGCATGCAGGATTTTACAGGAGGTTCATTAAAGACCTTTCTAAAATTTCAAAGCCATTGTGTCAATTGCTACAGCATGACACACAATTTGTCTTTGATGAACCCTGTCTAGAAGCATTCAACACACTAAAGAAGGCACTGGTTTCCGCACCTGTGATTGTGACTCCAGATTGGAGCAAACCATTTGAGCTCATGTGTGATGCTAGTGACTTTGGTGGCTGTTGATTATGTATCAAAGTGGGTTGAAGCTGTAGCTCTACCTACCAATGATGCAAAATCTGTAAGCAAATTTCTGCAAAGGAACATTTTTACAAGGTTTGGGACTCCAAGAGCTATAATCAGTGATGAAGGATCTCATTTCTGTAACAAATTGATTGAGAACCTTCTTGCTAAGTATGGAGTAAAACTGATAGCAACTGCTTACCACCCTCAAACAAGTGGGCAAGCAGAGCTATCCAATAGAGAAATCAAAAGAGTGCTGGAAAAGATGGTAGGACCTACAAGAAAGGATTGGGCTGTTCACTTGGATGATGCTTTATGGACCTACAGAGCTGTATTCAAAACTCCTTTGGGAATGTCTCCTTACAGAATTGTTTATGGCAAAACTTGTCACCTACCTCTTGAACTTCAACATAAATCATTTTGGGCAATCAAAAAGCTCAATTATGATTATGAAAAGGCGGGTGCAACTAGGCTTCTACAATTGAATGAGCTTGAAGAAATGAGACATTTTGCTTATGAAAGTGCATAACTGTACAAAGCAAAAACCAAAGCTTGGTATGATAGAAAAATCCAGAAAAAGGAACTCATTGAAGGGGGGCCGGTGTTGTTATTCAACTCAAGACTCAAATTGTTTCCTGGAAAACTTAAGTCCAGGTGGTCTGGTCCATTCAAGCTGGTTAAATCGTATCCTCATGGTGCTGTGGAGTTATATGATGAAGCAACCAAATCTAGCTTCAAAGTCAATGGTCAGAGGGTAAAGCCCTATTATGGTGAACCTGTGGTGAGGGATAAGGTCACCACTGAATTGAAAGACCTCTAGCATTAGAGGATAGTCTGGCTGAGGACTCTTAAACCAAGCGCTACTGGGAGGCAGCCCAGAGTTTTTAAACTAATAAATTGTTTTTGTGGTTTTTGTTGTTTTGTGCAGGATTTCAGAGTTTGAAGGACGAATCAGGTTGTGGCAGCAACTGTTGCTGTAGCAATGTGGCAGCAACGTATGAGTTAACCGTTGCACTGGTAAAATTTGGGGAAAAAAATATCTTAAGCCAAAAAGTAAACAGTAGAGTTATCACACTGTTTTATCCATGTCACACCAAGTCCCATCACCTGTCCCACCTTAAACCCTCTCCATACACGTGTCGTTAGCCTTAACGTCTAGGACAATAACTTCCCCTATCTTCCAAAATGCAAAACCGCCTCATCTCACTATAAACATCAAAGAATCCGTCCCTCCCATCTTCACCGCAATCAAGAACTCACCCAATTTCAAATTATCACTGTTCAAACACTGTTTCCCAAGTCTCAATCTCAAACCATCATGCCTCGCACTAAATCCCGCGCTGTGAAATGAAGTGGAAGACGTCAATCTCAGTTGACAGTGGGAGAATCAAGTCGCTCTTCGCGTGGATTGTCAAGAAAGAAGATCGAAGGTGCTGATGACCCCATGAAGTTCCGCAAAGTGAAATTCTTGGCCGAAAGGGGCTTTTAGCTTTTGGGTGCACCTAATGCTTTCACATCCATTGTGAAAGCATTGGGATGGACTCGCTTTGTGCAACAGCCCAGTTCGTTCTATGAAAACGTGGTTCGGGAATTTTATGAGGGGATTCCAGAAGCGAAGGATGGGAAACCACGGTTCTACTCTGTAGTCCGTAATGTACCAGTCAAGTTTGAATCACGAATCATCAATGAAGCCTTAGGGCTAGGATACAATGGGTTGGCATTTGCGAGAGGGTCGAAGGCTATGGAAGAAAGGAAAAGGAAGGGGTAAGGAAGACAATTGCTGTGCCTGGTACTCAATGGTTGAAGAACAGTACCAATGAATTCAGACTTCCCCGAGTCAATCTTAAAGAAGATGCTAAGGTATGGTTTAATTTTGTTAAGCACTCAATTCTGCCTACATCACACACAACAAATGTGGAGAAGGAAATACTGCTCGTGCGAGATGCTATTTTAGGAGGAAAAGATGTTGATGTTGGTAGGCTGATTGTTAGGGAGATAGTTGAATGTAAGATCAAGTCTGCTGGTTATTTATTCTTTCCATGCTTGATAACTGACCTTTGTGTGAATGCTGGAGTGGAAATTGAAAGAAGTGAAGATATAGGATATCCAATGGCAGCATTCCCAGCAATTTGCGCTTCAAAGAAGCCAACTGCTGACACATCAAATGATAGCATGGTGTTGCAGCAACTGTTGCAGCAACGTGCTATGTGGCAATTTCAAAAGGCACAGAATGAATGGCAAAAGAAGTTGTTTGCTGATAATTTTAAGAGCAAAGCAGTGGAAGAACCACCTGTATTCCCTGACTGGATTTTGGAAGAGGAATTTGTAGAAAAGGAATTATCTGAGTTTGAAAATGAAGAAGAGCTTGTGGAGAAAGAAGAAGGTGCAGTGCCTGCTAAGTCAAAGAAGGCAGCTGCACTCAGCAAGAAAGGGAAGAAGAAAGAAAAAGTAATTGAGGAAGAGGATGCTCTGTTGACAAAAGACAGCGGCTCTTTGAGCGCTGAAGAAAAAGAAGAAAACAGAAATGTTATGGCAGAGTTAGATGACGAAGGTGAAGAGGAGGAAGAATCATCTGAAGAAAGAGAAAAAGCAGAACAAGAGTGGGATGACCACACTGATATAGAGATGGAACCAAACCCAAACACTAAACGTTTAACCACACCATCCCCTTTCCCCATATACCTACCAAAATCACCAAAACACCAACCCCTCCACCTCAGCCACTAAACCAAAACACTAAAGAACCCCAAATTCAGCCAAATGAAGAGACTAACTTAGTGCCCACAACACCCCACCCAGATGCCCAAATTCAAAAAACAGTATTGCTGCAGGTGATGTTGCAGCAACAGTAGTAGAGGTAAATGTGACTAATCCACCTCTAGTGGTAGAAAAGAAGCCCAGAACCAAGGTAATGGAAAGAAAGAGGAAGTTTAAAAAGGTCCAAGAAGCAGAGGCAGAAGGTGTTGGGGTCAATGCTGAAGAAGAGGCAGAGATGGAAAGAGTTGTGGCTGCTGCAAGTGCTGACAAAGAAGACGATGTTGTGCGTGATGCTGCAGCAACAACAGAAGATGGCAATGCAGGCAAAGAACCAGTAGCCAAGAAGCCCAAAGTCTACAAACCTAGAGTCAAGCGTGGAGGCAAGACCAGAACCAGTCCTAGAGCACCATCAAGAAAACCTTCTACCTCTTAAAACTTTGACTTTATTTTAGTGTTTTAACTAATAAACCTGCTGGATGCTTTAATTTATGTAATAGCATTCAGCAGTTGTGCTTTAGTTCCTATCTTTGTTAAGTGCATGTTGTTTGTTGTTGTGTCAAGTTATCATCCATTTCCCAAATGTGCAAGCAGTGGGGACACTGGTCAACTCTAAGTGGAGGGGGGAGTATTTAGGTTAAGTATTTTATTATATGCTTTATGGTTAAGTCTTTTATTAGATGTTTTATGTAAGATTAAATCAGCCATATATATAAATAAAAAAATTAGAGTCATCTTGAGCTAAACTTAGTGATGAAAGCTGTGAGAAGAGTGAATGCTGCAGCAGCTGTTGCTGCAGCAATATGCTGTTTACCCTATTTAAGAAAATCAAGTTAGCTTTGTTCCCACACATTACTGTGTGTTCAGGGTAGTGCTTAGCAAGTTAAAAAGGATCTGATGCTAAGCTAGTGTTGGTGGACCTAGGTTGTGCCAAAGTCTTAATAAAAATTTAGGGTAGCATATGAAACTAAGTTTGGGGATGCATCAGTTATACTAAGGCCAAACATGAAGATACATAGGAGGGTCAGCGCATCGAACATATGTACACAGCAAATAAATGGTAAGGATTGCAGTTGCCTAAAAAAAAGTCAAAAATAGGCATTGCAACAAGGAAGTCATCAAGTGTAAAATGCTGCAGCAATTGTTGCTGTAGCAACAAAGTTAAAGTTTGTAAATATAGAGCACTGACCCAGTATCTGACTTGTTTATCTAAGTCGTTTGTTGTGCTTTGAAGCCCCCCTTTCTTATGCTGAAGTTGTTTGACTACCTTATCTTTTGAAAATTCGTTGGTATGGCCAAAAGAAAACCACTCTTGTTTTAGCTAAGTGAACTTTGGAAGCTTGTTCTGTGCTGAACTGACTTAGAGATCACACACACACACTATGAACATGGTAACTTAGGAATCTGATTGGGTAGGCATATAACCATTGAGGATTCTGAAAGTTAAGCTCAAGATGGACCTATTATTCAAGAAGGTTATGAATTTGATGTGGCTGATCAGATCTTGTTGTGTCTTTGTCAAGTGTCATTGCTTGAGGACAAGCAATGGATTAAGTTTGGGGGGTGTGATAACTCTTATTTATAAGAGTTATTTATGCATTCTTAAGGTTAATTCATTGTTTATTCTCATGTAATTAGTAAGTTAGCATATGTAAATATTATGTTTTAAGTTTAGAAAGTTGCATTCCTGAGTTCTTAATATTTGGCATTTAGGTGCCCTATTTGTGTGCTTTGATTGTGTGTTCAATTGCTGCAACATCAGTTGCCACAACAATGCATTTAAGCGAAAGATGAGAGAGAATGATGGGACGCGCTAAAAGTAGCGAAGGACAGCTGTAATGGCAAGGACGAGCACGTCCAGCTAGTGCCAGCACCTGAACAAGGAATATTCTACTTTTCTCGTGGGCACTTGTACTTTTAGGCACACAAATGACAAAATGGCGCCTCAAATTTAGGGTTTTCTTGGATCATGTACCCTAGAGCTATAAAAGGGAGCCTCCTTCTTCATTCATGTCATTCTAGGTCTAAAAAGGAAAGTTTAGAAATAGCTTTCCACCATTTTTACCTAAGCTACCTTCCATTACCAAACTTGCGAATATCATTGCTGGAATCATTGCTGCAGCAGCGACAGGAGCCACAATACTTGTTGATTGTGCTATGTGGGAGCTGAACCCTCTCCTTGAGACTCTCTTCTTGGAATATATCTTCGGATCTTCTCACTTAGTATAATTTCTATCTTGTATTTCTTGAATATGATTGTTACAATTATGTTTGAGTTGTGTTTCTTGTCTTGTTTGCTCATTATGAGCTAAATACTCATAGTTGGAATGTTGGGATCTATGTAATGAATTTTTAGTGCATTTGATGAAATGTGTTGATGATTTAGCAATTTATCTTTTGTGAGCTTAATATTTCCATCTTAAATTAGGAATGGCCATCTAACTTAAGTAAATTTGTAAATTCAGAAATGGTTTATGAATATATCTCAAAAGTTAACATGGATAGTAAGTAGTAAATGACACTTTAATGCTTCTTGCTTAAACCTTAGACATAGGAGGGCAAAATCCATGAGATGAACACTGTGGGTGCGTGAGTAGCCTAGGGAGTACCTATTTAGGGTCTAGACATAGACTCTTGTAGAGAAACCCTAGTGGAAGTGTTTGAAAAACAACAACTATTGCGACAACATCTATTGTTGCAGCATTAGACGCAGCACTAATGCACTAGAAAGGATTTACTTAGTGAACACATTCCAACTCATTGTCAATACTGATTTTCACACCATTTTACTTAATTTGTTGTTTAAAATGCTTTCAAAAATTTGTGTCTATTTATTTTACTTCACTAATTTGCTAGCCAAATTAAACACATTTTAGACCTCAATCCTCGTGGGAACGATCTTTTCTTATCATATACTACTTGTTGGACTGTGTATACTTGCACACGTTTTTACACAACAACCGTATGGGACACCGTATACTTTTGTTTCTGTCTCTCACTCACTTCTCTCTCTAATTTGTATACACACATCTCAAAAATACTTAAAAAAACATAGGGACACCGTATTGTGTCCCATATTTTGATGTCCAAGAATCATTTTTGTTAGTTTTTATCATAGTACTCTTTGAAGTTATTCACCTAACTTCTCAAAGTGCTGCTTTCCAATGTAATGGTTGAACAAAGCTCAACCCTCTGATCTCTTCATCTTTTAACAAGTCTTCCCATGCTTTTCAATGGGAAAATGATAAATATGTGACCTTTATTCTTTTTTTTTTGTTCTAACTATTGTTGGTTACCTATGGAGTATCTCAAAGCTTTTAATAAAAGAGTAACAATTGCTCATGCGTAGGACCAAATTTTGCACCGACTAACACCAAAATAATATTATTTCATGCTAAATTCATGTTTTAGCCTTTTTTTCTCTGATTAATTAAATGTAAATGAAACTATTTTCTTACTGTCATGTTTTGGAGACATACTTATTTGGGTAAAAATGTCTGTTTCATTTATTAAGTGGGGAATTCCATAGCCAAAAATACAAAGTTTAGTTAGATATCAAGATTTAATTATAGAATAAATATCAAGATTTAAAAATATTATGTTAAAATTACTGAATACTAAATAAGTAATTTTTGCCATAAAAATTAAAACTTGGGGACATAGAAATAAGTCATTTACATCAAAGGTTTTTTTTGATAAGCAATTTTTTTATTGAACATGAGTACAAGGTGTACTCGAATAGGTACAACTAGGGGGCCTCATTAAAACCTCAAAGAGACAAAATCCCATTGGAAAAAGACAGGAAAAAGAGTGCCCCAAAGTAGATTACAAGTGTTCTCAGCATAAGTATTACACAAACAGACAATCAACATGAGCAGCATTTCCTACTTATGCCTGCAACCATCCATCCAAAGATATCAACCCACTTAACCAGCCCCCTGCACCACCACAGCAGCGACTCAGCTAGCCAAAAGACACTATCATGGTCATATATTCTCAACGCCAAACATACCAGCACCGAACCAACCATAGCATGCTTACGTAATAACCAGACGCAACTAAGAAGGGAGGAGTCTTCACGCCAGCAACTGTGTAAAGAACGCATCTGATTGCTTTTGCCAAATGTCATCTGCCTGCGCTTTTCATCAAACATAGAATATATATCAGAACTATATCTGCCTACACAGAAACTGTGATGCAGCCATTACGCATCTGAGCATGCACGCAAGTGAGCCAAAGCCTGCAATAGCGGCCAAGGCGTGATTTAACAGCTTCATGACAGCGCCATTACACCGAATTCAAACACGTCACTCGATTGTTGCGCCAGTTCTCAAAAGACCAGTTCACGTTCCTTCCCGCCCTTTGAACCATTGCCACGAAAGTCCCATAACTCGATTAAAAAATACATAATCTTCAACTATCAGCCCTTTGAAAAGCACTTCGTTTCTTGCTCCCCACATAGCCCATGTTACTGCCAACCAAATGATATATCCAACTCTCTATTTCCTCTTTCTTGAGTAAAACCCTCCGTGTTGCAAGAAGTGATTTAGAGGTTCCACATGGGATGTCTCGCTCACTCCAACCCACATGACAACCAAATTCCACACATTGATAGCTCTCCTACAGCAAAAGAAAATGTGGCTTATATTTTCATCCTTCTCGAAACATAAAGGACAACTACGTACTATTGTACCCCGGTTGGATAATACCTCGATGAATTAGTTTATCTCTAGTAACAAGTTTGTTTTGAAGGAGCCTCCACCCAAATATAAGAACCTTGGAAGGGACGTCGCACTTCCACAACCATCTCATTGCCTTTAAAAGATCATCACCTGCCGCCGATTGGATAAAGGAGTCCATCAAAGCACCATAACAAGTTTTAGCCGAGAAACCTTCAGCTGGGTTTGGGATCCAACACCAACGGTCTGAGACACCCCTGAACTGGGTTAAACACTGCTAGTGTAGCCTCATGCTCGCGAACAGAGTCATGCTCATGAGCAGTCAATGGTCGAACCCAATCCCACTTCCACAGCCAAGTTCCACCCTGCCATACTCCCGACTCCGCTACAGTGACATCACGGTTACTGGACAAATCAAAGAGTTCCAGGAAACGGGATTGGAGAGGAGATGTATCTGTCTAGTTATATAACCAAAAACAAGTGTTGCTTCCATCGCCTACCCTTCTCCTTAAGAGATTACGAAACCAACTAGCATCTCCATGGGTACCTTCACCTAGGGAACACAAATCACGCCACCATAGGGAGCTATCGGAAAAATACTCCTATTGGAGATATCTCCATACCTTAGTATTAATAGTTCGGCCCATATCGCATCTGGCTCATTTAGGAAGCGCCATCTTCACTTAGACAGCAAAGACAAATTAAATAGCTCTAGATTCTTTACTCCTAAGCCTCCACACCTCTTCGAGTTACATACCACCTCCCACCTTACCCACGAAACAATCCTCCTATCAGTACTGCCACCCCATACCTGACTATTTCATCCAGTACCTTCCTAGGCGGTTTATAGAATGAGAAAAAATATAGGGGTAATGAAGACAAAACTGAGTTTATTAAAGTCACCCTCCCACCGATTGACATCATCCTTCCCTTCCAGAGAGACAACCTTCTTTTAACCTTTTCAACTACTGGCTTCCAATTTTAAGCTAAAATTGAAATTACTTAAAGAGAAAATTTAAAACTTACAAACAATATTTGGTAAGAGTATGAACGAAACTCTTTCTTTCATATACTTTATATTTTCAAATATCTTTTTTCTTTGAGGTTGTATAGCTAGGTTGTCCACGCTCTTGTGATCATGTTTCGGTTACATGTTGAAATTATCATTTCTTTATGACAAAACGACAACTTCAATTCATATTATTCAAATAATATGGAACATAATGCAATGTAGAATATAATTATATTCTTTGGAGCTAGCGTACGACCTAGATGCCTTTTCTAAACAATGAGCAACTTGGTTTGCTCGCCTCCGAACAAAACTTATCCTAGAGCAGCGTCCCTGATACAAAACCCCACACCAAATTTTTTACCAAATGCAAATAGAGCAGTGTCGATGTTACATTATAAAATTGGTGTTGTTCTGGTGATGACCAACTAGTTGCACTGATTGTGTCTCCTTGCTCTCCGTGTTCATGCCTTGTGCTGCAGGTTTGGATTTGTTGCCATTGGTGGAAGTATTTCATACTCATGCGAATAGCTATCCTTGGGAGGACCACCTTGTTGCCCCAGACTTTATCATTCCTCCTACGCCAGATTAGCCATAGAATCATTAGGAATTTCTATTTGTGCTCTTTAGAGATTTTTGGCATCAACTTGAAAATCATACCAGATAGCTCGTATTGGTTGTATATTTCTTGCTGCATCAAATGCCAAAGTCCCCTCAATCATTCCAGCATGCTCGAGCCTGGATGCACCCTAGGAAAAAGTGGTTGGAATCTTCGATAGAGTGCTCACAATGGGGGACATGCAGTGGAGTACCAGATGTCTTTAAATTTGTTAAAGAAGTGATGCAAATTTCTAGATTTCTCTATTGAAGTCTAGATCAAAGATATTCTAGAAATTACCATTACATGTACTAAGTAAAAGAATCTAGAATATTCTATGTAAATATCAAAAGAGAAAAACCTAGAAGCTACAAGTACAAGATAAATCTAGAATATATTAGAGATGCTAATCATGTAGAATTATCTAGAACCATCCTCAAGCACCTATAAACAGGCAAGCTTGGGAGCATTTGTAATCAAGTCATTTGTGACCAATTTGAGAGCAATACAACTATTCCTTTGCTCCAAACATCACACTACTAATTAACTACTATCATCTTCCAACTATCAACTAATGCCTTCTCTACTATCCAACTATTTACTAAACTAGCATTACTACCTCAAATATTAACAGTGGTACCAGAGCTACGTTCGGTCATATACTCGGCGTAGATAAACTATCCAACTACCAATTAAAAATCACTACCCTCACTCTACACTACTTCCATATTTTTTCTTAGCCAATGGCTAACAACACCCAATCATCATCTAATATCCAAGTCCCTCCTTTTTCCGGTGAAAACTATGATTTTTGGAGCATTAAAATGAAGACATTTTTTTGCTCCCAAGATCTATGGGAGGTTGTGGAAGAAGGATTTACTACTCCCGCAGATACTTCAACTCTTACTGCAGCTCAAAGGAAAGAGTTGAAGGAAAATAGGCAAAAAGATTCAAAGGCGCTATATTACTTGCAGCAAGCTGTGGGTGACTCTATTTTTCCGAGGATAATGGGAGCTTCTAGTGCCAAGGATGCATGGAGTACACTACAGGAGGAGTTTCAAGGAACCACCAAGGTACGTGCCGTCATACTCCAAAGTATAAGGCGTAAGTTTGAATTATTAAATATGAAGGAATCTGAGACCGTACAAGACTATTATACTAAGATAAAAGAAATTGTTTCTAAAATGAGAGCCTACGGGGAAAATATTCTCGACAAAAGAATTGTTGAGAAAATTCTAGTTTCTATTCCCTGTAAGTATGATCCAATCGTGACGACGATTGAACAAACGAAGAATCTATCAAACTTATCTGTGACAGAACTAATGGGCTCGCTTGAAGCTTATGAGCAAAGATTGAGTAGGCATGATGATGACTCTGTAGAAAATGCCTTTCAATCTAAGCTTAAATTACGGTCTCAATATAAAGGATACGGAGGAAACAAGAGTAGTGGAGAAAGTTCTAGAAATAGAGAGAATTCTAGAAATTTCTCAAAGAAAAATCAAGATGAGTATCCTCCATGTGGCATCTGCAAGAGGACAAATCATGCCGAGAAAGACTGTCGCTGGCGAGGAAAGCCACAATGTCGGCACTGTAAGAAATTTGGGCACGTGGAGAAGAATTGCTATAGCAAAAATAAACATCAAACAAATTTCGTTGAAGAACGTGAGAATGACCAGAATAAACATGACAGTGAAGAACATCTTTTCTATGCCACCCAAGATTCCAACGATGACAAGAAAGGAAATTGATGACTCTGTCAAATCAAAGATTCAACTAGGGAATGGCACTACCGTGGAATCAAAAGGCAAATGCACTGTCATGGTGGAGACAAAGAAAGGTACGCGACTCATTAGAGATGTCTTACTAGTTCCCAATCTTAAAGAAAATCTCTTAAGCATCGGTCAAATGATGGAGAAAGGCTATGTCCTTCACTTTGAAGGAGATAAATGCACAATCTTTGATAACAGTAGTAAAAGGGTTGAGATAGCCCAAGTAAAGATGGAGACGAGGAATAGAAGCTTCCCGATAAACTTTAAATATACCACTAACATTGCCATGAAGGTGCAAGCTGATGATTCATGGCTATGGCATCGAAGATTTGGCCACCTCAACTCGAAAGCCTTAAAGTTGTTATATCAAAAGAATATGGTAAGAGATTTACCAAGCCTAAAAGAAGATAGTGGAGCATGTGAAGGATGTCTTCAAGGAAAAATCAGAAGTCTTTGGAATATTCAAGAAGTTAAAGGCCCTTGTAGAAAAGCAAAGTGGCAAACACATAAAGAGGCTTAGGAGTGATCGCGGCAAAGAGTACAACTCCCATGAGTTTGATAAATTCTGTGAGGATGAAGGCATTGTAAAACAACTCACAGTCGCATATTCTCCTCAACAAAATGGAGTATCTGAAAGAAGAAACCGCACGGTCATGGAGATGGCTAGATCGATGCTAAAGGATAAAGGACTACCAAACACTTTTTGGGCTGAAACGGTTTATACTGCAGTCTACATTATCAATAGAGATGCTAATCATGTTGAATTATCTAGAACCATCCTCAAGCACCTATAAATAGGCAAGCTTGGGAGCATTTGTAATCAAGTCATTTGTGACCAATTTGAGAGCAATACAACTATTCCTTTGCTCCAAACATCACACTACTAATTAACTACTATCATCTTTCAACTATCAACTAAAGCCTTCTCTACTATCCAACAATTTACTAAACTAGCATTACTACCTCAAATATTAACAAAATTGAAGATTATGTCTAGTTGGTAATTAAGCAATTGCGCATAACACTCAAAGCCAACATTTTAACTTTGCTAGGAACCCTTATATGCCATAACGATCTCCAATCTCCTCGAACCCTTACGTGAGAACTATCAATAATTTTCTTCATTAGAACTTGATACCCCAACTTCACAGAATAAATACCATCCTTACCGTAACGCTATCTTTTACATCCAGTTGTCTTACCTGCAAAATAGGTATGGATGTGATCTCATCAAAGTCCCTTGGGAAAAGGAGTGATAAAGTAAGTGTTTGGTTCCAAGTACCATTGTTCTCGGCTAGTAGATCATGCACCCTCAAGTTGTGCATACTATATATGGGAAGGAGTTGTAACTACAAAAGGACGTGTCATGCATGTTTAAAATTAAAAAATTCCTCATAATCACGACAATTTGCAAATTGGAAACTTTTTCGTTTTGCGCTCTGAAGTCTATGACGACAAGTATTCGCACTCCAATGACCTTCGTTTGTGATTCAAGCTAGGGTACAAGTCATTAGAGCATCAATGTTGTCAGCTTCTCCCTCTAGTTTGATTTTTACTCTAGCTAAACTTCCCAATTTGTTGAGGGTGAGCAACAATTTATGAATCTCTTATATTTTTAGGTTAAACCTCTGTTATTTGAATGAATGTTATGAGTTTCAATCTCTCATCTTAATACTTTCTAGGATTTGATCACTCTTCGGAAGATTTATGATATGTGATTATAAATGGAAATTTGAATTATATATGCTTGAGAATTGAAATTTGTTTATCTCTAGTTTTGGAATAATCATTGGTATTCATAATCATAGGATAATTGTTGTTATTATTGTTTATTTCTTTATAAGATCATCTAAGAAATTAGGGTTTTTATTAGAAATAAAAGTTCTTTTACCTAAGGAATTAAGATTAGAATAACTATAGCAATTTGATCATAGGTCACAAAATAAGTTCAATAACACGTTTCATTCGTTAAATATAAAAGTGAAGTAAATTGAAGCTCGTCCCCACCACCTTTAATTCATACAAATTCACACTTGTATTCTTGTTATCATTATAAATTAAAATCACTAAAAATATTTACGGTTATAGGGTTGAAAGTTATAGGGTTGAAATGGATGTTTAAGGTGAAGGTTAATCTGAAAGGAGAGGTGGGGAAATATACGGTTAGGTTGGTAGTAAGAGGTTTTCTCCAAAAGCATGGAATGAATTATGAAGAAGTCTTTGCACCAGTGGCAAGACTAGAAATTGTGAGAGTAGTTGTGGCACATGCTAGTATGCAAGGGTAGAGTTCACATCAATTAGATGTTAAATTAGCCTTCCTCAATGGAGAATTAGAGTAAGAAGTGTATATTGACCAGCCACCAGGTTTTGTGAAGAAGGATAATGAAAACAAGGTGCTGAAATTGAAGAAAGCTTTGTATGGCTTGAAACAAGTTCCACAATACGAAAAGGCTACTACCAACCCTTAAACTCAGCAATACCAAAAGGCGATTGGGAGGCAACAAAGGCTTTCCTCGATAACGATCCAAGTGCATTTGAAAGCAAAAATTACATTGACTGGAAGGACTGCAATGCATGTTGCAGTAGTTAGATGTCAGTGGAAACTTCTGGAGGAGTTAGTACAATTTGTGCCTCTGCATGTTCTGGCAGAATTGAATTTCATGGGTTGTACACTTGTACTTGCCTTCACTATGTTGCAATGAGTGGAAGCATGAGAGCAACTAAAGCATTATTGGCTAAAGTTTGAAAGGATTCACACCAATTATTTCCAGTATTACATCTACTTGATGTAAAGATATGGTGTGGTATCTTGTTGTGAATACTATAACTACAACAAAAACCAGTATAGGCAGCAACTGAAAACTGTGGCAAAAGTGAAAAAACCGTGGCCTGAACTTTAGGCCACAATTTGGCCACGGTTTTTGAGGCGTTGTGTAGGTGGTCGTCGCTTATTCATTGGCTACGATTTTTTTACATTAGGCCATGAAATATCAAAATCGTCGCCAGAGTTATTAAAATAGGTTACGGTTTCTTGGGTTAGTTTCCGGCCACTGTTTTTATTAGCTACACATAGATAATCGTGGCCTATAAGTTTAAACCACAGTTTAAAAACTGTTGTATAGTACTTTTAAGCTACTTCAATTTTGGGAACTACTACACGCAATGGTTATAAAATTTAGGCAACGCAAATTTTTAAATTTAAACATTATATTAGAAAAGGCAAATTTTCAAAAGTAAATATCATGCATTAAGCAAAATTCATCATGTCAATTGTCATTAATAGTCAAAATATAGAAACATAAACTGAATCCAAAAAATATAAAAAGTATGTTTGTTCATTAATTAAAACAAAATCCACAAAATAGTCTCCCTATGCTTGTAGCAACATTGCTTTTCAAAATCCAAAAAGTAGTCTTTTCCACTTGTATCACATGACTCTTCAAAACCTTCAAGATTATCTCCAAGATCTTCAAAATCATTTCCAACCTATAAACATAAAACATTACAAAAACTACATATTCACGAGATTCAAGAACATTACATTGTAAAACACCTTCTACAAGATCATATACCTTTTCAAGAGGAGCATTAGTTGATGTAGAAGAATGTGGTGCCAAATTTAATCAATATTGTGTGGTGCTTCACTATTGTCATTTTTAAAAGCACGTACACTGCATTAATTTGTTCACAGCGTCTTCACCTAAATTTGGATTTTGTTGCATCAACACAGTTTTTAAAAGAGCATCATATGCTTGCATATTCTTTTCCAAGGCTGTAATTTTAATAAAATATTGCTTATTTACCGAAGCAATTTCTTCATTTTTCTTCATTATTGATGGCGTCATAGTTCTTCCATGGCAACACAGTCTACTAGACTTTTCTTTGCCAAGTAATAATTGGAATGTTTTTTTTTTCATATTCACTTGAATTTTCAATTGATTCTTGAAGAATCCTAATACAAAGAATTAAAGCAATTTTTCATAAGGCACATTTACTGAAACTGAAACTGAAACCGAAACCGAATGTAACAAAAAATCCAGCAACTTAAAAATCCCGAAACTTAAACAAAAATTCCAGTAACTTAAACAAAAACTGAACTGAAACTTAAGGCAGCAACAACAATAAGCCACGGGAACTAGGGCTGTTCATTGTTTTTTTCAATTGAACTGTCACTTACAAATAAGAACAACATGTAATTAATTTGTACCAGTCCACTTTACAGTGGGTGAGAGCAAAACTCTAAAATTGGAGAAGGTATTTGTACTAGTCCATTTTACAGTCAGTTACAGTTCAAGGCTTAGGCTTGTAATTGCATTATTAAGGATGGGAATTGCATTTTCAACAACAAAACAAATTACCTTAATTAACAAAAATAAAAACTAGTCAATGAGATCGTAGAATAACCTGGACAATTTCCAACAACAAACTAAAAACTAGACAATTTCCACTAACAAAACTAACCTTAATTAATTAATGAAACATATTAAAAATGGGATAAGGGATTAAAGGTTGCACGAATCTCTGCTCTATTAAAATCTGAGCTTACTTTCGTGTCTAACTGGTGGCTTTAAGATGGCCTCACGCATGTCATGCCATCTAATTCACAATTCCACTCCACTTGTAAAATAAAAGTACTACTATTGGTATTTTATATGAGATCTCACTCAAAAAAAAATATCAAATTTGAATTCAATGCAAAATTCTATGGATGTGGTATTCGCAAAACTAAGAACTAAAGAGATGATTGGAGAATAGCAATATTAATCTTACAATCGTATTTTGTGTTTGATCATCCACTTTTTTCCCTTCTTGCTTTTGCGAGTATAGATAAACATTTCAGCTTGCTTGGGTAACTTCTTCTCCATCCCCCTTCTCTGCAAGCTACAAAGATTGAAATCAAAATTAATTAAGAGACTATTTTATTTACATATAGAATATAATACATAAAAGCACATGATTACCATACCAATTTTGCACGAATTCTAATTAGACCTTGTACTATATATGGCTGCAATTGGCAACAGTTATGTGTTATTTACAAGCATTTTATCAGAAACATCAAATACATACTTTTTACACAACTTCTCAATTCTCATTCCCATTATTTAAAAATCCCTAAACACAAACAGATTTTTATTTAACTATTATCCTAGATGCATCTACAAAATAAGTTAACTACAAGAAAATTAATTTTTATAATATAATACAAACAAGTTGAAGCTTACCTTGAACAAAAACAGTCACAACTTGCCGGATGCACTATTATTTAACACGGACACAAGCAGCTTCGGATGAGACGCAAGTTTCGGACAAACGCATGAATGCCGTTGAAAGTTGAATTGCAACCAAACAGAGTCAAAAGAAGAAGAAGAAGAAGAAGAAGAAGAAGAAGAAGAAGAAGAAGAAGAAGAAGAAGAAGAAGAAGAAGAAGAAGAAGAAGAAGAAGAAGAAGAAGAAGAAGAAGAAGGGTAAAAAATAGAAGCTGAGAAAGGGGAACAAACCTGTCAATGCTGTTGTGCTTGTCTGCGATGAAGAAAGCTCATGCGTTTGGGTTTCTACAATGAAGAAGGGAGGTTCCGCGTTCACTACAATTAGAGAAGAGCTGGTTGTGAGATGAAGAAGGGAAGAGCTGGTGATGGTGAGCTGCGTGGAAATGAAACAGAGTGTGGTTGTTCGATGTGGAGGTTAGTTAAGGTGCGTTGTAGTACTCGGAACAAAGTTTTTTTGTGATTTTGCGATTAGGTTTTTTGTAATATCTAGCACCTAATTTTTGGACATCTTTAGTCCACAATTTTCTTATTTAAAAGGTTAGTACATGGTTTTTTTAGTCACATTTAGTTTTAGTCCACAGGTTTATAACTGTGGTCTCTAAAAAAAACTTTTTAGTCCACAATTTTAGGCATTTCAAAATAATTTTTTTAAGCCAACAGTTAGACAAATGTGGTCTTTGGTATTCACACATGTTTAATCGTAGCCTATACAGTTTTAAAGCGTGGCCTAACAGCAAGTTAATGAAACCGTGGCCTAATATCTATCTCATTGTCCATACTTGTAAATGCGTCGCCTTTTCTGTGTTCAAGCCACGATTTTTAGCTGTGGCACCTGGTTGTCCATTCTTTGGTCCATATGCTGCTCAACTTGTTGCCTTGCTTACTGCTCCCGGATTTCATGGTAATTAAAATGCGTTGTTGAATATTTCTTATGTTGCAACTCGCAAGTATTTTCAATTTTGTTGACTCATAAGATAGAGAGATATTTAAACTTAAAATATCAAGGCATAAAAATGAAATAAAAAGCAGGTGAAACAAAAATGAAATGAGTTACCAAACAATATCAATATCAGATAGGTAAACCAAATAATAGGAAATAATATGGTAAGACCTTCAATAGTAGTATCAACCTCAACATGTATATGCAGAATGGTAACTTATGATTGTCAAAGAGGCCATGGTAAAGAAAGCAAATTATGTTAACTTATCCTTTATCATATAAAACTCAATCTATTTTTTCAAAAAAGATCGATCTCATTTTTGTGTTGTCAATTAGGAAAAAATTGAGCTCACTAATTTGCTATTTGCATCGGATAAATTAACAGAAGATAAGGTGCAACAGAAAAGGAAAAGATTTCAGCACAACAAAAATGACTTTGGTTAGGGAAGAACATAAAAATAACATGTTAAACTAATAGATAAAACGATTCTTAAGCATAATGTAATCCAAATTAATTTGTGTACGACCAAAACAAATAGATAAGATTTTAATCTATGAAGTAATCTAAAAAAAATCTATGAAACGGAAAATAGCTGAGCATAACAGAATGATTAGAATGCATGAGCACAAAAGACAACACTTAAGTAGGTCAAAAGAGGAGAAATACTAATGCTGCAATATAAAAAGAAAAAGAAAAAGAAAAAAGAGATTCAACTCAACTGTTTTCCGCACCTTGTTGTATCCTTCATCCAATTCTTCGCTTCTTCAAGCATTGTCTTATGCTCTTCCTTGAATTCTTCAAGAAACAGTTAAGAACCAAGATGGTAAAACTGTACCTTCTTCAAGCAAGTATTCGAGGAAGGATACATCAAACTTTTGTATGTTAGTTTATAGCAACAGTTGCATTTGCTGCTGCAATCACTGTACCTGGAGGCACAAAAGAAGGTACTTACTGTGCTAAATGCATCTTTCCAAAAACCCAAGCTTATGTCCACTTTGGAAGTGTGAAGGCAACTTTGACAAAATATTAAGTATAATGCTTCCATTTAAATCAGAAAGAGTGGCCAAGTTACTGATTAGAAAGGATTCACACCACTTATATATATATATATATATATATATATATATATATATATATATATATATTCAGCAAAGCATTTTAATTGCAAAAGCAAAAGCAAAGTACAAGGTTTATCGCCCCAGGTTTATCACTGTGCCAAGTTCTAATAAAAAATGGAAATTGAAGTGAAGAAAGGGATTGACATCATTTTCTACTTCATTCAAACTACATTAATTGCAAAACCATAAGCAAATGAAACTCTTTATTTCTATAATTGCAGAAGCAAATGAAACTCTTAATTTCTATAATTGCAGCAAAGAGAGATTTCATAGTAATTCTTGCCAAGGCATGCATTTAGTGACTGTATTTATATAATTAAAAGAAAAGAAAGTTTGACTACATTACATTAGTGTAAAGAATGTTTCTTTCTGGTGCAGCTGCCTTGCAACAACTACAATGAATTTATGAGACATGCATGCTTAGCCTAATTATTTGGGACACCTCATTATTTGAAATTCTTCCCAATAACCCAAGCTTAACTCCTCTTTAAAAGTTCAAGAGCAGTTTTGAAATATTACTAGTCTAATACTTCCGTTCCGTTTGCATAAAAAATAAAAGCTAACTTAGTGTCGCATTGGAGAAGATTAAAACTTCTAAATAAATAGCTCATTTTATGTGCCTAGCTTTTAAAAGTAAAAAAGCAAAATGGATTGTACGTGTTCCTTGCTGAACCGTACCTGATAGGTCTTATGCGAGATCGATAAGGACACGAGTCGAGCCCATGTCAGTGGGGGTTGACCCGTATTTATAGACACTAAGACTGATCAATAACAAGGTTTCTAAGGAATACGATCGGTGGATCGTTCAAGATCAAGCGCTTTTCACACGGATTCTTTCAACTTTATCTGACGTCGTGCTACCTCGACGGATTACCTGAGGAATACAACTCAATTGTGTTTATGATGTTCACCAAACCTGATGCGTTAGATCTCACGGAATTGGAGTCGCTGCTACTCATTCAAGTGGCGCAGTTCGACAAATTTCGCCAAGAGTTAGCCACTCCTGCTGTAGTGGCGAATCTTGCACACACCTCTACTCGTGGTGGTCATTCAAGCAGATCCTCAAGTTCTTATCAGCAACAATCTTATGGAACTTGATTTCTGTAGTGGCAGTTGTAGAGAGTGGAACTAGAGCTTTACAATCTCTAGGGTTGGATGGTGACACGGGCTCCATTAGTCTTTATGTAAGAATATACTACAAAAAAATTGGGTGGGTCTGAGGCAAAATCTGAATGCACTTGATCAAAGTGCTTCCACGCTTCACCGTCGGATGGGTGGCGTAAAATGTCGTCTGAGGTATGCCTATTGTCATAATGCCAAGTCATTTTCTGCGCAATTTCGGTTGATGCAAACATTCTTTGCAACCTTGGAACTATAGGAAAATAGAACATCGACTTTACAGGGATAGGTTTATAATTACGTTTTGCCCCTTTACGATCATGATACCTTGGCTTTCCACAGAATTTGCATTCAAGTAGCTCACCCTCATTTTTACCAAATTCGTTGTTGTAAAACAACATGTGCCCTTTCTCACAACAATCAATCTTCTTACATTTCAATCCCAGCTTCGAAACTAACTTCTTTGCTTCATAATAACTTTTTGGCAAATTATCCTTATTAGGTGTCGCTTCCAACATCATTTCAGTCACATAGTCTAAACCCACCTCAGAAATATTACTCATGGACTTGAGAGCTAAAATTTTCACACACGTAGATAATTTTGACTGTGGCGAGCCTTCAAACAACGGTTTGTTTGAATCTCTTAACAAATTATAAAATTTTTGTGCTTCTTCATTTGGAAGTTCATCATGATCGTCATATTGAGGCTCATCAAATGACACATTCACCCTGAGACCATCACAAATCATGTTTTCCGTCGACTCAAAAATTTCATTACGTGGAACACCAACACCAGAACTGCTTGAAGCCCCTACCTCAAAATTTTGACGTCGTTGTTCTCCATGGTCCACCCAAGTCCAATAATTAGGCCTAAACCCCCAATGGATACAAGTGCTCCCTGATTTCATTATCGGTCCTAATAGGTACACCGTCGCATTTTAAGCATGGACATCTAACCCCCTTTTCCCGTTTAGCCAATTCATGTCGCCACGCTACCACAAGAAACTGTTCAACCCCAATTACAAAAGATTCCTTCAAACCTGCTCTTCTCGGATATAACCGATCATACACCCATTCACGATTAAATTCATACAAATTCATCTACACGCATTTAAAAAAACGTGTTAACATTCCCAATAATCTATCAAGTTAGTGGCATCGATATGATCTCAGTGGAGATGATTCCGAGCCGAGTATGGGGGTCAAGGACAGCACAAAACCCTTTTCCATCCAAGTAGTGAAGGAAGTTATTTCGTATAACTCCCAACCTTACTGTTGTTAGTATCGCCTCGCAATTATCTCAATGGAGATGATTTCGAGCAAAATATGGGGGTGAGGGACGACATCACCTCACCATTTTCCATCAACAACACACAGTCATCTAACCTAGGGTTCATGAAAACAACAATTAATTTATTTTGGAAACTAACCGTTATGAGATTGAGGTCCGGTGCGGTACGTGGTTCGGTGACGGTGTGCACTCCGGTGCGGTTGTGAGACTTCAAACACCAACAATTTCAATCCTAAACAATTTCAACTTCAATTTCAATAACTAACTTCAATTTCAACTATTAATTTCAACAACAACTTCAATATCAACTTCAATTTCAACTATTAATTTCAATTTCAAGCAAAAAACATAAATCAATTCACTATTAATTTCAGTTTCAATAGAACAACTTCTTCAATTTCAACAAACAATTTTTATCCTACACAATTTCTATAAATCCTAAACTTAATCCTAAAACCTAAAACACAATTTCAATTTCTACCCAATTTCAATTTCTAATCCTAAACACAATTTCACTAAAACAATATCAAAAATTAATTTTACAATATCACAAAACTAAATTCACTAAAATTACCAAACAACAATATCACAAAATTAATTTTACAAATCCTACCAAAACAATATCAAATAAAATCAGTTGGTAAAAAAAAAATTAAAATCAGTAAAAAAAAACCTCCAAAGTAGAGCTCCGGTGGTGAGGAGGGCGAGCTCCGGTGGTGGCGAGGAGGGCGAGCTCCGGTGGTAGCGAAAACGGAGAGCTTCGGTGAGAGAAGTGTTCGCGTAGGAGAGAGAGAGGAGAGAGAGCGACGTCGCGTAGGAGAGAGAGAGGAGCGACGGTTGAGCGGCGGTGTGGTGGCGGTGGTGCGGTGGTGCGGTGGTCGTGGGGTGGTGGTGCTGCAAAGGGTGTGGTGGGGTTGGGGTCGTGAGAGAAGAGTGAGGGAGTGAGACGAAACAGAAGAGGAAAGGAAACAGAAGAGGAAATAGAGAGAGGAAAAGGGATCTGATTCTAATTTTAATTGGGGTTAGCGACGGAATTTGCGAGGGACTATTCCGTCGCTAATCCCTTCACGCTAACCAAGGTGGAACGGTCAAAAAACATTAACGAGGGACTACTAATTCCGTCGCTAATCGCTTCGGTTTCCATGCGGTTCAGATTTCAGTTTCCCTCCAAACAATTAGCGACGGACAGTTCCGTCGCTAATGCACTAACTTCCGTCGCTAATTTTCAAAAAACCGAAGACCCTTATTCCCTCGCAAATTCCGTCGCTAATGTCAGTTTTAGCGAGGGAAACACATTCCGTCGCTAATGGCCGTCGCAAATAACGTTTTTTTTGTAGTGATATTTCTAATTTTAAATTTCAGATTTGGCTTTAGAAAGAATCGTTATTTTGTGTCTTTATGTTGTTGTTTTGATGTATATGGTTCCAGCCCTACAGGGTGTAAAGGTTAATATGATAATGACTCATTATTCTGTATGGGATGATTGGATATAAACTACTCAAGAGGATTAAGGTGTGAATCAAATCTTCTTATTTTGCTTTACCTTTTTAAAGAACTTAAAGGAAATAGGAAATAACTATTGTTGGGAATTTTATTATGATTAAACCTTCTTATCTTATTAATCTTTACTCATTTCTGTTTATTTCAGCAGCAATCATCCCTTTTCAGAGAGATTCCAGTTGTGGTTATGTCCTCTGAGAAGACCTTGATCCGAATTGATTGGTAAGCTCTTGATTTTTGTTAAAATAACGGGCTTTTTGGTTTTACTATATTTCTAAGGACGAATATTGTTTTTGATCCGAACTCTTGATTGGTAAGCTCTGGATATATTTACATTTTGGAAGATGTTTATTGATTATTCCGTGCCTTCAAGAATTGAAATATCTGAATATCAATTACTATAGCATTAGTACAATACTGCAAATATAGTTCTTTAAATTTTGACTTAATTACAGTTTTGGTCCCCCTATTATGACCAACTCACGATTTTGGTCCCTAAAGTTTTAATTTGAGGATTTTGGTCCCCATATTTTCCCAATTTGGAAAATCATAGTCCCCCTGTTCAATTATGACTGACTTATCCTACGCGGCAGCCCACGTGGACTGCCACGTAGGCACACCCCCCCCACCCCCCACCCACCATCGCCTCCACTGTTCCTCTTCCCCACCGTGAGCCCCCCCTCTCCTTCCTCTTCCTTTTCGTCCTCTGCGACTGCGACTGCGATCTGCGAGAGCGAGAGCGAGAGAACGGGGAGAGCGACGAGCGAGAGCGAGAGCGAGAGCGACGAGCGAGAGAGAGAGAGAGAGAGAGAGAGGTGGAAGAGAGGGACGGTAGGGACGGCGGTGAGGGGAAATCGGTGATTGAGAGAGGAGGGGGGATTGGTGGGGAAGAGGAACAGTGGAGGGGGGTGGGATGCGAAGGAGAGAGAGATGCGATGGAGAGAGAGAGGTGCGAAGGAGAGAGAGCCTTGCTGAAGGAGAATCCGTTGAGTTTCAAATTGATTCGGATTCTGATGGCCGTTCCAAGGCCGTTCAGGGAACCAGACGCGGAGGCGGCAACGAGGGAGGATCGGTGGGGGGGGGGGGAGGGTGAAGAGGATCGGTGCGAAGGAGAGAGGGTGTGGTTGTGGGGGGGGGGGGGTTCACGGAGGTGGGGGTGGGAAGGGGGGAGGGGGGAGGGGAAGAGGAACAGTGGAGGGGGGATTTCACGGTGGTGGGGGGTGGGAGGGGGAGGGGAAGAGGAACAGTGGAGGGGGGGTTTCACGGTGGGGAAGAGGGTCAGGAGGAAGAAGAAGGTGGGGGGGAGGGGTGGGGGTGGGGGGTGGCGGGGTGGGGGTGTGCCTACGTGGCAGTCCACGTGGGCTGCCACGTAGGATAAGTCAGAAGTCAATTTTGACCAATTAAGAGGGGGACTATGATTTTTCAAATTGGGAAAATAGGGGGACCAAAATCGTCAAATTAAAACTCTAGGGACCAAAATCGTGAGTTGGTCATAATAGGGGGACCAAAACTGTAATTAAGCCTTAAATTTTTTATCCTTTTGGTGTTTTGAGGAAAACAAGTATATTTTTTCAACTCAAAAATTTCTGATTAAATAATCCCTTCATTTCCCTTAGCAACACATGGCCATAATCCTTTCCCTTAAATACAAGGTTAGCAACAACCATAAAAAATGATTTCCCTAATAGACAGAATCAATCCATCAATAATTAATATCATCGTGTTAGATACATAGGGTGTTGCGGAACATGGTTTTAACCTGCAATTGGAGCAACAATATTTGAAGCATGATGAAATCCACATTCCTGCATTATTTTGTAACGTGTTGGCATGAAATTAAACTATGAAAGCATTATTATATTTGTGTTTGTAAGTGTAACATCCCATATTTTCACCGGCTAAAAAATATATGGTAGTCGATAATTGATAATAATTCAGAGATTATTAACCGGTATGGATTTGAGATTTTTCTTGAAGTTTAACTTGAAAATTAAACTTAACTTAATTAATTAAAATCATTTATTAACCAATATAATAAAAAAAAACAATCAACTAAAAGAATTCAGACAATTATTTTGGGAAGTTACAATACACCCCAACTTAAAAAATTTTGTCCTAAAAAATTGTTCAAGTTACCAAAGGGGTACCTTCCTTTCAAGCATTCAAGCAATCCTAATCAGTTTGGTTCCACCCCAACTTTGATTAATCTTATCCAAAACATTTAACCTGAGACACTTATTAGTAAGTAAAGGTTCAAAAATAAGGTTCATAATCTAAATTCAAAGATCAAAGTAAGAGCAAACTACTCCTTTGAAAGGGGGGGGGGGGTTCTGTCAGACACATTTTCAACAAATCCTTTTAAAACTCGGAATAGCCTCTATATATAATAGAAAAACATGACATAAGTTTTAACTATGAAATTTCTCAATCAATGAAGTGGTACACAATACGGGTACTTCTTCATTCGTTCTCAAGTTTTCAAAATAAGCTCTTCCAAAAAAATGAGGTAAGGACTCACTAGAAATCTCTACATTAAGCATAGAAGTAGGTTATGATGGCACCAAAGAAGTTTAAGGAATAATCAAAATTGTATTATGGTTATTTTCAAGAGTAAAATTTCCTCTTTGTAGTGCAACCAATACTCACTCCTAAGCTTAATTGACTTAGGGATACTTCTACTTCATGCAATGTCATTTTATGACCTTATAATCTAATTGGGTCTCACTATACAAACTCTATCTATGCGCAAAAAGTACTATAAAGGTTATGCATTTCACTACACGATACACATAACCATAAACCTTTTAAACATTCACATGACACAAAATGTAGGTCAAATCAGTCGATTCCAATTAATATTATTATATTTTAGGGTAAGGATAGGAGTGGGGAAGCATTGGCATCAAATCAGAATGATTTTGACTTAGTTTGATTCTCGAAATTGTGTTTTTCCTCGAAATATTTTCATTCTGTTTGTTCCCATACTTACACCAAACTGTACCTTACTCAAAATATGTGAATAACAGTCTCAATCCAGTCATAACACACTTACATCATCAATGGTAATATGGATTTCTAAAGGTAACACTAGCATGAAAATGCTCACAAAACAGTTTTTTTTCTTTTTTTTTTTCTAAACAACAATTCAGCACGCTAATCTTCATTTCGAAAATTTCTGTCACAACACTCAATCATCCAAAGACATAATGCAATTTCATAAAAACCAACCTCATGTCATTATTTCATAAGTCCATGTACTCTATGCCAACATCAACATGCTCAAAATTAAATTGTACGTCTATTTCAGTCAATTGCAAGTAATTCGATCAATTTATCCTTTCATGATTACTCACAACATAAAACACAGTCAGCAGTCATATCACTCTTTCACAGCAGTATGCACTCACGTTTGACTTGTCAAACAGAATCACAAAAATACAATCTAACTGTTAACCTTCACAAACGAGAGGTTAACAAACTAAAACCTCGCCACCATAGTGGAGACTTGTGTAGACATCAGGCTTATGGACTATTGCCCAACTCAATGCTTAAAACATTTGCTTTTCCTTATTAGTCGATGCACTAACAACTTCCGTTTGTAACATCCCATATTTTCACTAGCTAAAAAATATATGGTAGTCGACAATTGATAATAATTCAGAGATTATTAACCGGTATGGATTTGAGATTTTTCTTGAAGTTTAACTTGAAAATTAAACTTAACTTAATTAATTAAAATCATTTATTAACCAATATAATAAAAAAAACAATCAACTAAAATAATTGAGACAATTATTTTGTGATATTACAATAAGTATACATTATGCTTAACCCTCTTAGCCTTATAAAGGAATGTGTCTATTTAACACAAATATTTAGCTTGATTTGAAGTTGTGGCTTGCACTTATTGTATGTGCTTTTACTTTTCTTATTTTCCTTTCTCTGTTGAACTATAAAAGTGATATTAGATGAGTTGTGACAAGTTTTGAAAAAGGAAAATTAAGGTTAAGAGAGAGTGTATCAAATCGAAGTTTTCCATAATATTATTTTTGGTTTAGATTTGCTTTAAAAGTTAATTTCTTATCTTCCTTTTTACTTTCTTTTGAACAGGTCCCTAGTATGCGGATTTTCTTCTTCCTCTTTGTTACTCTCTATTTGTTTTTCGTTTTGTTGGCTTTGGTTGAAGGGGGAAAGATTGCAACTGGCTTCAATGAACAAAATCAGCAATCAGATGCAATTTATGATTAATATTAGTTATCCAATTGGTTTGAAATTTTTGCTGCAAGTTATGATTAATATTAGTTATCCGATTGGTTTAATTTTAAAGTACCTGACGTTCTTAAATTTTCAATTGTGAACCCACCATTTGCCGTGTTTGTGAAGATTGTAAAGAAAAATCGAAATAACAACAACAACTAATTTTCATTGGAGACTTTTTCAATTTCTACTTACTATTATGTATGGATTATGAATTTGACTATTCTTCTTTTGCACGAATTATGTTTTTGTTTCTTTTGTTTTTTATGCATTTTTTGTTTTGTCATGCCTTTGTCAATGGATAGAGCGAATTTTAATTCTGTCATGCCTTTGTCAATGGATAGAGCGATTAGACTTATTGCTAGGAAGAACTTTGGCATTGCGGCTGAAAGTGCAACCGGGACGGCAACATCTGTCCAAGCAATTTCAACCAATGACAAAACTATCAAACAAATTCAAAACATGCTTGATGGTGAAGAGGTATAGTACTTACCATCATTAGAACTTTGTTATTGAATCATATCAAATCAAATTATAAATTCACATTACTCATCATTGAACCTTAAGGGATCCCAAAAATGCAATTTGAAACTGTATGAATACTCTTTCATTACCAATTTCACTAAATATATTGACATCTTTGATTAATTATTTACATCTCCAAGTACTGATTATTACTAACTTTTTAAACATTCTTCTCGACCAGCAATGTTTATCAGCTGTAGCTGATAATTACCCTGATGGCCTTAACTCAGTCACACCCGCAAAGAGACAGTCAGGACATATGGAACCAAAAGAACTTAGTCAGCCATGGTCAACTCCTCAACAGTCATTCTTAATTGAACTTATCAGGCTTTCCAAGACATTTTACGATGCCTACCATGATGTCCTTCCTTCAAAAATTACTTTGGAGACCGTTTGTGGTTCAACTTTTAATAATTTTGATTAGCATTAGATTATACTTCCCTATTTTAATTTTTATGGATTATGACTTTTTGCTATTTCTATTTCTTCTTTAAGACAATGCCTATAAATTGTATTTCGATGGTTTGTCTATATTTAAACAAGGCTTCTTCCATATTACAATTTAGGCGACAAATCTTAGTATTACAATAATTCTGTATTAACTAAATCTTTGATCCCGTGCAACGCACAGGTCACGGCGCTAGTAACACTAGTATAAAATCGAGAAAAGAATTATACATTTAAAGTCGGACGTTCAAATATCCGACTAAAAACATAGACGCGGTGGCAAACTTGTAATTACTTTTAAAATGTTCACAGTTTTAAGTCTGGTTGGTATTTAGTACGACTTTAAAGGTATTTAGCAAAACCTTTTTTTAATAAACCTCGCGTGCGCTCTCTCCCTCTCTCAGAATTCCCAAATCGCTTCTCTCTACCCTAGCTGCTCAACGTTGCTTCTCTCTAGCCTTGCTCAACCTCGTCCTTCATCTTCATTGCCGTCGACGTCGCTCAAGAACAAATTTACCCAAGCAAGTACCCACTTCATCTCTCTCTCTCTATTCCTCTCTTTGTTGCGCTCTCTCTCTCTCTCGGTCACTCTCTCTGTCTCTCTCTAGGGTTTATTATTGTGTTTACTTTTTATTGAATGTAGGAATTTTAGGTGGAGGATCTAGGGTTTATTAGGTTTTAAAACTTAATTTGCGATCATGATTTAGGGTTTATTGAGTTAAAACATATCTAAGTTCATGAAACATGTTTGCACAGACAGCAAGAAAGTAAAAACAATTTCTCTTTGTTGGCCAGGCTTCATGATCTAGTTATATATATTTCTGGTAGCCATTGAAAGAAACAATATAAAAAGTTTAGTGGTACCTTTTTTGAGTAATATAATTTCATTCCAATTTACTTATTCATTTGTGCTGGAGATATTGGTTGATGTGAATTTGGTTACATCAACATAATTTTTGGTTATGAAAGAGAATAATTGTTCCTCTTACTAGTTGGTAGTATATCTGAATTTGTTGAAAATATATGTATATGCAGGGGGAATTACCCAAAAATTGAATTTTTTTTAAAAAAAAACAGTACGTTTAAAGTCGGATGGTAAATAATCCGACTTTAAAAGGGATTCACAGAATAGGATTGGAGCGAACACGGGTAATTAAAGTCGGGCGGTAACTATCCGACTTTAAATCCCGTGACATACTAAGTCGCTCTAATAGAAGTCGGACATACATCCGACTTTAAATGTCCACTTTATCCGACTTTAAATCCCTTTTTTCCACTAGTGTAAGACTTTTGTTTCTATCTCCATTTGTTTCTTCTTTTATTCCTTTCGAGAGCCAAAAACCTCCATAGCACAGAGCCTTTCTTCTTCCTTTCCAGAAGCATTTTCTTCTTCCTCCTCCATAACGCAAATTAAACTGTGTCAATCCGACCATATATATCTACTAACCCGCTTAAACCCTGATCGTACCTGATCAATACGATGAGTTGTTGCTGCCTGATGATGTTGCTCGGTCGTTGGGATGAAGGACTGAGTTCTGAGCCGCACGCGGGTGGTACCTGCAAAGGCACTCCAACGCTCAAGTCAGAGGTGCTTCAACGGGCAGGGTCACAAGGTGAGTAAAACGTACCTGAAACCACATGCTGGTGTGGTATATATAATGTTGGCTGCGTAGGCGTTCTAGCCGTTGCGCCTTTTGCGGAGCCGGCCGCGTCTTGCGGAGCAAGGCAGGTAATGGGCCGCGCTGGGCCTACTGATCAAAATTGGGCTTCGATCCCACTCCGGAACAGTTGCCCCCCAAGCCTGGGTCGCCTGGGGGCGGGCTAAGGCTTGATTCCTTGCCCCCCAGCGTGGTCACAAACGACCGTTCTGGAACGACGACTGGTCGAACGTAATTTGGTCGATCGCTAATTGGTTGACTGCGTGGTCGCTGCCACGCGGCCTGGTCACACGGGGCCAGGTGCCGTCTCGGGGGTGATGTCTGACAATCAATCGTCATGAATGCTGAGGCGACAGTTACTTTAATGAGGTGACGTTTAGAGACTCGAGGAGTTTAAGTAATGATGGCACGCGAAGAGTGGCGCCTCTTCGCCTCCTCTGCTCTCGCTGATCGCTCCCTTCTGCCAAAGCTCGCTCACTCCTGCCAAAGCTTGCTCGCTCCCACCAAAGCTCGCTCGTTCTCGCTAAAGCTCGCTCGTAATCAACTTGCTCTAATTCCAGGTAACTGCGACCGCTCTTCCTTTATTTGAGTTTTTATGTTCCACCTGATGGAGGGGGTGTCAGGTCTGGGGACGACCACGTCGCCCCTTCCCACGCGCAAGCAAGACCTTGACCGTTATTCCCCTCCACAGGTTCATTCTGGCGCGGACCAAACAAACCCGCCGTATCTCTGGAATCCCGGCCGTTTCTCTTGCGCACAATATGACCCAACCAGTGGAGCAAAGTTTTGCTTCTGCGCACGCCCGGTCGTCTTCTTCTAACGACGAATCTTCCTCTGGGTCTTCGACCCTGAATTGGACCTCATCTAGCAAATCCGGGACTCGGCCGGACAGAAGTGGGGCGCCGTTCACCGAGGCTGTGGTCGACGACACCGCAGAGAGCAACGCACAGGTTTCCTGTGACGAAGGTATTGGCCAGGCTGCGGCCGACTGCTCTGAGACGGCCGACAGAGGCCAACAGGGCGACCATCGAGAAGATCCTGAGGTCGCAGCTGCAAAGGACATGTCTTGGGTTTCTCTTAACCTGAGAGGTCAACGCAGCAAAATTCAACAGGGGAGCCAGGACCTAGAGTATCTGGCGACCGGGATGAACGAAGGTTGGAGAGTAGAAGGTATGGCTAAAGGGGAAGATGTTGCGGCCTGGACTGATGTGCTGAAATTTACGATGTACCGCATCGTTTTCGAACGCATGGGCATTCTTCCGCCATTTACCAGGTTCCAACGCCAGGTTTTACGCTATCTTCAGGTCGCCCCTTCGCAACTGAACCCGAACGCTTGGGCGTTCCTGTAGGCATACGAAGATGTTCTCATGGTTCTAAGACGGCCGGTCTCCGTAAGACTGTTTTTCACTTTGTTTGAAATGAGCTATATCTATGAGAAAGGCTCTAAGGGCGCCCGCAAGGAAGCGGTCTCATTCAAAAACCGCTCAACATACAACTTTTTCAAGCCTTATATGGAATCATTGACGACCGGGTGGAAAAGGGAATTCTTTTGGGTTGTTCCTAACTCGGCCGAGGCCCACCGAGGGATCGCCCAAATGTCCAAGGATGATCAGGAAGGGACGCCCCTGTTTCCCACAGTGTGGAGTTTCAACCATTTCTCGAAAAAACCGGGCCAGTATGCTTTTAAAGAAATAGAACTTGACGACCTGGACAGGGGGACGATCCAGAGGCTGAGAAAGATTGCGTCCCTGGTCCCTGAGGGTCGCATCAAGGTCAAGAACGTTGTGGATGCTCGGGGCAAGAAAAAAGTCAAGGCCGCTCTTGGTCGGTGGCCGCTCGCCTAGTTTATTTTCTGTCACTTTGTTTTGTTTAACTGTTTCTAACCATCTACTTTTGCCTTTGCAGTTGACATGGCGAACATGAATGACTTTGACCTCTTGGAACAATGGGCGGCCGAGGATGGTGATGCTTCGCCCGTCCGCGGAATTCCTGAAGCTCAACCCGGAGGCACGCCCCAACCTGCCGGAACTGGGTCTCAGCCCGGTCGTCATACTCCTCGGGCGGGCACACCAACCCAAGCCATTGACCTGAGCAGCCCACCCACAAATCAAGGAAGGTGCAAGAGGAATAGGTCGGTCGATGATGGGGGCCAGAAAAAGAAGCATAAGAATGGGAAAAGCCACGAGCACAACCGGTCGCCCAAAATCGACCTGCTTGGGTTGGGTGATGAAGACTGTGCTCGTTTCAAGGAGGAACCGTTCGAGGTGATGGCCGATGCAATGAAGGCCGCTGGTATTCTGTTCAAGAAATACCAAGATGAAGAATCAGATCGCCTGGAAGGTAGGCGCCTTGCCCATAGATATTCATTGCTTGAAGACGACCTAGTCGATAAAAATTTTAAATTGAATTCTGCCTTGTCGTTGCTCGCAGAAATGAGGGGTGAGTGAGATGACCTGCTCGTCGAAGCTTGAACCGAGAGTCGAAGCGATCGCTGACAATGAGAGGAAGCTCGTCGAAGCAGAACGCCAACTTGTGGCTGCTGTCTCTGCTCAAACTGCGGCCGAGTCTACTCTGGACAAGGCGGTTCGCCGACAAGGAAACAGCTGAGAAAGAGGTCGAACGCCTCTCTTCCAAGAATAAAGAGCTGTCGAGCCAGGTCGTTGGGCTGAAAACTGAGCTGAATGTACTGGAGGAGGAAAAGAACAAGTTTAGAGGTCGCTACAAAGACGTTCTTGACCGGGCGAAGGGAGCTGCGGAGGGTCAATTTGAAAATGCGGTCTGCCAGATCAAGATCCTCTACCCTGATCTGGGGGTCGATCGCGAGATTGTGCAAAGCACACATCGTGCGATCGATCAGCAGATCGTCCGCCCCAAGAAGATGCTGAAGGGGAAGGTCCTTCAAGAAGAGGCGGTCATCTACCAGGCCCCCAGCGACTCTTAACTTGTAATTTTTTGAATTGTAATCTTTGCCCGCCTGCGAGCGGTGTTTGACTGGGTGCCCTGGATTCGACCAAGGCGTCTTTGTTTGTAATCAATGACAATTTTTCCATGAATTCGGCCTGTTTAATTGCTTTGTAATTCGATTTGATTCTTTTTGCTACGGTCGGTCTCGACCTTGAATTTTATATGGGTCACTTTATTCGGTAACACTTTTTCAGGCCGCTCGGCGGCTATCGTTTGGGCCATTCGATGGTACTCTTTTAGGCCGCTCGGCGGCTCTCGTTTGGGCCATTCGATGGCACTCTTTTAGGCCGCTCGGCGGCTCTCGTTTGGGCCATTCGATGGCACTCTTTTTAGGCCGCTCGGCGGCTCTCGTTTGGGCCATTCGATGGCACTCTTTTTAGGCCGCTCGGCGGCTTTCGTTTGGGCCATTCGATGGCACTCTATTGGTCGCTCGACTGCTACTCGCATGGTGAGCGACCGTGGATACAATTTGCATGAAAATAAAGTACACAAGTCAAATTTTAAGGTCGGTCCTCGGTAAAAAACCCCTGTGGGGAAAAAGAGCGACCGCCTGTTCTTTATTGATCAATTGTTGTTTACAACTTAAACATAATATTTTCTCAACTTGTCAGCATTCCATGTTCTGGGGATGGTCGCCCCTTCCATGGTTTCCAGCTCGTAAGCTCCCTTTCCAGTCTTGCTGATGACACGGTATGGTCCTTCCCAATTGGGGGCGAGCTTTCCCTGGCGAGCGTTCTTATTCCCTACGTCGGCCCTCCTAAGGACTAGCTGTCCAATGGAGAATTCCCTCTTCTGGACGCGGGCGTTGTACCTGGCAGCGACCTTCTGTTTGATGAGTTGCTCCCTGAGTGACGCCTTGTTTCGTAGCTCTTCAAGCAGGTCGAGCTCTTCTCTTGTTGCGCGTTCGTTTGCGGCCGGGGTTGGTGGGTTGGTTGTCCTCCAACTTAGCTCTCCCATCTCAATTGGGATGACAGCGTCAGTTCCGTAGACAAGTCTAAAAGGTGACTCCCCGGTCGATGAGTGAGGGGTCGTTCTGTAGGCCCAAAGGACCGACTGTAGTTCTTCGTCCCAATTGCCCTTGGCTTCGTCCAACCTCCTTTTCAGTCCGCGTAGTACTACCCTATTGGCCGCTTCTGCCTGGCCATTGGTTTGTGGGTGCTCGACCGAGGTGAAACATTGTTTCACGCCTAGGCCGGCCAGCATTTCTCTGAACTTTCTATCTGCGAACTGAGTTCCATTATCAGTCACCAGTTGTTGGGGCACTCCAAAGCGGGTGAGCACGTTTCGACCAAAAAACTTAGATACCTTCGCTGAGGTAATGGTCGCAAGTGGCTCTGCTTCTATCCACTTAGTGAAACAGTCGATCGCAACGATGAGGAACTTCAACTGACCTGGTGCAGGTGGAAAAGGGCCGAGCAGGTCCATGCCCCACCAAGCGAACGGCCATGGTGGGGTTAAGCTGTGTAGTTCTGATGAAGGCGCTATATGTACGTCGGCATGGATTTGGCATTTCTTGTACTTCTGAACAAGTATAGTTGCGTCCTCATCCATGGTCGGCCAATAGTATCCGGCCCTGAGCGCCTTCTTAGCAATCGACCGACCACCTTGGTGGCTACCACAATCTCCTTCATGTATAT
Organism: Astragalus membranaceus; assembly: GCA_039519185.1. Taxonomy (NCBI): domain Eukaryota; kingdom Viridiplantae; phylum Streptophyta; class Magnoliopsida; order Fabales; family Fabaceae; genus Astragalus; species Astragalus membranaceus. The sequence goes on along the minus strand of CM076848.1, from coordinate 110,655,009 downwards.
CTCTCAGTACATGGTCAGCCTCGACCGACGTAAGGCATCTCAGCACTGGGGATGAAAAGCCCCTTCTGTACAGTCTTCCTTCGATCACTGAATACTTGGTCGCCCGCAACCTCAGAAGTTTCGCTGCCTTCTGGTCGCAAGGTTCTACTCCATTGAGAATATATTGTAAGATAGGAGTGATCCAGTCTTTATCTAAGTCGACCGCTAGAATGGATAATGGTTGGGCAGGCTTGGTTGATACGCTCGGCCGCGTCAACGTTTCTTGGATTAGACTTCTGTGGTTCCCAGGAGTCTTTGTACTAGCTAGCTTTGATAGGATATCAGCCCGAACGTTCTCTGTCCTGGGGACGTGCTTGACTTCTGCTCGGTCGAATTGCTTGAGCAGATCCCTTACCTTGGCCAAATAATTTTTCAAGACATCGTCCTTTGCGTCGTAAAGGTCTTGAATTTGGGAGACTACCAGTAGTGAGTCAGAGTGGAGTTCAACACGGTCGACGTTGAATTCTTTGGCCAGCTGTAGCCCGGCAATGCACGCTTCATACTCGGCCTGGTTGTTTGAAGTGAGAAATGCGAAAGTTAATGACACTTCAACTGTAAGTCCTTCCGAGTTCTCAAGTATCAGACCGGCCCCACTTCCTTTGTTGTTGGAGGATCCGTCTACGTGCAAAGTCTAGGTCATCAAAGAATGATCGTCTGGTATTGGAGTCATTTCAGCAATGAAATCGGCCAACACTTGGGCCTTAGCGGCCGATCTAGATTCGAACTTGATCCCAAACTCACTGAGTTCTACAGCCCACTTGATCATACGCCCTGCTAGGTCAGGTCGGTGAAGAATTTGCCTGATAGGCTGGTCGGTCCTCACCACGACCTGATGGGCCACGAAATAAGGGCGCAGTCAACGGGTGGCCACAAGTAACGCTAAGGCTAGCTTCTCAATCTTCTGGTATCTGATCTCTGGGCCTTGAAATACCTTACTGATGAAGTAGACCGGGTTCTGTTTCAGGGCGCTTTCTCTTACGAGAACAGCGCTCATGGCCTCGTCTGTTATGGCCAAGTATAAGTAAAGCGTCTCCCCTGGTTGCGGCTTGGTCATGATGGGCGGGTTGGTGAGTGCCGCCTTCAGCTCGTCCAATGCTCGCTGGCATTGGTCGGTCCATTCAAACTCGACCTCCTTCTTCAAGAGCTTGAACAGTGGAAGAGATTTGCACGCTGATTTAGGTATAAATCGTGACAGGGCAGCGACCATGCCATTCAATTGCTGAATCTCTTTTTTCGTAGTGGGCGGCCTCATGTCAGCGACCGCCTTGCACTTGTCAGGGTTTGCTTCGATCCCTCGCTCTGTTAAGTGGAAGCCCAAGAACTTGCCCGCCCTTACTTCGAAGGTGCACTTATCTGGATTCAACCTCAAGGAATTCTTCCTTGCTTCCTCAAAAATTTCCTTTAGGTCGTCAATATGGTCTCGGTCGGTCTTGCTTTTAATGATCATATCATCCAAGTAGACCTCTGATATCCGACCGATCTGCCTCCTGAAGACCTTGCTCATCATTCTTTGATTGGTCGCTCCGGCATTCTTCAGACCAAAAGGCATCACCTTGTACTGAAAGTTTCCACGATCGGTCATGAACGCGGTCTTATGCCGATCGGGTGGGTACATAGTGATTTGGTTGTAACCTGAATAGGCGTCTAAAAAAGACAGGAGTTTGTAGCCCGCAACCCCGTCGACCAGTTTGTCAATGTTTGGCAGGGGAAAGGCGTCCTTCGGGCATGCCTTATTCAGGTCGGTATAGTCGACGCACATGCGCCACTTACCATTTTTCTTCTTCACTAACACGGCGTTGGAAAGCCAAGTTGTATACTTAATCTCCTCAATGAAATTGGCCTTGATGAGGTCGTCAACAGCCTGTTCGGCCGCCAATGCTTTCTCTTCGCTCTGAGTGCGTCTCTTTTGAGCAACCGGTCTGGCTGTCTCATCGACGGACAGTTGGTGGCAAGCAATTTCTATTGGGATCCCGGGCATGTCTGATGCCTGCCATGCAAAAAGGTCTGCGTATTCCCTGAGGCAGGTGATGAGATCTTGCTTGTCTTGTTCAGGTAGGTCGCTCCCCAACTTAACTGTCTTGGTTGGGTCGTCCGATAACTGAACATCGATCAATTCCCCGTGGGGCTCGGGCCTCTTCAGTTTATTCTTTAGCTCGCGGGCTAAATCGTCGTCGTCGTCCTCAGGGTCGCTATCTGGGTCGTATCGAGCATCTAGGTCGGCCACATTGACCTGATGCCCCTCTCCGAGATTCTGAGGTTTAGCATTTACCGCCCCCATATCACAAATCTCTTGATAGAGGAAATGGCTCCTCATGGCCGCTTCCATGTCGGCCATTACTGTCACAACTTGGTCGCTTTTACTGTAGAATTTCATCTTCAAATGTACAGTTGAGGCTACGGCCTCCAATTTTCCCAGTGTTGGGCGGCCAATGATGCAGTGGTAACACGATTTGATTGGCAGAACTAAGAACGTCGTTCTGACCGTCCTGTACGACGTGCTGCCGTTCGTATCATCTCCAAAAGTAACAAGTAATTCTATCGTCCCCAGTGGGTAGGTGGTCGCCCCATTGAACCCGGTCAATGGGGTTGGTACTGCTTGTGGAATAATTTCGCTCCTGTCGACGTTTAGCTTGTCAATCAGTTCCTGAAACATGATGTCGGCCGAGCTCCCTTGGTCGACCAGTATCCTTCTGACCTCAGTGTTGGCCATTACGGCCGATACTACCAAAGGGACGTAATTATTGACTTTGCCATCGAGCAAGTCTTCGTCCCCAAAGGAAATGGGCGGCCTATTCGAGGCCGGCCGTGGGGTTGAAGTTGAGCCGACCATCATAAGTTCATTCCACTTCCTCTTCATTGCTTTGTTGGACTCTCTGATATCCAACGGATTACCTCCATGGATGACCATGGCTACATTGCGGCCCTTCGACTGTCTGGGGTCGCCCTCTTCCTCAGAATTGTTATGCGCTTGCTCGACCGTTGAGTTGACGATCGCTTTACCTCTGTCATTGGCGGGTTTGCCAACGACTCTATCTTCCGGGCGATCGTTACCTTCATCTCTGACATATTGCCTCAACTTACCTTTCTGAATGAGATCTTCTATGTCATCTTTTAGGGCCATACAATCGTTGGTATCATGCCCCTTACTCTTGTGGTATCTGCAGTATTTCTTGGTAGGCCGGCCTCCTTTCTTCAATACTAGAGGATCAGGTCGCCTCACACCAGTGAACTCGTTGTTTTGGCACTCCGTGAAGATCTGTGCGATCGGGGTGTTCAACTTTGTACGATGCTCGTACTTCTTAGGCCGGTACTCGGGCTTACTGTCACGATAGTTTTCTTGCCCCTTGGCCGGCCTGCTATTTTCTTCTTTGGGACGCGCGCGGGCGCCCTTGTCGGAAGCCAATTGTTCTTCATAGCCCATATGGTCGTTGGCCCTTCTAAGGAACAGGCCGAGGTCGTAGTAGCGGTTCAATGAGAACTCTTCAGCAAATCTGTGGTTCTTTCTTATACCACGTTTGAGATACTTCAGTTTGTCCGTGTCTGATAGGTTGCGAACTGTATCAGCCTCTGTCATGAACCGATCGATAAACTCCCTCAATGGTTCATTCTCTCCTTGGACGACCGAGTCCAAGTGCTCTTCATAACGATACTGACAACGGTTGGCTGTATAATTGGCCAAGAACATTGCCACAAGACCTTCCCAAGAAGAGACGGAGTTGGGACGCAGGGATTCCCACCATTCTAACGCCCGGCCTTCGAGCGACTGAGGAAAAAGTCTGCACTTCATCGTCCGTCCTAGCTCCCTATAGCTACAGTAATTGTTGAAGTACATGAGGTGTTTATCTGGATCCCCGCGGCCGTTAAACTTGTTCAGGTTTGGGGGCTTCCTCAGGTCCCTTGGGATGCGATAACGCCTGATTTCGCTGGTGAAAGGCCCTTGTCCGGTCGGGATGAGATTCTGCCCGTAGGGCTGCATGGCGGCATAAGTTTGGTCGACGGGCAGACCGTAAAGGCCGACCGGCTGACCAAAGAATCTGTCAGCAATTGGAGGGGGTCCATGGGGTCCGTGGTATTGTGGAGCATGCGACGACGACCGTCTTCTAGGCCGCTCCGAATAGTTTCTTCTTGATCGGCTGATGGCACGGGAGACATCTCTAATCTCCGCGTTGCGGTAGTCGTTAAACTCCTCATACGAGTCCCACGACCTGCTTCTTGATCGGCGGGATCCTGAGGACTCGTTGGACGAGTATCTTGTTGGCGACCTTTCTGACTCTGGTCGGTAGCTCGAGTCAGCATAGTCGTAATCTTCCACGGGGGAACAACGGTGGCGTCTTCCTCGATGAGGGGGCGACCTGTGGACGATCGCCCTTCTTGGAGGATTGCGTTGGGATACGCCTCGACGTGGAGGAGCTTCTCTTCGTGGCGGTGAACGATGTGGTCGAGATGGTTGACCTGGGCGACCACTCTCCGCACGCGGGCGGATCGAGATCGACCCTCTCTCGTAACAGTCGATCAGCTCATCTCGATCAGCAATCACTTGATTGTTTTGCTCCAGAATTTGTATGAGTGCTTGAGTCACATGCTCTGGCAATGCTTCTGGGATTCCGGCTTCGGCCAGCTCGGCCGGTAGTTGCTGGGCTAGTTGGGTAACTGGCCCGCGACCACCCTGCACTGAGGGTTCTTGGTGAGGCTCGCCTTGTGATTCATGAACTGTCACAGACATGCCCTCTGGGGTCCGTTGAGGTCGGTTCTGTCCAGAGGTGTTGAGCCTGGAAGAAGTGTGTTTCTGGCGTGGCGGCATGGTTTGATGTGGAATAGCACTCGGGCCTCCCACTGTGGTCGCCAATTGATCGTACCTGATCAATACGATGAGTTGTTGCTGCCTGATGATGTTGCTCGGTCGTTGGGATGAAGGACCGAGTTCTGAGCCGCACGCGGGTGGTACCTGCAAAGGCACTCCAACGCTCAAGTCAGAGGTGCTTCAACGGGCAGGATCACAAGGTGAGTAAAACGTACCTGAAACCACATGCTGGTGTGGTATATATAATGTTGGCTGCGTAGGCGTTCTAGCCGTTGCGCCTTTTGCGAAGCCGGCCGCGTCTTGCGGAGCAAGGCAGGTAATGGGCCGCGCTGGGCCTACTGATCTAAATTGGGCTTCGAGCCCACTCCGGAACAAACCCTAGTCGCATAATCTGAAGGCAGAAACTGACGAGATTGGGCGACAGATTATCATCAGTGAGCTTGATAAGTAGATTTATGAGTAGGCCAAATCAAATGCTTATGCAAGCTGCAAAACTAATCGTTAGATATCTTCAAGGGACTAAGAATTATTGGATTCTATACAAGAAGGGAAGGAATGAGGAGTTTCTTTCTTATACAACAGTGACTGGCAGGGGATGTGAAAGATAGAAAGAGCACATCGGGCTATTTGTTTTTGCTGTCTAATGGAGAAGTGGTTTGGTCTTCTAAAAAGCAACAAATTGTCACTTTATCCACAACAGAGGCAAAATTTGTAGCAGCAACATCTTGTGCTTGTCAAGCTGTTTGGATGAGGAACATATTGAAGGAGATTGGGCGTGGTCAAGAAGGTCCTATAGTTCTGCTATGTGACAAGAATTCTACTATCAAGCTTTCCAAAAACCTCATAATGCATAGAATTTTTTCAGGGACTTGGTAAAGGATGGTATCATAGAAATGATACATTGTGGAACAAAAGATCAACTTATTGATCCAATGACAACCATTGAAGTTAGCTACCTTTGTTCATCTTATAGAACAATTAGGAATGTGTTGTTTCTATAGTAAACTAATTGCAATCTGTTCTGTAATGCAATCAGTTTAAGGGAAGAAATGTTAAGTAAGTGCTAGTTTTCCGTTGTGTTTGTTAAGTCTGTTAGAGGTTGGCTAGTAGACATTGTTGTTGTCAGTGGCGGACCTGGCATGTATCCAGGGGGTTCAGTTGAACCCCCTGGAATTTTTTTTTGCACTAAACACCCTATATAAATAGCCTAAATCTCCTGAAATTTTAATTTTGACACCCCTGAAAATTTGAAATTGTACTAGTAGACCAAGTTTTACACCCATTTGACACCGGCCTTAAAAAATTTGACACCCCTGACCCCGGGGTCCTGAGTCCGCCACTGGTTGTTGTAAGCTAACAAACTCCTCATTAGATGCCTCAGGGACGAACTATGCAATTTTTAGTAATATAATTTTCCTTACAAGATGCTATAACGAACGAACTAATAGATGCCTCAGGGAAGGGACTATGGCACGCTAGATCTCAGGGAAGCTAACAAGTACATGTCCAGTTTTCTGTTCAAGCAATAACGTACGTGATCCAAGTGGTGTTGGTGATAGCTATGTTATGTTTAGGCTGTCAATTTTATGAGCTTGTATGGTCTGGCTATTCCTCTTGCATCAGCCCAATGTGACCGAGGGGCACCCAAGAGACCATTGATAGCTAGGTGTAGAGTGTTTTGTTCTCTACACATGATTTGGGAGGTTGCAGAAGTGATATTCTTTATTTGAAGCATTTGTTCCGGTTCTTTGATTTAGCCTAACTAACTAATTAGTTATTTTAAATTGTATTTTCTAAAGTATGTTAGCCGGTTGTATATTGTGATAGTGAATACTTCATTTAGAGACCCGCTATAATTTTGGCTCACCGTGCTCTTTCTCTAAAGTGATTTCAATAAAAATTTAACTTAGCGAAAAAAAATATGGCACTTAAGCCATGAGACTCTCCCAACTAATTAATTTAATTTAGTGAATATTTCAGTTTGGATTGGTTTGGTTGGTTCGGTTTTTGCAAGACAAAACAAAATTTAAAATATAATTAACATTAACTAATTTAATCCTAAATTTAAATATTACTACTTTTTTTTATCTTACCAAAAGAAACTATTACAACCACTTTAGGGCCATAAGGCCCGTGAGTTTTTACTTTAATTATAACCTATTCACAATTTCTATTGTTGTATAGAACTTGATTTGGTATATTATTGTTTTTAGTGAGGTCTTTGGTTGTTTGAACAAGGTCATCAAATGGATAAAGTTATAGTAAAGAGAGCAAGGTCATGTTGTGTAACTGAAATAGGGGATACATGGATGAACGATTGTCTAGAGACTTACATTGAGAGTAATGTATTCAATAACACTGACTCTGAGATGTACAAGTGCATAAGTGTATAGGACAATTAACATTCACGTATAGGACATTGAGAGTGATGTATTCAATAACATTCACGTATAGGACAATTATGAGATGTACAATTTATTTATTTAAATATATTAAAGTTGTTTTTAATTATGATTTTAGGGATGTGTGCGTTTAAAAATCTATGAAAAATAAGCGATGGGTGCGTTCAATTCAATTCATTTAAATAGTTGAACTCAATCTCAAATTTACCTTTGCTAATTTAAATATACAAACGAGTTTGATTAAACATTTATGCTCTGTTTGACAATGTCATAGAGCTAGCGTTTAACGGATAGTTTATGACGGATAAATTTGTGGTAAGTGTTTGGTACCACTATCTTATAATGTTTGGTAAGTTGGTACCATCAGTTTAAGATATTGAACCTAAGCAACACATAATCCCGTTTTGTAAATTTACAATAACGGATTTATCTACTTATTAGATAAATCCGTTTTGAAAATATTCAAAACGGATTTATCTAATAAATAGGTAAATCCGTTGTGTATTAAAAAATAATTTGTTTATATAAATTTTTAAAATAGGTTATAAAAACATTACAAAAAGTCTAATAAAACTAAATAAGGTTATGCAAATTGTTTTAAGATTTTTTTGGAGATTATGAAAAATTAAAAAAATAAATAAATAATAGTAAACGATTGAATTTGGGATTTTGAGCCCCACAGTCTCAGTATACTGGGAGTTATGATTCCTGATTTTTTCGGATTTAATGGCCGTGGTTTCATTACAATCGGAGTAGATTGCCCGAAAACCGATTTTTTAGCCTAAATTATTCACCCGGCGTACAACATCATCATGTGTTAACGAATATCTACACACTAAATGGAACCAAAAAATACGACCGATATTCATATCTATTTTTTTTTTAAAATAATTTTAATTTTTTAACAGATTTATCACTTTTATTTATTAATTATTTTACAAAACGGATTTATCTGTTTGTTAGATAAATCCATTTTGAAAAAATACAAAACAGATTTATATAATAAATAGATAAATTTGTTATTAAAAAATAACAAAAACGGATTTAAGTATTGCTTAGGTAAATTCGTTTTGTTTTTTTTTTGAAAACCGGATTTATCTATGATGGGGGTTAAATCCGTTATGCATTTTTTTTCTAAAACGAATTTATCTAACTAAAAGATAAATACGTTTTTGGTTTTTTTCCCAAAACGGGTTTATCTTTTAGTTAGATAAATCCGTTAAGTCATTTTACTGAGGGGCATTCTGGGAATAATAAAAATTGTGTGGGTATAGAGGGATATGGTGGGGGTAAAATAAAACCTTGGGTTTATACTTTAGGATTTTTGATTGGCCCTCATAAGTAAAAGTCAAGGAGTTGGTAGGTGTGGTCTTTTGTTTTACAAAATGCATGTAACCCACTTCTATCTACTTTTGGCTAGATAGTATCACTACAACTCTAATCATTGAAAAAAACATTTTGTTAATAGCATTTTTTTCTAGTTTTTACCCTTTAAATTAATGTCACATGTAGCATTTGTTAAATGAATATTATCTCGCTATTGTTATCTAATTTGCTATAAGCTGGTTTTTTTTTCTTTTCCAAATAGAGCCCTTGAAAGATCGAGTTTGAATAGTTTACTAGTAGCTCGACTCATTTAAACAACTAAACATATAATATAAATTTTTTCGGAGATAAAATATGAAATATTTATTTTATGTAAGTTTTATTTTAAAGGGGGTCGTAAGTGAAATTAAAACGTTCATTTTAGAAAATGTCAAAAACAATTTTTACATCAAATGTTAGGTGTTAGTGTGTTAGTATGTCAATAGCTAGGAATAGAACCCTATATCTTCCCTAACTCCTTCAAATGTCCTAACTCAAACACTTGTAAACAACTTCATTTATTAGCAAAAACAAGGATAAGTAAATCAAATTGAACAAATTGTGTTAGGAAATTTCTCATCCACTTTGAAGATCAAAACAAATAACTAAGTTAGGCCAATACATAACAACAAAACACATAAATAGTGCAAAAACCGATGATGCATTACCAAACCAACATCTAAATCCTAACAACCAAACAAATATCTTCCATAATTGGGGCTTTGCAACAAGCACTGTGGGTAATAACTTGAAACAAGCTAAGATTAGAAACAAGACACATAACAAAAGATGAGACAATAGAACCACAATAACACTAGCGAATACATAGTCATTTGATCTTATCCAAACAACATTGACGAGACAAAGCCACAACATTGCCATGGTGGCTTTAGAGGAAGTCGCTTTAGGCCTATAGCTACAGGTGAGGGAGTGACCATGGAGGTGGGAGGTAGAGACAATCGATCAGGTGGAGGTCTCCCTATAGGAAGAGAGTGGTTGACGATGGTTGGTGAAAACTCAATGGGGGATTTTCTTGAGTATGATTTTGGGTATCGGTAATAGGGCTGCACAAAGGGAGAAAAACTCTAGATAGAAAGCTCACCCTAAATATGTAGCCATGATTTTTTTTTGTGTGGCTTTTTGTAGAGGAATGTGAAGATGGAGTGGAAGTTTGGGGAGCAAAAATGACAGGGTAGAGCACATCTCCTCATGACAAAGGTGAGAGAGGGAGGGAGGGAGGAAGGGAGGAAGAGGTGTTATGACATGGCTTCAATCAGTAGGGGGAGACTCCATGGAGAAGTGGAAGTTTTTCAAGAGCCCTAAAGGAAAGAAACCCTAATAGAGAGCCCTAGGGAGAGCAGCAATCTTTAGCAACTTAAATTAGTTTTAACTTTTTTTTTAGTTTCTACTTTTTTAATTGTTTTTGAAAGTTTTTTGTTCAAAAACAAAAAACCTTTAATAAAGTAGCAATATCTCCACTAGAAAACAAAACAAAACAAAGAAATCTCTTTTGTTTTAATCGAGCAATTGCTTAAAAATAACCCTTAAATATTCTTTTGGGAAAATAAATTCGAGATCCTCTTCATTTCTTCCATTAATATAGCTTCGAGAAATGAAAATGATATTGAGGGGTCTAAATATCTTTTATATGAATTTAGATCTTCTTCAATCACCGAATACTTTTAGTAAGAGAGAGATAGACTCATACATTAAAATACTATTATTTTATCAAAAATATTATTTTTAGATGTGTGTATGTCTCTTTCCTATCAGAATTGTCTAGTGAACTAGAGAGGATACCGTTCCCTTTTACAAATCCTAAAACTTTGATAAAGGAGAGAATAAATTGAGAGACCAAATAGAGAGGATTTTCACTCAAAAAATCACTAATAAACTTTTTTGAAAAGCATCTTTCAATATCCACTTTCCAAGAAAACGATCAAAGTGTATGATAATTGAGCTTAAATAATAGAAAGATTTGATTTGATTTAATCATAAGTACTCCCAAGAAACCAAATCAAGGCCAATATCATTTAACAGAAGACCACTCTTAGAAAAGCAAAATTATTATGTGATTTTCTTTTTGATGAGAAAATTATTATGTGAAGTTGACAATAAAAGCACAAGACAAATTCTAATCCACTTAAGGATAAGATAAAAGCATAGCCACACATAAGTTTGTTCATTTGAAGATCCAAATCTGAATTCTTATTAGAAGAATGGAACCCATGAAAGTAACAAGCAGGAGACTAAATAACCATAAAACTTGCTAACTACTAATAATAAACATAAGTTACACAAACTTGAAATAAAACAAAAAAGTTTCTACTTTAAGCCATACCCACAATTGCAACCAATCAACATTGTTCCATATATAATTCAATAGCACTAAGTTACTTTCATAAAACAGTTCCTAAAACCAAATTGAAGAAGAGAGAATTGACTAATCATGAAAGTCAGAATCATACTTTTGCTTAGAAAAAATAAAACAAGTATAAAGCTAAAAGTGTAACAAAAATTAATAAAGCTGTTCAACTTAATTATTTGATGGGGATCTTATGTAGACTCCCACTCATGTTTCACACTTGAGATAAATCAAACTGAACCTCACTTACAATTTTCATCAGAGTTACATATACCATGAAAAAAGAAGATGGTGACAAAAACAAACACCTTTTGCCATGCATTACAATTGCAAAAGAAAGAAGAAATTCAAAATTTAATACTCTATGATTAAACAAACTAACATCGAAAGCGCCTTTCTGGAGATGAACTATTACACTATCATGGAACAAATCTTCTTCCTTAGTATATCCCGCGAACTGATTTTACACCTCAATCAACTTCCAAGAAAAGGAACCTAAGTCTTGAAAAAAATGGAAAAAAAAGGACCACAAAAGAAGGGGAGAAAACCACACCTTACACAAACTCTCGCTTGTAACTGCTTTGTTTTTTTTTGAATATATTGTATACTTCAAATGAAAGAACACCGTTAGCTATATGTGATGACAAATATCCTTTGAGCCGATATCTCTTAAAGAGATGACGGAGAAGCATGAATTCACAAATACCTCATTAACTTTAACCAGTTTCACTTGATCTACTGCTACCATGTCATATCCAACTAACATATCTCTTACGCAGCGATTCCTGCAGCAAGCAGATTTAGTAAAAGAAAATAAGTAACTGGAAATAAAATTAGGATTCAATTTATAAACATAAACAATAACACAAAACATGATGGAGCAAACCTTTGTCCATATTTAAGCATCTTTGAAGCTAATCTCATATAACAAACAAAGAAAATAACTTTCCACAATAAGTTAAATGAAAGTAATCAAGAAACCAATGTTTGACTATAGGAAATTGCAAGCAATGATTCTACTTGATTTGGAGTATTCAGCGAAAGCTATCAAAAATCTGAAGATAAACATTTAGAAGACATTCAGAATAATTGAACTTTTGAGATATAAAAGTTTTAAACAGAATCTGATTTTCTTTTGGAAACAAAAGAATGCAGCCAAAGATGTTACCTCTATTAGGTTGTCTACTTGCAACATTGTAGCTTCCAATATAACCCTCGGAAGTCTTCAGTTGGTCGTCTGATGCGATACCACCAAGACCATAACCGAATGAACCTGAACCCTCTATCTCAGAAGAAGAAGACCTCCAAGCAGAGTCATTGTACACTGAACCACTACCACTACGGTACAAGTCCCCGTAGGGTCCTTCATAACCACCAGCTGATGCATTAAATGTAGACGATGGAGTTGTCATAGGCGCACCGTTGTTTCTTCCATATCCTGCTCCACCTAATCCAAAGCTGCTATCTCCACCTTCATAAACATTACTCCCAGTAGCATATCCAGAAGCAGCTCCTCCACCCAGAGTTGGAATTGACGGACCCCAATTTGCGCTACTATTTCCGATTGAAACACCAAAAGTACCACTTCCGGATCCCAAGAAAGCACCAGGGCTGACTGGATTATTGGCATTATTGAGGCCCCCATTTCCCCATACACTCCTAGAAGTTGAGTTCATAAGAGAATCACCTCTCCCATTACCTGCATTATAGCCTATAGGAGTCGTATATCTACCTGAGTTACCACCATAGAAAGGACTGAATATTCGACCGTATCCTAAATTGTTCCCAAAGTTGGAGTTCCCTCCAAAGTTTGGGCTCAATCCTGAATCCAAATTCATACCCATTCCATAACCGGTGTTGCCGAAAGAGGTAGTAAAACCAGTTCTACCACTAGTAAGTGGACTAAACCTACCATCCATTCTCATTCCATATCCTCCTATTGGACTCATACTATAACCCTGACCATAACTGTTTAGGTAGCTATTGGCCCTATTCAAACTATAGTTATATCCTATCATTGGGCTCCGGGTGGGACCAGGAGAAAGTTCTTTCGGAACTGCCCTTTTGACTTCAACTAACTTTCCATTGAGTTCATGAAAAGTTTTAAAAAGAACTCTATCAACTGCTTCTTCGGAATCAAATGTGATGAAGCCAAAACCTCTTGGCCTTTGGGTGTTGTGATCATACATAACCACAACATCAGTAATTGTACCAAATTGTTCAAAATACTTCCTAAAATCACTTTCAATGATAGTTGATGGTAAGCCGCCAACAAAAATCTTTTTCGTACGCCCAGGACCAGGAGATGCATGTGTACTACCCGACTGTCTATTTATATTCAGCTGATCATCCCTAGGAACAGCTTTCTTCGCTTCAACCTGAAATTAAACAGGATATAGATTAAAATCAGGAAGTCATTTTCAGTTTCTCACTTAATAAACAGAAAAAAAAGTCAAGTTTGATCAATGTTGTCAAATAGCAGCTACAGCGGTGCTATAGTGCTATAGCATATCAGAATTTTGAACAATTCGCTATTGTTCGCAATCTGCGATATGCCCAACAATATTGTCAAATAGCGGCTATAGTGCTATCGCATAGTGGAATTTGAGACCGCTATTTTCCGCAATTCGCAATTGATAACAATTCCAATGTACATAAAAAACTTCAAGCATCAAAAGATGAAAATTACACTTTCATCACTAAAAAGGTAAAAAATCCAAGAGCAGGAGATAAAGATCTTTACTAGAAATACAAGTTTAGCTAGTTTCAATTGCTGCAGGACTAAACATACAATATCGACGCAATGCTAAACATATAACTACAAATAAAGCAACTCACAGTGCGGCCATCAATTATGTGCTTCTCCATAATGACTCTTTCAGCAGCAGCAGGATCAGAAAAGACAACGAAACCAAAGCCACGAGCACGGCCTGTTGCGCGATCTCTCATAATCACAGCCTCTATCACCTCACCATAATTCCCAAAATACTCCTTGAGACGTTCCTCATCAGTGTCCCAAGATATTCCTCCAATGAAGAGCTTGCCAAGATCCGATTCCATCTCTTCTGATAACAATCAAGTTAATTTAATCATCAATCACTGATTTTTCAAGATTCAACAAAAAAAACTCAAACAATCACTCACTTATAGTCATAATTCTCATAACAATCCAAACCAAAAACCAATAACAGATCAGAAATCAATCAATGATGGCTAAAATTCCAGCCTAGGAATCAATCTAACTGCATAATTTTCCATATCAAGAGATAATCAAGTCCAATCTTCATAAAAATCAAATCTTTCCACAAACAATAGCAAATCAAAACCGATCAGAAAATGCATATGAAAAGAATCTTCACCTTATCTTAAAATTCAGACAGAACCCAGTTGTTGCTTCAATCAAACACGACGTGGGTTGTGTCAAATTCGATCTATGAGCATCGGATCTTCCAAGCATCAATCAAAACCCAAATCAGAATATCTAATCTCAGCACAAAAAAAAAGAACAAAGAAGTAGATCAGATAAGCGAATTTCACAAGAGATCGATGAGAATTGAAGCAAACCCAGATGAGAAAAATTTACCATATGAAGATGAAAATTGTTGAAAAATCGTGGGCATGTGAAAAATGTTTCAATGGAAGGTTGAAAAACTTGGAATGAAAACAGAGGATGTGCTCATCATCCTCTATGTTTCTCTCTCTCTTGCTTTTCTATCTCTTTATCTTGGTTATTCCACTACCTTAATTTAAATGAAAAGAAAAGGAATTTGTAACTAACATTGCAAGAGAGACAATATATATAAATATAGAGAGAGAGAGAGAAAGAAAGAGAGAGACTGCAAAACTTCTGGTGCAAGAATATATGGAGGAGCCAACATATTATGACAGCATATAATGATCTTTTGTTTTTAGGACAAAAGATACGAATTAATTTTGGTAATAATTTTTTTTTAAAAAAACTAATAATATTTTAAAAATAAAAATTATTTTTTAAACGGAATTAAATTTAATGAAAACTAATAAGACTTTTATTTATGGTATATATATTTAAATTTAATAAAAGTTGGTGTTATGGGTTGCACTATATTTATCGGATTGCACATTGCAACTTGGGATGCTTTTTTTTTTGCTTTCAATTAATAGCTGTTGCTTTGAAAAAATAATTATTCAAAGATGAAACCAATAAAATTATTGCCTTGTATGAAAAACAAAAGTATTAATGCGAAACAGTCAAGTTATTTCGGAATTTACATTTAAAAGGAAATATTTTTTTTTATTGGGGAATAGGAAAATTTTTATTAATCAAACAGGCACTAATGATCATCTTACAATTGTCCCCGACGGGATTTGAGCTCAGCACCTTGAGGATATAAGGCTAGCTCTTACCACTGAACTAGCACCTCAAGTGCCATTTAAAAGGAAATACAATATAGAGAAAATTGGTAAAATTAAAGATATAGTAAGATTACATTAATGACTTAGAAAATTTTATGGGAATTACACATATAGGAATATTGAAGAGATTACTTTATGCCTAATTCAACATTTTTTTTTCTTTATTTCATAATAAGGTGAGATTTCTCATATCCGGGGTGAGTAATTACAAAAAAATTTCACAACAACAAATGAGCTTGAATAGGATGAATTTTTTCTTGCGTAAAAAATGCGATTCAGTTGTAAAAACGATAATGAGAACACACATTAGCACATCAAAACAATAAGGTGTTGAGTGTGTCTTGCGTGAACAAGAAAAGTTAACGACAAAAAAATGAAAAAAAGAGGAGAATTTAGTAGGTCAGAAGATAAGATCAAAGAAAAGAAAACAATCAAGTAATTCGAATTGAAATAAAGGTGGTAGGAACACATCCATTGTCGTGCAAGTAACCTGATATCCTATACAACCATGTGTTACGCATGCACAGTTATAGTTTCAATCTTACACCGTCGATACTGGTATCTATCGGTAGATAAAAGAAACTTTCATGTTTTAAAAGCCTTTATCACTTTCCGTAATCACTGGTAACTGCCTCCGGATTTTGAGTTGCTAGTACTTCCTTAAAAAATGGGAATGTAATTCTAGATGCACTTAGAAGCTCCTAGCAATTTCAAAATATTTCTTCACTAGTTTTGTGAGTATTTTTTATACACCATCAGTAGTGTGATAATATCTCTATATCAATGCTTCCTCAAAACAAGCAAAAGCCTTTGAACATGAGCTCAAAATTTGCACAAACTTTTAGCATCAAATTAACTTAAAAACAAAAGCCGACCAAATTTCTATGCTCAACATATGACCCTGTGAAAATGCGGAATAATTGGTGAAATGCCTGAGTGAATACAATGTGGGATTTATAATAATATTAATGTGGTTTCTAATTCCTAAGTACATGGATGTGATTTACTAGTCATTTAAAAAAAGTAATATTAATGATTTAGAAAATTTTATGGGAATTACACAAATAGGCTTATTGAAGAAATTACTTTATGCCTAATTCAAAATTTTCTTTTACTTATTCCATAATAAGGAAAAATTTCTCATAGATGTTATATTCGGGGTGAGTAATGACAAAGAATTTTTGCAACAACAAATGAGTTTGAATAAGATGTGATTTTTTTGTGTGATGAGCGTAAAAAATGTGATCCAGTTGTAAAAATGACAAAGAGAACACGCTTGAAATGGGTTAGCACATGAAAATAATAAGGTATTGTTTGTGTCTTGCGTGAACAAGAAAAGATAATGATAAAGAGATGAAAATTAAGAGAAGAAAATGCAAGGTAAGAAGTTAATATCATAGAAAAGAAAACAACCAAGTAATTCAAATTGAAATAAATGTGGCAAGAACCTATACAACCTTGTGTTAGACATGGACAATTATAGTTTTGATCTCTATTACACCGTTGATACTAGTATCTATCAGCATAAAAATGTAACTTTTATGTTCAAAAAATCTTTACTGCTTTCATTAACCATCGGTAACTGCTTCTAAATTTTGAGTTGCTAGTACTTAATTCCTTAAAAAATGGGAAGGTAAATCTAGATCCAGTTAGAAGGTCCTAGCTGTAACATCCCAAATTATGGACATCATAAATTATAGCATATTACATTTTGACATTTATCATAGGTACGTAGTCTTAAGTTTGGATTAAAATATTACTTCATTTTACAGCAGGAGAGTTCAACTTATTCGTTTTGAACGAATATTGAAAATTAGATATATCGTAAGAACTCCGTCTTCCATTGTGGTATAAAATAAAACCACTATCATCTAATACGTGGTTTTAATCCAAACTTAGCGAAATGTACAATCTAGTTACCTCTAACGGTAATTCATAAACAATTTCAATCTCCATACATAATGCCTTATAATTAAACAAGTATTTCATCACTTATCTAAACTTCATAGCTTCATCTTCTCGATCAAACTGTCTTTAACCATCTGTAAAACCACAAACCTGCTACAACACAAATTGGTACATGTGATGCAATCATTCTTTCTATCTAGGCAAACGAGCATCCAATGATCATTCCACATAAAACTATTGATTCTTATTAGTTCAAAAGAAAAATATTTCTGCATTCAACATCATAGTTGCTCTACACAACAGGGGCCATGAAGTCAAACATACAAACATACAATCATACAGTCAATCATGTTATGACCAAGAGTATCAATTAAGTGTAAAATCATCAATTCATCATTGTTCCATCCAAACAAAGTTTGAACTTCATTTCTAAGAAACTTAGGTAATGGAAACCATAGAGTTATGCAATCACACTCTCAATATTTCTAACGAAATCAATCAATGCTAATCAATCGTTTAATTCTCTCAACCACATAATACTTATAAGACAAATTAAATTAGTATATATTGTGTCTAAGTAGATTAGGGATTGAAGTGGGTCTTGAATGCACTCAAGAGATGAAATAAGTATACGACGGAGAAAGCTATACGGTGGCATTTTCAAAAGTGATTCTCATCTCCAGTGCGGTCCAATCCTCTTCAATACTTATTGTAATTCATACACACTTCCTCTTCAAACAAGATGAGCATAGCTAGTAAATCATGTTTTCATCACAAGGAGATCTTAGCACTTAAACTCATTATCAAACATGGATAAGGAATACACTTCATACATTTCACGTCTTTTAAGAAATTATTCACACTTGCTCCAAACAATACAAATCATATTGCACAAAGGTCCAAAAGGATTTCCATCAAAATATCATACCGAAGAAAAGACATGTCATGTTCTAAAACCCAATCATTCATAAAAGAGCTCACCTCAAAGATCTATAACGTCGGGAATCAAACACATAGAGAGTTATAACATAAGATGGACTTACAACCACTGCACTAGAAAGGAATAATCTATCACGTTCCCTATTGACTAGTCCCAAGACAGGTCTGCACATGGGCGTAAGACTAACTCAAATAACTAGGGTGTAAGAAAACTCTCGGCAATCAGTATCTTGCCGAAAGGTCATGAAGGCTTCCAACGAAAATTTGGATTTACCGAAATATCAAACAACTCTAGTTGCTATGGGGTGCTTGCTCTACAAAGGAATGACACACTACTAACGGAAAGACCTCGGAGCTCAGTGAGCAGCACAACGATGAAATCGAAGTGATCAACTTTATAACTAAGGTTAAGTCGGAATAACCGGGGGTTTATGAACATATAATGGCCATATCTCTGTACTGCACAATGCGTGCCAACGCGGATTCCCGAAGAATCAGAACAACACGCAACTCAGAATACGAAAGGTATTATAGCAATCATAGGCATAGCCTATCCATTCCTATTACCACATTCATAACAAGAATACACTGTATTAAGAATGATGAGTACTACTCCGTGATTAGAAATCCCAAAAGACTCATAATCCTAACTAGGAATAAGTTTTGATAGGAGTAGAAGGACATCGGAGGGAACCTATGGTCCTAAGGAAACTGAATTAGGAATTTCTGTTAACTCGGAAAACAAAGAAATATTGACAAGAAAAAGAAAATCAAGAGGCCAATGCAGAACATCTGTCCATTAATTGAGGGAATGCTTGGAACGGGACTCAGACTTAAAGAAACTCCTTGTCTGGGAAACAACTCTAAGAGACGGATGTCTTTCTATTCGGAGGGTTTCTAATGAGGCTACTCCTTGATCAACGACCTCAGAACTTCTTGTTGGCACGCCGATCGGCCGATTCCAACGACTAAACTGCTACATAAAAGCTCGGATGCCCAACCATTTCTGCGACACCATCGCCAGTAGCCCTCTGCTTCTGCTACGTACTCTGATGAAAAGAAGACTCGAATTCCTAGGGTTTAGGGTTTCTGAGGTTTTCGAGACTATGGCCATCAATTGTCGTTATTCTCAGTACCTTGTATGATACTTCGAGTTGATCAAGCTCGAGGTTTCACTCAATATACTCAGAGGTTTCGACAGTTAATTGTCAAGGTCCCTAACTGACTCAATCTATCTAGTCTAATAACTATGAAATCATTAAGCCCGACTAGGTCTAACTGCTCTGACACCAAAATGTAAAATCCCAGATTATGGACGTCTTAAATTACAGCATATTACATTTTGACATTTATCAGAGGTACATAGTCCTAAGCTTGTATTAAAATATTACTTCATTTTACATCATGAGAGTTCACCTTATTCGTTTTGAACGAATATTGAAAATTACATATATCGTAAGAACTCTGTCTTCCTTTGTGGTATAAAATAAAACCACTATCATCTAATACATGGTTTTATGACAAACATAGCGAAACGTACAATCTAGTTACCTCTAACGGTAATACATAAACAATTTCAATCTCCATATATAATGCCTTATAATTAAACAAGGATTTCATCGCTTATCTAAACTTCATAGCTTCATCTTCTCGATCAAACTGTCTTTAACCATCTGTAAAGCAACAAACATTAAACAGTGAGATTTACATTCTCAATGAGTTCCTTCGTGACCCCTTACCTTAACCTCTCGGTGTTTTCTTATATTACCCTTTACTTTTATCCTCTTAGCACCACCTGAGAGATTATTTTTTTCAATCTCAACGGAGAACCCAACTCATGATAGCTATACTGAGTAATTCTAGGCCTTGGTTTTTGGGCTCATGAATTCCCTCCACCAAGTGTGCTATTAAACCTCTTGGGATCGTCATCCCTCACGTATATTATGCATTTAATTTCAACGGAGAACCCCATCCCAGCAATCACTGCTGAGTAATGCTAGGGCCTTGCATTTAATTACTTAGACACTTTGGTTTTTCTCACACAACAATATATCGGTATAATTCGTAGACCATTGTATTATGGAAGTGATTAAAGGTAGCACTTAGGAAAAATGGAGGACCTACATTGAAGAAAACATGAGTTACAAAAACATAGGGTGGGACACGGGCCGTGTCCCTGTGTTTTCAAAATTTTTGTGAGTAACTGTTTTGGACACGGGTACCCGCGTCGTTTGAACACGGCCCGTGTCCTTGCTACAGAGTGCCCGAATTTCAATTTTAAATGGTGCTCTTCAATCCCCTTGTACTCAAACCTTTGTCACTTTCATTCTTTACATCAAAACAGATTTCTACTAGCATTCCAAGCACAATATCAAGCATGTTAAGGTACCAAAACTTTAATCTAAGCACACATTCACTTCCTCATACAATTCATCAAAACATAACATCAAACATGTTTCCAATTAAACTTTAGGCCAAACTAGACAACCAAATCAGTTCAATCACACATGCAACGTAATATTCATGACATTAGGTTCTCAAACATTATAACAAACATTTTGAAAACCGAAAAAGGAAAGAAACTCACTTGTCTCAGCTGAAAAATGGAATTGCAAGTAAGAACAAGACTCTCTAGACATATCACTAGCTCCCAAGTTACCAAATTCAACCCCGGCCCACAATGTGCCTGGTTTACGTCTTGATTCCACAATGTAGCTCTTGAAATTCTCTAATGAGCCTCTAAAACTGACATGCAACTAGTGAAATCTTCAATTTTTAGCTCCCATGCTCCATGCATGTGGAATGATGAAAAGGGAATGAAGAAGTTGAAGTGAATCAAACTCTGATTTCTTGGTTTCTAAGTGGAATAAGGACCTGAATTTGATAGAATGAGTAAGCTAACAAACTTCATCTTGTGGGTCTTGGTAATGGTGGAGGGAAGTGTTGAAGTGTGCCCTCACCTCTCTCTCAAACTCGAGTTCTTCTCTCTCTCTCTCTCTTTTGTAAAACACAATTTTGTTTTTTAACACATAATGGAGGAAATGTTTTAATGAATGAGGGTTCAGCTGGTCATAAGAAGAGAGAAAGAAAAATGGGCTCACTTGGAAATTTGGGCTTAAGGTGATTATGGGCTGCCACTCTAATTTCTTTACACACCCCCCCACTATTTCTCCACTTAAATCACTATTGAATAAACAAACAAGCACACAATGCATACAGGTATCACATTTAGTCAATTAAATCACTCAATTATAAATCCAACAACCAATAATTAAGATCACACATCAAGGCATTTTAATTATAAAGTACTAATATCACACTTAATTAATCTACCATTTTTAAAAATCCATAAAATCACCAATTATTTCCACAATTCACATTAACCATGTATCCAATAAATCAACAATCACTTAAAAGTAATCAAAGATTACTTTGAGCGTTACACTAGCGACTTCAAAAAAAAACTTCAGTAATTTTGTGTGATATTAGTAAGGTGATAATATCTCTAGATCAAGACTTCTTCAAAACTCGGAAATGTCTTTGAACATCAGCTCAAAACTTGCACAACCTTTTAGCCTCAAATTAACTTAAAAAAAAGGTGGCAACATTTCTATGCTTGACATATGGCCTAGTGAAAATGCTGATTACTTGGTGAAATGCTTGAGTGAAATTCCACTCAGCTGATATGAATATATATACACCTTCAGGAGTAAATACAATGTGGAATTTACAAGAATATCAATGTGGTTTCGAGTTCCTAAGTACATGAACGTGATTTACTAGACATATTGGAGAAACTACTTTATGCCTAATTCAAAACTTTCCCGTCCTTATTCCATAACATAAGGTGGGATTTCTCATAGATGGTATATTCGGGGTGAATAAAGACAAAATGTTTTTGCAACAACCAATGAATTTGAATAAGATTAGATTTTTTCGTGCGATGACCATAAAAAAGTGATTCACTCCGAGTAACCTGATATCGGTATACAACCATGTGTTACGCATGCACAGTTATAGTTTCGATATTACACCGTCGATACTAGTATCTATCGGTAGATAAAAGAAACTTTCATGTTTTAAAAGCCTTTATCACTTTCCGTAATCACTGGTAACTGCCTCCGGATTTTGAGTTGCTAGTACTTCCTTAAAAAATGGGAATCTAATTCTAGATGCACTTAGATGCTCCTAGCAACTTCAAAATATTTCTTCAATAATTTTGTCAGTATTTTTTACACCATCATTAGTGTGATAATATCTCTAGATCAAGTCTTCCTCTAAACTAGGAAAGACCTTCGAATATGAGCTCAAAACTTGCGTAAACTTTTAGCCTAGAATTAACTTAAGCAAAATTTCTATGCTTCACATTTGCCCCTGTGAAAATGCTGAATATTTGGTGAAATGGCTTGAGTAAATACAACGTGGAATTTACAAGAATATTAATGTGGTTTCTAGTTCTTAAATACATGAATGTGATTTACTAGTCATTTAATTTTTTTTTATACTAATGACTTTATGCCTATTTCAAAATTTACTAGGAGAATTACACAAATAGGCATATTGAAGAAATTACTTTATGCCTAATTCAAAATTTTCTCTTTCTTATTCCATAATAAGGTGAGATTTATTTTTCTTAACCGTTGTGACGACATTTTGGTCGGAAATCCGTCGGAAATTGCGACAGACTAGAGTTCGTCGGAAAAAATGGCAGGAAACAATAGCTATTCTTGTAGTGGTTATACTTAGGGTGAGTAATGAAGAAAAAACTTTGCAACAACAAATGAGTTTGATAAGATGAGATTTTTCACGCGATGAGCATAAAATATGTGATTCAGTTGTAAAAAAAGACAAAGAGAACACGCTTGAAATGGGTTACCACATGAAAACAACAAGGTGTTGTGTGTGTATTTAGTGAACTAGCGAAGATAACAACAAAGAGAAGAAAATGCAAGGTAAGAAGTTAATATCAATGAAAAGAAAACAACCAAGTAATTAAGGTGGCGGGAATGCACACATTGTCTTCCAAGTAGTCTCATATTCTATACAACAATGTGTTAGACATGGATAGTTATAGTTTTGATATCTATTACACAGTTCAAAAAGTCTTTACTTCTTTCGATAATCACCAACAACTGCGTCCGGATGTCGAGTTACTAGTACTTCCTAATAAAATGGGAATGCAAATCTAGACCCCCTTACATGGTCCTAGCAACTTCAAAATATTTTTACACACATCCAGGAGTAAATACAATGTCGGTTCTAGTTCCTAAGTACATGAATGTGAGTTACTAGTCATTTAATTTATTTAGTTTTGATATTAATGATTTAGAAAATATTATGGGAATTACACAAACAGGTATATTTAAGAAATTACTTTATGCCTATTTCAAATTTTTCTCATCCTTGAGTTTAATAAGATGAGATTTTTCGCGGGATGAGCGTAAAATATGTGATTCAGTGTTAAAAACAACAAAATGAACACACTTGAAATGAGTTAGCACATGAAAACAATAAGGTGTTGTGTGTGTCTTGCGTGAACAAGAGAAAATAACAATAAAGAGATGAAAATTGAGAGAAGAAAATGCAAGCTAAGAAGATAATATCAAAGAAAAGAAAACAACCAAGTAATTCAAATTGAAATAAAGGTGGAAGGACAACACACATTGTCGTCCAAATAGTCTGATATCCTATAAAACCATGTATTAGGGAGGGACAGCTATAGTTTTAATCTCTATTTTACCGTTGATACTAGTATCTATCGGTATATAAATGTAACTTTCATGTTCAAAAAGTCTTTACTTCTTTCCATAATCACCTATAACTGCCTCCAAATTTCGAGTTGCTAGATCCACTTAGAAGTTCGTAGCAACTTCAAAAAAAAATATACACTAATTTTGTGACTAACTTTATACACCATCAGTAGTGTCAAAAATCTCTAGATCAAGACTTCCTCAAAATTTGGAAAGGCATTTGAACATCAGCTCACAAAACATGCATATATTTTAAAAAAAGCCGACAACATTTCTATGCTTGACATTTGCCCCTGTGAAAATGCTAAATATTTGGTGAAATGCTTGAGTGAAATTCCACTTAGTTGATTTGAGTATATACACACACCTTCAGGAGTAAATACAATGTGGAATTTACAAGAATATTAATGTGGCTTTTAGTTCTTAAGTACATGAATGTTTGTTGCGACCGAAAAATCCGGGTGAGGATTCCTCGAAGGTTCAAAGATGAAGCCGCCACCAAAGTTTAGTTTAAGGGCAAACATTGGAAAATCCCTTTTGGATTGGATAAGGGTCTTTGAGACCAGATTTGGGTTCGGGAGTCGGTTATGCGTGGGGAAGGTATTAGCACCCCACGACATCCTTCCTAAGGAAGGTTACCTGCTAATTAGTTGTAGGAAAGAAAGTTAATTTCGAAAACGTTTATTTTTACCCTTTTAAAGAAGAAAATTGATATTTTATTTAGGAAAATGATTATTTGGGAGAAGACTGAAAATGGTTTTTTATTAGTGCAATTGACAGATGTGGGCCCCCATCTGCTCCTACGTATCTCTGGGTAGAGAATCAAATCACACGTAGTTCTTGGGTAGAAAATGTTTGTTGGTTGATGTTTTTTAATATAGGGATTTTAGGACTCCTGAGTGATCAGTTCATTTGTCCTAAAACGATGACTAACCTGACTGTACAGTCGGCTTAGTCCCCTACTTTGTGAAAATAGAATTTTTGGAATTTGGAAAATGATTTGAAGTGTGTTTGTTTGATTTTATTGGAATAGGGGTTTTAGGATTCCTGAGCCGTACGGCTCATTTATCCTAGAACGCTGACTAACCCGTCTGTACAGTCGGCTTAGTCCCCTATTTTGAGAATTTTATTTATGGGAAAAACTGTGTTGGTGTTAATTTTAATTAAAAAAAGTTTATTTTGAATAGGGATTTTAGGGCATGATCCGTAACGGTTCATTAGTGACCTAAAAAGCAGACTAACCCGACTGTACAGTCGACTTAGTCCCCTATTTACATTTTTTGAAATTGAAATATTTATCTATTTATTTTTATGGTTTTTGCAAAAGAAATTAAGTAAAACGGAAAAGAGGGTGTAGTAGTAAAAAAGATGGTGTATTTAGCAGAAAGGGTTCGGTTTTAAAAAGAGGGGTGTGTTTAGCAGAAGCCCAGTCCACGTTATTTGGACTCTGGGCTGGTCACTTGTGAAACTGGGCTTATGCACAAGGGGGGTGTATGAAGTACACATTGGGGCGTAGATAGTAATCTGTTGTCTTTAAATTTTTTTACTTATTTTTTTTTAAAACAGAGAAATAGATGGGAGAGGTATAAAAGGGGGAATTAGGGTTTTTTGCAAAACCTAATTTTATTCCTTTCATCTCTTGCTGCGCCGCAGCAGTTCTTCAAGGGAGAGAGAGGGATTTTGCGCAGAGAAAGAAGAGAGAGAGGAGGGAGGAAATTACGGAGAGAGAGGGAACGAATCGCGGAGTGAGAGGAGGAGAGTGCGACTGAGAGGGAAACAGAGGTGGTGACCGGCGATGGTGGGGGTGACGACGGACGGAGGGTCAGACGCGATGATGAAGATGGTGGCGATGGCCACGTTGTTATTCGGTTTTGGGAGATCGCAGGGGACGAGGAACGGTGACGGGCTGACGACGGTGTCTGGAGCAAACGGCCACCGTCTACGGTGGCCGGAACTAGCAGGTAAGGCTTCGGTTTATATTTTTACTTTCTCCCTTCTCTTCACTCTTCTAATCTGATTATTTTTCTTTATATTTATTTTTGCTTCTCTGGGTGATTCACGGTGGTGGAACGCAAACGACGCGGTGATGGAGCGACCGCGGGATTGGCGACGACGCGGAGGAGCACGATGGCCACGCCTTACGGCGATGACCTTCACCGGTGGAGGCGATCTGAACCTGGGTATGTTTCTCTAGATTTTTTCGTCTCTTATCTTTTCCTATTCTTCTACTTTCTGATTGTTTTTCTTTACTGTTCTTTGTTGTTAAACCTGCTTGTATAACTCTAATTTTCCTAAAAAACTGAGTCTATTTCACATATTGCTAAAATTTTGGACAGATTATCTCGAACCCTAAATTTTAACTGAACCTGCATCAAGTTCTGTTCCCAACTTCGTTTTCCTAATCCTTTATTTTACTTAAACCATTTTAAGTTATTAATCATAAACCCTTATCTATTTACAGCACTAATATTCACAGCCAAAAATTCTAACTTAAAATACATAAACTGAAACCACTTGATTCTTTTTAGTTCATATACACTATTTTGATACTGATTTCAGATTAATAACAATTACTGTTCTCTGCAAGAATGGCCTACTATGTATTGGATTTGATAAAACCTAAGAAAGCAAAACGAAAACATGAAGACCAACCTCTTTTCCAGCTTCTGAAAAATTTCCTGTTGCTTGTTCGTTACTGCTGTTCCTAGTTGCTGCTTCTAGTTCTCTTTGTTTGTCTCTGCTGCCACTCGTTCCTGCCTCTGGATTTGTTGCCTTATGACTAGGGTTTCAGTGTGAAAACCCTAGTCTTTTGGGTTCTGAATTTCTGTCTGAATCTCGGGGTCTGTTCTTGTCTGCTTTTGAGTGTGTTTAGGCTTGTTTATATAGGTAAAAATTAGGGTTTTTCTGATCTTTCTCCATATTTGTTTCCTTTTTCAGGTATTGGGCTTGGATTGGAGAAAACTTGCTCACCAAGTTGCTGAATTAGGGTTGGGGAAGGCTTGTTCACCAAGGAGAGCAAGAAAGAAGAGAGGCGCAGCTGCCCTTTTTCTCTTTTTTTTTTGTAATTTTCGTTTTTCCTATTTTTTGTATTTTTGGTTATTTTCGGTTTTGTATTTTTTATTATTTTGTAGTTTAGATTTTTGGATTATTGTAATTGTTAAATATTATTTTTGTAATATACATTTTTTATTTTATGAGTTTATTATTTTTACGGCTTTTTAGTTGAAGGACTAAGTTGGGCCCAAAATATTAGACATAAGGCCACTTATAAAAAAAATGGCCCAACAAGCTAGATGTAGGCCCAAATAGATAAATGGCCCAAAACATTAGACACATGCCCACTTATTAAAAAAACTGGCCCAAAGATGTCAAGTATAGGCCCAATTAGAGAACTACCAAAATCAGGTCCAAAAGCTGGACCTAGGCCCAATTTGGACAAACTGGTCCAAATTAAGACAGTGTTCGCAATACCGTTTTCATAATGATATTCCTTGGGGCTTAAGAAAAGGTGAATGGTTTTCAGATTTTCGTAGAAGAAATAAAAATAAAGATAGAATAGACTCTAATTTTGTCCGCTTAGGGGGAAGATGAGTTAGGGAAAAGGGGGACGATTAACACTTGTCGTGTTAACCGAGAACAATAAAGAAATGATCGCTGGGGATCTAGTTTTGCCTTGGGGCTCTAGAAGAGCATTTGGGCTCTAAGGGAGCACTAGGGCTCTAAGGGGTTGCCAAAACTCTAAAGGACCAATTGGGGTCCGAAAGTGCACTGGGGCTTTGAAGGACTGCCGGGGTCCGAGGGTGGCCTTTTTCGAGCGGCCGCTAATAAGATCAGGTCTAGAACTGATCACGAATGACGTCCACTATGTCTTAGGCTGACACAGCTAGTCTGAATGGCCTGGGGCTGGATGATCCGTCGGTGCTCGATGCCGACGTGCGATCTGGATTGGATGACCGTTGGAGGTCTAAGGAGCGCTGGGGCTCGCGGTGTTAACATTACGATCTGGTTTGCTGAGTTAAGGTCAGCACTTATCGTGTTTAAATAATAAAAAAAACTGAAAGGGTCGACACTTGAGGTCGGTATGCAACATGTGTTATGCATATGACATGCATGTAATGTATGCATATGTAATGAAATATGGAATGGTTCGCTCTTGCTTTCTTTCCTTTTCTCGCTCTTATTTATTTTTCTTTGCTTCTTTTTGCTTTTCTTTTTTGGCTTTCTTTTTACTGGTCTCATCAACTCGCGGGACTTCTGGTGTGAGATATGAGGGTTGCCCCGAGTAATGGTATTGCCGAATTGAAGCACAGGCTATTATGATTCTTTGTTTGAAGTGATCGTGCATGTATTTGTCCTTTTGCAAGTTTTATTTATGAGAGATTATCTCCTTTCCGTAATTTTCAGAAATTTCGTAATGATCGTAATGCTCTTGATTATGCACATGTTTTGCAATTCAGTATCATGTATAATAAAACATTATTTTAGAGTGGATTGGAAACAAAGGAACAAAGCAAGTGTTTAATATTCAAATGGAGGCCGAGTGTGCAGAAAGGTCACACTGACCGGAAATTACATTGAGAGTTTTAAACTGAGAACCAAGGTTCAATACTCAAAGGAAAGTGCGCAGAATGTCACACCGACCGGAAATTACATTGAGAGTTTTTAAACTAAAAAGAAAGAAAAAGGAAGAGCAGATTCCTTAATGGTTTGCATCTTTGGAGTAACGACGTCAATCACCCATACATAAACTTGACCACTCATCATTCAACTCCCAGAGGCGTGAACTGCCTTAGTATCTATTCAAAGTCCAACTTTGTGACCCTAATTTTTGCCTGGATCGCTCTTTAGAGTTTTCAATCCATCGGGTCGCTCTAATTTTTGCCTAGGCCGCCCTTTTGGGTTTTCGACCTAGCGAGCTCGTTTTTACTTGGATCATCTTTCTCTTTTTTCCATATATTTCTTTTAGGCATAGTACTTCTTGACTGCATCTGAGTTCACTGGGAGTGGGAGGTCATCACCATCCATTTTTGTGAGGATTAATGCCCCTCCAGAGAATGCTTTCTTCACCACATAGGGTCCTTCATAATTAGGGGTCCATTTCCCCCGAGAATCTTTTTGGATAGGCAGAATCTTCTTGAGCACTAGGTCTCCTTCCTGAAACTGTCGAGGACGAACGTTCTTCTCGAAGGCCTTCTTCATTCTTTGCTGGTACAACTGCCCATGACACAGAGCGACTACTCTCTTTTCTTCGATGAGATTCAACTGATCGAGACGAGCTTGAACCCATTCCGCTTCTTCTAATTTCGTTTCCATCAGTACTCGCAGAGAGGGTATGTCAACTTCGATGGGAAGAACTGCTTCCATCCCGTATACTAGCGAAAATGGAGTTGCCCCTGTTGACGTGCGAACTGAAGTTCGGTATCCGTGCAGGGCGAAGGGAAGCATTTCATGCCAATCCTTGAATGTCACTACCATTTTTTGCACGATCTTCTTTATATTCTTGTTTGCCGCTTCGACCGCCCCATTCATCTTTGGACGGTATGGAGAAGAGTTATGGTATTGAATTTTGAAATCCTCACACAACTCTTTCATCATCTTGTTATTCAGGTTGGTCCCGTTATCTGTGATTATCTTATTTGGAAGGCCGTAACGGCAGACCAAGTCCCTTTTTATGAACTTGACGACCACAGATTTCGTTACACTGGTATAAGAAGCGGCTTCGACCCACTTGGTGAAATAATCAATAGCAACCAGGATGAAGCGATGACCGTTCGATGCTTTAGGTTCGATAGGACCGATGACATCCATGCCCCACATTGAGAACGGCCATGGTGCTGCTAAAACGTTCAAAGAAGCGGGCGGCACATGAATGTTATTAGCATAGACACTTCCTCACATAGTTAAAGCAATCGGTCTCCATTGACAACCAATAGTAGCCAGCCCTCAAGATCTTTCTTGCCATTGTATGCCCATTAGAGTGGGTGCCGAACGAGCCTTCGTGGACGTCTTTCATAATCCTTTCTGCTTCCTCTTTTGCCACACATCGGAGGAGGACCATATCGTGATTTCTTTTATAAAGTACTTCCCCATTTAGAAAGAAACCCATTGACAATCTCCTGAGCGTTCTTTTATCATTCTCTGTGGCACCAGGAGGGTATTCTCTGTTTATTATATACTGCTTGATGTCGTAATACCAAGGTTCACTGTCGGGTTCTTCTTCAATTTCCATACAATGATGTGCTGGCAAATCTCGATGTTGAATTCGGATGAGTGTCAGACTTTTATTGTCATTGATATTGAACATTGACGACAAAGTTGCCAAGGCGTCTGCCAACTGATTTTCTTCACGAGGGAAATGGTGGAAGGTGATCTCGTCAAACTGTTCGATCATCTTTTGGACGTGATCGCGATAGGGGATCAACTTGGAATCTCTGGTCTCCCAGTCACCTCTTATTTGATAGATGACCAAGGCCGAGTCTCCATATACATCGAGTCTCTTAACCTTCCACTCGAGGGCCGCTTGGATGCCCAGAATACATGCTTCATATTCTGCGATGTTGTTGGTGCAATAGAAACTCAATCTAGCAGTACACGGTATGAAGCGGTTATCTGGGGAAATCAATACAGCTCCGACCCCATGCCCCCATAGATTGGAAGCGCCATCAAATGACATTCTCCACCTTTCGTCGCCTGGAGATTTTCCTTCTCCGAATAGAGCCATTATATCTTCATCGGGGAAATCGCATTGCATTGATTGGTAATCCTCAATGGGTTGGTGTGCCAAGTATTCAGCCAATGCACTACCTTTGATCGCTTTTTGAGTGACGTACAGGATGTCGTATTCAGATAGCAACATTTGCCAGCGAGCAATTCTTCCTGTGAGTGCGGGTTTTTCGAAGATGTATTTGATTGGATCCATTTTAGATACCAACCAAGTAGTATGGCTTAGCATATACTGCCTCAGACGGCGTGCAGCCCAGGCCAAAGCACAACACGTTTTTTCCAACAACGAGTATCTTGTCTCGCATTCAGTGAACTTCTTGCTGAGATAGTAAATGGCATGCTCCTTCCTTCCGGACTCGTCATGTTGCCCCAGCACACAACCCATTGATTTGTCTAGCACTGTTAGGTACAAAATGAGAGGTCTGCCAGATACAGGCGGCATTAGGACTGGTGGATTTTGGAGATACCTCTTGATCTTCTCAAAGGCTTCTTGGCAGTTATCGTTCCACTTTGTCTCTTGGTTCTTGCACAATAATTTGAAGATAGGCTCACAGGTGGATGTTAATTGGGATATGAATCTGGAAATGTAATTCAATCTTCCCAAGAATCCACGAACCTCTTTCTCGGTTTTTGGCGCCGGCATTTCAAGAATTGCTCGTACCTTGGCTGGATCTACCTCTATTCCCCTTTGACTGACTATGAAACCCAAGAGCTTTCCTGATTTTACTCCGAAAGTGCATTTGGTAGGATTTAATCTGAGTTTGAACTTCCTTAGACGTTCGAAGAGTTTTTGCAGATTAACGACATGTTCTTCCTCAGTCTTGGATTTTGCAATCATATCATCCACGTAGACCTCTATTTCTTTATGCATCATATCATGGAATAATGCTACCATTGCCCTTTGGTAAGTTGCACCAGCATTCTTCAGTCCGAATGGCATTACTTTGTAACAGAATGTACCCCAGAGGGTGATGAAGGTGGTTTTCTCCATATCCTCAGGGGCCATCTTGATTTGGTTATATCCGGAATACCCATCCATGAAGGAAAAGAGAGAGTGTTGTGCTGTGCTGTCTACCAGGACATCAATGTGAGGCAAAGGAAAATCATCTTTAGGGCTGGCTCTGTTCAAATCTCGATAATCGACACACATTCGAACCTTCCCATCTTTCTTTGGAACTGGAACAATGTTGGCGACCCATTGAGGGTATTTGACTACTGCTAAGAATCCAGCATCGAATTGCTTCCTAACTTCGTCCCGGATTTTCATTGACATATCCGGCTTCATTCTTCTTAATTTCTGTTTCACCGGTGGGCATTCGGGTTTCACTGGTAGTTTGTGTTCGACTATGTCGGTGTCTAGTCCGGGCATGTCTTGATATGTCCATGCAAAAATGTCGACATATTCGAACAAAAGTCGTACCAGTTTCTCCCGTTCGCTGTCTTTCATTGTGGTGCCGATCTTGACCTCTCTCTTGTCTTCTTCTGTGCCCAAGTTAATTGTTTCGGTCGATTCCTCGTGGGGCTGGATCACCTTATTCTCTTGTTCCATCATTCTCATCAACTCTGGAGGGGTTTCCCAGTTATCTTCAATATCTTCCTCAGTTTGATTAATAGGGTGGTCAAAGTTACAGCATGAGTTATCAGCGTCGTTATTTTCAAAGATAATTTTTTTAGATCTGCATTTAGCGAAATTGACGGAATAAATAAAAACGAATAAAAGAAAAAGACCAAAGCAAATGAAAAGGGAAAAGGAAAGTGGAAATTCATTGGAGAATTCAAAACAACGTTTCATTAATGATAATACTGAAAAGAAAACATGTGTGCCCTAATGAAATGTCCTAAGGCCTTGGGCAGAGCCAAAGGATTGCATTACAGGAAAATTACTTTGGACTAAAAACTACGGGGAAGTCAACAATCTCCCAATTATTAAGCTTTTCACTTGCAGGACAAGGGCGCACAAGGATGGCGACGCCATCTCCAGCATTTAGATCATCTTCAATGGCTGCGATCTGATTTGGATTCAGCATTCCCGCGCTCCGAAAGTTTAACTTGATGTCGCCGATGATGATTTTCTTCATGCTTGCCTCTCTACCTTCAAGCTTGGATATCCTCCGCTCCTTCTTTTCCTCAGCTATTCTTCTCTTGTCAGCACGACCAGGCCAGTATCCTATCCCATGTCTGTCTTTGTTTCCCTGCAATTGTATCGGGGTCAGTATCCCTTGTTCAGTCCTCCCTAAACCGCTTCCAGCTTGGTCACCTTTGCCTATCATGACTTTAGCAACCATTAAGGCAGCCTTGGACAATTTAGGCTTCAGTGGAAGGACTTCTCCCCTCACCGAGGTGGCATTTGCAATTTCTAATGCTTGGAAGGCAGTCTCGAGCGATTCTTCGGCAGCCTCAATGCAGCGGGCAGCAGACGACCTATTCACTAGCATTTCTTCTTCACCAAAAATAACTACTAGCTTGTTGTTCACTATGAACTTAAGCCTCTAATGTAGAGAGGAGGGAACAGCCCCGACAGAATGTATCCATGGTCTCCCCAAAAGACAGCTGTAAGATGGATTGATGTCCATTATTTGGAAAGTCACTACGAAGACTTCTGGACCTACCTGTACAGGTAACTCCATCTCTCCGACGACCTCTCTTCTTGATCCATCAAAGGCCCTGACCAATATAGAGCTGGGTCTCATGTATGAACAATCCACATGTAACTTTTCCATGGTCGATTTGGGTAACACATTCAAGGACGATCCATTGTCAATGAGCACTCGAGCAAGTGAGTACTCTCCGCATTTCACGGAGATGTGTAAAGCCCTGTTGTGCCCTCTCCCTTCGGCCGGAATCTCATCATCAGTAAAAGTGAGGTAGTTGCTTGCAACAATGTTCCCAACGATCCCATCAAACTGACCCACTGTGATATCATGAGTGACATAGGCCTCGTTCAATACCTTCATTAATGCCGCACGATGAGCTTCTGAGCTGAGCAATAATGATAACAGAGATATCTTAGCAGGGGTCTGATTCAGTTGGTCAACCACCTTATAATCACTCTGCCTCATAAGCTTTAAGAATTCACCGGCTTCCTGTTCAGACAGTGTCCTTTGGCCTGCATTCTTATCAACAGGTTCTACTTCTTTGTCTTTACCCTTGCGGGTTCTTTCTTCTTCTTCTCTTGTTTTCCCTCCACCGAGTCTTTCAGGGGCATAGATACGCCCGCTACGAGTCATTCCACTAACCCCTGAGATGTTAATGACGTCAGGGCTGTTCTGAGGACCTTTCACTTGGACTTTCGCGCTGTAATTCCAGGGGACTACTTTGGTGTCCCTGTAGGGAAAGGGAGCAGGCACTTGGATAGTGATTGGTTTAGGTGTACCCAGGGACTACTTCGAGTCCTTAGTGTAGCGGATCTCTAGCGGCTTCCGGGTATCCTTGTCCTGGCCATTGCTCGATAGGATGGTTGACACTTGGTCCTCCCTCTTTTGAAATCCCACTTGTATATGTCGGTCCAGCAGATCTTGAAGGACTGGATTGAACGCTTCGCATGTCCCGGCACAGCGAGGGTTGGTACATAAATCTTTTCCGGCGCATCCCTTCATAACAACTCCGAAGTGGCACGATTCAGCATGGGTAATGTCTAGAGGTGTGCTGATATCTTCCACCTTTCTGATTAGGGACTCTCCTTCAAAAATTTCTACGGCATTAACAGAGGAGTTCCCATGCCCTGGCAGAGGGTTAGTGGCAACATTTGGGCCGTCTTCTTTGAAATTCAGCCATTTGGATTCGATCAGGTCTTGTACCACATATTTCAAAGCTTTGCAGTTTTCAGTGGAATGGCCGACTGCTCCAGCGTGGAACCCACAGGTAGCATTTGGGTCATAGTTTTTGGGGAAAGGAGGATGAATAGGTCTCATCGAACGGGGAGTGATTAGGTTGCGATCGATGAGATGGTTAAACAGGTCTGTGTACGACATGGGTATTGGGTCAAAGCTAACAGGCTTTCTCTCTGGGTAATTTTGTGGTCTGTAGCTGGGAAGGTTTTGGTGAGGTGAGGCTGGTGGTGTTTGGGTAGGGAATTGATAGGCTTGTGGCGGTTTGGTGTAGGAGGGTTTTCCGGCTCCAGTGATTGCGTTAGTTTCCCCCTCTCTTCTTTTGGGAAAACCAGCGAAAGGCTTTTTCTGACTATTGGTTCCGGTGAAGCTGTGTGCAATCTTTCCATTCCTTAAACCATTCTCTAACCTCTCTCCTATGATGACCATATCCGAGAAGCCTGAGGATACACTCCCTACCAATCTGTCGTAGAAGGGCGACTGTAAAGTATCCATGAACATTGTTACCATTTCTTTTTCCAGCAAAGGCGGTGCTACTTGTGCTGCTAACCCTCTCCAGCGTTGAGCGTATTCCTTAAAGGACTCGTTATCTCCTTTCACCATATTATGTAGCTGTGTCCTATCAGGTGCCATATCAGTGTTGTACTTATAGTGCTTTAGAAAAGCGTCTGCTAGGTCTTTCCAGTATCTGATGTGAGCACGTTCCAACTGCATGTACCAATTCGAAGCTGACTCAGCTAGGCTGTCTTGAAAGTAATGGATGAGCAGTTTGTCATTGTTGCGCCCGAAAAAGTCCCCAAGGGAGAACCTTCCTCGTTCACAACTTTTCTTAAGACAATGAAGCCGCCACTAATATTTATCAAGGAAAATATTAGGAAAACCTTTTATTGGAAAGCGACTGGCCTTTGAAAACTGAGAGTTTTGGGTTCGGGGGTCGGTTACGCGCGGGGGAGGTATTAGCACCTCACGCGTCCTCTCTACTGAGAGAGAACCTTTAATTAAATGTGTGGTTTTAAGTGTTGATTTGAAAAATACCTAATTTGCCTCTTTATTTCTTATTGAAAAATGAATTAAAGAATTTAATAAAAATTTTTATTTTTGGCGAGAAAGGAAGAAAAAAAGGGTTTTTAGAAAGAAGTGCTTGACGGGACATGGCCCGCTCCTACGTATCTCCCGGTGCGATGGAGAATTCAAAGCTATGTAGTTCTTGTTTCTTTTGAAAATGATTGTGTGAAAACTTATTGTGAAAATGATTTTTATTTGTTATGCTTGACGGGATGTGACCCGCTCCTACGTATCTCCCGGTGCGATGGAGAATTCAAAGCTACGTAGTTCTTGTTTGTAGAAAATGTTTTTTTTGTTTTTTATCTTGTGTAATTGTGAGAATTGAGCTTTCATGATGATCAATTGAGCAAAGGCTCCAAGTGACCACCATTGGCACTCCATTGTTAATAATCATGCAAGCAAAGGCTTCGCAAGACTACTAACAAAGTTTTTGATTTAGTGAAAATCTTTAGGAAAATTAGGCGTTCATGATGATCAATTGAGCAAAGGCTCCAAGTGATCGCCACTAGTACCTCGTTGTTAATAATCATGCAAGCAAAGGCTTCGCAAGACTACTTAACAAAGTTTGATTTTGAAGAGTTTTCACAATTGGATTGATTCTCGTTTAGGGAAAAGAAAATCTGTTATTTTAAAAAAAAGGTTGGTGAGAAAAAGGTTTACTTAGGGGAAAGAAGTATGTTTGTATTTATTTTAATTTAGAAATTGTTTGTTTTAAATAGGGATTTTAGGACATGATCCGTAACGGTTCATTTGTAGTCCTAAAAAGCTGACTAATCCGACTGTACAGTCGACTTAATCCCCTATTTATATTTTTGAAATTTTTATAAAATAATTTGTGTATTTAAAAAATTAATGACGACACTAACAATTAATAAAGCGTAAAGTTAATAAATAAATAACTATACATATAAATAAATAAATGAATAAATAATAAATAATTATTTACATAGATAAATAAACAATATAAATAATAAATAAGTATGTACATAAATAAACAGTATACATAATAAATAAATATATACAAAAAATAAATAAATAAATTAAATAAATAAATGCAAAACTAACCTCCAGCTGATCAATGCGATCAACGCCGAAACGGACCGAGCAATCTGACCATATCAACCGCGAACCGGACTCCTATCTGGTCCGTTTTCACCCGAAAACCACCAAGTAAAGGACCTCCACGGCCATCCCAAAAATAACTAAAGACGGGCTTTTAATCTAACGGACTGCAAAAGCTAGTCCAAAAGAATTAAAGACAGGCTTTTAATCTAATGGACTGCAAATGCTAGCCCAAAAGATCACTTACCCCATCAATCACCCATGTTCATAGCCTTTGCATCTCCATCTCTTTTATAGCCAAAGGCTAGGTAGTTCTTGTTTCTCCCAAGCAATGTGGGACTAAAACAACATAGAAAAGCAATTTTCGTTTTTCTCAAACCAGCCATATTGACAATGCGATTTCAGATTCGTTAACCGTTGGATCATCGTTGTTTTTTGACACCAGGTTCATGAGACATCCATATTCACTTCTACCATTCGGATCGTCGAAACGAGGTCTGGGGAGAGAGAAATTGCCTTCGCAAAAGTAGAAAAAACAACTCCCATTTTTCTCAAACCAGCCACCGTACAAGTGCGATTCTGGATTCGTTAACCGTTGGATCATCGTTGTTTTTTGACACCAAGTTCATGAGACATCCATCTTCACTTTCACCGGTCGGATCGTCGAAATGATGTCCGAAGAGAGAGAAATCACCTTTGCAAAGTAGCTGCAGTTTTGGGTACTTGGTTTATTTTTGTATTTTTGTAACTTTGACATTCTTGGGCCAAGTCATGTACATGGACATTCTCTTTTATTTTTGTAATAATAATCTTTTATTGCACCTCCCCTTTTTTTATTTTCTTTTGTAATTTGTATTATTTCTTATCTATTTTATTTTTTATTTTCGTTTTTTTTAATTAAAGATATTGTAACAAGAAAAATAAATTAAATCTACTATGTAATTTTTGTGTTGAAAGTTAGGGTTTGGACCTAAGCCGGACAAAATTGGGGTATGACAGCTGCCCCTCTTTATTTGGATTTTACCAAGAAATATGAATTGCGCGAGACATATTTCGAAGGTAAAATAGAAATAAAGAATTCAGAAATTATACCAATTTTGTCCATTTGGAGAAATCCGAATTTTTTTTTTTTTGGAAAGATAGACACTTTCGTGTTGGTGCGAAAATAGTAAATGAACACTGACGTGCGGACTGAAAGGTAAAATGGGCACTTGGCGTGCAGACAGAAAAGTAAAATGGGCACTTGGCGTGCAGACAGAAAAGTAAAATGGGCACTTGGCGTGCAGACAGAAAAGTAAAATGGGCACTTGGCGTGCAGAAAGCGGTAAATTGCCCAGACTGCCTACAATCCTGTAATCCTTAAACGAACTCTTGACGAATCCGAGTTTGCACGTGGCTTTGAGGAGCACGCTCTTCCTGTTGGCCTTTTCGAGCGACCGGGGGGATCGTCATCAGCTCCGGAACTGATATACTAATC
Organism: Astragalus membranaceus; assembly: GCA_039519185.1. Lineage (NCBI taxonomy): Eukaryota > Viridiplantae > Streptophyta > Magnoliopsida > Fabales > Fabaceae > Astragalus > Astragalus membranaceus. The sequence goes on along the minus strand of CM076848.1, from coordinate 110,616,891 downwards.
AATGCACGGCGTCCGCTGTATCTTAGGCTTGATACAACTATTCCGTTGAACCTCACATGGGGCTGCGGTCCATCGCGTTGCTCGTACACGATGTGAGACCTGGGCAGAAGGGAGCGATGATCTCTGTGCTCTGATCCGCAATGCGCGCTTGAGCGCTCTCTTTTCTTTTCTCTCTTTCTTTTCTATTTCTCTCTTTTCTTTTTTTTCTCTCTTTCTGAACTCCCAACTTGGGGAACATTTTCTGGAATCTGGGGGCGAGGGCTAACACCGAAGTGCTCATCCTCTTTTGTACCTGTAGCTGAAAATGAACAAATGCATGCAATGCAAATGCCATGATTGCTGTTTTCTTTTTTCTTATGATGAATGATGAGTTTCTTATTTCCTTTGTCTATGTCGAATGAATGCATGATCTTCTACTGTTCCTATATGCTTGATGGATGCAATGATTTTCCTTTTCTTCTCTTGTCTGTACGCAATGCATGATTTTTCTTTTTCTTTCACTTATGAATGCATGATTTTCTACTGTTCTTATATGCTTGATGAATGCAATGGTTTTCCTTTTCTTCTCTTGTCTGTACGCAATGCATGATTTTTCTTTTTCTTTCGCTTATGAATGCATGATTTTCTACTGTTCTTATATGCTTTTTCTCTTTCTCTAGCTTCTCTTCTTTCTTTTTCTTTCTTTTCTTTTCTTTTTGTTGCTCTCTTGGCTCTTTTCTTTTCTCTCTTTTGGCTTCTCTTTTTGCTCTCTTAAGAATGCGAATGCAAAGCTCATGTATTTTAATGCAAAGGAAACTTTCTCTTCCCCCCCCCCCCCTTTTTTTTTTAGGAAAAATGATGAATAACATGAAATGATGAATGACATGGGATGTTCTAGCTTTCTTTTCTTCTATGAGATGCAAGTATTAATGTGATGCAACTGTATTGCTTTGATGTTTGATGCAAATGTATGCGGTGATTGATGCTTTGATGAATGAAATGTTCCTGTTCTAACTTTTGTTTATTTCTTTTTGCTTCTTTTATGAAATGCAAACATTAATATGATGCAATGCTCTGATGTTTGATGCAATGATTCTTGTTCTTTTTTCCTTTTATGGAAATGCTAACGTTAATATGATGCATATGCACTACTTTAATGTTTGATGATTGAATGACAAAGAAATGCTTTGTGAAATGATGAATGACATGGAATGCTTTTGTGTTGCTTCTGTGGTTTCTTTTCTTTGTTTTCTTTTTGCTTTCTTTGCTTTTTCTGTGAAATATCTGATGCTAAATGTAATGCTCTAGTGATGAATGACATGCAATGATTTTGTTCTTTTCTTTTTATGAAGTGCGAACATTAATATGATGCCAATGCAATGAAAAGGTTTCTGCTTTTTCTGTACAACTGACGTGGACTTTTTTTTTTGCTATGTGATGAATGCACAAAATGTGAAGATGCAAACGTAATGCTTTGATGCATATGCTATAATGCCTAGATGCATGAGATAAACGTTTTTGTGATGATGAGATGCGAGACTTTGAATGCAAGGACTTGAGATGATTATTGACCATTCTGTTGAAAAATTGAATTTGATTCAAACTCTGGGGTTCTCAAGGTTTTTATTTACAAACAACCTCACTTGTGTTCTCCTTCTTTCCATGATGACTGAATTTTAGATATCACGTAAACAACTTGTGTTCTTTCTTTTTGAAGCATTGTCTAGTAAGCATGCATAGGAGTGCGAATGTGAATGAATGAGTTAGTTAACTTGGAATTGGTTTAGGGCATGGACTTTTATGGCAAGTGAAGGAATGACCGACATGGCTATTGCCGAAGCTTGTGAGGGATCAAGAGATACCAGATTGCCCCAATTCAGGTCTTTTACGAGTGAATAACTTGCCCCTGTCTAGTGGTGATTACAACTAGGGGTGTAGAAGATGATGAATTGGGAACGCTTCGGCTCTTGGGATGAAAGCTGGAATGAAAGGAGTTTTGCTTCAACCCACAGAATTTGATGTTGCCCCAGTCATAACGAGGACAAAGCTGCCCCAATCAGAATGACAAGGTCTTGTTTAGGATAGTGAGTTGAGAGATTGCCCCGGTGAGGTTTTTATGGAAACGAATGAGGTGAAGGAATGGGAATGCACTCGCCCCACTTTGGAATGACATTGACAATTGGAGTGACATGGGATGGGCATTGAACAGACTTTCCCCAGACTAGGGTGTGTGGGTGGTGAAGAGAATGCCCCAACTTTTGGGTCTGAGTGGTATTCTCAGTGCAAATCTTTGGTTCTCTACTGATGTCTTGACTTTTGGTGCGAAAGAATCCTTACCTGGTGATCACTAAACCTTGTTTTAATGCATCTTGAATGTGTTTTGGAGTGCAAGTCCCTATTTTTTTATTTTGTCAGCTTTCTTTTTTCTGACTGTTCGTTTTTGTTTCCTCGGTTCTCTTTTTTCTGAGGGTTTATTCTTTCTTGATCAGCTTTCTTTTTTCTGATCGTTTGTTTTTCTTTTGAGCAAACACATTGTACATAGATAAGCTTGTTCGTCCTAAGATTAGAATTCGAGTGAACAAAAGCAACCGGTCATTGATCGGAATGGACTTTTCGGGATTGTGGTGTTTTGTGGAGGAAAGAGGGTTAGGCTTAATGAAGTGTTTGAGGCTAAAGGGAGGATGAGTTTTGTTCGGTGTTGATTGACGGTTAATGGTCTATGAGGAAGATGGTTATTGGGCTTGTTTGGGCTCTGTAAAAGCAAATTCGTGTCTCATGGTAGAATGACTAAGGGGTTTGATGTTGAGGCCAAATGAAGTGTTTGAAGGTTTATGGAATCTGGTGTTGGAATGGTGGAGTGTTTGAAGGTTTATTTGGACAAGGATCTCTTGTATTTTGTGGTAACATGTACCAGCTCACCACTTTATTTTCTTTTGTTTTGGGATTTTCATTTTTGAATCCCCTTTTTTTTTTTCTCTTTTTCCCTTTTTTTTTGATTCTTTTCCTTCTTCGACTCGGGTGAGCTGATAAAAAGTGATGCACTGTTTTTTTTATTTGGGGTGATCCTTGTCTAGGGTGATTTTTGGATTTTGGTTTTTCTTGGCTCAAGGTGGGTAGGAAAGGGACTTTTTGGGATTTTGGGGTTTTTGAGGAGATGGCTAAACTTCATTTCAAATCCCGATTGCTTATTTCTATAAGACTTAACTTTAGAACAATAATTTATCTATCTTCATGTGTTTGCTCTTTTTTCCTTTTTTGTGCCCTAATTTTTGCCTGGACCACTCTTTGTGAGTTTTCAGTCCACCGGGCGCTCCTTTTTGCCTAGGCCGCCCTTTGCGGGTTTTCAACCTAGCGAGCTTGTTTTCTTGTTTATTATATTATTATTATTATTATTATTTTGAGAGACTTGCACTGAAGGAATATGAAATTAATCAAGGGGAATTAATGATCACAGACTTGCCCCAGCATGGAGGACTTGAACCAAAAGTCAAATACGCACGGATGGGGAGAATATGCACTTTATGGGTGGACGGGGCGGGACTAGACTCGGACGGGAAACTGTGGTAAGGGAGGAAAACCAACAGACTCAAACAAGAGAATGTACTCATAGCATGCACGCTCATTAGAAGAATGCTTCACAGAGAGTTAACATCAGTTAAAAATTTGTTTTTTCTTTGATACACTATTTCAGTCTTTTGTCATGGAATGGATGGGATGCAGTGCTTTTGAAAAACTGAGTGCCTTGGAACACCTTGAGTTTGCAACCAAGTAAGGATAAACTTTTTCAAAAAGGATGATTGTTTCGCAAGAACGTCTCGCTTCTCATCACAGCTCTTATTTTATGTAATGAATGAATGAACAAATTATGATATGCAAGTATGATGCAAATGCGTGGAGAATGACCACTCGAAGAGCGTGGCTTATTCTAAATAATTTTGTTATTTTTAATGCAAGACAAAACATGGAATGCCAATGCGAATGATGCAAGAATGATGCCCCTTTTTTTTTCAAAATGATTTTTGATTTTGATTTTTGATTTTTTTTATTTTTTAGAGGCGAGACAAGGTACGAAATACCAATGCCCCCTTTTTCTTTTGAATGATGAAAGATGCAAGAATGATGCTTTTCTCTAAATGATGATGATTTTTTTTTTAGAGGCAAGGCAAGGTATGAAATGCCAATGCCCCTTCCTTTTTTGAAAGATGCATGTATGGAGGAATGATGTATTTGAACCAAAGTGATGAGGTTAATGAAATGGTGCATGAATGCTACATTTGGAATAAATTTGATGATGATTTTTATTCATGATTATGAATGAGATGCTTTCTTGTTTTCATTTTTTTTTGTGCAATGAGATGCATGATACTCACAATGATTTTCTTTTTTTGTTTTTTAGTTTTGGAACATGATTTTGAAAATTATTTGGAGATGCAAATGATTTATTGGAAAAAGGGTTTTAGAAAAATGTGCTTGACGGGGTATGACCCGCTCCTACGTATCCCCATTGTAATGAGGAATCAAAGCTTACGTAGTTCTACTGTGTCTTTTTTGAAATAATGCTTATGCATGAATGTCTCATCTTGGATGAACTTGACGAGGATTTTTTTTGCATGATTATAAATGAAATACTTATGTTATGCAGATGATAATTATTTTTTTGTTTTATCTTTATGTAATGAAAGGGAATGCAAGATGAATTTTTTTTTTCAAACTTTTGTTAGATGCAAATGCAATGGTGCGAAACGATGTGAATGCGAAATGATGTGGATGCGAAATGATGTGTCATTTACATAAAAAGAGGGTAAGAAAATAAGGATATTATTTTCTACGATTTTTGAAATAGAGTTTAAGAAAAAGGAATGCCTAAACTAATGCAACAAACAAAGGCGTGCCCCCGTGTCCTACAAAGGGTGGGAATCCTAGGGTCTAAAGTCGACGAAAGGGGTAATCCTCCCATGTAGGTTCTAATCACTTCCTTACAATGGCAACCAAGAGCTAAAGTCTCTCTCATGATGGCACCCACAATCGTAGAAAGCTACCGAGTGTGAGGCATCATGATAAAGCGCACTCTTGGGCGGAACTTTCATGAGAGCCATACAGACAAAGGTCTACGAATGGCAGTCACTAATCGTTCCCACTCTCCTAGGTTTTTGTTCAGACCTTGGGTTTTAGGCCCCACTCAATGCTCACAAGTATAGGATGTGAGTTGTGTGTCGAGGGCACAACACCTAGGAATAACTACCCTTCCCCACCTGCAAATGAAAATCCAGAGCAGTCCAGACAAATAGCATGTTGTTTATCCTAGGGTTCAATATCGATCCAGTATAAACTAATCTAGGGTGCCAATAACAATGCACTACTTACCTCAAGAAAGGGAGCAAAGAAGAAGAGGACATGATAAGAAAAGGGAAGTATGCATGTGCTTACCATAGGAAAGGGAGCAGAGAGGAAGGGGACATGATAAAAAAGGGGAAGAAATACATGAGGGAACTAAGCAAAGAAGTAACTATCTATTGCAAAAGCAAACATAGAATAAGAATGCACATGGACGTAACATGCTTATGAAAAAGGAAAAAGAAGAGAGGCAAAGCAAGATATTCAAATCAATCATATAAACCACACATTTAATTAGTTAGGCTTGACCCACTTTTAAAAAAAAAAAAATTTAGTGTCCCCAGTGAAGTCGCCAGCTGTTGCGCCCGAAAAAGTCCCCAAGGGAGAACCTTCCTCGTTCACAACTTTTCTTAAGACAATGAAGCCGCCACTAATATTTATCAAGGAAAATATTAGGAAAACCTTTTATTGGAAAGCGACTGGCCTTTGAAAACTGAGAGTTTTGAGTTCGGGGGTCGGTTACGCGCGGGGGAGGTATTAGCACCTCACGCGTCCTCTCTACTGAGAGGGAACCTTTAATTAAATGTGTGGTTTTAAGTGTTGATTTGAAAAATACCTAATTTGCCTCTTTATTTCTTATTGAAAAATGAATTAAAGAATTTAATAAAAATTTTTATTTTTGGCGAGAAAGGAAGAAAAAAAGGGTTTTTAGAAAGAAGTGCTTGACGGGACATGGCCTGCTCCTACGTATCTCCCGGTGCGATGGAGAATTCAAAGCTATGTAGTTCTTGTTTCTTTTGAAAATGATTGTGTGAAAACTTATTGTGAAAATGATTTTTATTTGTTATGCTTGACGGGATGTCACCCGCTCCTACGTATCTCCCGGTACGATGGAGAATTCAAAGCTACGTAGTTCTTGTTTGTAGAAAATGTTTTTTTTGTTTTTTATCTTGTTTAATTGTGAGAATTGAGCTTTCATGATGATCAATTGAGCAAAGGCTCCAAGTGACCACCATTGGCACTCCATTGTTAATAATCATGCAAGCAAAGGCTTCGCAAGACTACTAACAAAGTTTTTGATTTAGTGAAAATCTTTAGGAAAATTAGGCGTTCATGATGATCAATTGAGCAAAGGCTCCAAGTGATCGCCACTAGTACCTCGTTGTTAATAATCATGCAAGCAAAGGCTTCGCAAGACTACTTAACAAAGTTTGATTTTGAAGAGTTTTCGCAATTGGATTGATTCTCGTTTAGGGAAAAGAAAATCTGTTATTTTAAAAAAAAGGTTGGTGAGAAAAAGGTTTACTTAGGGGAAAGAAGTATGTTTGTATTTATTTTAATTTAGAAATTGTTTGTTTTAAATAGGGATTTTAGGACATGATCCGTAACGGTTCATTTGTAGTCCTAAAAAGCTGACTAATCCGACTGTACAGTCGACTTAATCCCCTATTTATATTTTTGAAATTTTTATAAAATAATTTGTGTATTTAAAAAATTAATGACGACACTAACAATTAATAAAGCGTAAAGTTAATAAATAAATAACTATACATATAAATAAATAAATGAATAAATAATAAATAATTATTTACATAGATAAATAAACAATATAAATAATAAATAAGTATGTACATAAATAAACAGTATACATAATAAATAAATATATACAAAAAATAAATAAATAAATTAAATAAATAAATGCAAAACTAACCTCCAGCTGATCAATGCGATCAACGCCGAAACGGACCGAGCAATCTGACCATATCAACCGCGAACCGGACTCCTATCTGGTCCGTTTTCACCCGAAAACCACCAAGTAAAGGACCTCCACGGCCATCCCAAAAATAACTAAAGACGGGCTTTTAATCTAACGGACTGCAAAAGCTAGTCCAAAAGAATTAAAGACAGGCTTTTAATCTAATGGACTGCAAATGCTAGCCCAAAAGATCACTTACCCCATCAATCACCCATGTTCATAGCCTTTGCATCTCCATCTCTTTTATAGCCAAAGGCTAGGTAGTTCTTGTTTCTCCCAAGCAATGTGGGACTAAAACAACATAGAAAAGCAATTTTCGTTTTTCTCAAACCAGCCATATTGACAATGCGATTTCGGATTCGTTAACCGTTGGATCATCGTTGTTTTTTGACACCAGGTTCATGAGACATCCATATTCACTTCTACCGTTCGGATCGTCGAAACGATGTCTGAGGAGAGAGAAATTGCCTTCGCAAAAGTAGAAAAAACAACTCCCATTTTTCTCAAACCAGCCACCGTACAAGTGCGATTCTGGATTCGTTAACCGTTGGATCATCGTTGTTTTTTGACACCAAGTTCATGAGACATCCATCTTCACTTTCACCGGTCGGATCGTCGAAATGATGTCCGAAGAGAGAGAAATCACCTTTGCAAAGTAGCTGCAGTTTTGGGTACTTGGTTTATTTTTGTATTTTTGTAACTTTGACATTCTTGGGCCAAGTCATGTACATGGACATTCTCTTTTTTTTTTTTGTAATAATAATCTTTTATTGCACCTCCCCTTTTTTTATTTTCTTTTGTAATTTGTATTATTTCTTATCTATTTTATTTTTTATTTTCGTTTTTTTTAATTAAAGATATTGTAACAAGAAAAATAAATTAAATCTACTATGTAATTTTTGTGTTGAAAGTTAGGGTTTGGACCTAAGCCGGACAAAATTGGGGTATGACAGTCATCATGTGCGAATGCGGCCATTTTCCTGCAGTACATGGTCAGATGGCTTGCTGGACAGGTTGAACCTCTATATTTGTCGAAGTCTGGCACTTTGAATTTAGGAGGGATGGCCACATTTGGGACAAGACATAGGTCGTACGCGTCCCTTGCACCGACATTGGATCCTTCGATTGCTCTCACGCGCTCTTCAAGCATTTGATACTTATCCTTGGGCTGAGAGTCCTCCATTGAGTAGTTATGAGTGGGTCCTCTCATGTTGTAGTGAGGAGGTACCATTGGTATTGCAGCGGAGTTCGCATTCAAGATGTGCGAATTGGGAGTAGGAGCGTGATGAATTACTACTGGTGACGGAGTATAACCCTGTGGAATGACCTGAGGTGCAGTCGTAGGACTTGAGAAGTGAGCTTGCGATATTTCTGCATTTGTATTTTGAGTTGAAGGTCCAGCGACTCCCGAAGGTCCCCCCTCTAGATTGACCTCCATGGTAGGAGGAGTATAACCAGCTGGGAGACCGTAAAGGGGCCATGGGTATCCTTGGATGTTCACTCCAGCGGTGTATGGAGGCTCGGAGCTGGGAGGAGGAAGGCTCGAAGCATTGTTCTCAGTATTCCCTGCCGAGGCATTTTCGTCTGCGCTTCTTTTCTCGAGGAGTTTCATGAGTTCGGCCATTTGATCTTTCAATACCATCATCTCGCTCATTTGATCCTTCAGTTTTGCCATGTCTTCTCTCAGAGCCTGATTATCTTCTTCGGCCATCTTCTTTGCTTGAGAACGAGTCCGGTAGCGATGTTGATGAACCAGTTTGCCTTTTCACTCTGTTTTTTCAAGTTTTTCGACGTAAGTACACGAATGAATGAATGAATATGCATGGAGTGCAAATGTATGCTTTCGTGTTACGCCAGGAGAATTGTAAGTTTCTATTCAACACAAAATAGATTCAAAGTTCAAAACAGAACGAACGAGTCTTATATACGAAAAACAATCAAGCAAACTGGCGGACTACATCTTTTTCCATGAAACCGGGATAACGTCCTTTAATTTTTAACACAGTAACAAGACGTTTACAAAATTCAATGAATCTTGTAATCTCGATGGGCGTGTCTTTATCTCTGGCAAAGTCTGCTGCTATAAGGTGTCTGGGGATCTCTCTGACAGCCTCATTTGCTAGCTCAGCTAACTGGGAGAATTTGTTCCTCCAGTACTCATAGTCGTCATTCAGCTTCACATAATGCTCTTTCAAAAACACATGTTCCTTGTTAAGGTCATCATAGATTTTGTCTTGATATTCGGCATAAGCCTTTAGGTCGATGGTTTTCTTGCATTCTTCCTGCAGAGCTTCTTGATACTCTTCAAGCTTCTTTTGTATCACTTCTCTGGCCTTTCTTTCAATTACCAGCCTATTCTCACATTCAGCAGTCATTCCCTCTAGCTGAGGTTTCATATCTTCGAGCTGGCTTCGTAGTGTTCTATCATTCACGGCACACTTGGTCAGTTGTTTTTCCCATTCATATGCATTGTCTATGGCCCGATCTCTCTCTCGATTGCGCACTTTGAGCTCTTCGTTTGCGCCTATGAGACTTTCTTGCAGGCGGTGCATTTTTTCTTTTCCGGCCCGCTCCCTTTCATTACATTCAGCCAGGCGTTTTCTTTTCGAGATACTTTCCCGTTGCAAATCAGCATTTTCTTGGAGCACTTTCTCTAGTTTAGCTTGCAATTCTGCCTTTTCTTGTTCTGCTTTGGATAAGGCGACTTGGAGTTTCTCTAGATCTTCATCGAGTATAGGGATTGGCGGAGGAACCTCGGGGGTGACCAGAGTTGCCAGACGGAATGGTAGTCCAATTTCTTGGGCTCTAGTTTTGACCCACTGGATGTAGCTTTCTTTGGCATCAATGCCTCTGGGCCCTAGTTCATGACCTTTTCTGGATATTTTGCCCCAAGCCCGACTAATCTTTCTTAGCGTATCAAGATCTTCCGAACCTCTCTTCTCCAGTACAAATGAGAGTAAAGATTCTTCCGGGGGTGGATTCATCATAGGATAACCCAACTGCCTCAAAGCAATGGCGAGATTGTAGTTAATGCAGCCTTTAGTCCCTATGAGGGGGACGTTTGGGAAGTCACCACACTGATAAATGATTTCTTCTATATTTTGGTCCCGAGAATACCAAGAAATGTCACTCCCTTTGAGGCCGGCGATGTATTGGGCCCATTCTGTCTTGCCCCTGACCTCTATATGATGATTTCTTTTGAAGATGTGGGAAGTGAACCAGCGATACAATACAGGCAAACAACATAGGATCAAGCCTGATCGTTTTTTGTGACGTTCGTGAATGGTGTAATACACGTCAGCGAGAACAACTGAGGCGGGGTTTTGTCCTCGGAGTTTGAATGCTAAGAAAACATCTATTGCAGTGTAATCAATATAGCCGTCGTCATTGGGGAATAGAACGACCCCATAGATGATTAGAGCGAAGACGTCCATGAATGTAGCCCAATTTTCTTTACCAGCCCAGAACGAGGCTTCCTCTTCCAAGTACCATCTTGTCAATCCTTCTACCCCCTTCTTTACAATTATCTTCTTGGCCAAGTGTGATGTTGGAATTTTTAATATTTTAGACAGTTTTTAAGCTATAGGATAATTTTCCACATATCGGTACGGCTTTTTGTTTGCTGGAGGGAAGCATAGTATATTTTCAAACTCTTCTAAGGTCGGGGCCAGTTGATAGTCTTGAAAGGTGAAACACCGTAACGGTGGATCATAATACTGACCCAATGCAGTGAGAGCTTCAGCTTGTACCTTGATATTCAGCAGACTTAAACGATTCCCATACTTGGCGGTGAAGGAGTCACGAAGCCATGGCGCCAATTTATTGCTTAGGTCTCGCAGACTTCGTAGGTTTGGTTGCTTGATTTTCAAATGTATGGTCTGTCTTAACGTTTGATCCATCTTGTCAGAAAGAAAGCCTTACAATTTCCTGGCGGTACATGAAATGTTGATGTAAAAAGGAATTTATGTCATGCAAAAAGGAACAGGAATAAGTAAAAATGCATGAGGTATGCTAAATAACTTGTCAAAATAACATATGATTTTTTTTTTGAAATTTTTTCTTTTAAGAAGACCGGAAAAATGTATCAGTGTTTGTTTGAATGCAGGGGTATGAGGCTCCTTTGTGTCCTACGAGGGTTCCTTAGGGAATAGGTCTAGGGCTTGTCTGTTAAGTGAACCTTTCAAAGGGTAGCTCTAAAGAGTCCTACATAAGGTTCCTAGAGCCAACGACCCCAATTAAGAACACTGATCAACAACAATAGGCAAGCTATTAGGAGTGCCAGCATTCTCAAGAGGGACCAAACTCTAGGTGAGACTTTCGTGACCACCCAAAAGGACGCACATCCAGTAGGCCATCACTACGCAGTCTCGTTCTAACTTAGGTTATTCTCCAGTCCGGGTATAAGACTATTCTCACGTGTGTGCAAAAATGTGATAGTGGAGTGTGTGAAGGAGCTAAATGCCAATGATACCCCCCAAGCTGCAAAACAAATAAACACATACACAAGAAGTGGTCTTCTATCCTAAAGTTTACATATCACATAAATATATAACATGCAACAAGAATAAAAGGTGAAAGGGAAGGGTAAAAAGAAACATTAAATTAACCACTATTCCTACAACTAATTAGACTAGGTTTGACTCTCTAAATGATCCCCAGTGAAGTCGCCAGCTGTTGCGACCGAAAAACCCGGGTGAGGATTCCTCGAAGGTTCAAAGATGAAGCCGCCACCAAAGTTTAGTTTAAGGGCAAACATTGGAAAATCCCTTTTGGATTGGATAAGGGTCTTTGAGACCAGATTTGGGTTCGGGAGTCGGTTATGCGTGGGGAAGGTATTAGCACCCCACGACATCCTTCCTAAGGAAGGTTACCTGCTAATTAGTTGTAGGAAAGAAAGTTAATTTCGAAAACGTTTATTTTTACCCTTTTAAAGAAGAAAATTGATATTTTATTTAGGAAAATGATTATTTGGGAGAAGACTGAAAATGGTTTTTTATTAGTGCAATTGACAGATGTGGGCCCCCATCTGCTCCTACGTATCTCTGGGTAGAGAATCAAATCACACGTAGTTCTTGGGTAGAAAATGTTTGTTGGTTGATGTTTTTTAATATAGGGATTTTAGGACTCCTGAGTGATCAGTTCATTTGTCCTAAAACGATGACTAACCTGACTGTACAGTCGGCTTAGTCCCCTACTTTGTGAAAATAGAATTTTTGGAATTTGGAAAATGATTTGAAGTGTGTTTGTTTGATTTTATTGGAATAGGGGTTTTAGGATTCCTGAGCCGTACGGCTCATTTATCCTAGAACGCTGACTAACCCGTCTGTACAGTCGGCTTAGTCCCCTATTTTGAGAATTTTATTTATGGGAAAAACTGTGTTGGTGTTAATTTTAATTAAAAAAAGTTTATTTTGAATAGGGATTTTAGGGCATGATCCGTAACAGTTCATTAGTGACCTAAAAAGCAGACTAACCCGACTGTACAGTCGACTTAGTCCCCTATTTACATTTTTTGAAAATGAAATATTTATCTATTTATTTTTATGGTTTTTGCAAAAGAAATTAAGTAAAACGGAAAAGAGGGTGTAGTAGTAAAAAAGATGGTGTATTTAGCAGAAAGGGTTCGGTTTTAAAAAGAGGGGTGTGTTTAGCAGAAGCCCAGTCCACGTTATTTGGACTCTGGGCTGGTCACTTGTGAAACTGGGCTTATGCACAAGGGGGGTGTATGAAGTACACATTGGGGCGTAGATAGTAATCTGTTGTCTTTAAATTTTTTTACTTATTTTTTTTTTAAAACAGAGAAATAGATGGGAGAGGTATAAAAGGGGGAATTAGGGTTTTTTGCAAAACCTAATTTTATTCCTTTCATCTCTTGCTGCGCCGCAGCAGTTCTTCAAGGGAGAGAGAGGGATTTTGCGCAGAGAAAGAAGAGAGAGAGGAGGGAGGAAATTACGGAGAGAGAGGGAACGAATCGCGGAGTGAGAGGAGGAGAGTGCGACTGAGAGGGAAACGGAGGTGGTGACCGGCGATGGTGGGGGTGACGACGGACGGAGGGTCAGACGCGATGATGAAGATGGTGGCGATGGCCACGTTGTTATTCGGTTTTGGGAGATCGCAGGGGACGAGGAACGGTGACGGGCTGACGACGGTGTCTGGAGCAAACGGCCACCGTCTACGGTGGCCGGAACTAGCAGGTAAGGCTTCGGTTTATATTTTTACTTTCTCCCTTCTCTTCACTCTTCTAATCTGATTATTTTTCTTTATATTTATTTTTGCTTCTCTGGGTGATTCACGGTGGTGGAACGCAAACGACGCGGTGATGGAGCGACCGCGGGATTGGCGACGACGCGGAGGAGCACGATGGCCACGCCTTACGGCGATGACCTTCACCGGTGGAGGCGATCTGAACCTGGGTATGTTTCTCTAGATTTTTTCGTCTCTTATCTTTTCCTATTCTTCTACTTTCTGATTCTTTTTCTTTACTGTTCTTTGTTGTTAAACCTGCTTGTATAACTCTAATTTTCCTAAAAAACCGAGTCTATTTCACATATTGCTAAAATTTTGGACAGATTATCTCGAACCCTAAATTTTAACTGAACCTGCATCAAGTTCTATTCCCAACTTCGTTTTCCTAATCCTTTATTTTACTTAAACCATTTTAAGTTATTAATCATAAACCCTTATCTATTTACAGCACTAATATTCACAGCCAAAAATTCTAACTTAAAATACATAAACTGAAACCACTTGATTCTTTTTAGTTCATATACACTATTTTGATACTGATTTCAGATTAATAACAATTACTGTTCTCCGCAAGAATGGCCTACTATGTATTGGATTTGATAAAACCTAAGAAAGCAAAACGAAAACATGAAGACCAACCTCTTTTCCAGCTTCTGAAAAATTTCCTGTTGCTTGTTCGTTACTGCTGTTCCAAGTTGCTGCTTCTAGTTCTCTTTGTTTGTCTCTGCTGCCACTCGTTCCTGCCTCTGGATTTGTTGCCTTATGACTAGGGTTTCAGTGTGAAAACCCTAGTCTTTTGGGTTCTGAATTTCTGTCTGAATCTCGGGGTCTGTTCTTGTCTGCTTTTGAGTGTGTTTAGGCTTGTTTATATAGGTAAAAATTAGGGTTTTTCTGATCCTTCTCCATATTTGTTTCCTTTTTCAGGTATTGGGCTTGGATTGGAGAAAACTTGCTCACCAAGTTGCTGAATTAGGGTTGGGGAAGGCTTGTTCACCAAGGAGAGCAAGAAAGAAGAGAGGCGCAGCTGCCCTTTTTCTCATTTTTTTTTGTAATTTTCGTTTTTCCTATTTTTTGTATTTTTGGTTATTTTCGGTTTTGTATTTTTTATTATTTTGTATTTTAGATTTTTGGATTATTGTAATTGTTAAATATTATTTTTGTAATATACATTTTTTATTTTATGAGTTTATTATTTTTACGGCTTTTTAGTTGAAGGACTAAGTTGGGCCCAAAATATTAGACATAAGCCCACTTATAAAAAAAATGGCCCAACAAGCTAGATGTAGGCCCAAATAGATAAATGGCCCAAAACACTAGACACATGCCCACTTATTAAAAAAACTGGCCCAAAGATGTCAAGTATAGGCCCAATTAGAGAACTACCAAAATCAGGTCCAAAAGCTGGACCTAGGCCCAATTTGGACAAACTGGTCTAAATTAAGACAGTGTTCGCAATACCGTTTTCATAATGATATTCCTTGGGGCTTATGACACGCGGACTAAGTAAAAAGACCATAATAGGAAAGAGAGTGGACAAAATTGGGGTATAACAATGTTGTAACACCCCCTTCTAAATAACTATTATTTAATATATAGATCAGAGTTTTTCGAAAAGAATATAAATCATTGAAGAAGGTGTCACATTTTCAACGCTTCAAAAAATCATCTAGTTTATAATCAATGACGTGAAGTCCACGGTCAATAGCACGATATATAGCACGATAGTTTAGGGACGGGTCCACAACACCTGTTTTAGTTTACAGCACATAAATAAAATATCCTCAACACAGCGGAATGGTATCAATACATCATTATAACAATCCAATACATCAAAATGACATTAACAGTACTACTACGCCCTCCCCCTGTTGCTACATATCAGAGCTGACACACTACTAGAAAAGAGGCATAAGGATGCCCTCACTCTCGATTACCTGCATGTTGCCGACATAAGAAGCAACAAAGGCAGTAGGGTGAGTCTCTTTACACAAATAATAATAATTAAGATAAGCATTATATTAAGGAAGGAAGCAAGCAACACTAATTCATAACAACTCACCACATTATTAACAACAATCATCATATTCATAATTCATCCATAAACTCATCAAATGCTTGACTAATGCATGTAATGCAACATGCATGTGGATCCATCATCACCGCTATTAGCCTGGAGGGCACTCACCGCTTTGGCCGAAGCCACCGCACCGCTTTGGCCGAAGCCTACACACCGCTTTATGCAACATGAGTCATGTGACACTATGACTATGCACCACAACACCACACATAAGCCATAATAATTATTAAACTCACCGCTTTGCATTTCTCGATTTAATATCATCAACATATAGGCCTTAAGGTTACCACACCGCTTTGGACTGGAGTCCCTCACCGCTTTCACATCTCCAAATAATTACAACTCCGTACACACCGCTTTATATCCTTAGGCTAGTAATCTAATTTTTACAATTACACTTCCGCAATTACACACACCACAACTTCAACACTCTAACAATAATTTTTTTAACGATTCAACATTTAGTTCACACCGCTTCAACACCAATTCGATTGATTAATTATTAATTACAACGCAACCGACATATAACTACATTCTTTTCATTGAGGTAATTAATCAATTAACTTAAAGTCACGATTCCTACTATGTTCACTCTCACCTCACTCAACTTAATTTACCGCATTAACTCAATACAACAACAATGCATTAACACCCCATTCCACAACTCAACCCATCTCACTAAAATAACTAACACAGTAGCAATTATCCCCATTCAAACTAACTTAATTCAACAATCTAAACTACTACAATTCAACAATTATCCACACTTCAACCTAACCTACAATTCAACAATTATCCACACTTTCAACCAACTCATTTCATCAACAAAATATTAGCATCATATTCAACAATTTAATCAATCTCACTACAACCACCAACAGTAGCCTAACCTCCACAATTTCAAATTAAACCATTTCATCAACATATATACTAACACAACATTCAACAATTATGCCTATCTCACTAAACAACCAAAACAGTAACATTTATTCACAATTTCTAACTAAACCATTTCATTAACATATATACTAACACAACATTCAACAATTCAATCCCTACAACCTAACCCATATATATATCGCCTATCTTAATCCTTATTATAGGTATAAAGTAGAGCCCCCTAACCTTGATAAATCGAAGAACTAAGCCACGCACAAGCCACAAGAAGAAACGCAGCAGCTCCTCCTCCTCCTCTTTGCGCAAACCGTGGCTTCCTAAAGCCATGGAGAAGACAACAACAACCATAGGAAAATGAGGGATTGAAACTACCACTTGAAGGAGGAAGAAAAATGGAAGGGAAAGGATCAATGAAACTTACCTAAAGCCAAGATGAACCAATTCCTTCTTTTCCTCCTTGCTGGAAGTCGCGACCCTTTTCTCCTCTCACTCTCTCAGTCGCTGCTTCTTTCTTTCTTTGAGTGGGAATGAAACTAAAATTTTAGGTTTTGGAGTCTTTGGAATGGGCTTGGGTCACTAAGTGACTTGGGCCCATTTTTACACCACCCCTATTAATTCATCTCACCTCCTGAAATAAAATAAATTCCAATATTATTATTCCACTTAAATAAATATTGTAATCCCTCAAATAACTTAATTAATTAATTAATTAAATTATTTTAGGGCGTTACAAATGTGATTTACTAATCATGCAACTTTTGTTTTTATATTAATGATTTAGAAGATATTATGGTACACATATAGGCATATTGAAGAAATTACTTTATGACTAATTTAAAATTTTCTATTCTTTATTCTATAATAAGGTGAGATTTCTCATAAATGTTATATTTTGGGTGGGTAATGACAAAAAAAATGCAATAACAAATGAGTTTGATAAGATGGGATTTTTTGTGCGATGAGCGTAAAATATGTGATTCAGTTGTAAAAATGACAAAGAGAACACGCTTGAAATGGGTTAGCACATGAAAACCATAAGGTGTTGCATGTGTCTTGCGTGAACAAGAAAAGATAAAGATACAGAGATGAAAATTAAGAGAAGAAATTGCAAGGTAACAAGATAAGATCAAAGAAAACAAAACAACCAAGTAATTCAAATTGAAATAAAGGTGGCAAGAACACACACATTATCGTCCAAGTAGCCTGATATCCTATGTAACCATGTGTTCGACATGGTCAGTTACTTTTTTGATCTCTATTACACCGTTGATACTAGTATCTATCGGTAGATAATTGTAAATTTTATGTTTAAAAAGCCTTTACTGCTTTCCATAATCATCGGTAATTGCCTTTAGATTTTGAGTTGCTATAGTACTTAAAAAATTGGATTGTAACTCTAGATGCACTTAGATGCTCCTAGAAACTTCAAAATATTTCTTCTATAATTTTGTGAGTATTTTTTATACAGCATCAGTAGTGTGACAATATCTCTAGATAAAGACTTCCTGTAAACTTGGAAAGGCCTTTGCATATGAGCTCAAAACTTGCTTAAACTTTTAGCCTAAAATTAACTGAATAATAAAAGCCAGCAAAATTTCTATGCTTGACATTTGCTCCTGTGAAAATCTGGAATATTTGTTGAAATGATTGAGTGAAATTCCACTCAGTTGATTTGAGTATATATACACCTTCAGAGTTGTAAACCTACTTAACGAATTGAACATACATAACTTGATGGAATAAACCATCCATAACATACTCCGGGAGGCATAAATACCAAATGGAAACTTAATGACATAACTAATAATTAGCTCAACATGAATCATTCTTAAAACTTGTTCAAATCCGAAAGTAAGGTTTACATAAACTACAATTTAGATTACAAGAATCATAAGTTAAAGTCTCACAATGATACATAACATAAATCTAGGGTAGAATAAGCAAATACAAACTTGATCCCTAAGGATCCTTTAAACTTTAGTAACTCAGTTCAATAGCTACCACCTCTTCTCTATTTGCGTCGTCTTGCTCTGCTCATCTGAAAAACACCACAACATATACAATGAGATACAATCTCAGTGAGTTCTTTCGAGACCCCTTACCTTAAACTCTCGGTGTTTTACTTATCTTTTCACTTGTCTTAGCACAACCCCGGACAATCACTGCACGATTCTCCCAGAGAACCCACCCGACAATAGCTATTGCCGAGTCAACTTATTTTGAGCCTTGGCTTAGGGTTCATGACTTCCCTTCACCAAGTGTGCTATTAACCTCTTGGGATCGTCATCCCCATGGTGTTTTATGTAATTACTTAGACTCATTGGTTTTCCCACTCGATAAACTTATCGTTCACTTTGATTATCTTATGTAATTACTTTAGATTCTTCGATTTTCTCACTCAATAGAAATATCGGTATAATGTGTTACATGATAGGAATTGACATTGCATTATTCACATAATTTCATCATCAATTATGAAGTACCAGCTCATTCATTGAGCTTAATTAACATATTACCCAATCACAACAAAGATTTAAGTAAACCCAATGATGTTTTTACTATGTCTCAAGTGTCATGGTTAGGATAGACTAAGAAAAATATTAGAATAAATTGGAAAACACATTCTATGGTTCATTTATAACTGTAGATTTTCTCGTTAGCTTTCCAATGCATCCTAGAACACCTAAATCGGAGTTCGGGATCAAAAGTTACAGACAAAACAAGTTGGAAGGCTGCAGAGAAAATCAACCAACCCGAAACTAACACAGGCCAGTGTTGAACAAAGAGGAGAACTTTCAAACTCTATTTTTTCTTGTTTGTGGGAAGGTGGAATTCGAAATTTGAACTGAAATGAGATGAATGTGAAGAGATGTTTCAAAGTGGTTAAGAGAGTTGAGGGTAGGGTTTCATGTTTTCTTCAACCTCTTCTCTCTTCCTCTCCACTCTCTATTCTTCTTTTTCTTTTCAAATTGAAATGTAAGTGAAAATGTGTGATGTGTTCAGCTGAAGGTGGTCTTTAAGTGAGTGATTTTATATTGTGTGAAGTTCCCATAATGCCCCCTGCTCTATAATTCCTCACTTAGGACTACATCTACTTAACCAAATAACTACTCAAACTGAAAACAAAACAACCAATAATTACTTCACACCAATTGTCGTCCGAGTAGCCTGATATCCAATACAACCATGTGTTAAACATGGACAGTTATTATTTTTACCTGTATTACACCATTGATACTAGTATCTATCGGTAGATAAATGTAACTTTCATGTTCAAAAAGTCTTTTCTACTTTCCAAAATCACCAGTAACCGCCTTTAGATTTTGAGTTGTTAGTACTTCCTTAAAAAAATGGGAATGTAACTCTAGATGCAGAAGCTCCTAGAAAATTTCAAATATTTCTTCAATAATTTTGTGAGTATTTTTTATACACCATCATTAGTGTGATAATATCTCTAGATCATGACCTCCTCTAAACTAGGAAAAGCCTTTGAACATTAGCTCAAAACTTGGGGAAACTTTTAATCTAAAATTAACTTGAAAATAAAAGCCAACAAAGTTTCTATACTTAACACATGTCCCTGTGAAAATGCTGAATATTTGGTGAAATCAGTTGATTTGAGTATATATACACCTTCAAGAGTAAATACAATGTGGAATTTACAAGAATATTAATGTGGTTTCTAGTTCCAAAGTACATGAATGGAATTTACTAGTCATTTAATTTATTTTGATATTAATATTTTAGAAAATTTTATGGGAATTACACAAATACGCATATTGAAGAAATCACTTTAGGCCTAATTTAAAAATTTCTCTTCCTTATTCGATAATAAGTTGAGAATTCTCATAGATGGTATATTCGGGGTGAGTAATGAAAAAAAACTTTTGCAACAACAAATGAGTTTGAATAAGATGAGAATTTTTCGTGTGATGAGCGTAAAAGATATGATTCAGTTGTAAAAACGACAAAGTGAACACGCTTTAAATGGGTTAGCAGATGAAAACAATAAGGGGTTGTGTGTCTTACATGAATAGAAAAAATAACGATAAAGAGATGAAAATTAAGAGAAGAAATTGCACGCAGAGAAGATAATTAAGATCATTTTTTTATGACTTGAAAGACATCTCATCCAATTGATTGAGGAAAAACAGAGCACAAGGCATCATTACAAACGATAGAGTTAACGGGTTCAGGGACATATCCCTCCCAATACATATTACCTAATTGTTTAGCTGGACTAACAAGAGCATGAGCTGCTTGATTACAATTACGCCTAACAAATGAAATTCTAGAGTTAGGAACCTGAGCTAATAAAAGATTACAATCAGCTACAATGTTTTCAATTGAAATGTCACAATTAGTCCCATGGCAGCAAAGCACTACAGCTTCAGCATCACACTCAAAGCAACAGTTTGAAAGATTTCTAGCTCTAGCCCAATCAATAGACCATCTAAGACACATTGCTTCAGCAACCGTTGGGCTAATTTTGCCACTCCAAACCGATGTACCAGCATGAAGAACAGAGCCAGCAGCATTCCTAACCAAAAACCCCCAGCCAGCAGTGTTGTCAGCGAAGCAACCAGCATCCATATTTATCTTGATTCTGTCACTAGAGGGAGCAGTCCAAATATTCCTGGTATTCCCCACCTGGAAATTACAGTTCTCTGCTGAATTGGCAGTATTATAATCCTCAACAAAATGGGCACTATCAGCAACTATGTCCATCGGATTAAACTTGGAGTTGTTAAAAATGAGATCATTACGGCCCTTCGAAATTTTCCACAAAGTAATGCAGAATAATTGTCTAGCAAATATATCATCCACACAAATCCAGTGAGGCAGCCAGTACATAAAATCAGAGTGACATGGGATATGAATCCCCAAAGGAGATGAGAACCAAACAAGTTTAGCCAACTCACAGTTCATAAACAGATGACTTATAGTTTCAGCAATAGAGCAGCAGAGAGGGCATTGAGTATCAAGAGAAATACCTTTCCTCTCCAATCTGGACCTAGTAGGCAGGATGTCTTTTTCCATTCTCCAAATAAAATTCTTCACACAGTTAGGCGCTTGGATTTTCCAAATAGCCTTCCAAAGAGATAAATTTGAGGAATTTGAAGACTCGGCAGTGCTTCTGGAGTTCTCATTCTTCAACATATGATATGCTGATCTAACCGAATAGCTTCCATGCTTCTCAGAATGCCACACAAATCTATCCTCAGGCAGCCTCATAGACACCAGAATGTTGACAATTTGCTTAGCCTCAAACTGATTGAAAGTACTGAAAATGAGCTGTCTATTCCACTGCTTCGTAACAGGATCAATGAGAGAAGAGACAGTAGCATCAGCTGGAAGCCCATTCACAGGGCTGCAAACCTTGAAATTTGCCTGCTCAGGGAGCCAATTATCTTGCCAAATCTTCACTTTCTGTCCATTACCAATCAACCACCGAGAGCCTCTCTCCATAACTTTCTGAGCACACAAAATACTCCTCCAAGCATAGCTTGGTTGGAATCCGGTAGTAGCCTCAAGGAAGTTTGTTCTAGGATAATACCGGCCCTTGAACACTCTTGCCATCAGTGAGGAGGAATCATTGACGAGTCTCCAACATTGCTTACCAAGGAGGGCAATATTAAAGTCACTGAAACCCCTAAAACCCATACCACCTCTAGACTTGCTCTCCCCAAGCTTGCTCCAACTCATCCAATGGATTTTCCTTTGAGTATCCGAAGACCCCCACCAGAATTTGGCAACCAAAGCTTCAATTTCTTTGCAAACCCCCTCTGGCATCTTATAGCAGCTCATGATATAATTTGGGATTGATTGAGCAATAGACTTGATTAGAGTTTCTTTACCAGCCCTAGATAGAAACTTCTCTTTCCAACCCTTAACCTTCTTCCAAACCCTGTCTTGAACAAGAGAGAACATCTCCTTCTTAGACCTCCCAAATACCACTGGAAGACCAAGGTACTTAGTATGGTGTGTCACAGCCTTTATCCTTTTACCTCTCTGGATAGTAAGATTACCCTTAAGACCACCACCCTTGGCTTTGCCTCCTTTGACTCTTGTCCAGCTTTTCCCTTTTGGTTTGGAGGAAGAAACTTTGCCATTGGATTTCTTAAGAGGTGACTTAGGAGTTAGAGCAAAGGTTCCAAGAGACTCAGCTAGCTCCTCTACTTCATTTAAATTCAAATCAGCCCTGTTCTGAACTTGGTTGCCGCCCTTTTGTTTCACTGGAGTGGACCTAATCACGTCATTAATAACAACATTTACCCCAGCATCCCTCACAACCTGAGTTTCAGCAACTGGGGACTTGGGAGGTTGCATAACCTCATTTTCCTCTCTAGATTTACCACTAGTACCAATTTTACTACTTCTAGAGGAAGCAAAGAGACTCTTACTACAAGAACCGGGATAGCTATCTTTTCTGACCTCAAAATTTTGTTTTGGCAGAGGGGAAGCCCTTAACCAAGGTCCAAAAGGCAAGTCCCTTTCATCTTTCTCCTCCAGGCCCTCCTCCTCCAAGGATTCACTATCATCACATTCCTTCATTTGGTGACCCAATTTACCACAAATAAAGCAGAAGGAAGGTAGACGTTCATACCTGAAGAAAACTTTGAGGTCTTTTCCTTGAAAGCGAACCACCGTACCACGCTTCACAGCTTTCTTTAGATCAATCGACACCTTCACACGCAGAAACTTACCCAATCTGTTGCAATCCCTAGTATCTGCTTCTTCAAACACCCCCATCATATTTCCCAACCTCACCGCCATGCTATCAGTACGCAGCCGAAGTGGAAGATCGTAGATGCGAGCCCAAAGCGAGGTTGAATCCAAAGCCATTTCAGAAGGTTGTTCAGAACCAGAGATGCGTTTAAGAACCACAACATTACGGTCAAAATTCCATGGACCAGAACTCAAGATGTTCTCCATATCACGCTTAGTGGAGAAGGTGAAGAGGAAGAGGTTTCTCCCCAATTCCTGCACTTCAACAGGCCTTTTAAGTCTCCAAGCATCAACTATTGTCTGTTTGAACGCCCTGGTGTTGAAGGGATCCTCTGTCCATAGTTTCCCAGCAAGGGATCTTTGCCAAGATTCGTCACTTGAAGCTTTTTCTTCCTCAACCACCAATACAGCATCTTTGTCAACTGGGAAATCGGGTTTATTCCACTTATCCATAAGAGAAAAGAAACAAGGAAAACAGAAACCCACAGAAGAGGGAGCAAACCCAAAACGGGAGCCAAACCAGCAAGCTGGGGCAAAATCCGCAGCGAAACTAGGGTTTCGAAGGGAGGAAGACGGCACTAGTTTAGTGAGAAGACATAGCCACTCTCACAAGACACGTGGACCGCAGGCACCTGGAACCAGTTTTAAGATAATTAAGATCATTGAAAAGAAAACAACTGAGTAACTCAAATACGAGTTATTTAATATACTAGTGTCGCTGGTCTCAAATTAACTTAAAACCTTGATTTACAATAAAAACCGCAAATACTTTTTATAAATAAATCTTGAAACTTCTTGGTAATACCATAATCTCATTAGATCAAATACGAGTTATTTAATATACTAGTAATCTTTTAACTAAGAACATTGGTCATATAATAACATTAAATATGTTAAGAAGTAATGTCATTTATTTCAAAACTCGTGAATGTAAGGTAGTTCCTTGATCAAGTCCAAATACCAAATATTAATAAAGATTATAGCCTGAAATCCAATATGAAACTTGTACATATCCTTAGTGTTACCCAAAATGCAATATAATTTTAGACACCATGACATCCTGAAAAAAATTAAATACATAAATACTTGTTTCATCTTATAGTCAATAATATAAATCGATGTGTTTTCTTCAAAAATGGTATTAATATTTTCTTTTCTTTAAATAGTCCAGGATCCTTTCTAATCTGAAACCACAAAACACATGAATGGTGAGATTTCAAAGAAATCTCAGTGAGTCACTAACACACTCTCAATTGATGATGACCCAATAATAATGAAAAGCCGATAAGTAAAAAGCAGGTGTCTGATAGGCCGAAATATACCAGGCCCAAAAGGACCATTAAGAAGCCTGTTTGGCTTAAAGGGTTCAAATAAAAATATTGGAGGTGCATCTAGTAATTCTGTCTTATTTTTTCCTTTTATGTTAGTTTGCTTGTAAGGCCCATGGCCCATGTTATGATTCAGTGACTGAGAACCTTAGCTATTTAAATGTATTGTCCTCCTCAAAAGAGATAAGAAATATCTATGCAGTTTTATTGTTTATCTTCTTCCTTGCAACCCTATTTCTGATTTCTTTAGCTTACCTTAGTCTATCATTTGGTGCTTTCATTCCCTAATCTATGCCTCCTAAAGCCACAAAGCCTTCATCAAAGGACTTGGATGATGCCATCCAAGCCACCCACCACCACATTGACTCACAGCTTGGGCCAATACGAACTCAGCTGGAAAACCAGCAACAAATCAATGACAGCAGACATGCATCCCTCACAGCACAACTTTTAGAGGTGCTGAACCAACTGTCAACAATGGGGGTCCAACCACACCGATCTGATGGTTCAACTGGAAGATCCACTCAAGGTAACCCATCTTCCCCTACTGCTCCCCCTGGTAATGAGCATATTATTGTTAGCACATCTACAACCCCACCTATGAACACAGCACCTACCACCAGCCCCGCCACCATTGTTCACACAACAAGACCCCAAATACACACACCCACACACCCAGCGCCACAACCATACCCACAACACCAGATCCCAATATTTCAAGACATACCAAACTACCCATTTTACCCATACTTTATGCCATCTTACCCCTACAATACAACACCCAACCAACAACACCCCTTCAACAACCCACAAACTGCTTTTAGAACTCCTAAACTAGAGCTTTCGGTTTTTTAGGGCGCTGAACCATTAGAATGGTTATTTCAAGCTGAACAATATTTTAATTTTTACCAAATA
This sequence comes from Astragalus membranaceus, assembly GCA_039519185.1. NCBI lineage: Eukaryota > Viridiplantae > Streptophyta > Magnoliopsida > Fabales > Fabaceae > Astragalus > Astragalus membranaceus. The sequence continues at coordinate 110,591,630 of CM076848.1, read as the reverse complement.
CCACCAGAAAATCGTTTGTCTATGGTGGCTTTCTACATGAAGGGTGATGCCTTAGCTTGGTATAAATGGATGCATAATAATAATCAATTGTTTGACTGGTTATCCTTTCCAAAAGCTCTAGAACTTCGGTTTGGCCCATCCACATATGAAAATCATCAAGCTGAGTTATTCAAACTACACCAAAATGGGCCTGTTGTAGAATACCAGGCTCAATTTGAAAAGTTAGGCAACCGTGTTCTGGGTCTTCCCGCAGATGCTATACTAAATTGTTTCATTTCGGGGTTAAATGCTGAGATCCGAAACGAAATTGCTATTCAACGACCGGTTTCCATATCCCAAGCTACTGGCCTAGGTAAACTCATAGAAGCAAAAATTAAGGATGCAAAACCCAAATATCCTAAGCCCTTCCAGCACCACACCTCACGCCCCACCTTGCAACCCCCCGCCCAAACACCCCAAACACATTACCCAAATCTCACAACCCAAAACCCAAGACTCACACCCAACCCAAGTAAACTACCCGTCAAAAATTTGACTCAAGCTCAAATGCAAGAGCGCCGCGCCCAGGGATTATGTTTCAATTGTGATGAAAAATTCTTTGCTGGCCACAAATGTACCACAAGTCGTTTTTTGCTTTTGCTGGTTGAGGATGACCTAGGAGAAACAGCAGGGGGCGACGAAACACACAACACCTCAGAGGAGGAATATGTGACTATTGATCAAGACAACACATACTTCCAACTATCACCTCAAGCACTCACAGGGCAGTTCTCTCCCCAAACACTCAAATTTCAAGGTAAAATTGGGGGACTGACAGTTATGGTTCTAGTGGATACAGGTAGCACTCACAATATTCTCCAACCAAGAATCGCTAACCACCTAGACCTCCCTACCTCAGCTACCCAACAATTCGCAGTCATGGTCGGCAACGGCTCTCACCTACATTGCCAAGGAGTTTGCAACAATGTCCCCATTAATTTACAAAACCATACATTTTGCTTACCATTCTATCTGCTCCCAATAGAGGGTGCTGATGTGGTCCTTGGTATGGAATGGCTCCGCACACTTGGGCCAATCCAGGCAGACTTCTCCATTCCATCAATCACATTCTCGCACAATACCCATCACTCTCAGAGGTGACCCAAAATCCAGCCCGACCCAATAAACATACCACCAAATCTGTCACCTAATCCACACTGATGCAATTGCCTCCCTACACCTCCTCAGTTTTGAAACCCTCCCCCATCTAACCAAAGAACCTTCCCACCCAAAACCCACAGTCGAGACTATCTCCCAAACCCTCCCAACTGAAGTCTCTTCAATCCTTCTAAAATACCCTACAGTTTTCCAAGAACCCCATGGACTGCCCCCATCTAGACCCCATGATCATCACATACCCCTATTGCCCAACACACCTCCCATAAATGTAAAACCCTATAGGTACCCTCACTCTCAAAAGGAAGCAATGACCAACATCATACATGACATGTTAAAAGAGGGGACCATTGTTCCAAGTAACAGCTCTTACTCCTCCCCGGTGTTATTGGTTTGAAAGAAAGATGGAACTTGGCATTTTTGTGTTGACTACCGGGCCCTAAATGCTGTCACTATTAAGGATAGATTCCTCATCCCAACTATTGATGAGCTCCTAGATGAGTTGGGTTCAGCTACTGTATTCACCAAGATAGACTTATGCTCAGACTATCATCAGATTCAGGTTGCACCTGAAGATACTCATAAAACGGCTTTCAGAACATTTGATGGACACTACGAATTCCTAGTTATGCCATTTGGACTAACAAACGCTCCTTCAACCTTCCAATCGGCTATGAATGATTTATTGAGGCCTTTCCTCCGACGGTTTGTTTTAGTTTTCTTTGATGACATCTTGATTTACAGTAACTGTTTATCTGATCACTTACTTCACTTGCGGCACATATTAGATTTATTACATACACACAATTTTGTTGCAAAATTATCTAAGTGTGTGTTTGCAGTTGATACTGTTCATTACCTAGGCCATGTTATTTCTGCTAAGGGGGTTGCCCCTGATCTTGAAAAAGTGCAAGCTATTCTAGACTGGCCGGAGCCACGTTCACTCACGGCTCTCAGAGGATTCTTAGGCCTCACCGGATTCTATCGGTGATTTCTCTGCCACTACGCCTCTCTCGCCGCTCCTCTCACCGAATTGTTACGTTCCACTAATTTTAGTTGGAGTACATCAGCCAGCATGGCATTTACAGAATTGAAAAATAAAATTACACAAGTCCCTGTGTTGGTCCTTCCAGATTTCTCCAAAGTCTTCGTGGTAGAAACTGATGTTTCCGCCATCGCGATTGGTGCTGTGTTATCCCAAGATGGACATCCTCTGGCTTTCTTCAGCAAAAAAATGTGCCCACGAATGCAGGCAGCTTCTGTTTATGTCCGTGAAATGTATGCAGTCACTGAGGCAGTAAAGAAATGGCGTCAATATCTTATAAGGAGACATTTTGCACAGATCAAAAGAGTCTAAAAAATCTTCTAGTTCAAACAATACAGACTCCAGAACAACAGAAATGGGCATCTAAATTACAAGGTTTCAGTTTTGAGATTTTTTACAAACCTGGCAAAGCAAATCAAGTTGCTGATGCGTTAAGCCGAAAATATTCAGAAGCAGGCCTCCTTTTCTCGGCAATCTCTTCCCCAGTGCCAACTCTTCTGTCTCACCTCAAGGAGTATTATGCATCAAACGAAAAAGGAAAGGAGTTAGTTTTGAAGAGTCAATCAGATCCAGCAATGCAACAACTCTACAGTTTCAAAAATGGTCTACTTTATTTTAAGGAGAGACTCTTTGTACCTGACGAAGACGAACTGCGACCAGCACTCCTTCGAGAATATCATACCACCCCCACTGCAGGTCACTCTGGCGTGAAACCAACACTTGCGCGTCTATCTGCATCTTTCACTTGGCCAGGAATCTATAGGGATGTCAAGCACTTCATCCAGCGCTGCTCCAATTACCAGCACAACAAGTACCTGCCTCAGAAAAAGAAAGGGTTACTACAGGCCTTACCAACACCAGATCAGGTATGGGAAGATCTAACAATGGATTTTATAACTCATTTACCTGTTTCCATTGGACACACAGTGATATTGGTCGTTTGTGACCGCTTAACAAAGTACATCCACCTGATCGGGCTCCCAGCAAAGTACGCTGCTTCAGACTTGGCCACTCGCTTCTAAGTCGAGATCTGCCGTTTGCATGGGATTCCCAAAACCATCATTTCAGGCAGAGATCCCGTCTTCTTAAGCTCCTTCTGGAAAGAACTTTTTCGAGTCCAAGGGACGACGCTCAAGTACAGTACAGCTTACCACCCAGAAACTGACGGTCAAACTGAAGTGGTAAACCGCTGCCTCGAGGCGTATTTGAGGTGCTTCGCAGGTGACCACCCACGTCAATGGTTCAAGTTTCTCCATCTTGCAGAATATTGGCACAACTCATCATTTCACTCCAGCATTCAGATGACACCATTCCAAGCCCTGTACGGTCATCCTCCCCCATCCATTCCAGACTATGTTAGAGGCTCAACCAACATAAACAGCTTGGAGTCCACCCTGCAACAACATCAAGAAGTGTTAAGTACTTTGAAGGAAAACTTAAAAAGAAGCAGACAACGCATGATCACTCAAGCTAACAAAAAAAGGGTTGATTATGCCTTTGCAACAGGAGATCTGGTCTTGTTGAAACTACAACCTTACAGGCAACAAATTGTAGCTCGCAGAACATCTCAGAAACTGGCCAAACGATATTTTGGCCCTTTCAACGTGACCCGGCGCATCGGTACTGTGGCCTATGAGCTTGATCTGCCACCCTCAACCAGGATCCACCCAGTGTTTCACGTCTCTCTACTACGCCCTTATTATGGTGGAGACCCAAGTTCCCACTTCACACCTCTCCCTTCGAATTTTGGCGATTTAGATTTAGAAAGTACAAGAGAAACACAAGGCTCTAAACTGACGAAAAAGGGAAGAGATGCGTGTGCAGAGGAAAGGGAGAACATAGAGGACATGGGGAAAAATAAGTCATAGGAGAGGGGAGAGAATGGGTCGGATTCTGAACCAAGGGGAGTATTTAAGAAGTGTACAAAGGAAACTGATGTAAGTACAGCACTTATGCCTCTTAAGCACGCGAATTCTCTTTCCAAGGAGCCAATAGAACCGTTGGATAATGTACACACTCACCAAGTTGATCACGCCTGGAAAACAGGGAAAGTTGTTCCCCACGCAGGTCATTCTGAGCCACACGATGGCAACGGGCAAAGCGAATCTTCATCACACCCGTTGGATGGGAGTCACGCGCCTCAAATCACGGAATCAATAGACAACACACCAACAGCTGGCGCAAGGCTCAACCACACGGATCTGACTCACACAGTGAAAAAGGACAGCACTGTTTCCCACGCAGGGTGAACTCAGCCACACGATGGCAACGATCCACGCGAACTCTCCTCACAGGCGTTGGATGATAACGTGCCTTGCGCCCAGTCTGTTCCTCTGCCCAAGATAATCAGTGCGCAGAACAGAACTCGCGCCCAGCCACACGATCCTACTGGCCCACGCGTGTTTTCCTCCAAACCGTTGGATGCTGCTTTGGATTCTCCTTTGGAAACAGCAAAGCACTTTCCTCTGCCCAAGATGGCTAGGGCGCAGATCAGCGTCACACGCCAACTCGCTGCCTCCTCGCAACCAGTGTAACGCCCCAAAACTAATTAGTTATTTTTTTAATTAATTAAATAGGGTTTAGGTGATAGAAATAATAAAATAATGATAATGTTAGAATATATGGGCCAATGGTTGGGGTTGGTAGTAGCGAATCCGAAGTGTTAGTGAAAAGGCCCATGATTAAATCGCATAAGTGAGCGAGAAAAGCCCATGAGACCAACTAAGTATAAATAGGCCTTAGTTAGGGTTTGGCTCATTGAGAAGAATAAAAAAAAAATAGAGTTAGAAGGGAGAAGAGGAGAGGAGGGCGACGGCTAGAGAGGAGAAAGGAGAGAAGGCGTGATCCACCACCAAGGAGAGAGAAGGAAAGCTAAGATTCGTGAATCTTCTAAAAAATCTAAGGTAAGGGTGAGGTTCATGCTTTATAAGGGTTTATATGAGGGGTTGTATGTGGGTTAGGGTTTTAGTGATCATATACGTGTAGCATGTTTGTTATGTGCTTGATGAAATGTTTGGAATGCTATATTGGTTGATGTTGTCGTATAATTGATGTCCCCGTGCCCTAATACCATGTTGATGATTGATGTGTTCATGAGAAAAATATATGTGTGCTATGCTGAAAGTGGCGCCCTGCCACTGTGTTCTGTTTGATGTTGCTGGAAAAGGCGCCCTGCTCCTGGGCGCCATGTCTATGTTGTTGCTGGTGTCTTGGTTGCTAGAAGTGGCGCCCTACTCCTGGGCGCCAGGTCTATGTCGCTGTCCCTGTGTGTTCCCTGCTAAAACTGGCGCCCTAGGCGCCCAGTGTTGTTGTTCTGCTAGGCGCCCTGTTCCTGGGCGCCATGCCTGTTGCTGCTGCTGTTGCTGTGCTGTGTTGTTGTGTTGTGTTGTTGCTGCTGCTGTTGCTGTGCTGTGTTGCTGCTGCTGTTGCTGTGCTGTGTTGCTGCTGCTGTTGCTGTGTTGTGTTGTTGCTGCTGTTGCTGTGCTGTGTTGCTACTGCTGTTGCTGTGCAGTGTTGCTGCTGCTGTTGCTGTTGCTGTGTTGCTGCTGCTGTTGCTGTGCTGTGTTGCTGTGCAGTGTTGTTGCTGCTGTTGCTGTGCTGTGTTGCTGCTGCTGTTGCTGTTGTTGGCTGCTGTTGCTGTTGTCGCTGCTGTGATGCTGTTGCCATGTTGCTGCTGTGTCGTTGGGCTGCTGTGGCTGTTGTTGGGCTGCTGTTGCAGTTGTTGGCTGTTGTTACTGTTGTTGGGCTGTTGTTGCTGTTGTTGGGCTGCTGCTGCTGCTGTTGTTGGGCTGCTGCTGCTGTTGTTGGGCTGCTACTGCTGTTGTTGGGCTGCTGTTGCTGTGTTGGGCTGCTGTGGCTGTTGTTGGGCTGCTGTTGCTGTTGTTGGGCTACTGTTGCTGCTGTGCTGACTGTTGCTGATGCTGTGTGACTGTTACTGGTGTTGCTAGTGTTGTTGTTGGTGGTGGTTGCTGCTGCTGTTGCAGTGTTGCCGTTGCGATCGTCGTTGTTGCTATTATTGCCGTTGTTGCTGTGTTGCCGTTGCCGTTGCGGTTGCAGTTGCAGTGTTGCTACTGCTGTCGCCGTTGTTGCTATTGTTGCTGCTGTTGCGGTTGCTGTTGGTGTTGGTGTTGCTGTAGGTGCTGGTGGCGTTGCCGTTGTTGCCGCTGTTCCCCGTTTGTTGTTGTTGCGTGTTGGCGCCTTAGCGCCCCTGGTCGTCGTCACTGGTGTTGTAAATTGTTGTTGCCATTGACGTTGTAAATCTATTGGTGTCTTTGGTGTCGGTGGTTGTTGATGTTACGGTCAAGTTGTTAGACTGTCCTATAGGTGTTGGTGTTATTGGTGTTATTGGTGATGATATAACAGGCAGTGTGCCTAGTTTATTGGCTAAGGTGATAGGTGATAGGTCTATGACCATTTGTTGATTATGTTGTCAAATGTCGTTGTTGATTTCGTTGTGGGTACCGCCGAATGGCCCACATTGTTTTGTTGCGGGTACCGCCGAATGGCCCGAATTGTTTTGGTGAGGGTATCGCCGAATGGCCCAAACTGTTGATGAATTTTTGTGTTGAAGGCCTATGGCCAGTGTCGAGTCTTATGTCGTTGTGGTGCTAAGATATGCTCTTGTTGTTGATTGTCTCTGGTGCATTGTTCATGGTGTCGCATAGAATTCATATGCATTATTTTGGTGATGAAGGCTTCGGCCTTGGAGCTATAGGTGATGGTGATGATGCTCAAACACTTGGTGATGATATAGGTGATGATGACCTTATTGGCTATTTTATTGGTGATGATTGGTACCACATGCATATACCCGTTGGTGTGGGTTGCATCTCATTCGTTTACTCATAACATAGGTGATGACTTTTGGTGACTGCAATTTGACGTTGTTTGTGAAGATATATGCTTGTTGTGCTGATGTTGACTATTATGATGATAATGACTGCTATGTCCATGCTGTTGTCGACCTGTTGATTGTTGTGACAAATATTTGTCTGTTGTGAATTATCTGATATTCTGACCTGTGCATACGGTCTTTCATACGATTCTTTATATTGTTTGATATCTCACCCCTTCTGTTTGAATGTTACCCCTATGTTGGTAACGTGCAGGTGATCTCGAATGAAGACCATAGTTCTTCGTTAGTCTGGTGTCGTCGCTCTGATACGTAGCACTCGGGGGGGATGAACGCTTGATTATCTTTATTCATGTTTTCCTTTTGTTGGATATTTGGCGTTATGAACCTTGTATAGTCTCAATAACTATTGATGATTATAATTGTTGAATTCTTCCGCCGCGAGATTGAATAAATATTGATGTTGATGTTTTTTTAAAGTACTATGCATTCGATTTGTTTTGAAGAAAATGTGACATCCGTTTTACTGTTAAAAACAAAACTCTGATTTTACGTTAATAAATTACCGGTTAGAAATGGGTGTTACAACGAACGCCACACGCCAACGCGCCTGATTGGTTCACGCCTGCCTCCTCGCAAGTCGCGCCACGTGCTGATGGATTGACGCCACCGGTCAATTGCGACTCAGCGCCAATGGTTGGATTTACGCCACGTGTCAACGCAAACCTTGAGGACAAGGTTTCTGCTGGGCCGGATAGTAGTGATAGGCCGAAATATATCAGGCCCAAAAGGACCATTAAGAAGCCTGTTTGGCTTAAAGGGTTCAAATAAAAATACTGGAGGTGCATCTAGTAATTCTATCTTATTTTTTCCTTTTATGTTAGTTTGCTTGTAAGGCCCATGGCCCATGTAATGATTCAGTGACTGAGAACCCTAGCTATTTAAATGTATTGTCCTCCTCAAAAGGGATAAGAAATATCTATGCAGTTTTATTGTTTATCTTCTTCCTTGCAACCCTATCTGATTTCTTTAGCTTAGCTTAGTCTATCAATGTCAAGCGTGTCAATTATGCATTTAATCATTGGAAGAAAATGAAAAGAGGATAAGGAAAGAATGCCCCAATTTTCCTCTGAACGGTACTACTCAAGGTAATCAAAACCGGACCGGACATTGAACCGGAAGAGGTAGCGGTTCAGAGGTTTTTAGGTTCAACCGATTGAATCGGGGGTTCAACCGGAATTAATTAAATATATTATTTAATATTTTTATTAAATATATAAAGGATAAAAAATAATAAAAAACCATAATACTCATAATAATACAACAACATATCCGGTATGAATAAATTTTATATTAAAATAATATGAGAAATAGAAAAATATATGATATTATAAGTCAATATTTTCAAAAAAACAATAATTATTCATATTTAATAATATTCTAATCAATAAATATATAGAATCAAAAGTCTATAGAATGTAATACAAAATATTAGATGTTAAATAGTTAAGATATATATTTAATATATAATAATACATATATAAGTATAAAAGTAAATGGTAAATAGATAAAATTATTAGGGAAAATGGCTTTTGTTAGAAATAAAAGGAAGAATGGTTATATACATAATATTACAGATAAGTGACAACATAACGTGGTTGCTCTGATGGTTCATATTTGAATCTTGTACAAAGAGGGAAAGGGTTCGATCCCCACATGGAACACCAAACAATTTTAAAAAATTGTTTTTTCTCAGAACTGCTGCCAACCGGTGAACCGCCGGTTCTTTCCGGTTTTCCACCCGGTTCTAATGCAATCTGGTTCTGGGGTCCAACTGGACCGGATAGGGGTCCAGTTCCCGGTTCAACCGGTCGAACCGCCCGGTCCGGTCCGGTTTTGATTACCTTGGTACTACTCATATAGTAATCAAACTCATTTAGTAAATAAAGCAACATTTAATACCAGTGGTTCAACTAGATTCACAATCCATAAAAATCAAATTTTTAAAGAGAATCCCAAGAATGTAGCTTAGTTGGCGAGCTAAGGGATGCCGAAAGAGTGGACCAAATGAGTGCAACGGGTTCAAATCCGGAAAACTAACATTTCCCTCACCCCACTAATATTGTCTATAAAAAAAAAACAGACATATCTTGATGAATACCTTGATTGGGAAGTGAGACAATTGCTTATGGGGTGAAAACACGTAAGTTTACCGAAAATAATTTGGCTCACTTGAGATAAAATAGAGCGATAATTAACGAGTGTAATCCTTTATACGATCCGGAAAGACTCATAAATGTGAAACTGATCGACTCTTGAGATATATACCATAGGATTCAGAAGGCTAAAATGCAAAGTGGTTCTAAATTTGAAGGCAAGATCAGATTTTAAGGTCAACAAGGGCAGGCCATTTACTAAATGAGTAATGCTATTTAGACAAATCTTTTCAGCCAAAAATAGACAAAAACCACATTACAACATCACTTAACCAAGTTTTTTAAGCCACTAACCAACCTACATTTTCACAGTTTTTAGTCAATGGCCTAGAAAACTGTGAAAAAGTAGGTTGGTTAGTGGCTTAAAAAACTTGGTAAATTAATGTTGTAATGTGGTTTTTGTCTATTTTTTGTTGAAAAACTTTGGCTAAATAGCATTGCTCTTACTAAATACTGATGTTATACACCCTTCAACAATTTCAAAACCCAATGGCTTCTTTAAAGGGATTGTTCAACTCAAATAGTTCAATAAATCAAGCATATGTTTGGCCTCAAAATTTGAGGAAAAAGAAAAGTTAATATTACCAAAAACTTTGAACTAAGTTTGGGAAGGGTTCAAAATCCATAGTTTCAATAGTTAAAAAGTCAAGGGGATGATATCCTTCGGTTCCAAAAAAAAATCGTTATTTTATGCTGATTCTCATCCCCATGATTATTATCTCACCCCAATTTAGTTCAACAGATGCACATACATCAAGTTTCATAAATCAATTAGCTTGATCACACACAAACACACAACAATCATATTTGAAATCAAAACAGTAACAACAAAGTGACTTCATGGCATCTCAACAACTAAGGATGTCATGCAACCCCGTTCACATAACAATAACACCAATTTTCAAATGCATATTATGCAAACATCTAGACTTGAAAGCATCACATTACCACAATCAATTCCACACCATCATGAAATATTCAATGATAAACAACATGGTATCAAGTTCTGACACTACAAAAAAAAACGTTATTTGCGACGGACATTAGCGACGGAATATTATTCCCTCGCTAAAACTGACATTAGCGACGGAATTTGCGAGGGAATAAGGGTCTTCGTTTTTTTGAAAATTAGCGACGGAAGTTAGTGCATTAGCAACGGAACAGTCCGTCGCTAATTGTTTGGAGGGAAACTGAAATCTGAACAGCACGGAAACCAAAGCTATTAGCGACGGAAATACTGGTCCCTCGCTAATGTTTTTGACCGTTCCACCTTGGTTAGCGTGAAGGGATTAGCGACGGAATAGTCCCTCGCAAATTCCGTCGCTAACCCCAATTAAATAGAAACAGATCCCTTTTCCTCTCTCTGTTTCCTCTTCTCTCTCCCTCCCTCACTCTTCTCTCACGACCCCAACCCCACCACACCCTTTCCAGCACCACCACCCCACGACCACCGCACCACCGCACCACCGCCACCGCACCACCGCTCACCCGTCGCTCCTCTCTCTGTCTCCTACGCGACGTCGCTCTCTCTCTCTCTCTCTCTCTCTCTCTCTCTCTCTCTCTCTCTCTCTCTCTCCTCTCTCTCTCCTACGCGAACACTTCTCTTACCGGAGCTCCCCGTTTTTGCCACCACCGGAGCTCGCCCTCCTCACCACCGGAGCTCTACCTTTGGAGGTTTTTTTTTACTGATTTTGATTTTTTTTTACCAACTGATTTTATTTGATATTGTTTTGTTAGGATTTGTAAAATTAATTTTGTGATATTGTTGTTTGGTAATATTAGTGAATTTAGTTTTGTGATATTGTAAAATTAATTTTTGATATTGTTTTAGTGAAATTGTGTTTAAGATTAGAAATTGAAATCGGGTAGAAAAATTGAAATTGTGTTTTAGGTTTTAGGATTAAGTTTAGGATTTATAGAAATTGTGTAGGATAAAAATTGTTTGTTGAAATTGAAATTGTTTGTTGAAATTGAAGAAGTTGTTTTATTGAAATTGAAATTAATAGTGAATTGATTTTTGTTTTTTGCTTGAAATTGAAATTAATAGTTGAAATTGAAGTTGATATTGAATTTGTTGTTGAAATTAATAGTTGAAATTGAAGTTAGTTATTGAAATTGAAGTTGAAATGGTTTAGGATTGAAATTGTTGGTGTTTGAAGTCTCACAACCGCACCGAAGTGCGCACCGTCACCGAACCACGTACCGCACCGGACCTTAATCTCATAACGGTTAGTTTCCAAAATAAATTAATTGTTGTTTTCATGAACCCTAGGTTAGATGACTGTGTGTTGTTGATGGAAAATGGTGAGGTGATGCCGTCCCTCACCCCCATATTTTGCTCGAAATCATCTCCATTGAGATAATTGCGAGGCGATACTAACAACAGTAAGGTTGGGAGTTATACGAAATAACTTCCTTCACTACTTGGATGGAAAAGGGTTTTGTGCTGTCCTTGACCCCCATACTCGGCTCGGAATCATCTCCACTGAGATCATATCGATGCCACTAACTTGATAGATTATTGGGAATGTTAAGGGAATGTAACACGTTTTTTTAAATGTGTGTAGATGAATTTGTATGAATTTAATCGTGAATGGGTGTATGATCGGTTATATCCGAGAAGAGCGGGTTTGAGGGAATCTTTTGTAATTGGGGTTGAACAGTTTCTTGTGGTAGCGTGGCGACATGAATTGGCTAAACGGGAAAAGGGGGTTAGATGTCCATGCTTAAAATGCGACGGTGTACCTATTAGGACCGATAATGAAGTCAGGGAGCACTTGTATCAATGGGGGTTTAGGCCTAATTATTGGATTTGGGTGGACCATGGAGAACAACGGCGTCAAAATTTTGAGGTAGGGGCTTCAAGCAGTTCTGGTGTTGGTGTTCCACGTAATGAAATTTTTGAGTCGATGGAAAACATGATTTGTGATGGTCTCAGGGTGAATGTGCCATTTGATGAGCCTCAATATGACGATCATGATGAACTTCCAAATGAAGAAGCACAAAAATTTTATAATTTGTTAAGAGATTCAAACAAACCGTTGTTTGAAGGCTCGCCACAGTCAAAATTATCTATGTGTGTGAAACTTTTAGCTCTCAAGTCCATGCGTAATATTTCTGAGGTGGGTTTAGACTATGTGACTGAAATGATGTTGGAAGCGACACCTAATAAGGATAATTTTCCAAAAAGTTATTATGAAGCAAAGATGTTAGTTTCGAACCTGGGATTGAAATTTAAGAAGATTGATTGTTGTGAGAAAGGGCACATGTTGTTTTACAACAACGAAATTGGTAAAAATGATGGTGAGCTACTTGAATGCAAATTCTGTGGAAAGCCAAGGTATCATGATCGTAAAGGGGAAAAACGTAATTAGAAATCTATCCCTGTAAAGTCGATGTTCTATTTTCCTATAGTTCCAAGGTTGCAAAGAATGTTTGCATCGACCGAAATTGTGTAGAAAATGACTTGGCATTATGACAATAAGCGTACCTCAGACGACATTTTGTGCCACCCATCCGACAGTGAAGCGTGGAAGCACTTTGATCAAGTGCATTCAGATTTTGCCTCAGACCCACGGAATGTTCGACTTGGCTTGTGCTCTGATGGGTTTACTCCATATATCCAAGCATCGGCGTCACCCTACTCTTGTTGGCCAGTCATTGTTACCCTTTACAATCTTCCTCCTGAGATGTGTATGACTAAACCGTATATGTTTTTGAGTTGTCTGATACCTGGTCCATCCAATCCAAAAGCTAACATTGATATCTTTTTGGAACCTCTGATTGATGATCTTAAGAAATTGTGGGGGGGGGGTGTTTTGACATATGATGCAGCACGAAAGAAAATTTTTATGATGAGAGCCGCATTGATGTGGACAATTAACGACTTTCCTGCTTGTGGTATATTGTCTGGTTGGGGGACTCACGGTAAATTGGCATGTCCCCACTGCATGGAACGCACAAAGGCGTTTACGCTAAAGTACGGGGGCAAGAGTTCTTGGTTTGACTCGCATCGCAGATTCTTACCGCAAGATCATAAATTTAGAAAGAACAAGAAGGCCTTCAAGAAAGGGGCAGTTGAAACAGATGGACCACCGCCTTTGTTGACATCAGGTGAAATCTGGAGCAGAGTTATGGATTTGCCACAAGCCAGAGGTAGGGGAGCTCACCCGGCTCGATGGTTATGGACAGATGCACAATTGGACAAAAAAAGCATATTTTGGAATCTCCCATATTGGAAAGATAATTTGTTGAGGCACAATCTTGATGTTATGCACATCGAGAAGAATTTCTTTGACAACATATTTTTCACTGTGATGAATGTGAAAGATAAAACCAAAGACAATAATAAGGCTAGATTGGATTCTGCTCTTTATTGTAGCAAACATCGATCTGATTTGAATTTGGTGGAAATGCCTAATGGGAAGATGTTAAAACCCAAAGCCAAATACTGCCTAACACCAGATGAAGCGAAAGATGTTTGTCGATGGTTGAAAGAATTGAGGATGCCAGATGGTTATTCCTCTAACCTTGCAAGATGTGCCGATGTGAACACCGGGAAGATGTATGCGATGAAAAGTCATGATTGTCATGTATTCATGGAGTGTTTGCTTCCAATTGCTTTTAATTTATTACCAAAGTGTGTTTTGGAACCACTTATTGAGAAGGGATGATCTTATTAAGATTGAGCAGAATATTCCTTTCATTATTTGTAAGTTGGAGAGAATATTTCCTCCCGGTTTCTTTGATTCCATGGAGCATCTACCGGTTCACCTTGCGTATGAAGCAAGGCTTGGTGGACCAGTTCATTATAGGTGGATGTATCCATTTGAGAGGTAATTATCTATTTCAACATTTTATTAAAGTTATCTTAATTAGTATGATTATTAGTTTAATGAAGTATTTTTCGTTCAACAAATAGATTAATGGGTGATTATAAACAATCGGTGAAAAATAAAGCTAGAGTTGAAGGATCGATCTGCACAGCTTATCTACACCGTGAAACAATTTATTTTTGTTCACATTATTTCAACAACTTTATGTTGTCAACAAATAATAGAAATGAAATGGAGATTGAAGAAGAAAGACACCCGCTCACTTTATCTGTGTTTATCAAACCTGGTCGCCCTTCGGGAAAGAAGTCAACCAACTACTTATTAGATAAAGAGCATAAATCAGCACATGTTCATGTCTTGATCAATTGCACTGAAGTTAAACCATATCTTGAGTAAGTATGCTCCAATTCAGTTGTTAATCTATACTGTATGATGTTAAATCAGATTTTGATCAACTTTCAATCTTTTTCAGTGCATTCTTACGAATTGAGGGTATAGGCACTGAAGAATCTTCTATTCGTATACATGAAAGTTTTCCATCCTGGTTTAAGACTAGAGTAAGTAACCAAATCCCCAAGGTACTGAATAATTCTTTAAAGTAGATATGAGACATGACTTATTTTTCCATATGTTGTTTACTTAGGTGTATGAAGCAGAACCAACTCCCCAAATCCGACACTTGAGGAACTTAGCCGATGGTCCTTTTCTTGAGGTGACCGAGTGGCACACGTACCTAGTTAACGGGTACAAATTTGACACCCAATCATGGCGTGAGGGGAAAAAAACAATTAATAGTGGGGTATATGTTAAAGGTGAAACAGGAGGAGGTGAAAATGACTACTACGGTGTGATCGAACACATATATGAACTTGAATACCCACCGTTAGACTATGAAAAGAGAATAGTTTTGTTTTTTTGTAGATAATTTGATCCATAGGTAAGAGGAATGAAATTGAATCCAAAATGTAATACCGTGGACATTCGAATGAATGGAAGGTATAAACTTTATGATCCGTTTATCATGGCAGAAAATGTGAGGCAGGTGTATTATGTTCCATATCCATCAACTCAGAGAGGATGGTGTGTTGCAATTAAGACAAAACCACGGGGTCGCATTGAAGCCATTGATGCGGAGAATGAGGTTCCTTATCAGGTGGATGAAATTTCAGGAGTAGATGAGGTAATTGAATTTGAACCGATTGACTCATTATGTGATGATCGACGACTAGTTGAAGAAGTTGATGAAGATGAAGAACACAATGAAGATGAAGAAGAGAATGAAGATGAAGAACAGAATGAAGATGAAGAAGAGAATGTTGTATTTGATTAATCTTATATATATTGTCTACTTATGTTGACTCCTTATGTTGTCTTTAAATTTATTAGAATCATTAATATATCAATATTGTTCTTGTTAATTTACTTTATTTAAATTATTTATAAATATATATATATATATATAATTAATGTTGTTAGTATCACATTTCGTTTCTATTTTTTCATAGACATGGATCCAGGAGGAGGTTCTGACCCAACGAGACGTAATAATAAAGGGAAGAAGACTATGACCGATGAACCTCCTAGGAGGAGGCGTACTCGTGAGGTGGAACTTAATATTGGGAATATGAGGGGTCATATGTATATGGGCCCATCAGCTACCGCCCCACAACCTCCGCCTCTATCTGGCCCCGGATGGTATCATTTACCATCACATGGGCATTATATGGGCCCAGCAGATGCGTATGCAGGGTATGGCCCACCAGCTGGGTATGGCCCACCAGCTGGGTATGGCACACCAGTTGGGCATATAGGCTCATCATCTTGGACATATGGGCCCATCAGCTGGGCATATGGGCCCATCAGCTGGGCATATAGGCCCATCAGCTGGGTTATCTATGCCTACACCAGAGCCCCAGGATGATATTCAGCATGATGTTGGTGTTGGTAATGTTGAAGGTGATTCATCCACCGATGACGAGAGAGTGGAGGTGGTTGTTATTAATGGTATTAGACTCAAAGTCATTTATAGCCGTGGTAACGTGTATGTATTATATTGTTTGTTTTTTTAAAGTTAATTATGCAACGACTTATATATATTTAATTGTTCGATATATCTTTCATTATGCAGGCTTCTTCCTGCAAAGGTAGCTTCATCAAGCATCACCTATGTCATCCGAAAAAAATATTTTCTAAAGTTCCATAAAAAGTGGAGCAAAGTCGAAGAAGATGATAGGAAGGACCTGCTTGACTTCTTTAGGGTAAGTGTCAATTATTTTGTCATTACTTATATTGTTTGTTTAAATTTTATGTTTAGTAACGTTTAATATAATTACTAATAGATATTTTCATTTTAATTAATACAGACCAAGGTAACTTGGGACATAGAAGAAGATGACAATGTGCAGAGACTTTTTTTCAAAAGGATGGGCGCTCAGATTTCAGATTTGCTTTATAAGCTCCGCTGTAAAGATAAAAAGCCTGACTTCATGGATGATGATATTTGGAAAGTGATAGCCTCGCAAGTGCACGGTCTTATCGTGTATTAAAAGAGTTATCGATCCACAGGGAGAGCCTAGGTGATTACCAATTTAATTTTCCAAAGTTGATTAGCTAGAAGGAATGGTTTTTTAGGAGTTGTAAAATTTAGAAATAAAAACAAACAATCTCAGGTTTATAGTTTTATCACAACAATGAGGAACCAAAATAATTTCTTTAGACTATTCAACAAATTATAAGAGTAATATATTTCAAAGACAAGGCAGCGAATATAACTAATGTCTCCTTTCGGAGTACAAGAGCGTGTTTTGAACTAACAATCAAGCCTATTCTCATGGTTGATTGTCACCAAAACCCATTAAGCATAACACCTTTATAATGTCTCAAGAGTTTCAAAACTATTCTCATGTGTTGATTCCCTTGTCTAATTTCATAGATCCAACATCAATACTTCACCTTTCGGTTCTTCGTTTGATGTTTAGAATATGATTTGAAGGACAATAAAATTAGATTGAAATATAAAACAATTTGGAGTGGAGAATAGTCTTGGGAATTATTAGGGACCTATCATTGGATTACTCCCAATAACCCAAGACTTTGTATCTACTCACTCATATTAAATATGAGAGAAGAAGAAGAAGAAGAAAAGACATGAATTTAAATAGTGAGAAATAAAAGAAAGCGGTAAATTGCAAAAACATAAATAGCGGAATTGTAAATGACAAGAATATAAAAGTGCAAGAAAGTAAATAGCAAGGAAAGTAAATGACTTGGAAAATAAAAGGGCAAGAAAGTAAATAGCAAGGAAAGTAAATTACTTGGAAAATAAAAGGGCAAGAAAGTAAATAGCAAGGAAAGTAAATGACTTGGAAAATAAAAGGGCGAGAAAGTAAATAGCGAGAAAATAAAAGAGCGAGAAAGTAAAAGAGCGAGAAAGTAAAAGAGCGAGAAAGTAAAAGGGCAAGAAAGTAAATAGCAAGAATTTAAAAGGCAAGAATTATAAAGAGCATGAAGAGTAAATTGAAGTCATGAATCATAGAGAGTCTTTGTCATTGATTTTCTAACAAAATTCAAGCTTGCTTACAAGTGAGGATCAAGCCTCTATTTATAGGAAAATATGAGGTCTAAGGCACTTGAGAGGAGGGGCAAAATGGTCAAAAAATAGTGGCAAATCAAGTTGGCAAGGATAGCCATCAGCAAGTGGGTGCAGCCAAAATTGACTTGTCTGGCGCCAGGGTCGTTCGCCCATGTGCCTGAGTCGTGCGCCCTGGCCAGTCAATTTTGGCTGCTCTGCGCCAGTTTTGCACCAGGGTCGTGCGCCTTGTGCTGGCAACAGCTGTTCTGCGTTGCTGGCAAGCATGGGTCGTGCGCCTATGTGCCAGGGTCGTGCGCCCTGGCCAGTCAATTTTGGCTGCTCTGCGCCAGTTTTGCACCAGGGTCGTGCGCCTATGTGCCAGGGTCATGCACAGGCTCTGCGCCAGTTTTTGCTGCTTGGCGCCCTTGGCCCCTTGTGCTGCGCCAGTTTTGCTGCTTGGCGCCCTTGGCGCCCTGTTGAGTGCCTAGCGGTCTTAAAAATTGTTCCTCCTCAAATATTTTCTTTGTTTCTTCATTTTTCCTCATATTTTCTCTTTTGCTTCAAAATAACACCTGAAAATAAAAAGTAAACATTTGTAGTAAAATAGCTCAAAAAAATAATTAAAATACCAAATAAACTTAAGAAAAATAACTATTAAAAAGACTCTAAAAATAGACTTATCAAACTCCCCTATGCTTGAACCTTTGCTTGTCCTAAAGCAAAAACAGTGTAAATCTTTAGGCCAATTCTGAAGGAAATTTATTTTCATATCGAAACCTTAAGTGAACTGTGGGGCAATTCTAACACTTTGGTTTGAGAACTACTATCCGGGCTTCTTGTGGAATTGGGAGACAGTTTTAAAGTATCAATACTCTAGAGAGGATATCAATGTCATCATAGAACCGGTTCCCCAGCATTCTTAAGCTTGGGTCCTTCATTCACTAAGACCGGGTCTCAAAGGAGGGTCTTTATATGTTGGGCATTCAAGCATTTTTTTTCTTTTTGATTTCATATGCTAACCATTCATTTTGACATTTAAAATGCACCAATTTTTGCATTTTGAATTGGTTTTGCATTTTTATTTTATTATTATTATTTTATTTTATTTTTTGAATACCCCAACTCAGACCTTTTTCTCCAGTAACCGCGCATCCAGTGAATGTCACCAAGAGAACCAGGTTAGTAGTTTCTTTTCAGTCCTTCTAATTGTATTAATAACTGAAAAAAGTCTCAATAGTGGGTGTGTGAAAAAGCCCTAGAAGTAGAAATCGAACCATGATACAATTTTGTTGTTCCCAACCAGTCCACCTAGATGATTGCTAAATGAAAATTTGAAAAAAATTTTGTCTAGAAAAGGCTTATCTAAAACATGCTTAGGGTTCACAAAGTTTCATGATGGAGGGAGCAGATACAACTCAAAGTACAAAAAGATAAAAACTCAGCAAAGCAATAAAGACATACTCAAGAAAAGCAATAAAATACCCCCTCATGCTTGGACCAAACATTGTCCTCAATGTAAATCAGAATAGAATATATGAGAGGGGTAAGAAAGCTCACATTGATTGGCATTTTGTAGCTTTTCTGCTTTTTCCAGGAAAACAAAACACAGGTAAACTAGTGGGTTGCCTCCCACGCAGAGCTCGTTTATGGTCATTAGCTTGACCTTTGCCCTTTGGAAAGTTATTCCTGGGTCCCTTTGCTTGAAGCATAAAGACCAAGTGACACATGAAGAATGAAAACATATTCCTGGATCCCACGGCTTGTAAAATGGAAGTTGTATAAGCAATAAGATCTTATTTTCAATTCCCCCCAGATCAAATGTTATTTTCACAAGGGAAGATGAAAAATAAGATAAAGGAGATGGTTTGTATGGTGGTGGGGGGATGTATGGTTCTTCTCTTTCTTTTTCTGGTTCCGTCTCTTTTTCTTTCTCTTCTTGCTCACATGGTAAATTATGTTTTTCACTCACAATTTTTTCTTGGTTTGCTCTCGGTTCCTCTAATTGTTTTTCGCTTCTAAGGGTGACAACATATAGTTGGCCATTTAGATTTTGTTCAGGCTGTCCAGGAAATACCCCCGAAGATTTAGAGGATGAAGCCACCTGTGTTGCCACTTGAGTTATTTGATTTTCAAGCATCTCACTATGAGCGGCAATAGAGTCGATTTTTGATTCTAATTTGATAAGTGTGTCATTCAAATAACCAGTTTGATTTTGGAATTCTTCATTTTGTTTTGTTTGAAATGACACAAATTTTTCCATCAAAAATTCCAAGTTCGACTTTTGCGGGTTGTTTTGTGGGTTGTTAAAAACCCTTTGATTTTGAAAGACAGGAGGTGGTCTAGGTGCTGGATTGGGTGGAGGATTTTTATAGGAAAAATTTGGATGATTTCTCCACCGAGAATTATAAGTATTTGAAAATGGATATTCTTTTTGAGCATAGTTAACACGCTCATTTCCAGTACTAGATGCCTCAAGCTGGCATTCAGCTCCAATATGGCCAACAACCCCACATGATTCACATGGTGGAGTAGTAGGAGAAAAAGTTTGTGAAACGGCACTTACATTTAATTTTTCAAATTTTTGAAAAAGTGCGTCCACTTTTGAGGCAAGATGATCAACAGCAGATATTTCATACTTACCTGGCTCTTTTGATGATGCTGGTTTATCTGTTATGGCTCGCTCACTTGCCCATTGACAATGGTTTTGAGCCATATCTTCAATGAGTGCATAAGCTTCAGTAAAGTTTTTGTTCATTAAAGCTCCACCTGCAGCTGCATCAACAGTCATTCTTGTTGCGTATTGTAATCCATTATAAAAAGTGTGAACAACGAGCCATTTCCCTAGTCCATGATGGGGGCATAGCCTTAACATTTATTTGAAACGTTCCCAAGCATCATAAAGAGATTCCCCGTCGTTTTGAGAAAATCGAGTAATTTGACTTCTCATTTGAGCTGTTTTACTTGGGGGGAAAGAACCTAGCAAGAAAAGCTTGTTTTAATTGGCCCCAGCTGGTAATCGATTCTGAAGGAAAAGAATGTAGCCATGCTCTTGCTCTATCCCTTAATGAAAAAGGGAAGAGCTTTAGTCTTATGGCATCTTGAGGTACCCCGTTTAATTTGAGAGTTCCACAGTATTCCAGAAAAATTGAAATATGAAGATTTGGGTCCTCCGTGGGAGAACCAGAAAATTGGTTTTGTTGAACCATTGAAAGCAGAGATGATTTGAGTTCAAAATTACTTGCTTCCACATTTGGATGTACAATGACAGCCGATGGTTCTGCTGAAGGTGTAGCATACTCTTTGAGAGCACGATTTTCATTAGGCGCAATTTGGTTATCGGGAATTTCTCTCCTCCTTCTATGTAAGAACCTTTCGATTTCGGGAATTTGTTGAACAGTTTCTCTGAAACTTCTGGTTCTTCGCATTCTAGGGACAAGAGAAGAAAAAGTAAAAATAAAGATAATAAAACTTCAGTCTAACCGGTTTCGAAAACTTAACTAATATCACTGCCTTCCCCGGCAACGGCGCCAAAAACTTGATAGCCTCGTGTCATACCCCAATTTTGTCCGCCTAATTGAAAAATTGTATTTTTGTGAATGCCCAATTTTAGCGGGTATTTTTCTTGTTTTCAAAAGAGTTCAAAATATGTATCTCGCACTACTTTTGTTCTCGTTCGTTGTGTGTATTATTTCTAGTAGTGTCCGCGTTGTGATACTCATTGTGCACGCGCACTCGCGTCTCGTCGTGTACGCATATTTGTTTCGTTACTTATTATTGTTATCCATATATTTTTATTAGTTTATCAAATCATTATTTTTATATAAAGAAATAAAATCAGATTTCAAAATTGTTTTAATTATTATAAACAGTTTTTTAATTTGTTACAGTACAAATAGTATAGTGTAACAATAATAAAGTAAAACAAAATATGGAGAGGCATATATAACAGCACCATGCGCTCCAGCCTTGCTTCTTTCATTTTGAGTTGCAAGCTCAACCCACTTTCTACATGTCTCTAGCTTATCCCATTTTCAGCTATTGACTACAAAACTGCACACACTGCACACACTGCTCCTGATGCATCAGCCAGCAAACATAAAACAGAAATAAATAAGAAGTCAGTTGGAAAATCAGAACAAACAGTATCATAGAATAAGAAATGTGAAAGGGACATATGAGGAGCCAATAGCTGGCCTTAGCAAGAGACAAGCAAAATGCCTCTATATGAGAGAAGCCAGAAGCTGAACACATGGGGGGGGGGGGGGAATCAAAGGGGGAAAGCGATGAAAACAAAAGGGAGGAACGGTAGGGGAACTAGGAAACAGAACAAACAATTTTATCAACAATTTTTTAAGACAGTGACATACGGGGGGGGGGGGTACTGGAACAGAAGAGAAAAAAAAATTTAACAACATCACACAACAACAACCATCACAACTTCCTTGGAGAAGAAGAAGGAGAAGGAACCAAAACTCACCATGACAGTGCTCAAAATAGCTTCAGCCAACCACGTACACCGCCCTCCTCCGCCGGTCGCCGCCACGGCCTCCACCACTACCGAACCGCCACCACCATCACCAAATCGCACCACCGTCTCTCTCTCCTTCCCATTTTCTTTCTCCACCGCGCATCCCCCTTTCTCTTTCTCCTCGCAAACCTCGCCGCCGGCGGAACGCCCAACCAACGGCGTCCCTCTCCTCCGGCCGGCCACCCTCGTTCTCTCTCCTTTTCTCATTCACTGTCACTCTTTCTCCTCCTCACCATAATACCCTCTCTCCCCCATGTCTTTGTTTTCTCAATTTTTTTTTCTTCTTCTCTCTCCTGTACTAACAAGCATGTGCGGTGCTGAGTGGTTGAGTGGGAAACTAGGTTTATTATGTTGGTGCTCATACTATGTGGCTTCTAGTTTTTTTTTAGTTTTTTTTTCCTGATTACTACTTGCACCACCCATCTTTTTTACATACAACCCCTTTGTTATTTTACACCACTGTTTTACTCACATACAACCCCATTTTGCTTTTTTATTTTATTTTCTTAAAAGCCCATAGTGCTAATTACACCCTTTGTTTTACTTCAACATCCCCCTCATCATTCTCGCATTCTTCTCAAAGATTCATCTCCAAGTCTCTAAAATCAAGCTCAAGGTTGAAGGTTAAAGAGTAAATTCAAGTGGTTTAGCACTCATTCATCTTATTTCTTGCTTATTTGGCTTGGAGTTAAGGTATATTCTTGAGTGTTAGCATCATCATCAAAGTTTTAGCATCAAAAATATAGATCGTCAATTTGTTTTTGCATACTAAGCATTTCATTACATTTAGAGTTACATCTTATGTAAATATGTTAGAATAATTGTTGTTGTTGAAGGAAAAATGCATCTCAATCATTAATATTTTGGATCCCGGCTACTCTTTTGAATTCATTTGTGCCTATCACTTCCTTGTCTACTCTCACATGGAATCATTAATACTTGGATAGGCTCATTCCTTGCATTGCATCTTCTACTAGATGTGCATTTAGATTCCCTTGCGTTTTGTAGAAATATTTGAGCATGGTTCTCGCCTAGCATCTTCCACTAGATGTGCATTTAGGTTCAATCTTGCCTACTCTTATATTTTTGCTTAATGCCCAATCCAAGTTTCTTCTTTGCCTATTTATGTGTTGTGGTCTAACATGTGTAGTCTAGGCTAATATTTGCTCAAGAATTCAAGTGAGATTGTTGCTTGCCTAAGGATTTGATTTGCATTCATTGCTTTCTTTTCTAAATAGTTTGGCATGAAAATGGTGACTAGTGACAATCACCCATAACTTTTGTTAGTTTGGTTGTCCTAAGAGCCTAAATTTCAAAAAAACAAAAAAAGATGTTTTCATATGCAAAAGCTACTAGTGATAATCACCCATAACCTTTGTTAGTTTGATTATCATGAATGCTTTCAATTTCCAAAGATATTTTCCTAAGCATCAAAGTCAAGGCAAGTTTTAGTAATGATCACCCATAACCTTTGTTAGTTTGATCGTTATGAACGCCCTTCACTTTTCAAAACCAAAGCAAAAAGACTTTCATTTTCAATGCTCCTTAGAACTACGTCGCTTTGATTCCCATTTGGGATACGTAGGAGCGAGTCACATTCTCGTCAAGCGCGCTCATAAAAAGTTTAGCATTTGCATAACAAAAAAGAAAAGAGTTATTTTCATAACAAAAAAGAATCACTTTCGCAAATCAAGATCATTTTCAGAACAAAAACCTTTTTCCTTTCTAAAATCATTTTCAACCCATCGTCGCTAGTGGTTAATCAGAACCCTTGTTCGTCTAGCCATTGGTGGCGATGTCTTTTTCCCCAAAGAACAACAAGCGATGATCACTCATAACCTTTGTTAGTTTGATCATTCGTGTCAATCAATCTCTTTCGAAAACTCCTTTCAAAAGAACAAATAAAAACGAGTCGCTACTAATAGTCAATCAGAACCTTTGTTCGTCTGACTGGCGGTAGTGACTCTCATTTTCAAGAGTACTTAGCGGTGATTACCCATAACCTTGGTTAGTTTAATCATTCACTAAATGCTCGTCCTATTTCGAAAACTCACTAAAAAGATAAAAGACAAAAACCTTTTTCAGGACAAAGAAGAACTACGTAGCTTTGAGTTCTCCATCGCACCGGGAGATACGTAGGAGCGGGCCATGTCCCGTCAAGCGTTTTTTTCTAAAAACCCATTTTCCCCCCTTTTTTCCTAATAAATAAAGATTTTCATTAAGACTTTTTCAATAAGAAGTAGAGAGGCAAAATTAAGTATTTTCAAGTCAACACACTAAAACCACACATTTAATTAAAGGTTCCCTCTCAGTAGAGAGGACGTGTGGGGTGCTAACACCTTCCCTGCGCGTAACCGACCCCCGAACCCTAATCTCTAGTTTCGCAAGACCAATCGCTTTCCAAAAAAGGTTTTCCTAATATTTTCCTTAATAAATATTGGTGGCGGCTTCATTGTCTTAGGAAAAGTTGTGAACGAGGAAGGTTCTCCCTCGGGGACTTTTTCGGGCGCAACAGTTGGCGACTCCACTGGGGACTAAAAAGAAAAACATTTTTTTTAAAAAAGTGGGTCAAGCCTAATTAATTAAGTGTGTGATTTGTGTGATTGATTTGAATATCTTGTTTTGCCTCTATGCTTTCTTCTTTTTCATACTTTCATGTTGCATTCCTGTGCATTCTTCTTCTTCTCCTTCTATGTTTGCTTTTGTTTAAAGTAATAGATGGTTGCTTCTTCGCTTATATGCTTAGCTCCCTCATGCATTTCCCCAATCATATCATGTTCCCTTTTTCTTTGCTCCCTTTCTGAGGTAAGTAATGTGTTTGTTGTCGGCACCCTAGATTAGTTGTATTTGATTGGTATTGAACCCTAGGGTAGACGACATGTTATTGCTTTCTATTGTCTGGACTGTCCTGGATTTTCATTTGCAGGTGGGGTAGTTATTTAAGGAAATGCCCTTCGCACACACACACACACTTGTACCTTGAGGCTATATGATTAGAGAAAGAGACCATAACCCAGGTCTATTAGGATACCATAGGATGAGTGGATTCGAGTAGTGGGAGCCCATCAGGACCTTTGTCCGTTTGGCTACTCACGAAAGTTTCAATCTGAGTTGTGCTCTTTTATGATGCTTCGTATCTAGCAGTTTGCTGCATTTACGGGGATTTTCATGAGAGGGACTGTGGCTCCGATGGCCTTTGTGAGGGTGTGAATAGAGCTACATGAGAAGATTATCCCTAAAGTGCCTTAGATCATAGGTTCTACCCCCTTTTAGGTCACAAGGGCTTCCCAAATCGTGTGCTGCATTGTTGCATTTCGTCCAGTTAATTTTTCCCCTCAAAGATTTTCAAAAAATAAAAAAGATATGATCTTCCCTTAAACACCTATATGAGGTGGCATATAGTGCAAAAGTTTTCTAAATTCCGCCTGTGAATACCCTCCTTATGCAGAAACCTCAAAAAAAGAAGTATCTTGCATCCTGCATCATTGCATCATTACGTCATTGCGTCATTTGCATTAAATAAAGTTCCAATTTTGAAAAAAATTTATTCATCTTGCATTTCATTTCATTGCATAAAAATGAAAAAAAACAATTATCATCTTCATAGCTTAAGCATTTCGTTTATAATCAAAAAAGAGGAAAAAGCTCCTCGACAAGTTCATCCAAAACATGGAATTCATGCATAAGCATTATTTAAAAAAAAAGACACAGTAGAACTACGTAAGCTTTGATTCCTCATTACAATGGGGATACGTAGGAGCGGGTCATACCCCGTCAAGCACATTTTTCTAAAACCTCTTTTTTCCAGTAAATCATTTGCACCTCAAAATAGATTTCAAAATCATGTTCCAAAACTAAAAATGAAAAAAATGAAAAGTTTCCAATGCATGCATCTTCTCTAAACAAAGGAAAAAATAGAAAAGCTCTTCATGTAAAAGCTCAATGAGTAAAAGTGCACCTTCGAATGATAAAGGGTAATATCTCAAATTTGTTTGTTCACTACAAATTTGAGATGTTACTCTACGGTATCGGGGCACTTTGACCCTATCAAGTGGGGTTTGTTTTCAAATAAGAGAATAAGTTTGAGTTAACCAAATGTCGAAGCATTTCAGTATATTGTGTGAAGTATCGAGTCAGGATCCACTCAATGTTTCATGCAAGTTACTCAGGGTAACGACAATTGGTTGCCTCACATCATCATTTGCATATATCCTTGCATTACCTAAAACAAAATTTTCAAAAAAAAAGGGGCAAAAAGAAAAACTTTCAAAAAATCATCATAGTCTTTTCTCTTACCGGGCTACATGAGGTGATGTTCCCAAAATTTCAGTCACCAAACTCGAAAAAATGTTTTCATCTTATTTTTCATATGCATGTCAAGTCGCATTATCGCCGTCATTTTCACATAAAGACATCATTTGCATGGCATAAAACAAAAACTTGATATAATTCATACATGCATTTTTCTCAATCTCATTTAGGTTTGTCAAGAGTGCATTCTCCGCACGTGTGCGTTTCCATTCACTAAGGCTTTTTCCCCTAGTTTTCTCGAAAAAATCCAAAAATCGTGTCTTATTAGAAGCGCGTCTCATGCATTATTGTTGTCCTTTTCACACATCGTGAAAAAAATAATACACTAACCTCTCATTTTGCATGCATTTCCATTCAATAAAAACCATGTCTTCCCACGCATTTTTTTTTGTGAGTATCATGCATTTCATTGCACAAAAAATGAAAACAAGAAAGCATCTCATTCATAATCATGAATAAAAAATCATCATCAAATTTATTCAAAATGTAGCATTCATGCACCATTTCATTAACCTCATCACTTTGGTTCAAATACATCATTCCTCCATACATGCATCTTTCAAAAAAGGAAGGGGCGTTGGCATTTCATACTTTGCCTTGCCTCTAAAAAAAATCATCATTTAGAAAAAAGCATCATTCCTGCATCTTTCATCATTCAAGAGAAAAAGGGGGCATCGGCATTTCATATCTTATCTTGCCTCTATAAAAATCACTTTGAGAAGAAGCATCATTCTTGCATCATTCGCATTGGCATTCCATATTTCGTCTTGCATTAAAAATAACAAAATTATTTAGAATAAGCCACACTCTTCGAGTGGTCATTCTCCACGCATTTGCATCATACTTGCATATCATAATTTGTTCATTCATTCATTGCATAAAATAAGAGTTGTGATGAGAAGCGAGACGTTCTTGCGAAACAATCATCCTTTCTGAAAAAGTTTATCCTTACTTGGTTGCAAACTCAAGGTGTTCCAAGGCACTCAGTTTTTCAAATCAATAGCTCATTTGCATTTCTTTCAAAAGCACTGCATCCCACCCATTCTATGACAAAAGACTGAAATAGTGTATCAAAGAAAAAAACAAATTTTTAACTGATGTTAACTCTCTGTGAGGCATTCTTCTAATGAGCGTGCATGCTATGAGTACATTCTCTCGTTTGAGTCCGTTGGTTTTCCTCCCTTACCACAGTTTCCTGTCCAAGTCTAGTCCCGCCCCGTCCACCCATAAAGTGCATATTCTCCCCATCAGTGCGTATTTGACTTTTGGTTCAAGTCCTCCATGCTGGGGCAAGTCTGTGATCATTAATTTCCCTTGATTAATATCATATTCCTTTAGTGCAAGTCTCTCAAAAAAAACAATAATAATAATAATATAATAAACAAGAAAACAAGCTCGCTAGGTTGAAAACCCGCAAAGGGCGGCCTAGGCAAAAAGGAGCGCCCGGTGGACTGAAAACTCGCAAAGAGCGGTCCAGGCAAAAATTAGGGCACAAAAAAGGAAAAAAGAGCAAACACATGAAGATAGATAAATTATTGTTCTAAAGTTAAGTCTTATAGAAATAAGCAATCGGGATTTGAAATGAAGTTTGGTCATCTCCTCAAAAACCCCAAAATCCCAGAAAGTCCCTTTCCTACCCACCTTGAGCCAAGAAAAACCAAAATCCAAAAATCACCCTAGACAAGGATCACCCCAAATAAAAAAGGTGCATCACTTTTTATCAGCTCACCCGAGTCAAAGAAGGAAAAGAATCATAAAACAAAAAAAAGAAAAAAAAAGAGGAAAAAGAGAAAATCAAAAAAAGGGGGATTCAAAAATGAAAATCCCAAAACAAAAGAAAATACAAAAGAAATGTAAGTGGTGAGCTGGTACATGTTACCACAAAATACAAGAGATCCTTGTCTAAATAAACCTTCAAACACTTCATCATTCCAACACCTGATTCCATAAACCTTCAAACACTCCCGTTGGCCTCAACATCAAACCCCTTAGTCATTCTACCATGAGACACGAATTTGCTTTACCAGAGCCCAAACAAGCCCAATAACCATCTTCCTCATAGACCATTAACCGTCAATCAACGCCGAACAAAACTCATCCTCCCCTTAGCCTCAAACACTTCATTAAGCCTAACCCTCCTTCCTCCACAAAACACCACAATCCCGAAAAGTCCATTCCGATCAATGACCGGTTGCTTTTGTTCTCTCAAATTCTAATCTTAGGACGAACAAACTTATCTATGTACAATGTGTTTGCTCAAAAGAAAAACAAACGATCAGAAAAAAGAAAGCTGATCAAGAAAGAATAAACCCTCAGAAAAAAGAGAACTGAGGAAACAAAAACGGACAGTTAGAAAAAGAAAGCTGACAAAATAAAAAAGAGGGACTTGCACTCCAAAACACATTCAAGATGCATTAAAACAAGGTTTAGTGATCACCAGGTAAGGATTCTTTCGCACCAAAAGTCAAGACATCAGTAGAGAACCAAAGATTTGCACTGAGAATACCACTCAGACCCAAAAGTTGGGGCATTCTCTTCACCACCCTAGTCTTGGGAAAGTCTGTTCAATGCCCATCCCATGTCACTCCAGTTGTCAATGTCATTCCAAAGTGGGGCAAGTGTATTCCCATTCCTTCACCTCATTCATTCCCATAAAAACCTCACCGGGGCAATCTCTCAACTCACTATCCTAAACAATACCTTGTCATTCTGATTGGGACAGCTTTGTCCTTGTTATGACTGGGGCAACATCAATTCTGTGGGTTGAAGCAAAACCCCTTTCATTCCAGCTTTCATCCCAAGAGCCGAAGCGTTCCCAATTCATCATCTTCTACACCCCTAGTTGTTGTCACCACTAGACAGGGGCAAGTTATTCACTCGTCAAAGACCTGAATTGGGGCAATCTTGTATCTCTTGGTCCCTCATAAGCGTCGGCAATAACCATGTCGGTCATTCCTTCACTTGCCATAAATGTCCATGTCCTAAACCAATTCCCAGTTAACTGACTCATTCATTCACATTTGCACTCCTATGCATGTTTACTAGACAATGCTTCAAAAGAGAGAACAAAAGTTGTTTACGTGATATCTAAAATTCAGTCATCGTGGAGAGAAAGAGAAAACAAGCGAGGTTGTTTGTAAATAAAAACCTTGAGAACGCCGGAGTTTGAATCAAATTCAATTTTTCAACAGAATGGTCAATAATCATCTCAATTCCTTGCATCCAAAGTCTCGCATCTCATCATCACAAAAATGTTTACCTCATTATAGCATATGCATTAAAGCATTACAATTGCATCTTCGCATTTTGTGCATTCATCACATAGCAAAAAGAAAAAACGTTCTACGTCATTTGCACCATATTAATACTTGCATTTCATAGAGGATAATAGTAAAGGAGAAAAAGCAGAAATCATTTCATTGCATTGGCATCATATTAATGTTCGCACTTCATGAAAAGGAAAGAACAAAAATCATTGCATCAAACATCAGAGCATTGCATCATATTAATGTTTGCATTTCATAGAAGAAGCAAAAAGAAACAAATAGAAGTTAGAATAGGAGCATTCCATTCATCAAAGCATCAATCACCACATACACTTGCATTCAAACATCAAAGCATTATGTTGATATTTGCATTTCATAAACCACAAAGAAGAAGCAGATACAAAAGAACAAAAGCATTTCATAATATTCAAGACATCAATCATGGCATACGTCTGCATTACATGTGTCATTCATTGCATTGCTAAGCAAATGCGGATGAACACAAGATGTTAATCCTCATGCCTAGTTCTAAGAATCAACACTTCAAGTGTCAATCTTCAACCTAATTCTCAAGTCAGTCATCCTAGACTTGTAAGTCTCAAAATCTCGATCCCAGTCACTCCTTCAGTTCGGAGTTCAGATGCCCTCGGGTCCCAAGTGGTTCATTAAAAGCACGCTAAGTGTTCATCCTCATTTACTGTTTTCTCATCAGCACACCAAGTGTTCATTTACTGCTTTCTTTCTAGCAAACCAAGCATTCATCATCATTGCATCAGACATCAAATCGAGTCTCAGATACAAAATCATTTTCAATAAATAGGAGACTAAGTTGAATGTACATTCGAAATAGTCATCACGATAGGACACTTGAATTGATCACTCAAGGATCCTAAGGTCCCTATGCCAAAAAAAGAAAACAAACAAAAACATTCAAGTGTCGTCTACATCATAGTAATGTTTGCATTCCATAAAACAAAAGGAATCAAAATTCATCATCCCATCAAACATCAAAGCAATACAGTTGCATCACATCAATACTTGCATCTCATAGAAGGAAAGAAAGCTAAAGCATCCCATGTCATTCATCATTTCATGTTATTCATCAGCAATATTCACATTTCATAAAAAAAAAGGGGGCAAAGAAGAAAAAGTTTTCCATTACATGTCATCTGCCATTTCATCAAAACACAAGAGCATTACATATCATCAAACACCAAAATTTTGCATTCGCATACCCATGGTTCTTAAAAGAGCAAAAAAAAAGAGAAGCCAAAAGAGAGAAAAGAGAAGAGCCAAGAGAGCAACAAAAAGAAAAGAAAGGAAAGAAAAAGAAAGAAGAGAAGCTAGAGAAAGAGAAAAAGACATATAAGAACAGGAGAAAATCATGCATTCATCAGACATAAACAAAAGAAAAAGAAAATCATGCATTACGTACAGACAAGAGAAGAAAAGGAAAATCATTGCATTCATCAAACATATAAGAACAGTAGAAAATCATGCATTCATCCGGCATGGACAAAAGAAAAAAAGAAACTCATTACATTTACATTCATCATAAGAAAAAGAAAACAGCAATCATGGCATTTGCATTCAATGCATTTGTTCATTTTCAGCTGCAGGTACAAAGAGAGGATGAGCACTTCGGTACTAGCCCGCGCCCCCATTTTCCAGAAAATGCTCCCCCAAGTTGGGAGAGTTCAGGAGAAAAAAGAAACCGAAAAGGAAAGAAAAGAAAGAAAAAAGGAAGAGAGAAACAGAAAAGAAAAGAGAGCGCTCAGGCGCGCATTGCGGATTGGAGCCCAGAGAGACCATCGCTCCCTTCTGCCCAGGTCTCACATCGTGTACGAGCAACGCGATGGACCACAGCCCCATGTGAGGTTCAACGGAATAGTTGTATCAGCCTAGGATACAGTGGACGCCGTGCATTGATCTGTATATCAGTTCCGGAGCTGATAACGATCCCCCCGATCGCTCGAAAGACCAACAGGAAGAGCGTGCTCCTCAAAGCCACGTGCAAACTCGGATTCGTCAAGAGTTCGTTTAAGGATTACAGGTTTTAGGCAGCCTGGGCAATTTAACGCTTTTTGCACGCCAAGTGCCCATTTTACCTTTTCTGTCTGCACGCCAAGTGCCCATTTTACTTTTCTGTCTGCACGCCAAGTGCCCATTTTTTTTTGTCTGCACGCAAGTGCCCATTTTACCTTTTCTGCCTGCATATCAGTGTTCATTTACTGTTTCCTCATCGACACTCCAAGTGTTGATTCAAAAAAGAAGAAGAAAAAGAAAAGAAAAAAGAAAATTCGGGTTTCTCCAAGTAGACAAAATTGGTATAATGTCTGAATTCTTTATTCCTATTTTACCTTCGAAATATGTCTCGGCCAATTCATATTTCTTGATAAAATCCGAATAAAGAGGGGCAGCTGTCATACCCCAATTTTGTCCGCCTAATTGAAAAATTGTATTTTTGTGAATGCCCAATTTTAGCGTGTATTTTTCTTGTTTTCAAAAGAGTTCAAAATATGTATCTCGCACTACTTTTGTTCTCGTTCGTTGTGTGTATTATTTCTAGTAGTGTGCGCGTTGTGATACTCGTTGTGCACGCGCACTCGCGTCTCGTCGTGTACGCATATTTGTTTCGTTACTTATTATTGTTATCCATATATTTTTATTAGTTTATCAAATCATTATTTTTATATAAAGAAATAAAATCAGATTTCAAAATTGTTTTAATTATTATAAACAGTTTTTTAATTTGTTACAGTACAAATAGTATAGTGTAACAATAATAAAGTAAAACAAAATATGGAGAGGCATATATAACAGCCCCATGCGCTCCAGCCTTGCTTCTTTCATTTTGAGTTGCAAGCTCAACCCACTTTCTACATGTCTCTAGCTTATCCCATTTTCAGCTATTGACTACAAAACTGCACACACTGCACACACTGCTCCTGATGCATCAGCCAGCAAACGTAAAACAGAAATAAATAAGAAGTCAGTTAGAAAATCAGAACAAACAGTATCATAGAATAAGAAATGTGAAAGGGACATATGAGGAGCCAATAGCTGGCCTTAGCAACAGACAAGCAAAATGCCTCTATATGAGAGAAGCCAGAAGCTGAACACATGGGGGGGGGACGAAAATCAAAGGGGGAAAGCGATGAAAACAAAAGGGAGGAACGGTAGGGGAACTAGGAAACAGAACAAACAATTTTATCAACAATTTTTTAAGACAGTGACATAAGGGGGGGGGGGGGTACTGGAACAGAAGAGAAAAAAAAATTTAACAACATCACACAACAACAACCATCACAACTTCCTTAGAGAAGAAGAAGGAGAAGGAACCAAAACTCACCATGACAGTGCTCAAAATAGCTTCAGCCAACCACGTACACCGCCCTCCTCCGCCGGTCGCCGCCACGGCCTCCACCACTACCGAACCGCCACCACCATCACCAAATCGCACCACCCTCTCTCTCTCCTTCCCATTTTCTTTCTCCACCGTGCATCCCCCTTTCTCTCTCTCCTCGCAAACCTCGCCGCCGGCGGAACGCCCAACCAACGGCGTCCCTCTCCTCCGGCCGACCACCCTCGTTCTCTCTCCTTTTCTCATTCACTGTCACTCTTTCTCCTCCTCACCATAATACCCTCTCTCCCCCATCTCTTTGTTTTCTCAATTTTTTTTTCTTCTTCTTCTCTCTCCTGTACTAACAAGCATGTGCGGCGCTGAGTGGTTGAGTTGGAAACTAGGTTTATTATGTTGGTGCTCATACTATGTGGCTTCTAGTTTTTTTTTAGTTTTTTTTCCTAATTACTACTTGCACCACCCATCTTTTTTACATACAACCCCTTTGTTATTTTACACCCCTGTTTTACTCACATACAACCCCATTTTTCTTTTTTATTTTATTTTCTTAAAAGCCCATAGTGCTAATTACACCCTTTGTTTTACTTCAACATCCCCCTCATCATTCTCGCATTCTTCTCAAAGATTCATCTCCAAGTCTCTAAAATCAAGCTCAAGGTTGAAGGTTAAAGAGTAAATTCAAGTGGTTTAGCACTCATTCATCTTATTTCTTGCTTATTTGGCTTGGAGTTAAGGTATATTCTTGAGTCTTAGCATCATCATCAAAGTTTTAGCATCAAAAATATAGATCGTCAATTTGTTTTTGCATACTAAGCATTTCATTACATTTAGAGTTACATCTTATGTAAATATGTTAGAATAATTGTTGTTGTTGAAGGAAAAATTCATCTCAATCATTAATATTTTGGATCCCGGCTACTCTTTTGAATTCATTTGTGCCTATCACTTCCTTGTCTACTCTCACATGGAATCATTAATACTTGGATAGGCTCATTCCTTGCATTGCATCTTCCACTAGATGTGCATTTAGATTCCCTTGCGTTTTGTAGAAATATTTGAGCATGGTTCTCGCCTAGCATCTTCCACTAGATGTGCATTTAGGTTCAATCTTGCCTACTCTTATATTTTTGCTTAATGCCCAATCCAAGTTTCTTCTTTGCCTATTTATGTGTTGTGGTCTAACATGTGTAGTCTAGGCTAATATTTGCTCAAGAATTCAAGTGAGATTGTTGCTTGCCTAAGGATTTGATTTGCATTCATTGCTTTCTTTTCTAAATAGTGTTGCGCCCGAAAAAGTCCCCGAGGGAGAACCTTCCTCGTTCACAACTTTTCTAAAAAACAATGAAGCCGCCACCAATATTTATTAAGGGAAATATTAGGAAAACCTTTTTTG
This sequence comes from Astragalus membranaceus, assembly GCA_039519185.1. Lineage (NCBI taxonomy): Eukaryota > Viridiplantae > Streptophyta > Magnoliopsida > Fabales > Fabaceae > Astragalus > Astragalus membranaceus. The sequence continues at coordinate 110,557,094 of CM076848.1, read as the reverse complement.
GAAAGCGATTGGCCTTTGAAAATTGAGAGTTCTGGGTTCGGGGGTCGGTTACGCGTGGGGAAGGTATTAGCACCTCACACGTCCTCTCTACTGAGAGGGAACCTTTAATTAAATGTGTGGTTTTTATATGTTGACCTGAAAATATTCAACTTTGCCTCTGTACTTCTTATTGACAATGAATTAAAGAACTTAATAGATTTTTTATTTTTGGAGAGAAAGGGAAAAAAAAGGTTTTTAGAAAAAAGTGCTTGACGGGACGTGGCCCGCTCCTACGTATCTCCCGGTGCGATGGAGAATTCAAAGCTGCGTAGTTCTTGTTTGTCCTGAAAAAGGTTTTTGTTTTTTATCTTGTTTAATTGTGAAAATTGAGCTTTCGTGATGCTCAATTGAGCAAAGGCTCCAAGTGACCACCATTAGCACTCCATTGTTAATAATCATGCAAGCAAAGGCTTCACGAGACTACTAACAAAGTTTTTTGATTTAGTGAAAATCTTTAGGAAAATTAGGCATTCATGACGATCATTTGAGCAAAGGCTCCAAGTGACCACCACTAGTACCTCGTTGTTAATAGTCATGCAAGCAAAGGCTTCACAAGACTATTAACAAAGTTTTTGATTTATGAAAAATTATTTTGTCCTGAAGAGAATTAAATTAAAAACGAGAAAGGGGGGTGAAATGGCAAAATAGGGTGTTATTAGTCGCAAGGGGGGTTGTATTATAAAAATAGGAGTGCAGGTAGCAGCCCAGCCCACTATAAGGCTGGCTAACCCACGAAATCGTGGGCTTTCCCAGGGGCTGTAGTGTTTGAAATGGGGGGTGCGAAACCTAATCTGATATATTTTTTTTAAATAAAATTAAAATCAAAATTAATTAAAACTACACGTATATAACCTAAAATTCTAACCCTAGTTTTCATTCTTCTACCCTCTCAGCGCCGTCCCAAACCTAATCTCTCTCTCAACCCTAATTTCTTCCACTTCCCCTCTCTCACGGCGCGCTCCATGGCCGCAATTCCTCACCCTGATTTCTCTCATTTCTCGCCTCACTTCACGCCTCACTCCACGGAGCCGTAGACCCTTCTCTCTTCTCCTCTTCGCTCACCGTCGTTTAACGCCGAACCAAACCTCTCTCTCTTTTTCTTCACCGTCAACCCCAAATCCTCTTTTCTCCACCACCGACGCCACCCAAGCCTTCATCTTCCCTTCCTCACGGCGCTGCTCTGCAGAATGGTGAGAAACGAGGGAAGGAAGTGGAACGGCGATGGCGTAAACGGGGAGACGATCGTGACGACGACTTGAGGGCCAACCACCGTATATGGTGGCCGGAGGTAATCTCTACCCCTTTTCTTTTCTATTTCGCTTGCAGTTTTCTCCTCTTATCCTATTTTCTGATTTTTTATTTCGTTTTTTTTTTGCTGTTTCTGGGTGGCTGTTGGCGCGGTGGTGGCGACCGAAGGACGGCTATGACAGTGAGTTCACGGGGGTGATGGAAAAGGGGGAGGAAACGGTGAGGGCTATGGGGAGGTTTGCGACTGCGGTTTGAGGAGGACGGCCACCGTCTACGGTGGTCGGAGCTAAGAGGTACGGATTCGGTTCTGATTTGTTCTGTTTTCTGTCTGTCTCTTTTTCATTTTTGATTTCTGTTTTTGCCTGGCTCTTGATTCCTTTAAAAAACTAAACCCTAATTTTCTATTTCAAGCTTAACTGCTAATTTCTTTTTTAAAACAGATAAACAAAACCCTAATCGGTTTACAACTAATTTCTGATATTATTTCCTATGTTCGTTTTCTTTTAACATAGGCAGAATCCTAATTAACTTGAACATTCTAGACTATTTGCAAACCTAAAGATTCTTTTGTTTAAACCCTAGCCTATTTACAGTATCAATGCTTCTCAGAAAAAAAAAAAAACATAAACTGAGCCTAATTATTTTAGAGTTTATATATACAATTCGTATTACTAATCTAATAATCTGAATGTATGCTGCTTTGATGCTGATTTCGGATTAATAACAAATACAATTTATTTACAAAGAGACCTATTTTATACTAAATTAGACAAAAACCAACCTCAAATTCCAGCTTCTGTAAAACTTCCTGTGGCTTGCTCTGCTGCCTTTTCTTGCTTCTATTTTTCCAGATTCTGAACTTGTTTGATTGCTGTTAATCACTGCTACTGTTACCCTGACTGCTCTGCTACTTCTGCTTCTGATTCTTTAGTGTTTCGTGATTAGGGTTTCAATGGGAAACCCTAATCTTTTGATTCTGAATTCTATGTAGTTTCTGTCTGATTTTCTCGGTAATTTCTGCCTCTGAATTGCTGGGTCAAGGCTTGCTTATATAGGTAGAAAAAATTAGGTTTTTGCTGATCCCTCTCCATTTCTTTCCTTTTTCAGGTATTTGGACCTCTGGGGGAAACTTGCTCAGCAAGAACAGGCCCAAGGAAGCTGTTGTTGCTGCTGTTATTTCTATGTAATTTCGTTTTTTTGATTTTTTTGTATTTTTATTATTATTTTCGGATCTGGCCATTTTGGCCCTTTTGATGTAATTTTTTTTGTATTTTTTAATTTACTTTTTTGGATTTTTGGATTATTGTAAATTAGTTTTTATTAATTCTGATTTTTATTTTTTTGGATGCTTATAGATTTTTGTTTTTTGGTTGAGGTGGAAGAGAATGACTAAATTGGGCCAAGCCCAACCAAAACTAAACATAGGCCTAACTTAGAAAAATGGCTGAAATGAAGCCCAATTAGAACGAATGCTAAAATCAAGGCCAATCGCAAACGCTAAAATCGGGCTCGAATTGAACAAATGCTAAAACAAAGCCCAAATTCAACAAACGCTAAAATAAGGCCCAAATTCACAAGCGTAGGACCAAATAAGAAGAGTAGGCCCCAAGTAAGCTCGAAACTAACTTAGTAAAAAAAGGAGTAAAAAGAAGCGGACAAAATTGGGGTATGACAAATAGTTTGGCATGAAAATGGTGACTAGTGACAATCACCCATAACTTTTGTTAGTTTGGTTGTCCTAAGAGCCTAAATTTCAAAAAAACAAAAAAAAGATGTTTTCATATGCAAAAGCTACTAGTGATAATCACCCATAACCTTTGTTAGTTTGATTATCATGAATGCTTTCAATTTCCAAAGATATTTTCCTAAGCATCAAAGTCAAGGCAAGTTTTAGTAATGATCACCCATAACCTTTGTTAGTTTGATCGTTATGAACGCCCTTCACTTTTCAAAACCAAGCAAAAAGACTTTCATTTTCAATGCTCCTTAGAACTACGTCGCTTTGATTCCCATTTTGGGATACGTAGGAGCGAGTCACATTCTCGTCAAGCGCGCTCATAAAAAGTTTAGCATTTGCATAACAAAAAAGAAAAGAGTTATTTTCATAACAAAAAAGAATCACTTTCGCAAATCAAGATCATTTTCAGAACAAAAACCTTTTTCCTTTCTAAAATCATTTTCAACCCATCGTCGCTAGTGGTTAATCAGAACCCTTGTTCGTCTAGCCATTGGTGGCGATGTCTTTTTCCCCAAAGAACAACAAGCGATGATCACTCATAACCTTTGTTAGTTTGATCATTCGTGTCAATCAATCTCTTTCGAAAACCCCTTTCAAAAGAACAAATAAAAGCGAGTCGCTACTAATAGTCAATCAGAACCTTTGTTCGTCTGACTGGCGGTAGTGACTCTCATTTTCAAGAGTACTTAGCGGTGATTACCCATAACCTTGGTTAGTTTAATCATTCACTAAATGCTCGTCCTATTTCGAAAACTCACTAAAAAGATAAAAGACAAAAACCTTTTTCAGAACAAAGAAGAACTACGTAGCTTTGAGTTCTCCATCGCATCGGGAGATACGTAGGAGCGGGCCATGTCCCGTCAAGCGTTTTTTTCTAAAAACCCATTTTCCCCCCTTTTTTCCTAATAAATAAAGATTTTCATTAAGACTTTTTCAATAAGAAGTAGAGAGGCAAAATTAAGTATTTTCAAGTCAACACACTAAAACCACACATTTAATTAAAGGTTCCCTCTCAGTAGAGAGGACGTGTGGGGTGCTAACACCTTCCCTGCGCGTAACCGACCCCCGAACCATAATCTCTAGTTTCACAAGACCAATCGCTTTCCAAAAAAGGTTTTCCTAATATTTTCCTTAATAAATATTGGTGGCGGCTTCATTGTCTTAGGAAAAGTTGTGAACGAGGAAGGTTCTCCCTCGGGGACTTTTTCGGGCGCAACACCTCGCAAGTGCACGGTCTTATTGCGTAATAAAAGAGTTATCGATCCACAGGGAGAGCCTAGGGGATTACCAATTTAATTTTCCAAAGTTGATTAGCTAGAAGGAATGGTTTTTTAGGAGTTGTAAAATTTAGAAATAAAAACAAACAATCTCAGGTTTATAGTTTTATCACAACAATGAGGAACCAAAATAATTTCTTTAGACTATTCAACAAATTATAAGAGTAATATATTTCAAAGACAAGACAGCGAATATAACTAATGTCTCCTTTCGGAGTACAAGAGCGTGTTTTGAACTAACAATCAAGCCTATTCTCATGGTTGATTGTCACCAAAACCCATTAAGCATAACACCTTTATAATGTCTCAAGAGTTTCAAAACTATTCTCATGTGTTGATTCCCTTGTCTAATTTCATAGATCCAACATCAATACTTCACCTTTCGGTTCTTCGTTTGATGTTTAGAATAAGATTTGAAGGACAATAAAATTAGATTGAAATATAAAACAATTTGGAGTGGAGAATAGTCTTGGGAATTATTAGGGACCTATCATTGGATTACTCCCAATAACCCAAGACTTTGTATCTACTCACTCATATTAAATATGAGAGAAGAAGAAGAATAAGAAAAGACATGAATTTAAATAGCGAGAAATAAAAGAAAGCGGTAAATTGCAAAAACATAAATAGCGGAATTGTAAATGACGAGAAAATAAAAGTGCAAGAAAGTAAATAGCAAGGAAAGTAAATGACTTGGAAATCAAAAGGGCAAGAAAGTAAATAGCAAGGAAAGTAAATGACTTGGAAAATAAAAGGGCGAGAAAGTAAATAGCGAGAAAATAAAAGAGCAAGAAAGTAAAAGGGCAAGAAAGTAAATAGCAAGAATTTAAAAGGCAATAATTATAAAGAGCATGAAGAGTAAATTGAAGTCATGAATCTTAGAGACTCTTTGTCATTGATTTTCTAACAAAATTCAAGCTTGCTTACAAGTGAGGATCAAGCCTCTATTTATAGGAAAATATGAGGTCTAAGGCACTTGAGAAGAGGGGCAAAATGGTCCAAAAAAAGTGGCAAATCAAGTTGGCAAAGATAGCCATCAGCAAGTGGGTGCAGCCAAAATTGACTTGTCTGGCGCCAGGGTTGTGCGCCCATGTGCCTGGGTCGTGCGCCCTGGCCAGTCAGTTTTGGCTGCTCTGCGCCAGTTTTGCACCAGGGTCGTGCGCCTATGGAGCTTGGTTCGTGCGCCTTGTGCTGGCAACAGCTGTTTTGCATTGCTGGAAAGCATGGGTCGTGTGCCTATGTGCCAGGGTCGTGCGCCCTGGCCAGTCAATTTTGGCTGCTCTGCGCCAGTTTTGCACCAGGGTCGTGCGCAGGCTCTGCGCCAGCTTTTGCTGCTTGGCGCCCTATGCTGCGCCAGTTTTGCTGCTTGGCGCCCTTGGCGCCCTGTTGAGTGCCAAGCGGTCTTAAAAATTGTTCCTCCTCAAATATTTTCTTTGTTTCTTCATTTTTCCTCATATTTTCTCTTTTGCGTCAAAATAACACCTGAAAATAAAAAGTGCTACGCCAATGGATGAAAATCCCATGCCAGTGGCAGAAATGTTGGTCGACTGAGCAGCAGGATTTGATTATCTAAGTATGCTTGATGGGTACTCAGGTTATAATAAAATCTATATTGCTGAAAGATTTGAGGAACGATTCGAGGAATAATATACATTATCATAATTTGTATACAATTTAGAATTGTTTTTAAAATTATGAAACATAAGTTTTTGGAACTGGATCAAGAATCCCAATTTTTTAATATGAGTAAAGGATCCAGGGAGAAATATATATAAAATTTATTTCGAATCGTAACTAAACCTTCCATTTTTTTTATTTGTTTTGTATAATAGCTAGTAAAGAATGTTTCTAATTTACTAGAAACATCGACATCCTTTTTTTAGCTCGACGGAAATTTTATTTTTTTCCTAAAGATTCTTTCAAATAGAAATAGAGAAAGAGAAAAGTAAAAATACTTACTTCTTGTTTCTCTGGTTTTGGGGGTTTGCTTTGCTTTGTCGAAGCTGTATCACTTTTCTTCTTCGACATAGTGGCTTCACCTTTCTTCTTCACTACCTTCATCGTTTTGGATGTCGTTGTATCATCTGTCGAAGCAGATGCTATGGGAACAGCTACAAATATTCGACAAATGTGTGAGTGAGATCATACATAAAGAGAAACTATTTTTTTCTAAGAATTTATACATCACCTGTTGCCATGGGAGATGTAACTCAAACATGTTGAATGTCCAAATGAAGATGACCCTCATACGTGTGTATGTTATGCTTGGTCGGAACTACTTTTTTAGCCGTTTTTTGAGATGAGAGAAAATCGTATATTGCCATGGTCGAACCACACCAAAACCATTGAGGTATCGGTGGTCGAAATGCCAAAGCTAATTTGCTAGTTGACAAAGGTGGAAATTTGACTATATTATTTTTTAGAGCAAAAGTATATTTGTCCAACACATAAGGTGGAATAGACAATGTTGGAAGTTTTGCAATAATCTTTTGCTTTAAAATTCTAGCGGCCTCAAAAACAGTTCAACCAAGTTTATTAGGGTCGTATATTATTTTGAAGTAATTTTGGAAGGCTTGAATTTCTTGGATGTGCGTACCTTGAGATTTCTCCTTTTTATTCTGCGCAGAAGGAAAAGCAGATATTAGTTCTTGAAGCAAGTTAGACTCTTCGACATCAGCAGACCTAGATTTGTAATATTCCCTCCACCACTTGGAGAAATGCTTAGTGCAAGCAAAGCATTGTTCAAATTCAACGGGCTCGAAGGTAGGGGTTTCTTTAATGGCGTTGTCAAGACGACGCCAAAAGTCTTTCTCATTATCAGGATTCCTCAAATCTTTCTTCAACTTGTACAAAGGCCTAGGTCGGAGTTGACATAGCCCAAATTGCCTTGCAACTAGGTTTGGTTGATATGTTTCTGTTACGAAGGAAGATTTGGATCTGCTAGAGTTAATTCTTGTCGATAGGTAGTTGGGGGTTAAGAATGCTTGCCATATCTGGTTAGTTTCTTCTTCGTCTTCAGGGGAAGCAGCAGGAAATTTCTTAAGAAACCAATCCGGTCCATAAATTCTAACAGCGAAAGTTGCCATCGAAGGGACAAAGTGTAACACCCCGATTTTCGTTCGTTGTGGTTTTTAGTATGTTCTAGTTTTATGAACTATTTTGATGGATAAGATTAAATTATTTTAATCTATTTTGTGTTTGAGATATTAAAATATAGTGAAATATTATCTAACTGAATTTTTATACTATGTTGGTACTATATTATTGTTAGTATTTATTTATGTTGTTTATAGAATATTTATATTTGAAATATGATTGTTTTAGTTGATTATTTTATTTTATAAAATAATTGTATTCGAGGTATTATTTATTTATAGAAATTATTTTGGCCTATTGAGGTGTTAAAATAATAGGTATAGTGAAGTTAGGCTTTAAAAACGATTTGAAAGTGATTTTTGGACTTTACTACTCGCATACAACCCCCTTTCTTTTACTGCATACACCCCTGGCATTAAACCCCAACCAATTCGCGGTCCAGACTCGGCCAGCCCAGCGCGCGAACAACCTAGGCCCATGACCCGACCCAGTTCCCTTCTCTTCTCCACTGCGCAGCTTCTCCTCTGCAATCCCTAAACCCCCAAAATTCGATTTCTCTCAAAACTCTCTCATCTCCTCTCTTCTCTTTCCCCATGAGCCACACCACACCCAACCTCCACGAAACAACCATTGACCGCCACCAAGCCACACCAACACCATCAGAAAAGCTTCAAACCCGAACCCCCATTGAATCCCTGTGTCTTTCCCTCTCCTTCGATTTCGTTCCTCTCTCTTCCTCGTCGCACCTTCACGCCGTCGCAAGGGAGGACACAGTTCCGCCCTTCTGAACAACTCTCCTCCCTGACATCGTATTCTTGGCGCTGCCCTATGTCTCCCGTTGCCACTCTAATGCTGCTCTCGGTAATGAACCCGTCCCTGCAACTGTTCATTTCGAATTTCAACCCTTCATAACTCTCATTTTGGTTAAAAAAAAAAATCAAATAGACACTACACTTTGTCAAGGGTGTGTAGTGAGACTGTTTTGACTGCGCTAAAACAACATCGAGACACCAGTGAGCTAATACACCTTGAGTCCTTCGGTCATGTTTTTCGAACCAATGTCATCATCGGTACATATCGAATAGGTATTTTCGTTTCGACAACATAATTAATTCATTAAACGAATTGTTAATTATGTTTAATATTTTTAGTATATGACTTTGTACTGTCATTGTTGTTGTTGCACGATTGTACGCATTCGAGTCAAACATTGTCCTGCTGGAATTGATTCACGCTTGAGAACTCGTAATTTGTCTCTGTAGAGATTTTCCCTTGGAAGACGCTTCGATATCAGGTAAGGGTGGGGTTCTATCTCTATAACTGGGCGTATGTATGGCTCTATGTAGGAAGGTTAATGGAACCCTAGGTGATTAAGTTAGAAAACCCTAGTTGTAGGAATTGAATTTGATTGATGATGAATGAATGTGATTTGATGATGATTGAGCATGATTGATAATGATTGGATATGATTGATGATGATTGATCTTGCTTGTTGATGATTGATCCGGTAAGGATATGATTGAATTTGAGTGAAGGCATGTCTACCTTCGAATGCTAGTCTTTATTAGTTGTTCCTATTATTTGATTGCTGAAGTTTTATGGTGATGTTATGATTATTCATTTGAACCTTTATTTTATTCCGCTGCGTGGTGATAGAGTTACTGTCATGTAGACTGAACAGGTGTTTTGGGGGTTCGTCCCATTTATGACGTGCTATGTATCGTACTATTTTAATGGCGAATTTCTTTATTGGCGTGTGATGTTTTAATGGTGTAAATGTGGCATCCCTTGTGGGTGTAGTGAAAAATATTTTTGAAACTCGGATTTTTGCCAAAAGTTTACCGGGTAGAAAAGGGGTGTTACATTAGTGGTATCAGAGCAATGGTTAGTCTTTCCGACCAAGTCGTCGAGTCGTTGTGTCATTTGACGATCTAGTATTGTCATTTAGTTCTAACTATTGTTTGTGTTGTTTATTTTGCTTTCCGATGTGTGAACTCTGAGTAGAGTTGCAAACATCGCTTATTTTATTCTTGGTGGTTGTTAAGCTGACTAATTCGATCGGTAAGTTTTAACGTAATGAGATATGCGATAGGTATTCCGTAGAGGAATCATCAAGGTTATAACAGATAAAAAGAAGTTAGAATCTTAGTGAGAACTCAAACGACCCTTTTCCCTTGGAGAGAATTTTTTTTGTAGAGCTCAGCCTATTCTTTAAGCCATGCATTGTGTGTTTACTGTGTCCTCTCTGTGAACTCTGTATTTTGCCTTGTTTTGTGACCTTGTTGTTATGTGATCTTCGAATTCATGTAATCCGTATTTTTATTACTTGACTCTATAGTTGTTATTTGAATTATATGAATATGTGGTTTAAGAACGATACGTGCATTTAGATTGTCTCGAACTTGTGTTAAACTAAATTTTATTGCTAGGTGTTCACATATATATTTAAATACGTACTTTATTTGAATTAATTAATTTGACTCCATAAATAAATACTATGCCCTGCAATTTTTGTTATACGTGTTGGGAAACCACTTTGTTATCTCGCTGATTGCAATTTTGATTTTTGGACATACTTATTTATTGTGTTTTGTTTAATCATAATATCCCTTGCCGATTTAACTTACGTGAAGATCAATATATTGTTTCTCATTTCAGAGTGATATTTTGTTCTTAGAAAAAAAAATGTATGCCTTGTATAAAGTCCTTATTTATAACTTACTTTTATTTGCGTATTCATTGATACTCTCGATTAAGTACTTTATGAAATTGCCTGTATAATGTTGAGTTGCTATTTCACAACGAACGTACTCTAATGCTTTGATTACAATAAGAAACAATTTTCTTATTAAATGCTACACTTACTGAATTCTTTATTTTTATGAGTATAGATAGATGTCATGATTTCAAATATTGGCTATATCTTATGTTGCTAGTTTACTTATGCTTTTTCGTTGTGCTTAATTGTTCTCAATGTGTAGTTGTGTGAGTGATCCTAAATAAGATGTAGTATGTACCCCATACGCGGAACATCTAGAAACTCTTTTGTGCTAGATAAAACTAGTATTGGTGAGTGGTATGAAGTAAATAACTAAATTAATTGTTGGAAACTTTTTGTTGGCTAATTAATTTAATCAAATATAACCGGTGCAGTGCATTATTTATCTCTTATCTTTCAGTTCGAATATAGAGACGTTGTAATAGTTTTACTGAGAGTCAAATTTATGTATAGAACTCCTAAACTTAAACCTTAGGAATATTTTCACACGTGTTTTGATTTGATTATAATCGATAGTGTGCAAATAATTTGTCTTGGCAGCGTTATAGGTTCTATTTGTTTTTCCACAAAGCCTGGTGAAATAACATGTTGGTAATTAATTAAAAGTAGATGCTAGTTGCTTCGTTAGAATAAGAAAGTTGAACATGATGCCTATATGTTAATTTTTCTAAGTTATTAACTCTTGTGTATGCTATTTTTTTTGTGTTGTGAGTTGTACTTAATATCATTGGAATGAACTTGTATGCTTGTTAGTAAAGTGCTTAGTTTTAGAATCGAGGTGTTTTATTTTGCGACCTGATCCCATTGATCACCCTTATAACGACTCAATAGCACTGGTGGGTGCAAAACCCAACAATCCAAGCATAAATCCTTCCTTATTCCTCCTTTGAGCATTTTCATTCGAATGACAACTTGAGTCTTATTCTAGATTCTCTTGTCTGATCGTTGTCATCGTCTCCGTTTTCCCTCTAGATGTTGTTTCCATTTACTCTTTCGTGACTCCGATGTAGATTTGACTATTTCCCTTGTTTGAACTCTTAAAGCATTTTATTCTTTGACTTTGGCATTAAGCTTACGAAATTTCGAGGACGAAATTCTTTTTTAGGGGGGTTGAATTGTAACACCCCGATTTTCGTTCGTTGTGGTTTTTAGTATGTTCTAGTTTTATGAACTATTTTGATGGATAATTTTTGTGTTTGAGCTATTAAAATATAGTGAAATATTATATAACTGAATTTTTATACTATGTTGGTACTATATTATTGTTAGTATTTATTTATGTTGTTTATAGAATATTTATATTTGAAATATGATTGTTTTAGTTGATTATTTTATTTTATAAAATAATTGTATTCGAGGTATTATTTATTTATAGAAATTATTTTGGCCTATTGAGGTGTTAAAATAATAGGTATAGTAAAGTTAGGCTTTAAAAACGATTTGAAAGTGATTTTCGGACTTTACTACTCGCATACAACCCCCTTTCTTTTACTGCATACACCCCTGGCATTAAACCCCAACCAATTCGCGGTCCAGACTCGGCCATCCCAGCGCGCGAACAACCCAGTCCCATGACCCGACCCAGTTCCCTTATCTTCTCCACTGCGCAGCTTCTCCTCTGCAATCCCTAAACCCCCAAAATTCGATTTCTCTCAAAACTCTCTCATCTCCTCTCTCCTCTTTCCCCATGAGCCACACCACACCCAACCTCCACGAAACAACCATTGACCACCACCAAGCCACACCAACACCATCAGAAAAGCTTCAAACCCGAACCCCCATTGAAGCCCTGTGTCTTTCCCTCTCCTTCGATTTCGTTCCTCTCTCTTCCTCGTCGCACCTTCACGCCGTCGCAAGGGAGGGCACAGTTCCGCCCCTCTGAACAACTCTCCTCCCTGACATCGTATTCTTGGCGCTGCCCTATGTCTCCCGTTGCCACTCTAATGCTGCTCTCGGTAATGAACCAGTCCTCGCAGCTGTATATTTCGAATTTCAACCCTTCATAACTCTCATTTTGGTTAAAAAAAATCAAATAGACACTACACTTTGTCAAGGGTGTGTAGTGAGACTGTCTTGACCGCACTAAAACAGCATCGAGACACCAGTGAGCTAATACACCTTGAGTCCTTCGGTCATGTTTTTCGAACCAATGTCATCATCGGTACATATCGAATAGGTATTTTCGTTTCGACAACATAATTAATTCATTAAACGAATTGTTAATTATGTTTAATATTTTTAGTATATGACTTTTGTATTGTCATTGTTGTTGTTGCGCGATTGTACGCATTCGAGTCAAACATTGTCCTGCTGGAATTGATTCACGCTTGAGAACTCGTAATTTGTCTCTGTAGAGATTTGCCCTTGGAAGACACTTCGATATCTTGGTAAAGGTGGGGTTCTATCTCTATAATTGGGTGTATGTATGGCTCTATGTAGGAAGGTTAATGGAACCCTAGGTGATTAAGTTAGAAAACCCTAGTTGTAGGAATTGAATTTGATTGATGATGAATGAATGTGATTTGATGATGATTGAGCATGATTGATAATGATTGGATATGATTGATGATGATTGATCTTGCTTGTTGATGATTTGAACCAAAAAATTGGCCCCTATGCGCCATGGGCGCCATTGATGTTGTGTGTCGCATATGTTGTTGCTGTTGTCCTGATTCTGGGCGCCATGGGCGCCTATCTGGTGATGGGTGTTCTGGCGTAGGCGCACTTTGTGCCATAGGCGCCGTGCTGCTGTTTGTGTTCTGGCGCAGGCGCACTGGGCGCCGTGGTGCATTGTTCGGTGTTGCGTTTCCGTGTTGCGTTTTTGTGTTGCGGGTGCCTGGGCGCCAAGGGCGCCGAATCCTGGCTGCTGCGTTGATGTGTTGCCTCTGGGCGCCGTCCTCTGTTGTTGGCCTGCTGGGCGCCCTCCTGGGCGCCATTTTCTGTGTTGTTTGGCTTGCTGGGCGCCATCAAGGGCGCCATTTTCTGATGGTTTGGGGCGCCTCATGTGGCTGTCCCGTGGTGTTTGGCTCAGTGGGCGCCGTAGGCCCCATGATTGGCTGCCTGTCTGTGGTTGTTGGTGACAGGGCGCCTGGGTGGCTGTCCCGGTGGTCGTTGTCATTGGTGTCGTATAATTGTTGTTGCCATTGGCGTTGTAAAATTGTTGTTGTTCCAGGTGTTGTAAATTGTGTTGTCATCGGTATTGTAAATTGGTGTTGTCATTGGTGTCGTATAATTGTTGTTGGCATTGGCGTTGTAAAATTGTTGTTGTTCCAGGTGTTGTAAATTGTGTTGTCATCGGTGTTGTAAATTGGTGTTGTCATTGGTGTCGTATAATTGTTGTTGGCATTGGCGTTGTAAAATTGTTGTTGTTCCAGGTGTTGTAAATTGTGTCGTCATTGGTGCTGTAAATTGTGTCGTCATTGGTGTTGTAAACTGTGTCGTCATTGGTGTTGTAAATTGTCATTGTTTCCGGTGTTGTAAAATTGTTGTTACCATTGACGTTATAAATCTATTGGTGTCTTTGGTGCCGGTGGTTGTTGATGTTACGGTCAAGTTGCTAGACTGTCCTATAGGTGTTGGCGTTATTGGTGATGATATAACAGGTGATGTGCCTATTTTATTGGCTAAGGTGATAGGTGATGGGTCTATGACCATTTGCTGATATTGGTGTTGTCGTGTCACTTAGATGACTGTTGTTGTTGGTTGTCTCTGGTGCATTGTTCATGATGTCGCATACATTTCATATGCATTATTTTGGTGTTGAAGGCTTCGGCCTTGGAGCTACAGGTGATGATGATGACGCTCAAAAACTTGGTGATGATATAGGTGATGATGCCCTTATTGGCTATTTTATCGGTGATGATTGGTACCACATGCATATACCCGTTGGTGTGGGTTGCATCTCATTCATTTACCCATGACATTGGTGATGATTCTTGATGATTGCAATTTGATGTTGTTGTGAAGTGATAAATATAGTGCCGTAACTCTAGCATATTGCCTATCATATATACTATTATATTGTTAGATATCTCACCCCTTCTGTTTGAATGTTACCCCTATGCTGGTAACGTGCAGGTGATTGCGAGTGAAGGCATGTCTACCTTCGTTAGTCGAGTCGGGTCGTCGCTCTGATACGTAGCACTCGGGGGGGAAGAATGCTAGTCTTTATTAGTTATTCCTATTATTTGATTGCTGAAGTTTTATGGTGATGTTATGATTATTCATTTGAACCTTTATCTTATTCCGCTGCGTGGTGATAGAGTTACTGTCATGTAGACTGAACAGGTGTTTTGGGGGGTTCGTCCCATTTATGACGTGCTATGTATCGTACTATTTTAATGGCGAATTTCTTTATTGGCGTGTGATGTTTTAATGGTGTAAATGTGGCATCCCTTGTGGGTGTAGTGAAAAATATTTTTGAAACTCGGATTTTTGCCAAAAGTTTACCGGGTAGAAAATGGGTGTTACACAAAGGCAGTGCAATTCAGGAGCATGTCAAAGGCTGTTGAAAATAGTTGCTCTGTAGTTTTCCCTATTTCCCTAGGCCTTAAGAGTGCTAGCCTTATTCCTTCAATCCTTCAATGGTTCACTGTCTCAGTAAGATCTTCAGGAACGAAATAGTCAAGTTCGACTCAAATGTGGCGATAAGCCACAATTGAAATAGCCAAAGGGGTCCTGAAACTAGGAATTTGCCATTGGGTGCAAGTGTCTTTAAATTGACAGAGCTTTGTCCTAGAGATTCATAACGGCTTTCTAAGATCAATTTGCTAAGACAGATGTTTCGAGCTTCGTGAATTTGAATGGCCAAGTTGATGTACATCTTAGCCACTTGGAGTGACGACGAACAGAAGACAAAGAAGGAAAGCCATAAGGTGAGAAAATCAATATGTTCTTCATCAGAGACTTCGACACTATCAGTGACATGATGGTCCTCGATGTACCTATTGAAAGTGGCACGTTTGAAGTCAAATTGGTACTTGGTGCCAGTGCTATTGGGATTAAAAACATCACCTGTGGGTTTTAGACCAGTGATAGCAACTACGTCCAAGAGAGTAGGAGTAAGCATACCACACATAAGGTGAAGGCGCGCTACTAGTGGTTAACTCCCAAAAATGGAGTGCAGCAACGAGCATTGGGCTCTGGTATTTTGGCCCATATTTCGACAATTGAATTAGGTCGAAGATGCCTAATTTCTTCCAGGGTTCATTTTTCTTGGACTCAATTTTGTCGAGCCAAGTGAGGTAAGTTTCATTTTCGGCAGGTGGAGAATACCTAAAGATTCTATTGGGACTGTTCATGAAGCTCATGACATATGGGCCTTTAATAAAGATCCTAGGTTTAAACTTATGGTAACAAGGGAAAATTTCTTGGAGTTTTTCAGAATCAGTTTCCGACTCAGGAAGTGGACCAAGGAAAGCGTACTTGTTAGGTGGAGGAGAGGGAATGAGTACCTGAGACTTCCATATTTGAGCTTGCTCATCACTGTAATCTGGCTCTGGTACGTATTTTGGAGAAACGGGATTTCCAGAAGCTTGAGACTTGGAAGAAGTAAATTTCGAAGCCATTGAAGAAAACGCAGTAACTGAAGTAATGAATCACGAGAGAAAAAGGTTTCCCTAAAAGCTTCTCTGGAGCGTTAATGGCGTGTTCTGCGTAAGAATCGTGCTCGTGGAGAAGAAGAAGGGTTTCGAGAGAAAAGAGATTTCGAAAGAAGGTAAAAGGGAAGATGGAAAGGGGAAAGTCCTATTTATACCTGTTATACGTGCCAATAAAAAAAGAAGAGCAATGATGGCAGTTACTTGGGGAACGTGTGTAGCAGTTACAAAAGTGATGGAAGTGATGGAGTGTGGTAGTTTCCAAGGCAAAACGTGGCCATTAATAAGACAGTGCACTCAAGTGCTAACATGACGAGAAAGAAAACGTCTCTTCAATGCTGAAGAGTGGCGTTGATGACGTTAGAGTGCTTGACATAGGGTTGTCGAGACACAATTCAAAAACGTCAATTTTCTACCTTCATTTAAACCTTAGTTGAAAATGACATTTTTGGGGGGTAATTTGTTAGCCTGCATTTTCGACAGGCTCAATTAAATGCAGTCAATGAGGTTTGACTTGTCACTTTAAAATAGAAATGTTGATTTTCGACATTGGGATGGTAATTCAAAGGTGATCTTCGACTTTCGACAACTTCACAAAGACGGTGAAATTGAGGCCTTCAAGGCAATACGTCGACAGAAAGGGGAATAAAGCAGCATTGTCGAAGAACGTAGCAGTTACGCCGTCGAAGGATATGGCAGTTGTTGTTTTTAAATTCCTTTGTACATTTATATATAGTCGTTGTAGGCAGTTACAGTTTCTCCATAGTATATATAGTAGTTTTTCATAGAAAAAAGGGGTCGCAAACTCTCATACATATTTCTCACGCTCAGAATTCCAAGTTACAGAGAAACATGAGTTATAGAAACCAGATGTATGATATTGTGTATTAATTTCTTTTATTTCAACGCAATCTAGTTATGTTTCCTTAAATATTTCTGCAATTTACTTGTTTTCTGCAGTTCGACAGTTTCAACAACTTTGAAATTGTCAGTTATTACAAATAACATCAAGAACATTCATAATTTTTTTCTGGAAAACTATAGCACAAATGTCCTAAGATTTACTGATTGATCTTGCAAGTAACAAATTCTAAACCAGCGGTTGTTTTCCAAAATTCACGGTAAACAACTACATATACGCCTTCAGGAGTAAATACAATGTGGAATTTACAATATTATTAATGTGGTTTCTAGTTCCTAAGTATTCTTAAGTATCTGAATTGATTTACTAGTCAATTATTTTAATTATTTTTATATTAATGATTAGACAATTTTATGAGAATTACACAAATAGGCATACTGAAGAAATTACTTTATGCCTAATTCAAAAGTCACTACAACATTTTTGACTTTAGGCCACGCCAATCATTACCACGTCTAAAAATGTGTGGCTTATACATCGAAGAGGCAACGACCAAATGTTAGAAAAGTGTGGCCTGTAGGAATAAGCAACGGCCACCTACTCCACGCCTACAAAACAGTGGCCTCAAGTTTAGGCCACGTTTTTTTCACTTCTGGCCACGGTTTTCGGGCGTTGCCTAAACTATTTTTTGTTGTAGTGAGTTTTTCTTCCTTATTCCATAATAATGTGATATTTCTCATAGATGTTATAACTTGGGTGACTAATTACAAAAACATTTCGCAACAACAAATGAGGTTGAATAAGATGAGATTTTTGTGTGATGAGAGTAAAAAATGAGATTCAATTGTAAAAACGACAAAGAGACTCTTGAAATGGGTTAGCACATGAAAACAATAAAGTGTTGCGCGTTCCTTGTGTGAATAAGAAAAGATAACAATAAAGAGATGATAATTAAGGGAACAACTTTCCTAGGCAGAAAATAAGATCAAAGAAAAGAACACAACCAAGTAATTCAAATTGAAATAATGGTGGCAAGAACACTCATATTCTCTACCAAGTAGCCTGATATCATATACAACCATGTGTTAGACATTGACAGTTATAGTTTTAATCTCTATTACACCGTTGATACTAGTATTTATCGGTAGATAAATGTAACATTCATGTTCAAAAAGACTTTACTACTTTCCATAATCTCCGGTAACTGCCTCCAGATTTGGTGTTGTCAGTACTTCCTTAAAACATAGGAATGCAACTCTAGATACACTTAGAAGGTCCTATCAATTTCAAAATATTTCTTCAATAATTTTGTGAGTATTTTTTATACATCATCAGCAGTGTGATAATAACGATAAAGAGATGCAAATTAGGAGAAGAAATTGCAACGTAAGAAGATAAGTTCAAACAAAAGAAAACAACCAAGTAATTTGAACTGAAATAAAGTTTAGAGGAACACACACATTGCCATCCAAGTAACCCGATATCCCATACAACCATGTGTTAGACATTGGCAGCTATAGTTTTGATCTGTATTACATTGTTGATACTAGTATTTATCGGTAGTTAAATGTAACATTCATGTTCAAAAAGTGTTTACTGCTTTCCATAATCACTTGTAACTGCCTCCAGATTTGGTGTTGTCAGTACTTCCTTAAAAAATAGGGATGCAACTCTAGATACACTTAGAAGCTCCTAGTAATTTCAAAATATTTCTTTAATAATTTTGTGAGTATTTTTTATACACCATGAGCTCAAAACTTTCGTAAACTTTTAGCCTCAAATTAACTTGAAAATAAAAAGAAAGCAAAGTTTTTATGCCTGACATATGTCCCTATGAAAATGCTAAAGATATATTTGGTGAAATGCTTGAGTGAAAATTCACTCAGTTGATTTGAGTATATATACACCTTCAGGAGTAAATACAATGTGAATTTACAATAATATTAATGTGGTTTCTAGTTCCTCGGTACATGAATGTGACTTACTAGTCAGTAAATTTATTTATTTTTTATATTAATGATTTAGACAATTTTATGAGAATTACACAAATACGCATATTGAAGAAATTACTTTATGCCTAATTTTAAAGTTTCTCTTCCTTATTCCATAATAAGGTGAGATTTCTCATCGATGTTATAACTGGGGTGAATAATGACAAAAAAAATTTGCAACGACAAATGAGGTTGAATAAGATGATATTTTTGTGCGATGAGCGTAAAAAATGAGATTCAGTTGTAAAAACGACAAAGAGAACACTCTTGAAATGGGTTAGCACATGAAAACAATAAGGTGTTGTGTGTGTCTTGTGTGAACAAGAAAATATACTAATAAAGAGATGAAATTTAAGAGAAGAAATTGCAAGGTAAGAAGTTAAGATCTAAAGGTGGTAGGAGCACACATATTCTCTTCTAAGTAGCCTGATATCCTATACAACCATGTGTTAGAAATTAACAGTTATATTTTGATCTCTATTACACTGTTGCTCTGGGTATCTATCGGTCGATAAATGTAACTTTCATGTTCAAAAAGTCTTTACTGCTTTCCACAATCACTGGTAACTGCATCCGGATTTTGAGTTGCTGGTACTTCTTTAGAAAATGGGACCGTAAATCTAGATATACTTAGAAGCTCCTAGCAATTTCAAATTATTTTTTCAATAATTTTGTGATTTTTTTTGTACACCATCAGCAGTGTGATAATATCTCTAGTGTGATAATATCTCTAGATTAGGACTTCCTCTAAACTAGGAAAGGACTTTGAACATGAGCTCAAAACTTGCGTAAACTTTTAGCCTAAAATTAACTTGAAAATAAAAGCCAGCAAATTAAGTTTCTATGCTTGACATATGTCCCTGTGAAAATGCTATATATTTGGTGAAATGCTTCTATGAAAATTCACTCAACTGATTTGAGTATATATACACCTTTAGGAGTAAATACAATGTGGAATTTACAAGAATATTAATGTGGTTTCTCGTTCTTATATATATGAATGTTATTTACCAATCATTTAATTTATTTATTTTTAAGTTTATGATTTAGACAATTTTATGAAAATTACACAAATAGGCATATTGAAGAAATTACTTGATTCCTAAATCAAAAGTTTCTCTTCCTTATTACATTATAAGATGAGATTTCTCATAGATGTTATATTTTGGGTGAGTAATGGCAAACAAATTTTGCAACAACAAATGAGTTTGAATAAATTGAGATTTTTTGTGGGATGAGCGTAAAAGATACACTTTCGTTGGGGTTAGCACATGAAACAATAAGGTGTTGCGTGTGTCTTGCATGAACAAGAAAAGATAACGATAAAGAGATGAAAATTAGGAGAAGAAATTGCAACGTAGGAAGATAAGTTCAAACAAAAGAAAACAACCATGAAATTCAAACTGAAATAAAGTTTAGAGGAACACACAGATTTTCGTCCAAGTAGTCTGATATCCTATACAGCCATGTGTTAGACATTGACAGTTATAGTTCACTACAAAAAAAACACTGATTAGCGACGGACATTAGCGAGGGACTTGTTGTCCCTCGCAAAAACAGTCATTAGCGAGGGCATAGAGCTGTCAATTTTTTTGTCATTAGCGAGGGAATTAGCGAGGGAACTGTCCCTCGCTAAATTTTGCTTTTTCAGATGATGGGACTCAGTGCAGGGATTGGTAAAGGTGCAGAAATTAGCGAGGGACAGTTCCCTCGCTAATTCCCTTGCTAACGTTAACTTTTCAGATGATGAGACAGTTCCCTCGCTAATTCCCTCGCAATTTTTTTTCTTTTTTCCTTTATATCCGTTTACACCCTCACTCTTCTTTCTCACTCACTCACTCACTCACTCTTCACCATTCCTCTTCCCTTCCTCTTCCCCCTTCCACTTCCTCTCACACCCTTCTTCTCTCTTCACTCTTCCAACACCACCACCACCACCATCATCACCACCTCCTCTCACACTCTTCTTCTCTCTTCACTCTTCCAACACCACCACCACCACATACCTCCTACCACTCTCACTCACTCTCTCTTACTCTTCACCACCACCAACCCACCACCCCACCACCACCACTCTCACTCTTCTCTCTCTCTCTCTCTCTCTCTCTCTCTCTCTCTCTCTCTCTCTCTCTCTCTCTCTCTCTTTTTCTCCCTTACTCTTCTCCTTCTCTCTACTCTAAACCACCCATCACCACCACCACGCCACCACCACCACCACACCACCACCACGCCACCACCACCACCACCACCACACATCACCACAAAATTAATAATATAATATAATATTCATTAATTAATATTTATAAAAAAAACAAGCCATTCAGCACTGGACACGTGTCATTTTTTTTTGAAAACTGCAGTCATTAGCGAGGGAATTAGCGAGGGAAAAAGCCGTCGCTAATTCCTGCGCATTTACCAACCCCTGCAACTGAGTCCCATCACCTGAAAAGCTGCAGTCATTAGCGAGGGAACTAGCGACGGCATAGTCCCTCGCTAATTAGCGAGGGATCCAACTTCCCTCGCTAATCCCATTTGCGAGGAGGGAATTAGCGAGGGAACCAGTCCCTCGCTAAGTCCCTCGCAAATGACCATTAGTGAGGGAATCAGGTCATTTTGCGAGGGAACTGTCCCTCGCTAATGACTAGTTTTTTTGTAGTGGTTTTGATCTCTATTACACCATTGATACTAGTATTTATCGGTAGATAAATGTAACTTTTATGTTCAAAAGGTATATACTGCTTTCCATAACCACCGGTTACTGCCTCCAGATTTTGTGAATATTTTTTATACACCATCAGCCCAGTGATAATATATCTAGATAAGGACATCCTCTAAACTAGGAAATAACTTTGAACACGAGCTCAAAACTTGCGTAAACTTTTAGCCCCATATTAACTTGAAAATAAAAGCAAGCAAAGTTTTTATACTTGACATATGTCCTTCTGAAAATGCTGAATATTTGGTGAAATGCTTGAGTGAAAACTCACTCAATTGATTTTAGTATATATAGACCTTCGAGAGTAAATACAATGTGTAATTTACAAGAATATTAATGTAGTTTCGAGCTCCTAAGTACATGAATGTGATTTACTAGTTAGTTAATATATTTATTTTTATATTAATGACTTAGACAATTTTATGAGAATTACACAAATAGGCATATTGAAGAAATTACTTTATGCCTAATTTAAAAGTTTCTCTTCCTTATTCTATAATAAGATGAGATTTCCCATAGATGTTATAACAATGGTGGGTAACGAAATTTTTGTTTGCAACAACATATGATGTTCATTAAGATGATATTTTTGTGCAATGAACGTAAAAAATGAGATTCAGTTGTAAAGACGGCAAAAACAACACTCTTGAAATGGGTTAGCACATGAAAACATTAAGGTGTTGCGTGTGACTTGCGTAAACAAGAAAAGATAACATTAAAGAGACGAAAATTAAGAGAAGAAATTACAAGGTAAGATGATAAGATCAAAGAAAAGAACATAACCAAGTAATTGAAAATGAAATAAAGGTGGAAGGAACACACACATTCTCTTCCAAGTAGCCTGATATCCTATACAACAATGTGTTTGACATGGATAGTTATAGTTTTGATCTCTATTACACCGTTGATCTTGTTATCTATCGGTAGATAAATGTAACTTTCATGTTCAGAAAGTCTTTACTGCTTTCCAGAATCACCGGTAACTTCCTCCAGATTTTGAGCTGCTAGTACTTCCTTAAAAAATGGGAATGTAACTCTAGATACACTTAGAAGCTCCTAGCAATTTCAAAATATTTCTTCAACAATTCTGTGAGTATTTTTTATACACCATTAGCAGTGTGTTAATATCTCTAGATCAGGACTTCCTCTAAACTAGGAAAGGACTTTGAACATGAGCTCAAAACTTGCGTAAACTTTTAGCCTCAAATTAACTTGAAAATAAAAGCCAGTAAAGTTTCTTTGCTTGACATATGACCCTGTGAAAATGCTATATATTTGGTGAAATGCTTGAGTGAAAATTCACTCAGCTGATTTGAGTATATATACACCTTCAGGAGTAAATACAATGTGGAATTTACAAGAATATTAATGTGGTTTCTAGTTCCTAAGTACATGAATGTTATTTACCAGTCATTTAATTTATTTATTTTATGTTTATGATTTGGACAATTTTATGAGAATTACACAAATAGGCATAATGAAGAAATTACTTAATGCCTAAATCAAAAGTTTCTCTTCCTTACATAATAAGGTTAGATTTCTCATAATGCTATACTTTGGGTGATCAATGACAAAAAAAATCTTGCAACAACAAAAGAGTTTTGCTAAGATGAGATTTTTTGTGCGATGAACGTAAAAAAGGCGATTTAGTTGGAAAAATGACAAAGAGAACACGCTTGAAATGGATTAGCACATGAAAACAATAAGTTGTTCCGTGTGTCTCGCAACAACAAATGAGGTTGAATAAGATGAGATTTTTGTGAGCGTAAACGATGAAAACAATAAGGTTTTGCGTGAAAAACGACAAAGAGACTCTTGAGATGGGTTAACACATGAAAACAATATGGTGTTGCGTGTTCCTTGCGCGAAAAAGAAAAGATAACAATAAAGAGATGAAAATTAAGAAAAGAAATTGCAAGGTAAGAAAATAAGATCAAAGAAAAGAACACAACCAAGTAATTCAAATTGAAATGAAGGTGGTAGGAACACACACATTCTGTTCCAAGTAGCCTGATATCCTATACAACCATGTGTTGGACATGGACAGTTATAGTTTTGATCTCTAATACACCGTTGATCTTGGTATTTATCAGTAGATAAGTGTAACTTTCATGTTCCAAAAGTCTTTACTCCTTTCCACAATCACCGGTAACTTCCTCCGGATTTTGAGTTGCTCGCCCTTCCTTAAAAAATGTTAATGTAACTCTAGATACAGTTAGAATATCCTAGCTATTTCATATTATTTCTTCAATAGTTTTGTGAGTATTTTTTATACACCATCAGCAGTGTGATAATATCTCTAGATCAGGACTTCCTCTAAACTAGGAAAGGCCTTTGAACTCGAGGTCAAAACTTGCGTAAACTTTTAGCCTCAAATTAACTTGAAAATAAAAGCAAGGAAAGTTTCTATGCTTGACATATGTCCCTGTGAAAATGCTGAATATTTGGTGAAATGCTTGAGTGAAAATTCACTCAGTTGATGTGAGTATATATACAACTTGAGGAGTAAATACAATTTGGAATTTACAAGAATATTAATGTGGTTTCTAGCTCCTAAGTACATGTATGTGATTTACTAGTCAATCAGTTTATTTATTTTTATATTAATTATTTATTCAACTTTTTGAGAATTACACAACTAGGCATATTGAAGAAATTATTTTATGCCTAATTTAAAAGTTTCTCTTCCTTATTCCATAATAAGGTGAGTAATCACAAAAACATATCGCAATAACAAATGAGATTGAATAAGATGAGATTTTTGTGATATGAGCGTAAAATATTAGATTCAGTTGTGAAAACGACAAAGAGAAAATTCTTGAAATGGGTTAGCACATGAAAACAAGGTGTTGCGTGTTTCTTGTGTGAACAAGAAAAGATAATGATAAAGAGATGCAAATTAAGAGCAGAAATTGCAATGTAAGAAAACAAGATCAAAGAAAAGTACACAACCAAGTAATTCGAATTGAAATAAAGGTGGCAGGAACACACACATTCTCTTCCATGTACCCCTGATATCCTATACAACCATGTTTTTGACATGGATAGTTAATGTTTTGATATCTAATAGACCGTTGATCTTGGTATCTATTAGTAGATAATTAAATGTAACTTTCATGTTCAAAAAATCTTTACTATTTTCCACAATCACCGATAACTGCCTCCGGATTTTTAGTTGCTAGTACTTCCATAAAAAACAGGAATGTAACTCTAGATACACTTAGAAGCTCTTAGCAATTTCAAAATATTTCTTTAATAATTTTGTGAGTATTTTTTTATACACCGTCCGTAGTGTGATAATGTCTCTAGATCAGGACTTCCTCTAAACTAGAAATGGACTTTGAACATGAGCTCAAAACTTGCGTAAACTTTTAGTCTCATATTAACCTGAAAATAAAAGCCAGCAAATTTTATATGCTTGACATCTGTCCTTGTGAAAATGCTGAATATTTGGTGAAATGCTTGAGTGAAAATTCACTCAATTGATTTTAGTATATATAGACTTTCAGGAGTAAATACAATGTGGAATTTACATGAATATTATTGTAGTTTCTAGTTCCTAAGTACATGAATGTGATTTACTAGTCAGTTAATATATTTATTTTTATATTAATGATTTAGACAATTTAATGAGAATCACACAAATAGGCATATTAAAGAAATTACCTCATGCCTAATTTAAAAGATTATTTTCCTTATTCCATAATAAGGTGAGATTTCTCATAGATGTTAAAACCGGGGTGGGTTATGACAAAAAAGTTTCACAACAACAAATGAGGTTGAATAAGATTATATTTTTGTGTGATGAGCGTAAAAAATGAGATTCAGTTGTAAAAACGACAAAGAGAACACTCTTGAAATGGGTTAGCACATGAAAACAATTAGGTGTTGTGTGTGTCTTGCGTTAACAAGAATAGATAACAATAAATAGATGAAAATTAAGAGAAGAATTTGCATGGTAAGAAGATAAGATCAAAGAAAGAACACAACCACCTATATCAAAAGTAAATAACGGTGGCAGGAACACACATATTCTCTTCCATGTAGCCAGATATCCTATACAATCATGTGTTAGACATGGACAGTTATAGTTTTGATCTCTATTACACCGTTGCTCTTGGTATCGATCAGTCGATAAATGTAACTTTCGTGTTCATAAAGTATTTACTGCTTCTCACAATCACTGGTAACTGCCTCTGGATTTTGAGTTGCTAGTACTTCCTTATAAAACGGGAATGTAAATCTAGATACACTTAGAAGCTCCTAGCAATTTCAAATAATTTCTTCAATAAATTTGTGAGTATTCTTTATATACCATCAGCAGTGTGATTATATTTTTGATTAGGACTTCCTCAAACTAGGAAAGACCTTTGAACATGAGCTCAAAACTTGCGTAAACTTTTAGCCTCAAACTAACTTGAAAATAAAACCCAGCAAAGTTTTTATGCTTGACATATGTCCCTATGAAAATGTTGAATATTCGGTTAAATGCTTGAGTAAAAATTTACTCCGTTGATTTGAGTATATATACACCTTCAGAAGTAAATGCAATGTAGAATTACAAGAATATTAATGTGGTTGCTAGTTCCTAAGGACATGAATGTGATTTACTAGTAAGTCAATTTATTTATTTTTATTTTAATGATTTAGACAGTTGTTTTAAGAATTACACAAATAGGCATATTGAAGAAATTACTTTATGCCTAATTTAAAAGTTTCTCTTCCTTATTCTATAATAAGGTGAGATGTCTCATAGAAGTTATACTTAGGGTGAGTAATGACAAAAGAAAACAACCATACTTAAGAGAAGAAATTGCAACATAAGAAGATAAGATCAAACAAAGAAAACAACCAAGTAGCCTCTTATCGATCCTATACAACCATGTATAGGGTTTGGTAATGCGAGGTCTAAGTATTCTAGGTTGGCTGTTCTGGAGTTTTCATACCAATTCTTCACGTTTTGCTCAAATTTCTCTGACATCAAACTCATGCATGGGTCACGGAATTATCTCTGAATTCAGTGCCATACCATGCCCTTTTGTTCTAGTCAGGTTAACTCTTGCAATACGAATTCATTAAATGATTGGCTCATGTGACAGTGTTACTGGCGTCTCCTGCACCAGGTCCATGCCACCCTTTTGCTTCTCATGAATGAAACCATGAAGATATAGCATGAAAACCCCGTACTAGGCTTCCCTAGAATAACCTTACTTTTAGTTAAGCATCAGAACTTTTTCAAGCTCTGATACCAACGGAAACGAAAGCGAAATACATAATGAAAAGGTAAAAGAGAAGTTCTGATAACTATAAAACTCAAATACCTTTATTTATCAACAGAGTTTCAGAGTTTTTCTTACACTAGCAGCCCTAACCATCCTCGAAGCCCTTTCTTGTCCTTGAGCTTCTCTTCTTTGAATTCTAGTATCCTTTTGATGATATGGGGTTGGAGTTTTATCTTTCCTTTGTGTAGTATTGCTCCTAAAAATTCGATTTCTGGTGTTGCAATCTTCATTTTTGTTGGGGATAGTACCAGCCCATTTTTCCTTACAATCCTTAGGAGTTCTCCCAAGTGTTTGGCATGCTCCTCTTCGGATTCTGAAAATACCAGGATATCGTCTATGTAGACTGCTATGAAGTTTTCTGTTCCCTTGAAACATTCATCCATTTTTCTTTGAAACACTGCTGGTGCGTTCTTCAGCCCAAAAGGCATAACGAGCCATTCATATAATCCTCCTGGGACGATGAAGGCTGTCCAAGGGATCGACTCTTCTTCCATGGCTACTTGGTGGAATCCTGACTTGAGGTCAAATTTGGAGTAGATTTTGCTGTTTCCAATCTTCTTTAGGATAGTGTTGATTCCTGGTAGACTGTATTGGTCCCTGTGTGTGTTGTCGTTTAAGGTTCTGTAGTTGAATACCATTCGTTCTTTCCCTTTGGTCTCTTTCCCAGGTTGTTTGTTGTTTGGGCTTTTATTTTGTAGTAAAAGCTAGCACATAGTGGGCATATAGTCAAGTTGCAGAGAGTGCAACTCATCTTTCTTCTGGGACCAATTCTGTCTCTGCAAACCATGCAATGGTGCTGATCCCTATTGATTACTTCCTTAGTCCAGTAATGCTCACAATTTAACTGCCCTTCAGGGAGTTTGACCCTGTTTCTCCAGCCACAATTTTCTGCTCCGAGCATTAGGGCGAGCTCGTCTATTGGCAGTTCCTCTACGACCGCTCTTGCGTTGTTTACCGTTTGTCCTGCCTCTCCTTCTGACATGCTGCAAATTGCATCACTATCTGATTCGTTCAGATCTATGGACACGACATCCCAGCTGTCTGGTAGATCTAAGTCTTCCATTATTGCAGCCCTTGCAATGTTGCCCTGATTATTTCTGCAGTCTCTGGCGAAATGTCCCTCCATGCCACATATGTAACATTTGCATTTCCTTTGCTTCTCTTGGTGTTTTCTTTTGAAAACCCTGATGTGGGATTCATGAGGTTTTCCTTTGTATGTTGTTGCTTTTCTCAGTCCGTACCTTTTTCGAGGGCTGTTGTAGTACCCTGGAATAGGTATCTGGTTACAGAAGGTTAGGTCCTTCAGGCTCCTTTGAACTGCAGCCTTTTTGCAGAGTTCTGCCAGGTATTGGTAGGTGAAGTGTATTCTTGGTAATACACCTATTGTTGCGCCTGGATATTTGACCTCATATGCTGCTTTTACCTCCTCTCCGATTAGGGGGGGTAACTTTCTGAAGAATTTTTCTGAAAGCTCCTCAGAAACGTATAACCTTCCTGACTTTGCTGAAAGGACCTTGAAATCATTCATGTATCTGATGACATCCTTCATGTTATCACATGACAGCCTTTCTAGGTCTCTGTAGGCTCTGTTTTGCTCCTCAGTGGAACCCTGGTATGGGTCTTCTAGCAAGAATACCCTTCTGATCTGAGAGATGATGTTTTGCTCTACGGAAACGGAAGCGAAATACATAATGAAAAGGTAAAAGAGAAGTTCTGATAACTATAAAACTCAAATACCTTTATTTATCAACAGAGTTTCAGAGTTTTTCTTACACTGGTGGGAGGTAAGATGACAAACCTTAAGGAGGAATTATAAGTTTCTGGGTTTCAGAGTGAAGGTGGGTGTGTGATCCTTCGCTTGCTCTGAAGAGAACTTATGAAACCTCTATATATAGAAAAAGAGGGGTGGTTGGGTGAGGCTAACCGGGTACTCATTGGGCCCCATCGGTCATTATCCTGTCTGCCACCGAATCTTTTTCTTTTGACTTTGTCTTAAAATGACAAACTACTTTTGGTTGGTGGCTAGGCCACGTAACCCTAAATTATTACAAACGACAGATGACAGCGAGTCTTTAAAGTGGACAGGACCCCACTTGAAAGAAACGACAAACTACTTTTGGTTAGTGGCTAAGCCACGTAACCCTAAATTATTATAACGACAGAGCCTTCAAAGGTGGATAGGACCCCATTCTTTGAAAGCATCCTTTCTTTAATTTTACAACGTACACGTGTGAGTATTTGGATTAGTGGGAATCTCTGTGGGACCTTGTTACTATAGCTTAGACTGTTGTGTTGCTGAGTTCGTGAGTCCATTGTTGAATCCTTTCCCTGATGACTTCCAGCTCATGTGTTGACCTTTCGATGCTTGGCAGCTGGCTTCCCCAATAGTTGTCCTTTGCAGTGTTCCTGAGGCACTCCTGTGCCCTTCTTGCGGCCATTTGCTGCAGTGATTGGATTTCTGCGTGTACTCTTTTTGCTTGTCTCTCGATGATTTGTCCTGCCAGGTGCCTTTTCCTTGCGGCGAGGTTGATGTCCTGGACTTCATGACTGGAGTCATATAGTTCTGAGAGGGTTTCCAGAGGTGCTGGAAATTCTTCTGAGTGCACATGTGGAGCCTTTCCAAGTATTGAGTCTGCTGTTGATGAGGTGTTCCTTCGAGTTCTTTTAGGGAGTCCTCCAGCAGTTGTAGGTCTTCCTGGGCTTGATGATCCTGCTCTTGACATCCTGCATAAGCTAATTGATGAGTTATTCTTGATAAGGCATCGGCTAGCACATTGTGCTTGCCTTCAATATGCTCAAATTTAACATCTACCCCTGAGCCACTAATAAAATCAGTAAAATTCATCCACCTAACCCTAGATGGTTTATTTTGGACTGATTTGTTGTAAAAACTAATAATGGCCTGGCAATCTGTTCTCAGGGTGATTTACTGTTTATCAAGGTAGTGGATTTTAAAACTCTGTAGGGATTCCATGCATGCGTATATTTCGGCATCTATGGTGGGTTTTATTTTTTGAAATTTTCCAGATGCATATGCGCAGATTTTTTCTGTTGACTTTGAATCCTTTTCTGCCTTCTTCCATTTGCAAATACCTCCCCATCCTTCCATGCATCCATCTGTTTCGATGATGATGTAGGAGTTTTGTGGTGGCAATTCCAGGTCCGGGAGGTTTTGCACCACTTTCTTAATCTTTCTGACTATCTCCCAGTCACTTGCTTTCATTCTTTTGTCTCCGTGCGGGCTTGTCTTTGTGTATAGTGGTCCAACTATGGTTCCTAGGTTAGGAATATAGTTTCTGGCATAGTTGAGCAGCCCTAACCATCCTCGAAGCCCTTTCTTGTCCTTGAGCTTCTCTTCTTTGAATTCTAGTATCCTTTTGATGATATGGGGTTGGAGTTTTATCTTTCCTTTGTGTAGTATTGCTCCTAAAAATTCGATTTCTGGTGTTGCAATCTTCATTTTTGTTGGGGATAGTACCAGCCCATTTTTCCTTACAATCCTTAGGAGTTCTCCCAAGTGTTTGGCATGCTCCTCTTCGGATTCTGAAAATACCAGGATATCGTCTATGTAGACTGCTATGAAGTTTTCTGTTCCCTTGAAACATTCATCCATTTTTCTTTGAAACACTGCTGGTGCGTTCTTCAGCCCAAAAGGCATAACGAGCCATTCATATAATCCTCCTGGGACGATGAAGGCTGTCCAAGGGATCGACTCTTCTTCCATGGCTACTTGGTGGAATCCTGACTTGAGGTCAAATTTGGAGTAGATTTTGCTGTTTCCAATCTTCTTTAGGATAGTGTTGATTCCTGGTAGACTGTATTGGTCCCTGTGTGTGTTGTCGTTTAAGGTTCTGTAGTTGAATACCATTCGTTCTTTCCCTTTGGTCTCTTTCCCAGTTGCCAGGTTGACTTCTGTGCCTGAGTTGACCATCATTGCCATTGTCCTATGCCTGCTCCTGCTTTGCCTTATTACTCCTATTTTTAGCAGTGCGTCTATATGTTTTCTGAAGGACTCCTCCATGGCTGGTGTCACATGCTTGAGTGGTTTGTCTTCAATGGTGATGTCTGGGTTTATGATGTCTATTTTGCACTTTATCTGGTTCTTCTTCCAGTGCCTTAATGGCTCGTTTCCTACGTATCCTGCTTCCTTTAACGCCTTGACTTCCTTGTGGAACTTGCTTAGGAATGAGGGCTCCGTGTCTCCAATGTTGAAGAAGACCATTTCCTGGGTTTCTAGATATTCAGCTTCTTCCATATCTAGTTCTCCTATTGCAGCTGCAACCTTCTCTGCTTCTTCACTGGTGTTGATTGATGTGACATTTTTGTAGAATGTCAGTGTGTTGCCTTCAATTCTTAGTCCACCATACATTGCTCTTATGAAGTTGCATCCTAGCAGCATCTGGATACCGTCTAGTGTATTCATGTTGAACGCGTAGACAAGGGGTATCCTAAACTTGTTTTCTCCGATCTTCATTAATCCATGCTTCAATTTCCATTTTGCCTCCTGCTTTGCGGAGCTGATTCCGCTAAAGTGAGTGATGAATGGGTTGGGTTCCAGAGCACCTTCTGGGGCAGACCCAATGTTCAAACAACAAGATGTTGCTCCTGTATCTAGAATTGCCTGAATTTCAAATGGTTTTACCCCTGGGATTTCAAATTCTACGCCCAGGTTGTATAATTTGTTAGTGATCTTCTTGGGTTTTGGCATTTCTGCTGCCTTGAGGCTTTGTTCTTCCTGCCAAAATGCTATGTTTTCTGACCTTTCAATGACTTCTTCTGCTTCCTTTTGGATTTGTTGGTCAATCATCCTTTGAAGCCTTTCTTTTTCTGTCTGAAGGTGGTCCACATACTGGCATAATTATTTGATAAGTGCATCTTTATTGCCCATATAGTTTTGCTGGTTGTTTGTTGTTTGGGCTTTTATTTTGTAGTAAAAGCTAGCACATAGTGGGCATATAGTCAAGTTGCAGAGAGTGCAACTCATCTTTCTTCCGGGACCAATTCTGTCTCTGCAAACCATGCAATGGTGCTGATCCCTATTGATTACTTCCTTAGTCCAGTAATGCTCACAATTTAACTGCCCTTCAGGGAGTTTGACCCTGTTTCTCCAGCCACAATTTTCTGCTCCGAGCATTAGGGCGAGCTCGTCTATTGGCAGTTCCTCTACCGCCGCTCTTGCGTTGTTTACCGTTTGTCCTGCCTCTCCTTCTGACATGCTGCAAATTGCATCACTATCTGATTCGTTCAGATCTATGGACACGACATCCCAGCTGTCTGGTAGATCTAAGTCTTCCATTATTGCAGCCCTTGCAATGTTGCCCTGATTATTTCTGCAGTCTCTGGCGAAATGTCCCTCCATGCCACAGATGTAACATTTGCATTTCCTTTGCTTCTCTTGGTGTTTTCTTTTGAAAACCCTGATGTGGGATTCATGAGGTTTTCCTTTGTATGTTGTTGCTTTTCTCAGTCCGTACCTTTTTCGAGGGCTGTTATAGTACCCTGGAATAGGTATCTGGTTACAGAAGGTTAGGTCCTTCAGGCTCCTTTGAACTGCAGCCTTTTTGCAGAGTTCTGCCAGGTATTGGTAGGTGAAGTGTATTCTTGGTAATACACCTATTGTTGCGCCTGGATATTTGACCTCATATGCTGCTTTTACCTCCTCTCCGATTAGGGGGGGTAACTTTCTGAAGAATTTTTCTGAAAGCTCCTCAGAAACGTATAACCTTCCTGACTTTGCTGAAAGGACCTTGAAATCATTCATGTATCTGATGACATCCTTCATGTTATCACATGACAGCCTTTCTAGGTCTCTGTAGGCTCTGTTTTGCTCCTCAGTGGAACCCTGGTATGGGTCTTCTAGCAAGAATACCCTTCTGATCTGAGAGATGATGTTTTGGGGGTCATCTGCTATATTTTCCAGTGTTTCATATTCTGAGGGGTAGGCCATTCTCCACTGCATCCAAACTTTCTTTTCTACTTCTCCTAGCAGATTTTCAATGAAGGCAACTTTGCTTTTGTTGCTTTCAAAATGTTTTTCATTTACTATGTTCAAGGTGATGGATTCCCATCTGGCTATAACATCTTCATACATCCCAATGTTTTCTGGGAGTACCAGCATTGCACCGCCATTTTGCTGTGCCGTTGGGAGATTCCACTGCTCATTGTTGTGTCCTCCTCTGAATCTTGCTATAGTGGGTTTTAGGCAATCAAACCTGGGTTGAGATGTGCCTGTGCCTGTTTGATCTGCTGGTGGATAATTTGGGGGACCCATTATTGGTTCTGGTGGGGGTCTGTATGTTGATATTGCTGATGATGAGAATGCCCTTTCTTCGGCCTCCCTTAGCTTTGGATATGGCATGCCATCGTTTTCTTCCTCGGCTGTGTAGGCTGCCTCTTCCCACCTATCTTCTGAGGATGGATTCTTGGAATCCTGATTGGCCGGGTATTCGTTGTATTTGGGCTTGTTGACTTCTTTCTTGGTTAATTCTTCCAAATACTGGCAGTAGACTTCGAAGTTGTCGAAATCTGCGTCAATCATGAGATCCCCTTCGTCTTCTGAATTGTTGGTGGTGGCGCCGTCGTGGCTGTCCCATCCTGAAGGTTTGATGTCTTCCATCTTTATTTTGGAGCTTTCTGGTGCGTCATACTTGACCATGTAATCATACCTTCCGCTTGGTTCTCCGAGCGTGTCCCAGTTACCTTCTTCTTCCCATAGTACTGCTGCTATTTCCTCTTCTGCATTGTCTACGGTTTCCTCATCAAATTCGTTTACTGAATATGATTGCCGTGGTGGTAACTGACTATACTGGCCAAACCTCATTAATGTAGATCCGTCAGATCTGGGAT
This sequence comes from Astragalus membranaceus, assembly GCA_039519185.1. NCBI lineage: Eukaryota > Viridiplantae > Streptophyta > Magnoliopsida > Fabales > Fabaceae > Astragalus > Astragalus membranaceus. The sequence goes on along the minus strand of CM076848.1, from coordinate 110,523,623 downwards.
CTATTCTGACATCGGTTGGCGCCTTGATACCTTGCTGTTGTGGTGGCTTGAGCACCCACCTCTTTCCTTGCAGATCCTGGGCTGTAGTCCTCTTTCCTGGGATTGCTTTTACGCCTCTGCTTGCGAGGTAGTCAGATACATTTTGGACATTATATCTGAATGTTGCGTAGCTTGTATTTGTAAGCCTCCCGATCAAGGATCTAGTGATTAGGAGATTACTCTCTGCACCTTGCCAGTTTTCGTACCCATGTGTTTGGATAGCGAGCTGTATGTGGTTAGCAAAATCGTGGATACTAACCATCATCTCCGGTGCAATGTAGACCAGCTGAGTCCCATTTGATAAGTCCATCTCCATTGATCCTATGATTGATCTTGCATCAGCCCATCTGGTGTCCCGTAAGACTATCAACATGTTAGTGCCTGCGAACCGGGCGTGAAGGGGCTGTATCCTTATCATCAGTAGCCCTAGGTGTATGTGCTGGAACCCTTCCCTTCTGAGCACCTCGTAACTAGCCTGGTTTATGAAGTTTAGATCTAGTTGTTGATTTTCTCCAGTGACCAGAATCCTTTCTTCTGATCTGTGCTGATACACCCTGTGTCTGGGTTCGCTCCATCTTGCGCTATACAGTACCTCTGCTGGTACCATCATGGCTCTCCTTCTTTGGGATAGTTCGAGTTCTTGATCTGGGTTTAGTTGGCTCTCGAGGCTTCTTTGGTAGCCATTCTGACCGAAGATCCTTGGGATCCTTCTCTGCATCTCGTATCTTAGCCTATTTCTTCTGCGGTAATCCCTGATCTGGTCTTCTTGTGATGGGTTCCTGTCCAGGTCTCCTACTCCAGAGATTGGAGGTAGGGTATTGGTAGTTGTTCTACTCATCTGGCTAGCCGTTGCAATCTGGATCTTACGAGTGCGTTTAACTTTCTATAAGCTTCTGAGAGTTCTGGGTCAGTTTCTTCAAAGTGTTTTGCTACTTCTTCTGTCCACCTTAGTTGTAACTTAACTTGGGTGATATCTTGGAAGTTTGGTATTAGGATTGTTGTATCTGGGATGAGTTTTCCTGCTGGGCTTCTTAGGAATCCAGGGACTTTGAATAAATTGCTCATGCGAAGCAATAATATAGGTAGGGGGTTATGGTTCATGCGCCACACGAAGGCTGTTCCCTTCCTTTTCCTTTTTGAAAATTTCCTTAGGATCCTTAAAGACGTAAAAAGGGCCTTTTTCTTTAGGCTCCCTTTTTGTCTTTCCAAGCGATAGCCCTTCAAGTTTTTGTCTTATGTTTTCTAAGACGTTTTGCAGGCCCTCGTCTACAAGTTCTTTGTTTTTCTCACGAGTTTGCTGGTTGAGTTGGTGAAGGTCTTCGGCACAATCTTCGAGTCTTTCACCAATACTGACAAGGAGTTGTATGATTGTGTTGTTTTGTTTGATCAGGGCTGCTACTCCTGTTGTAGCTCCTTTGGTGTGTTCTGATGGTCTTGCGAAGCCAACAGATGGTTCTTCGATGGATTCTGTGGATTTTACTGCTTCTTGATAGTGGAGGCTCTCAGTAGTGAGTCTCCAGTTCATGAAATTAGGAAGCCGCGAATTTCGTTGATCAGGTCCGCAACTCTATTCAGCTTTCGTTGGAGTTCTTCTGTTGCCTTTAGGGCTTCTTGTTCTGCCCTCCTTGTCTGAGTGATATGGCTTGTATTTGCTTCTAGTTTGTTAAGGGATTCTTGTAACTTGTGGAAGTGTTTTAGGCTGACTTTGGATAACAGTAATAAGCGATCATAAATCACAGAGATGTTGTTGTGTGTAACCTTTAGGTAGTCTATTTGCTTAGGGTTTGGTAATGCGAGGTCTAAGTATTCTAGGTTGGCTGTTCTGGAGTTTTCATACCAATTCTTCACGTTTTGCTCAAATTTCTCTGACATCAAACTCATGCACGGGTCACGGAATTATCTCTGAATTCAGTGCCATACCATGCCCTTTTGTTCTAGTCAGGTTAACTCTTGCAATACGAATTCATTGAATGATTGGCTCATGTGACAGTGTTACTGGCGTCTCCTGCACCAGGTCCATGCCACCCTTTTGCTTCTCATGAATGAAACTATGAAGATATAGCATGAAAACCCCGTACTAGGCTTCCCTAGAATAACCTTACTTTTAGTTAAGCATCAGAACTTTTTCAAGCTCTGATACCAACGGAAACAGAAGCGAAATACATAATGAAAAGGTAAAAGAGAAGTTCTGAAGAACGCACCAGCAGTGTTTCAAAGAAAAATGGATGAATGTTTCAAGGGAACAGAAAACTTCATAGCAGTCTACATAGACGATATCCTGGTATTTTCAGAATCCGAAGAGGAGCATGCCAAACACTTGGGAGAACTCCTGAGGATTGTAAGGAAAAATGGGCTGGTACTATCCCCAACAAAAATGAAGATTGCAACACCAGAAATCGAATTTTTAGGGGCAATACTACACAAAGGAAAGATAAAACTCCAACCCCATATCATCAAAAGGATACTAGAATTCAAAGAAGAGAAGCTCAAGGACAAGAAAGGGCTTCGAGGATGGTTAGGGCTGCTCAACTATGCCAGAAACTATATTCCTAACCTAGGAACCATAGTTGGACCACTATACACAAAGACAAGCCCGCACGGAGACAAAAGAATGAAAGCAAGTGACTGGGAGATAGTCAGAAAGATTAAGAAAGGGGTGCAAAACCTCCCGGACCTGGAATTGCCACCACAAAACTCCTACATCATCATCGAAACAGATGGATGCATGGAAGGATGGGGAGGTATTTGCAAATGGAAGAAGGCAGAAAAGGATTCAAAGTCAACAGAAAAAATCTGCGCATATGCATCTGGAAAATTTCAAAAAATAAAACCCACCATAGATGCCGAAATATACGCATGCATGGAATCCCTACAGAGTTTTAAAATCCACTACCTTGATAAACAGCAAATCACCCTGAGAACAGATTGCCAGGCCATTATTAGTTTTTACAACAAATCAGTCCAAAATAAACCATCTAGGGTTAGGTGGATGAATTTTACTGATTTTATTAGTGGCTCAGGGGTAGATGTTAAATTTGAGCATATTGAAGGCAAGCACAATGTGCTAGCCGATGACTTATCAAGAATAACTCATCAATTAGCTTATGCAGGATGTCAAGAGCAGGATCATCAAGCCCAGGAAGACCTACAACTGCTGGAGGACTCCCTAAAAGAACTCGAAGGAACACCTCATCAACAGCAGACTCAATACTTGGAAAGGCTCCACATGTGCACTCAGAAGAATTTCCAGCACCTCTGGAAACCCTCTCAGAACTATATGACTCCAGTCATGAAGTCCAGGACATCAACCTCGCCGCAAGGAAAAGGCACCTGGCAGGACAAATCATCGAGAGACAAGCAAAAGGAGTACACGCAGAAATCCAATCACTGCAGCAAATGGCCGCAAGAAGGGCACAGGAGTGCCTCAGGAACACTGCAAAGGACAACTATTGGGGAAGCCAGCTGCCAAGCATCGAAAGGTCAACACATGAGCTGGAAGTCATCAGGGAAAGGATTCAACAATGGACTCACGAACTCAGCAACACAACAGTCTAAGCTATAGTAACAAGGTCCCACAGAGATTCCCACTAATCCAAATACTCACACGTGTACGTTGTAAAATTAAAGAAAGGCTGCTTTCAAAGAATGGGGTCCTATCCACCTTTGAAGGCTCTGTCGTTATAATAATTTAGGGTTACGTGGCTTAGCCACTAAACAAAAGTAGTTTGTCGTTTCTTTCAAGTGGGGTCCTGTCCACTTTAAAGATTCGCTGTCATCCGTCGTTTGTAATAATTTAGGATTACGTGGCCTAGCCACCAACCAAAAGTAGTTTGTCATTTTAAGACAAAGTCAAAAGAAAAAGATTCGGTGGCAGACAGGATAATGACCGATGGGGCCCAATGAGTACCCGGTTATCCTCACCCAACCACCCCTCTTTTTCTATATATAGAGGTTTCATAAGTTCTCTTCAGAGCAAGCGAAGGATCACACACCCACCTTCACTCTGAAACCCAGAAACTTATAATTCCTCCTTAAGGTTTGTCATCTTACCTCCCACCAGTGTAAGAAAAACTCTGAAACTCTGTTGATAAATAAAGGTATTTGAGTTTTATAGTTATCAGAACTTCTCTTTTACCTTTTCATTATGTATTTCGCTTCCGTTTCTGTTGGTATCAGAGCTTGAAAAAGTTCTGATGCTTAACTAAAAGTAAGGTTATTCTAGGGAAGTCTAGTACGGGGTTTTCATGCTATATCTTCATGGTTTCATTCATGAGAAGCAAAAGGGTGGCATGGACCTGGTGCAGGAGACGCCAGTAACACTGTCACATGAGCCAATCATTCAATGAATTCGTATTGCAAGAGTTAACCTGACTAGAACAAAAGGGCATGGTATGGCACTGAATTCAGAGATAATTCCGTGACCCATGCATGAGTTTGATGTCAGAGAAATTTGAGCAAAACGTGAAGAATTGGTATGAAAACTCCAGAACAGCCAACCTAGAATACTTAGACCTCGCATTACCAAACCCTAAGCAAATAGACTACCTAAAGGTTACACACAACAACATCTCTGTGATTTATGATCGCTTATTACTGTTATCCAAAGTCAGCCTAAAACACTTCCACAAGTTACAAGAATCCCTTAACAAACTAGAAGCAAATACAAGCCATATCACTCAGACAAGGAAGGCAGAACAAGAAGCCCTAAAGGCAACAGAAGAACTCCAATGAAAGCTGAATAGAGTTGCGGACCTGATCAACGAAATTCGCGGCTTCCTAATTTCATGAACTGGAGACTCACTACTGAGAGCCTCCACTATCAAGAAGCAGTAAAATCCACAGAATCCATCGAAGAACCATCTGTTGGCTTCGAAAGACCATCAGAACACACCAAAGGAGCTACAACAGGAGTAGCAGCCCTGATCAAACAAAACAACACAATCATACAACTCCTTGTCAGTATTGGTGAAAGACTCGAAGATTGTGCCGAAGACCTTCACCAACTCAACCAACAAACTCGTGAGAAAAACAAAGAACTTGTAGACGAGGGCCTGCAAAACGTCTTAGAAAACATAAGACAAAAACTTGAAGGGCTATCGCTTGGAAAGACAAAAAGGGAGCCTAAAGAAAAAGGCCCTTTTTACGTCTTTAAGGATCCTAAGGAAATTTTCAAAAAGGAAAAGGAAGGGAACAGCCTTCGTGTGGCGCATGAACCATAACCCCCTACCTATATTATTGCTTCGCATGAGCAATTTATTCAAAGTCCCTGGATTCCTAAGAAGCCCAGCAGGAAAACTCATCCCAGATACAACAATCCTAATACCAAACTTCCAAGATATCACCCAAGTTAAGTTACAACTAAGGTGGACAGAAGAAGTAGCAAAACACTTTGAAGAAACTGACCCAGAACTCTCAGAAGCTTATAGAAAGTTAAACGCACTCGTAAGATCCAGATTGCAACGGCTAGCCAGATGAGTAGAACAACTACCAATACCCTACCTCCAATCTCTGGAGTAGGAGACCTGGACAGGAACCCATCACAAGAAGACCAGATCAGGGATTACCGCAGAAGAAATAGGCTAAGATACGAGATGCAGAGAAGGATCCCAAGGATCTTCGGTCAGAATGGCTACCAAAGAAGCCTCGAGAGCCAACTAAACCCAGATCAAGAACTCGAACTATCCCAAAGAAGGAGAGCCATGATGGTACCAGCAGAGGTACTGTATAGCGCAAGATGGAGCGAACCCAGACACAGGGTGTATCAGCACAGATCAGAAGAAAGGATTCTGGTCACTGGAGAAAATCAACAACTAGATCTAAACTTCATAAACCAGGCTAGTTACGAGGTGCTCAGAAGGGAAGGGTTCCAGCACATACACCTAGGGCTACTGATGATAAGGATACAGCCCCTTCACGCCCGGTTCGCAGGCACTAACATGTTGATAGTCTTACGGGACACCAGATGGGCTGATGCAAGATCAATCATAGGATCAATGGAGATGGACTTATCAAATGGGACTCAGCTGGTCTACATTGCACCGGAGATGATGGTTAGTATCCACGATTTTGCTAACCACATACAGCTCGCTATCCAAACACATGGGTACGAAAACTGGCAAGGTGCAGAGAGTAATCTCCTAATCACTAGATCCTTGATCGGGAGGCTTACCAATACAAGCTACGCAACATTCAGATATAATGTCCAAAATGTATCTGACTACCTCGCAAGCAGAGGCGTAAAAGCAATCCCAGGAAAGAGGACTACAGCCCAGGATCTGCAAGGAAAGAGGTGGGTGCTCAAGCCACCACAACAGCAAGGTATCAAGGCGCCAACCGATGTCAGAATAGATCCCAGATCTGACGGATCTACATTAATGAGGTTTGGCCAGTATAGTCAGTTACCACCACGGCAATCATATTCAGTAAACGAATTTGATGAGGAAACCGTAGACAATGCAGAAGAGGAAATAGCAGCAGTACTATGGGAAGAAGAAGGTAACTGGGACACGCTCGGAGAACCAAGCGGAAGGTATGATTACATGGTCAAGTATGACGCACCAGAAAGCTCCAAAATAAAGATGGAAGACATCAAACCTTCAGGATGGGACAGCCACGACGGCGCCACCACCAACAATTCAGAAGACGAAGGGGATCTCATGATTGACGCAGATTTCGACAACTTCGAAGTCTACTGCCAGTATTTGGAAGAATTAACCAAGAAAGAAGTCAACAAGCCCAAATACAACGAATACCCGGCCAATCAGGATTCCAAGAATCCATCCTCAGAAGATAGGTGGGAAGAGGCAGCCTACACAGCCGAGGAAGAAAACGATGGCATGCCATATCCAAAGCTAAGGGAGGCCGAAGAAAGGGCATTCTCATCATCAGCAATATCAACATACAGACCCCCACCAGAACCAATAATGGGTCCCCCAAATTATCCACCAGCAGATCAAACAGGCACAGGCACATCTCAACCCAGGTTTGATTGCCTAAAACCCACTATAGCAAGATTCAGAGGAGGACACAACAATGAGCAGTGGAATCTCCCAACGGCACAGCAAAATGGCGGTGCAATGCTGGTACTCCCAGATGTTATACCAGCATTGCACCGCCATTTTGCTGTGCCGTTGGGAGATTCCACTGCTCATTGTTGTGTCCTCCTCTGAATCTTGCTATAGTGGGTTTTAGGCAATCAAACCTGGGTTGAGATGTGCCTGTGCCTGTTTGATCTGCTGGTGGATAATTTGGGGGACCCATTATTGGTTCTGGTGGGGGTCTGTATGTTGATATTGCTGATGATGAGAATGCCCTTTCTTCGGCCTCCCTTAGCTTTGGATATGGCATGCCATCGTTTTCTTCCTCGGCTGTGTAGGCTGCCTCTTCCCACCTATCTTCTGAGGATGGATTCTTGGAATCCTGATTGGCCGGGTATTCGTTGTATTTGGGCTTGTTGACTTCTTTCTTGGTTAATTCTTCCAAATACTGGCAGTAGACTTCGAAGTTGTCGAAATCTGCGTCAATCATGAGATCCCCTTCGTCTTCTGAATTGTTGGTGGTGGCGCCGTCGTGGCTGTCCCATCCTGAAGGTTTGATGTCTTCCATCTTTATTTTGGAGCTTTCTGGTGCGTCATACTTGACCATGTAATCATACCTTCCGCTTGGTTCTCCGAGCGTGTCCCAGTTACCTTCTTCTTCCCATAGTACTGCTGCTATTTCCTCTTCTGCATTGTCTACGGTTTCCTCATCAAATTCGTTTACTGAATATGATTGCCGTGGTGGTAACTGACTATACTGGCCAAACCTCATTAATGTAGATCCGTCAGATCTGGGATCTATTCTGACATCGGTTGGCGCCTTGATACCTTGCTGTTGTGGTGGCTTGAGCACCCACCTCTTTCCTTGCAGATCCTGGGCTGTAGTCCTCTTTCTTGGGATTGCTTTTACGCCTCTGCTTGCGAGGTAGTCAGATACATTTTGGACATTATATCTGAATGCTGCGTAGCTTGTATTTGTAAGCCTCCCGATCAAGGATCTAGTGATTAGGAGATTACTCTCTGCACCTTGCCAGTTTTCGTACCCATGTGTTTGGATAGCGAGCTGTATGTGGTTAGCAAAATCGTGGATACTAACCATCATCTCCGGTGCAATGTAGACCAGCTGAGTCCCATTTGATAAGTCCATCTCCATTGATCCTATGATTGATCTTGCATCAGCCCATCTGGTGTCCCGTAAGACTATCAACATGTTAGTGCCTGCGAACCGGGCGTGAAGGGGCTGTATCCTTATCATCAGTAGCCCTAGGTGTATGTGCTGGAACCCTTCCCTTCTGAGCACCTCGTAACTAGCCTGGTTTATGAAGTTTAGATCTAGTTGTTGATTTTCTCCAGTGACCAGAATCCTTTCTTCTGATCTGTGCTGATACACCCTGTGTCTGGGTTCGCTCCATCTTGCGCTATACAGTACCTCTGCTGGTACCATCATGGCTCTCCTTCTTTGGGATAGTTCGAGTTCTTGATCTGGGTTTAGTTGGCTCTCGAGGCTTCTTTGGTAGCCATTCTGACCGAAGATCCTTGGGATCCTTCTCTGCATCTCGTATCTTAGCCTATTTCTTCTGCGGTAATCCCTGATCTGGTCTTCTTGTGATGGGTTCCTGTCCAGGTCTCCTACTCCAGAGATTGGAGGTAGGGTATTGGTAGTTGTTCTACTCATCTGGCTAGCCGTTGCAATCTGGATCTTACGAGTGCGTTTAACTTTCTATAAGCTTCTGAGAGTTCTGGGTCAGTTTCTTCAAAGTGTTTTGCTACTTCTTCTGTCCACCTTAGTTGTAACTTAACTTGGGTGATATCTTGGAAGTTTGGTATTAGGATTGTTGTATCTGGGATGAGTTTTCCTGCTGGGCTTCTTAGGAATCCAGGGACTTTGAATAAATTGCTCATGCGAAGCAATAATATAGGTAGGGGGTTATGGTTCATGCGCCACACGAAGGCTGTTCCCTTCCTTTTCCTTTTTGAAAATTTCCTTAGGATCCTTAAAGACGTAAAAAGGGCCTTTTTCTTTAGGCTCCCTTTTTGTCTTTCCAAGCGATAGCCCTTCAAGTTTTTGTCTTATGTTTTCTAAGACGTTTTCCAGGCCCTCGTCTACAAGTTCTTTATTTTTCTCACGAGTTTGCTGGTTGAGTTGGTGAAGGTCTTCGGCACAATCTTCGAGTCTTTCACCAATACTGACAAGGAGTTGTATGATTGTGTTGTTTTGTTTGATCAGGGCTGCTACTCCTGTTGTAGCTCCTTTGGTGTGTTCTGATGGTCTTTCGAAGCCAACAGATGGTTCTTCGATGGATTCTGTGGATTTTACTGCTTCTTGATAGTGGAGGCTCTCAGTAGTGAGTCTCCAGTTCATGAAATTAGGAAGCCGCGAATTTCGTTGATCAGGTCCTCAACTCTATTCAGCTTTCGTTGGAGTTCTTCTGTTGCCTTTAGGGCTTCTTGTTCTGCCTTCCTTGTCTGAGTGATATGGCTTGTATTTGCTTCTAGTTTGTTAAGGGATTCTTGTAACTTGTGGAAGTGTTTTAGGCTGACTTTGGATAACAGTAATAAGCGATCATAAATCACAGAGATGTTGTTGTGTGTAACCTTTAGGTAGTCTATTTGCTTAGGGTTTGGTAATGCGAGGTCTAAGTATTCTAGGTTGGCTGTTCTGGAGTTTTCATACCAATTCTTCACGTTTTGCTCAAATTTCTCTGACATCAAACTCATGCATGGGTCACGGAATTATCTCTGAATTCAGTGCCATACCATGCCCTTTTGTTCTAGTCAGGTTAACTCTTGCAATACGAATTCATTAAATGATTGGCTCATGTGACAGTGTTACTGGCGTCTCCTGCACCAGGTCCATGCCACCCTTTTGCTTCTCATGAATGAAACCATGAAGATATAGCATGAAAACCCCGTACTAGGCTTCCCTAGAATAACCTTACTTTTAGTTAAGCATCAGAACTTTTTCAAGCTCTGATACCAACGGAAACGGAAGCGAAATACATAATGAAAAGGTAAAAGAGAAGTTCTGATAACTATAAAACTCAAATACCAACGGAAACGGAAGCGAAATACATAATGAAAAGGTAAAAGAGAAGTTCTGATAACAATAAAACTCAAATACCTTTATTTATCAACAGAGTTTCAGAGTTTTTCTTACACTGGTGGGAGGTAAGATGACAAACCTTAAGGAGGAATTATAAGTTTCTGGGTTTCAGAGTGAAGGTGGGTGTGTGATCCTTCGCTTGCTCTGAAGAGAACTTATGAAACCTCTATATATAGAAAAAGAGGGGTGGTTGGGTGAGGATAACCGGGTACTCATTGGGCCCCATCGGTCATTATCCTGTCTGCCACCGAATCTTTTTCTTTTGACTTTGTCTTAAAATGACAAACTACTTTTGGTTGGTGGCTAGGCCACGTAACCCTAAATTATTACAAACGACAGATGACAGCGAATCTTTAAAGTGGACAGGACCCCACTTGAAAGAAACGACAAACTACTTTTGGTTAGTGGCTAAGCCACGTAACCCTAAATTATTATAACGACAGAGCCTTCAAAGGTGGATAGGACCCCATTCTTTGAAAGCATCCTTTCTTTAATTTTACAACGTACACGTGTGAGTATTTGGATTAGTGGGAATCTCTGTGGGACCTTGTTACTATAGCTTAGACTGTTGTGTTGCTGAGTTCGTGAGTCCATTGTTGAATCCTTTCCCTGATGACTTCCAGCTCATGTGTTGACCTTTCGATGCTTGGCAGCTGGCTTCCCCAATAGTTGTCCTTTGCAGTGTTCCTGAGGCACTCCTGTGCCCTTCTTGCGGCCATTTGCTGCAGTGATTGGATTTCTGCGTGTACTCTTTTTGCTTGTCTCTCGATGATTTGTCCTGCCAGGTGCCTTTTCCTTGCGGCGAGGTTGATGTCCTGGACTTCATCACTGGAGTCATATAGTTCTGAGAGGGTTTCCAGAGGTGCTGGAAATTCTTCTGAGTGCACATGTGGAGCCTTTCCAAGTATTGAGTCTGCTGTTGATGAGGTGTTCCTTCGAGTTCTTTTAGGGAGTCCTCCAGCAGTTGTAGGTCTTCCTGGGCTTGATGATCCTGCTCTTGACATCCTGCATAAGCTAATTGATGAGTTATTCTTGATAAGGCATCGGCTAGCACATTGTGCTTGCCTTCAATATGCTCAAATTTAACATCTACCCCTGAGCCACTAATAAAATCAGTAAAATTCATCCACCTAACCCTAGATGGTTTATTTTGGACTGATTTGTTGTAAAAACTAATAATGGCCTGGCAATCTGTTCTCAGGGTGATTTGCTGTTTATCAAGGTAGTGGATTTTAAAACTCTGTAGGGATTCCATGCATGCGTATATTTCGGCATCTATGGTGGGTTTTATTTTTTGAAATTTTCCAGATGCATATGCGCAGATTTTTTCTGTTGACTTTGAATCCTTTTCTGCCTTCTTCCATTTGCAAATACCTCCCCATCCTTCCATGCATCCATCTGTTTCGATGATGATGTAGGAGTTTTGTGGTGGCAATTCCAGGTCCGGGAGGTTTTGCACCACTTTCTTAATCTTTCTGACTATCTCCCAGTCACTTGCTTTCATTCTTTTGTCTCCGTGCGGGCTTGTCTTTGTGTATAGTGGTCCAACTATGGTTCCTAGGTTAGGAATATAGTTTCTGGCATAGTTGAGCAGCCCTAACCATCCTCGAAGCCCTTTCTTGTCCTTGAGCTTCTCTTCTTTGAATTCTAGTATCCTTTTGATGATATGGGGTTGGAGTTTTATCTTTCCTTTGTGTAGTATTGCTCCTCAAAATTCGATTTCTGGTGTTGCAATCTTCATTTTTGTTGGGGATAGTACCAGCCCATTTTTCCTTACAATCCTTAGGAGTTCTCCCAAGTGTTTGGCATGCTCCTCTTCGGATTCTGAAAATACCAGGATATCGTCTATGTAGACTGCTATGAAGTTTTCTGTTCCCTTGAAACATTCATCCATTTTTCTTTGAAACACTGCTGGTGCGTTCTTCAGCCCAAAAGGCATAACGAGCCATTCATATAATCCTCCTGGGACGATGAAGGCTGTCCAAGGGATCGACTCTTCTTCCATGGCTACTTGGTGGAATCCTGACTTGAGGTCAAATTTGGAGTAGATTTTGCTGTTTCCAATCTTCTTTAGGATAGTGTTGATTCCTGGTAGACTGTATTGGTCCTTGTGTGTGTTGTCGTTTAAGGTTCTGTAGTTGAATACCATTCGTTCTTTCCCTTTGGTCTCTTTCCCAGTTGCCAGGTTGACTTCTGTGCCTGAGTTGACCATCATTGCCATTGTCCTATGCCTGCTCCTGCTTTGCCTTATTACTCTTATTTTTAGCAGTGCGTCTATATGTTTTCTGAAGGACTCCTCCATGGCTGGTGTCACATGCTTGAGTGGTTTGTCTTCAATGGTGATGTCTGGGTTTATGATGTCTATTTTGCACTTTATCTGGTTCTTCTTCCAGTGCCTTAATGGCTCGTTTCCTACGTATCCTGCTTCCTTTAACGCCTTGACTTCCTTGTGGAACTTGCTTAGGAATGAGGGCTCCGTGTCTCCAATGTTGAAGAAGACCATTTCCTGGGTTTCTAGATATTCAGCTTCTTCCATATCTAGTTCTCCTATTGCAGCTGCAACCTTCTCTGCTTCTTCACTGGTGTTGATTGATGTGACATTTTTGTAGAATGTCAGTGTGTTGCCTTCAATTCTTAGTCCACCATACATTGCTCTTATGAAGTTGCATCCTAGCAGCATCTGGATACCGTCTAGTGTATTCATGTTGAACGCGTAGACAAGGGGTATCCTAAACTTGTTTTCTCCGATCTTCATTAATCCATGCTTCAATTTCCATTTTGCCTCCTGCTTTGCGGAGCTGATTCCGCTAAAGTGAGTGATGAATGGGTTGGGTTCCAGAGCACCTTCTGGGGCAGACCCAATGTTCAAACAACAAGATGTTGCTCCTGTATCTAGAATTGCCTGAATTTCAAATGGTTTTACCCCTGGGATTTCAAATTCTACGCCCAGGTTGTATAATTTGTTGGTGATCTTCTTGGGTTTTGGCATTTCTGCTGCCTTGAGGCTTTGTTCTTCCTGCCAAAATGCTATGTTTTCTGACCTTTCAATGACTTCTTCTGCTTCCTTTTGGATTTGTTGGTCAATCATCCTTTGAAGCCTTTCTTTTTCTGTCTGAAGGTGGTCCACATACTGGCATAATTCTTTGATAAGTGCATCTTTATTGCCCATATAGTTTTGCTGGTTGTTTGTTGTTTGGGCTTTTATTTTGTAGTAAAAGCTAGCACATAGTGGGCATATAGTCAAGTTGCAGAGAGTGCAACTCATCTTTCTTCCGGGACCAATTCTGTCTCTGCAAACCATGCAATGGTGCTGATCCCTATTGATTACTTCCTTAGTCCAGTAATGCTCACAATTTAACTGCCCTTCAGGGAGTTTGACGCTGTTTCTCCAGCCACAATTTTCTGCTCCGAGCATTAGGGCGAGCTCGTCTATTGGCAGTTCCTCTACGGCCGCTCTTGCGTTGTTTACCGTTTGTCCTGCCTCTCCTTCTGACATGCTGCAAATTGCATCACTATCTGATTCGTTCAAATCTATGGACACGACATCCCAGCTGTCTGGTAGATCTAAGTCTTCCATTATTGCAGCCCTTGCAATGTTGCCCTGATTATTTCTGCAGTCTCTGGCGAAATGTCCCTCCATGCCACAGATGTAACATTTGCATTTCCTTTGCTTCTCTTGGTGTTTTCTTTTGAAACCCCTGATGTGGGATTCATGAGGTTTTCCTTTGTATGTTGTTGCTTTTCTCAGTCCGTACCTTTTTCCAGGGCTGTTGTAGTACCCTGGAATAGGTATCTGGTTACAAAAGGTTAGGTCCTTCAGGCTCCTTTGAACTGCAGCCTTTTTGCAGAGTTCTGCCAGGTATTGGTAGGTGAAGTGTATTCTTGGTAATATGTAACAGCCCAGGTCCACCGCAGCGGCCACCCCGGTCCCACTGTTACCTCACGGTCTTCTCTACCCCTCTTGTAGAATTTTTGCCTTCCGTGGGAATCGAACCTTGCACCTGAGGCATAAGTGCAAGTTAAACCCCCTTCCCACTACCAATTGAGCGCGCGCTCAATTGGTAGTGGGAAGGGGGTTTAACTTGCACTTATGCCTCAGGTGCAAGGTTCGATTCCCACGGAAGGCAAAAATTCTACAAGAGGGGTAGAGAAGACCGTGAGGTAACAGTGGGACCGGGGTGGCCGCTGCGGTGGACCTGGGCTGTTACATAAAAAGGCGCCTTTTTATGTAACAGCCCAGGTCCACCGCAGCGGCCACCCCGGTCCCACTGTTACCTCACGGTCTTCTCTACCCCTCTTGTAGAGTTTTTGCCTTCCGTGGGAATCGAACCTTGCACCTGAGGCATAAGTGCAAGTTAAACCCCCTTCCCACTACCAATTGAGCGCTCAATTGGTAGTGGGAAGGGGGTTTAACTTGCACTTATGCCTCAGGTGCGAGGTTCGATTCCCACGGAAGGCAAAAACTCTACAAGAGGGGTAGAGAAGATCGTGAGGTAACAGTGGGACCGGGGTGGCCGCTGCGGTGGACCTGGGCTGTTACATAATACACCTATTGTTGCGCCTGGATATTTGACCTCATATGCTGCTTTTACCTCCTCTCCGATTAGGGGGGTAACTTTCTGAAGAATTTTTCTGAAAGCTCCTCAGAAACGTATAACCTTCCTGACTTTGCTGAAAGGACCTTGAAATCATTCATGTATCTGATGACATCCTTCATGTTATCACATGACAGCCTTTCTAGGTCTCTGTAGGCTCTGTTTTGCTCCTCAGTGGAACCCTGGTATGGGTCTTCTAGCAAGAATACCCTTCTGATCTGAGAGATGATGTTTTGGGGGTCATCTGCTATATTTTCCAGTGTTTCATATTCTGAGGGGTAGGCCATTCTCCACTGCATCCAAACTTTCTTTTCTACTTCTCCTAGCAGATTTTCAATGAAGGCAACTTTGCTTTTGTTGCTTTCAAAATGTTTTTCATTTACTATGTTCAAGGTGATGGATTCCCATCTGGCTATAACATCTTCATACATCCCAATGTTTTCTGGGAGTACCAGCATTGCACCGCCATTTTGCTGTGCCGTTGGGAGATTCCACTGCTCATTGTTGTGTCCTCCTCTGAATCTTGCTATAGTGGGTTTTAGGCAATCAAACCTGGGTTGAGATGTGCCTGTGCCTGTTTGATCTGCTGGTGGATAATTTGGGGGACCCATTATTGGTTCTAGTGGGGGTCTGTATGTTGATATTGCTGATGATGAGAATGCCCTTTCTTCGGCCTCCCTTAGCTTTGGATATGGCATGCCATCGTTTTCTTCCTCGGCTGTGTAGGCTGCCTCTTCCCACCTATCTTCTGAGGATGGATTCTTGGAATCCTGATTGGCCGGGTATTCGTTGTATTTGGGCTTGTTGACTTCTTTCTTGGTTAATTCTTCCAAATACTGGCAGTAGACTTCGAAGTTGTCGAAATCTGCGTCAATCATGAGATCCCCTTCGTCTTCTGAATTGTTGGTGGTGGCGCCGTCGTGGCTGTCCCATCCTGAAGGTTTGATGTCTTCCATCTTTATTTTGGAGCTTTCTGGTGCGTCATACTTGACCATGTAATCATACCTTCCGCTTGGTTCTCCGAGCGTGTCCCAGTTACCTTCTTCTTCCCATAGTACTGCTGCTATTTCCTCTTCTGCATTGTCTACGGTTTCCTCATCAAATTCGTTTACTGAATATGATTGCCGTGGTGGTAACTGACTATACTGGCCAAACCTCATTAATGTAGATCCGTCAGATCTGGGATCTATTCTGACATCGGTTGGCGCCTTGATACCTTGCTGTTGTGGTGGCTTGAGCACCCACCTCTTTCCTTGCAGATCCTGGGCTGTAGTCCTCTTTCCTGGGATTGCTTTTACGCCTCTGCTTGCGAGGTAGTCAGATACATTTTGGACATTATATCTGAATGCTGCGTAGCTTGTATTTGTAAGCCTCCCGATCAAGGATCTAGTGATTAGGAGATTACTCTCTGCACCTTGCCAGTTTTCGTACCCATGTGTTTTGATAGCGAGCTGTATGTGGTTAGCAAAATCGTGGATACTAACCATCATCTCCGGTGCAATGTAGACCAGCTGAGTCCCATTTGATAAGTCCATCTCCATTGATCCTATGATTGATCTTGCATCAGCCCATCTGGTGTCCCGTAAGACTATCAACATGTTAGTGCCTGCGAACCGGGCGTGAAGGGGCTGTATCCTTATCATCAGTAGCCCTAGGTGTATGTGCTGGAACCCTTCCCTTCTGAGCACCTCGTAACTAGCCTGGTTTATGAAGTTTAGATCTAGTTGTTGATTTTCTCCAGTGACCAGAATCCTTTCTTCTGATCTGTGCTGATACACCCTGTGTCTGGGTTCGCTCCATCTTGCGCTATACAGTACCTCTGCTGGTACCATCATGGCTCTCCTTCACGAGAAAGTTCGAGTTCTTGATCTGGGTTTAGTTGGCTCTCGAGGCTTCTTTGGTAGCCATTCTGACCGAAGATCCTTGGGATCCTTCTCTGCATCTCGTATCTTAGCCTATTTCTTCTGCGGTAATCCCTGATCTGGTCTTCTTGTGATGGGTTCCTGTCCAGGTCTCCTACTCCAGAGATTGGAGGTAGGGTATTGGTAGTTGTTCTACTCATCTGGCTAGCCGTTGCAATCTGGATCTTACGAGTGCGTTTAACTTTCTATAAGCTTCTGAGAGTTCTGGGTCAGTTTCTTCAAAGTGTTTTGCTACTTCTTCTGTCCACCTTAGTTGTAACTTAACTTGGGTGATATCTTGGAAGTTTGGTATTAGGATTGTTGTATCTGGGATGAGTTAACCACATACAGCTCGCTATCCAAACACATGGGTACGAAAACTGGCAAGGTGCAGAGAGTAATCTCCTAATCACTAGATCCTTGATCGGGAGGCTTCCAAATACAAGCTACGCAGCATTCAGATATAATGTCCAAAATGTATCTGACTACCTCGCAAGCAGAGGCGTAAAAGCAATCCCAGGAAAGAGGACTACAGCCCAGGATCTGCAAGGAAAGAGGTGGGTGCTCAAGCCACCCTTTTCTGCCTTCTTCCATTTGCAAATACCTCCCCATCCTTCCATGCATCCATCTGTTTCGATGATGATGTAGGAGTTTTGTGGTGGCAATTCCAGGTCCGGGAGGTTTTGCACCACTTTCTTAATCTTTCTGACAATCTCCCAGTCACTTGCTTTCATTCTTTTGTCTCCGTGCGGGCTTGTCTTTGTGTATAGTGGTCCAACTATGGTTCCTAGGTTAGGAATATAGTTTCTGGCATAGTTGAGCAGCCCTAACCATCCTCGAAGCCCTTTCTTGTCCTTGAGCTTCTCTTCTTTGAATTCTAGTATCCTTTTGATGATATGGGGTTGGAGTTTTATCTTTCCTTTGTGTAGTATTGCCCCTAAAAATTCGATTTCTGGTGTTGCAATCTTCATTTTTGTTGGGGATAGTACCAGCCCATTTTTCCTTACAATCCTTAGGAGTTCTCCCAAGTGTTTGGCATGCTCCTCTTCGGATTCTGAAAATACCAGGATATCGTCTATGTAGACTGCTATGAAGTTTTCTGTTCCCTTGAAACATTCATCCATTTTTCTTTGAAACACTGCTGGTGCGTTCTTCAGCCCAAAAGGCATAACGAGCCATTCATATAATCCTCCTGGGACGATGAAGGCTGTCCAAGGGATCGACTCTTCTTCCATGGCTACTTGGTGGAATCCTGACTTGAGGTCAAATTTGGAGTAGATTTTGCTGTTTCCAATCTTCTTTAGGATAGAACTTATGAAACCTCTATATATAGAAAAAGAGGGGTGGTTGGGTGAGGATAACCGGGTACTCATTGGGCCCCATCGGTCATTATCCTGTCTGCCACCGAATCTTTTTCTTTTGACTTTGTCTTAAAATGACAAACAACTTTTGGTTGGTGGCTAGGCCACGTAACCCTAAATTATTACAAACGACAGATGACAGCGAATCTTTAAAGTGGACAGGACCCCACTTGAAAGAAACGACAAACTACTTTTGGTTAGTGGCTATGCCACGTAACCCTAAATTATTATAACGACAGAGCCTTCAAAGGTGGATTGGACCCCATTCTTTGAAAGCATCCTTTCTTTAATTTTACAACGTACACGTGTGAGTATTTGGATTAGTGGGAATCTCTGTGGGACCTTGTTACTATAGCTTAGACTGTTGTGTTGCTGAGTTCGTGAGTCCATTGTTGAATCCTTTCCCTGATGACTTCCAGCTCATGTGTTGACCTTTCGATGCTTGGCAGCTGGCTTCCCCAATAGTTGTCCTTTGCAGTGTTCCTGAGGCACTCCTGTGCCCTTCTTGCGGCCATTTGCTGCAGTGATTGGATTTCTGCGTGTACTCTTTTTGCTTGTCTCTCGATGATTTGTCCTGCCAGCTGCCTTTTCCTTGCGGCGAGGTTGATGTCCTGGACTTCATCACTGGAGTCATATAGTTCTGAGAGGGTTTCCAGAGGTGCTGGAAATTCTTCTGAGTGCACATGTGGAGCCTTTCCAAGTATTGAGTCTGCTGTTGATGAGGTGTTCCTTCGAGTTCTTTTAGGGAGTCCTCCAGCAGTTGTAGGTCTTCCTGGGCTTGATGATCCTGCTCTTGACATCCTGCATAAGCTAATTGATGAGTTATTCTTGATAAGGCATCGGCTAGCACATTGTGCTTGCCTTCAATATGCTCAAATTTAACATCTACCCCTGAGCCACTAATAAAATCAGTAAAATTCATCCACCTAACCCTAGATGGTTTATTTTGGACTGATTTGTTGTAAAAACTAATAATGGCCTGGCAATCTGTTCTCAGGGTGATTTGCTGTTTATCAAGGTAGTGGATTTTAAAACTCTGTAGGGATTCCATGCATGCGTATATTTCGGCATCTATGGTGGGTTTTATTTTTTGAAATTTTCCAGATGCATATGCGCAGATTTTTTCTGTTGACTTTGAATCCTTTTCTGCCTTCTTCCATTTGCAAATACCTCCCCATCCTTCCATGCATCCATCTGTTTCGATGATGATGTAGGAGTTTTGTGGTGGCAATTCCAGGTCTGGGAGGTTTTGCACCACTTTCTTAATCTTTCTGACTATCTCCCAGTCACTTGCTTTCATTCTTTTGTCTCCGTGCGGGCTTGTCTTTGTGTATAGTGGTCCAACTATGGTTCCTAGGTTAGGAATATAGTTTCTGGCATAGTTGAGCAGCCCTAACCATCCTCGAAGCCCTTTCTTGTCCTTGAGCTTCTCTTCTTTGAATTCTAGTATCCTTTTGATGATATGGGGTTGGAGTTTTATCTTTCCTTTGTGTAGTATTGCCCCTAAAAATTCGATTTCTGGTGTTGCAATCTTCATTTTTGTTGGGGATAGTACCAGCCCATTTTTCCTTACAATCCTTAGGAGTTCTCCCAAGTGTTTGGCATGCTCCTCTTCGGATTCTGAAAATACCAGGATATCGTCTATGTAGACTGCTATGAAGTTTTCTGTTCCCTTGAAACATTCATCCATTTTTCTTTGAAACACTGCTGGTGCGTTCTTCAGCCCAAAAGGCATAACGAGCCATTCATATAATCCTCCTGGGACGATGAAGGCTGTCCAAGGGATCGACTCTTCTTCCATGGCTACTTGGTGGAATCCTGACTTGAGGTCAAATTTGGAGTAGATTTTGCTGTTTCCAATCTTCTTTAGGATAGTGTTGATTCCTGGTAGACTGTATTGGTCCCTGTGTGTGTTGTCGTTTAAGGTTCTGTAGTTGAATACCATTCGTTCTTTCCCTTTGGTCTCTTTCCCAGTTGCCAGGTTGACTTCTGTGCCTGAGTTGACCATCATTGCCATTGTCCTATGCCTGCTCTTGCTTTGCCTTATTACTCCTATTTTTAGCAGTGCGTCTATATGTTTTCTGAAGGACTCCTCCATGGCTGGTGTCACATGCTTGAGTGGTTTGTCTTCAATGGTGATGTCTGGGTTTATGATGTCTATTTTGCACTTTATCTGGTTCTTCTTCCAGTGCCTTAATGGCTCGTTTCCTACGTATCCTGCTTCCTTTAACGCCTTGACTTCCTTGTGGAACTTGCTTAGGAATGAGGGCTCCGTGTCTCCAATGTTGAAGAAGACCATTTCCTGGGTTTCTAGATATTCAGCTTCTTCCATATCTAGTTCTCCTATTGCAGCTGCAACCTTCTCTGCTTCTTCACTGGTGTTGATTGATGTGACATTTTTGTAGAATGTCAGTGTGTTGCCTTCAATTCTTAGTCCACCATACATTGCTCTTATGAAGTTGCATCCTAGCAGCATCTGGATACCGTCTAGTGTATTCATGTTGAACGCGTAGACAAGGGGTATCCTAAACTTGTTTTCTCCGATCTTCATTAATCCATGCTTCAATTTCCATTTTGCCTCCTGCTTTGCGGAGCTGATTCCGCTAAAGTGAGTGATGAATGGGTTGGGTTCCAGAGCACCTTCTGGGGCAGACCCAATGTTCAAACAACAAGATGTTGCTCCTGTATCTAGAATTGCCTGAATTTCAAATGGTTTTACCCCTGGGATTTCAAATTCTACGCCCAGGTTGTATAATTTGTTGGTGATCTTCTTGGGTTTTGGCATTTCTGCTGCCTTGAGGCTTTGTTCTTCCTGCCAAAATGCTATGTTTTCTGACCTTTCAATGACTTCTTCTGCTTCCTTTTGGATTTGTTGGTCAATCATCCTTTGAAGCCTTTCTTTTTCTGTCTGAAGTTGGTCCACATACTGGCATAATTCTTTGATAAGTGCATCTTTATTGCCCATATAGTTTTGCTGGTTGTTTGTTGTTTGGGCTTTTATTTTGTAGTAAAAGCTAGCACATAGTGGGCATATAGTCAAGTTGCAGAGAGTGCAACTCATCTTTCTTCCGGGACCAATTCTGTCTCTGCAAACCATGCAATGGTGCTGATCCCTATTGATTACTTCCTTAGTCCAGTAATGCTCACAATTTAACTGCCCTTCAGGGAGTTTGACCTTGTTTCTCCAGCCACAATTTTCTGCTCTGAGCATTAGGGCGAGCTCGTCTATTGGCAGTTCCTCTACGGCCGCTCTTGCGTTGTTTACCGTTTGTCCTGCCTCTCCTTCTGACATGCTGCAAATTGCATCACTATCTGATTCGTTCAGATCTATGGACACGACATCCCAGCTGTCTGGTAGATCTAAGTCTTCCATTATTGCAGCCCTTGCAATGTTGCCCTGATTATTTCTGCAGTCTCTGGCGAAATGTCCCTCCATGCCACAGATGTAACATTTGCATTTCCTTTGCTTCTCTTGGTGTTTTCTTTTGAAAACCCTGATGTGGGATTCATGAGGTTTTCCTTTGTATGTTGTTGCTTTTCTCAGTCCGTACCTTTTTCGAGGGCTGTTGTAGTACCCTGGAATAGGTATCTGGTTACAGAAGGTTAGGTCCTTCAGGCTCCTTTGAACTGCAGCCTTTTTGCAGAGTTCTGTCAGGTATTGGTAGGTGAAGTGTATTCTTGGTAATACACCTATTGTTGCGCCTGGATATTTGACCTCATATGCTGCTTTTACCTCCTCTCCGATTAGGGGGGGTAACTTTCTGAAGAATTTTTCTGAAAGCTCCTCAGAAACGTATAACCTTCCTGACTTTGCTGAAAGGACCTTGAAATCATTCATGTATCTGATGACATCCTTCATGTTATCACATGACAGCCTTTCTAGGTCTCTGTAGGCTCTGTTTTGCTCCTCAGTGGAACCCTGGTATGGGTCTTCTAGCAAGAATACCCTTCTGATCTGAGAGATGATGTTTTGGGGGTCATCTGCTATATTTTCCAGTGTTTCATATTCTGAGGGGTAGGCCATTCTCCACTGCATCCAAACTTTCTTTTCTACTTCTCCTAGCAGATTTTCAATGAAGGCAACTTTGCTTTTGTTGCTTTCAAAATGTTTTTCATTTACTATGTTCAAGGTGATGGATTCCCATCTGGCTATAACATCTTCATACATCCCAATGTTTTCTGGGAGTACCAGCATTGCACCGCCATTTTGCTGTGCCGTTGGGAGATTCCACTGCTCATTGTTGTGTCCTCCTCTGAATCTTGCTATAGTGGGTTTTAGGCAATCAAACCTGGGTTGAGATGTGCCTGTGCCTGTTTGATCTGCTGGTGGATAATTTGGGGGACCCATTATTGGTTCTAGTGGGGGTCTGTATGTTGATATTGCTGATGATGAGAATGCCCTTTCTTCGGCCTCCCTTAGCTTTGGATATGGCATGCCATCGTTTTCTTCCTCGGCTGTGTAGGCTGCCTCTTCCCACCTATCTTCTGAGGATGGATTCTTGGAATCCTGATTGGCCGGGTATTCGTTGTATTTGGGCTTGTTGACTTCTTTCTTGGTTAATTCTTCCAAATACTGGCAGTAGACTTCGAAGTTGTCGAAATCTGCGTCAATCATGAGATCCCCTTCGTCTTCTGAATTGTTGGTGGTGGCGCCGTCGTGGCTGTCCCATCCTGAAGGTTTGATGTCTTCCATCTTTATTTTGGAGCTTTCTGGTGCGTCATACTTGACCATGTAATCATACCTTCTGCTTGGTTCTCCGAGCGTGTCCCAGTTACCTTCTTCTTCCCATAGTACTGCTGCTATTTCCTCTTCTGCATTGTCTACGGTTTCCTCATCAAATTCGTTTACTGAATATGATTGCCGTGGTGGTAACTGACTATACTGGCCAAACCTCATTAATGTAGATCCGTCAGATCTGGGATCTATTCTGACATCGGTTGGCGCCTTGATACCTTGCTGTTGTGGTGGCTTGAGCACCCACCTCTTTCCTTGCAGATCCTGGGCTGTAGTCCTCTTTCCTGGGATTGCTTTTACGCCTCTGCTTGCGAGGTAGTCAGATACATTTTGGACATTATATCTGAATGCTGCGTAGCTTGTATTTGTAAGCCTCCCGATCAAGGATCTAGTGATTAGGAGATTACTCTCTGCACCTTGCCAGTTTTCGTACCCATGTGTTTGGATAGCGAGCTGTATGTGGTTAGCGAAATCGTGGATACTAACCATCATCTCCGGTGCAATGTAGACCAGCTGAGTCCCATTTGATAAGTCCATCTCCATTGATCCTATGATTGATCTTGCATCAGCCCATCTGGTGTCCCGTAAGACTATCAACATGTTAGTGCCTGCGAACCGGGCGTGAAGGGGCTGTATCCTTATCATCAGTAGCCCTAGGTGTATGTGCTGGAACCCTTCCCTTCTGAGCACCTCGTAACTAGCCTGGTTTATGAAGTTTAGATCTAGTTGTTGATTTTCTCCAGTGACCAGAATCCTTTCTTCTGATCTGTGCTGATACACCCTGTGTCTGGGTTCGCTCCATCTTGCGCTATACAGTACCTCTGCTGGTACCATCATGGCTCTCCTTCTTTGGGATAGTTCGAGTTCTTGATCTGGGTTTAGTTGGCTCTCGAGGCTTCTTTGGTAGCCATTCTGACCGAAGATCCTTGGGATCCTTCTCTGCATCTCGTATCTTAGCCTATTTCTTCTGCGGTAATCCCTGATCTGGTCTTCTTGTGATGGGTTCCTGTCCAGGTCTCCTACTCCAGAGATTGGAGGTAGGGTATTGGTAGTTGTTCTACTCATCTGGCTAGCCGTTGCAATCTGGATCTTACGAGTGCGTTTAACTTTCTATAAGCTTCTGAGAGTTCTGGGTCAGTTTCTTCAAAGTGTTTTGCTACTTCTTCTGTCCACCTTAGTTGTAACTTAACTTGGGTGATATCTTGGAAGTTTGGTATTAGGATTGTTGTATCTGGGATGAGTTTTCCTGCTGGGCTTCTTAGGAATCCAGGGACTTTGAATAAATTGCTCATGCGAAGCAATAATATAGGTAGGGGGTTATGGTTCATGCGCCACACGAAGGCTGTTCCCTTCCTTTTCATTTTTGAAAATTTCCTTAGGATCCTTAAAGACGTAAAAAGGGCCTTTTTCTTTAGGCTCCCTTTTTGTCTTTCCAAGCGATAGCCCTTCAAGTTTTTGTCTTATGTTTTCTAAGACGTTTTCCAGGCCCTCGTCTACAAGTTCTTTGTTTTTCTCACGAGTTTGCTGGTTGAGTTGGTGAAGGTCTTCGGCACAATCTTCGAGTCTTTCACCAATACTGACAAGGAGTTGTATGATTGTGTTGTTTTGTTTGATCAGGGCTGCTACTCCTGTTGTAGCTCCTTTGGTGTGTTCTGATGGTCTTGCGAAGCCAACAGATGGTTCTTCGATGGATTCTGTGGATTTTACTGCTTCTTGATAGTGGAGGCTCTCAGTAGTGAGTCTCCAGTTCATGAAATTAGGAAGCCGCGAATTTCGTTGATCAGGTCCTCAACTCTATTCAGCTTTCGTTGGAGTTCTTCTGTTGCCTTTAGGGCTTCTTGTAACTTGTGGAAGTGTTTTAGGCTGACTTTGGATAACAGTAATAAGCGATCATAAATCACAGAGATGTTGTTGTGTGTAACCTTTAGGTAGTCTATTTGCTTAGGGTTTGGTAATGCGAGGTCTAAGTATTCTAGGTTGGCTGTTCTGGAGTTTTCATACCAATTCTTCACGTTTTGCTCAAATTTCTCTGACATCAAACTCATGCATGGGTCACGGAATTATCTCTGAATTCAGTGCCATACCATGCCCTTTTGTTCTAGTCAGGTTAACTCTTGCAATACGAATTCATTAAATGATTGGCTCATGTGACAGTGTTACTGGCGTCTCCTGCACCAGGTCCATGCCACCCTTTTGCTTCTCATGAATGAAACCATGAAGATATAGCATGAAAACCCCGTACTAGGCTTCCCTAGAATAACCTTACTTTTAGTTAAGCATCAGAACTTTTTCAAGCTCTGATACCAACGGAAACGGAAGCGAAATACATAATGAAAAGGTAAAAGAGAAGTTCTGATAACTATAAAACTCAAATACCTTTATTTATCAACAGAGTTTCAGAGTTTTTCTTACACTGGTGGGAGGTAAGATGACAAACCTTAAGGAGGAATTATAAGTTTCTGGGTTTCAGAGTGAAGGTGGGTGTGTGATCCTTCGCTTGCTCTGAAGAGAACTTATGAAACCTCTATATATAGAAAAAGAGGGGTGGTTGGGTGAGGATAACCGGGTACTCATTGGGCCCCATCGGTCATTATCCTGTCTGCCACCGAATCTTTTTCTTTTGACTTTGTCTTAAAATGACAAACTACTTTTGGTTGGTGGCTAGGCCACGTAACCCTAAATTATTACAAACGACAGATGACAGCGAATCTTTAAAGTGGACAGGACCCCACTTGAAAGAAACGACAAACTACTTTTGGTTAGTGGCTAAGCCACGTAACCCTAAATTATTATAACGACAGAGCCTTCAAAGGTGGATAGGACCCCATTCTTTGAAAGCATCCTTTCTTTAATTTTACAACGTACACGTGTGAGTATTTGGATTAGTGGGAATCTCTGTGGGACCTTGTTACTATAGCTTAGACTGTTGTGTTGCTGAGTTCGTGAGTCCATTGTTGAATCCTTTCCCTGATGACTTCCAGCTCATGTGTTGACCTTTCGATGCTTGGCAGCTGGCTTCCCCAATAGTTGTCCTTTGCAGTGTTCCTGAGGCACTCCTGTGCCCTTCTTGCGGCCATTTGCTGCAGTAATTGGATTTCTGCGTGTACTCTTTTTGCTTGTCTCTCGATGATTTGTCCTGCCAGGTGCCTTTTCCTTGCGGCGAGGTTGATGTCCTGGACTTCATGACTGGAGTCAGGAACCATAGTTGGACCACTATACACAAAGACAAGCCCGCACGGAGACAAAAGAATGAAAGCAAGTGACTGGGAGATAGTCAGAAAGATTAAGAAAGTGGTGCAAAACCTCCCGGACCTGGAATTGCCACCACAAAACTCCTACATCATCATCGAAACAGATGGATGCATGGAAGGATGGGGAGGTATTTGCAAATGGAAGAAGGCAGAAAAGGATTCAAAGTCAGCCTAAACAACAGAGTTTCAACAGCTCTGATACCAACGGAAACGGAAGCGAAATACATAATGAAAAGGTAAAAGAGAAGTTCTGATAACTATAAAACTCAAATACCTTTATTTATCAACAGAGTTTCAGAGTTTTTCTTACACTGGTGGGAGGTAAGATGACAAACCTTAAGGAGGAATTATAAGTTTCTAGGTTTCAGAGTGAAGGTGGGTGTGTGATCCTTCGCTTGCTCTGAAGAGAACTTATGAAACCTCTATATATAGAAAAAGAGGGGTGGTTGGGTGAGGATAACCGGGTACTCATTGGGCCCCATCGGTCATTATCCTGTCTGCCACCGAATCTTTTTCTTTTGACATTGCCTTAAAATGACAAACTACTTTTGGTTGGTGGCTAGGCCACGTAACCCTAAATTATTACAAACGACGGATGACAGTGAATCTTTAAAGTGGACAGGACCCCACTTGAAAGAAACGACAAACTACTTTTGGTTAGTGGCTAAGCCACGTAACCCTAAATTATTATAATGACAGAGCCTTCAAAGGTGGATAGGACCCCATTCTTTGAAAGCAGCCTTTCTTTAATTTTACAACGTACACGTGTGAGTATTTGGATTAGTGGGAATCTCTGTGGGACCTTGTTACTATAGCTTAGACTGTTGTGTTGCTGAGTTCGTGAGTCCATTGTTGAATCCTTTCCCTGATGACTTCCAGCTCATGTGTTGACCTTTCGATGCTTGGCAGCTGGCTTCCCCAATAGTTGTCCTTTGCAGTGTTCCTGAGGCACTCCTGTGCCCTTCTTGCGGCCATTTGCTGCAGTGATTGGATTTCTGCGTGTACTCTTTTTGCTTGTCTCTCGATGATTTGTCCTGCCAGCTGCCTTTTCCTTGCGGCGAGGTTGATGTCCTGGACTTCATGACTGGAGTCATATAGTTCTGAGAGGGTTTCCAGAGGTGCTGGAAATTCTTCTGAGTGCACATGTGGAGCCTTTCCAAGTATTGAGTCTGCTGTTGATGAGGTGTTCCTTCGAGTTCTTTTAGGGAGTCCTCCAGCAGTTGTAGGTCTTCCTGGTCTTGATGATCCTGCTCTTGACATCCTGCATAAGCTAATTGATGAGTTATTCTTGATAAGGCATCGGCTAGCACATTGTGCTTGCCTTCAATATGCTCAAATTTAACATCTACCCCTGAGCCACTAATAAAATCAGTAAAATTCATCCACCTAACCCTAGATGGTTTATTTTGGACTGATTTGTTGTAAAAACTAATAATGGCCTGGCAATCTGTTCTCAGGGTGATTTGCTGTTTATCAAGGTAGTGGATTTTAAAACTCTGTAGGGATTCCATGCATGCGTATATTTCGGCATCTATGGTGGGTTTTATTTTTTGAAATTTTCCAGATGCATATGCGCAGATTTTTTCTGTTGACTTTGAATCCTTTTCTGCCTTCTTCCATTTGCAAATACCTCCCCATCCTTCCATGCATCCATCTGTTTCGATGATGATGTAGGAGTTTTGTGGTGGCAATTCCAGGTCCGGGAGGTTTTGCACCACTTTATTAATCTTTCTGACTATCTCCCAGTCACTTGCTTTCATTCTTTTGTCTCCGTGCGGGCTTGTCTTTGTGTATAGTGGTCCAACTATGGTTCCTGGGTTAGGAATATAGTTTCTGGCATAGTTGAGCAGCCCTAACCATCCTCGAAGCCCTTTCTTGTCCTTGAGCTTCTCTTCTTTGAATTCTAGTATCCTTTTGATGATATGGGGTTGGAGTTTTATCTTTCCTTTGTGTAGTATTGCCCCTAAAAGTTCGATTTCTGGTGTTGCAATCTTCATTTTTGTTGGGGATAGTACCAGCCCATTTTTCCTTACAATCCTCAGGAGTTCTCCCAAGTGTTTGGCATGCTCCTCTTCGGATTCTGAAAATACCAGGATATCGTCTATGTAGACTGCTATGAAGTTTTCTGTTCCCTTGAAACATTCATCCATTTTTCTTTGAAACACTGCTGGTGCGTTCTTCAGCCCAAAAGGCATAACGAGCCATTCATATAATCCTCCTGGGACGATGAAGGCTGTCCAAGGGATCGACTCTTCTTCCATGGCTACTTGGTGGAATCCTGACTTGAGGTCAAATTTGGAGTAGATTTTGTTGTTTCCAATCTTCTTTAGGATAGTGTTGATTCCTGGTAGACTGTATTGGTCCTTGTGTGTGTTGTCGTTTAAGGTTCTGTAGTTGAATACCATTCGTTCTTTCCCTTTGGTCTCTTTCCCAGTTGCCAGGTTGACTTCTGTGCCTGAGTTGACCATCATTGCCATTGTCCTATGCCTGCTCTTGCTTTGCCTTATTACTCCTATTTTTAGCAGTGCGTCTATATGTTTTCTGAAGGACTCCTCCATGGCTGGTGTCACATGCTTGAGTGGTTTGTCTTCAATGGTGATGTCTGGGTTTATGATGTCTATTTTGCACTTTATCTGGTTCTTCTTCCAGTGCCTTAATGGATCGTTTCCTACGTATCCTGCTTCCTTTAACGCCTTGACTTCCTTGTGGAACTTGCTTAGGAATGAGGGCTCCGTGTCTCCAATGTTGAAGAAGACCATTTCCTGGGTTTCTAGATATTCAGCTTCTTCCATATCTAGTTCTCCTATTGCAGCTGCAACCTTCTCTGCTTCTTCACTGGTGTTGATTGATGTGACATTTTTGTAGAATGTCAGTGTGTTGCCTTCAATTCTTAGTCCACCATACATTGCTCTTATGAAGTTGCATCCTAGCAGCATCTGGATACCGTCTAGTGTATTCATGTTGAACGCGTAGACAAGGGGTATCCTAAACTTGTTTTCTCCGATCTTCATTAATCCATGCTTCAATTTCCATTTTGCCTCCTGCTTTGCGGAGCTGATTCCGCTAAAGTGAGTGATGAATGGGTTGGGTTCCAGAGCACCTTCTGGGGCAGACCCAGTGTTCAAACAACAAGATGTTGCTCCTGTATCTAGAATTGCCTGAATTTCAAATGGTTTTACCCCTGGGATTTCAAATTCTACGCCCAGGTTGTATAATTTGTTGGTGATCTTCTTGGGTTTTGGCATTTCTGCTGCCTTAAGGCTTTGTTCTTCCTGCCAAAATGCTATGTTTTCTGACCTTTCAATGACTTCTTCTGCTTCCTTTTGGATTTGTTGGTCAATCATCCTTTGAAGCCTTTCTTTTTCTGTCTGAAGGTGGTTCACATACTGGCATAATTCTTTGATAAGTGCATCTTTATTGCCCATATAGTTTTGCTGGTTGTTTGTTGTTTGGGCTTTTATTTTGTAGTAAAAGCTAGCACATAGTGGGCATATAGTCAAGTTGTAGAGAGTGCAACTCATCTTTCTTCCGGGACCAATTCTGTCTCTGCAAACCATGCAATGGTGCTGATCCCTATTGATTACTTCCTTAGTCCAGTAATGCTCACAATTTAACTGCCCTTCAGGGAGTTTGACCCTGTTTCTCCAGCCACAATTTTCTGCTCCGAGCATTAGGGCGAGCTCGTCTATTGGCAGTTCCTCTACGGCCGCTCTTGCGTTGTTTACCGTTTGTCCTGCCTCTCCTTCTTACATGCTGCAAATTGCATCACTATCTGATTCGTTCAGATCTATGGACACGACATCCCAGCTGTCTGGTAGATCTAAGTCTTCCATTATTGCAGCCCTTGCAATGTTGCCCTGATTATTTCTGCAGTCTCTGGCGAAATGTCCCTCCATGCCACATATGTAACATTTGCATTTCCTTTGCTTCTCTTGGTGTTTTCTTTTGAAAACCCTGATGTGGGATTCATGAGGTTTTCCTTTGTATGTTGTTGCTTTTCTCAGTCCGTACCTTTTTCGAGGGCTGTTGTAGTACCCTGGAATAGGTATCTGGTTACAGAAGGTTAGGTCCTTCAGGCTCCTTTGAACTGCAGCCTTTTTGCAGAGTTCTGCCAGGTATTGGTAGGTGAAGTGTATTCTTGGTAATACACTTATTGTTGCGCCTGGATATTTGACTTCATATGCTGCTTTTACCTCCTCTCCGATTAGGGGGGGTAACTTTCTGAAGAATTTTTCTGAAAGCTCCTCAGAAACGTATAACCTTCCTGACTTTGCTGAAAGGACCTTGAAATCATTCATGTATCTGATGACATCCTTCATGTTATCACATGACAGCCTTTCTAGGTCTCTGTAGGCTCTGTTTTGCTCCTCAGTGGAACCCTGGTATGGGTCTTCTAGCAAGAATACCCTTCTGATCTGAGAGATGATGTTTTGGGGGTCATCTGCTATATTTTCCAGTGTTTCATATTCTGAGGGGTAGGCCATTCTCCACTGCATCCAAACTTTCTTTTCTACTTCTCCTAGCAGATTTTCAATGAAGGCAACTTTGCTTTTGTTGCTTTCAAAATGTTTTTCATTTACTATGTTCAAGGTG
Organism: Astragalus membranaceus; assembly: GCA_039519185.1. Classification (NCBI taxonomy): domain Eukaryota; kingdom Viridiplantae; phylum Streptophyta; class Magnoliopsida; order Fabales; family Fabaceae; genus Astragalus; species Astragalus membranaceus. The sequence continues at coordinate 110,493,008 of CM076848.1, read as the reverse complement.
ATGGATTCCCATCTGGCTATAACATCTTCATACATCCCAATGTTTTCTGGGAGTACCAGCATTGCACCGCCATTTTGCTGTGCCGTTGGGAGATTCCACTGCTCATTGTTGTGTCCTCCTCTGAATCTTGCTATAGTGGGTTTTAGGCAATCAAACCTGGGTTGAGATGTGCCTGTGCCTGTTTGATCTGCTGGTGGGTAATTTGGGGGACCCATTATTGGTTCTGGTGGGGGTCTGTATGTTGATATTGCTGATGATGAGAATGCCCTTTCTTCGGCCTCCCTTAGCTTTGGATATGGCATGCCATCGTTTTCTTCCTCGGCTGTGTAGGCTGCCTCTTCCCACCTATCTTCTGAGGATGGATTCTTGGAATCCTGATTGGCCGGGTATTCGTTGTATTTGGGCTTGTTGACTTCTTTCTTGGTTAATTCTTCCAAATACTGGCAGTAGACTTCGAAGTTGTCGAAATCTGCGTCAATCATGAGATCCCCTTCGTCTTCTGAATTGTTGGTGGTGGCGCCGTCGTGGCTGTCCCATCCTGAAGGTTTGATGTCTTCCATCTTTATTTTGGAGCTTTCTGGTGCGTCATACTTGACCATGTAATCATACCTTCCGCTTGGTTCTCCGAGCGTGTCCCAGTTACCTTCTTCTTCCCATAGTACTGCTGCTATTTCCTCTTCTGCATTGTCTACGGTTTCCTCATCAAATTCGTTTACTGAATATGATTGTCGTGGTGGTAACTGACTATACTGGCCAAACCTCATTAATGTAGATCCGTAAGATCTGGGATCTATTCTGACATCGGTTGGCGCCTTGATACCTTGCTGTTGTGGTGGCTTGAGCACCCACCTCTTTCCTTGCAGATCCTGGGCTGTAGTCCTCTTTCCTGGGATTGCTTTTACGCCTCTACTTGCGAGGTAGTCAGATACATTTTGGACATTATATCTGAATGCTGCGTAGCTTGTATTTGTAAGCCTCCCGATCAAGGATCTAGTGATTAGGAGATTACTCTCTGCACCTTGCCAGTTTTCGTACCCATGTGTTTGGATAGCGAGCTGTATGTGGTTAGCGAAATCGTGGATACTAACCATCATCTCCGGTGCAATGTAGACCAGCTGAGTCCCATTTGATAAGTCCATCTCCATTGATCCTATGATTGATCTTGCATCAGCCCATCTGGTGTCCCGTAAGACTATCAACATGTTAGTGCCTGCGAACCGGGCGTGAAGGGGCTGTATCCTTATCATCAGTAGCCCTAGGTGTATGTGCTGGAACCCTTCCCTTCTGAGCACCTCGTAACTAGCCTGGTTTATGAAGTTTAGATCTAGTTGTTGATTTTCTCCAGTGACCAGAATCCTTTCTTCTGATCTGTGCTGATACACCCTGTGTCTGGGTTCGCTCCATCTTGCGCTATACAGTACCTCTGCTGGTACCATCATGGCTCTCCTTCTTTGGGATAGTTCGAGTTCTTGATCTGGGTTTAGTTGGCTCTCGAGGCTTCTTTGGTAGCCATTCTGACCGAAGATCCTTGGGATCCTTCTCTGCATCTCGTATCTTAGCCTATTTCTTCTGCGGTAATCCCTGATCTGGTCTTCTTGTGATGGGTTCCTGTCCAGGTCTCCTACTCCAGAGATTGGAGGTAGGGTATTGGTAGTTGTTCTACTCATCTGGCTAGCCATTGCAATCTGGATCTTACGAGTGCGTTTAACTTTCTATAAGCTTCTGAGAGTTCTGGGTCAGTTTCTTCAAAGTGTTTTGCTACTTCTTCTGTCCACCTTAGTTGTAACTTAACTTGGGTGATATCTTGGAAGTTTGGTATTAGGATTGTTGTATCTGGGATGAGTTTTCCTGCTGGGCTTCTTAGGAATCCAGGGACTTTGAATAAATTGCTCATGCGAAGCAATAATATAGGTAGGGGGTTATGGTTCATGCGCCACACGAAGGCTGTTCCCTTCCTTTTCCTTTTTGAAAATTTCCTTAGGATCCTTAAAGACGTAAAAAGGGCCTTTTTCTTTAGGCTCCCTTTTTGTCTTTCCAAGCGATAGCCCTTCAAGTTTTTGTCTTATGTTTTCTAAGACGTTTTCCAGGCCCTCGTCTACAAGTTCTTTGTTTTTCTCACGAGTTTGCTGGTTGAGTTGGTGAAGGTCTTCGGCACAATCTTCGAGGAAGAAAACGATGGCATGCCATATCCAAAGCTAAGGGAGGCCGAGGAAAGGGCATTCTCATCATCAGCAATATCAACATACAGACCCCCACCAGAACCAATAATGGGTCCCCCAAATTATCCACCAGCAGATCAAACAGGCACAGGCACATCTCAACCCAGGTTTGATTGCCTAAAACCCACTATAGCAAGATTCAGAGGAGGACACAACAATGAGCAGTGGAATCTCCCAACGGCACAGCAAAATGGCGGTGCAATGCTGGTACTCCCAGAAAACATTGGGATGTATGAAGATGTTATAGCCAGATGGGAATCCATCACCTTGAACATAATAAATGAAAAACATTTTGAAAGCAACAAAAGCAAAGTTGCCTTCATTGAAAATCTGCTAGGAGAAGTAGAAAAGAAAGTTTGGATGCAGTGGAGAATGGCCTACCCCTCAGAATATGAAACACTGGAAAATATAGCAGATGACCCCCAAAACATCATCTCTCAGATCAGAAGGGTATTCTTGCTAGAAGACCCATACCAGGGTTCCACTGAGGAGCAAAACAGAGCCTACAGAGACCTAGAAAGGCTGTCGGCTGCCTCTTCCCACCTATCTTCTGAGGATGGATTTTTGGAATCCTGATTGGCCGGGTATTCGTTGTATTTGGGCTTGTTGACTTCTTTCTTGGTTAATTCTTCCAAATACTGGCAGTAGACTTCGAAGTTGTCGAAATCTGCGTCAATCATGAGATCCCCTTCGTCTTCTGAATTGTTGGTGGTGGCGCCGTCGTGGCTGTCCCATCCTGAAGTTTTCTGTTCCCTTGAAACATTCATCCATTTTTCTTTGAAACACTGCTGGTGCGTTCTTCAGCCCAAAAGGCATAACGAGCCATTCATATAATCCTCCTGGGACGATGAAGGCTGTCCAAGGGATCGACTCTTCTTCCATGGCTACTTGGTGGAATCCTGACTTGAGGTCAAATTTGGAGTATATTTTGCTGTTTCCAATCTTCTTTAGGATAGTGTTGATTCCTGGTAGACTGTATTGGTCCCTGTGTGTGTTGTCGTTTAAGGTTCTGTAGTTGAATACCATTCGTTCTTTCCCTTTGGTCTCTTTCCCAGTTGCCAGGTTGACTTCTGTGCCTGAGTTGACCATCATTGCCATTGTCATATGCCTGCTCCTGCTTTGCCTTATTACTCCTATTTTTAGCAGTGCGTCTATATGTTTTCTGAAGGACTCCTCCATGGCTGGTGTCACATGCTTGAGTGGTTTGTCTTCAATGGTGATGTCTGGGTTTATGATGTCTATTTTGCACTTTATCTGGTTCTTCTTCCAGTGCCTTAATGGCTCGTTTCCTACGTATCCTGCTTCCTTTAACGCCTTGACTTCCTTGTGGAACTTGCTTAGGAATGAGGGCTCCGTGTCTCCAATGTTGAAGAAGACCATTTCCTGGGTTTCTAGATATTCAGCTTCTTCCATATCTAGTTCTCCTATTGCAGCTGCAACCTTCTCTGCTTCTTCACTGGTGTTGATTGATGTGACATTTTTGTAGAATGTCAGTGTGTTGCCTTCAATTCTTAGTCCACCATACATTGCTCTTATGAAGTTGCATCCTAGCAGCATCTGGATACCGTCTAGTGTATTCATGTTGAACGCGTAGACAAGGGGTATCCTAAACTTGTTTTCTCCGATCTTCATTAATCCATGCTTCAATTTCCATTTTGCCTTCTGCTTTGCGGAGCTGATAAAGGCTGTCATGTGATAACATGAAGGATGTCATCAGATACATGAATGATTTCAAGGTCCTTTCAGCAAAGTCAGGAAGGTTATACGTTTCTGAGGAGCTTTCAGAAAAATTCTTCAGAAAGTTACCCCCCCTAATCGGAGAGGAGGTAAAAGCAGCATATGAGGTCAAATATCCAGGCGCAACAATAGGTGTATTACCAAGAATACACTTCACCTACCAATACCTGGCAGAACTCTGCAAAAAGGCTGCAGTTCAAAGGAGCCTGAAGGACCTAACCTTCTGTAACCAGATACCTATTCCAGGGTACTACAACAGCCCTCGAAAAAGGAACGGACTGAGAAAAGCAACAACATACAAAGGAAAACCTCATAAATCCCACATTGGGGTTTTCAAAAGAAAACATCACCTACCAATACCTGGCAGAACTCTGCAAAAAGGCTGCAGTTCAAAGGAGCCTGAAGGACCTAACCTTCTGTAACGAGATACCTATTCCAGGGTACTACAACAGCCCTCGAAAAAGGTACGGACTGAGAAAAGCAACAACATACAAAGGAAAACCTCATGAATCCCACATCAGGGTTTTCAAAAGAAAACACCAAGAGAAGCAAAGGAAATGCAAATGTTACATCTGTGGCATGGAGGGACATTTCGCCAGAGACTGCAGAAATAATCAGGGCAACATTGCAAGGGCTGCAATAATGGAAGACTTAGATCTACCAGACAGCTGGGATGTCGTGTCCATAGATCTGAACGAATCAGATAGTGATGCAATTTGCAGCATGTCAGAAGGAGAGGCAGGACAAACGGTAAACAACGCAAGAGCGGCCGTAGAGGAACTGTCAATAGACGAGCTCGCCCTAATGCTCGGAGCAGAAAATTGTGGCTGGAGAAACAGGGTCAAACTCCCTGAAGGGCAGTTAAATTGTGAGCATTACTGGACTAAGGAAGTAATCAATAGGGATCAGCACCATTGCATGGTTTGCAGAGACAGAATTGGTCCCGGAAGAAAGATGAGTTGCACTCTCTGCAACTTGACTATATGCCCACTATGTGCTAGCTTTTACTACAAAATAAAAGCCCAAACAACAAACAACCAGCAAAACTATATGGGCAATAAAGATGCACTTATCAAAGAATTATGCCAGTATGTGGACCACCTTCAGACAGAAAAAGAAAGGCTTCAAAGGATGATTGACCAACAAATCCAAAAGGAAGCAGAAGAAGTCATTGAAAGGTCAGAAAACATAGCATTTTGGCAGGAAGAACAAAGCCTCAAGGCAGCAGAAATGCCAAAACCCAAGAAGATCACCAACAAATTATACAACCTGGGCGTAGAATTTGAAATCCCAGGGGTAAAACCATTTGAAATTCAGGCAATTCTAGATACAGGAGCAACATCTTGTTGTTTGAACATTGGGTCTGCCCCAGAAGGTGCTCTGGAACCCAACCCATTCATCACTCACTTTAGCGGAATCAGCTCCGCAAAGCAGGAGGCAAAGGTCCTTTCAGCAAAGTCAGGAAGGTTATACGTTTCTGAGGAGCTTTCAGAAAAATTCTTCAGAAAGTTACCCCCCCTAATCGGAGAGGAGGTAGAAGCAGCATATGAGGTCATCACCTTGAACATAGTAAATGAAAAACATTTTGAAAGCAACAAAAGCAAAGTTGCCTTCATTGAAAATCTGCTAGGAGAAGTAGAAAAGAAAGTTTGGATGCAGTGGAGAATGGCCTACCCCTCAGAATATGAAACACTGGAAAATATAGCAGATGACCCCCAAAACATCATCTCTCAGATCAGAAGGGTATTCTTGCTAGAAGACCCATACCAGGGTTCCACTGAGGAGCAAAACAGAGCCTACAGAGACCTAGAAAGGCTGTCATGTGATAACATGAAGGATGTCATCAGATACATGAATGATTTCAAGGTCCTTTCAGCAAAGTCAGGAAGGTTATACGTTTCTGAGGAGCTTTCAGAAAAATTTTTCAGAAAGTTACCCCCCCTAATCGGAGAGGAGGTAAAAGCAGCATATGAGGTCAAATATCCAGGCGCAACAATAGGTGTATTACCAAGAATACACTTCACCTACCAATACCTGGCACAACTCTGCAAAAAGGCTGCAGTTCAAAGGAGCCTGAAGGACCTAACCTTCTGTAACCAGATACCTATTCCAGGGTACTACAACAGCCCTCGAAAAAGGTACGGACTGAGAAAAGCAACAACATACAAAGGAAAACCTCATGAATCCCACATCAGGGTTTTCAAAAGAAAACACCAAGAGAAGCAAAGGAAATGCAAATGTTACATCTGTGGCATGGAGGGACATTTCGCCAGAGACTGCAGAAATAATCAGGGCAACATTGCAAGGGCTGCAATAATGGAAGACTTAGATCTACCAGACAGCTGGGATGTCGTGTCCATAGATCTGAACGAATCAGATAGTGATGCAATTTGCAGCATGTCAGAAGGAGAGGCAGGACAAACAGTAAACAACGCAAGAGCGGCCGTAGAGGAACTGCCAATAGACGAGCTCGCCCTAATGCTCGGAGCAGAAAATTGTGGCTGGAGAAACAGGGTCAAACTCCCTGAAGGGCAGTTAAATTGTGAGCATTACTGGACTAAGGAAGTAATCAATAGGGATCAGCACCATTGCATGGTTTTCAGAGACAGAATTGGTCCCGGAAGAAAGATGAGTTGCACTCTCTGCAACTTGACTATATGCCCACTATGTGCTAGCTTTTACTACAAAATAAAAGCCCAAACAACAAACAACCAGCAAAACTATATGGGCAATAAAGATGCACTTATCATAGAATTATGCCAGTATGTGGACCACCTTCAGACAGAAAAAGAAAGGCTTCAAAGGATGATTGACCAACAAATCCAAAAGGAAGCAGAAGAAGTCATTGAAAGGTCAGAAAACATAGCATTTTGGCAGGAAGAACAAAGCCTCAAGGCAGCAGAAATGCCAAAACCCAAGAAGATCACCAACAAATTATACAACCTGGGCGTAGAATTTGAAATCCCAGGGGTAAAACCATTTGAAATTCAGGCAATTCTAGATACAGGAGCAACATCTTGTTGTTTGAACATTGGGTCTGCCCCAGAAGGTGCTCTGGAACCCAACCCATTCATCACTCACTTTAGCGGAATCAGCTCCGCAAAGCAGGAGGCAAAATGGAAATTGAATCATGGATTAATGAAGATCGGAGAAAACAAGTTTAGGATACCCCTTGTCTACGCGTTCAACATGAATACACTAGACGGTATCCAGATGCTGCTAGGATGCAACTTCATAAGAGCAATGTATGGTGGACTAAGAATTGAAGGCAACACACTGACATTCTACAAAAATGTCACATCAATCAACACCAGTGAAGAAGCAGAGAAGGTTGCAGCTGCAATAGGAGAACTAGATATGGAAGAAGCTGAATATCTAGAAACCCAGGAAATGGTCTTCTTCAACATTGGAGACACGGAGCCCTCATTCCTAAGCAAGTTCCACAAGGAAGTCAAGGCGTTAAAGGAAGCAGGATACGTAGGAAACGAGCCATTAAGGCACTGGAAGAAGAACCAGATAAAGTGCAAAATAGACATCATAAACCCAGACATCACCATTGAAGACAAACCACTCAAGCATGTGACACCAGCCATGGAGGAGTCCTTCAGAAAACATATAGACGCACTGCTAAAAATAGGAGTAATAAGGCAAAGCAGGAGCAGGCATAGGACAATGGCAATGATGGTCAACTCAGGCACAGAAGTCAACCTGGCAACTGGGAAAGAGACCAAAGGGAAAGAACGAATGGTATTCAACTACAGAACCTTAAACGACAACACACACAGGGACCAATACAGTCTACCAGGAACCAACACTATCCTAAAGAAGATTGGAAACAGCAAAATCTACTCCAAATTTGACCTCAAGTCAGGATTCCACCAAGTAGCCATGGAAGAAGAGTCGATCCCTTGGACAGCCTTCATCGTCCCAGGAGGATTATATGAATGGCTCGTTATGCCTTTTGGGCTGAAGAACGCACCAGCAGTGTTTCAAAGAAAAATGGATGAATGTTTCAAGGGAACAGAAAACTTCATAGCAGTCTACATAGACGATATCCTGGTATTTTCAGAATCCGAAGAGGAGCATGCCAAACACTTGGGAGAACTCCTAAGGATTGTAAGGAAAAATGGGCTGGTACTATCCCCAACAAAAATGAAGATTGCAACACCAGAAATCGAATTTTTAGGAGCAATACTACACAAAGGAAAGCTAAAACTCCAACCCCATATCATCAAAAGGATACTATAATTCAAAGAAGAGAAGCTCAAGGACAAGAAAGGGCTTCGAGGATGGTTAGGGCTGCTCAACTATGCCAGAAACTATATTCCTAACCTAGGAACCATAGTTGGACCACTATACACAAAGACAAGCCCGCACGGAGACAAAAGAATGAAAGCAAGTGACTGGGAGATAGTCAGAAAGATTAAGAAAGTGGTGCAAAACCTCCCGGACCTGGAATTGCCACCACAAAACTCCTACATCATCATCGAAACAGATGGATGCATGGAAGGATGGGGAGGTATTTGCAAATGGAAGAAGGCAGAAAAGGATTCAAAGTCAACAGAAAAAATCTGCGCATATGCATCTGGAAAATTTCAAAAAATAAAACCCACCATAGATGCCGAAATATACGCATGCATGGAATCCCTACAGAGTTTTAAAATCCACTACCTTGATAAACAGCAAATCACCCTGAGAACAGATTGCCAGGCCATTATTAGTTTTTACAACAAATCAGTCCAAAATAAACCATCTAGGGTTAGGTGGATGAATTTTACTGATTTTATTAGTGGCTCAGGGGTAGATGTTAAATTTGAGCATATTGAAGGCAAGCACAATGTGCTAGCCGATGCCTTATCAAGAATAACTCATCAATTAGCTTATGCAGGATGTCAAGAGCAGGATCATCAAGCCCAGGAAGACCTACAACTGCTGGAGGACTCCCTAAAAGAACTCGAAGGAACACCTCATCAACAACAGACTCAATACTTGGAAAGGCTCCACATGTGCACTCAGAAGAATTTCCAGCACCTCTGGAAACCCTCTCAGAACTATATGACTCCAGTCATGAAGTCCAGGACATCAACCTCGCCGCAAGGAAAAGGCACCTGGCAGGACAAATCATCGAGAGACAAGCAAAAAGAGTACACGCAGAAATCCAATCACTGCAGCAAATGGCCGCAAGAAGGGCACAGGAGTGCCTCAGGAACACTGCAAAGGACAACTATTGGGGAAGCCAGCTGCCAAGCATCGAAAGGTCAACACATGAGCTGGAAGTCATCAGGGAAAGGATTCAACAATGGACTCACGAACTCAGCAACACAACAGTCTAAGCTATAGTAACAAGGTCCCACAGAGATTCCCACTAATCCAAATACTCACACGTGTACGTTGTAAAATTAAAGAAAGGATGCTTTCAAAGAATGGGGTCCTATCCACCTTTGAAGGCTCTGTCGTTATAATAATTTAGGGTTACGTGGCTTAGCCACTAACCAAAAGTAGTTTGTCGTTTCTTTCAAGTGGGGTCCTGTCCACTTTAAAGATTCGCTGTCATCTGTCGTTTGTAATAATTTAGGGTTACGTGGCCTAGCCACCAACCAAAAGTAGTTTGTCATTTTAAGACAAAGTCAAAAGAAAAAGATTCGGTGGCAGACAGGATAATGACCGATGGGGCCCAATGAGTACCCGGTTATCCTCACCCAACCACCCCTCTTTTTCTATATATAGAGGTTTCATAAGTTCTGTTCAGAGCAAGCGAAGGATCACACACCCACCTTCACTCTGAAACCCAGAAACTTATAATTCCTCCTTAAGGTTTGTCATCTTACCTCCCACCAGTGTAAGAAAAACTCTGAAACTCTGTTGATAAATAAAGGTATTTGAGTTTTATAGTTATCAGAACTTCTCTTTTACCTTTTTAGGCTGACTTTGGATAACAGTAATAAGCGATCATAAATCACAGAGAATAGTACGCTATTTCCTCTTAGGAATCCAGGGACTTATCCCCAACAAAAATGAAGATTGCAACACCAGAAATCGAATTTTTAGGAGTGGTGGGAGGTAAGATGACAAACCTTAAGGAGGAATTATAAGTTTCTGGGTTTCAGAGTGAAGGTGGGTGTGTGATCCTTCGCTTGCTCTGAAGAGAACTTATGAAACCTCTATATATAGAAAAAGAGGGGTGGTTGGGTGAGGATAACCGGGTACTCATTGGGCCCCATCGGTCATTATCCTGTCTGCCACCGAATCTTTTTCTTTTGACTTTGTCTTAAAATGACAAACTACTTTTGGTTGGTGGCTAGGCCACGTAACCCTAAATTATTACAAACGACAGATGACAGCGAATCTTTAAAGTGGACAGGACCCCACTTGAAAGAAACGACAAACTACTTTTGGTTAGTGGCTAAGCCACGTAACCCTAAATTATTATAACGACAGAGCCTTCAAAGGTGGATACTCTATCACACCGTTGATACAAGTATTTATTGGTAGATAAGTGTAACTTTCATGTTCAATAAGTTTTTACTTCTTTCCATAATCATAGGTAACTGCCTCCATCAGTAGTGTGGTAATATCTCTAGATCAAGACTTCCTCTAAACTAGGAAAGGTCTTTGAACATGAGCTCAAAACTTGGGCAAACTTTTAGCCTCAAATTCACTTAAAAATTAAGGCCAAAAAAATTTCTATGCTTGACATATGCCCCCGTGAAAATGCTGAAAATTTGTTGAAATGCTTGAGTGAAATTCCACTCAGTTCTTTTGAGTATATATAGACCTTAAGGAGTAAATACAACGTGGAATTTACAAGAATATTAATGTGGTTTCTAATTCCTAAGTACATGAATGTGATTTACTAGTCAATTAATTTATTTATTTTTATATTAATGATTTAGAAAATTTTATGGGAATTACACAAATAGGCATATTGAAAAAATTAATTGATGCCTAATTCAAAAGTTTCTCTTCCTTTTTCTATAATAAGGTAATATTTCTCATAGATGTTAAATTTGGGGTGAGTAATGACAAAAAAAATTGCAACAACAAATGAGATCGATATGATGGGATTTTTCGTGCATTGAGCGTAAAATATGTGATTCAGTTGTAAAAGCGACAAAGTAAACACACTTGAAATGGGTTAGAAGATAAAGACAATAAGGTGTTTGGTGTGTCTTGTGTGAACAAGAAATAATAACGATAAAGAGATGAAAATTAAGAGAAAAAGTTGCAAGGTAAGATGATAAAATCAAAGAAAAGAAAACAACCAAGTAATTCAAATTGAAACAAAGGTGGCAGGAACACACACATTGACGTCCAAGTTGCCTGATATCCTATACAACCATGTGTTAGACATGGACAGTTATAGTTTTGATGTCTATTACATCGTTGATACTAGTATCTATTAGTAGATAAAGGTAACTTTTGTGTTCTACGTCAATTGTCCAACCCGTACCATGTTCTTGTATAACAAATGAATTAGCATCAAATGTAATTGAACAAGTATGAGAACAAGTAAGTTGGCTAAGAGAAATCAAATTGAAAGGACAACAAGGTATGAACAAGATAGAGTTTAAGGATAGATAACTAGTAGATGACACTCACTACCAGAAAATGGGGTTTACCGATATTAAAATCAGAGAAGTGAAAAGAAGTATTATGTTTTCATTGATTTGGAAGAGAGAATGAGGCTTTATTTATACAAGAAGTGTTGGCCTTTCATATTCTACTGAATTAAGTGTTGTCACTAATGGAAAAATGCATTTTATAACTGTCATTTATATCGGTTAAAAACGGCCTGATATTAAAAGTGACGCGGTGGCAATTTTGTAATTAAAACTACAATTTTTATATCAGTTGCCACAGGAACCGATATAGAAAGTGCAAAAACCATCTTTCATATCAGTTCCATTGCATAACCGTTATAGAAAGTGCAAAAATTTAGGCTTCCATAACGGGTCACAAAACCACCCGTTATAGAAACCTTTCACGCCAAGTGATAAGAGAGACCTCTAAAAATTTCGCTATTCGAAAACCCTTTCTCCCTCGCCCTAGCTCCAAAATCCCTCTCCCTCATCGCCGCTCTCAGTATCTCGTTATCTCTTTCTCAATCACATCTCTTCACTCTCTCGCACTCTCTTCACTCTCAATCGCATCTCTTCACTCTCACAAATCCTTCTCAGCTTCTCACAAATCTCTCTCGCATCTCGTTATTTTGTTTTGAAAATGTTGAAGAGGATAGAGACAACTGTGGTTCGAATTTGGAGTGAAGGTTGAGATTGGAGGAGTTTTGCAAGCTTGAAAGATAAGGCGTTAGGGTAATGAAAAGCGAGAGAATCAATAATTTCGGTTTTAGATAATGGTTTCGTTGAATTGATGAAATCGTTGATTACCTCTTGCAGAGACGAGAGTTCGTTCGATTCAAGGATCTTGGTAACGTGTGGTTTGAGTTCGAAGCCGTGAAGGAGTGACTTATCTGGATTTTCTTCGACCCGCTTTCTCTTGTGTACTCTTTCTTCCCAGTGGTTCCTTCGTGGAAGAGGATCTTCACAAAACGGGTCTCGTAGGGAAGATTCTAACGGTGGAGGAGTTGATTCTTCAGGCACCTTTTTTTATTTTCTAGGTTTTCTTTTTAATTTCATTTGGTGTGTGTTGATTTCTTTACTCTGTCTGGTGAAATTAGGTACATATTGAAAATGTACTAATTTTGTTGATTTTTCGTTGGGTTACGTTAGCTTCTCACTTCTCCATATCTTTTCAGTAGCTTACCATACTTCTTCATTGTTGTTTTTTTCCTTTTCCTCTAAAGACAGATAATCATGGCAGATTTAGACGGTGCTACTTATAGATGATTACTAGGTAGTTATTCCATGATGGTTTCTGATCTATGCATGTTCTAAAATTACACACATCTATTATTAGATATTAGTTACATTGGTAGGGATAAAATAACTACTATACATACATACATATATGTTTCTGAAGAATATTACCAATAGAACTCTGAATTCATTGTTTTACTTTTATGTACATACAATTCCTTAGCTTTCTCATCAAGTGATTAGATTCAGAAGCTTAAGAGTGTTTATGATTAACTTGATATGCATAAGCTCTTTTTTACTTATTTATCATAACACAACAGGTCTATACACATTTCACTATATTCCTATACATGCTATGGCTTGGAAAAAAGTGCTCTTTTCATGTAAAAACAAAAAAAAACTGTATGAGTAGTTATATCCTTCAACTGAAAAAAGTATAGTGTGATGCAATTATTAAGTTCCAACATCAACTTCATTAATTCAAGCTTTAGCAGGTAATGGTTGACTGGAATGTTAAGTTAGTGATTTTTGAGAATGACTACAACCAACTTGTTATCTGAGTTTGGTTGCATTATTTCTATTTGTAAACAATTATTATCTTCTTAGTTTCCTATGCATCAGCAAGAGCATCCATTTCATATGCTGGTCCCTCTTTATTCCTTGAATGCCCTGTAATCCCTTTGAATGATATGAATTGATTTTTCTGATACACTGTTTTGATTTTTCTGCCAGTCATTTAGCTTAAAACAGTAAAAGACTACAAAGATTTACTTGCAGAATCCATGTTCCTCTATGCTCTTCAAGTGTATGCAGATCTTGCTGTAAATGACTTGGGTGAGTAGATACTACTATATATTTTTTGTTTGGTGATGGCTCTAAGTTCTATTAGTTTTATTTATGCATTGTAAGTTTGCCATGATTCTCAATTTCTTATCCATATTAATATGCCATAAACCATTTACATTGAGATTTTTCTTTTTACTTCTCTATTTATGAAGGATTGTGCAACTCAGAATTGTCAGATCAGATGCATTATGCAGTGAGGCTGTCTAAGCCATCAACACAGGCTCTTGATTTGGACTATTTTATTACAACCTTTTATTTATGGATTATTCGGTATACACTTACTTATTTTTTAACCAAATCTGGTCCCTTTATTCTTCTGTTATTCATGATAGTTGGGATTATTACAACTCTAATATTTATGTTTATCTTTACACAAACTTTTTGAGTTGGCCATATTTTATTTGTATGTTTAGTGTAATTTTGAGCTTATAATACTTTTAAGTTTAATAGAACTATATTTATGAATTATTATGACTGTATGGAAATCATTTTGTATTACAAATTGGTTAATATGTATGAATTAATTTTTTTTTGAGAAATGCCAATAAATTAGTACATTTTCAATATGTACCTACTTTCAATGCCAATAAATTTCTGAGAAATGCAGTTTTCTTGTAATAAGCTTCAAAACTTGTTGAGTCACTTATTGCTTTGATGAATATGCAGGTGGAGAAGTTGAAGGATTTGTGCTTGAAACAAAGAGAAGAAATCAAGTCATTGAGCTTCAGGAACATGTAGAGAAGCAAGGCTCGGAGCTGAAGGAAGCAAAGCAAGTCATTCCAGCTCTACAACTACAGGTTTCTTCTCTCACTGGTCAGCTTCAGAGCCTCGCTGAGGATCTCGCAGAGGTTTAACTTACATTCTTCTATGACAGTAATCTGAATTCGTTGTCATTTGGCAAGGGTTGTAATTGAAAATTATTTCTTTTTGGAGACTCCTACTGAGATGAATATAATAGCAAGTTAGCAACACATGTTTGCTATTTCATTGAGTTACTATAAATGACCATAACTGAATCCTAGTTTTCTGTTTACATAGAAAGACATGTTATTTATTATTAGCTATTAGGATTGGGGGTAATAGGATATGAATTGGTTAAATAGTGGATCCTCCTTCCCTTGTCTTTTAAGAACAAGTTTTTTAACAAATATTTCCATTTCCTACAGGAATCTCTGCAGGATGAAAGCTTATCTGAGGATGATGCTAAAGTATATCCTGAGCTGGATGATTTTAGCTCTTATGATGACAAGTTCTCAAAAAATTCTAACTGCTACCAACATAACACCAACAAAAGAAGCATTACAACTTAAGCAAATAGAAGATCTGAAGAGAGCAAAATAGCTTGGAGGTAGAATGAACCATAAACTTGGCTGAAGAATAACCTTGTCATACCCTAATTTTGTCCGGCTTAGGTCAAAACCCTAATTTTCCACAAAAAATAAATAAATTGAAGAGTGAAGAGCATTATGCATTGCATTTTGGGTCCTAAAAATCATTCCACAGCTTTTAAAATCATTTTTAGGGTCGAAATGCATTTTGGAGCAAAATTAGGGTTTTTGGAGCAAAAAGGGTATTTTGGTCATTTCCAAAATTAAGCAATTTCTCACCAAAAATCATATTTCAATATCAGAAGAATGCATTTGGATCAAAATGAGTTGGGTCATATTTTTTATGCACATGCATTGATAAATTTTTGCATAAAAAGTCAAACTTCAAAGAAAAGGGCAAAATGGGAATTTCCTTCAAGGTGAGGTATCAAATCAATTTTGGGAATGGTGATATCATGGAATTTTGGGCTCAATGATTGATTCCTAGGATATGGCCCAAAGTGGCATGAATAATGTGGAATTATCATGAAAAGAATAATCAAAAATGGTAAAATAAGGAAGTGTCCTCATATAAGACAAAATGTACTATCTTTTGGCAAGCTTGCACAAACTTGGGCACCAAGGCCTCACTTGCTCCGTATTTTTCACCTCATTTTGTGTTTCTTCATTCCCTTGATCCATGTGAGTTGTATTCCTAGCCATTGATTAAAATTCTAGATCAAATCCTAGGCTATAACTTTGTGTACAAAATCCTAGGCTATAACTTTGTGTACAAAACCCTTAACAATTTTTGTGCAACAAAAACTCCTAATTTTCGTGTATGACCAGCCATTCCTCACTCATTTGTGTTTTCTCTTTGTCCCTAATCCATGTGCATTGTAATCTTGGCCCTTGATTCAAATCCTATCTCAAATCTCAATGGTTTGCAAAAGCACAATGTCCTATATACCCTTAATTTTGCACCTCATATAAAACCCAAAATAAGAGACCATAGGGAGGAGGATTCTCATTTTACCCTAGCACACAATCAGATCACAATTCCTCTCCTCCTCCCCTCTCAAACCCAAGACCACCTCCCACCATTTCCACCACCAATTCTTCAATTTTCAACCATCCAAACTTCATTATTCTTGATTCCTACACTAGATCCACTTCTAATCTTGCATTATCTTCAAAGTTCATCATCAAATCCTTCAATATCAAGTGATTTTCGTGGGATTCAAGAGGAGGTTCCAGTGTTCTTGGTTTCTATTTTGATCTTCTTCTTCATTTCAAGCAAGATCTAGAGGTAAGCTCACAAACTCTTACATTTTCTTTAGTTTTCATTATGTAATCTCTCTTCTACTCCTCTTTCCTTCTTGAAAGAAGCTTTGAGGACTCATTTCAAACATTATTGGACAAGGACATTGGGAGCCTTGGGTGTTTGAGATGGGTCCTTGGCCTTGAAGGGAAGATTCTTGTGTTTGAATAATTTTCCTTGCATTTCTACACATTTTTCACTAAATTTCATGAAATAAAACCTTGCTTTCCTCTTCTTTTAGCTTCGGCCATGTAGTGTTTTTTTCTTGTTCATGCATTTCTTTGTTCATATCTTGTGTTGAGGTTGAATTTTTGGTGGGTTTATGCCTTACATAGCCTCGGGTTTGAGGATTAGAGACCCAGGGATTTTTGTTGCTTTTGTTTCTTTGATTTTGTGTTGAAATAAATGATGAAATAACAATTGTTTGAGAATGAAATGTATGCATAGGTCCTAGGGTTTATACTTATGAGCTCATTGATGTGATTTGGTTGCAAGAAATTGATGAAATTGTGCTTGATTTTGCCCATGATTGCATTCGGCCATAGGCCATGTCTTTTGGCCAAATTTTGCTCAAAACTTTGTTATTTTGATCTTGCATTTGTGTGTGCATTTGATTCAATTGTGTTTGTTCACTTTTTACCATTTTACTTTACCACTTCATTAACTTTTTACCAAAAAACATAAAAACATTTTACCACTTTGGTTTTTACCATTTCACTTAGTTTTTACCAAAACATTTTCATCTCATCTCATAAAACATTTTTACCTTCATTCAAAACATTTTACCACTTGCATCTTTGCATAAAAACCCCAAAACATTTTCTCACTTGCATTTCAAACTTTTTCAACTTTATAAAATAAACCCCAAAATACTTTTACCACTTTCAAGACCAAAAACATTTCATCTCATTTCCAAAACACCAAAACCCAAAAACATTTTACCACTTTCTTACCTAAACCTTTTACCAAAACCTTTTCACCCTCATGCATCTTCATTCATCCCTATTTTATGCGACACTCTCGTGCATCCTCTTGTCTACTCATTCATACATTCATTCTTGTATGCTCATGCATTCACATGCTTGCCTAATCATGCCTCATTGCTCACATGTTCATTCACCTAACCTAGAATACTCTATGTTTACAATCAATTGTATTCACTTGTTCTTGATGCCATGTAAATGTCTTGACTTGATTGTGTATCCTCCTCTCCACTTGTATGACCTCCTAATAGAGACGTAAGTCTACATGCATGATGTAGCATAGAACCATTAGGGTAAATACAATCCTTCTTGCACACACACAATTACTTTGAGAACTTTGTTTTGCATCTTTAATAATTGAATCCTTTGATTGTATGGGCATGTTTAATCTTGGTTAATGAATGATATGTTCATGTTTGCTTGAGTATTATTCATTCATTTGCATTTGGTTATGGATTTAGAATTGACTTGAAATGTTCTACTCCTTTTCTAAAACCCATTTCCTAAAAACATTTCAAAACAAAAAGAAACTTTTACTTTCAAAACAAAAATAAATCAATCGTCATTAAATGCCAATCGCGCCGTTGCCGATTAGGTCGTTAATGATGATGTTGTTTTCAAAAGGAGTTAGTAGCGAGACCATTCTAACCGTTGTTGTTCGGTCTTCGCGAAAGCTCGATCCTTTTTCAAAACCAAAAGCCGAGAACTACGTAGCTTTGATCCCTCTTCCAGTGAGGGTACGTAGGAACGGGGTCCTGTCCCGCCAAGCACCCTTTTAAAAAAATCTTTGTTTTGTTCCGTTTTCAAAGATAACCAAAAATATTATTCTTCCCTCCTGTTTTCAATAAAACGAACCTTAAAGAAAAGAAAAGAAAAGAAAAGAAGTAGAATAAATTGCTTTCAACTCGAACTTTTGTCTAAACCACACATCAAGTTAATGGTTCCCTTTCGGTAGAAAGGAGGTGCGGGGTGCTAATACCTTCCCCGTACCTAACCGACCCCCGAACCTACATCTCTGCGTTTTCAAAAGACCACCCGCCTTTTCAAAAGACTTTTTTTTCAATGTTTTGGTCTTAAAATAAAAATATTGGTGGCGGGCTCCAAACTTTTTCCACGTTGTCAAACGAAAAGTCCCAAACCGGATTTTTCGGGCGCAACAAACCTCAATCTTTGTTTGTGAATAACCTCAATCACAGTTTTAAATTGAAGGTGGCAAGGCTTGTTGATAAGTACCTTCAAGAAGTGGCAAGAGATGGGAATTTATCCTTGTCAAAATTCATTGCTTTAGCTGAAATTTTACCAGATTTTGCTAGACAAGATCATGATGATCTCTACAAGGGCATTGACATTTATTTGAAGGTAAATATTATTCCTAGAAAATGTCTCTTATGTGTTTTATACTCTGACAAAAAAAAAAGTACTAGAGAAGTAAGGGAAGAACAGTGGCTGAAGAACATATTTCACTTTCACATTTTAGGTTGTGAGACAGAATTAGTTGATAACCAACATTTATTGGCTGTTAGGTGTAGACTGTCCCACTAGAAATTTAACCTTAGTGAGTTCACATTTTTGACTCATATAGTTGTATTATGTATTCATCTGTATGTGATTTCATTTTGACTCATATAGTTCACATTTCTACTACTATGTCTAGTGAATAGGGAGAAGGGGAAAAGGATATACATGTTCTTTATTCCCTCACATGTAATGCAATCCTAGATGATGATGATTTCTGTTGTGCAGAAGTTAAACTAGATGATGATGCTTGAACTCTATGCCATGATGTCTATACATTTTGTAGGTTTTGATTTAGCATTCTGCTAATTTATATGCTGCCAATGGTGCTGCAGTAGTTTTTACTGAAAAATGCCATTTTGATGTTTTAATCAGTGGAGAAGTTAACAGGAAACTGTGGAAGAATCCAAGAGATGCTTTAATCAGTGACCTTTACTTGCTCAACTTGTTGATGCTAGATCACGAAGTTATCCCACTGAGATGTGCATATACGGGAATGAAGAACTCGCCGGAACTGAAATAAATGGTTATTGAAGAACTTTTATGGATCTTTTGTTTTTAGATTTTAGATTTGGCAATGTTATAAATTAGGTAGTCTGGGTTATTATCGTGTAGCACATGTACTATGAAAATCTCATTTCCATTCATAATGTAGTTGTTGTCCTTGTTTGAGATTAAGCTGCAAACATTTCACTAGTTGGGCTTGATATTTGTGTGGTGTTCTTCTATGTATAAAACATGATAGAATGAGAAAAAATTATTTTGCTTATGGATGTTTGAGATTAAGCTGTAAACATTTCACTAGTTGGGCTTGATATTTGTGTGGTGTTCTTCTATGTATAAAACATGATAGAATGAGAAAAAATTATTTTGCTTATGGATGCAGTGTTAGTCACTGTACAGTATCATATATGATACTGAAAATACATGATCAGAAACACGTTTTTTTTAAAAAAAACTCCACTTTTCATATCGGTTCCTCTGGATAACCGATGTTAAAAGTACTTTTTATATCGGTTCCAACAAAAAACCGATGTTAAAAGTACTTTTTATATCGGTTCCAACAAAAAACCGATGTCAAAATACCCTTATATTTGATAAAAAACTGACTTTTCATAACGGTTCTAGGTGCAACCGATATAAAAACAACTTTTCATAACGGTTCAGGAACCGATATGAAATGTCCCTATTTTGTATATCTCCTTTTTCGGCATCGGTTCAGGAACCGATATGAAATGTCAATTTTAACCGATATAAAATGCCTTTTTTCCATTAGTGTGTCCTTTCATATTCTACTGGCTTCACAACACGAAACACTCATTTACAACCAACTGCAGATTTACCCTAAGGAACAGGAACAAGTGTCCATGTCTGATTTTCCATTAAGGCATTGTATTCATTTTCCATAGCTTGTGTCCATTGAGGGGATGTTAGAGCTTGCTTTACTGAATTGGTTTCAGTTGTGGTTGTTAGAAGGGTGGGAAACAATCTAGGTTTTGCATTGCCAGTCTTTGACCTAGTGAGCATGGAATGATGATTTTGTGGAGATGGTGGAGGACTATTGCTAGAGGAAGAGGACGAGTTGGGAACAATGGTACTTGATGCTGATGAGGGTAGGGGTGTGGAGATGTTGTTGTAATGTGGTGAGTGAGGTGTGTTTTGAGGTGTAGGTGAAAGTGGGACACCAGTAGGTGAAGTAGCTGGTGTAGTAGGTGAGACAATGCCAAAAGAAGCAGAGGAGGACTTTTGGTAAGTGGAGGACTTGTGCACATTAGAGGGAACACTATTGAAGAGAAACATGTGTTCATTAAACAAGACATCTTTGGAGATGAATAGTCTACCATTGGCATCTAGACACTATTACCCTTTGTGTGAGGATGAGTATCCAAGAAAAGTGCACTCAGATAACCTAAACTGAAGTTTATGATTACTGTATGGTCTCAATAAAGGATAGCAAGCACACCCAAACACTTATAAAAATTTATAATCAGCGACAGATTTAAATAATCTGTATTCGGGAATGAGATTTGTGTATGATGTAGGAAGTCTATTAATAAGGTAAACAGTTATATGAAATGCATGATCCCAATAGAGGTATGGGAGGGATGCTTGATGCAGTAGTGTCAGACCCATTTCAACTATATTTCTATGCTTTCTCTCAACCACACCTTTCTGGTGGTGAGTATACGGGCATATGATTCTGTGGACAATCCCCAAGTCTGCTAGATGTTGCTTAAATGGTCGAAAATCACCCCTAGTCAGTTTGAAGAGCCTTAATTTTAGTATTTAACTGAAGTTCAACAAGGCTTTTGAATTTTTTGGATTTATACAGTGTTTCATAGTATGTCTGCCAAAGGCATCAATGAAAGACACATAGTATTTATTAGAGACCATAGCTGTGGGTCCCCAAAGGTCGTAGTATACAAGTTGTAAAGGTTCATTATAGACAGTTTGTGAAGGTTAGGAAGGTAATCTATGGGATTTCCCCATGTAACATGCAACACAAAAATCAGTATTATCGCTTGAAAAGGTACTGAGATTACAGAGTTTGAGTACATTATTCAAGGTAACTAGACTTGGATGTTCAAGCCGGTTATGCCACAGGGATTGTAAAGTACCAGTGTGTGGGACTACAGAGAAATTCAGTGATAGTACTGGTATCTTTCTTGATTGTAGGCAACTCAGTGCGTAGTTGACGCGATTAAGCCTTGATCTTTGAGTGAAAGTTCTGGTGAATACGATCCCAGAGTTTCCACGTGTGACAACAACCGATCATGGTTGGAAGCAACGACGCTAAGGGAGATTGTTGCAACCACGAAAATAACATCTGATCTTGAACCTCCCACTCGAGGAAAGCCGGATTGAGAGTTCAAGTGGTGCGATCATTTTCTTTGAGATATATTGAGAAGGAATTTCGGGCGCTACAGAAAATCGGTGATGACGATGCGCGCATAACATAAACTCAACATGCTGCAACCACACTAAGTAATTGTTGCCATCGAGTTTCTCTCTGAAGTTGTAATTGAAGTTCGCAAATGGAGTTGAGGACGATGTGGATGAAAGCGCTAGAGAAGACAGTATCGCCATGGTGAATAAACAACGACGCAAAAGTTGCGAAACGGTAGCGATGCAGAAGTGAAGGATCTACACTAAACCACGGTGATGGAAAAAAGAAAGAAGCTCTGATTACCATTTTAGAATCAGAGAAGTGAAAAGAAGTATTATGTTTTCATTGATTTGGAAGAGAGCATGAGGCTCTATTTATACTAGAAGTGTTGGCATTTCATATTCTACTGAATTAAGTGTTGGACTTTCATATTCTATTGAATTAAGTGCTAGCCTTTCATATTCTACTGAATTAATACAAGAAAAAGAAACGAAAAGAAAAGAAGGCAGAAGGACTAAAAGTAATGCCTTCGTTATCTAATTATTAACTAAGAGAAGGCAGAAGAACTCCCATTCTCTATTAACTAACAGCCAAAACCCCGTAGGTAACTGTTTCTGACGCCGAGAGCACTGGAAACTTTTTTTAAACCATTTATGAAAGATTTATTTAAATTTTTTTAATTATTTAATTATAATTTATAATAATTCTAAATATTTAATTTCTATTAAAATTTTAATAATTATTATTTAACTATAATTATATATTAATAATGGTTAATTATTTAATTTTCTATAGCATGACTAAAGTAATTACGATAATCGAAATAATAAATATCCATAAAATATCTAGCAAAATACAAATTAAAATATCCACAAAATGTAAATTAAAATAACTGAAGTCCAAAAATAAAAATAAGCCAATTCTAATCATAATAATCTCTATTTTACTCTTCATTGCCCTGTTGGTTATGCCAAGCATCATCTTCGTTCAGCAGATCGTTGAGATTGAACCCTATGGATCCAGTAGTATTAGGTTTGTGCGTCGACAGCTGAATGCGTGGTCGTACCATATTGCTGCTAATACAGCTCATGTTACAAAATAATAAATTAAATAAAAAGATATCTAATATCATATTATTTAAATTATTATTTTGTAAAATGAGTTGTATAACATTTATGATTTTATTTGTTTAGCATTAGCTTGGAGTTTCACCGGATTGAACACCATAATTAGCATCAGGCTAGAATCATAAATTATGGTGTTCAATCTGGTGAAACTCCAAGTTAATGCTAAACAAATAAAATCATAAATGTTATACAACTCATGTTACAAAATAATAAATTAAATAAAAAGATATCTAATATCATATTATTTACAAACTAGCCGATAAATATGAGAAGTAGCTCACACGACCTAACTCTGTAATGAAAATCTATGGAGCGTATGAGAAAGAAGACTAAAGATGATATTGTAGGATATAATGACAAAGAATGAAGGAGAGAAGTGAAATAATGAGAAGAGTGAAGGGAAAAATTTGTTTAAATAGAAAAAACTGGTGGTTTTCGACGACTCAAACCACCGGTAAAAAAAATAAAAAATTCTTTGGCCACAACAACGGTTAGAAATTTTAAATTTGAAATATCGTACTTAATTTATCGCCTGTTTATAGCTGCCTGAAAGTTTTTCTTATCTGCAGCTCCAGGCCGCCGAAAATGTTTATTTTATTTTTTAAGGCATTACCAACCGTTATGGCCACTGGAACGCCTACCACGGATTTTTCTGGTAGTGACATGACTAATTCCCTTTGCTGCAAAACTAGAACCAACGACTAGAGTAATAAAATGAGGAATTTTTGGAGGAGAGATAGATGAAAATAATGGAAGTAGTAGAGTTTTGGGCAACTATAGCAGGCGATCCCGAGGCAACCTTAACACCTGAGATTGTGAGAGCAACAAGAAATAACCAGAAATTTTGTCCTGGAACCAGAATTAGGACCAAATAACAGGACACAAATCGGAGGAGACCAGAAAGAATGTCTTGGAACCAGAAATAGTGTCCTGGAACAAAAACAAGGACCAAATAACATGGGGGGGGACAGGAAGGAACGAGATCCAACTTTTTTTGTGACTAAATAGAGGATTATGACAAATTAGATGAGTAGAGGAAGCAATTTCGACCCACTCTGGGCAACCACGGCGAGTTTCAGGTGACAAAAGGGCGGCGCTTGAGTTACATGTGCTGACGAGCAACAAAAATGTGTGGGTACTATTTAATTAGAGAAGTGACCCTTCAAATGCAACCTGCTTTCATACCATATGAAAAGACTTAATATTTGGTTAAATGCTTGAGTGTAATGCACTCAGCTAATTTGAATATATATACACCTTAGGGAGTAAATACAATGTGGGATTTACAATAATGTAATGTGGTTTATAGGTCTTAAGTACATGAATGTGATTTAATAGACATTTAATTAGTTATAGATATCTAGGTGCATGAATAACTTTACATATTCCAATGGATCTATTGTATAATTTAAATACTCCCTCTCAAGGTGGAGCATATAAATCAAGTGTTCCAAGCTTAGATCAAATATTTTGAATTCTTAGCCCCCGAATTAAGGATCTTGTGAAGATGTTTGCTAGTTGATCGTTAGAACTAATACACAATTGTAATTTTCCAATGACCCCTTTTGAAGTCTACTAAATATAAATTCCATGGGGTTAGTAGTCTACATACCTTTGTCATTTTCGGTTTCTAAAAAACATGTCAATTTCTCTATTTAAACTTCAGGGCTGGCTCAACCTATTTGGAGGCCTAAATCAAACTCTTTAGTGAGGCCTTTAAAAGGAAAAAAGAACATAAAAGTGAGAAATATTAAAAGAAAACAAAACCTTTTAAAGTGGGGAGTACAATAGAAATTATAGGCATTATAAAAATTCAAAAATGAAATAGCATTTTACATGGACAAAATTTATAATTTTTTACATTTAGACTATAAAATAGTATATTAATTTAAGAATCAATATATGTGTGTTTCTAACTACAATGGCTTCCTCTATATTTAAGGTTTCCAATTGAACATGACCTCTTCTCTTTCTTGTCTGGTCCTAAAGAACTACGAGCACTCAACAATTGGTGTGGGGTCTCAAAAAACACATTTTTTAACATTCCTCGCAAGGCTTTGTGAATTCGAAATAATCTTCTGCCATTATTCATCAACAAAGGTTTTGCCTCTTTAAAACCCATTTCAATAAACACATAATCTAAAGCTGAAATTTTATAAGAACTAAACACATATTTAACCCTAAAAAATATAAGTATAGAAAGACGGTGAGAAATTATATAAGAAATGTATCTAAAATGCACATAAATATAAGCTTGTGTATGTATATATATGGTAATTTGATCTTCTCTTTAAAATTTGAAATGCATATGTTTCTGTCACATTTGAAAACTTGTCATAATTATAAATGGGGTTAAATATGTTTTTGTCTCTATAAAATTTAAAAAAAAAATTGTTTCTAGTTCTTATAACAAGTTTTATTTGCTTTTAGCCCCTAAATATTTCTCTGTCAATGCTTCTAATCCCCAATGACTTTCAATAACACTTTTTTGGGCTTTTTAATAACACTTACAAATGCTATTAAAAGTCATAAGGGAATAAAAGCATTGAGAGAAGAAAATGTGAGGGCTAAAAGTGAGTAAAATTTTTTATTGGGACTTTTCATTATTTCATGTATCTTCCAATTTATGAATATTTCATGTGTGAAGTGATGAGCATTTTTATTCATTCCATTTAGAAGAATGTTAAATTTGGTTGTTTTATGGAAGTGATTAAAAATGATGTTATTCTTCATATATTAATTGAGTATTACTATTCGTTTCATTTGTTTTTCTTTCTTCATACAAGTTTTGTCTTTATTGTATTCCATTTTGATTTTTAGCTTTTTTTAGTTTTTCTTACATGTTTTTCGAATTCCTGAGTTTTTTTTCTAGAACATTTCCTACAACTAATATCTTTTGGTAATTGATATGGACGAGGGCTCCATTAATTCAAGCATTTGTAAAAGTGGATTTTAGTTGTAAAAAGAAGGAGTGAAATCAAAAGCCTCTTTTTGTGAAATACGAATGGATTTACTACAAAGAGTGTAAACACGTGAAGGGAGCGGTGAATTTTTTTAACTTTAATTTAATTCAATTTACCTTTGAAAAGATGAATAGAGGAAGAAGTCATTTGTCCCCAAAGACAAAAACAACTCTTATATGCAAATCTTAACGATGGAACTCTTGTGGACCAATGAATGTTGTTGCTTGTGAAGAAAAACAAATTAATGAGACAAGTCACTTCAATAATTTCCCAACAAAATTGGGTGAGATTGTTGCACGATTACACGCCTTCAAGGCACTTGTCATATTTTTATAATTTAGTCAACAACTCGAATGCTAAGTTATCATCTCTCTAGAGATATGATGCTTCTCAAAGCCCATTGAAACTTTTGACCACACTTTTATCTTTGACTTCAAATCAAATGATGTAAAACTTTCCATTGCCTTTTTATTGCCCCAAGATTTTATTACCATAATTTAAGGTGGCAATGAGGAACAAAGAATGCATTAAGAAATAATACCCGTTTGATTCTCAGATTAACTTTTTAAATATTGTTTTTTGGCACTAATATTTAAAATTTAGGTTTTTTGTATTAAATATGTTGGAAGACTTAGATTAGTTGATGAAATGAGATGAAAAAGAGTTATATATTTGTAACTATGTATTAACTATAAAGACTCATTAGTGGAAAAATAGGATTCAAAGTCGGACCTTTCGGACATTTAAAGTCGGACATTCACCCGACTTCTATTAAAGCGACTTAAAAAGTATGTTTTTTTAAAGTCGGATTAAGGTCCGACTTAAAAAGTACGTTTTTAAGTCGGATTATTAGTGCGTCCGACTTTAATTATGGCATGTGGGAAACCTTTAACGTCGGGTTTTTTCTGGACTCCGACTTTAATTATGGTCTGTGGAAAACCTTCTAAAGTCAGAAGTTAGTTGCGCCCGACTTTAAATGTTCCTTTTTTTAAAAAAAAAAAAACTTTACCGAAAACACTTCCTGTTGAATTTACTATTCGAGTAGATCACGGTTCAGCTTATTGCCATTATCTTCAGAGTTTAGGGGAGGCAAAAGCCAGAGATGCATTTAATCAGATAAAACCCAAGACATCAAACACAGGTCAAAGAAGTTCCAATAAAAGTGCATACACTATACAGTAAGGTAAACATAAAGAACTAGTGCATAACTAGGTGGGTATCTCTAATCTATTGACCTAAAAAAACTAAAACGATACATTGACTCCAAACATCAAACTGACTTGGTGGACTAGCTCATTACAAAGATGCTGCTTGAGTATGTTCTTCCCATGTGCATGTAAAGTTCACCTATTACAAAGATGCTGCTTGAGTATGTTCCTCCCATGTGCATGTAAACTGACCTGCCAATATCAAAACCAACAGATCAACAAAAAAATGTACCCTTGTTTAATTTGCCAAATATAGCGAGGCTGCAAGGACCAAAAGTGTAACGAGAAAGTGTGTGTAAATGCGGAGATCCTTTCTGAAGGGAAAACCTTTGAAGGGGAGAGCTCTCTCCAATTCTCAATCATTCAATAAAATTGTTCATACAATTTCATTTGTTTCAATCAATTTACCAATTTAAAAAAACTCGGTGACAAGTTCACAAACTAAAACTTAGACCACTACCTTAATTTCATGGGCAAGAATTGTCGGTCTTCTTTGTACAATAAGATTGATATTTCGCAGGGCAACATACTGTATCTCAGGTTCTGCTGAGAGTAATGTCACAAGAGGAGGAGCCATCTTTTTGCAAAGATTACGGACTACATCAGTACTGGTGATGAGCTCCATTTGTTGGAGGATCATCTACATATCATTAAAAACCGTGGTTAGCAAACCATGCAAAATGTGATCTCTGATGCTTCAATATTGACAACTATGAGCTGTCCACCGTGAGAACAAAGTGAATGTTAAGGGAGAGAACATTATTAGGTAACTCCCTTAGTTGGAATACTTAGCTACTTAGAGAATGACAGATGATAAGCAATCGATTTAGAGGGGTCATCATTAGTTTTGGAGATGATTTTAGAGGGGCAGAGACCTAGGTCTTCCAAATACCTGGAATGTGGTAGAATTTCTACCAATAAAAACTATTTTCTTCTATATTCTGAAAAAGCACCTATCAGAGGAGTTGCCCTATAACTGAAGTAAAATACATTTCCAATTTCAATAATAAAACAAAATTATAAAACAGAAACTTCCTCTGTACATTCATTTAAAGCAGTGAGGAGCTTTGAGAGTGTGAGACTAGTAATATCAAATATGGGTTTACTGCTATTGTCCTGAACCTCAGCAAGTGCTGCCACAACATTAGCTACAACCATTGGATTATTATCAGATATCAAATCCTTCAGTGATTCCAAAAAACCCCTATCCTCAACTAACTCTGCATTTATATCGTAAAGCTTTGCAACACAAATGGCTGCTGTCTTGCGAACATATGGGTCATCATCCTATCAAAATATATCAAACACAAGGGAAGGTTACAAATAGGTAGGCCAAATAAACATGTCACTGTAATTAACACAAAGAAATCAAAACAGTGGAATTTCAAACTTATAATAATAGACACATGCAATGATAAAGCACTGTGTGCATACCTTTAGGCATCTTTGAAGGGGATCACATAGATACTCAGTAATTTTATCAACGCAAATGCAGCCCATTGTCCGCACAGCCAAGAGAAGCAATAGTGCCCATTGTCCGCACAAAAACTACAAAATAGAAGCAATACTGAAAAAACACACATAACACAACCCTAAAGTCATGTTGCTTCAACTTCCCACTAAATTGAAGACTATAAAGAAAAGATCAACTTATTTATAATGATAATAGCAACAAAAACAAACAATCCTTCGAGTTCTCATCCTGCTACAGATAACAAACAACATGAAATAAAAGCAGAATCTTCGAAATCCATACTTCAACTGTTGACAATTTGAAAATAAAAATAAAAATAAAGGAAAGGACTTCCTTGATTAAATAACATTCAGTTATCAATCAACAAAAAAGAGTATATTGTACGAGCTAATCATAATTCCCAGAAATCTTGAACAGAACTCATAGGGTTTACAAAACAAAAGGGAAAAAATCACAAAACACTTATCAATTACACGCAAAACAAACAAAGAATATGAATGAATTAGTTTACAATAACAAAGAATATGAATTAGTTTATAAGCACAATGTTGTAATGTGATCATCTGTAGAAATAATTTAGTTATAACATGAAATAACTTGTGCCTAAATTAACAAATAAAAGTGTGGTATAGTCTTGTTATTCATATGTGGTATAGTCTTTTTATCATAAAAAAAGAGTGGTATAGTCTTGTTACTCAATGGAGAGTTCATTTGGGCAAAAGAAAGGAAGTTTCTGGGATATCTCATAGTAGGTTATCAACAAGAGCCTCGTACAAATTCTCAATTTTCACATTCTATTGAATAGATAAGTTAAAGAGAAAAGTGTTTACCTTTACAGAACTTGAACACGTGATTGCACAGGAATGGTGCCAAAATTGTTTCAAGATCCCATTGTCAGCTGGGGCCTCAACTCTAAAATGCTCAGCACTAGTGTGCATCCAGATAAAAACATTAAACTTATTCAGTCATAAAAAATACAACTTCAAATCTGAAAATTAATCTTTCAATGCAGGTCAAATCAATTTAAATTTGTGCAATACTCCATCAAAATATCACGTCCAAACAACATTCTACAAATTAAGATTGCAAGAAAGATTTTGGCAACTTTCACATAACTATCAACTAAGTATAGATTGTGATGATAATTTAAAAAACTAAACAACAAATAATCACATAAACAACATTTAAACTAATCTCCAAAAATCACTTAAAAACAAGAAAATTTACAGATTTCAGACAAACCTGATGCCAAATCCAGTGTCCTAGTAGCCCCTGACCATCCTAATATGCACAACAAACAGAATTTCGCAACTCAACACATAAACATATAGTTGAGAGATGTCACTATATTAATCAACTCCACCGCACAACTACATCAAATTGCACATATTAATCAATTAGTTTAATAATGACACTACTAAATAAACAATAAAAGTTGTAAGAACCATGACTAATCCCTTTGACTTGTAATTCCTCACTTGTGATTCCTTACCCTTGACTTGAAAAAGGATTACAACTCCAAATTGACGTTATCAAAGGTAAAAGAATATGGAAAACCAATCGCTATTACTATTAGCAATTGAACCTAATAAGCAATCAGCTTGTAGAATAGATAGTCAAAAAATTAGTCAAACTATATAGTCAATCTCAATCTCAATCATTAATAGATGAAAGAAAATACTTACAAAATCAAATACTCTGAGATTGTTTTGCCACAGACAAACCATATCCAGCAGATCTTAAAGAAACTGTCATATTATATCCAGTTGATTCAAATCCTTATATTGGAAATAGCTATGTGCAATTAGAAGTTAGAAGTTAGAGCCATCAACAAACCAAAAGATGTAGTATCTACTCACCCAAGTTACACTTGAAGAGCATTGTCAATTCGACGGAACAAACTATTCAATTCTGTAAAACCCTTAAACATGATTTAGACTATCATTAACTTACAATTGGAGTAACAAGCAATCAGATTTGAATAGTTTACAGCTGCATCAAAAAAATCTGCTACCTCAACAAATTCCTCCTCAACAAATTCCCTTGAAGTACAACATGAAACATATTGAGGAGAATGAGAAAATACCTTTGCAAGTATGTTAATAAGGAGGTTATTGTGATGAATCTTTGAATCCAAATTCTGCTAAAGAAAAGAAAGAAAATGGGAAGATATAAAGTCAATGAAATAAACTAAAGGAGTATGTTAATCAATTATTGTTCTACAGCTATATGACACACTACATGCCACTTCAATTCTTGTTGTAATAGTACCAAGATCTTCAACTAGTTAGCTTTACTCATACTAAGACAGGGCAATCTATCTGTTAAAGCCAATTATCAAATCAAGTTTAAGTGAATATGGCACCAACCTTGTCAAGGGTTTGAGTGGTAAGTACATAAAGTAAGAGAGCAACAAGTTTAATTTTCATAGGACAGTCATCATTCCCAGCAGCTTCAGCTTTCCGCATTGCCTCCTGCATAACCGAATGATTGCAAAACCTTCAGATACATTGAAAGATAAGCCATGGCCAATAATTCAGAGCACACCAGACAAATCATTTGAATCAGCATTACAAGTACAACCTTTGTGTGAGAGTGCCAATTTTCACATGCTCAATAGGAAATTGAAGTGCTGAAATTTGAAACCCTTGAAAGCATGATAAGTTCCTCATAAAAAACGAAGATGCGGTGAATTGGACACCTTCAAGACCTGCAACGAGCACATATAGAAAACCAACTGCATCAAGCTCAAAATAATCCACATTCAAATGCAAAGAGAAAATGAGGGCTTGGATTTGAGGCATTGCCAGTTTGCATCAAACATTACAGAAAATGCTGAATATAAAAACGAAACTCTAGGGTTTTGATTTGAGGCATCTAAGGTATGTAAATACACAAATCTAAAGCTTCAGATTTGTGACATCTACGATCTCTTAATAGAAAACAAAAACGAAATCAAGAAGGAAAACGAAAACGAAATCAAAGAGGAAAGGAAAACGAAATGAAGAAGAGGGAAAACAGAATGAAGAAGATGGAAAACGATAATGAAATGAAGAAGAAAACGAAACTCAACCTTAACCTTGCAGCGACCGATGAAAGAGCAGAAGCAGCGGCCGGTGACGGAGCAGAGGGCGTGTTGTGGTTCCTGATTGATACGTCGGCGGAGCATGACGTCGGCGTGCTGTGGTTGCAAAATCAGAAGAAAGCCAACCAATGAAGTTGACGGTGAGAGGAAGAGAGACGTCGACGGTGAGAGGAAGAGAGACGTTGACGACGTTGACGGCGGTGAGAGGAAGAGAGACGTTGACGGCGGTGAGGAGAGAGCGATGGAGGAAGACAGTGAGTTGGGAGGGAGCTTCGGCAGAGAGAGTGATGGGGAGAGCAATGGAACGGTTGTTTTGGTGGAGAGAGTGATGGAAAGAGCGTGGAGAGAGTGATGGGTAGAGCAATGTAGTTTAGGGTTCAATGTGATGGGAAGAGAAGAGCTCGTTTTGATTTTTGGTAAAAAAAAATAGTGTAAAAAAAACTAGGATTAAAAATGCCCGCGCGAGAGTTTGTGCGCTGTTTGCAAAAAATAGATTACACATTTAAAGTCGGATGTAAGCGTTGCCCGACTTAAAAGGGTGAACGCCAGAATTTTTCGCGTGTTTATTACAAAATTGCCACCGCGTCCACCATTTAAGTCGGATATTTGGAAGTCCGACTTAAAATCACCGATTCTTTTCTTGTTTTTGCACTAGTGACTTTTTTGACTCAAACAATGCTAATGCAGTTTTTTCATCACTAAATCTATAATACAGATAGACATTACATCAAAAGAACGAGAACAAATATTACTTGAGGCCACTCTTGTTAGATAGTGAGCAACTTTATTCGCATGCCTCCCGGTGAATTTTACCTGGAGTTTGTGATATTGTTGTGACAAAAGTTATCACAATAAGCCATAAGCTCTCCAA
This sequence comes from Astragalus membranaceus, assembly GCA_039519185.1. Lineage (NCBI taxonomy): Eukaryota > Viridiplantae > Streptophyta > Magnoliopsida > Fabales > Fabaceae > Astragalus > Astragalus membranaceus. The sequence goes on along the minus strand of CM076848.1, from coordinate 110,460,649 downwards.
ATTCATACTTGTAACATTTAGTAGATTGAAAAATATATACTACACTTTTGGAGTCTACTCAAAAATAACATTATCAAGGCCAAGGGATGCAACCCATTTCATAGCTTCAATTAACTCTATAGCTTCACCCTCGTGAACTTGTAGAATTGGCTTATGTTGAGTGATTTTTGCTTGCAATAACCCACTCTTATCATTTCTTAAGCAAATACCAACACTCACCACTTTGTTGGTTTTCAAAAAAGTTGTGTCTGAGTTCCACTTTAAAAAAATAAGATGGTAAAGAGTGTTCGAGGTGCAGTTTAGTTTCGTTTTGAGCCTAACAACCATTTGAATCGCCAGGTAAATATACATGCGATTTAGATTGGTTCAATTGTCTTTTTAAAAAAATTTAAACCAAACCAAACCAAACCAATGTTGTTTGAATTGATTCCGTTGTTTCGGTTGTTGGCAAGGCCAAATATAATTTAAAAATCTGTCTATTCTTATGCTGCCAAATACCGCCAAATTATAAGCTACCAATAAAAATCTACCATTACATTAAGAAAATCAAAAGTCATGCATAAAAGTCATTTCTAAATCCAAATGCAAATCCAATACATAAAAAATCCAATACAAAATTACAAAGTACAGTAACGTGTAAGTGGGAGAGAGTGAGAGCTTCACTTAATGCATTGGACAAAAAAAAGCTGTATTGTATAGTATTTTAGCGGTTCGGTTTGGTTTGGATGATGTAGTAAAAACCATCAACCAAACCTTTTCTAGATAGTTGCTGGTTTTTCTTTCTTTTTCTTTGGTTTATTCTCAATTTGTACAAAAATAAAACTGAACAAATTCAATAAATATAAGTTTTTTGCAGTTTTCGGTTTGGATTTGTTCGGTTTGCAATTTTCGATTGGTTTGGTTCTGTTTTGAACAGCCTTAGTTCGCATAGGTAACTCATTATTCATCCTCACCTCCATGACTAGTCAGTAAAGCAACCACCTGTTTATTTCACTCGTTGATACTCGTTTTACTATCCACACCATGTCCATCATGAGTTTTCCATGGATCACTAGTTACTGATTTTTTTATCATTGCTAGTAGGGGAGCATGGGACGGGTTACGGCTTGTAACTAACCTTAACCGGTCTCGAATTTTGATCAGGCCATGTTTTCAACCATAACCCGTCCTTAAACCAGATAAGCTATGGGTCAATCTTAGACCGAGTTTAATTAAGACACGACCAGTTTGTCCCAAAATATAAATAAATAATATAATTTTAAAAATGTTATTACTTCAATTACATATTTTATCTTTGACGGTGAGAATTAATAGGTAAATTTGGTAAAACTTCTATAAAATTAATGTTGATGCGTGTCCACCTTTATTAAAAATACATAAGTTTTAGTATCAAATTACTTGTTTTTAGTTTAACGTTTAACTAAGTTATCTCAATTCACAAGTATAATTGCATTACTTATATATTTTTGGCAGAATAGCACTTTTGGTCCTTTATGTTTGCTCCAGATTTCACTTTGGTCCTTTATCTTTTTTTTGGTCCGTTTTGGTCCCTCATGTTTCATTTTCGTCTCATTTTGGTCCCTCACGTATTATTATATTCAATTAAAACATTAAAAACATTAAAACAATTAAAATAATTAAAACAATTACAAAAATAAAACATAAACCCATCCCCCCACCCACCACCACCACCCACCACCACCCACCACCGTCAACCACCACCCACCACCTCCCCCCACCGTCCACCCCTCCCCCCACTGTCCCCCCTCCCCCCACCGCTGCGCACCCCCTCCCCCCTCCCCCACCGTTCCCCCCTCCCCCCACCGCGAACCCCTCCCCCACAGCCACCCTCTGTGACCTCCGTGACTCCCCCATCCTATGCGATCTTCTGCTTCCGCTTTCGGTTCGCGTGCGCTGGTTCGTCTTCGCTGGATCTGTGCGCTGGTTCGTCTTCGCTGGATCTGTGCGTCGTCTTCTGCGTCGTCTTCGCTGGATCTGTGTGCTGGTTCGCCTTCTGCGTCGTCTTCGCTGGATCTGTGCGTCGTCTTCTGCATCGCGTCCTTCTCTGTCGCATCCTTCTGCGTCGCGTCCTTCTGCATCGCGTCCTTCATCCTTCTCCAGTTCTGTGCGTCGCGTCCTTCTCCATGGATCTGTGCGCCGATCTGGTTTTCATCATCTTCGCTGTTCACGGTGGGGGAGGGGGTGCGCAGCGGTGGGGGGTGGGGGGAGGGGTTCACGGTGGGGGAGGGGTTCACGGTGAGAGAGAGAGAGAGACAGATCTGGTGGTGGGTGGTGGTGGACGGTGGGGGGTGGTGGTGGGTGGTGGTGGACGGTGGGGGGAGGGTTTTATGTTTTATTTTTGTAATTGTTTTAATTATTTTAATTGTTTTAATGTTTTTAATGTTTTAATTGAATATAATAATACGTGAGGGACCAGAATGAAACGAAAATGAAACATGAGGGACCAAAACGGACCAAAAAAAAGATAAAGGACCAAAGTGAAATCTGGAGCAAACATAAAGGACCAAAAGTGTTATTCTGCCTATATTTTTATATGTGCATGTATATTAGGGATGTGAGGTAACCCGTGAGTCAACTCAAACTCGATCCTAACTCGAAGCCGGGTTATTACTTGGGACAGTCTCATTTGTTGCTTTTTTTATTTCAAACAGGATTGGGTTTAACACAAAATCATTGAGTTTGAACAAATTGGTGGATTGTGATGAGTCTTGCACACCCTAATCGCTAGTCCAGTTACACGGTTACACAAACTCGGTGTATCAAGTAACACAAGTAACAAGTATCATTGTTCCCGTAAGCAAACTTCCTACGTTTTGTTTGCGTTTGCGACTTTGCATTTGCAAGACATTTGTGTTTTCTGAAAATCATGCGTTTTTTTTTCAACATCTGAAAATGATAGTTGAATCAAATGTCACATTGGGTACGGAGCAGCGTTAAAACTCTTGGTCATCTCTCCTGCCCCTTGAGGCACCTCAATAAATGAGGGATTAGTCACTGTTGTCAGTGCGGTGGATACCCGGGTTTACCCAAAAAAAATGTCAAGTATTTTTTTTTTGTCAAAACATGCAATGGTTGTGATCTGTGCGCTTTGGGCAAGGCTTCCTCCAAACAACTTGGGCCAAATCATTACCGAGTACTAGAAATTATTATTAAATACACTCTCCAAATTTAATAAGATACTCCATTCATAATTAAATATAAACAAAATTAATTATCAACACACTTATTAAGATAACTAGTTATTTGCATTTCTTTCTATAAATGTCATTTAAAAGTTTATCTTCATTATCTAAATTATTATTCATCTCATTTATTTGCCTAAAAAGTCTTCGACTTTTCATGTTCGATATTAAATAAAGGTGCCGGAACCAACACTACTAGAAAAGTTGATTTTAGAGAGGAATTTTAGAGAGGGATAAGTATCCCTCACTATTAGTGAGGGATTTAGCGACGAAAACAAAAAAGTAACTCTGATTTACGTTTGTGACGAATTTAGAGACGGAAAATATCTCTCTCTAAAAATTCCGTCTCTAAATTCGTCACAAAATATCAAAAAGCCGTTTAGAGACGGATGTAGAGATGGAAATGCATCCCTCACTAATAGCGAGGATGAACTATTCCGTCGCTAACCAAAATAAATTTCTCAGCGCCTTCCAATTCGCTTCCCTCCTTCTTTTCAATTCGCTAACTAAAAGACATTATTTTATTTTTTTATAATTCTTTACAAAAACAAAACAACCAAAACTTGTTTCTCATCGTGAAAGACCAAAGCGTGAAAACCTGAGGGCAGAAGCTTCTTCGTTCCTCCTTCGCGTGAAACCCAGATTTCCTTCGCGTGAAAACCAGATCTCGTTCGTGTGAAAACCAGAGGTTCCTCCACCACTCACCTCGACCACTCACCACAACCCTCTCCTCCACCACTCACCATTCACCAAAACCCTAAGAGTCACCACACACCAAAACCCTCTGAAATTGAAAAAATTTGTGGTCATAGTTTAGCTATTGTGTCTTCCACACAGGTCATAGTTTAGCTATTGAAGTCTCTGGAAGCGGTGGTTACCAAAATCCAACGGCTCTCGAGCACCTCCAAAAACAATAATCCCCAAATGTTTTTAATTAAGATAACAAATAATATAATAACAATTTTACCCAATTATATGTCATCATTCATTATCCATCATTTGTTTTCAAGTAGAAAGCGAATGGAACTGAGTCATGACCAAGGATCTAGAAGCATCAGTGTCTTGCGTCCATATCAGAACCTCAAGGAAGTTGTTGTGTGATCAAGTTTTAGTGTTGCTTAAACTTAAAGCATCTGGTCTATCAAAGATTGCATATATTAAACAAAGAGTGCCTATCTTAAAAGATGATTGCTTCTAAGTACAAAAACAACTGTCTGAAGTGAAGCATTTGTTTGTTTAAAGCACCAGGCTCAAACCGTGTCATAGCATTCAAGATTTTGTTGCGACATCAGTGACATTTATATATGCACCACCATCACATGAAGAAAAATTAATAGTACGAGAATTCTCTAGTGTTTGAGGGATTAATTATTCCAAAATGAAAAGCGCCACATATATGTGTGTATATATATATAATATATATATATATATATATATATATATATATATATATATATATATATATTTGTGAGCAAAATAATTCTCAAGTGGGGAAAATGCCCCCAATTAACCCACGGTGCATTCGTCCCTGACATTACTGTGTCAGAGCTGAGACACTAGGGTGGTACAAAAAAAGAAGAAATCCTGATTTCGTAGGGAATGCATTGCATTTATTTTAAATGTCCTTTGAAGTTATCTTACTAGCTCATGATACGGATATATATCATTGCCCCTTAGACAAGCAATTCTGAACTCTCTATTCACTACAAAAAAACGTAGGATAAGCGACGGAAATTAGCGACGGAAATCAAATCTGTCGCTAACAATTATGTAGCGAGGGAAATAAAATCCGTCGCTAAACTTGATGTAGGCGTGCTTTTTTTAAAAAAAAAAATTAAATTCGTCGCTAAGTCTCAAATCCATCGCTAACGGTCCGTCGCTAATGCTGACGTGACCGTTGCGCAGACATTAGAATGCGTAAGAATCTCAATCCGTCGCTAATTTAAAATTCCGTCGCTACTGTCTGTCGCTAACGCTGACGTGACAGTTGTGTAGATCTTGGAAAACGCGAAATGAACAGATCCATCGCTAATTTAAAATTCCCTTGCAACGGATCCGTCGCTAAGTTCTATTTTTTTCACTTACAACCGAAAACCTCCTCACTTCTCTCTTATCTCCTTCTTTTCTCTTCCCTCACTCATTTTTCTTTTCTCTTCTCTCCTTCAACCTCCAACAACTTGGTTTACAAAGAAGAAGCAACAACCATCTCATAATCAAAGCAGGTATTCCAACCATCATCTCTCCCATTTCGTTTTTGTTTTCGTTTTCTATTTTGAATGCTTGCTTAAAATCCATGATTTCGTTTTCTTTTTATTTTCGTTTTCTCTATTGATTTCGTTTTCTCTTTTGAATGCTTAAAATCCATGATTTCGTTTTCTGTTTGGTGCTTCATAGGGCTGTTCATAGTGTTGTTTTTGTTTTAATGCTCATAGTATTGTTTTTTTGTTTTGAATGTTGTTAATAATTAATTAACTCTGATTTATTGTGTGCTAATATTCATTGTGTGGCACTTACAGGTGTTAGATATGGTTGAAGATGCTTGTGAATAATTGTTTGAAAAGAGGCAGCTTGAGAGAAAGAGAGAAGTGAGGTCTGAGAGAGACAAAGACAGAAGTGAGGTCTGAGAGCAAGAGAGCAGTTTTTTTTAAAAAAAAAATCTAAATTAGCGACGGATTTTCCATCACTAAATTCCCTCGAATTTCCCTTGCTAAATCCCTCGCCAATATCTGCCGCTAAATGTGACAAAATTCGTCGCTAAATATTATCGAGGCCCTTTTTAGCGAGGGATTTTTTCCGTCGCTAATTCCCTTGCTAAGGCACGTTAGCGACGGATTTTTGGCCATTAGCGACGGAAAAATCCGTCGCCTATACTGGTTTTTTTGTAGTGATTGTTGTATACGATTTACTTGATTTATCTAATATTGGATTTATACTTGTTTTTATATAAAAAGATTAAATTCTAAGAAGACTTTTGTCTCACACCAAACACAAACTCATTATATTGTAGTTGGTCCAGTAATGGCAAAAATGATAAAAAGAGGTTTGAATAGACATTAAACACTTGTTACTCACTACGCAAGTGAAGCCATAATTAGTAAAGCATGGAGAGGTGGGATAAGAATACTCAGATTCATCGTGGATTTTGTTCTTAAAGGTTAAGACAAAACCATAATTAGTAAACTAGCTTAAAACTAGGTTGGTGCTCTAGGGGCTTCGACTGGATAGGGGGCTGTTTGACGACAGTTGAATGAGTTGTCATACCATATTGTTGCTCATACGGTGGCAGAGGCAGATAAGCATCATAATGCTGCTCGTATGGTGGTGGAGGCGGATAAGCTACCATTTGAAAAGCACCATAGTGTTGCTGGTACGTTGGACGTAGATAAAATGATGGTGGTGGCATAGAAGGTTTATACTAAAATTTAATATTTTCAATATAAGTAACATATATTACAATTATTTAATTAATAAATTTATTAAGCATGCCGATTATTCAAATTTAATATTTTTATAATTAAACTTTACTCTTAAAAAGTAAAAATAACATATCTAATAACTGTTTTTATAACTAATAAAATAAATTTATAAGCATAAATAAATATTAACCATATAACAAATAAAATTTGTTTTTTTTATAACTAAACAACCTCTATTTGATTAATTACTAAATAGTTAATTATAACTATTTAATTAATAAATTTACTAAACATGCCGATTATTCAGTAAAATAATAAAGATTAATTATATAACTAACCAATTAATTAATTATTTTAATAATCATATAATTAATTAATGAATTACTTGCATATCTAATAACTAATTACTTGATAAATAATCGGTGATGACGAGAAGATTCTGGCGTGATGCTAATTGTGGTGTTGAATCCAGTGAAACTCCAAGCTAATGCTAAAAAAATAAAATCATAAATGTTAAACAACTCAATTTACAAAATAATATATTAAATAAAAAATATCTAATATTTAACTATTTGCAAACTAACCGATAAATATGAGAAGTATCTGACACGATCTAACTCTATAATTAAAATCTAAAGAGAGTATGAGAAAGAAGACTAACGACGATAATGTAGGTGAGAATGACAAGGAATGAAGGAGAGAAGTGATATAATGAGAAGAGTGACGGGAAAAATTTGTTTAATTAAAAAAAAATCGGTGGTTTTCGACGGCTCAAAACATAGTAAAAAAATAAAAAACTCTTTAGCGGCTAGAAGCCGCCACTACAACGGATAGAAATATTATAAATTTCAAATATCGTAGTTAATTTATCGCTCTTTTTTTTAGGCAAAAAGAAGGAAAGAAGCCTCATTAAAACCTTCTGATGTTAAAACATCGAGAAGGAAAAAGAGTACTTCCCCTGATTTTATTAAAAAAAGAAAAAAGAAGGAAGACAGGAGAGAGGCCAAAGGGGGACTAGACCAATACCCTTGGCAAGAATAGAAACTAAAGTCAAAGCAGTAATAGGGAACCTTAATTTGAAGACCCCCTAAAACACTCAAACCAAAAGAAAAATAATAAAACGGCTTAAAGGACTAAATTACAAAACCAAATCAAAAGGAGACAGACAGAGTTTGCCTTTGAACGAGTATTATATCCAACAACCAATTTCTTTTTTTGCCTCAATTTCTTCTTTTGAGTCTTGGACACAACCAGTTCGAAATGATCATACTGCGCAACTGTTTCTTGGGTATCGGTAGTCACAGGATCACCAACATCATCTGACATCTCACCCCAAAGCACTAGTGCAGAAAAGACATTTAGCGTCGGTTATTTTGGACATTTAGCGTTGGTTATCGCCCGACGCTAAATGTCGCGATGCTAAAAGTGAGACATTTAGCATCGGTTAAATAACCGATGCTAAATGTCACATTTAGCATCGGGTGTTTAAATAGCCGATGCTAAATGTCAATTTCATCACTGTTTATGATGTTTGAAAATGACATTTAGCATCGGTTATTTGAAACAACCGATGCTAAATGTCCTGAAAAATGACATTTAGCATCTGTTATTTGAAACAACCGATGCTAAATCTCTATTATTTTTTTAAAAAATAGGCATTTAGCATCGGTTGTTTAAAACAACCGATGCTAAATGTCTAGGCGTCAATAAAAACAATTTTTGCTTGAAAAGGGAACCAAAAAACCAACATAATGCAGCAAAGACTATTTTACATTCTAAAATATACCCAAAGGCAAAAAATCAATCTTTCCAATACAGTCATATCCAAGACAACATCTTAACTTCAATATGGATGATATATTCAAGAACTATCTGAAGTTATCTCATTAGAGTGAAATACATGAAAAAATGACAAAATAAATAAATGCAGAAAACAAAAGCAAGATGGATGATATATTCAAGTAGCGCCTGGCCAAAATGGCCTTGATGCTGTCAAAAACATAACTGGGAAGCTAATTAAACAGAAGAGTTTGCTACGTCATAAATAGAATTGGAAAAGAAAATGCAAGCAGTGTCATGAACAACTGACACTCTGCCAATGCATTTACACAAGTGAAAGCTCTCCTGCAGGAACTGATATCTTGATAAGTTTATTCCATGACTCATTCGTCTCTGTGATGACCTTAAGTGCGTAATCCTGTTTGCAACAAATAAATTTAGACAGAATTAGTGGAGTCAAAATGAGGCCATGCTAACCTTAACACTGATCATGATAAAACTGCAGTAGATAAATGCCTTGCTTATATCTCTCGTTACTAATATACTTAACTGAAAAAGAAAAAGCTCTTCACAGAAACAAGCACCTGCATGAACAATGAAACTGTATTAGAACTTGGAATTTCCATGAATATATAATAGTATTCAAAATTTGTTTAAAATGGTTCAACCCTGTTTTAAATAAAAGTAAAACTTGTGTTAACAGGTGCCTTGTTTCAAAAATGTGTTCTGTTTTGCAATGAGGCATCAGTTTTACCATATGATTTTGATGCCTGCAAGAAGTATTCAAAGAGACAAACAGAGGATAGTTTTTAACACAGAATAACTACTATTTCTCTCCCATTATCACAAGTTTCTTTCTTTAAATGTATGGGACAAACACTCAAATGACGAAAAATCTTAAACCTAAGCGCATCAATAACTGAAGGAACTGAAATAGAGATATGGCAATAATTAGTTAGTACTTAGTTTCACCTAGATCCTAAATGTAGAAACAGATTATGCTATTAATTGGTAGTAAAAAAAGTAGTAGTAAGTAGTAACACAAATAGAAAGACTCTATTCATTTTAATGGCTCCACCATCAATATAATAGCAAAACTACCAGTAAGAAATCAAATGAAAAGGAGCTCAAAGGCTGAAAATGACGTGACCAAGTCTGCACTTTGTCATACCCTAATTTTGTCCGGCTAATTGAAAAATCCAAAAAAGGTTTTTATTCTCGTCACTTTAATTGTGCGCGCGTCTTTAACGCTCATTGTGTGACGTTCCTAATTTTGTCCGGCTAATTGAAAAATCCAAAAAAGGTTTTTATTCTCGTCACTTTAATTGTGCGCGCGTCTTTAACGCTCATTGTGCGACGTTTTTTGTGTTGGTTGACTTTGTTTTATTATCGTAAAATATAAATAAAATACAATGCATAATCAAATAAACCATTAAGCTGAATACTCAAAGTTTTTATTACATGCCCAAGTTTTACATACATGGACAAAAACAAAAAAATAAATTTGAAATCAGATTCAAAAAAAGAGGGCAAGGGCACAGCTCCTTGCTGCCCTAGCCACTGTCCTTTTAATTCTTCCCCTTGATATTGTCCTTTGTCCTTTTCCCCCCCTCAATTGCTGTCCTTTGGCACCACCCATTGCCAGCTACTGTCCTTTTGTTGACTGTCCTTTTCCTCACCCCAACACCCAAAGCGCCCAGCCAGCTATATGCTGTCCTTCCCTCAGCACCCCCTCACCCAGCTGATGTCCTTTCTCAGCCCCACACCTACACCACAATGCCTATAAATACTGTGAACAGTAATATTATAAGGGGAGGAGGAGAGAATCAGAAATCAAAAAAATAAAAAAGAATCGCAAGCAAATCAGGAAAGAAAGAAAACAGGAGCTGGAAGCTCCGGCCACCAGGTGGTGGTCACCACCGTGAACCGCTACCGTCTCCACTGTCAGCCACCAACCCTAAACAGCCACCACCTCACACCCCCTCACCGTCACCGAACCACCGCCGGAACAACAACCACCACCAAACACCCTCACCGTCTCCGCCACTCAACCACCCTCGCACCACCGTGAACCGCCGTGAACCACCCTCTCTCTCATCATCCCTCCCTCACGTTCCCCCTCGTCTCCACGGAGCCACCACCACTATCGCACCAACCACCACCGGAAATCGCACCATCACCACGCCGCCACCACCACCATAAATCGTTCACCGTCGCACACCCTCCTTCGCACGCTTCCCTCTCCACCACCGAGCGACCTCATTTCTCTCTCTTTCCCCTCAGGAATTATCACCATGTTCCTCACTCCACCGTCCCTCTCGTCCATTCCTTTCTCCATTGTCTTTTTTGTTTTTCCTCTCCCCACCGTCCCTTTCGTTCTCTCTTCCCCCCTTTGTGACTGCCTCTCTCTCCACGACTCTCTCTCTACATTTCAGAATTTTGGCACCACACTCTCTCTCTCTCTCTCTCGAAATTTTCGGGTCTCGCTCTCTCGTTTTGATATGGTGCGGCGCTGAGAAGTGAGAAAGAGAAGATTAGGGTTTGCATAAAATTACTTAGCCTTATATATAGCTCTCTTTTTTTTGTTTTTTTCTTTTTTTGCTTCAGATCACTGCTTACACCCCCTTCAGTTGAAATGTGCGCCCCCTATCCAGAAGGCCTTTTTTTTCGCAGGCCATTAGCCCAACAAACCTCGAAACAAACTTGGCCTGCTGCTACAGACACCATATTTTTAATAATAGAACCCTTGTTTCTATTCACACCCTTTCGTTTTGATATCAGCACTCCTCTCCCTTCTATTTTATTTTCATTTTGAATGTTTATCAATCTGGCTTATAATGGCACCCCTCCTTTTTCTTGTCATAACCTCCTCACTAAAAGCCCATATTTTATTGTCATAAGCTCAGATACGGATTAGGCTCGTTGTTTACACCTCCCTTTTTGAAAATACAACCTCCTGCTCCTTTTCACACCTCTTTTTAAACATGCACCCCCTTTTTCTTTCCTTTTTTTTAACTTCTTTTCTACAATTAAACGTTTTTTTTTACAAACCTATCTTCTCCCAAACAACAAATAAATATTTTCCCAAACATAAAAAATAGTTTGTTACTAATGGTCACTCTGAGCTTAGCTTGTTTGACCGTTAATAACGGCTTTAGTTATCAAACGAGCTATGAGTGATGGTCACTCTGAGTTTTACTTGTTTGGTCATTACGAATACCTCTCCCAATTTCGAAAATAAATAAAAACACCAAACACACAAACATTTTCTACCTAAGAACTACGTGTGATTTGATTCTCTACCAGGAGATACGTAGGAGCAGAGGGCGGCCGACCTCTGTCAATTGCATTAATAAAAAACCTTTTTTTTTTCTCTTTTAATTCATTTCTCTCATTTTTCTCCAAAAGTACAAAAAATAACTAATTGTTTATCGAGTCTTATTTTTTTTATTATTATTATAAGGGTAAAATCATTATTTTTGAATTAATAAACGTTTACACATTTAGTTAAAAGGTAACCCCCTTGTCCTTTTAAAAGTTTTTTTCCCTACGCATAAAAGACTCCCGTGCCTAAACCTGGTCCGCAAACCCCCTTGTCCTTTTAAAAGACTCCCGTGCCTAAACCTGGTCCGGTAACCCCCTTCCCTACGCATAAAAGACTCCCGTGCCTAAACCTGGTCCGCAAACCCCCTTGTCCTTTTAAAAGTTTTTTTCCAATATTTTCTCCTAAAAAATAAATATTGGTGGCGGCTTCATTGTAAACTTCGAAGAATCCCTCCTCCGGATTTTTCGGTCGCTACAGTTGGCGACTTCACTGGGGACAATTAAGAGAGTCAAGCCAAATTGAATAAATGTGTAAGTATTTGTTAATTTTATTAATATTTTGTTTTTACCCTTATTCTTATATTATTTATTTATTAGCATTTCTTTATATTATTGAACCTTAGGGTAGACGACTTTTTTTGTTGTACATCTTGTCCAGTTTGGTTAGTTTAGATATTTTGCTCTCATCACACACCTCACTTACACTTTTGCACGCACCTTTGAATGGGGCCCTATACCCGGGTCTGCAAATAACCTAGGACGAGTGGAGATTATTAGTGACAGTCATTCTGGATTTTATCTGTCTGACTCTCATGAAAGTCTCAACCAGAGTACGCTCTTTCATGGTATCCCACACCAGGTAGCTCGCTATCGTTGTGGATCATATCATGAAGGGGATTTTAGCTCTGGAGACCTTTGTGAGGAAGTGAATAGGGCCACCTGAGAGATTGATCACATAAGTGACCCTAGATCATGTTGAAAATTCCAATTTAGACATGACCCACCTAGGACACAGGGGCACTATACTTACCCTCTCTATCAATCTGGTTAGTTTTTCTCCAAAATTAAAATCACTCAAAAAAAAATTCATGCTTCCTTCATTTGCATGCATACGAGACGACATCATTCCTTTCATTCGTCATACAAAAAAATTATCATAAAATAAGATCATTTTTTTCATCATATGCATCACATTACCATTTCCCTACCGTACCATTCATCATATATTCATAATTCATAAATATCAAAAAAAAAACCATCAAATAGTGTAGGCATCTCGTCATTTGCAACATCATCATTACAAATTGCACGAGACATTCTATAACATTTCGCTCATATTGTCATCAGAGTACAAATGCGCAATTTCTCCATACATGCATCCTAGTTGCATCATCTCTCATACTCATACATCGCATTGCTATTATAAAAATTTATTTTTAAATGCATCATCTTCATGCATCATAAAAAACAAGGACAAAAGTCATTTATTCCTATCCATCTCAAATGCGTCAGTCCTTCAACACGCGTCAAAACAAAAATTATAAATTTCTTCATTATTGCATCATTCATCACCCAATAGCACTTTGTTAGCTTTTTATTCTAGTCGAAGCATAAAAAAAAGGGGATAAACCATCACGCATTTCATTCATCTCCATTGTTGCTCATGCCCAACAAACGTCCATATCTTCATGCATTGTACTTTATTCAAAGAAAACACAAAAAAAAATCACCATTCATTCATACTAAAATCACTCTTCCATAAGCATTTCATTGTTATTGCACTATCATGCATCGCGAAGGTATCATTTTTTTAAAAAATTGCATTCATCTTGCATATCCGTACACCAAAAGAATATTACCCACATATTATATAAAGGTTATGTTCATTACTCTTTTCCATGCATAAAAAAAAAAGTCGCTGCGAGTGTCATGCGTTTTGTTTCCTCGAACACAAAAAAAGGCAATAGCATCATAGGCACCGACGTTCATTCATAATCATTCAAAGTCATGATCACACAGTGTAGGTACCACATCATTCATAAAGTCTCGAATTACATTAAAAAAAAAAACATAACATTCATACATCATTTCCCTCATGTGGTCATCCTAGTTTAAATGCAACAATTCCATATTCATGTGTCATTTCCCAAATAAAACAAAAAAAATCATTTCATTATAATTGTATCATTTGTCATCCGATAAATCAAAAAATAGGAGTCTGCATACATGTTGCACTACCTCTCGGAAAACGAAAAATAATTGCATTAGAATCAAACATTTATTTCTTCATGCATTCGCATTTTTCATACATATCTGTCATCATGGGCATTATATTTTGCTAGAAAATAAAAAAAATCACCATAGAACGAGTAACTTGTTTTCATATACATCTCGTTCTCATGGTACTAACATGCATATCATCCTCCAAAAAAATAAAGACGCTACATAGTTGTCCAACTTTCATCATCTTGCATACTAAAAAATATACTATATTCGTTACTCCTCTTCATGCATAGAAAAATAAAAATGCATTAGTCATCTGACATGCAAAATAAAAAGAAAAATAATAAAATGATGCCACTTTCTTGCATCATTCATCATCGTATTGCGTTGCGTCCGAAAAATCATTTCGGATAGTCAATCTTTTCAGGCGATCATTCATTCACATTCCTCGCATCTGCATCAGGCAACATTATTCGTTCATTCATACATTGCATTTTTCTTTCTTTTCGCGGAAAAGAAAAGAATAAAAAACATGATCACAATTAAAAAAATTGTGATTGAATATCTCATTTAGCATGCATTTCCATCATCAAATAATATAGGCATTTCATCATTTGCAACATCATGAAATGCATAGCATTCACGCACCTTTTCACTCATCCAAAAACTGTTGTTTCATTAAAACATCCATACGCCAGTTCATCCACACATCGTTTATATACCGTTTCAACATGCATCATTTCAAAAATTACGTCATCATTTTCGCATCATTCATAGATACGTATTTAGCATTTCATTCTGATACATGAAAGAGGATCTGCATCGGCCACGTGCCGCATTGCCTCCAAAAATCATTTAGAATAACTGACCTTTCCAAGTGATCATTCATGCACGCATTTCATGCATTCGCATCTGCATTTTCGTCATTTTTCACCATGTGTTCCTTCATGCATTAGGACACAAGGTGCGTTTAACTTGATTATTCTTGTTGCGTGAGCATAGTTAGTCTTTCAACTAGAAAATAAAAAAATTATCAGGCATTCATAATAGAATACGGTCATCGTTTTCATTATCATGGTACCAACATGCATCTCATCATCTAGAAAATAACAAAATATCATATTTTTTATTTTACTTCATCTTGCATAAGCCACACGCCAAAAATGAGAAAATAATATAACCTTGATATTATAAAAAAAAATTTACATTCATTCATTATTTCATTACTCCTCTTCATGCATCATGAAGAAACAAAAACAAAAGTCATTCATTCTCATGCATCTCAAAAACAGTTCCTTCATGCGTCATAAAGAACAAAAACAAAAGTCATTTATTCCTCTCACATCCATCTCAAGGGCGTTAATCCTCTCACATGCATTAAAACAAAATTAGGATTTGCTTCATTTTCTTCTATTCTTGCATTATTCATCATCCAATAGTTTTTTGTTGTTAGCCTCTCACTCTAGTTGAACTTTAAAAAATAAAAAAATAAAAATCACACACTTGCTTAAGGTATCATTATGCATTCCATTCACCTGCATCATTGTCTGTGTACAACATCCATATGTTCATGCATTCTGCTTTATTCAAATAATTTTTTCCAAAAAATAAAAAAATGAAACTCATAAGTTTTTTTGACATGTTGTTTGATGAGAGACGATGCCTTCTTGAAAATATATTTTAATTAATTCCTCTTCCTTGGAAAATGTGGTCATACCCTAACTTGATTCACCAGCAATAAGTTCTTCACTCTTCATCCTACCACATTTATGGAAACCATCCACCCACTTAACCCTTCAATGGAATTCACCAATAATGGTCACTACAATATTGACCATATCATAGGCTTGACCCTTAGCCACTGCGTGCCCCACTAAGAGCACCAGCCAACATATATCTCACACCCGTGATAATAAGCTTAAATGTCTATTTTGTTAACTTGTGTGGCTTTAACAATTAAAATTGTTCAATCTTAAGCGGTGTTAACTCTCCATGAAGCATTTGCAAAATAAACTAACATGACATGTGTGTTTACCCTTGTTTGAGTCAGTTATACCACCCCCATCTTTCCGCCACTTCCAAAACCAGACCCAACCATCCATAAAAGGCCCAGTCCTCACAAGAGTATTTCATTCGCTTTCCCCCAGTGATGAAATTTCACGAATAGCACTTTGTATGCTCCATACTGGGACAGAGTAATGATCACTAGAATTTTCTGTCAGCATTCTAAACACTCGTGCAAGTCCTTTGAGTAAAAAAAAACAAAAGAAATCCAAAAAAGAAAAGCCCGTTAGGTTGAAAACTCGCGAGAGCAGCCTAAGCAAAAATTAGGGCATAAAAAAATAATAAATAAAGAAAAGCAAATATGTTAAAACGAAGTTTTGTCCTATAGTTACAATTTCGAGAAAATAAGCAATCATGTTTTGAAGTGAAGCTTGGCAACTTCCCCACATCCTAAAAAGAGAAATACCCTTTGCCACCCACTTCGAGCCAAAAAAAATCAAAAAATCTTTCAAACACCTTAGACAAGGATCAATCCCATATCTAACAGCTCGCTCAGCTCGAAAGAAAAAAATCAGAAAAAAGTTAAACTAAAAAAAAAGGATTGAAAAATCCTGAAAACCAAAGCGGTAGAAATTGTGAGCTGATACTTCACACCATGGAGCATATAAAAGATCCTTGTCTGAAATAAACCCTCAAACACTTCCTTTGGCCTAAGCATTTTATTCTCCATAAACCCTCAAATGCGTTACAACCCTAAAACAGGTTCGTTCTACCATAAAGCGCATAAAAGATTCTTTGTCTCAACCAACCCCGAACACTTTCAGGAGCAAAGTAATCATTTCCTTCATGAATCATTAACCATTGGCCCTATTACAATCCTAAGGCCTATTCTGATCAGTGATTGGTTGCTTCCATTTTTCTCAAAGCTTATACTCTAGGACAAAATAATCAGAATAATTTATTTGCTAAAAAAAAAAACAAAGATAAAAATATTATTACACAAAAAAATAAAAAAAAATATAAAAAGATAAAAAGAAAAAAAACTTAAAAGGGCTTGCACGCTTGAAGTTCATCAAGAGAAGATAACGGTGATCATCAACAAAGTGAATTTTCATTGAACCAAAAACTCTTGACTGTCTTAGCTTGTGGAATCCTTCCCAAGGAAAACCACAGATCCCTACTAAGACAGTTACTTGACTTATCATATCAAAATGGGGCAATACCCCACCCTCCATTCCACTCAAACTCAGGGAGATTTTTAGCATCCCCAAAATACCCTCATCTTTCATCCCGTTCATATACTACACTCATGTAGTCGTACCAAACTAATTTCCAAACCATTATTCTAACTTTACACCCTGTCACAATCCCACTCGAGATGGGGCAATCTTCACCTTTCATGGATTGGGGCAACCTTGTCCTCTTGTAGACCGGGGTATCATATCCCTCGGCCCGAAAGAATCTTTCTGCCTCCCATACCAGCATATTTCCCAATCCCTCAGTCAGTCTATATCCTTAGTTGTCATTGTCCTCCCTAGACAAAGGCAGACTGTTTCACTCCCCACTATTTGAAGTCAAAATTGGGGCAGTCAAACATTTCTTACCTTGGGGCAAGCTTATCTCTCATAGGCTTGAGCCAATAAACCTCATCCTTCACTCCACTCACGTGTCACATACCCTACATTTCTTGAACCCTGAGTCAACTGGCACATTCATTTGCATTCACACTGTTTTTCATATTTATTAAGCAAATGCTTCAAAGAGAGAGACACACAATAATGACAATCCCTCTAAGTTAACATCTTAGACTTGAAAGCTTAGCCATCATGAGTCATCATAACCAAATGAGAACCCATCTGCAAATACACATCTCGATCTCTAGAAAGGGCACTAATACATTGCCGCAAGCCACACTTTTCAGGATGACAATCTTGAGCTTACCAGAGTTCAAGTCCAAGCCATCACAAATCTTTCTTCCAAGGAACAATCAATTCAAAATGTTCAGCTCTCTGTTTCCAGCATCAAAAGTTTCGTTTCACATCAAACATTTTTGCATCCTTACAAAAACAAAAAGTGTTGTTACCAACAAATCATGCATGTCCTCATTATTCTAGAATTAAAACCATGCATCTGATCATACCCATCACAACTCTTTCATACAAGTATTGTACATGCATTCACATACCACTTGTTTTGCCTACACAATTTTGCTTCTTGTGCATTACGCATTGCGTATGGGGCACGCATAGCGACGCATAACATGTATCGCTTCAATAAAAATGCCAAATGTCAGTCCCGTCATTACCAAAAGCCTGTCTACATCCCAACAAACATCCAATCATTGCATCATACAACATCAACTACCACAACCCTTCATCTAAGCATTAGGTATGCACGTTCATTCATTCATTCATTTATTCATGAAAAGGGGCAACAAAAAAAAAAGAGAAAGCCAAAAAGGCAAAAATCATCCACATTGCACCCGTTACTCCCACCAAAGCATAAAATATCCCATCGTGCAACCAGCAGTACATTTGCATTCGTATTCGCATACACAGCTTATCAATTTCCGTTTCCGACCAACTTCAGCATCCATCATTCACGGGCCTTTTGAAGTCCATTTACTTTTGCTTTGCAATTCATAACACTTCTTTGCTTCGATAGCCGTGCCAAGTGCCGGTCTCATCGTTGCCAAAAAGCTTTCTACATCACCAATCATATCATTTCCTATGCATTCATGTGTTCCCTTTTATTCACCATAGCATTTGCATCAAAGTTCACATTGCATGCATCAAGAAAAGAAGCAAAATAAATAAGAAAAAGCAAAAAGAAAAGTCCATCCATTACATTTA
Organism: Astragalus membranaceus; assembly: GCA_039519185.1. Taxonomy (NCBI): domain Eukaryota; kingdom Viridiplantae; phylum Streptophyta; class Magnoliopsida; order Fabales; family Fabaceae; genus Astragalus; species Astragalus membranaceus. The sequence goes on along the minus strand of CM076848.1, from coordinate 110,441,848 downwards.
TCATCACACCAAAAATTAATCACTACAATCACAATCACATCTCATACACCGTGTGTCAACTTTCCCATTCCGTCAGTTACAACACCCATTGTCTGCCCCATTTCATTCATCATCAGGTACCAATCATTGCACATTCATCACATTCCTTGCATAACATTTTTTCACCAATCATGTCATTTACCATGCGTTCATGGGCTTCCTTTTATTCATCATAGCATACAATCATTACAATCACATTCATATCTCATCTGCATTCACATACAACCGTTTGTCGACTTTCTCATCCCATCAGGTTCAACACCCATTTCATTCATCATCCCACCAGATACTAATCATTGTACGTTCGTCACATGCATAACATTGTTTGCTTCGATAGATGTGCCAAGTGCCGGTCTCATCAAAAAAAAAGAAAAAAAAGGGTCTTTTTCATCACTAGTCATATTATTGTGCCATGCATTCGCGTGTTTTCCTTTATTCACCATGACATTTGCATCGAAGCATTACATTTGCATCACATTCGCACTCTCATTTCATATACTCATTATAATAAGAAAAAGGGCAAAAAGAAAAATTGCGCATTCCATTATATTCATCATTCCGCCAGAATTAATCAGCACAATCACATTCATACCTTATCTGCATTCACATATGTTGTTTGTCAACCTCCATGTCCCATCAACTTCAACTCACATCATCTGCCACGTTTCATTCATCCCTTCGGACACCTACCATTTCACATACATATATTGCACGCATACATCATTCATTGCATTTTTAGACATGCCAAGTATAGATAGCCTTTCCCTTCTCAGGTAAATGCATTCATTAGGTGTGTTCTAGGCAAGTACGCCATCTGTCAATCCAAATATTTTGTTCCCCCAAAGTCAGCACTCCAAATGCTGGTCTCATATCACAGTTCAGAATCTCGGTACCCCTCCAGACCCCCAGCGGTCCCTCAGAGCCCAAGCGCTCCTTCAGACCAACAATGGTCCTTCAATCCAGATCGCACGTCGCGTTATCGAGCAACCGACGGATCATCCGGCCCCAGGCCCTTCAGACTAGCTGTGTCCGCCTAAAAAACACAGTGCACGTCCTTCGAGGTGCGCAAATCAGGTCAACGACCTGACTTTGCGCCCATGGCCGCTCGGAAAAGGCCACCCCCCCAAGCAGACCGTTTTACTAGTACCGTCGCTAGTTTGCGCTCCATCAGACCCATGGGTCCATCAGGCTTAGGCATGCCCTTCAGACCTTATTGGTCCTTCAGTTTAACTCCAATCAATGCGCCAAGCATCGACTGCGAATTAGACCATCAGAGCCCAGTGCTCCTTCAGATCCCCGGTGATCCTTATTTACTTTTATTCTATGTCAACCCATCATCTTTCAATAATTTCTAAAAAATAGTCTTGACAAAATTAGTGTCTTTTTATCTTTATTTCTATTTTACTCGAGAAACTTGAAAACCCTTCATATTTCCTAGTAAAATATAAATAAAGAGGGGCAGCTGTCATACCCTAATTTTGTCCGGCTAATTGAAAAATCCAAAAAAGGTTTTTATTCTCGTCACTTTAATTGTGCGCGCGTCTTTAACGCTCATTGTGCGACGTTCCTAATTTTGTCCGGCTAATTGAAAAATCCAAAAAAGGTTTTTATTCTCGTCACTTTAATTGTGCGCGCGTCTTTAACGCTCATTGTGCGACGTTTTTTGTGTTGGTTGACTTTGTTTTATTATCGTAAAATATAAATAAAATACAATGCATAATCAAATAAACCATTAAGCTGAATACTCAAAGTTTTTATTACATGCCCAAGTTTTACATACATGGACAAAAACAAAAAAATAAATTTAAAATCAGATTCAAAAAAAGAGGGCAAGGGCGCAGCTCCTTGCTGCCCTAGCCACTGTCCTTTTAATTCTTCCCCTTGATATTGTCCTTTGTCCTTTTCCCCCCTCAATTGCTGTCCTTTGGCACCACCCATTGCCAGCTACTGTCCTTTTGTTGACTGTCCTTTTCCTCACCCCAACACCCAAAGCGCCCAGCCAGCTATATGCTGTCCTTCCCTCAGCACCCCCTCACCCAGCTGATGTCCTTTCTCAGCCCCACACCTACACCACAATGCCTATAAATACTGTGAACAGTAATATTATAAGGGGAGGAGGAGAGAATCAGAAATCAAAAAAATAAAAAAGAATCGCAAGCAAATCAGGAAAGAAAGAAAACAGGAGCTGGAAGCTCCGGCCACCAGGTGGTGGTCACCACCGTGAACCGCTACCGTCTCCACTGTCAGCCACCAACCCTAAACAGCCACCACCTCACACCCCCTCACCGTCACCGAACCACCGCCGGAACAACAACCACCACCAAACACCCTCACCGTCTCCGCCACTCAACCACCCTCGCACCACCGTGAACCGCCGTGAACCACCCTCTCTCTCATCATCCCTCCCTCACGTTCCCCCTCGTCTCCACGGAGCCACCACCACTATCGCACCAACCACCACCGGAAATCGCACCATCACCACGCCGCCACCACCACCATAAATCGTTCACTGTCGCACACCCTCCTTCTCACGCTTCCCTCTCCACCACCGAGCGACCTCATTTCTCTCTCTTTCCCCTCAGGAATTATCACCATGTTCCTCACTCCACCGTCCCTCTCGTCCATTCCTTTCTCCATTGTCTTTTTCGTTTTTCCTCTCCCCACCGTCCCTTTCGTTCTCTCTTCCCCCCTTTGTGACTGCCTCTCTCTCCACGACTCTCTCTCTACATTTCAGAATTTTGGCACCACACTCTCTCTCTCTCTCTCAATTTTCGGGTCTCGCTCTCTCGTTTTGATATGGTGCGGCGCTGAGAAGTGAGAAAGAGAAGATTAGGGTTTGCATAAAATTACTTAGCTTTATATATAGCTCGCTTTTTTTTTTGTTTTTTTTCTTTTTTTGCTTCAGATCACTGCTTACACCCCCTTCAGTTGAAATGTGCGCCCCCTATCCAGAAGGCCTTTTTTTTTCGCAGGCCATTAGCCCAACAAACCTCGAAACAAACTTGGCCTGCTGCTACAGACACCATATTTTTAATAATAGAACCCTTGTTTCTATTCACACCCTTTCGTTTTGATATCAGCACTCCTCTCCCTTCTATTTTATTTTCATTTTGAATGTTTATCAATCTGGCTTATAATGGCACCCCTCCTTTTTATTGTCATAACCTCCTCACTAAAAGCCCATATTTTATTGTCATAAGCTCAGATACGGATTAGGCTCGTTGTTTACACCTCCCTTTTTGAAAATACAACCTCCTGCTCCTTTTCACACCTCTTTTTAAACATGCACCCCCTTTTTCTTTCCTTTTTTTAACTTCTTTTCTACAATTAAACGTTTTTTTTACAAACTTATCTTCTCCCAAACAACAAATAAATATTTTCCCAAACATAAAAAATAGTTTGTTACTAATGGTCACTCTGAGCTTAGCTTGTTTGACCGTTAATAACGGCTTTAGTTATCAAACGAGCTATGAGTGATGGCCACTCTGAGTTTTACTTGTTTGGTCATTACGAATACCTCTCCCAATTTCGAAAATAAATAAAAACACCAAACACACAAACATTTTCTACCTAAGAACTACGTGTGATTTGATTCTCTACCAGGAGATACGTAGGAGCAGAGGGCGGCCGACCTCTGTCAATTGCATTAATAAAAAACCTTTTTTTTTTCTCTTTTAATTCATTTCTCTCATTTTTCTCCAAAAGTACAAAAAATAACTAATTGTTTATCGAGTCTTCTTTTTTTTATTATTATTATAAGGGTAAAATCATTATTTTTGAATTAATAAACGTTTACACATTTAGTTAAAAGGTAACCTTCCTCAGGAAGGATGTCGTAGGGTGCTAATACCTTCCTTACGCATAAAAGACTCCCGAGCCTAAACCTGGTCCGCAAACCCCCTTGTCCTTTTAAAAGTTTTTTTCCAATATTTTCTCCTAAAAAATAAATATTGGTGGCGGCTTCATTGTAAACTTCGAAGAATCCCTCCTCCGGATTTTTCGGTCGCTACAGCTGGCGACTTCACTGGAGACAATTAAGAGAGTCAAGCCAAATTGACTAAATGTGTAAGTATTTGTTAATTTTATTAATATTTTGTTTTTACCCTTATTCTTATATTATTTATTTATTAGCATTTCTTTATATTATTGAACCTTAGGGTAGACGACTTTTTTTGTTGTACATCTTGTCCAGTTTGGTTAGTTTAGATATTTTGCTCTCATCACACACCTCACTTACACTTTTGCACGCACCTTTGAGTGGGGCCCTATACCCGGGTCTGTTTATCTGTCTGACTCTCATGAAAGTCTCAACCAGAGTACGCTCTTTCATGGTATCCCACACCAGGTAGCTCGCTATCGTTGTGGATCATATCATGAAGGGGATTTTAGCTCTGGAGACCTTTGTGAGGAAGTGAATAGGGCCACCTGAGAGATTGATCACATAAGTGACCCTAGATCATGTTGAAAATTCCAATTTAGACATGACCCACCTAGGACACAGGGGCACTATACTTACCCTCTCTATCAATCTGGTTAGTTTTTCTCCAAAATTAAAATCACTCAAAAAAAATCCATGCTTCCTTCATTTGCATGCATACGAGACGACATCATTCCTTTCATTCGTCATACAAAAAAATTATCATAAAATAAGATCATTTTATTCATCATATGCATCACATTACCATTTCCCTACCGTACCATTCACCATTGTAAACTTCGAAGAATCCCTCGTCCGGATTTTTCGGTCGTTACACACTTAAATCAAGCTCAAAGGCTTCAACATGTGTGTGTGTGCAGTCAGACCAATTTAACCAAAGGAAGAGACGAGTGATGGAAGCACCTGATTCTGCAAGCTTGTAAAAGAAAATGACAGGATCCCTGTAAAAGAACCATATGGAAAAAATTACATTGAGAAACAATGTCTACAAAAACAAGAATCCCACTACTCAGTAGTCATTAAAACTTCAACTATTAAAAAAGATTGACTTGCACCTTTTAGTAATTGTTAAAGTCAACTAAACAACCAAAAGTTGTTAGTAATTGAATTCACGACCACCAAAACTATTAGTAATTAAATTTCCACAAATTGAATAATGTCTTTTTTCGACTAGTGTGCAGCATCATTTCAATTGAATTCAACTAAACAACCAAAACACCATGTCTCCTTCCAACTTCCAGACCCAAAAATCAATCTCAATTCTCCTACCCATCTCCCTAACTTTCTTCTTCTTACTACTCACCAAAGTCCACTCAGCAGAAACAGTTTCCTTTTCACATGCATACTAAAACACAACCACAATCACATGCATACTAAACTGTTATTGGGAAATAAAGGGAACATTGATAAACTTAAAGAGAAATTACAACCACAATCACAATTCAAAGTCAAAGAGTGAAGTTGAATTTAGATTCTAAAAGAAATCTTCATTGTTACCCTTCTAGTGTTGGCTGAACGCAGAGAAGTGTTTGTCATTCAATAGGTCTTCTGTTCTTGCATTATTGAGTTAACTGGCAAACCAGCTTGTTGTATTTTACATTCCATAGGTCTTCTGTCCGTGCCATTTAAATAATAGTATTTAACATGAGACATCATAAGTTAATCAAAATAAAAATACGAAATAGGCTAAACATACACTGATGCTGTAGTCCCAGTCAGTGAACCAAACATGCCATTGAGCAAAACACCTACTCCCTAAAATCATATTAAGAATGGTAATAATGTAATTCCGTCACTAGCTTCATGTGCAAGAGTCAAGAGAGAATTGAAAAATGTAGAGAATTGAAAAATGAATTGAAAAATCTTGGTATCAACACAGCTGCACAAAATAAACTGCATCTCGATTACAAGTGCAGAGAAATCCATTGATTCATAAAAGTTACTGTACAAAATTTTTTAGAACTGATTATATACAATTGAGAGAAAGAAGGAGAAGCCAGCTAATGTATTAACTCTACATCTAACCATAAACTAACTCTATAGTTTGTAAACTAATGTATGGTTAACAAATGACTATTTTAAATGCTATATTCCTAATAAAAAATGTATTAAGAATTGAAAAATATAATGTATCAGCCTGCATACCTAGTGCGGTTGCATCGATTGCACACCTGCATAATAAGGGGTATAGTGTGGATACCTCAAACCATACACTTGCAACAGTAAACAACAATGAATATCGGTCATGTATAGGCCTCAAGGGGAAAACATAACGCTTAGAATACTGCACAAACATATAAGACCATCAAACATGCATTAGGCCAAAACTACACACAAAAAAACTAAATGAAGCAATTACTAGTTCAAGTGAAACTACTTGCCTGTGAGACGAAAACCATAACAAGTAGTGCCGGAAGCCCAATTTCAACACATTTTGTGAGCTGCGATTTTCATTGGCAAATGACAAACACAAAGGGATTAAAAATATAAATCTATTTGGATTCAAACTTATAAAAACAATTGAATTGAACTTAAGCAAGAGATCACAAGGGTAGAACTCTCTAAATCTTCATTCTTTACCATTGGGAAACCTAATTGATAGAGACCAAGTCCAGTGAAAGTTATATATGGAACTACAGAAAGTGGGCTAAGGAACCCGTGAATGAAGCAGTTAACAAATAAGATAACAAGTCAGAGAGCTATTAAACAAGTCGATCAGAAGCAAAAAAATTATAGTTTTTTAACCTGATAGCATTCCTCCAAAAACCAGAAAATCCAACAGCAATCTGGAAACTTGCACTTATGATCAAGGCACCTTGAATCCCTCTCATGGTCATAACAAACCTCTAGGAAAGTCAAACAAACATATAGTCCAAGTCAGCAAAACACTAACAGTGAAACATTTTACATTTATAACATGTAGGGAAAAAAAAGAGAAGCAGCATAAACAGTCTCATTAACCTCATAAGGATCTGTAAATGATTTATATCTGTGGGACTCGACAATAGAAATTATGGGTATTATGTAGCTATATGAACCAACAACTACGGTTGGCAATCTGGTTCCGAACAAAGACTGAAGAAATGTGTTTAGTCCAGAAACAAATAAAAGGGTCAGAATCACCCTAGTCTTCTCAGCCGACATTGAAATCAAAGGACTTATGATGTCTCATGATAAAAACTATTATAATGAGTAGTTCTCTACTTGCAAATACATAGTCCAGAAACAAATAAAAGGGTTTGAATCACCCTAGTCTTCTCAGCCTACATTGAAATCAAAGGACTTATGATGTCTCATGTTAAATACTATTATAATGAGTAGTTCTCTACTTGCAAAGACATAGCTCACTTCAATAATTTAGATGTAAAACCATAGCCTGCCTTGTCATTTGTCACCTGAAACGTAATATCCCCAAGGTAACCTTGCAACGTTCTAATTACAGCTGATCCTTTATTATAGCTGACAGCATCAAAAACTTCAATAACTGAGCGTGCATGATGCATTTCTACCTGAACATATAGCATACAAAATTAAATGTGAAATTCAACCAATTATAGAGAAAGTGTTCTAACCATTGGTTAAAAATTAAACATAAAAGGGAATATTAAGCAACCTCACTTCAGTCAACTCCTTCTGCAAATCAGTAATTGCAGTTTCTTTCTCTTGAATAGAAGCTTTCAGAGCTCTGGATTCAACTATTTCCACAACAAGCTGCTCAGATATACGGGACTGGGCTTTATAGCATTGCTGAAGCTCCACTTCTAGACTCTCTGCCTTCTCTTTCCATTCAGAGCCCTTCAAGAATGCAAATACAACATTTAACTCAACAAAACATTTCAAGATTTAGATATATACACACCATGATCCAAAGACAATAAACTAACGATAAGCAGCAATTGCATCCACAAATGTTAATACACTTGACCAATTGCAACTTAAACAAGAAACAACAAAACCACTGAAGATTGATAAATGTGTTTAAAGCATTATTCTATTACAATAAAAGATTCAATGATATTTCTAATTAATTAGGGATTGCAAGTAAGGGTTTCATAAAATACAAAGCTAGAAACCCAATGTGATTAATTTGACAACATACCCTAAAACAAAACACGAGTATATGACAGAAAGAGGACCTGTGAAAATATAGGTCTAGAAAGAGCAGCAAAAGCTAGAGCATGAGCTCCTTCTTCATTCAAATGTCGCTTCCGTAGAGCCCTCAAAGCCCGTTTGATAGCTTCATTTGCAATTTCTTCCTCTGATTTGCAAGGATTCGCCATGTACTAGAAAGCAATTAAATCATCAAATCGCCAACGTCATCTGCTTCATTAGTTTGCAATTTTGGTATTTGTTGCTAACGATTCTTCCTACTTTGACTTTTCCACCACCCAATAAATCTATAATCTGTATGCAACGGCGACGACGATAGCGAGTAAGACACAACGACGGCGAACAACTCAGGGTTTCGAAATTTTCTCTGCACCGAAGGCGATGGCGAGCAGGGCGACAACGACCGAGCAACGACGACGGCGAGCAAATAACTTAGGGTTCAGAGAGGGAGAAACAACGACAGCGAGCAAATTTCTTTTTAGCGTTCTTCTCCCTTCTTTTTAAGCTCAGAGAGCAACAACTTAGGGTTCAGAGAGGAAGGAACACAGAGCTTAGTGAGACAAAGAGGAATAGGAATATTCTTCAGAGAGGAACACAAAGCTTGACAAGGAAGAGGATTCTTCAGAGAGGGAGAGAGTTTATAGAGTGACAGAAGAGAACATTCAGAGAGTGAGAGAAGAGATCGTCCAAAACGCGAGATATGCGATGGAAAACTTGAAAAAAAAAAGGGACTTTTAGCATCGGGTGTTAAAACAACCGATGCTAAATGTGTCTGAGACAGACATTTAACATCAGTTGTATAAATAACCGATGCTAAATGTCTGACGCAAATACTTTTAATATCGGTTGTTTAAACAACCGATGCTAAATGTAGGCGCGAAAACTAAAAACTTCCATTTAATTTCAAAATTGCCACCACGCCTACCTTTAGCATCGGTTGTTCAAATAACCGATGCTAAATGGTGCTTTTTAATGTCAATTTTCCACTAGTGAAGGTTTCCTAAAATTCTCATGTCAGATGATACTACTGAATTAGAAGTAGCAATGGAGTCTGAGGCAATAGGAGAATTTTGGGCCTTGGACACAGCCGGTTGGAAATTAACATTAGACGCCACTAGTCCTTGAGTATCAGTATCAAAATCATCATCTGAGACATCCCCCCAAATCTTCCCTAATATTCTCATGTCAAATGCCACCATTGGGATAGATGTAGCACCAGACATTGAGGTATTAAGCGAAACAAGCCTTGTCGTGGGAGATTGTGTGGAGGATAAACCTACATCTTGCAAATTTTGAGTCGAAGAATTATTTGTTGAAGAAGGAACCACCAACGCCCCTAAGGTGTGGGTAGTCACAGGAGAACTTCTAACAAAAGTAGATTTCTCAAAAGAGATTTCACATTGAGGAGCCGGCAAACGAGAAGAGTCCTTTTGTGTAGCATTACTTGCAGTAGGAATATTTTTTGTTACACCAAAAAGAGAGTTTGTGCTTACTACCATCTCCTCTGGTGATAAAATAATGTTGTTAATACCCTTGAAGCGATAAGGATCTTTATCTTCCTCTACTGATATAATCGTGCTAGTACCTTGCCGAGCCTTGGATTGGAGAATTTTGGATGGACCAACGTCTAATATATTCACATGCTCAAGATTTCTCTCGATGACAATTGACTTCCCTTTATCCTTCTTAGGAACATACTGAATAGTAGGTTTAAGAGGGACCTCCTTATTTCCTTTAGTCTTCACTGCAAACACTTCGGCCTTGTTGGCAAACTGATGAGACTCGTTGCAATGCTTACAATTTTGGAGTGAGTGTCCAATACATTGACAAAATTTGCAAAACAAAGATACACGCTCATATTCCACTCCGATGAGAAAAGCGTATCCCTCTCTTTCTACTAACAATTGATCATGCAACTTAGCAGTTAAATCAACATCAATAAGGACTCTAGCAAAGTGACCAAAAGTCCTATTAATAGTGGCTTCATCCAAAGCAATAGGGACCCCTAGGCTACCAGTAATCTCAAAAATAATTTTCGATCTCCAATATTCGCGGGAAAGACCATGAAGTCTAACCCAGCATTGAGCATTGGTATGTCTTGCGAAGAAAGGGTCAAAATCAGGCTTCCAAGCAAACAAACGCAAAACGCCTGGATTCAAATTACGAGAACCAAGCGACCAAACTCGTCTAAGATCATCGGTAGAGACAAAAGAAAATTCAAAGAATCCCTTACCAAGAAAAACCAGAGACCAACCAGAAGAAGTATTCCACATATATTTTATCCTTTAATTCCTTCAGCTGATAAGGCTTATCTCCTTTGGACAAAATAATTCTCCCATATAAAATATTGACGCATTCTGCAATACTAGTCTGATATTCATATTCACAAATTTTAATAGCAAGAACACCCCCTTTTAGGCAAGGTTTCGGTAAATGACTAATGTGATTATCAAATAATGTCGTTCCCGGGGAATTTGTAAAACATCTGCAAAAGATTTCCCAGATTTAAAACTAGAGGATCGAGGCTTACCTACCAAGACTTGAGAATAATATTTCTCGTTAATGCCTTGTGTAGAAAAGGAAGGCTGCAAATCCTGTGTGAATTATGCGTTCTGTAGATCCATCATTTTTAGTACGACCCGTTGCATCCAGAAACGCAAACTCTTGCATGACGACATCACAGGTTCCTTTAATGCTAGGTGTAACACCTTATGATCACAACTAGGTGAACAAAAAGCATTAACATAATCATAACAAATCAGAGTATAACCTGCTCATAGTATTGGACCAAAAGGAAACTACAGCGGATTGAAACCACTTAACATAATTTTGAGATAAAATCACTCAAAATACAAATCCGAAATAAGTACTTAATAGGTACATATTCGAGGTAATAAACATGACTTTGGTCCAACTACAAAAGACAGTTATAATTACTACATGACCTTGACTATAGTTTAGGGATTTAGTTCCAAAGATACATGAGAGAGAAAATGAAACAACATAACATAAAGATCTCAAATGGATCTTCCTTCAAACTGAGTAGCTAAGGCACCCACTACTTCTCATCTGTCTTCTTTGTTTTGCCCTGCATATCTGAAAACACCACATAAAAACAGTGAGATTACAAATCTCAATGAGTTCTTTCGTACCCCTCACAAATCCTCTCTCGGTGTTTTTCCTTGTCTATGTCTTGTTTCTATGGCTTAGCAAAATCCGAGAAATCAAATCACTCAATTTCAACGGAAACCCCAATTCGTATAGCTATACCGAATAATGCCAGAGCCCTAGCTTCGGGCTCATGACTCCCCTCCACTAGGTGTGCTACAATGAATATTTGGGATCGTCATCCCCATGGTATCTTTTAATTAATTTAGACACTTAAGTCTTTCACTTGACATTGGATCCTTTTCACACTCGATACAAAACTATTCGGTTTGTGTTTATCCATAACATAATATTATCCGTTTTGCATCATGAACAATAAACAATTCGAGGAATCAAAGTATTCATTCATCAATGGGAAAGGTTAAGGAAGGGATTGGGAGAGGTTCGGAACCAAAAGGAATAGCTTTAGACGTGTTTTAAAAACGGTGACAAAAGTAGGGGCCCAGTCCAGGCTCAATAGCGCACAGGTCAGGCCTAGGGGGGCACGGATCAGGCCTGTTTGATAGCTTTGAAAAATGTCTGTTTTCGTGCAGTTTCACTATTCCGATCGATTCCGTTACTCGTTCCACTCGATTCCTAACTTAACCACAGTCTATCACAGCACCAAAAACATGTTCAATCAACCAAATACACAACCAATCATACGAATCAAACAAGTTGGGCCATTCCAAACCGAAATTTGTCAACAATTAGATTTAACGGTTTTTAAACGGAATCACTAGCTATTCATCGATGAAACCCTAGAACGGAGTAAGAACTCACCTTGAATGTGTAGGAACAACAACAATCAAGCAAGGAAAGCAAAGGTTTAAAGTATCAATCCCACTCCTAAGCTCCAATTTGAACCCCAATCTTCAAATCCCTAAATTGAGCTTCCAAAAGCCCCAATCTCCTCAGAAGAGAAGGAAATTTTATCAAGTTTTGGTGTGAGGGTTTTGCTTCCTTCTTTCTCTCTCACCTTCGACTCTCTTCTCTCTCAACTCACTCTTCTTTCTTTTCTTTCCTTTTTCTTCTCTTCTCTCTCCTCTCTCCTCTCTTTTCTCACTTCTTTTTCTTTTCTTTTCGTTTGTGGATAAGAGTGTGTGTGTGGGGTGTTAATATGTTGGGTATTGAAAATACCAATTATACCCTTACCCTTTCTCTAATCACTAATTGATCCTAAATTTTATTAAATCATTTAGTAATTAACACACTAATGTACATAAATATTACTTTTAGACAATTAATTAGTAAAATTATCAATCAAGCACTATTGCCAAAATAATTAAATAGTTAAAGCATCAAAGTAATTAAAATAATCACTTTGGGATGCTACGCTGGGTTCCTTCAATGCAGGTTGCATATTTTCTTTCATCAGCATGTTAGTGGACCCAATAGAAGCCAATTGTGGGAATATCAACAAGTCATCACAATACATTGCATTTGTAGCAAGGTCACGTGGAGGGAGGAGAGGTGATATTGTTGATGCAATAACGTCTCCACGACATACATACATCAGGGATTGTTGAAAAGCCATGCGCACATGAGGGTGACACTCGTGCACGCGGATTGGGATCCATGCGTAAGACTTGAAGAAGATCATCCGCCGGCTTTTTACCCCAAAAGAAAACCCTAGCAGAGCCCTCTCCACATGCTCGAAAACTCCAGTAACACCCATAATTTATCGCTTGTTTATAGCCGGCTGAAAAAAAAAATTATCTGCAACACCAGGCTGCCGAAAATGTATTTTTTATTTTTTTCAGGCGTCACTAACAGTTTTTGCCACTGGAACGCCAAGCAGACACTTACCGTGCGACTTAGGTCGCTGGTAATTCGACAATATGCTGTCAAGATGTTTTTAGCAGCTCTCGCCTCCGAAAACAAGCATTTTTTTGTAGTGACATGACTGATTCCCTTTGTTGCAACTCTAGAACCATCAGCTAGAGTAATAAAATGAGGAATATTTGGAGGAGAGAAAGATGAAAATAAAGGAACATTACCAACAATGTGATCAAAGGCACCTGAATCAATTATCCATTGACTTTGGTAATTACCAGATTGAAAAATCACTACTAGAAAAATTAAAATTAGAGAGGGAACAAATCCGTCACTAAACCATCAAAAATCCGTCATTAACGATTTTACCGACGGAATTTGTGACGAACCCAAATTCGTAACTAATTTTGGCTTCACTAAATTTTTAGTGAGGGATTTTGAAATCCGTCGCTAATAGCGACGCAAAATTCCCTCACAAACATATGAAATCCGTCACTAACAAATAGTTCGAAATTGATGATGAAAAGTGTATTTCCGTCGCTATTTGTGAGGAAGACTAAATCTGTCGCTAATAGAGAGGGATTAAATCCATCGCTAATAGAGAGGGAGACTAAACCCCTCTCTATTAGCGAGAGAGACTAAATCCCTCTTTATTAGCGAGGGATTTTATCCATCTAATACTCATTTTTAATTAGGGACTCATTAGAATTTAATATAAGAGCATATTTGCTATAGATTTTATACACTCTTTAAAATAAAACATTCTACTAAATCTAAGAATAAAAATTAGATTTTTTTTAATAGCACACATATATCTTAAATAACACAAAGAAAGTATATGTTTCTCATCTTTGAAATTGAATTATTTTTTGCTTAATGGTATGCCACAAGTACTTAATAAAAATAACAATTACAAGCAGTAAACTACAAGTAGTAGCATTTATATAGCCAACATTCCTCTACAAGCAGTAAACTAAAAGTAAGCAAAACAGTGAACACTCCTATTGGCTTCTTTGAAACAATGCTGAAATTGGATATTCCAATTGCTTGATTTGATTTCCTTAGTGATTCTTCTCATCCTATTCCAGCTCTCACTGCTGCCCAGCACTCCTTTCTACAGATTTGTCACGATTTCAGCAGAGTCAATCTCAACAATAAGCTGCTTATATCCTTGAGACTTGGCCAGCATCATCCCCTCATAAATTCCCCACCCCACAGGAACAGCAAACCTTCGCCAAGGAAAACTCCAGCCCCAAAGCAAAGAGAAGAAACACTACCCCAAACTGTGCAACGGTCTCAACCTGTAGAAAAACGAAAAGTTAAAAAATAAATGGTTATCCAGTGGAAAATGATTGAGTAACAACATAAGAATCACTGCAGCTTATATTGAATTCAAAGTTCAGAAGCTCAACGGAAATATTATCCTTGCATTGTTTCTTTAATGGATGGAGCAGGTAGCCATGGAATAAGTTATTCCATCTGATGTAGATAGTCTTTGATGACAACTTGCTTCATATAAGAGTATAATGCACTGCTATGTTAGTTAAGACTTGGCGCTAGTTGCGTCAGCCACTTGCTGCAACTGTTAGGCCTCAGAATGCTGGGCTGGTATTCTGTTTTCAGAATCTGTTAGTGAGCTAAAGCTCTGTAACTAACTGGGTGTAGGTTAAGCCCTCAGTGCACAGGTTAAGCAAACCTATATAACTACATCTCTGTAATCTGTTCACTATCAATACAATTAAGTTACAGAAAATTTTCCTACTTGCTTTTCTCTGTTTTCGTTTTCTCTGGATTCATCGCACTCTAATACTTCAGCCAAAAATGGCAGTGAACCGATCAAAATATCATACCTCTACCATTTCACTAATGAACTTCAAACCCTCTGGTCCAATAAGGGAGCCGGCAAGAAGATAACCCACAATAATCTACATTTATAATAAAACAAGTTAGATGTAATTCAACACTTTGCAGAAATCGTTTGAGTTAGATGAACTAAACTGGATCACTTAATATCACTAAAATAGAGTTCAAACACGAAAAACAACTAGGACATCAAATGTCACGGGAAGGAATTTTAAAAATGACAGACCGGTTGCCCCAAACAGGAAAACAGAATTCCACCGATGGCATTGTCCTGCCATGTAATAGCATAAACAAGTAAGCAGGACTAATCATTTACTTAACATCACAGTGGAGAACAACCCTGAAGGCTTCAGATCACTTTTTAGCTCACCTTTTTGTCGATCAAAGTTGTCACATCATCAGAATCTTCATTTTCCAGGGAGAACACAAGTTGAAGCTGAAATGATTTTGTGCCATTGAAAAAAATATTAATTTAAAATAATTAAAGGTACGACATATTAATAAAGATACATCAAAGTATCCATAACAACTAAAAAATCACATGAAGCAACATATGACCATACTTTCCCTCACGTGTATCATTTCTCTTTCCTTTATCATGAGTAATTTTAGCTACAGTCTCCAATACAGCCTGCAAAAGAAGGCCAGTAACGGCTCTTTCTTCTCCGTTCTCGTCGTTTTCTTCTTTGATGAGTTATCGTCTTCGCCATCGCTAACATCGTTCCTCTTCCTCTTTGCCCCCATCGAAGTAGTATTCACTTGAGTTCTAGGTTTATAAACAAATGAATCAGTTAGCAATAAAAATATAAAATTGAAACTATTCTCTAATCAGGTTGCATAATGAATCAATAGTATCAATCATCTCTTGGTCAAAATGTGCCACTGGAACCAAGCTTATTCAGAATCCAGAAAACAAATTACATCAAATGTGGCAAATGATAACCAAATGAAATTATCAATCAATTGGATAAAGCATAGATTGTGTCTGTACTGTAATATAATTTTCAAACAAGGCCTTTCTCATAGTGTGAAACTCATTACTACAATATTATTATTTTTTAGACTCATGCTACAATATTATTTATCCATGCCGAGTAAGTAAAATTTGTGTTTATCTGAAAGCATATGAAACTCATCAACATGCATATTATCATAATATTTCACTTTCAATGACCAAAAACATATATTCATATATAACTTTTGTTTTCAATTCAACTTGACCCGACAGTTAAGTTAGAACCCATAGAACACACACACCATAATAGACACAACTGGAATTAACAAACAAACCAAAACAGAAACAATAAGCATAAACCTAAAAAGATACGCATATCGAGGTGCTTATACAAATTGAATTTGATCTTACAAATTCTCAGTCCATACCAAAAGATAATCACATGAAAATCATCTCTTGTTTACCATGCTAAAAAAAATACAACATACAGAACAAAATCTCAAACATTATACCGTGTGGAGAGTCTAAACTTTGAATTAGAGATGACTACAAAACCTCAAACAATTCTACAATATCACAAAGTTGGTGTATAAGCTTCAATTTCAAGAGTACCAGTATGGACAATAAAAGAAGAAACCACAGTGGACACTCCTCTACCAAACAGTTCTCTCTCTCTCCCTCTCTCCCTCTCTATGTATATGATATTAGTAAAGTTAACGCAATGCTAGGTAAGAAACTCCTTTTACATGAATTCCCAATTCTCAAATCCTACCAAATCTAACGGGATTTGAATTTTTCATTGAAATTCTTCTAAAAATAAATTGAATTGAAGGCTAACCCAAACTGAATTCCAAACAGGAGCATATATAAAATTCAATCAAGTTTTCATTTTTCAGGTTTTCCAATTCCGAACATACTCTTAAAGAAAGGGTTCTTAACAATTTATCCACTAATCAAATTTTTTGATAAAACAAGAAACCCTAATTTATCCATTGATCACAACATCATAGAAGGAGGAAAAGTGATACCTTTGCTGTGAAGAGATGGCTTCCTTTCAAAATGGTAAGGTTGAAAGCATTCCCCACCAGCAAAATCTTCCTCTGAATCCTGTTTGAAAGAAGAGGAAAAACAAATTAAAAAATACAAACTAACAGAGAGAGGGAAAATGGAGAGATGGGGGAAAAGGGAAAGAGGGCAAAAACTGACTCTCCCTTGCTTGAAAGTTTCGCGTAGAAGAGGAGAAGACTAGAGGAGGAAATCGAAACTAAAAATGTTAGGGTTTTGGTGTATGGTGATGGTTGGGGTTTTGGTGTGTGGTGATTTTTAGGGTTTTGGTGAATGGTGAGTGGTGGAGCTGAGGGTTGCGGTGAGTGGTGGAGGTGAGTGGCAAGAGCGCTGGTTTTGATGTTGGTTGACGAGAGCGGTGGTTTTCATTTTTGAGAGAAGCAGCGATGGAGAGTGGGTTAATTTGGTGACTATGTGATTTTTTGGTGAGGAATAATAGCAAAAATAAAAGTTTTTTTTTTCAATATTATTATCAGTGAGAGTTAATTGTAAATCGCGCTTTTTGTGAGAGTTAATTGGAAATCGCGCTTTTTGTGTCAGCGACGGATTAGTCATCCATAGTGAGGGATACTTTTCCATCCCCAAATCCGTCTCTAAACGTTTTTCTGATATTTTGTGACGAATTTAGAGACAGAATCTTTAGAGAGGGTTGTTTTCCATCTCTATATTCGTCACAAAAGTAAATTAGTGATGACTACGTATTTTTGTCACTATATCCCTCACTAATAGTGAGGGATACTTATCCATCTCAAAAATCCTTCTCTAAAAACAACTTTTCTAGTAGTGAATACAAGTAGTAGAGTTCTGGGCAACTATAGCAGGCGATCCCGAGGCCACCTTATTTAACACTTGAGATTGTGAGAGCAACATGAAATAACCAGTAATTTTATCCTAGAACCAGAATCGGGACCAAATAACAGGACACAAATTGGAGGGGACCTGAAACAATGTCTTGGAACTAGAAATAGTGTCCGGGAACAAAAACCAAGACCAAATAACAGGGGGAAAACACAAAGGAACGAGATCCACCTTTTTTAGTGACTAAATAGAGGATTACAACCAATTAGACGAGTAGAGGAAGCAATTTCGAGCCACTCTGGGCAGCCGCGGCGAGTTTCAAGTGACAAAAGGGCGCTGCATGAGTAACACGTTCCGGCGAGCAACAAAAATGTGTGGGTACTGTTTGATCAGAACAGTAACCCTTCAAATGCAACCTGCTTGAACCATATGAAAAGACCGAATATTTGGTGAAATGCTTGAGTGAAATCCACTTACCTAATTTGAATATATATACACCTTAGGAAGTAAATACAATGTGAAATTTCCAAGAATGTAATGTGGTTTCTAGTTCCTAAATACATGAATGTGATTTACTAGACATTTAATTAGTTTTAGATATTTAGGTGCATGAATAACTTTACATATTCCAATGTATCTATTGTATAATTTCAATACTCCCTCTCAAGGTGGACCATATAAATCAAGTGCACCAAGCATGGAACAAATATTTCTTAGCCCCCTAAGGATCTTGTGAAGATGTCTGCTAGTTGATCGTGAGAACTAATAGGCAATTGAAATTTTCCAATTGAAATATAAATTCAATGGGGTTAGCGGTCTACATACCTTTGTCATTCTCGGTTTCTAAAATACATACTAATTTCTCTATTTAAAATTCAAGGCCAGCCCAACCTATTTTGAGGCCTAAAAATTTTTTTTAGTGAGGCCTTTTAAAGAAGAAAATAATATAAATGCGAGAAATATTAAAAGAAATTAAAACCTTTTAAAGTGGGGGATTTAAAGTGGGGGAGTACAATAGAAATTATAGGCTTTATAAAAATTCACAAATAAACTAGAATTTTACATTGACAAAATTTATAAATTTTTACATTTAAACTATAAAATAGTATATTAATTTAATAACCAATATATGTGTATTTCTAACTACAATGGCTTCCTCTACAATTAAGGTTTCCAAAGTTGTCGCTCGACACAAGCACATTGAACACGACCTCTTCTCTTTCTTATCTGGTCCTAAAGACCTACGAGCACTCAACAATTGGTGTGGGGTCTCAAGAAAACGCATATATTTTAACATTCTTCACAAGGCTTTGTGAATTCGAAACAATCTTCTGCCTCTTTAAAACCCATTTCATATCCAGACCGGTGAGCTCCGCAAATGCCTTCATGAACCTCACTTTAAACTATGTGAGCATTAGACAATCCAAATTCCAAAACATGGATCAAGGGTCCCATATGACATTTTACTATACAATTTGTCACTTAAAATTATAAATACAAAGATTTGTTAAGTTTTATATCATTACTCGAAATACGATAAGAAATGATATAAGAGATGTATCTAAAATGCACAGAAAAAGTTGAAAATAATACTTGGAGTGCTAATCAAAGCTTGGGAGCATGGATTCAACCTAGAAGTAGCAAGAGGGAGCAGTCAAAGGTCTCATACCTGTTCTTGGAGTGCAAATTCGAGTTGAGTAAGGGTTTGGAAGAGAGAAAATTGCAGAAAAATTCTGCTGCAAAAATAGTGTGTTTTCTTTCCAAACAATTCACTTTTCTTATTCATCTACACTACCTAGTTCTTTTATCTTCTAACCAAATTCCTCCACTCTATAATACCCCAAATTTAAAACACAAACCAGAAGCTATATCAATCCCAAATCCGTCTTAAAACCCAACCCAAAAGAGGTTAGAGGAATCACCACCCTTAATCCCTCTTAAATGTTGGTTTGCATGATCAATCCCTCTTACATTGTGAGTTTGAGTGTCAAGGAAGTGGAGATAGGATCTGAGTTTGAGTCTTGAAGCATTTGGGAGCTTTTTTTGGTGCCTAGAGTCTTGAAGCATCTTTGACCTAAGTTGTGTTTCTTTTGATGATTTTGTTACTATCATGATGTTGTTCTGAATTAAAAGCAATGCATGTGCTTGTGTTGGTTTAAAATTGATGAAATGTTGATTGAAACACCACTTTTGCTGAAGTGTATTTAAATGAACTATTGCTCATTAAACTTGTTAAACAATTAGCATGAATTGAGTGTGATTGTGTTCCATTGTTTCTCTAATGTGTAATTTATGACCATGAATGTGTTTTGGCATTGGGATGGTTATTGCACCCAAGAAAAGAGGAAAAACACTTGAAAAACTGAGTTTTCTATAAAACTGCATAGGTTGGGAATCTGTTCCGATTTTGTGAATCGATTCCCAGGACTGTGAATCTGCTCCCAGATTGTGGGTCTGTTCCTATTCTGTGAATCGATTCCCCAGACTGTGAATCTGCTCCCAGATTGTGGATATGTTCACATTCAGTGAATCAATTCCCAGGACTGTGAATCTGTTCCCAAATTGTGGATCTGTTTCCATTCTGTGAATTGATCCCAAGACTGTGAATCTATTCCCAGATTGTGGATTTGTTCTCAATTTGTGAATCAATTCCCAGGACTGTGAATCTGTTCCCAGATTTTGAATACCGTATTATAACATGATTTAGTTAACTTTCGCCAAATCTTATTGTAAATATCACGATTGTGGTTTTATTGCGATCTATATTTCAGTTGAATGAGAAAATTTACGTATGTTTTATGATGGAACTTTGGATATACTGCATTAATATTAAGTCTAATGATATGTTGCTGAGTGAGAAAACCCAAAGTGTCTAAGTAATTCATAAGATACCAAGGGGATAACGATCCCTAGCTAAGAGCATACTTGGTAAAGGGAAGTCATGAGCCCTAAGCCAAGGCCCAGAATAAGTTGACTCGGCAATAGCTTTTGTCGGTGGGTTCTCTGGAGGAATTCTGTAGTAATTTCTCGGGGTTGTGCTAAGAAAAGAGAAAAGATAAGTAAATCGCCGAGAGTATAAGGTAATGGGTCTCGAAAAAATTCATTGAGATTGTATCTCATTGTATAGATTGTGGTGCTTTTCAGATGAGCAGGGCAAGACAGAGCAAATAGAGAATAAATAGTTGTTGAACTGGGTTACTTAAGTTTAAAGAATCCTTAGGGATCAAGTTTATATTTGCTTAGTCCTCCCTAGTATGATGTAGTTTATATGTATATATACTATGAGATTGATGTAATGTAAGTTATTTTACGATGTAACCGTCTTTTGGATTTGGATAAGATTTGTCTTCGGACTTATGTATTCAGAATTCAGTATTACTAGATAGTTAGCCAATGGCTTTTATGCCTTTTGGAAGTTTAAAAGTGATGGAATAATTTCGTCTAGTTAAGAATTTCAAATCCATAAGCAGTTATAACTCTGATTTATATTGAAATGATTAACATTCTAGACTTTATGACGTCTAAAATTTAGGTTGTTACATTTTCGTATCAGAGCAGTTCGACCTTGTCGGGCTTAGTGTTTTCACGGTAAAGAGATTTAATAGATCGAGTCATTTAGGGACTTTGACAAGTAATTGTTAAAACCTTCCAGCATATTGTGTGAAGCATTGAGCCTGATCAACTCAATTTTTCATGCAAGGTACTGGAAATGATAAAGATTGGTTGCCTTGGCCCCGAAAACTTCTAAAACCTTCCCAATGCTATGACAAGTAGTACCACCCAGTGCCTGTTAGATTCAATACTCTTGTCAAAAATTTTAAGTTAGTTTTCTTCAAAAAGGGACCGACATTCTATGTCAATAGAGGTAGTAACTCTCGTGAGCTCATAGCTTAAGTATCCTTCGAGGTTTAAATCCTATGTGGTAGGATATTCGATTTCTCTGCCTTAAAAGATATACCCTAGTAAGTGAGCTCATTAAGGAAGAAAGTCCTTGTGTATGAGTGGTGTAAGGGATCAGTCGTGTCTACCCAAGTTTCCTAAAAATCTTCCCATACCCTTAGTGGTTGAGTAGTTGAGGTTCTACAAGAGTGTAATCAAGTCCATAGGGATATGAAAGATGAAGTTTAAGGAAAGTTATGTCAAGAAGAGGACTTCAGTCTGGAAGGATCTCGTTTTGTTAGAAGTACCTCATAGAGTTCTTGTACTAGCCTTATGTACTGAGATTCCTTATTATTGTTGAGTTCAAGGCTTAACTCATGATGTATGGAGATTCCTATATACATGTATTTTGGATTAAGTTGGTCGTGTTGACTCCGATAGGTACATGGAAAATTGTTTTATATTCAAGAGCTTCAATTAAAGTTTAATAAAAATCCTATCATTATGTGAGTCATTTGAAGACAGTTTTGATAAGGAAAGTGTATCTCTGAGACAACTGATAAGGAAAAACCCAAGATAAGTAAGCATTGATTGGGCTGTCGCCCCATGAGTCATGATTTCTATGTGAGTCTCCACTACCGTGGCAGGATTGAGTTTGTTAACCTCTTGTTTGTGAAGGTTAATAGTTTGATTCTGTTCGTGAATTCCTGGAGTGTTAGAATGTATTTGTGCAGTCTTGTTTGAAATGTCAAATGATTTTAATGTTGGAACTTCTGTTTACATGTCGATTTCGAGGTCCATGGTGTGCTACACAGTTGTGGGTTTGGTTATTCTCTCAAAAATATGGATTTTTGTTGATAAATTGCGTGAGATATGACTTTTGCACAAATGATGATTGGTTTGGTGTTATGTGCTTTAAGGAAGTTAGTTTAAATAAATACATGCTAGATGTGGTTGTAACTAAGTTAGGGAGAGTTAGAAAGTTGTTGGATTTGATAGGAAACACAAAACGATTGGCCTTTCTAAATAACTAGGTTTTGTGTCTTTAGATCCTTCAAATAATGGTTTATTTGTCTCACTCAAATACATGTAAAACCTTTGAGCTTCCTCATTTGGAACTTTTTCAGCATCATATTCTGGTTCTTCAAAATCCAAATTTACTCCAACAGCGTCAGATATAATTCCCTGATAAACATCTAACGGTTGTATAATTTGGCCTTCAGATGTCGTAGTCGCTGGATAACTACTTGATGTGGGAGCTACTACTTCAACCGGAACATTAACCGCAGGAACTGCAGCTACCCCTGGTCCTACTTCCCCGTGACGAGTAGGAATGTCAACGGGGCGGGGCGGGCACGGGTATCTCACTACCCGGACCCGCCCCGTTTATTATAAATAGGCCCCGGACCCGTCCCGGACCCGTGACGGGTACCCGTTTAACGGGTTTTAAACGGATACTTTTTTAAACGGGTACCCGCGGGTATTTATAAGTTAATAAATAAAAAACTTTTAAAAATAAAATTTGAAATACCATAGAAAATTAGTTTTTTTAACACTATTTTTTTGATTCATTTATATAAAAAAATTACGCATTTTGATATGCATTTATCGTATCAACTATTTATTAATATATAATTGTTAATAAATTGAGATAAAAAAATTAAAATTATGAAAATAGAAACTTAAAAAATAACAACTAAACATTATCCAAAATATTAGGATAAAAGATACAACAAAATGTGAATAAACATCCACTTAAACAACAACAACAATAGATGATAAAAAAAAGTAAGAAACAACATAATTTTTAACGGGTACGGGTACCCGCGGGTCCGGGTACCCCGCTACCCGGACCCGCCCCGTTTATTGACGGGTAGCCAAAATACCCGTTTATTTGCCCCGCGGGTCCCCGTTTAACTACCCGCCCCGGACCCGTGACGGGTTTTACCCGCGAGTACCCGCGGGTCCGGGTTTTTTTGACACCCCTAGTGACGAGTCCATATCCAATAATTTGGCCTAAACCCATTATTGTACAAATCAAGTCTAACTTCTTCTTCAATTTTTATAAATCGAAAGGAACATTTCAAGCACAGACATCTAATACCGCATTGTCCCACAAATTCTTCATGGGCCTTAGCACAAAAAATAAACTCTTCTACTTCTTCTACAAAACGTCGCTTTAAACCGGATCTTCCAGGAAACAATCGATCATACATCCAACTACGATCCATAATTTCAATATCGATCTATGTACTACATGTACACTACAACGTAAATGAAATAAACTATCAAATCAATTACTTTATATTTTGATATATATTGATATATTAATTACTTTATTTTGATATATCAATAAACTATCAATTACCAGCAACACAATGAATTTTTAGATAATGATATATATTAATAATTTAAACATTATAAATAATAATTGCAAATTTAATTTTAAATTTCAATTTTTATAAGACAATATCTTTTAATAAAATTTATAAGTGAACTTAATAAATAAGTTTTTTCAATATAAATTATTTTGTATTATAATTGCAAACAAAATTTGTAACAAAATTTTACTATAATTAGTGAAGTAATTAATATTTTATTAATTTTAATATTGTACCAAAAATGTGATTTGAGAAAACCAACTTCTAAGACACTACAATGAGACACAGAAACATGTATTCAAATCATCGACAATAAGCGTTATTAAAATCCATATAAAATAATTTAATGTTTTAGACACTAAAAACAAAAAATCCATATATATATATATATATATATATATATATATTGATATATTAATTACTCTACTTTGATAACTAACCGTAGTGAAGAGAAGGCTCTGACTTGAAGCGTATCCCCAACTCGAATAAAGAGTCAAAATGAGGAACGCAAACTCAAACAATACCTAAACAAACAACACCACAATTAGTAACAAACTCATATTATAAAACAATTCAAAAACTAAAACTATTAACTCATGTTACAAACATACATTAGATCGAAGAAATTTGCCAAAGAGAGGAAGAGATTTAGTAGAGAGAGGAAGAGAGGAATTTCAAGAAGAGAGTTAGTAGAGAGAATGAGAGTATTGGTAGAGGTGTGAAGAAGAAGTGGAGAATGGAGAAGGGATTATATAGAAGAACCGAAGTCCAACGGTCAAACGGAGAATCCGCCGGAAATGTCACTTTCCGGCGGATTTAGGGGATTTCCGGCGGATTTTAAAAAATCAATTTTCCCACTCTTTTCAAAAAATCCTCCTGAAATGACGTTTCCGACGGATTTTAGTCGGTTGGTCATTTCCGGCGGATTTTTAGGTATTTCCGGCGGATTTTTTCGTAGACCCAAATCCACCAGAAATACCTAAAATCCGTCGGAAATACCTAAAAATTCGCCGGAAATACCTAAAAATAAACGGCTCAAATTTGTGATCTAAAATTTTGATCAACGGCTCATGTTTCCCCACACCTATTATAAATTGGGCTTCCGCTTTCCCTTCTACTTCCCAAAAACCCTAACCCATTCTCTGCTTCTTCTCCACGAAATCGTATAAACAAAAAAATGCCCCTAACACAATACTCAGAGGATTCTTCCCTCACTATCATTCATCATCAGGGCATCATCACCAACAAAGTTGATGGTGTCTGTTTCGAGGGGCGAGACACAATGCAGTGTAGGCTTAAACACAACATAACATTCGCTGCCCTAAAAGATAAACTGTTGGGTAAGGTGCAAGTGGAGGGCGACGAGCGAGAGATAACTCGTATAGTTTATCGGAAACCCGATTGGTCTAATGGACGTGTGCACTGGTCTACAATGGATGTCAAGAACGACGATGACGTCCAAGCAATGATGTCCATTTATGTCCTGTTTAAATGGAAGGGTTATCTGCATTTGTACGTGGAAACCACACAGACCGTCGCTGAGATCCTTAGTTGTTTAACTCCACCAGCTCACTAGTTTCTGTCATTTTATCATTTTCGTGTATTTCAAGTTTAATGTACGGTGACGCTTTTTAATAATAAAATTGTTGTTTAATTTAAATGGTACTATAAACCAAAATAATCAACCCAATATTTATTCATTACTAAATCAGTGACGTTCAATTACAATTATTGATAAACAAAATAACAGTAAAACACTACAATTGGGTAACAACAGAGCCGGATCCAACATCACTCGCAGTATCACTGTCACTCCCACTTCCATCAGAGACTTCCACACTCTCAATACCCCCATACGCTTGGAAGATGGCATGCGTATCAGTAAGGATGTTGCCAAAGCGCCTGTTGTTGAGACCACGAATACAAGGGCCAACTTCCAAAACAAAATAAAAGTCACCAGGCATTTCGTTCAATGAGGGTAACGAATTGGATCATACCTGCAACCGAACATATCAAACACAGCATCTGGAGAAGCGATTTTTATAGAAGAAACGAAGTCAAATAGTCAAAAGGCAGAATCCGCCAGAAATGGAATTTACCGGCGGATTTACGGGGTTTCCGGCGGATCATGGGGTTTTCGGTGGATTTACGGGGTTTCCGGCGGATTTACCCCGCGTTTTTTTCAAAAAAATCCGCCGAAAAATACCTTACCGGCGGATGTTTTTTAAGAATTTTTTTTTTCAATCCGCCGGAAATGTTCCAGAGGAAAAAAAATCCGCCGGAAAAACCAATAAATGGTGTGCCTTCTTCATCTTTATCAAGACAAACCAATCCGCCGGAATTTTTTCGGCGGATGTCAATCCGCCGGAAAGTCCTAGCCGGAAAAAACAGTTTTTCTTGTAGTGCTATCTCATAAAATTCAAGCATTAAGTGTTTGCTGAATTTAAAAAGTTCAACGTAAAAGCTGAAAAATAGGGTGGTCAACAACTTAAAATCCTTGGAACTGATGGTGGTGGTGAGTTCAATTCAAGGGAATTCAAGGAATTTCGTGATGAGCATGGTACTGAACATGAGGTGACAACTCCTTATACACCACAACACAATGGGCTAGCTGAATGGAGAAATAGAACCTTGCTTGACATGGCAAGGAGTATGCTAAAACAAATGGATCTACCTCATACATTGGGGGAGAAGCCATAGCTACTGCTACATACATTCTCAATAGATGTCCAACAAAGAAATTGAAGGAAGTGTTTCCTCTTGAGAAATGGACTAGTAAGAAGCAAAGTGTTAATCATCTCAAAGTTAGATGCAGACAATGAGGGAAAAGATGCTGATGCCACTGTTTTTAAGCAGTTGGTTGGTTCTTTAAGGTATCTTTTTTAAACTAGATCTGACATTTGTTATGCAATTGGGGTGGTCAGCAGGTTTATGAACAAACCTAAAATGTCACATTATCTAGCAGCTACTAGAATACTCAGATATACAAAGGAAGCTTGAGATATGGAATTTGTTTCTCTGCTGATACAACAAGCAGTGTTGGTGAACTGCTGTGTTATTCTGATTCTGACTGGTGTGGGGGATTGGGTGGATAGGAGAAGCACCACAGACTACTTGTTCATGTTCCAAAGGAGCACTAATTTCATGGTGCTCCAAGAAGCAACCAGTGGCTGCATTGTCTTCCTGCGAGGAAGAATACATTGCTAGGTCAGTAGCTGCCTGCCAAGCAATCTGGTTAGAGAGTCTATTAAAGAAGCTGGGAATTCATACTATGAAGCCTATGAATTTGCTGATTGACAATAAACCAGCCATAAGTCTTGCCAAGAACCCAGTGCTACATGGGAGAAGCACACATATTGAAACTAAATTCCAATTTCTAAGGATACAAGTGCAAAATGGTATCCTAGCTTGAAGTTGTCCACTGCAGAACTCAGCTACAAGTAGGTGACATATTGACCAAAGCAACCAAGACCGATCAATTTGTGAAGCTGAGAAGTGACCTTGGTATTGTTATGTTTGAGACCATGAGTTAAGAAATGGTGTTGAGTGTAACGCATGGTCAAGTAAGATTTCAACTAATTTACTCTTGTTTTAGTTGCTAATATTGATTATATAGTTTAGCTCATTTTACTTTCTGATGTAATTTCAATTTCATTTCAAGTACATTTCATTTTAGTTCATTTAAAGCAACTAGTTAATGCTGAATATGATATAAATACCCTTTTGTATTAATGCAGCGATTTTTTGTCGCAAATTGACGTTTTCGACGAATTTTTTCGTCGCAAATATCTCCGTCGCAAAGTCCTCGGAAATCCATCGCAAATTTCCGTCGCAAATTCGTCAGAAATTTTCGTCGCAAATTCGTCGCAGAAGAACCATTTCCGACGAAAATTTCCGTCGGAAATTTAAAAAAAATAAAAAAATAACATAAAATCATACATCCAAAATACTATTTAATAGTGATATCTATACATATTAACTTCAACCATAATTAAGAAAAGTAAGTAACTAAATACAATGTGAAAAGCAACTATCATGAGAAACAAAGATAAAATCCCAGTCCATCACTTCTACTTCTTATGCCACAATTTTTGGAGATCGTGAATGATCGGACAAAGATAAAATCTCAAACCCACCCTGAAAGTAAATAACATAATAAATTATTGAAGAATTCTAGAATACTTAAAGTAATTCTTCTCCTATCAACATAGGAAAAGTCAAGGAAAATAAGAAACCACGCATTATAGAGCAAAAAGGAAAAAAAAAGATCTCTATTAGTGTAACTAAGACTATAAAGCTTCATTGGAGCTTATCTATAGCTCATGATAAGAAACTAAGTTAGATAAGAAACCACGCATTATTGAAGTGCAAAGCAAGAACCTTTTTCCAACAAAATATTGATACTTTTCCAAATGAGACTATTTAAACTGGCTACAAGAGGGACATTGAATAACGGAAAAATACACACTAATACTCTAAAGTCTAAACCCTTACTAAACTTTCTCATATACAAGTGATACAACTATAAGAATGCCTATTCAACCTAAATTTTCTCATATACAAGTGATACAACTATAAGAATGCCTATTCAACCTACAATTTCAGGTACTTATAAAGAGCTTATTAGTAGACCACAGCACCAAGCTTAGAGATGATTTTTCTCTACAGTCACTACTAAGTGAGAGTAAACATTATAGTAAGCCACTCCTCTCACACATCAAGTTCAATTAAAAGATGACAAACATATAGCAATGACAGCGAAATATTAGGTGAACTGAATTGTATAAAAATATCACCTCAATTCAGTCAAAAAAAGACTAACCAATATTTACATAAACATCATCATTGACTTTAGCATAAAACTCAGTATCCCATTTATCTGCAGCATGAGCAAAGAGCAATTTAGCTTTCTTTGGATGTCCCTCAGCTCCTTTCACATGATCATCCCGACAACAAAAGTGTTGAAGGTGATCAGTTAACTAGCTTATGATGTTGATCTTGATCTCCAATCACAAGAAGGTGAGGATATAAAAGTGCTACAATTACAAGCAGCAGCCACATTAGAATTTCAACCTTCTACCAATAACAAAGCAAACAACGATGTTCCTTAAAGGTTATATTCATCACACTAATAGGGAAGCATAAAAATTTGGGCCATCTATGTTCCTGCACCTACGGTTGTGCTACCAACTTCCATTATCCCATCTATTAAACATCAAACAATGAATTACAGCACCTAAGAGCATGTCAAACTAAGTGCAAATGTTCAATCGAATGCAGATAGCAACCAGATGAAAATTAGCATAATGAAAAGACCTAAACTACCATTATCCGCAAATCATCTGTTCAACACAATACATTAGAACCAGGACCCCCACAAATGGAAATAGGATAGTGTACCTGGAAGGGACGACACGCAAATGAATCAGTTCTGCCCATTTCTTTCATTAGGAAAGGATAGAAATAAAATGAATGCATGCTCAATCAAAGACACTTTTAAAGGTCGAAAGCGCCAAAACTATTTCTCTGTGCAGAAAAATGCTACAGTTAATAGATAAAAAATAAAAAACAAATCCAAATGTATGCCACAACTATCTCGTTGAACTGCCATGCAATAGCCTACTTGGAACAGTTTGATAAACTTGAAGAAAATTACAGGATTGATGCGTACTGCACTTGCACTTACAAAATATAACTTCTATTGGGCATCACCGAATCCTGCCAGTCAGATAAGATCAATCTCACAATGCCACAAGTGGAAATAAAATAAGGGCTTATTAGATGTGTCTATAGTTTAATGTACACTACAAACTTCCTATTCATATTCTGAGTTGGTTTTGGGACTGGGAGGTACATATACATAATTAACATGTTGATTATAGATATGACTTCAAGTTAATTCCTATGCATAACTTCCAACTATTACAGGAAAACACTTGAAAGTACCTTATGCAATGCAGATTGTGCACAATAATCAGCAAGTCATTTTACTTTTCTATATAGCCATATTTTTAACACTACGCCAGATCTTTAAAAAAATGGCGCCTTATGGGGCAGCGCTTTTGATTAAAGTGCTAGATAAGCTTAAAACGCGCAGGGGAATGAGCGGCGCTTCTCTTAAAAGCGCTGGCCATAGGAGATCGAAAATGGGCAATGGGCAGCGCTTCCTTCCAAACGCTGCCTATAGGAGGACGAAAATTGGCAATGGACAGCGCTTTTTACAAGCGCTGCCTATGGGGAAGACGAAAATTGGCAATGGGCAGCGCTTTTTACAAGCGCTGCCTATGGGGAGGACGAAAATTGGCAATGGGCAGCGCTTTTTATGGCAAGCGCTGCCTATGGGTTAGACGAAATTTGGGCTATGGGCAGCGCTTTTTATGGCAAGCGCTGCCTATTGATATTAATTTTTTCTTTCCCTTGCATCCAACGTTAATTTTCCTCACGAGATTCCCTCTCACTCTCACGACTCTCACTCACCAAGCTCTCTCACTCACACTCACCAAGCTCCCTCACTCTCTCAACCATTTTCGTTCCTCACCATTTTCGTTTCTCTCTCTCTCTCTCAACCATTTCGTCTGTCTCTCTCCGATTTCGTTTTTCTCTCTCTCGCTCTCTCTCTCTCTCTCTCTCTCTCAACCATTTCGTTTTGGCTTGGGTTTCCACATTAACCCATTTCATTTTGGCTTGCCAAGCATCTTTGAGGTAACTCATAAACCCATTTTCTTATTTTTGCATTTAAAGTGTTTGTGTTTTTGTTTTTGGCTCAAAGAAGCTCATTTTCTGTATATTGCTTTGTTTATGATATTGTGATATTGTGTATATGTGGTTGTTTGGTTGTGTGTTGTTTTTTTGGTTTGCATTTAAAGTGTTTGTGTTTTTGACTCAAAGAAGACCAATTTTAATTATTTTACTTAGTTTGTGATATTATGTGTATGTGGTTGCTTTGTTGTGTGTTGTAGAAATTTGGATGCATGCATATCAATATTGTAAATAATTGACTTAGTTATTTGATATGGAAATTAGTTATTTGATATGAAAATTAGTTATTCAAAATGCTACTTAGTGTTTATAATTTCAATAGAATGTGAATGTTGTAAATAATTGACTTAGTTATTTGATATGTAAATTAGTTATTTGATTTGGAAATTAGTTATTCAAAATACCACTTGGATGTTGTAAATGGATGATTGAAATTAGTTATTTGATATGAATGCATGTTGAGTTTCAAGTTTATGTTGTGTTTGATCATGTTAAATTGTATATGTGTGGTGAATGAAACTAGCAAAGTAAAATCGAATATGCCTAAATCGAATATGCGAATTGTTTGTTAGGTTTTGCGAGTTTGTTTTGCCGGAGCTTCGCGTTCATTGTTCGAGTTCGTCCTGGTTCGAGTGTTCGTTCTACTTCGTTCGAGTTCATTGTTGCTTCCACTTGTTCAGGTACTTTTGTTGTTTTCTTGTATTTATTATAGGTTTAAATACGTTTTTACCCCCTGCAAATAGGGGGTGTTTTGCTTTTACCCCCTGCAAAAATTTTTTTTTTAAAAAACACCTTGCAAAATTTTTTTTGTTTGATATTAGTCCTTCTGTCAAGTCTCCGTTAGTGGTTTGTTGACGTGTCTAACGGAACTGCCAGCTGGCTTTGCTGACGTTTTGGCTTTGCTTTTACCCCCTGCAAATAGGGGGTGTTTTGATTTTACCCCCTACAATTTTTTTTTATCTAAACCCATCTTTCTTCATCTTCATCTCTCTCTCTTTTTTTTGTTTGATATTAGTCCTTCTGTCAAGTCTCCGTTAGTGGTTTGTTGACGTGTCTAACGGAACTGCCAGCTGGCTTTGCTGACGTTTTGGCTTTGCTTTTACCCCCTGCAAATAGGGGGTGTTTTGATTTTACCCCCTACAATTTTTTTTATCTAAACCCATCTTTCTTCATCTTCATCTATCTCTCTGTGTTGTTGTTGTTCCCTCAACATCTCAGCTTCATCTTCTCTCTCTCACCCACACCACAACCACCAACACCACCACCAATCACACACCACCACTCACACACCACCACTCACACACCACCGCTAACACCACAACCACTCTCTTCATCATCTCCAACCTCACTCTCTCAAAAACGAAATCGTTGTGAAGAGGAAACAAAATCGCCGTGAAGAGAAAACGAAATCGATGTTGTTGTTGTTGTTGTTGGAAACAAAATCGTTGTTGTTCAAGAGGAAACAAAATCAAAATCGTTGTCATTTCATTTCAATTTGTTCTATTTCGATTTTGGGGTTTTTTGGAAACAAAATCGTTGTGTGTTTTGTGGTGTGGGTGAGAGAGAGAAGAGAGTGGTTGTGGTGTGGGTGAGAGAGAGAAGAGAGTGGTAGTGGTGGTGGTGGTGGTGTGGTGGTTGCGGTGTGGGTGAGAGAGAGAAGAGAGTGGTTGTGGTGGTTGTAGTGTGGGTGAGAGAGAGAAGAGAGTGGTGGTGTGGTGGTTATGTTGGTGAGAGAGGGAGAGAAGAGAGAAGAGAGTGGTTGTGGTGGTTGTGGTGTGGGTGAGAGAGAGAAGAGAGTGGTTGTGGTGGTGGTGGTGGTGGTGTGGTGGTTGCGGTGTGGGTGAGAGAGAGAAGAGAGTGGCGGTGGTGGTGGTGGTGTGGTGGTTGTGTTGGTGAGAGAGGGAGAGAAGAGAGAAGAGAGTGGAGAAGAAAGAGAATAATAGGGGGTAAAATCAAAAACCCAAATCAGCAAATAAAATAAAAAAATAAACTAAATATAAATGCCAAATGTGTGACACGTAGGATTTTTGTAACAGAGGAACTAACAGAAGGGCTAACGCCAAAATGGTGACATTTGCAAGGTGTTTTTTAAAAAAAAAAATTGCAGGGGGTAAAAGCAAAACACCCCCTATTTGCAGGGGGTAAAAACGTATTTAAACCTTTATTATATGAAGAATGGCAATATGGAAGACATCAAAGTGTTTGATTTCTTTAGTTGAAAATAGTTGAATGTCTTAGGTTCAAAAAAATTGTACGTTGTGTGTTTTCCATCTGTAATAGGTTTAAGTTCTCTTATCAGGATTTTATTATAAATATTGGGAAATTATGGATAGAAAGTGGATGTCTGCCAATCATGTGTCCAAGGAATATGTCGCTGGAGTGGATTATTTTGTGAACTGTGCTGTTGAGCGTTTAGGGACTTCTAGTAATATCAAATGTTGTTTAAGTTGTTGTTATGTAAAATCAATTAATGCAGAGGAGTTGGCAGGACATTTAAAGGGTTACGGAATTGATCAAAGTTACACTTGTTGGACAATACATAGTGAGGAAAGAGGTGAATCTTCAAATATGGGTAATAGTACCGAGAGATGTGCGCCACTTGACACCGAAAGACCTACATTTTGTGGGGATGAATTTGAAGAGATGGAAAAGGCTGTTGAAGACGATCTTAATGACTGTCCTCAAATGTTTGAGAAGTTGATAACGGATGCAGAGACTCCGTTGTATTCAGGTTGTACTGAATTCACAAAATTATTGGCTGTGATAAAGTTGTATAACTTGAAAACTTGCCACGGATGGACGGATAAGAGCTTTACGGAATTACTCGCACTATTGAAAGAAATGCTGCCGAAGGATAATGTGCTCCCTTCTCGGACGTATGATGCAAAACAAATGTTAGGGTCCATTGGCTTGAACTATGAGAAGATACACGCTTGTCCCAATTATTGCATTTTACTTCGGAATGAACATGCATTGTTAAAGTCATGTCCTAAATGTAATGAATCGCGGTATAAAAAGAAAGAATCTGCTCCAGAAAAGGTGTTGTGGTATTTTCCCATAATTCCTCGATTTAGGCGCATGTACCGTAGTTTAGAAGATGCAAAACACTTGCATGGCATGAGGATGAAAGGATTAAAGACGACATGTTACGCCACCCGGCGGATTCTCCGCAATGGAAAAAAATTGATATTGATTATCCTGATTTCGGGTTGGATCCAAGAAACCTACGACTTGCATTGTCTGCTGATGGATTTAACCCGCACGGTATTCAGAGTAGCTCCCACAGTACATGGCCCGTGATTTTGGCGATTTATAACTTACCTCCATGGCTTTGCATGAAACGCAAATATATGATGTTGTCATTGTTAATTTCTGGGCCCAAGCAACCAGGAAATGATATTGATGTATACTTGGCTCCTTTAATTGAAAACTTAAAGCTAATGTGGGAGACTGGAGTAGAGGTGTATGATGGGTTCAGAGAAGAAAGTTTCACCCTGAGGGCTATGATTTTTGGCACAATTAATGACTTTCCAGCATACGGCAATCTATCTGGGTACAGCAACAAAGGTCAGTGTGCATGCCCTATATGTGAAGATAACACTGATTGGATGTGGTTGGAACATGGTAAGAAGAATATCTACCCTGGTCATCGTAGATTTTTGCCATCTTCTCATCAGTATCGACTGTTGAAAAAGGCATTCAATGGGAATACCGAAACCCGTAAAGCTCCCATGGCTTTGACAGGTGAACAACTATTTGAAAAGGTGAAAGATTTGAACATTAAATTTGGGAAGCCTTTTGCAGGAGAGCTTGCCAAACGGGGGTGGAAGAAAAAGTCGATTTTCTTTGAGTTGTCATACTGGAACTCATTATATGTAAGGCACTTCATTGATGTGATGCATGTTGAAAAAAATGTCTTTGAAAGTGTCATTGGTACCTTACTCAATATGCCAGGAAAGACTAAAGATACCATCAACTCGAGGTTGGACTTGCTTAGTATGGGGTTGAGACCAGAATTGGGTCCGATAAAGAAGGGTACACGTACATATCTACCTCCGGAAGCTCATACTCTATCTAAAAAGAAGAAGACCATGTTTTGTAAGTTTCTTCATGGAGTTAAAGTTCCAGAGGGGTACTCTTCAAATGTTACGAACCTTGTATCGATGAAAGACCTCAAGTTAAAGTCTTTAAAGTCCCATGATTGTCATGTTCTAATGGAGAATTTGCTACCCATTGGTATACGATCCATTTTGCCTAAGAAAGTGCGCTAGACCCTAACCAAACTTTGTTTCTTTTTTGAGGCGATTTGTAGTAGAGTGATTGACCCTGGAAAGTTGCCATCGTTGCCATCGTTGCAAAGAGAAATTACTGTCACTTTGTGTGAGCTTGAGATGTATTTCCCACCTTCGTTTTTTAACATAATGATTCATCTAATAGTTCATCTGATTAGAGAGACACAATTGTGTGGCCCATGTTACATGAGATGGATGTATCCGTTTGAGCGTTACATGAAGATATTCAAAGGATATGTGAAAAACCGATCACGACCCGAGGGTTGTATTGTTGAGCGCTACATAGTTGAAGAAGCTATTGAGTTCTGCACCGGCTATCTATCTAGTCTTGAATATTCTGTGGGACTGCCAAGGTCTTGTCACTTAGGAAGCATTAGTAAAGGGATGTCAGGATCTAAAATAGTTATGGTATCAAGGAAAGAACTAGATCAAGCACACTTATATGTTTTGCACAATGATAGTGAGGTTGATTCATATGTTGCCAAGCACATGGACACACTTAAGAGTGATCACCCATATAAAGGTCAAGTTTGGTTAACAAAAGAACACAATCGGAGTTTCATAGTGTGGCTAAAAGAGCACATTGATTTCGAGTTTGCTATGAATCCTACCTCGATTTCAGAAAGATTGAGATGGTTAGCTAAAGGTCCAAATATACAAGTTTTCTCTTACACCAGCTATCTAATGAACGGGTACACGTTCCATACAAAAAACCATGATGATCAGAGTAAAATGCAAAATAGTGGGGTGACTCTTGTAGCTCAAGCTATGCATACATCAAGTGCCAAAGACAGAAATCCCATATACGCGAATATGTCATACTTCGGGGTCATTGAACACATATGTGAGTTGGATTACAACATGTTTCACGAGCCTGTGTTCCAATGTAAGTGGGTTGACAATAATAATGGTTTACAGATTGATGAGTCGAGGTTCATGCGGGTGAATTTCAACAAGTTAGGATATAAATATGACCCTTTTATTTTGGCATCCCAAGCTCAACAAGTGTTTTATGTCACTGATCCAGTTCATATCAATTGGTCCATTGTTTTATTGACAAATAAAAAATTGGTGAATGACATTGATGATCAAGCAACCGATGATGATGGTGTTGAGGATGTTGTGGGGAAAGAGAGGATGTTGTGTATGTTAGAAAGGATCATAGTGATGGAATTAGGATTCGTCAAAAACAAAGTACCAAGAAGCGAATTGCAAATAAAATTATATCCAAGAAAAGGAAAAGGTAATATAGACTTACATCAAATGCATTTTTACATAGTTTTCATCTTCTTGACTGATTATTTATTTTTTTGCTGGTCTTCTGGATAAATATAACAATAATAATGATTATTCATCTTCTTGACCGGTTATTTACATAGTTTTCATCTTCTTGACTGGTTATTTATTTTATTGCAGGTCAGATGGCAGATCATAGTGGGCATGATAGTGGGCATGACAGCGGTCATGAGAGTGATGTTGGAGACTATATCAGGAAGCAGGCTCCCCGCGGAATGACTGTCAAAAAGAATATCATCGGACGGATAAATAAAGGAAAAGGAACCTTATCAGTAAGTTACTAATTACTAATTAACTTAATTCAATACTTAGTTTTAATTGTTTGTTAACTAATTTACTAATGACATAATGCAGGTCGAGTGGAATGTTAAGGGTCAGCCAATTGGAAGAAATGGCACACAGTTGATTACCTTCGTTGGTAGTAAGGTAAAACAAATGATACCAATTACAATCACTAATTGGAATGATAGAAAAAATGCGGTTTTGAGGAAACAAAAAGAGGAGTTCTGGTTAACAATACAGGTATATAATTTTATATCTCTTTAGTTATCTTATTTAATAATTTTGTAACCTTATATATTTATATCATTTTCATTGAATATGTGTAAGCAGAAATTTTTTGATGTGGATGAGTCTCAAAAAGCCTGGTTAATGAATGAAGCTGGAAAGTTACATCGGAATTTCAGGACTAGTCTAACAAATAAATGGCTGAGAGATCATAGTGGAAACATCAGATGGGAGCTTCCACCACTATATATATAGTGGATTTATTACAAAGGAGGATTGGGGTATATTTGTTAGGAAACGCACCGAAGATCCAGAATTCTTGGTTAGTACTATAATCTATTAAGTTATAACTTAAAATGTATTTGACAATTATATATTGTGCATTAATGTATACTTATCTCTCTAAATAGAAAGCATGCCAAGACAACCGAGAGAGAGCTTCTGGTTGTAAGTACCCTTATAGAGGCGGTGCTAGTCGATATCAAATTATTGAAGAAAGATTGGTAAGACACAATAAGCTCGATTTCTTTTCGTTTAATTAATCTTTTGATTTATAATTTCTTAACATTTGGTAAATTTAAATATAGTTGGAGGAGAGTGGGAAAGATCGTACTAAAGAAAGTATTGAGCGGCATGTTTTGTGGGTGGAAACCCGACAAAACAAGGATGGGGAGATTGTGGATCCCAAAACTAAGGAGGTGACTCATAGAATTGTAAGTATTTCCAAAACTTTTAAAACTTTTATGATCTTTGTAATGTATAATAGTTTTATTATACTTTTGTTTGTGAATTAGGAAACCATCACAGTCTGTGTCACAGGGAGAGATCACTGATTGATCTGAAAAGGAAATCCTTTCTCGTACCTTGGAAAGGGAAGAATACTCGGGTCGTACAAGGGGCTGTGGATTTGGCGTTAATCCAACCCACTACCTTGGACCAAAGAAGCAAACTCATGATGAGCATCATAATTGTCAACAAAGTAGAGAGTTGCGACTATTGTATGAAGGTCTAAGGGCTGAACTTAGTGATTTCAAACTGCAATATGGGTTGATTTCGGCGCATGCGGTACCATCCCCTGCCACAAATAGCGCACGAGATAGCTGCACCATTCCGTCAACTAAGGTATTAATTGTTTTTTTTACAATAAATAAGGAATTAATTATTAAACTCTCTTTCTTATTACATCAAATAATGTCTTTATTATTTTTTGTTTATAATTGATTTAGGACAACAATGAGTGTGAGTGTGAATTGTATATGTCAAACCCACATCAAATGGTTGCAATAGGCTTCATATGTAACCAATTGGGTCCCTTGATGCACAATTTACCCCTACCTCCAGATCATCTTAGAGTCAGAGTTGACTGTGCAATTGTGGGGGATGCACCATTGCATGTTCCAAATGTCAGTATAGATTTACTAATTGTGCAAGATGCAATTGGTACCTTTGTGGCATGGCCAACACACCTTGTCGTTGTAAGTGACAATATATTTGTAACTAATTATTATTTTTTGTCATATATTGTGTGTTAACTAAGTAATTATTTTTTTAATATATAGGTATGCCAAAATGCAAAATCTAGGGGCAAAAGTGTTGGCAATGCAAAATCTACTAGCAAGAAAGTGTCCCAGTGGCCATTCTACACAAAATTCTCAGCCTGCCCCTCCTCCAAAAGTGACTCAACCCTCCCCTCCTCCAAAATTGACTCAACCCTCCCCTTCTCCAATTGTGTCTCAGTCTCAGCCCTCCGCCTCTTCCATTAATGATTATAAGATGATTGGTTATGCCGAAATGCACGCGGAATTCAGGATGACTGAGGCAACCCCGCTTCAATTAGAGGTGAGTGACCAAATTTTTGGGAATTTAGGTCAAACACTGACGATCACACGTAGGGAACATTGGATTCTGTTAGCAATAAATCCTAAGAAAGATACGGTGTACTTCATTGATTCATTGCCTGGTCATTTCAACAACTACCCCGATTTGATCGAGATATTTAATAGGTGTGTGTATTTCGATCCCTCTGCATATTTCTTAGTTTTACTTATATACATATGTATTTCGAATAATATAGTTATATGACATTGTGTTCAGTTGTTTGAAAACATATTGGGGATTGGAACAATCAATGACCAAATGGATACCAATAGATGTAAGTTTGTAATAAATGTTCTTATATATTTAATTACATTATTTTGTGAAAAAAATGTATTAGATTAAATTTAACAATTAACTAATCTTTTGTTTTGTAGTGTCCAAAACAACCCAACAGCAATGATTGTGGGTATTATGTAATGAAATTTTTGAAGGAAATTATTACCCACAACCAAACGACTCTTCCTCGACGAGTATCTACTTAGAATTCTTTTTGATTTTGATATAATAATAGTTAATTCCATTTAACCTTTTCAATTCTAATTTTATTTATTTATATAATTTCAGTATTTTCCTGATTGTCGGGTGAGGACATACTCTGATGAGCAGCTCCTTGAGCTTAGGGGAGAGTGGTGTCGTTATGTCTCCTGTTTTTTTTTATTTTGGATAGAATGATATTGTAAGTTGTTAGAGTTTCATTTGTATCCATATAGCTAAGCTAGTTTTGGTTCCTATTGTAAGTTTAGCTAGTTTTGGATACATATGAATTGGATACATTTTGGTTCATGTTTTGGTACATTTTGGTACATTTTGATACATATTGGTGCATTTGTATTAGCTTGTTGTTGTTAACTATATAATGGATTGGATTGTTAGAGTTTGATTTGGATACATATGAATTGTTTGATTTGGATAGTTGCTAGCTGTTTTGGATACATAATAATGGAACTTAATTGTTAGCTAGTTTGTTTTGGTTCTTGTTGGGTACATATTGGTGCATTTGTATAAGCTTGTTGGATACATTTTGGTTCATGTTTTGGTACATTTTGGTTCATGTTAATTGGTACATATTGGTGCATTTGTATTAGCTTGTTGTTGTTAACTATATAATGGATTGGATTGTA
Source organism: Astragalus membranaceus (assembly GCA_039519185.1). Taxonomy (NCBI): domain Eukaryota; kingdom Viridiplantae; phylum Streptophyta; class Magnoliopsida; order Fabales; family Fabaceae; genus Astragalus; species Astragalus membranaceus. The sequence goes on along the minus strand of CM076848.1, from coordinate 110,402,045 downwards.
TTGGCTGTATATATATGACCAGGAAATATTAAATGTAAAAAGGAAAATAAACAAAAACAGAAAAAAATAAAAAAAAATTAAACAATGGGCAGCGCTTGCAGGGGAAAGCGCTGCTCATTGACCTAGCGCTTCTAACAATGGGTAGCGCTTGCAGGGAAAAGCGCTACCCATTGTTAGAAGCGCTAGGACAATGAGCAGCGCTAAAGCGCTGCCCATTGTGTAGCGAAATATGGCAATGAGCAGCGCTTTTAAGTGCAAGCGCTGCCCATTGTTTAGCGAAATTTTGGAATGAGCAGCGCTTATGACTTGGAAGCGCAGCCCATGGCTATCAATGAGCAGCGCTTCTTAAACGCTGCCCATTGTTGGAGTGGAATCAGCAACGCCAGGTTAAGCAGCGCTCAGAAGTGCTGCCCATGGCTAAAAAAAAGCGCTGCACATCCTTAAATCTGTTGTAGTGTAACCAATAAGGAGGCTTTTGTATTTCAGAAACAGGGCCCCTATCAAGTGCTTTGATTCCTTTCGAAAAGGAATTGACTAACATGTATAAACAGTGTGGACAGCCACAAAAGGAAATCTACCTATAAATTCCATGTCAATGGTTAACAAGCCACAATATTTCAATAATTTAAAGGTTAAAGGGCTAAGATAATGTAGGTTAAAGATTCTCTAGCATGTAACACCGTAGTTAGTTTTAATTTTTAACCTACCACTTTAAAGAATTAAATTTGATCTTGGAGTTGGAATAGGCTCAGTTAACTAGAAGATGTCTAGCCATGAGGGGCTTGATCATCACATTTTCTGAACTGGACTGAGAAACAAATTTTATGATGTATATGTTTCATAATGAGACTTCTACTCCCCCAAAAACAAGAACCCATCCAATCTGTCCTTATTTCTGATCAGTTAATAAAGGGAGTGATGAGGATTGGGTTGGAAGAGGCTACTCTGCCATCACTAACAGGAAGGGCATGTTGACAATTATCAATCCGAGAATCATCAAATTTCTTATTTCAACCCTAAACTCCATGATATCAAAATTTCCAGCAACTAAACACCAAACCAGATTTCAACCCAAAAAAATAAGTAACAAAAAAGAGTCAATTTAGAGAAAAAAAAACCCCTTTAGAATATTCAATATGGAATTGATTTGATTTGGAAACTAGTAACCAATCCTGAATAATGGCACACACACAGCGTCTAACCCAATATCGAATCAAATGCAAAATGAGTTTTTACCATGGGCTTAAAAGTTGTGACACTTCTGTGACTTGGCGTTGGCGTAACTAATACCGTTGTAGCAACCATGACAGGTGCATACAAAATATGATGCAATACATCCAAATTAGTGGCCAAAGGTTGAAATGCTCCGCGGCAACAGCGCCCCATAACACTATATAACTACGTTTGGAAATCAATTCCTCATGTTCAGAACTCATTATTTAAAACAAAAAATATAACCATTGATTTGGAAAATGGAAATCAAATTCCATGTTTGGAACTCCTTCGAGATTATAGCAATTCACCATTCAAAGTATGAGTACAGTAAAAACAAATTGCCATACCCTAGAACTCAAAGTAGCAACAAAGATTCACACAATAAACATAGATTATGGGAAGAAATGACTTACCGTCAATACTCTTAACATCTGAATACTCCATCACTCGATTTCTGAAAGGAGAAATTAAGAGAAAAAAGAACTGAAAGACATATAGGATGAGGAAGAAAACACAAGGGAGGCAGATGCAGTGAGGGAGGAGAAAAATCACCGTATGTGGTAAAGCAGTGGCGGAGGCAGAGAATGGAGGACGCTGGGTGGCGACGAAGGTGGAAAATGGTACATTCACGGAACACACGCTGTAGGGAGAAGGGTTTTAGAGAAAGGGGAAATTATTTTGGGAGACCGCTTTTTTTCTCAAAGCAAGTATTACGAGGGAAACACTTGGGACGGTTGATTAGAGCTGTCGCAGCGTGATTATCAACCGAGGGCGGTTCCTACTCAACAGTCGCAAACGTCGCAGCATTTGAGTTTTCTTGTAGTGAGTTCTAGTTTTGGGTTGGGGTCACGCGAAGGAGTGGAAGCGAGGAGGAGAAGGAGTGGTGGTGGTCAGAGACGCGTAGGCGAAAGTGGGTGGTGGTGGTGGTGGTGGTGGCAAAGAGTGGAGAGGGTTTAATTAGGGTTAGAGAGTGGGAAGTGAGAATGAAAGTAAAGTTACTGTCGAGGGAGCTAATGATTTAGTTTTAAGCGAGAAAGTTTTGCGACGGATTTTTATGCGTGTTTGTGACGAAATTGGCCGTTGAAAAGTAGCGATGGCTTTAATTTCCGTCGGAAATCTGATGGGAAACACACTGAACACGTAGCGATGGAATTTTTTTCGGAAATCTGTCGGAAACGCACGCATTTGCGACCGAAAAAGAGTCAGTCTGAAATATGTCGTAGGTAAATCAAGATATTCTTGTAGTGAAATCTGTTATTCTGTTTCAATCTCTTCTCTAATTCTCTCTATTTCTGGTGTGTGAGTGTTTAATGGAGCTATAGAGAATTTCTTCTGTTCTCTAACAAGCACGAGCGAATGTTAATCTTTCATTAAAAATATTGAGACACTCTATTAGTAGTCAGTAATGTTTTGAGCAAAGAACAAAACAAAATGAGATTTTCACTAAACTCAGGAAAATTAAATTTGGTTGTTTTATGGAACTGGAAGTGATTAAAAAGTGATGTTATTCTTCATATATTAATTGAGTATTCATTTCATTCTTTTTTCTTTCTTCATACAAGTTTTGTCTTTATTGTATTCCATTTTGATTTTTAGCTTTTTTTAGTTTTTCTTGTTTTTCGAATTCCTGATTTTTTTTCTAGAGCATTTCATACAACTAATATCTTTTGGTAATTGATGTGGACAAGGTTCCATTCAAGAATTTGTAAAAGTGGACTTTAGTTGTAAAAAGAAAGAGTAAAATCACATATCAAAAGCCTTTTTTGTGAAATACGAATGGATTTACTACAAAGAGTGTGAACACGTGAAGGGAGCGGTGAAATTTTTTAACTTCAATTTAATTCAATTTACCTTTGAAAAGATGAGTAGAGGAAAAACTCATCTGTCCCCAAAGACAAAAACAACTCTTGTGCAAATCTTAACGATGGAACTCTTGTGGACCAATGAGTGTTGTTGCTTGTGAAGAAAAACAAATTAATGAGACAAGTCACTTCAATAATTTCCCAACAAAACTGGGCGAGATAGTTGCACGATTGTCATATTTTTATAATTTCGTCAACAACTCGAACGCTAAGTTATCATCTCTCTAGAGATATGATGCTTCTCAAAGCCCATTGAAACTTTTGACCACACTTTTGTCTTTGACTTCAAATCAAATGATGTAAAACTTTCCATTGCCGTTTTATTGCTCCAAGATTTTATTACCATAATTTAAGGTGGCAATGAGGAAAAAAGAATGCATTAAGATATATTGCCCGGAATGCAAACGTATCTTCAACCCATAAATAAGGGAATGGACCTTTTTTTTTAAGAGTTTCGATTTTTATCCCCCCCCCCCCACCATTTACCCCCACAAATCATTTTAATCCCATTTTACCCTTAAGTCACAGAGCTGGGTGAATTTTTTCGTTTTTCCAAATTTATGTCAGAAGAGGTAATTCCGAAAGTATTATTTTTACGAATTTCCGGAATTATGTATTAGGCATAAATCCATAATTAAAAAAAATGTGTTCCAAAGTTATGTCGTAATCATGGTTATCAAATCAGGATGCGTATCGCGTATCGTTAGGCCTATTTCCGAATCGTGTATCGTATCGTAAGATACATGATAAAAAAAATATATAGTATTTTTTAGTGAATTCAAGTAACATTAGCAAAAAAAACATGAACCAATTCGTAGGAAAAGAGGAAAAGCAATAGTTTAACATAGTTGGAAATATATGTAAATAAGAGGAGGAAAAAACAGAGTAGTGGATTGGGGAGAAGAAATATATGTAAAGAAAGATAGGAGGGCTTTGTCCAAGAAAAAAAGAGTTCTGTCTATTTTTAAAAATAATAGAAACCTACGTAATAAAGAAAACAAGCAAAGAAGAAGAAGAAAGCAACCAGAGAAGAAAACAATTTGGAAAGCAAGGAGAGAAGAAGAAGAAGAAAACGTGAGGAAGAAGGGTCTGCGCTCCAACGTACACAAGATACGTTTCTGAGTGAAAATAAAATAAGGGATTTGGGGTTTAGAGTGTTTTATAAATCTGAAATGTCAAAAATGCCCCTATTTTTAAACAAAATGACAGAAAGTTCAAAACACAGTGTTTTTCAATAACTTCCTCAAAACGCTTCGTTTCATTAACTGTGCTACTCCCAAAACGCAGCGTTTTTCATCCGGTCACTTCATCTTCCACCTAAAATCGCAGAAGAAACCCTAAAATCACAGAAGATCCGACACGATTGCAAAATGTTGAAGAATCGTGTGCGGCGCTTGTGAATCGCAATTCACGCGATTCCGGTGCGATTCCAGCGATTCAGACACAAGAACGAGTCGCCTTACAATTTGCATCGTTTGCTGCATATTTCGAATCGTACGATTTGTGCGATACTAACAACCATGGTCGTAATACATAATTCCAGAAAGTCTAATTTTTTTATTCCGGATTTATGTTTCATAGATAATTCGGGAAAGTTGTTTTTTTTAAACTCCGGATTTATGTATGAAACATAAATCCGGAAGGATTCATTATTTTTACTAATAAATTATTTTTTTAAAAAATCAAACAGATATGGATACGGTTGATCTTTTGGATCCGTTCACTATAGATTTATCGAACGCAATTACGACAACAAAGGTACATATTTAATAAGTATTTATAAGTTATTATTTGTCATAATAACTAAAAATTGTTTATTTTGTAGATATTTGCTACTCGTGACGATGTCGTACTTTGGGCTAGAGAGGTTGGAAAAGCCAACAGAGTGGTTGTTATCATTCTTAGATCAGATACAACAATGGGTAAAAGGGGGAGGAAGAATAAAATTATTTTTGGTTGCGAGAAGATTGGAAGATAGGTTGAAGTAGACACCGGTTGTTGTAGAGTGAGGTCTTCAAAGAAGAGTAGTTGTCCTTTCAGGCTTAGAGCCTTTGACTGATGTTGGGCATTGGAGAGTCAAGGTTAGGTGTGGACTACACAATCATGAGCCACTTAAAATTGTAACCGGCCTTCCATTGTTTTGGAGGCTCACTAAGGAGGACCGGTCTGTGGTGCAAGAACATGTCATTTAAATGTTAAACCGAAGAAGAGTCTGGTGGCATTGAAGAAGATATTTACAGAAAATTTGAGTAGTATCATGCATCTTTATAGACAGCGCAGGAGGTTTCGGTCTAGTCGGAGAGGCCTTTGAACGAATCAGATAAATGAGCTTATGAGCCTGATAGAATCTGAACACTATTTATGTTGGAGTAGAAGAGTTGAGAACACGGATGTTGTCTGTGACATCATGTGGGCACGCCTTGAGTCTATCAACTTATTGAGGATACTCCCTAGGATTTTGATTATGGACAACACATGCAAAACCAACAAATATAGACTACCTCTCTTGGAAATTGTTGGTGTCACTTCCACCGAGCTGACATTCTTAGTAGCATTTGCATACTTTTCGAATGAGCACTATGACAATTTTAGAAAGGTATTGTAGAAGTTGAGAGATTTAATGGTGATAGATATTGCAATTCCCCAGTTGTTCATCACCAAAAGAGATATGGCATTGATGTATGCCATATCTGTCATGTTTTTGGACAGTCTGAATTTGCTTTGACGGTTTCACATAAGCAAGAATGTGAGTGCTAGGTGTACTGAGTTTCGTTGACTCAACTGACGAGGCATGTGTCGATATACCCCAGTTTGTGAGTTGCGTGAACGATACATGGTTGATTCCTCACAATGAGAGATTTGACTTGGCGTGGGTTGATAAGGTGACACACTTTGGAAATACAACTACAAATAGGTACGTCATTTAATTTTCAATTATCTTTCATTGACTGTCTTTTTATTTGTTTTACTTTTAAATACTTACGAGGTGGGTTTATTTTTCTTTGGTTTCATATTAGGGTTGAGTCGGCCCACTGGGACTTGGGATTTAGTGGAGGAGACTTGTGCAGATGCTGGGAGGGAATGAACGGTATGTTGAATGAACATATTGATAAGATTGTGTAGTCTTTTCAAAGAAGTATCAACCGCATCGATGCTCGGCACAACACTTCATTTTATAAGAAGCTATGCGGTTTGGTCTCGGTAAACACAGTGAATCATATTGCTAATGAGTTTGATAAAAGCACTTTTGTTGTGGGTACCGATAAAAACCACTGTGGGTGCATGATTAGGGTTACTCATGGGTTATCCTATGCATGTGAGCTTGGGTATTTTCAGCTTGGAGGTGGTCCAATCCCATTGGAGGTGGTTGACATGCATTGGATGAAACTCATTTGGGAGGGTATGGATGAGGATCGCATGAATCAAGCATATGAAGATTGTGACATCAATTATTCGATGGAGACGATCTAGAGGCATTTTAATGGTTTAGATATTACCGGCAGGGTTGTACACAAGAAGTAGATCGATGAATGTGCATTTCCTACCACAACGTCTATGGTTCCACCATTCTCTATAATGAAGACAAAGGGTGCACCAAAGAAGCGGAAATAGTATGATGTGGAATGAGACCCTTCCTATTTTGAGCACGTGGACAAAGCAATGAAGAACGAGACCCAGAAATCTGTCAGACAACCAACACAACATTCACCAAAGCAACTTTTCCAGCGGGCACACCCTGAGTCTATCAACTTATTGAGGATACTCCCTAGGATTTTGATTATGGACAACACATGCAAAACCAACAAATATAAACTACCTCTCTTGGAGATTGTTGGTGTCACTTCCACCGAGCTGACATTCTTGGAGATTGAATGAACATGTTGATAAGATTGTGTAGTCTTTTCAAACAAGTATCAACCACGTCGATACTCGGCACAACACTTCATTATATAAGAAGCTACGCAGTTTGGTCTCGGTAAACACAGCGAATCATATTGCTAATGAGTTTGATAAAACCACTTTTGTTGTGGGTACCGATAAAAATCGCTGTGGGTGCATGATTAGGGTTACTCATGGTTTATCCTATGCATGTGAGCTTGGGTATTTTCAGCTTGGAGGTGGTTGACATGCATTGGATGAAGCTCAATTTGGAGGGTATGGATGAGGATTGCATGAATCAAGCATATGAAGATTGTGACATCAATTATTCGATGGAGACGATCTAGAGGCGTTTTAATGGTTTGGATATTACCGGCAGGGTTGTATACAAGAAGTAGATCGATGAATGTGCATTTCCTACCACAACATCTATGGTATCACCATTCTCTATAATGAAGACAAAGGGTGCACCAAAGAAGTAGAAATAGTATGAAGTGAAATGAGACCCTTCCTATTTTGAGCACGTGGACAAAGCAATGAAAAACGACACTCAGAAATTTGTCAGACAACCATCACAACAGTCACCAAAGCAACCCTCCCAGCGGGCATCACAGTGGTGTTAGGATTGGGGGATGGAGGCTCATTTAACTTTTTACCATTGAGAGGCTTATATTTAGCTCGTCACAGCAGTACCATCTTGATCGGTATTGGGTTTGTGAATCAGAATCACTGGGTACGGGTTATTACATTCTTTTCTATTTTGAGTATTATATTTATAATTAAGATGGTGTTATAATATGTTCTCATTTTTTTAAATAAAAGTTAAATTGAATCAGACATGTCCATTATCTCCTATTGCTCACTCGTGGGATCGTTTTGTATCAGAAGAGGCTAGACAATGGATTGTTCCATATGTTGGACGTCTCCATCTATAGACTACTTTAGTTCTAGTTCCCAGGGCATACACTGGTCCCATTGATGTTGTAGACTTAGAATCTCAAAACTTAAATGTTGATTCATGTAATTATTAAGAGAAATGCTAGTTATCCCAAAAATTATTTTCGGGATGTTTCCCAAAATTATTCTAGTTTGTATGTTTTTCTTTTTTAGACTAAAAAAGGATCAAGAAAAAGGCAACCGTGATCAAATTGAAATAAGGATCAAAATGATCAAGATCAACAACCACGCTGTTTAGCTCCTCTTAGAGTTTGAGGGACCCACCACCCAGGTCCCCTCCTCCAATCTCAACCCTTGAAGGAACTCTTATAGGGTTTTTCTTTTTTCAACTCTTCCTATTGTTATTTTGACTAGAACTCTTTCTATTTTTCAATTTATTAAAAACTGAATCTTCTGGTTTAATCGAATTTGGTGAGTCGGGAAAATTCGAAAGATTTTTTTTTTTCGGGTGATATTTTTTGGGTAAATCTGGGTATCCGCCTCACGGACAGCAGTGATTAATCCCTTGCTCATTGTAGGTGCCTCGAGGGGCAGGACAGCTGGCCCAGAGTTTTAACGCTGCTCCGTACCCAAGGCAGGGATCGAACCCCCGACCCTTGGTTAAGGGAGGTTCAGCTCCAACCGCTGAACCCTACGCCTTGGGTTTTTCCGGGTGATATAGCATCACTCTATTATTAAACAATGTAATTAATGTGATAACAATTAAAATTACATTTTTTTTCATTTTTTTACAATTGATCAACGACCAAGATCCCACCAACACTTTTGACGGCCTCAATGTTACTGACACTTTTGATTAATGGCCTACATTCAGTCATAATACTTTAATATACACATTGATAAGAATGCCTCAACGGATAGAATTTCAATGGTTTAGATTTCTTATCCACAATATTGATCAATGACACACACTCAAAGAAAATCGCTATAAATACACACACATACCCTAACTTCTTTCACACCAACAGTTCTCTGATTTAGTAAGCACTTCCTTATTTTGATTTTCTAACCCCTCCAGAAAAGAAGATGGTGTTTGGTTTGAGTGTCCATATTCTGTTTTATGCAGGCACAAGCAAGACATCACCTTCTTACGTTTAAAGGATAAAGTAGAGGGTAATGTTCCATTGGGTGCATGGCACCGAGAGATTAGTAGTATCTTTTATCGTGAACCCGGTCGTGGAGATGATGGTCGTGTTTACTGATCCTCCATGAAAATTAGGAGCAACAACGACGTAAAAAAAAATGCTGGAGATCCATGAGGGATTAAATTTTTCGGTCTTTTGGAGCTGTACGTCGAGAACATACGGGGTGTCAACGAGATACTTTTGCTTTTGAGACAAGGACCGTCACAGTATATAAATATGTCTCCACTGGGTCATTTTCTATTTCTTTATTTATTTTTCGTATGTTTTTTTATGTTTGTCTGTGTTGTCGTTTCTATGTACCTGCTTTAATATGAAAAAAAATCCAACTTCAAATAAATAGACGTTTTTTGCTAGTTCAACCATGCAATATAAAAAATAATCATAAAAATATAACTAAGATTCATGATACAATATCCGAAAAATAAACCGAGTTCAAAAACAATAATGGATAAAATATATCAAGGGTCCCCTCCCTCCAACACGTCCAAAGCTCTCCAAAGAAGCCTATATGAGGGAGTGTTAAGCTCAATGCCTCTAGATGCTATGGCCTCGTGTATCCGTGCAGCACCAAAGACATTTCTTTCCTCAGCGGTCATTGGTTCAGGACACCCCTGTTGTGAACACAAGGCATGAATCACAGAGGCATGCCCCAATCTGGTCCTCGGACATCTGACAATCTCAGCTATGCTCTCATAAATAGTTCTGCCCAGGTTTACCCGCTCGCCCCTCATGATAGCCAATAATCCCATGGCCACTTTGACCTTCACATCTGTAGAGTTAGAACAGGATATGATCGACTGATTGAAAAATGCATTCCAGGCCTTTGGGATTGGCTTCAACCCCATGTTGCAGAAACGGCGTGGAAGGTGCATAGATGGGGCCCATTGTGCCCCCGGACGACACAGCTCTCTCAAAGTCCCCTCATAATCAATGCTCCTGGGATCAACTGCAACGTGGCACATAGCACAGTACTGCGCTGTAGGTAGCCCCAACAGGCTGTTGATGTTATCCGCGGAGTAGGACACATTCTTGCCTCTAACATAGACGGATGTAGACCTGTCCTGCTCCTCCTCCCAATAGGCGTTTGAGTAAAACTCCCTGACCAGGCTCTGGTTAGCCTGCTTAATTCTTGCATTGAATGGAAGCCATCCCAACTCCCGCAGTGTGGAAGTGATAATCGGAAACTCATCTGTGGAGAGGTCAAGGGCCCTCTCCGGATTGATCTTCTTGCCCTTGACAACCTGCTGGTACCTCTCCTCGTGTACGGGGGACCTGAATCTGTCAACCTCTGATGGTGAGGCCCCCCTCCTCTTCCTAGATGTGCCGGTCTTTGCTCTTTTGTCCATGCTAGCACTTGTTTAAGAAAAATTTCCTGCAGGCAAATAACCAAAACCCAGTCTAAATTGTTAATTCTCGGTGGGTCCCGGGTGTGGGCCCCACTCCAGCAGAGAAAAATAATCAACAGCCAAAATATAGTTTCTGAACTCAAAGTCATCTACCCTAAAGTTGTGAATATGTGCAAACTTAGAAACAGGCTAGCAACCCCAAAACAGACTTCACTTAGACATTTCCACAAACATTTGGGTTGCTTAGCCAAAACTCATTGGAGCAATTTCACAAACACCTTGGCTACATAGATTTTTTCATTTTGGCATTTCATCAAACACCTTGTGTATGTCCAAAATCAACTTAGTTTCTACCCCCAATTCAATCATGCTCTCCCCAACATTAGCAACAAGCAACAATCATGCAATACAATATCATAGGGAACAATCATACTCTTCTAATTTGACTTCGAATCCCCACAATTCCTACCCAAAAATCACCCCAACAACCATCAAAAACCACTCAAAATATTCTACTCTAATTAAAGAACAAGGTTCAGATTAATACCTGGAGATGTTGGTGGTGAGGAATTCGCGCAAGGTAGCAAGAATTCACAATCAAATGCGAGCAAGAGCAGTAATGGGGAGGGGAATTCGTAGTGTGCACAGAAGGGGGAAAAGAGAGACTTTGAAAAATTTTGTTTTTGTGTTCGGACTGCCCAGTTTTTCGCTAAAAAGGCTCCCATCGCGACGCGGCCCGTGTGCTTCGCGTCGCGAGATTACATAGAAACCGTTCCAGTTTAAAAATTTTGACGCATCGCGACGCGACACGCCTCCTTCGCGACGCGAAATCAAACAGAAACCTTTTCCTTGAAATTTTTTTTCAACCCATCGCGACGCGACATCACTGGTTCGCGACGCGAAATAACCCAGAAACATTTTTTTGAAATAACTTCCCTTTCGCGACATGAACATGACCGAACACAAAAATTTTCACAGTAAAATAAAGTAAATTAAAGACTTAAATTGAAATTGAATTAAAGACTTGGTACCTCAGTGGGTTGCCTCCCACTCAGCGCTTCTTTAACGTCACTAGCTTGACGGTTCAGAAGATGTCTCACATTGGCCCAGGTGGAGCCTTTGGCTTCTTAAGTGCCCCATTCATAGCTCCTTCAGAACCTTCTCCATTGAATTTCCAGCTAGGCTCACCCACCACTTCTTTTAGATCTACCCACTCGCTGGATGACTTTTCTGGTGGTGAGTAAATGTGCATTCTGTTTTTGGCTTTGAGGTTGGGTTCCTCAACACTATAGCACCCTTCCTTTTTCTCATCCTTTCTTGCTGCCTTGATCACTTTTAGGGTTACCTCTTCATCTTGCACCCTCAGCTTCACAGTCCCATCTGCCACATCTATGACAGCTCTACTGGTAGCTAGGAAAGGTCTTCCCAAGATGAAAGGGATGTCATTTTCCCTATCCATTGAACTCTTGACCTCAGTGTCAGCATCCAAACGCAGAATCACAAAATCTACCGGGAAGAGGAATTTTCCAACCTTTACTAATACATCCTCCACAATACCATACAGATGCCTTATTGACCTATCAGCCAGTTGCAGGGTCATGTGAGTCGATTTGACTTCACCTCCCCCAAGCTTTTTCCACATTCCCAAGGGCATTAGGTTTATGCTTGCCCCCAAGTCACAGAGGGCCTTATCTATAGTGACATCACCAATTGTACAGGGAATGGTGAAGCTTCCTGGATCCTTCAGCTTAGGGGGAATTTTCTTTTGAATGATAGCACTACACTCCTCTGTTAATGCTACCGTTTCATTCTCCTTTAACTTTTTCTTTTTGGTCAATAGCTGTTTCATGAACTTCGCATAGACCGGCATCTTTTCCAGGGCGTCAGCAAAAGGTATATTGATCTGGAGGCTTCTGAACACCTCCATGAACTTAGAGAACTGCTCATCCTTCTGATTTTTCTTGCTTACCTGAGGATAGGGCGGTTTCATGTACGATGGGGTTTCTTTGGGTTCCACCTGAGGTTTGTCTTTCCCTGCTCCCTCACTCTTTTCATTTGTTTCCTCATTCTTTTCATTTGTTTTCTTTTCCCGAGGCTTGGTTACTTCAGACGGTTCCAACCCCTTACCACTTCTCAGATAGATGGCATTGCAATTCTCATTCTTCGGGTTATCCACAGTGATGGCAGGGAAACTACTTTTGGATGTCTCCGCAAGTTGCTTCGATAACTGACCAATCTGTACCTCCAAATTTTTCATCGATGCTTCATGGTTTTTCTCCATGTTTTTCATTACCTGCTCTTGAGCTTGGAAGGTATTTTTGGTCATCTGCATAAACTGTGTCAATGCATCCTCTAACCGAGAAGGTGGTTTCTGCTGTTGATTGACAGGTGCCTGAGACTGTTGTTGGTTGGAACTCGTGCCTTCATTATTATTCTTCCAAGAAAAGTTGGGATGATTCTTCCACCCTGGATTGTAGGTGTTAGAAAATGGATTCCCGCCTTGTCTTTGGAAGTTTCCCATATAGTTGGCCTGTTCCAATACTTCTCCATAAGCTGCACAATCACCTTCGTGGGAATCCCTACCACAATAATTGCACCCGCCTGCTTGCACTGCTTGTACTGTTGCTGGAGCTTTGGAACCTACTTCACACGCTACCGCTAATTGCTTAGTGAGAGCCTCGATTTGCATGGTCATTAGTTTCTGTTGGGCTAACACCGCGCTGTTTGAATCAAGCTCCAGCACGCCTTTCTTTCCTACAGCCCCCCTATCATTTTGGATCCTGTTCTCATTGGAAGCCATGTCTTCAACCAACTGTTTGGCTTCTTCCCAAGTCTTGGTACCTAAGGATCCTCCAGCTGAGGCATCCAACATCATTCTTGTTTGTGGTCTCAGCCCATGGCAAAAGGTTTGTAACTGTAGGAAATCTTCTATGCCATGGCCGGGACACTTCTTGAGTAGTAGCTTAAATCGTTCCCAAGAATCATACAACGATTCGGACTCTCCCTGTGTAAAATTGGAAATATCAGCTCTTTTCCTTATGAACTTGGAGATTGGGAAGAATCTCTCCAAGAACTTGTTCTCAAGGTCATTCCAAGTGTTGATTGTCCTTGGGAGAGTGTTCAACCAATCCTTGGCCCTCCCTGTGAGAGTGAAAGGGAACAGCCGGACCTTCTTTGCACTATCTGTTACTCCCTCAGGGTGTGTAGTCCCACATATCTCATAGAATTGGAACAAGTGCTGATTAGGGTCTTCGGCATCCGACCCAGAGAATTGCTCTGATTTCAAGGCTGTGAGCACAGAGGATTTGATATCAAACTGAGCCACGCCCACTGGCTGAAATGCTAATGCTTGGGCACCTTGATTTCTTCGCCCGAAGTCACCTAGAGTACGTCGTGGTGGAGGTGGAGGATCATCCATCTCTTCCTCTTCACTCGAAAAATCTTCAGGTATCGAGGTAGAGGTTGATTGTGTAACACCCCGTTTCTACCCCTTAATTTGCACGTCATTATCAGAGTACTTTCATTTTCAAAAATAATATTTAATTAGTAGAAAAGAAATGTCACATCTTCATTGATAAAAAAAAACTCATCGCCTGCACCATTAACATTTGTGTAATAACGCATTCGTCACAAAAGTCAAACTTCCAAAATAATCTCATCACAGCGGAAATAGCAATAACTCACCAAAATCGCTCAAACGCGTCTCAAACATCAATAAAATTATTAAAACAGTTAATTAAATCAGTCGTCAACTTCAACCCCGCCCCCTAGGTGTTACAATATCAGAGAGCGACTCAAAACATCTCAACAGCTATAAAGGAAGGCAGCATGTCCTTCAATCGGAGTCACCTGCAGCGTTGCCACAATAGAGCAACATTCCAAGCAGAAGGGGTGAGAATTTTCAACAAAATATAATTAAGCATACAGCAGAGTAATATGAGCAAACTATCACACAACATCGTCACTAATATCGACTTCATCGTCGTTACACACAACACCAAACAAAATCACAATTCACGTCACCCGTCATAAAAAAAATGAATGCGCATGAAGATGCAACCCACACCTGGGCATATGCATGATGGTACCATACTCGTCATAATAAGCCACTATAGGCACACCGTCACTGTTTTCTCGTCATAAATAAGCCACTATGGGCACACCGTCACTAAGAGGCCGAAGCCTATTCGTCATAAGATGCACATGCTATGAGACACTATGGACACATGTGCAATCACCAAAATTCGCTCACCCGGAGTACTCGTCATCACCACCATAAGACACTCATAGAGTGTATTCATCATAGTCACCATATTAATATCACCACTCTTCATAAACAATCACATTCAAAAATAATGTAACAACATCTTTAAAACTATGGAATAAACATTTCACTTTCATACTTAGGAAGCACCACAATTAAACTTGGGAAGAACATCTCATTTTCCAAGTGGAAGAAACCTCACATTTTTAACCGGAAAATAGTAATAGTATCAAAGTCACATTTACACGCTCTTTTCTTTTACAAAGTACAGAAATTCAGTTAATAAACGCAACAAATCGAAGCTGAAAAACAGTGGCCATTTATGCGCAAAAGCAGTAGCACTTTGACATCAAATCAAAACTGAAAATAGTGGCCATTATTGCGCAAAAACAGTAGCAATTTTGCATCAAATCGAAACTGAAAACAGTGGCCATTTATTGCACAAAAACAGTAGCATTCTATGGCTGAAACAGCAGCAAAAACAGCCACTTTAAATTGTAACACAGCAGTATTTTATTGGTAAAAACAGCAACATTTTATTGGTGAAAACAGCAACATGACAGCAGCAATTTATTGGTAAAAACAGCAACATTTCATTAACAGCAAACAGCACCAAAAATTCTGCAAACAGCAACCTTTCTATTTGACTAACAGCAACACAAAATTCTGACTAACAGCAACACTATTATTTGACTAACAGCAACACAAAATTCTGACTAACAGCAACACTATTATTTGACTAACAGCAACACAAAATTCTGACTAACAGCAACACTATTATTTGACTAATCAGCAACACAAAATTCTGCAAAAATCCATCTCCTCACATCATAATGCAATTCGCATATCAACATAATAAATTCAATCCACCATTCCTCTTCACCTATAAGTTTCTAATTCAACCACTAACACAAACCCACAAACCCTCTATATACTCAATTATATTAAATTGAAAACGCTCACCCTTACCTCGAATTTTGTATGCCCGAAACCACGATGAATGCGTCACGTGCAAAACTCCGCAACACGACGAGCCAAGGTCACCAAAAATTCGCAGCAGCCCCCTTCCTCCTCTTCTAACCAATTCGCATCCATCACATAATTCATGGGGAAAAATCGCAACATGAAAAAGGAAGGGTTTTAGACCAACAACTTGGAATGATTACATAAATGGAAGAGAAGAGGATCAAAGGCACTTACCTAAAGCCAAGATGAAATAAAACCCTCTTTTCTTCTTGCTGGAAGTCGCAACTCTCTCCTCCTCTATGCTTGAAGTCGCGCCTCACCTTTCCCTCACTCTCTCTCAGTTGTGCTGATTTCCTTTCTTTGGTGGAATGACAATAATTCTTAGGTTTTAGGATAATTGGAATGGGCTTGGGTCACTTAAGTGGCTTGGGCCCATTTTTACACCACCTTTTTAATTCTTTTCACCTCCTACAATGAAACAATTATACTTAAATTATTCTACTTAAACAAATATTGTAATCCCTCCAATAACTTAATTAATTAATAAATTAAATTATTTTAGGGCGTTACAGATTGTACCTGTGACAATTCCCTTGCTTGCTGCTTGGTAAGCTTAGCCTTTCTTCGATTTGCCTTTGCTAGTTTTTCAATTTCCGGGTCAAACAAGAGTTCTTGTGGACCCTTGCTCCGCATGCACAAATCTCTGAAACACTGAAGCAAACGTCAACAAATTCAAGAAACCAACAAGTAGCAAAATTAAGTAACTAAAAACAATCAAAAACTAAAAATCTAGAATCAACTCGTTTGCCTTGTCGACAACAAAGTCAACAATCCCCGGCAACGGCGCCAAAAACTTGTTAGGACTTTGGCAAGTGTACCAAATGTCGTCGCAAGTAATAAAATACGGTAAGTAACCGGTCGATTCCATAGGGATTGCGCGTTGAAAACAGTAGCAAAGTTGTAAATTCTTAGATTGTAAAGGTTTTGATAATTGAGTAATCAGTAACAGTGCACAAACGTGATTTAAGAATACGAGAAAAACGACTAGGGATCGAATCCTCTCACCTCGCCTATCACATGAACCTTAGCCAATTCAAGTTAATTATTCAATTTCTAGATTCAATTCACTAATTAAGGTCAAGGGCAATTCCTTGCCTCAAGACCCCTATTACCCTAAGAGTTACCCTAATTCCTTAGGTGAGTCATGCCAGAGGGTAATGCATTAAGATTAATAATTTTAATGAATTCACATAAGCTACCACATATTCCTATGATGATTACTAGCATGTGATCTAACTACCCATTTTCCAGCTACTAATTCATATTCCTATGCAATCACTAGCCTGGATCATCACAATTATCATATGTAATTGAAAAGCATTAAGAACATAGGTATTTAGACAAAGTAAATCGAATAACAACTGAATTGATTAGAACAATGGTTCACATGATAGGGTTGGGAGATTCATCTCTCCCTAATCTAAGCAAATTAGTTACAATCCATCCTAAGAGTAGAAACCAACATAAAATAGAAAACAAACATAAAGGAAGACATTAGAACCTTCAATCCCTTGTTCCCAAGTGGTGAGAAGGCCCCAAAATCGCACCCTCCAGCTGCTCCAAAATGTGGCTCAGATCCCCAGACGAAGTCTCTAGGAAAAACGCTGAAACTGCTTTAAAAACCCTAATTTTCACGCACCATCGCGACGCGGCCCGTTCCTGTCGCGTCGCGAAATAAGACAGAAGCATCTGGCTTCGCAAAATTGCTCCGGGTCGCGTCGCGAACCCTCCTGGTCGCGACGCGAAATAGGACAGAAACATCTGGCTTTGCAAAATTCCTCCTGGTCGCGTCGCGAACCCTCCTGGTCGCGACGCGATATTGAACAGAAATCAAATCCCTCCATTTTGTTGCATTTCCGGGCAAGTGTCTGGTTTGCCGAATGATGCCACAACCAATTAGAGGTCTTCAAGTCCAATTTAGCTCCAAAAGTGAAGGAATTACTTACAAATGAACTTCCTACTACAATTATCTAAAACTAGACTAAATCCCCAGATAATGACTGTAATACAATGAAAAACCTGCACAATTGGTCCTAAAAATGCATAACTTACATCATATGATTGAGAGTCAACAACTGCCTGAGGGCCGGCACATTTTATTACTTTCTTTACTATTGCTTTTTGTTGGCTTACTGAGGGTTGACAATTCATTTCCTGCTTTTGTTGGCTTACTAAGAGCCGGCGCTTCATCCATTGCAGTCATCTCGTGCTAACACCTGTGCATCAAAAAAAAAGAAAAAAAAAGAATAGAAAACAGAAAAACCAGAAAAAAAGAGGGGGAAAAATTCGGGTTTTTCCCTAAGTAGACAAAATCGGTATAATTTCTAAATTCTTTATATTTATTTTGCCTCGGAATATGTTTCGGCCAATTCATATTCCTCGTTAAAATCCAGATAAAGAGGGGCAGCTGTCATACCCCAATTTTGTCCGGCTTAGGTCAAAATCCTAATTTTCCACAAAAATAAATAAATTGAAGAGTGAAGAGCATTATGCATTGCATTTTGGGTCCTAAAAGTCATTCCACAGCTTTTAAAATCATTTTTAGGGTCGAATTGCATTTTGGAGCAAAATTAGGGTTTTTGGAGCAAAAAGGGTATTTTGGTCATTTCCAAAATTAAGCAATTTCTCACCAAAAATCATTATTCAATATCAGAAGAATGCATTTGGCTCAAAATGAGTTGGGTCATATTTTTTATGCGCATGCATTGATAAATTTTTGCATAAAAAGTCAAACTTCAAAGAAAAGGGCAAAATGGGAATTTCCTTCAAGGTGAGGTATCAAATCAATTTTGGGAATGGTGATATCATGGAATTTTGGGCCCAATGATTGATTCCTAGGATATGGCCCAATGTGGCATGAATAATGTGGAATTATCATGAAAAGAATAATAAAAAATGGTAAGATAAGGAAGTGTCCTCATATAAGACAAAATGTACTATCTTTTGGCAAGCTTGCACAAACTTGGGCACCAAGGCCTCATTTGCTCCGAATTTTCAAGCTATTTTTCACCTCATTTTGTATTTCTTCATGCCCTTGATCCATGTGATTTGTATTCCTAGCCATTGATTAAAATTCTAGATCAAATCCTAGGCTATAACTTTGTGTACAAAACCCTATTTGCCCTTAACAATTTTTGTGCAACAAAAAGCTCCTAATTTTCGTGTATGACCCCATTCCCTCTCCATTTTGTGTTTTCTCTCCACCCTCAATCCATGTGATAAGTGATCTCAACCCTCCATTCAAAATCAAAGTTCAATCCTAGAGCACTTAGTAAGGCCAATGACCCAATTGCCCCTAAACCTAAAATAGCTCTATAAATACTCCCTCATTCCCACACCTAAGGATCCTTTGGCCTCTCATTCTCCTACACTCTCATTTTTTACCCTAGCTCACCAAAAACTTCTCCCCCTTCCTCTCTTCCACGAAATCTCTCTCACTCCCTCACTTCATTCTTTTCATCTTTCACCATCAAATCTTCCATTTCTTGCTAGATCATCATCATTCCTTCCATTCTCTTCAAGGTTGCATCATCAAATTGCTAAGAGCTAGCAATCTTTGTGGGTTCAAGGGTAGATCCAAGTTCATTTTGAGTCTATATCATCTCCTTCTTCATTTCTTTGTGATTTTGAGGTAAGCCTTGAAACCTTGCATCTCATATTTAGTTTTTCTTGCATAATCTCTCCTCTACTCCCAACTCCTTCTTGATTGCTTGTTGTTGTCGCCTTGAGGATCCGTTTCAAACATTTTGACAAGGACTTAGGGAGCCTTGGGTGTTTGAGATGGGTCCTTGGCCTTGAAGGAGTTGTTTTTCTACTTGATTAATTTCCCTTGCTTTTTTACACATTTTTCACTAAAGTTCATGAAATAAAACATCACTTTCTTTCAAAAAAGGTTTCGGCCATGTAGTATTTTTAGTGGTTCATGCATTTCTTTGTTCATTTATGGTGTTTAAATTAAATAAAAAAGTGGATCTAGCCAACTATGCTTTTAGGTTCATAGGTAGAAATTAGGGTTTTTATTGTTCTTGCATTTCCTTTGATTTTGAGTTGAAATAAGTGATGGAATGACAATTGTTTGAGCATCAAATGTATGGGTAGATCCTAGGGTTTATGTTCATATGCTCATTGATGTGATTTGGTTGCAAGAACATGATGAAATTCGTGCTTGAGTTTTCCTTGCTATGCATTCGGCCATAAGGCCTATTTTTGCCCTCTTTGATTGCTTGAAAATTGTCATTTTGATTGTGTTTGGGCAAGTGCAAGTTATGCAATTGTGTTTGTTTACTTTTTACCATTTTACTTTACCACCTCATTAACTTTTTACCAAAAGACATAAAAATATTTTACCATTTTGGTCTTTACCACTCACTTACTTTTTACTTTACCATTCATTAACTTTTTACCAAAACATAAAAATATTTTACTACTTTGGTTTTTACCACTTCATTAATTTTTTACTAAAACATGAAAAGTTTTTACCACTTCCCATTTACCTCATGCATTTTTACTTTACCATCTCATTAAATAATTACCATTTACTTCATGCATTTTTACTTTACTTTTCACTAACTTCTTACTTAAAGTTTTACAACTTATCAACTTGCAAAAATACCCAAAACATTTTCACATTCATGCATCTTCATTCATACTTAGTTTATGTGACACTCTCATGCATCCTCATATGCTTATATCTCTTGCATCCTCTTATGCATCCTTGTATGCCATCCATTCATAAATAAAGTGCTATGCATCCATTCCTTGTACACTCATGCACTTACACGCTTACCTAATCATGCATCCTTGCTTACATATTCAATCATTTAACTTAGAATACTCTATGTTTACAATCAGTTGTATTCACTTGTTCTTGATGCCATGTAAATGTCTTGACTTGATTGTGTGCCCTTCTCTCCACTTGTATGACCTTCTAATGGAGACGTAAGTCTACATGCATGTTGTAGCATAGAGCCATTAGGGTAAATACAATCCTTCTTGCACACACACAATTACTTTGAGAACTTTGTTTTGCATCTTTAATAATTGAATCCTTTGATTGTATGGGCATGTTTAATCTTGGTTAATAAATGATATGTTTGCTTGAGTATTATGCATTCATTTGCATTTGGTTATGGATTTACAATTGACTTGAAATGTTCTACTCCTTTTTTAAAACCCATTTCCTAAAATCATTTGAAAACAAAAAGAAACTTTTACTTTCAAAACAAAAATAAATCAATCGTCATTAAAAACCAATCGCGCCGTTGCCGATTAGGTTGTTAATGATGATATTGTTTTCAAAAAGAGTTAGAAGCGAGACCATTCTAACCGTTGTTGTTCGGTCTTCACAAAAGCTCAATCCTATTTTCGAAAACTTATTCCGCAAAAGTAAAACCAATTGTCACTGATGACCAATCGCGCCGTTGCCGTTTAGGTCATTAATGATGATTTCATTTTCAAAAGAGTTAGTAGTGAGGCCATTCTAACCGTTGTTGTTCGGTCTTCACAAAAGCTCATCCAATTGCGAAAAACCCCTTAAGCCGTTTTCAAAACCAAAAACCGAGAACTACGTAGCTTTGAATTCTCCATCGCACCGGGAGATACGTAGGAGCGGGGTCCTGTCCCGTCAAGCACACTCTTAACAAATCTTTGTTTTGTCCTGATTTTCAAAGATAACCAAAAATATTCTTCTTCCCTCCTGTTTTCAATAAAACAAACCTTAAAGAAAAGAAAAGAAAAGAAGTAGAATAAATTGCTTTCAACTCGAACTTTTGTCTAAACCACACATCAAGTTAATGGTTCCATTTCGGTAGAAAGGAGGTGCGGGGTGCTAATACCTTCCCCGTACCTAACCGACCCCCGAACCTACATCTCTACGTTTTTGAAAGACCATCCGCCTTTTCAAAGACTTTTTTTCAATGTTTTGGTCTTAAAATAAAAATATTGGTGGCGGCTCCAAACTTCTTCTGCGTTGTCAAACGAAAAGTCCCAAACCAGATTTTTTGGGGCGCAACAAACACTAAAGCATTCAAAAACATACTATTTAGCATCGTACTTTACATATTTTGTTATGATTTTTTACACCAGTTACTTCTTTTGTTATGATTTATATAGAAGATTTTAGTCCCCTAATGTTATCAATTTCTAAATTGAAGACCAGTATCAAAATTGGTCTTCTAAAAGTCTGACATGTAAATTTTTTCTGACGTGGCACTGCCCAATTTTAACACATGTACACCCTGGCAGTTCATGTCACATTTCCCAAATTAAAAATTATTCTTTAATTTTTAAATATTAAAAAATTGAAAATACAGTCGAATCCTTTTCTGCAACAAACCTTACATTTGGCTCTAACTTACTTCTACCACACTTCCTCTTAAATTCCTTAGCAATACCACTTCATTCAAGCTCACGCTCGTTCGTAGTATTCCTCACTTATCTCGTACTTGATTACCCTTATTGATCTCATCGGTCTTATTGGGTTGTGTGGACTATGGAACTTTTATTATCTCCTATGATGCTTTAAAATCGTTAGAAAAAGAACCTTTTAAAAAGAGAACCATTAAAGTATTTTCCTCAGTAGCTCCTCTAAGCTTGAGGCGTTCCATTGCGGCATCCAAGTTTTTCTTCTAGAATGGTGACGTGGAGCGCCAGAGTGTAATTTGATTAAATATTTGTATTTCCATGTCATTTAAAAATATTACATGTCAGATTCTCATAAGATAAATGAGTGACAGATAGGTAAATCCACAAATCTCTTAATTGGCCAATATATAGCTGATTCAAGTGAAATCATTCCTTCTTAAATTTAAAGTTTGAAATCACTAGTGAAAAAACAAGAAAAGAATGGGTATATTTAAGTCGGATGCCAAAATATCCGACTTAAAATACGGACGCGGTGGCAATTTTGTAATAAACTTGAGAAAAAATTTCAAGCGCTCAACTTCGAAGTCGGATGAAAAATAACATCCGTCTTTAAATGGGTAATTATTATTTTTGATTAATTTTTTTTTTCTCCTCTTCGCGAACCATATTCACCTCATCGTCTTCGTTCAATCTCACTCTCATCGTCGTCTCCAATCTCACTCTCATCGTCGTCTCCGATCTCACTCTCATCTTCTCGGTTCTTGCTCTCATCATCACGATCTATTCTTCTCACCTGACATGGAAATCGTTTCTCACCTCAAAATGGAACTTGCATAAACGTTCGATTTTTGTTTCGGTTTCACCCTAATCGAACCCTAATATCTTCTCAAAGCTCTCAAATCTGAAATTCTCTGCGATTTTAGTTTTCATAACACGAATTACGGCATTTTCTCAGCGCATATTCGAGAAATCCCTAATCGCTAATGTCTAATTCTCTGTGATTTTCTCAGGTTCACTCGTTCTCACAGTTTCTCTCGCCCTCTCTTCCTTCGTTCACCATCTCTGGTTTTGGCTCGCTCTCCTTCTCTCTCTTCTCTGCCATGGCTTCCTCTACTCATTGTTAAGGTGAACCCTAATTTATCTTTCATACTTTTGCTTTATTTTTCGTTTTCTTTTTGTGCAAAAGCTTATGAAGTTCTCAATGGAAAATATGTGAGGTACACTTCTGAACAAGTTGAAGCTTTGGAACGTGTTTATGCTGAGTGTCCCAAACCCAGTTCACTCAGAAGACAACAATTGATCCGAGAATGTCCCATTCTTTCCAATTTGAACCTAAACAAATCAAAGTTTGGTTTCAAAATCGTAGGTGAGCAAAAAATTAGTGCTTTTTATGGGGGGGTTGTGAAAATAAATCAGCACTTATAATATTAGATGTGATGTGATTTGTTTTGCAGGTGTAGAGAGAAGCAGAGAAAAGAGGCTTCTCAGCTTCAGACTGTGAACAGAAAACTCAGTGCAATGAATAAGTTGTTGATGGAGGAAAATGATAGGTTGCAGAAACAGGTTTCACATCTTGTTTGTGAGAATGGCTACATGCGCCAGCAATTACATACTGTAAGTGTGTGAGTGAAAAAAAAAACATACCTTTTTGTCACACTTCATGGTTGATATTAATGCCTTTGGTATCTTGATATATTTCATGTCATCATGCAGTGAAAATTGAGTATAATGTATTTTGTTGTTTTGTTCTTTGTAGACATCAGCAGCAACTACTGATGCTAGTTGTGATTCGGTGGTTACAACTCCTCAACATTCCTTGAGAGATGCTAATAGCCCTGCTGGGTAATTGGAGCTTTATCAAATGAACTTTCTGTGCTTTTTTTATTATCAAGCTGAAACTCTCACTAATTCCTTTTCTATTATGATGATTCTTGCAGACTCCTATCAATTGCGGAGGAGACCTTGACGGAGTTCCTTTCAAAGGCGACAGGAACTGCTGTTGATTGGGTCCAGATGCCTGGGATGAAGGTTTCTTTTTAGTATTCATTGCAATAAATTTAGTAAATAAATTAGGGTCATGGCTTCTAGAAAATAATTGTTGTGAATTTTACTATGATACTGTGCTGATTTGAAAATGAGGGTAACATTTCTTTTACTAAAGTAACCTCTATTACGTATGTATTAAAAAAAATTATCTTTGCCAGCCTGGTCCGGATTCGGTTGGGATCTTTGCCATTTCACAAAGTTGCAGTGGAGTGGCCGCACGAGCTTGCGGGCTTGTTAGTTTAGAACCTACCAAGGTAAATTCACACTTACAAATAAGATCTATGTTTTGCACTTTGCAGCTTTCATGTCATTTATGCAAGATGAGTTCTAAATCCCAAAATTTCAATAGATTGCAGAGGTCCTTAAAGATCGTCCATGTTGGTTTCGAGAGTGTCGGAACCTAGAAGTTTTCACAATGTTTCCTGCCGGAAATGGAGGTACCATTGAACTTCTTTACACACAAGTGAGCTTCAAATATAAAATTTAACAACTCTTTTGTGGATTTATTCATACATATGATGTGAGTAAACTTCAAATTTGCTACAGACATATGCTCCAACGACACTGGCTCCTGCCCAGGATTTCTAGACTCTAAGATACACTGCAAGTTTGGAAAACGGCAGTCTTGTGGTGAGCATGCTATGTCATCTAACACATAATTATAGTTTCATAGAATTTATAAGTAAAACTAGAACCGTTGTGAATTAATGTACTTTGCACATGCATGGATTTGATTCCATTTTTGAAGGTTTGTGAGAGGTCCCTGTCTGGTTCTGGCACAGGCCCTAATCCAGCTGCTGCTGCTCAGTTTGTAAGAGCTGAAGTGCTCCCTAGTGGCTACTTGATTCGACCATGTGATGGTGGAGGTTCAATTATTCACATTGTAGACCACCTAAATCTTGAGGTTTGACTCCTTAACAATGTGCTAAATCTATTGTATATTTTTCATTTGCTCTTTTTTGTATATTAATTTGTTTGTTCTTATCTTCTAGGCATGGAGTGTGCCAGAAGTGCTGCGTCCACTTTATGAATCAACTCAGTAATGCTTGGTTAGATTTACATGTCTTTTTCAGAATAGGTTAACTTCTTTTATATAGTGTTTATTGAACACTTGTTAGATTTACGTGTCTTTCTGAATCTTTTGAAGTAATCCTTGCTTCTTGAAATTTCTAAATTGATAATTACAATTTTTGAGTTGCATTATGTTTTAACTTTTAAGTATTTTTGAGTCTCATGAAAACACTTGGTCTTTTTAATTCTCGTATGATTGACTTTATGTTGTTTTGTTGAAGTATTCAGAAACACAGTAATCCGATCTACTAATAGGAATTCATCCATCTCTGAGTACTTACCCATATACCAAAATGTAGTGTATTATGCTCCAAATTGAGATCTAGTTTGCACTATGAAAGTTGGAATGAACTGGTTTTTTCAATTGATGAAATAATTAGTTTAGATTACAGAATCGATTAGCATAGTAAATTAAACTATCAACGTTCAGTTGAATAGAAATCAATAAAACAAAGATGAATTTCAAGAAAATTGTTATCTCTATCTATTTGTGAATAGGATTACATTGAAACTCTTCAAAGCCTCCCTAAAACTAGGCTTCTCGATTTGTTCCAGCTAATGTAAATTTGATGTTTTGAATTGTAAAATATGTTAACAGGTTTGATAAGGTTTATTGGTTTCAAGACACTAGGTACTTATTTCTATCACTTAATTCTTTTAGGTATTCTTCTCTTTCTAGGTTCTATGAATTTGCTTTCAAACTCAATGTTGAGTGTTTTGTGTTGTTCATAATGACATATATAGTTACTTCATTCTATGGCTGTTATGTTAGAGAATATCTCAACTACTACAATGAAGGATGAATTTCCTGATGTGCGCTTCAACATCATCAGCAAGCTTGATCAAGTGAATCAGGTTGTTGTAGTTTCTGAAGTTATGCTAATTTTCAGAATGCCCTGAAATCTTTTGAAAACCATTTTCTTTCCTCTGATGATGTTATAAACCTAGCACCCAGAACCTATGCTTGTATTTGAGGCCTTACATCTGCATGCCACCATATACTCACAAAATTGAAAGCGTGTACTAAAAGCAAACATTTCAAAGTCATGTTAATGAAGCTATTCTTACAGGTTATTGGAATCGATCCCTTATCTCAATGTTTATTACCAACCATTGTTGAGCTTGCGGAGGATAGGCATTGGAGGGTTAGGCTTGCTGTTATTGATTCAGCTCTCAAGACACCGTTGACGTCGCACCTATTTGTAGGTACCTCTTTCTTTGTCTCTCGGATTATCTACTCATTCTTCACCTCTATGCATTTTTTATGAAATTTAATGTAAATTAATGGCACAAACAAATAAAAATAGTTATTCATCTTGTTTAATTATGTTTAGTGAGTAAGACTATATACTACTTGAATGTGTGATTATTTATGGTTACTTAGTAAGAATGTTGAAGTTTTGTATTATATCTTTTTCATTTGTTGAGCAAGAATCATGGAAAGAATCA
The DNA here is from genome assembly GCA_039519185.1 of Astragalus membranaceus. NCBI lineage: Eukaryota > Viridiplantae > Streptophyta > Magnoliopsida > Fabales > Fabaceae > Astragalus > Astragalus membranaceus. The sequence continues at coordinate 110,375,422 of CM076848.1, read as the reverse complement.
TTCTCCTTTCTAATCTACTGCCAGTGCAGTAACTTGTGTTTCACTTGCTAATATTGTGTAGTGAATGCCTAGTAGTGCTACTATTGCTAATATTGGTGTTAATTTTACCAAGGGTGTTCTATTCATCTCCTGCCATTCACAATGTCTCACCATATGTTTACTTCACATTTTTCTTCTTTCCTATACAGGGTCATTCCATACTCATTTGGAGCAGTAGTACCCATTAGTTGTGAGCACATGGCCGTTTGTTGAGGTTGTTAGAGTTGCTTTGAGGGCTATTCTGCTGTTGATTCTATTGTTGAAGGTTGCTCCATTTGTGAAGAACTCAGGTGTGATGGAACCTGTAAGGGATTTGATTCTTTGGAAGATCACATTGAGTTAATAATTTTGTCATTTATTTTGTATTGAATGAAAATTTAAAATTGTTGTACTTCCTGTTTTTGGGTTAAATAATGATGCAGTGATATTGTAACATATATATCCAATCATATCAATTTTATTATTTACTTGTATTGTATTGAAATTGCCAATTGTGTTATTATATATATATCCCTCTTGCCTAGCTGAAATTGTAGAATTTTAATTGCTTTAAAGTATGTGTAGGAATGATTGTATATGGAGGGTGAAGAAAAAAAAATCAAAACAAAAAAAAATTACTTTTAAAGTCGGATATTCCTCTTAGACCACGTATCCGACTTTAAAACCGACTTAAAACACGGCTTTTAAAGTCGGATATTACTCTTAATCCGACTTTAAAAGTGTTACAGAGAGGCTAAAACACAATATAATCAAACTTTTAAAGTCGGATGTATATATTTACCCGACTTAAAAACTGGCTTTTAAAGTCGGACGTCTATTCGACTTTAAAATTTCAGACTTTCAAAGTCGACTCGATCAAAGTCGGATTAGGATCCGACTTTAAAAGCCCAAAATATCCGACTTTAAAGCCCTTTTTTCCACTAGTGAATGAAAAATACAAGGTAGTTATAGTGCCTATCGATCATCCTATGTCTTGGTGTGTAATACTTAACTATGGATTGGAAAGGGGTCTTCCAAGAAAGCTCCAAGATCCTGCTTCGTTCTCCTGACAAATGCGTCGTCCACTATCATGGATACTTAGATGTCCTCTCCTCCGAAATAGAATGCAATTGTGCCTACCACTCAGGAGGAAGACCTTCCACTTCGTAGCACCAAGATCTCGAAGATACATGACGACGTTGCACCCGAACCCTAGCTTCCGCAAGAAAACCCCAAACCGACATTACCTACCTCCTACAAAGACGTCCTTAATTCACTCTTTGCGGCTGATAGTGATGCGGAGGACTGGGGTGGCGTGGATGAATCCAATTTCCTCGAGAACAAATGGTATCAGGATGAAGAAAAAGAGGCCTCCTCGGCGTCCAAATCCTTCAATCCTACTCCAGAAATTCCTCTTTCGGACGATGAGATCTCCCGAAAAACACTCTTATTGTGAAGGTGTTTGGAAAGAGAGCCGATTGCAAATTTTTGGATGCTCGCCTACAGAATTTGCGGCAGATCAAAGGATTGATGAAAGTAACGGATATGGCGCAAGATTTCTACCTCGTCAGGTTCACCAAACAGGAGGACTATCATCACGTGCTTCTTGAGGGTCCGTGGAAAATAGCGGACCACTACCTCATCGTTCAGCGATGGCGACCTTTGTTCTCCTTTTCCACAGACATTACCAGCAAGATTGCGGTATGGGTTCGATTACCAGGCCTTCCTTTGAAATTTTCCAATGTTAAAGATTGAAGCGCATTGGATATACTTTAGGCACCATGTTAAAGATTGATGAATTGACATCAGTCCATGTGCGTGGTAAGTTCGCTCGTATTTGCGTTGAATTGGACTTAGAAAAACCTCTATCTTCACATGTGATCATTAATTTGGGGAACAAAGATTCCGTTGGAATACGAAGGTCTCCATGCTATATGTTTCCGCTGTGGAAGATATGGGCACAAGAAAGATCAATGTAGAGATCCCTTTGAATGTACAGATGTGATGGTTTCTAAAGGTTTAGTAGTTGATAAGGAATTGTCTCTAAACGGGGTCTTGCTGGAAGGTATAAGCTCAAAACCAAATGTTCAAGATAAAGATATGGGTATGGTTGGGCCTTCGGTCATGCGTGAAGACCAGGTCATGGTGGATACGATTCAAAAGAAAACCAACAAACTCAATTTGGGGATTTTGAATTTAGTCTCTTCTCGAAATCGCTCTAAACCAAAAGATACACGGGGAAATTCCAATCCGGCATCTTCACAGGGTCTGAACTCTCCCTCTTTACGTCCTGGATCTAGTAAGGGGTCTAATAGTAACAAAGGCTACAGCGATGACGGCGTGAATTCTCATTTTGCTAGCCTTCAAAATATGGGTGAGATGACGCACTCGAAGGAGGAGTCGGTTATTAAAAATTCGGTGGCTTCTCCTTTCGCCTCTGACGGCGGTGTTTAGCGGCAGTTGGTCGTTCGTGTGAGGGATCCTTCGGCAAGGAAGAACAAGCATGCTGGGCTCAAAGGTAGAAGCTTGAACCGCAAGGAAACCACTTTCGGTGGTGGATCTAGGCCCAAAAAGGAGCAGCTAAAATCTTTTGCAGTTGGGAACTCCGTGAACCAACCCCTAAGGCTCATCAAAGGGAAGAAGGTGGTTGAAGGTTCGGTTAGGCCCATTGTTGGACCTGTGATTCGGCCCAGGGAAGTGAATGAGCGTGATAAACACATTATCAAAAACATGAAAATATGTGTTCACTACAAAAAATGTTGCCTTTAGCGACGGAATTAGAGAGGGACTTTATGTCCCTCGCAAAAACTGATATTAGCGACGGCATTAGCGAGGGCATAGAGCTGTCGAATTTTTTTAAGCATTAGCGACGGAAATTTTAGCAATAGCGACGGCCGGGCCGTCGCTAATGGCCCGGGCGGGAAAAATTAGCGACGGCTATAGTGTCCCTCGCAAATATTTTTTGACCGTTCAACGCGTGGAACCGCGTGGAAATGTTCGTAACGGTTAGCGACGGCCCATGCCGTCGCTAATGCCGTCGCTAATGTCAAATTAATTTCCAAAACTGAATCTCAGAACAGAAACCCTCATTTCTCTCTTCTCCTCTCTCTCACCGCATCTCTCTCTCCTCCTCTCTCTCTCCGCCTCTCTCTCTCACCTACGACGGCCACCGCACCACCACCATCACCTACCTACGACCTCCTCTCTCCGTCACCTCCTCACTCCGGCTCTCTCTCTTCGCCTCCTCACCGTCTCTCTCTCCGCCTCTCTCTCTTCCTACGGCCACCCAAACGCCGCCAACGCCGCCAACGCCACCACCCTCACAACCACCACCACCATCCTCACCTACCTACGACAGCTCCTCTCCGCCATCTCGCCCTCTCTCTCTCCGCCTCTCTCTCTCACCTACGGCCAACAACCACCCACCACCACCGTCACAACCACCACCCACCACCACCAGCACCTACTTTCTGCTGTCTCTCTCTCAGCCTCTCTCTCTCAGCCTCTCTCTCTCTCACCTGCGAACCTGAACTGTGCACCGCCGCCGCCACCACCACCGCCGCCACCACCACCACGAATTTCTGCCCTCTCCCTTTTGTAGGTTTTGACATTTTTTTAATGATATTTTTTTGATATTGATTTTTTAAATTTGTTTTGATTTATGTTTTTTGATTGATTTAGGATTGACATCGTTGGTGTTTGGAGTTTAAGAACCGCACCAGAGTGCGCATCGTCACCGAACAACCGCACCAGACGTCAATCTCATAACGGTTAGTTTAATTGAAAAATATTTAATTATTGTTTTGATGAACCCTAGGTTAGATGACTGTGTGTTGTTGATGGAAAAGGGTGAGGGACATCCTAACCCCCATATTTTGCTCGAAATCATCTCCATTGAGATAATTGCGAGACGATACTAACAACGGTAAGGTTGGGAGTTATATGAAATAACTTCCTTCACTACTTGGATGGAAAAGGGTTTTGTGCTGTCCTTAACCCCCATATTCGGCTCGAAATCATCTCCACTGAGATCATATTGATGCCACTAACTTGAAATATTACTGGGAATGTTATCTAACACGTTTTCTTAAATGCGTGTAGATGAATTTGTATGAATTTAATCGTGATTGGGTGTATGATCGGTTATATCCGAGAAGAGTGGGTTTAAAGGAATCTTTTGTAATTGGGGTTGAACAGTTTCTTGTGGTAGCGTGGCGACATGAATTGGCTCAACAGGAAAAAGGGGTTAGATGTCCATGCTTAAAATGCGACGGTGAACCTATTATGACCGATGATGAAATCAGGGATCACTTGTATCATTGGGGGTTTAGGCCTAATTATTGGATTTGGGTAGACCATGGAGAACAACAATTTCAAAATTTTGAGATAGGGGCTTCAAGCAGTTCTGGTGTTGGTGTTCCACGTAATGAAATTTTTGAGTCGATGCAAAACATGATTTGCGATGGTCTCAGGGTGAATGTGCCATTTGATGAGCCTCAATATGATGATAATGATGAACTTTCAAATGAAGAAGCACAAATTTTTTATAATTTGTTAAGAGATTCAAACACACCGTTGTTTGAAGGCTCGCCACATTCAAAATTATCTATGTGTGTGAAACTTTTAGCTCTCAAGTCCATGAGTAATATTTCTGAGGTGGGTTTAGACTATGTGACTGAAATGATGTTGGAAGCAACACCTAATAAGGATAATTTGCCAAAAAGTTATTATGAAGCAAAAATGTTAGTTTCGAAGCTGGGATTGAAATTTAAGAAGATTGATTGTTGTGAGAAAGGGCACATGTTGTTTTACAACAACGAATTTGGTAAAAATGATGGTGAGCTACTTGAATGCAAATTCTGTGGAAGCCCAAGGTATCATGATCGTAAAGGGGCAAAACGTAATTATAAACCTATCCCTGTAAAGTCGATGTTCTATTTGCCTATAGTTCCAAGGTTGCAAAGAATGTTTGCATCGGTCGAAATTGCGCAGAAAATGACTTGGCATTATGACAATAGGCGTACCTCGGACGACATTTTACGCCACCCATCCGACGGTGAAGCGTGGAAGCACTTTGATCAAGTGCATTCAGATTTTGCCTCAGACCCACGAAATGTTCGGCTTGGTTTGTGCTCTGATGGGTTTACTCCATATATCCAAGCATCGGCGTCACCCTACTCTTGTTGGCCAGTCATTGTTACCCCTTACAATCTTCCTCCTGAGATGTGCATGACTAAACCGTATATGTTTTTGACTTGTTTGATACCTGGTCCATCCAATCCAAAAGCTAACATTGATATCTTTTTGGAACCTCTGATTGATGATCTTAAGAGATTGTGGGGGGGTGTTTTGACATATGATGCAGCACGAAAGAAAAATTTTATGATGAGAGCTGCATTGATGTGGACAATTAACGACTTTCCTGCTTATGGTATGTTGTTTGGTTGGGGGACTCACGGTAAATATGCATGTCCGCACTGCATGGAACACACAAAGGCTTTTACGCTAAAGTACGGGGGCAAGAGTTCTTGGTTTGACTCGCATCGTAGATTCTTACCGCAAGATCATAAATTTAGAAAGAACAAGAAGGCCTTCAGGAAAGGGGCAGTTGAAACAGATGGACCACCGCCTTTGTTGACATCAGGTGAAATCTGGAGCAGAGTTATGGATTTTCCAGAAGCCACAGAGGTAGGGGAGCTCACCCGGGTGGATGGTTATGGACGGTGGCACAATTGGACAAAAAAAAGCATATTTTGGAATCTCCCATATTGGAAAGATAATTTGTTGAGGCACAATCTTGATGTTATGCACATCGAGAAGAATTTCTTTGACAACATATTTTTCACTGTGATGAATGTGAAAGATAAAACCAAAGACAATAATAAGGCTAGATTGGATTCTGCTCTTTATTGTAGCAAACATCGATCTGATTTGAATTTGGTGGAAATGCCTAATGGGAAGATGTTAAAACCCAAAGCCAAACACTGTCTAACACCAGATGAAGCGAAAAATGTTTGTCGATGGTTGAAAGAATTGAGGATGCCAGATGGTTATTCTTCTAACCTTGCAAGATGTGCCGATGTGAACACCGGGAAGATGTATGCGATGAAAAGTCATGATTGTCATGTATTCATGGAGTGTTTGCTTCCAATTGCTTTTAATTCATTACCAAAGTGAGTTTTGGAACCACTTATTGAAGTGAGTCAATATTTTAAAAATATGTGCTCTTCAACATTGAGAAGGGATGATCTTATTAAGATGGAGCAGAATATTCCTTTCATTATTTGTAAGTTGGAGAGAATATTTCCTCCCAGTTTCTTTGATTCCATAGAGCATTTACCGGTTCACCTTGCGTATGAAGCAAGGCTTGGTGGACCAGTTCATTATAGGTGGATGTATCCATTTGAGAGGTAATTATCTATTTCAACATTTTTTTAAAATTATCTTAATTAGTGTGATTATTAGTTTAATGAAGTATTTTTCTTTCAACAAATAGATTAATGGGTGATTATAAACGATCGGTGAAGAATAAAGCTAGAGTTGAAGGATCGATCTGCACAGCTTACCTACACCGTGAAACAATTTATTTTTGTTCACATTATTTCAACAACTTTATGTTGTCAGCAAATAATAGAAACGAAGTGGAGATTGAAGAAGAAAGACACCCGCTCACTTTATCTGTGTTTATCAAACCCGGTCGCCCTTCGGGTAAGAAGTCAACCAATTACTTATCAGATAAAGAGCATAAATCAGCACATGTTCATGTCTTGATCAATTGCACTGAAGTTAAACCATATCTTGAGTAAGTATGCTCCAATTCAGTTAATCTATACTATATGAAGTTAAATAATAATTTGATCAACTTTCAATCTAAAGAGTAATAATATTTCTTTTTCAGTGCATTCTTACGAATTGAGGGTATAGGCGTTGAAGAATCTTCTATTCGTATACATGAAAGTTTTCCATCCTGGTTTAAGGCTAGAGTAAGTAACCAAATCCCCAAGGCGTTGAATAATTCTTTAAAGTAAATATGAGACATAACTTATTTTTTCCATATGTGGTTTACTTAGGTTTATGAAGCAGAACCAACTCCCCAAATCCGACACTTGAGGAACTTAGCCAATGGTCCTTTTCTTGAGGTGACCGAGTGGCACACGTACCTAGTTAATGGTTACAAATTTGACACCCAATCATGGAGTGAGGGAAAAAAACAATTAATAGTGGGGTATATGTTAAAGATGAAACAGGAGGAGGTGAAAATGACTTCTACGGTGTGATCGAACGCATATATGAACTTGAATACCCACGGTTAGACTATGAAAAGAGAATAGTTTTGTTTTTCTGTAGATGGTTTGATCCATCTGTTAGAGGAATGAAATTGAATCCAAAATGTAATACCGTGGACATTCGAATGAATGGAAGGTATAAACTTTATGATCCGTTTATCATGGCAGAAAATGTGAGGCAGGTGTATTATGTTCCATATCCATCAACTCAGAGAGGATGGTGTGTTGCAATTAAGACAAAACCATAGGGTCACATTGAAGGCACTGATGCGGAGGATGAGGTTCCTTATCAGGTGGATGAAATTTCGGGAGTAGATGAGGTGCTTGAATTTGAACCGATTGACTCCTTATGTGATGATAGACACCTAGTTGAAGAAGTTGATGAAGATGAAGAACAGAATGAAGATGAAGAACAGAATGAATATGAAGATGATGAAGAGATTAATGAAGATGAATAAGAGAAATATGAATTTGAACCGATTGACTCCTTATGTGATGATGACTCCTAGTTGTATATGATTAATCTTATATATGTTGTCTACTTATGTTGTCTTTAAATTTATTAGAATCATGAATATATCAATATTGTTCTTTATGACTCATTATGTTGTCTTTAAATTAATATATCAATATTGTTCTTTATCACATTTTCTTTCTATTTTTTAATAGATATGGATCCAGGAGGAGGTTCTGACCCACCACCGAGACGTCCTAATAAAGGGAAGAAGACTATGACCGATGAACCTCCTAGGAGGAGGCGTAATCGTGAGGTGGAACTTAATATTGGGAATATGAGGAGCCATAATTCGTTTGTGGGCCCACCATCTACTGCCCCACAACCTTCGGCTCCATCTGGCCCTGGATGGTTTCATTTACCATCTCATGGGCATTATACGGGCCCAACAGCTGGGTATGGCGCAGCAGCTGGGTTTGGCGCAGCAGCTGGGTATGGCGCAGCAACTGGGTATGGCGCAGCAGCTGGGTTTGGCGCACCAGCTGGGTATGGCGCACCAGTTGGGTATGGCGCAGCAGCTGGGTTTGGCGCACCACCTGGGCATATAGGCTCATCATCTGGACATATAGGCCCATCAGCTGGGTTATCTATGCCTACACCAGATCCCCAGGATGATATTCAGCATGATGTACATGATGTTGGTGGGGGTAATGTTGATGCTGATTCATCCACTGATGACGAGAGAGTGGAGGTGATTGTTATTAATGGTATCAGACTCAAAGTCATTTATAGCAGTGGTAACGCGTAAGTATTATATTGTTTGTTTTTTTAAAGTTAATTATGCAACGACTTATATATATTTGATAATTGTTTGATATATCTTTCAATATGCAGGCTTCTTCCTGCAAAGGTAGCTTCATCAAACATCACTCATGTCATCCGCAAACGATATTTTCAAACGTTCCATAAAAAGTGGAGCAATGTCGAAGAAGATGAAAGAAATGATCTGCTAGACTTCTTTAGGGTAAGTGTTAATTATTTTGTCATTACTTATATTGTTTGTTTAAATTTTATGTTTAATAACGTTTAATATAATACAGACCAAAGTAACTTGGGACACAGAAGACGATGACAATGTGCGGAGAATTTTTTTCAGAAGGATGGGCGCTCAAATTTCTGATTTGCTTTATAAGCTCCGCTGTAATAAGAAGCCTTCCTACATGAGTGATGAGATTTGGAATGCCTTCAAGAGCCATTGGGCTTCAGAGGCTTTCAAGGACACTGCTGCAAAAGCCAAAAATAATAGAAACTCGGAAAAGGGTGGCTCGCTTCACTGCGGTGGGTCCATCAACCAGGCTCAGCATGCTGCTAGAATGGTAAATTATTTTTCACATCTATGTGTTTTTTATATTATTTAATTAGTTAGCAATTTTTAAAAATGTGTTTCATCTTACAGAGTAAGAAGGCAGGACGCCCTATCACTGCTCCTGAGTTGCATAGAGCCACCCATGTGAGGAAAGGCACTGGCGAGTATGTTGATGAGCGCTCCAAGATGACCCAGGTAAATATACATATTGATTTGTATTATATAATGTTCATTTGTCAAAATGGAGCGCTAATTTGTGGTTATTCAAAACAGGAGCAAATAAATGAGTTCATGACTCAGCTAACTCAGGGGAGCTGGAACCCTGATTCATTTGGCCAACTTACTCCTGAGATGAGAGATCTGGCAAACAAACATTGGGAGAAGACAGTAGGTTGGTCTAAGGGTCGCCTGTATGGTACGGGGCCTATGGCTCCATGTATGAGTCAGTCTGGGGCCGAGAGCAGCAGAAGACGGAGTCGACCAGCTTTTACTCCTGCGGAGACAGAGCATATCAGGCGGCTGGAGCAGGAGCTGCACGAGACTCGACAGGAGGTCAGGACCTCCTCTGAGGCGATGAGAAAGATGCAGCAAGATTATGAGAAGGTGACCCGTAGGCAGGAGCTGATGTTTAAGTATTTTAAGAATATGAAGCAAAATGAGCAGCAGCAAGATGAAGAGGAAGATGAGGAGGAAGCTGAGGAGGAAGCTGAGGAGTCTGATGGTGGCAGCTTTTAGTTTTGTTGATTAAATATTTTGTTATAACATTTCAGATTAAGTGTTGTTGATTCAAATATTTTGTTATTGGATAATTTTTATTTTAAACTATTTTATGTATTTTATGTTATTAGATTTTATTATTTATTAATAAAATAAACAGGTATAAAAGCAGATAAAATAAAATAAAAATTTCATCAGGTTGAGCAGTAGCGTGGGAATTAGCGAGGGGCTTAGCGAGGGAACGTGGCCACGTGGTTGGGCAGTAGCGTGGGGGTTAGCGAGGGAAGGTTGCCACGTAGCTGAGCATTAGCGAGGGAATTAGCGAGGGGGTTAGCGAGGGAACATGGCCACGTGGCTGAGCAGTAGCGAGGGAATTAGCGAGGGCGCGTGGCCACGTGGCTGAGCAGTAGCGAGGGATCTAGCGAGGGACACTGCCCTCGCTAATTAGCGAGGGACCCAAATCCCTCGCTAATCGCATTTGCGAGGAGGGAATTAGCGAGGGAAGTTGTCCCTTGCTAATTCCCTCGCAAATGACTGTTAGCGAGGGAAAAAGGTGATTTAGCGAGGGACTTTGCCGTCGCAAATGACCTTTTTTTTGTAGTGGTTAAAAAGCATGGGCCAGATCTTATTTCTCTCTTACAAATAATTATTAGTCTGTTGGGCGAAGCCCAAGTGGACAAAGAAAGGGTGGATTTTGTTGGGGTCTTAAGGCGTCAGAAGTAAACGACGGACCAACTTGGTTCAGGAAAGGCTGGGAAGTCCGATTCCCATTTATCTAACACTTCTATATGAATATTTGTTGTTGGAATTGCAGGGGTACAGTTGCTAAAGGCTTTGCTAATCTAATTAGAGACATGCGCTTCGACTATGAATTTTCCTTTTTGGTTTTGATTGAAACTCACTTAAGTGGGACTAATGCTAACCGTCTCATTAAGAGACTTAATTTTGATGGCGGATTTATCATTGATGCGTCTGGGCAATTAGGAGGGATATGGTGCTTGTGGGACAACAAGGTGTGGTTGGTGACCATTCTGGCTAGTTCCAACCAATTTGTTCATCTGGAAGTTCTTTTCAAAAATGGGCTCCCTTGGCTCCTTACGATCGTGTATGGAAGTCCCCAGTTATCCCCCCGTCAAAAGCTTTGGGAGGATCTTCAAAATATCACTATAGGGATATCTCTTCCCCGGGCTATTCTGGGTGATCTAAATACTACTATCTTGGATAGCGACAGATGCGCCCCCCACTTTTGGGTCCCCAACTTCACGACCAAGGCTTGGTAGTCGTTATAGATGCTGGCAATCTAATTGATGCAGGATTTGTTGGGGACCGGTTTACTTGGTTTTGGAATGGAGTTCAGAAACGTCTTGATAGAGCTTTGTGTAACTTGGATTAGCATCTAAGGTTTGCGGAAGCAATGGTCCATCACCTCCCCTTCTTTAAGTTCGATCATAGGCCCCTCCTCCTTCACTTTGAGGGGGCTAATAGGGCTAATAAGAGGGGCGGCCCTTTCAATTTGAGGCCATATGGTTGACCCATGAAACTTTCCTATCCGTGGCTATGGATCATTTGAGGAAGGAATGTTTGAGTTGGTCATCCAAACTTGGTGAACTTCAAGGGGTCCTCCAAGAGTGGAATCAAACCACTTTTAAGGATTTGTTCAGGAAAAAACATATGCTTTGTAATAAGCTCAAGGAGATAGACACTAAACTTCATAAAAGATGGAGCGCGGACCTCTTTAACCTCCAACAACAAACTTGGAGGCTCTATGAGGAAACTTTAGCCAATGAGGAACTCTTCTGATTCCAAAAATCTAGAGCTAAATGGCTTGAGGAGGGTGATCAGAACACTAAGTTTTTCCATGTGGTTACTACTATTAATGCTTTAGAGAGGCATGCTACGGAATTCTACAAAAACCTATTTAAATGTGATTCTACTTATGTGCCTTATGTTGTGCAAGGTTGTTTTCCTAGGCAGGCCGAAGATTACTACAATCACTTGAAGAAAGAGATTACTAAGGATGAGCTTCGGAATGCCATCAAGAGCTTTGGTGCTTTCAAAGCGCCGGAACCCGATGGATTTCAGGCTATCTGTTGTGCAAAAATGTGTGCAAGTATACACAGTCTAACAAGTAATAAAGTAGTAAGTAAAGATCGTTCCCACGAGGATTAAGGTTCAATTGCTAAGTCTATGGAATAGCGTTGCTTTAATGAGTAAACGTAACCAAATAATGAAGTGAAGTTTGTTGTGCAATAATTAACGTAAGTGAAATGAGAGTAATGAGATATGAACGAGTAAAGATACGAGAGATGGTAATAGTCAAGACTAGGATCAATAAACAAAACTTATAGGCGCGGTGCTGTGATCGATGCTGTGATAGCACTCAGTGCGCAGAATGAAAGTGGATATTCCTATCGCTAAGAAACGTGATGTCGTCAAGGTTTCCTTATTCCTAAGCACCCACTGAGGTTCATCACGTAGGTTGAAAAGCTTGTTTCAGTTCACACTATAGCCCTAACTTCATATTCCTATCCTTCGTTACGAAAGAATAATATTCCTATCATTCTTCAAACTATATTAACTTGTGAAATCGGTGAGTTAATCCATTTCAGATATTAAAACACGTTACCCTAATCAAAGTGATCAAGTTCGAAAAGAGTTTATAACAGTAAACACACACAAGCTAATGAGGCATCACAAATCAATCACATAAAAGCAACTAAAAGAATATATTCGTATCACCATCGTCTTGACTACCAAAGAATTTAGCTCATGATAAGCTTAGACATGATAAAACAACTTAAAGTTACCGTAAACAGATTCATCAACATAGGAAAAGCACTTAAGGGTTGAATTACACCAACGAGCATGAAGGTGTCACGCAACTACTAACGAGTGGTGCTATCGGAATGCTAAGAGTACTGGCTAACAGGGATCCTGTGGTTGAGTGTGGAGGATGATGGCTGCAAATGGTTGAGTATGGTGTTTTGTGGAGGTAGGCGGCCCGTGTTCTGAACTCGTTCTCTCTTTTTCTCCAAGGAGTTGCGTATCGAGTCCGTCTCGTGTTCACTAGGGTAGATGCATATATATGGGCCTTGGTAGCACGATGCGCCTCCTCTTGGGCCTTGTGCAATTGGTTTTGTTGTAACAAACCCTAGAAGTCACGCTAACTTCTTGCTTACGGTGGCTCCTTGCTTGCTGGAAGATAAAGTTTCCTTTTCTGCTATGCTTCGTGAGGCGCTTCGCCTAGTTATGCTTCTATCAATCACAGCGATGCTGCCGCGGCACCCGTCATAGCACCTGCCTTAGCACTGAAATACTTAAGACTGTCCTACACACTGAGCACACAGATTAAATTCCACAAAATTGGCACTTGCGTGCCCAAACTATACTTAACATTCATGAGTTCATTTGTGTCTAATATGAAGATATCTACTACAATTTGAAGCATAATTTACTTATGGATCAAGATAATTTAAAGCATAATTTACCCTAAGACGCAACGATTATTTAATTTTACTTGTTGTGAATCCGCTGCGTAGTTTTTAAAGATGAATTATTTCTGAGGATTAAAATGGTTGTTTTATCGGTTCATCCAAACGTGTTATATAACTGTTTTCAAAAGCGAATTAAATCGTTGTTGTTTTCACGGAGTAAATGTGGCACTCCATTGTTTGTTGAAAAAGATTTTTATGAACTCTGATATTTTTGCATTATTTTGCCGGGTAGAAATGGGGTGTTACAGAAACAGTACATAGCACTAAAACACAAATTTTTTGATTAATGATTGGGATATTGGGGGAACATACGCTTGACAAGGGATAAAATTGCTCCACCCCCCCCCCAACTTAAGCGGAGACAGTGTCCTCACTGTCAACGACCAGGCGGAGGATGGGCAATTGGCAACAAAAAGAAACATAAGAAGAGAAAATAGAAATAACTGCCTCATTTCTTCTGTTTCTTCTTGTCTTCTTCGTTCTTATCCTCTTGCTCGTCTTCGTCAGCACTTTCTTCTATCAACACTCTTTTCCGGCGAGGTGGTCTGGTTGCACACATTTTCCTCCTGGCCCATGTGAACTTAGGAGGCAGTTGAAATGGCACCTCGGTAGCGCTTGCTGCAATAGAGCCCTTCCTTGTCTTGCATGGGGAGGATGCTGTGGCAGCACTCTTCCCAGCACTCGCGGGCTTTCCAGGGGCTGCACTCTTGTCTTGGTCGTTCTTGGACTTTCTCTCTCTTTCTGCAGCATCACTGCCTTCCTCTTTGCCTTCGGAGTTCACTCCTCCCACTGAACTGACTAGGGAGGAGCTACTGGTGCCCCCTCTAAAGCAGGTTTCCTGCTCTTCCTCAGACTCAATCACCACGGTCTCTTTTGGGGGTGCTATCATAGCCTTGGCAGCACCAGTTGTGTTCTTCCTTTCTCCTTCATTAGTTACAATTTCGACTGGCTCCTTTTCTTGTGCTGCCTGTTTCTTGGCAGCAGCAGGGTTGTTTTGTTGGTTGGGCATGGTGGGTGTTGTGTTTGCAGCAGGTTTTGTGTGAGCATGCCCACTAGGGCCAGCCTTAGGAAGTACCCAAACAGGGAACACGGGGGCTGGCATATCAGTCTTGCCCTGCTCCTTTGTGGACCAATCATGGGCTGCTTTTAGAAACATCCACACTGCCTCCTGCTTGAGGATGTGCTGCTATAGCAGCAGCACCACTTCAGATAACCCAGCATGGGTTTCCTCAGCAGGATCTTTCTGAATTTCCTTAAAGGATGCCTCCTTCTTCTCTTCCTCCTTCTTTCTTTCATCTTCCTTACTGTCCTCATCACATGAAAGCACCACCTCAGGGTCCAGGGGAAAGTGTTCCTCTTCTTCGTCGAACCTGGGCACATCCTCGGCTTCACAGAGTAATCGAATCAGATTAGGGTAGAATAGTGCACCCACACTTCTTCTGGCCCACGCTAGGATCTCTCTTTCTATCAATTGACCCAAGTTAAACTGCTTTGAACCCAGCATGGCCTTGAGCAGGAACATTCTCTCCTTGTGCCAATAGAGGTTGTGTTTGGTTGGGAGTACTGTACTCATCACCCACAGCGACAGAGATTTTAAGAACGGCTTCAACATTGTTCTTTTTACTTTGAACGCGCTAGAGTCTTCTTTGACCCACTCTGTGCCGGGAACGTAGAGAACTCTCAGCAGGATAGCCATGTCCAGGTCTGATGCGCTGGCCATCATGCTTTCCAGCGTTTCCTCCACCTCTGGCAGACCCACCACGTCGTTAATTCTTTCAGCAGCGAAGGAGACCAACCGTCCTCGCACCACGGAGAAGGTGGGCTCGGGTTTTCCCTTGAGCTTTTCAGGGACGCCAACATAGAACTCCCTAGTAGTCCAGAGAGTATGTACGGTGGTTGCTTGGTCAGAGCCTCCCATTGTAGGTCTCAGAAGATTTCGATTGAGGCTGTGGTTAGGGATTTGGATGCTATGCCTCTCTCTGGAAGTGGGTTGCGGTTCTGGGTGGAAGTGGTGTATAGCTCTATGGCGTATTTGCTTGGTAGCCGGCCGAGGGTGTTTGTAGGCGCTGGTTTCGATTTGGGTTTCTGAGATTTGGAGGATGGAGATTTGGTTTTGGGTGCCATGGGGTTTTAGGGTTCAGGAAAGGGGGAAACTTCGGTGTATCGGTGGTGAAAGAAGATGATTTGCGGTTATCACTGGGGGATGGTGAAGGTGGTTGCTATTTAATGATGGTGGAGCGGTTTCGGTTGGGGGACGTGGGAGGTGACGGTTTGGTATTCTGCACTGGGGAGTTATGGTGCATGATGGCCATTTTTTCTGAATACATTGAAAAATCCATGAAAGTGTTCATGGATGATTTCTCTGTATTCGGGGAGAACTTCCATGCATGCTTGCTTAATCTCGAAGAGATACTGAACATGTGTGAGGAGACAAACTTGGTTCTGAATTGGGAGAAGTGCCACTTCATGGTTCAAGAAGGGATTGTACTAGGACACAAGATATCAAAAAAGCGCATAGAAGTTGACAAGGCAAAGGTGGAAGTGATTGTGCTTCAATGCTGTTTTTGGAGCTTTCCTCCAAGCAAATTCTGTGCATACATAAAGCAGGGCTTAACCCTTTGATACCAGCCATTTGCCAACCAATGGCTCTCTTATGTTTCCTCAGGACAACAACCAACTCTTCTTCTTGTTGTACACTTAACTCAGCAGCTATGATTACGGGCAGGGTGTCTTCTTCTCCCAGGTAGGCATACTTCAAATGAGGAGGGAGTTGCTTCAATTCAAGCTCGGGTGGCTTCTCAATGGATGGTATGTTATCCTTGAAGCCTTCTGCAGTAAGCTCTAGTGATTCGTACCTCTTTGCCCATATTGGGACGTTTGGTTTATCTTCCTTGATTTCAGCTAACCCCTCTTCCTGTAGCTCTTTTTTCTCCACATGCTTAAACTCTTGCTTTAGTACATCATGCTGTGACAGCAGTTGCTTTTGGACCAAGTTGTCCAGTTCAGAAACGAAAATGCATTCTGCACTACTGGTGCTGTCATCAGGGTACTTCATAGCATTGAGTACATTGAAGGTAACCTCCTGGTCATTCACTCTCATGGTAAGCTCTTCCTTGTGTACATCGATCAAGGTCCTACCTGTGGCCAAAAACAGTCTTCCAAGGATAATTGGCACATCCTTGTCAGCCTCAAAATCAAGTATTATAAAATCGACAGGGAAAACGAATTTATCTACTTTAATCAAAACATCATCAATTTTTCCTTTAGGGTAGACAGTAGATCTGTCTGCTAATGCGAGTGTTACTGTGGTGGGTCTTGCTTCACCAATACCTAGTTTTTTAAAAATGGATTTGGGCATCAAGTTGATGCTTGCACCCAAATCACACAAGGCCCTACCTCAGTAATTACCCCCAATGGAGCAAGGGATAGTGAAACTACCTGGATCTTTGAATTTCTGAGGTACCTTACTCTACAAAAGCATGCTTGTTTCCTGTGTCATAGCCACTGTCTCGAACTCACCAAGCCTCTTTCTCTTGGCTAGCACATCCTTCATGAACTTGGTGTAGTTAGGCATTTGTTGTAAAGCTTCCACCAATGGAATGTTGATGTGAAGTTACTGCAGAATCTCCATGAATTTCCCAAACTATTTGTCTTGATTGGCCTTCTTTAACCTTTGGGGAAAGGGTGGAGGAGGCCGCTCAGGAATAAACTTCTAGGGCGATTTTACTACTGGAGTTGTTGTTTCTGCAGTGGTATCAGAGTTCTCATCAACAGGCGCTGCACCAATGCTGGCAGCATCTCGGATAGCACCTGTATTAACCATTGTAGGCAAGGTAGCAGTTTCTTTGCCGCTTCTGAGTGTGATGGCCTTGACTTGCTCATTACCAGCTGGGTTTGCCTGCTCAGTGGTGTTTGGCAAAGATCCACTTGGTCTAGTTGTAATTGCGGTTGCAATTTGGCCAATTTGATTCTCTAAATTCTTGATGGCAGCCCCTTGGCTTTGGTACTGTGCTTTAGTTTCACTCATGAATGCTTTGAGTGCCTCGACTAAGGAGTTGTCAGCATTGGCTTTTGGAGCAGGCTGTGCAGGGAATCCTGGAGGTGTAGCAGGTTTGGCTTGACTAGCAGCAGCATTTGGATCCTTCCATGAAAAGTTGGGATGGTTCCTCCACCCTGGGTTGTATGTGTTGGAGTAGGGGTTGTTGTTCTTGCTGAAATTTCCAATATAGTTGACAGAGACCGGGTTTCCGGGGCACACTTCGAACAAATGTCCCCCATTGCAGTACACACAATTTGGTGTATTAGACTTTTCTCTTGGTGCTGTCTTTGCAAATGTTGTGGCAGCAGCAACGATAGTTGGGGCTGGCGCAGAAGTGGTACACAGGCTTTTAAGCATGTTGGTTAGACTAGCCACTTGTGCAGACAGTGCAGTTATTTCAGACACCTCATGGATTCCGGCTACCTTCTTGGCAGCACTGACTCTGGCAGTGGGCCATTGATAACTGTTTGCAGCTATAGTCTCCACCAAGTCATATGCTTCATTGTAAGAGTGATTCAGAATGGCTCCTCCTGCAGATGCATCCAGCAACAACCTTGATTGGGAAATCAAGCCATTGTAGAATGTCTCTAATTGTATAGCGAAAGGGATGCCATGATGTGGGCATTTTCTGAGCACATCCTTGAATCTCTCCCAGGCCTCATATAATGATTCTTCTTCTTGTTACCTGAATGATGTGATATCGTTTCTCATTCTTGCATTCTTGACCGGAGGGAAATATTTTACCAAGAACTTCTCGGCCATCTTGTTCCAGTTGTCTACTGAATTGGGCTTCTTGGCCCTGTCCTTTAATGAGTATGGGAAGTTGTTGCAGACTTCGAGGAACTGTCTTAAATGCAAGTGAGGGCCTTCAGTGGGTCCTCCTGCGAATTGGCCTACTGTTTGCAACATTTGGAACATCATAGGCTTGAATTCGAAGGATGCTGCCCCGATGGCAGGTGTCACAATGCCAGTTTCCATGGTGGTGGGATCGAATACAGCATAATCCCTCATTGGCCGCTCTCTGTCATTGGCCATTTCAATGTTTTTTAGTACCACAACTTCATCTTCATGATCTGCCATTGGAATGGCTTCTGCTACTGACGCTGCAAGTCTTTCTCGAACCTCTCTTCTCAATCTCCTTACTGTTCTTTCAATTTCAGGGTCTATGTGATGCTCTAGCTGATGGGCTCTGCGCATACACTTCTCTTAAAACTGAAATTCACAATGAAGAGGATGAGAAAATAAAAGCTCACTAAAACAAATACTATTTTAGACATAGTGATTAAATCCGTTAATCCCCGGCAACGACGCCAAAATCTTGTTGTGCAAAAACGTGTGCAAGTATACACAGTCTAACAAGTAATAAAGTAGTAAGTAAAGATCGTTCCCACGAGGATTAAAGTTCAATTGCTAAGTCTATGGAATAGCGTTGCTTTAATGAGTAAACGTAACCAAATAATGAAGTGAAGTTTGTTGAGCAATAATTAACGTAAGTGAAATGAGAGTAATGAGATATGAACGAGTAAAGATACGAGAGACGGTAATAGTCAAGACTAGGATCAATAAACAAAACTTATAGGCGCAGTGCTGTGATCGATGATGTGATAGCACTCAGTGCGCAGAATGAAAGTGGATATTCCTATCGCTAAGAAACGTGATGTTGTTAAAGTTTCCTTATTCCTAAGCACCCATTGAGGTTCATCACGTAGGTTGAAAAGCTTGTTTCAGTTCACACTATAGCCCTAACTTCATATTCCCATCCTTTGTTAGGAAAGAATAATATTCATATCATTCTTCAAACTATATTAACTTGTGAAATCGGTGAGTTAATCCCTTTTCAGATATTAAAACACGTTACCCTAAACAAAGTGATCAAGTTCCAAAAGAGTTGATAACAGTAAACACACACAAGCTAATGAGGCATCACAAATCAATCACATAAAAGCAACTAAAAGAATATATTCATATCACCATCGTCTTGACTACCAAAGAATTTAGCTCATGATGAGCTTAGACATGATAAAACAGCTTAAAGTTACCATAAACATATTCATCAACATAAGAAAAGCACTTAAGGGTTGAGTTACACCAACGAGCATGAAGGTGTCACGCAACTACTAACGAGTGGTGCTATCGGAATGCTAAGAGTACTGGCTAACAGGGATCTTGTGGTTGAGTGTGGAGGATTATGGCTGCAAATGGTTGAGTATGGTGTTTTGTGGAGGTAGGCGGCCCGTGTTCTGAACTCGTTCTCTCTTTTTCTCCAAGGAGTTGCGTATCGAGTCTCTCTCGGGATCACTAGGGTAGATGCATATATATGGGCCTTGGTAGCACGACGCACCTCCTCTTGGGCCTTGTGCACTTGTTTTGTTGTAACAAACCCTAGAAGTCACGCTAACGTCTTGCTTACGGTGGCTCCTTGCTTGCTGGAAGATAAAGTTTCCTTTTCTGCTGCGCTTCGTGAGGCGCTTCGCCTAGTTATGCTTCTATCAATCACAGCGATGTTGCCGCGACACCCGTCATAGCACCTGCCTTAGCACTGAAATACTTAAGACTGTCCTGCACACTGAGCACACTGATTAAATTCCACAAAATTGGCACTTGCGTGCCCAAGTTATACTTAACATCCATGAGTTCATTTGCGTCTAATATGAAGATATCTACTACAATTTAAAGCATAATTTACTTATGGATCAAGATAATTCCCATTTGATTGAGTGCAAATAACTCACATTTCTGTGAGTTATCACTATCTTCTACCAATCCCAATGGTAAGTTGTGGGAGACTCCCTTTTTGAATTAGTCAAGGCGGTTTTTGAGGACCCCACTCGGATGGGGGAGGTAAGTCACACTCTCGTATCTCTTATTCCTAAGTCCGAGACTATTTGTAACATGAAACAATTCCGTCCAATTGGCCTTTGTAATGTCTCTTATAAAGTCGTTACAAAGCTTATTGCACATAGAATTAGCGAGTTCATTCTGGACCTTATTGGCCTGGCCCAATGTGCCTTTATCCCGAAAAGACAGGGGCAGGACAACATTATGATAGCCCAGGAAATATTGCATTCTATGAAACATAAGAAAGGCCAGACTGGTTGGATGCCCATTAAAATTGACTTGGAAAAGGCATATGAGAGACTTAGTTGGGATTTTATCCGCGACACCTTAATTGATATTGGTTTTCCTCCTAACATAATTTCTATTATTTGGCATTGTATTTCTTCTCCCAGGATGAGGCTTCTTTGGAACAGGGAGGCGTTAGAGGAATTTACCCCTTCTAGGGGTATCCGTCAAGGGGACCCTATATCCCCATACCTTTTCGTGTTGTGTTTGGAAAGACTTTTCCACTTGGTGGAGGCGGCCGTCCCGGAAAGACATAAGAAAGGATAAGATCTCTCATATTGCCTTTGCTGATGATCTTATGTTGTTTGCAGGTGCTTCTATGGACCAAGCCGAAGCCATCAAAGGCATTCTAGACGCTTTCTGTGCTAGCTCTGGTCAAAAAGTCAGTTTGGAAAAAACTAGAGTGTTCTACTCTAGCAATGTTCATTGGGATCGTAGGCGGGACATCAACAATGCTCTTGGGTTTTCGTCAACGGAGGACCTTGGGAAATATTTGGGGATACCCATTCTTCATAAAAAAGTTACGCGGAGCACTTTTAATTATGTCCTTGAGAAGGTCAAAACCCGTCTTAGTGGTTGGAAGGCTAAATCGGTCCTTCAAGCCCTCCCCACTTATACTATGCAGGCCGTGTGGCTACCTAGAAACATTTTTGATGAAATTGATAAACGGTGCCGATCCTTTATTTGGGGAGAATAGGACAATAGCCGTAAAGTCCACTCGGTGAATTGGGAGACGGTTTGCACACCAAAAAAGGTGGGGGGTCTTGGGTTGAGACCTGCTAGATTGGTCAACCAGACGTTCGTGATGAAGAACAGCTGGAATCTTTGCGTGAATTCCATTTCACTATGGGTTTCGATCGTTTGCATTAAATATAAATGTGCGGAGACCAAACTTCTTACAATTAACGCTAAAAGACCGAGATCCAATCTTGGGGGGGGGGGGGTGGGGTATTTGCTCCAATTGGCCTACTTTTAGAACTAATCTCAGGTGGAATCTGGGCTAAGGCAACAATATATTAGACTTTTTGCGTGATACTTGGGTCCCTGGCCAAGGACCTTTCATACAATATATACCTGGGAGCCCTCAACTTGCTCATGATCTCCCCTCCTTTTATAATTTTTTGAACACTAGACGGGAGTGGGCTCAATACAAGTTGGGAAATCTGAGAATGCGTAATATTATAAATACAATTTCTAACTTTCCCCCTCCATGTGCAGGTGCTGCAGAAGATGAATTTGTACGGGGTGCCAGCACGGATGGTCTCTTCTTGACGAAATTTGCTTACTCTAACCTTCTACAGTACGATAGACACTGGCTGAACGTTGATGCTCAGCTTGCTTGGAAGTGGCCTGGACTTGAGAGGATCCGATTTTTCCTTTGGAAGACTCTACATTCTACCTTGCTGACCAACCAAAGGCGGGTTGAAAGACATATTGTCTCCTCGTCTCCGTGTTCTGTGTGTGGTAATGCCCATGAATCTCTCCTTCATTGCTTCTGGGACTGCCAATGGAGTGCCACCATATGGTTTAGTTAATAAACAGGCCAAATAGTGATTTCTTCAGTAAAAGTAATTGGAAATAATTGATGATGACTAATTTGAAATACAACGATGTTGTACATACTTGCATTCCTTGGAACGTTCTTTTTGGGGTTGCCCTTGACGAACTATGGCGCGCCCGAAATGAGGTCATCTTCAAGCATTCGCACAGATCTTCTCAATCGATCGTACGATCGTACGCTCGGAAGAGCTCAAGCGGTGGTTGAGGCGAATAGTCGCTTGGCAAAGCTACATCCTTCGACGGAAGCCCATGTTAGCCCTCCGAATGATACAGTCTGGTTTACTCCCCCTCGGGGTTTCCACTCCCTCTGTTGTGAATGATCGGTGAGCAACCATGGCACTTCCGTTGGTTGTGGTGGCCTTCTTAGAGACGATAGGGAGATTCATCTTCGCCTTCATTCACCGGCTTGATCGGTGCTCCCATCTTGAGGCAGAGCTCTGGGGAGTCTACCACAGTGTCTCCATAGCTTGGGGTTGTGGCCAAGGCCACTTGATTGTGGAGTCTGATTGTGAAACATCCATTCAGTTGCTTCGTGAAGGTGCCCCTCCATCTCGTCCGCTATCTGAGCTGGTTCGTGGTATCCTTGGCATATTCAACCTGCCGTGTGACATCTGGTGGCAGCGTATTGATCGATTGGCGAATGAAGCGGCGGATCTTCTAGCCAAAATATCAGTCTGTGATATTTTTGATCATCCTCCACCTGTGTTGAGTCTGTTGACTGATGCCCTTATTAAGGGTTGTAATGGCTCACCCCGCCTTGGGCTGATCCGGTTGGGCCTGTTTTATGTGCCTTGCTTCTGTTTTCTTTCGGCTTTTAGCCCTTGTATTAAAAAAAATACTTATTCTTTGAAAGGATTTTGACAAAACTAGATTTATGCCTTAATATTAACATTGGATAAAGAACTTTTTCTTCAATACTGAACGATTTTAATAGTAATATCATTCGCTGAAACATGTTCTGTTCGTTGATCAATGTAATCTAAGAGTAGTACATGCGTTATTGCTACCTAAAAAGAATAACAACATTTTGTCCACCTAAACATTACTACAACACTCTTTTTTCCCCAGACTCTCATTCACGGATTTTTAGCTTCTTATACAGTTAAAAGATTCAATTTCATATTTATATTTTTACATTTAGAAGAATTATTCTATTTCAACACTATAACGTGGTATTTTCACTATAACGTGGTATTTTCAATCAAATGGTTCAACGGAAAAATATGATTCCTTAAGATCAACTTGCATTACTTTGAATAAATTTATTAGTTATTTCATAAACCATGGAATGGAAATTAAAGAGGAGAGCACTGGTTTAGTTCGACCACACTTTAAAGTGTTGGATTAAAGTCAGATGAGAAAATGGAATCCCTTCTCATAATAAACACCAAAAACAAAGGAAGGATAAAACAAAACAAAACAAAACAAAACAAAATATTTACTGAAACTTAATAACACATTTACTAAACGGAGATGCAATTTTCTAACAAAAACTTTACCAATTCAATTTCATATTCGTCTCCATAAAATTCTGAGATGCAAACTAATTTGAGAGAAGATTTGAAACAACAAGGCACTGAATTTAATGTCCCAATTTCACCATCCAATGCCTAAAGAAGAATCAATAAATTATTGTTAGCCTCGAAGCATGGAAAATAATAACATTAAAGTAGGATATAAGATGTACCTTAGGAATCTTAAGAACTTCCAGTTTAGGAGTCATTGAGAGAAAGTCTTTTAATGTTTCATTAGTGCCATAGCTAATTTCCCCCAGAATCACACGAAGGTGTGTCAAATTATGGAATGGAAGAAGGAGATTGAGAGTATCCTTTGCATTGAGAAACTATATATGCAATGAATATACCAAACACACACATAACTAAAGTTAACGTTGTCAATAGGCATTATATATGCTATTTAACATTAAAAAAATAAATATGATCAAACATACCTCAAGAGTATCATTTGATAGTATATGAGTGACTTGATAGTATTAAGTCCCCCCAATAGTTGAATAGTACAATCAACCGCATAGTATGCACATTGTGGAAAGTCAATCTTAAGATCAATGTATGCATCAACTACAGAGGACACGTTAATAGGGACAATTTCTACCGTTGGATTGCTCGTGCAACTTAAAGAACAAGATTGACACAATCAATCTTGACGATACAACTATGATAATCATCATAATGACTACAACAAGTGTCAAAACTGATGGTTAACATCCGTAATGTAGAAATTGCAATAATGATCGTCTTAATGTTCAACCAATAGCAATTATACAATGTCAACTCTTGTAAAAAGGACATCCTGAGAAAAGTTGTTGAGCTGAATTCTCATTTGCAAAGATAACATGTGAAAGATTTAATGTCTTGAGCAAAGGGAAATGAATACCATTAGGAAAATATAACGTGTCAACCCAACGACGATGAAATTTAATATCAACGGCAAATAAGAAGGTCCAAAAGTACTGCCACCTTTTTGCTAATATGGAAGTTCGTACAACATCATCGGAATGCAAAAATAATGAAGGATGCAATCAGGTAAGTCGCTAATTTTAGTACCAGCCATGCCCGCCAAACAAAATTAAATCATTTAAGTTTTCAACAAAAAAAAAAAGAAAAACCATGTTATGTTATAAAGCACTTTTATATGTCACGAGTAAAGTGCTCATGAATATCACCAATGACGTGTCTTCTATTTGTTTTCTCAAAAAACTACTTAAGTTAAAAAAATATTTGTCTCCTGTGTACCTCCTCCAACACGACACTATCACATAAGAATCGACATACACGTACACGGCACACACTATCACATAAACATTCATAATAATTTGAAAAAATAAAGTGATTGAAGTGTCCATATCGGTGTGTGTCCGAGCATGCATGTTTTTATTCAAAAGAGTTGGTGCTATATAGGTTTCTGCTAATACATGGTTGAGATCAGGGGCGATTTTAGGGCCCAGCTAGCCCGGGCACGCGCCCGGGCTCAACTTCTACTTTGTTTGTAAAGCCCCAAACTCAATAGCTGATTTTTAGTCATAACCAGGGGCAAAAATAGTAAAACAGTGGATGTGAAATAAAAAAAGAATGGTCCAGCCCAATGTAAAAAAAAGTAAAACCAAAAACTAAATGAAACCCAAAAGCCCAATATATATAAAAAACTAAATAAAATAAACAAAGCAATTAAGCAAACACAACACATTCCTCTCTTTTCTCACGACAAACAGAACCCCACCCCCGCCTGTAACATCCTCAAAATAATTAGGCGAATTATTTGGATGTTGACCCAATAGAAATAATTTAGTACTCGACTGGTAAATTTATTGAGTACTAAAATTAATTATTGGATGGTATTAGATCGTTAACCGGATAATACGGATCAAGGAAGTTTTGGAATCGAAATAAGGGATTAAGATCAATATGGTAATTGGACCACGCTACCACTCATTTATTAATAAAATATATGTGTGTGTGTGTGTGTGTTAAATGAAAAGAAAGAAAGGTCCACGAGAGGGAGAAGAGAAACAGAGGAAGAAAAGAAGAGAAGGAAAAGAGAAAGAAGAAGAGGAAAGAAGAAGAGAAAGGAAGAAGAGGAGTGAAGCCCAACCCTCCAAAATTCATCATCTCCATCATTTTCCCTCCCTCATCATAACCCAAGAATTTGGTAAGAATCCTCTCCATTTTTCCCCTCCCTTTTTGATTTCGAAATTTAGAGGGTTTTGTTTGAAAATTGTTGAAATCAAGGATTAATAGGTTGTGTTGGTGATTGGGTTATGTTTAAGATCGAAGCTAGGAGCGGATTGAACGCGATTGGAAGCTCGGAACGAAGTTAGGAACGGTTCAGTGTTGTTTGGGTTCGATTCGGTGATTTTGACATCTCGGTGATTTCGGCTCGGCAACGACTCTCGCTTCAAGGGTTAGTTTTACTCACGTATAGGCTGATTCCGTTTTGAAATAGATTGTGTGACCAGTTTTCGAAAGAGTTTGAGTCGAAAACGTTATTTTGAAACATATCGCGTTTTAACGAAATTCGTAATCGTTGAGTTTTTGATTGAATTGCTTGATTGTTTGATGTTGATTGGACTGGTATATTGTCTGGCATTGTCTGTTTTTGAGTTAGGAATCGATCGGGGCAAGTTTCGGATCGATCGGAAAGCAAAATTTCATAAAACAGGGCATTTTGGCAATGCTGTCAAACGCGCACGACCCGTGCGTCTCAGGCACACGACCCGTGCGCCTGGTTCGGGTTCAGTGTTGAAAAAATGTCTAACAGGGCGCACGACCCGTGCGTCCTGGGGCACGACCCGTGCGCCTAGTCCTGCCCAAAATTTTCAAAGTGCCCTAAATGATTCCGTTTCGATTCCAATCCTCTCCTAATCCTTTCCTAACCCTTCTATAATGATATTAGGCTTATTATGCCATGATTTTGCGTACGTTTCAAAAGGGTTTTATAAAATACTTTCGAAGTTGAAAATTGTGTCGAAATGTGGTCAACTAGAGTGCGAGTGTGAACTTGGATTTTATAAAATGTGGATTAAAGTGTTTCATTGATTGTCTGATATGATGGACCGTGGGTTCATAGTACTGTAGATATATATATATATGTTTATATACATATCGAGTTGGGTGACGACCCATTGTTCGACATACTAGGCGGGGCAGTCATGCTCCCCCAACCTAGGCTCCGTGCCAATAGGAGAATGTACTATTGGTTAGGGGGTTCACCCGGTATATAGCACTGGATTGCAGTCGGTGTTATGTCATGAGTTTGTTGTACGTACACCGGGGTTTAGCACTTTATTGCAGTCGGTGTCGTACTGTGCGATACACCGGGGTTTAGCACCTTATTGCAGTCGGTGCCGCACTTTGTTTGTTCACGGTCACCGGGGTTAGCACTTTATTGCAGTCGGTGTCGTGCTGATTTTAAAAAGGATTATTAATTGAACCGAGAGAGTTAGTAGGGGTTCCGGTAGAACTCACTGAGATTGTATCTCATTGTTTAAATGTTGTTGTTTTCAGATAAACAGGGACAGAAGAAACCTCAGAGGCACGAGTAGGTGGCCCCGAGAGATGGATGATGACTTAGCTTTATATTTAAGTTTATTTTCCTTCTGTCGACTATGTATCACAGTGCTATGTCATTAGTGTTACATTTATCTTTCATTCCGCTTTCTTGTATGACTCTGACTACCATAGTTGCTGACAGATTATGGCCTGAGTGCCTTATGGTCTTATTTGTGTATAAGACGGTTATGTTATATTTCAGCAAAAATTTTATAGTGGTATTCAGTGTCTGAGCAGGAAATATTATCTCTGATGTATGTTTAATGTGCACTTGGGTGTTTTTAACAAATAAAAATACCAGGGTGTTACAGTTGGTATCAAAGCGGTTCGACCAAGTCGGACTTAGCTTTTAGGGTCTTTACTTTCTCCAGTCGTGATTTTCTTAGTATGCTATTAGACATTGAGCTTGATCAACTTAATACTTTGTGCATATTTCGCAGAATCATGGCCAGAAGAGGTAGAGGCATTCCTCCTCCTGTTGATCCGAATTTTGAGTGGATGCAGAATGTCATTGAGAACCAACAGAAAATGATGCAAGACATGATGCTTATGCATCAGCAGCAACAGATCCAACAACAAAATGCCCAGCAGCATCATGCACAAGAGCCACAAGTGAACCCAAGAAGAGTTTTTACAGAATTCCTGAAAATGAAACCCTCCGAGTTCAGAGGTGGGCCGGATGTCATGAGAGCACAACATTGGCTAGATGACATTGAAAAGATCTTTCTAACAATGCAAGTGACCGATGAAGATAAGTTGAGGTTGGCATCCCATATGTTGAAGGGAGAGGCCAATAACTGGTGGACCAATGCTAGGGCCATGATGGAGACAATGGAAACTCCCCAGACTTGGGAAAATTTCCGAACATCATTTCTGGAACAATTCTTTCCCACGGCTATGAGGTTTGATAAAGAAAATGAGTTCTTAGCTCTCACACAAGGAGGCTTGACCGTGGGCCAATACACGGCTAAATTTGAAGAGTTGTATCAATTCTTCGGTTTAGCTGGATATGCCCCCAATGACCGATGGAAAACTGACAGGTATAAATATGGGTTGAGAGAGGATATTGCTCAAAGTCTAAGTTCTTTTCCGAAGACCAATTATGCGGCCATGGTTCAACAAGCTTATATAGCCGAAAGTGATTTGGCAAGATTGTATGCAAGTAGGAAGGCGTTCCATCAGAGTAAGAGGAACACCGGGCCATCTAGTTCTCAGATGGGTCCCAGGCATGACTCAGGGAAAGGAGGTAATTACAAAGGGAAGCAGGTACAATCGTCTGATTCTGCACAGTTCAGGAATTGTAGATTTTGTGGAAGATATCACCGTGGCGAGTGTCCGCCAAGGCCAGATCGGTGCTATGTTTGTAATGAAGAGGGTCACTATGCCAATAAGTGCCCATCAAAGAAGAATTCCCAAAGAGCACCAAATGCTCCTGGTCAGGGACGGATCAACACATTGGATGCTCGAACCATCACTCCTACGGATAATCTTCTGAGGGGTACGGGATCTCTTTTTAATAATTCAGTCAATATTTTATATGATTCTGGTGCAACTCACTGTTTTATCTCGCAAGCATGTGTGGATCGGTTGGGACTAGCATTGTCTGAGCTATCCGAACCGATCACTATTTTAACTGCTGCCAAGGGTCGTGTCCAGACCCAATCATTGTGTGAAAATTGCCTACTTGTCATAGGGGACAGACAATTTGTTGTGAAATTTATCTGCTTGCCTATGAGAAGTATGGACATTGTTCTGGCCCACGCTAGGATCTCTCTTTCTATCAATTGACCCAAGTTAAACTGCTTTGAACCCAGCATGGCCTTGAGCAGGAACATTCTCTCCTTGTGCCAATAGAGGTTGTGTTTGGTTGGGAGTACTGTACTCATCACCCACAGCGACAGAGATTTTAAGAACGGCTTCAACATTGTTCTTTTTACTTTGAACGCGCTAGAGTCTTCTTTGACCCACTCTGTGCCGGGAACGCAGAGAACTCTCAGCAGGATAGCCATGTCCCAGTCTGATGCGCTGGCCATCATGCTTTCCAGCGTTTCCTCCACCTCTGGCAGACCCACCACGTCGTTAATTCTTTCAGCAGCGAAGGAGACCAATCGTCCTCGCACCACGGAGAAGGTGGGCTCGGGTTTTCCCTTGAGCTTTTCAGGGACGCCAACATAGAACTCCCTAGTAGTCCAGAGAGTATGTACGGTGGTTGCTTGGTCAGGGCCTCCCATTGTAGGTCTCAGAAGATTTCGATTGAGGCTGTGGTTAGGGATTTGGATGCTATGCCTCTCTCTGGAAGTGGGTTGCGGTTCTGGGTGGAAGTGGTGTATAGCTCTATGGCGTATTTGCTTGGTAGCCGGCCGAGGGTGTTTGTAGGCGCTGGTTTCGATTTGGGTTTCTAAGATTTGGAGGATGGAGATTTGGTTTTGGGTGCCATGGGGTTTTAGGGTTCAGGAAAGGGGGAAACTTTGGTGTATCGGTGGTGAAAGAAGATGATTTGCGGTTATCACTGGGGGATGGTGAAGGTGGTTGCTATTTAATGATGGTGGAGCGGTTTCGGTTGGGGGACGTGGGAGGTGACGGTTTGGTATTCTGCACTGGGGAGTTATGGTGCATGATGGCCATTTTTTCTGAATACATTGAAAAATCCATGGAAGTGTTCATGGATGATTTCTCTGTATTCGGGGAGAACTTCCATGCATGCTTGCTTAATCTCGAAGAGATACTGAACATGTGTGAGGAGACAAACTTGGTTCTGAATTGGGAGAAGTGCCACTTCATGGTTCAAGAAGGGATTGTACTAGGACACAAGATATCAAAAAAGCGCATAGAAGTTGACAAGGCAAAGGTGGAAGTGATTGTGCTTCAATGCTGTTTTTGGAGCTTTCCTCCAAGCAAATTCTGTGCATACATAAAGCAGGGCTTAACCCTTTGATACCAGCCATTTTCCAACCAATGGCTCTCTTATGTTTCCTCAGGACAACAACCAACTCTTCTTCTTGTTGTACACTTAACTCAGCAGCTATGATTACGGGCAGGGTGTCTTCTTCTCCCAGGTAGGCATACTTCAAATGAGGAGGGAGTTGCTTCAATTCAATCTCGGGTGGCTTCTCAATGGATGGTATGTTATCCTTGAAGCCTTCTGCAGTAAGCTCTAGTGATTCGTACCTCTTTGCCCATATTGGGACGTTTGGTTTATCTTCCTTGATTTCAGCTAACCCCTCTTCCTGTAGCTCTTTTTTCTCCACTTGCTTCAACTCTTGCTTTAGTACATCATGCTGTGACAGCAGTTGCTTTTGGACCAAGTTGTCCAGTTCAGAAACGAAAATGCATTCTGCACTACTGGTGCTGTCATCAGGGTACTTCATAGCATTGAGTACATTGAAGGTAACCTCCTGGTCATTCACTCTCATGGTAAGCTCTTCCTTGTGTACATCGATCAAGGTCCTACCTGTGGCCAAAAACAGTCTTCCAAGGATAATTGGCACATTCTTGTCAGCCTCAAAATCAAGTATTATAAAATCGACAGGGAAAACGAATTTATCTACTTTAATCAAAACGTCATCAATTTTTCCTTTAGGGTAGACAGTAGATCTGTCTGCTAATGCGAGTGTTACTGTGGTGGGTCTTGCTTCACCAATACCTAGTTTTTTAAAAATGGATTTGGGCATCAAGTTGATGCTTGCACCCAAATCACACAAGGCCCTACCACAGTAATTACCCCCAATGGAGCAAGGGATAGTGAAACTACCTGGATCTTTGAGTTTCTGAGGTACCTTACTCTACAAAAGCATGCTTGTTTCCTGTGTCATAGCCACTGTCTCGAACTCACCAGGCCTCTTTCTCTTGGCTAGCACATCCTTCATGAACTTGGTGTAGTTAGGCATTTGTTGTAAAGCTTCCACCAATGGAATGTTGATGTGAAGTTACTGCAGAATCTCCATGAATTTCCCAAACTATTTGTCTTGATTGGCCTTCTTTAACCTTTGGGGAAAGGGTGGAGGAGGCCGCTCAGGAATAAACTTCTAGGGCGATTTTACTACTGGAGTTGTTGTTTCTGCAGTGGTATCAGAGTTCTCATCAACAGGCGCTGCACCAATGCTGGCAGCATCTCGGATAGCACCTGTATTAACCATTGTAGGCAAGGTAGCAGTTTCTTTGCCGCTTCTGAGTGTGATGGCCTTGACTTGCTCATTACCAGCTGGGTTTGCCTGCTCAGTGGTGTTTGGCAAAGATCCACTTGGTCTAGTTGTAATTGCGGTTGCAATTTGGCCAATTTGATTCTCTAAATTCTTGATGGCAGCCCCTTGGCTTTGGTACTGTGCTTTAGTTTCACTCATGAATGCTTTGAGTGCCTCGACTAAGGAGTCGTCAGCATTGGCTTTTGGAGCAGGCTGTGCAGGGAATCCTGGAGGTGTAGCAGGTTTGGCTTGACTAGCAGCAGCATTTGGATCCTTCCATGAAAAGTTGGGATGGTTCCTCCACCCTGGGTTGTATGTGTTGGAGTAGGGGTTGTTGTTCTTGCTGAAATTTCCAATATAGTTGACAGAGACCGGGTTTCCGGGGCACTCTTCGAACAAATGTCCCCCATTGCAGTACACACAATTTGGTGTATTAGACTTTTCTCTTGGTGCTGTCTTTGCAAATGTTGTGGCAGCAGCAACGATAGCTGGGGCTGGCGCAGAAGTGGTACACAGGCTTTTAAGCATGTTGGTTAGACTAGCCACTTGTGCAGACAGTGCAGTTATTTCAGACACCTCATGGATTCCGGCTACCTTCTTGGCAGCACTGACTCTGGCAGTGGGCCATTGATAACTGTTTGCAGCTATAGTCTCCACCAAGTCATATGCTTCATTGTAAGAGTGATTCAGAATGGCTCCTCCTGCAGATGCATCCAGCAACAACCTTGATTGGGAAATCAAGCCATTGTAGAATGTCTCTAATTGTATAGCGAAAGGGATGCCATGATGTGGGCATTTTCTGAGCACATCCTTGAATCTCTCCCAGGCCTCATATAATGATTCTTCTTCTTGTTACCTGAATGATGTGATATCGTTTCTCATTCTTGCATTCTTGACCGGAGGGAAATATTTTACCAAGAACTTCTCGGCCATCTTGTTCCAGTTGTCTACTGAATTGGGCTTCTTGGCCCTGTCCTTTAATGAGTATGGGAAGTTGTTGCAGACTTCGAGGAACTGTCTTAAATGCAAGTGAGGGCCTTCAGTGGGTCCTCCTGCGAATTGGCCTACTGTTTGCAACATTTGGAACATCATAGGCTTGAATTCGAAGGATGCTGCCCCGATGGCAGGTGTCACAATGCCAGTTTCCATGGTGGTGGGATCGAATACAGCATAATCCCTCATTGGCCGCTCTCTGTCATTGGCCATTTCAATGTTTGTTAGTACCACAACTTCATCTTCATGATCTGCCATTGGAATGGCTTCTGCTACTGACGCTGCAAGTCTTTCTCGAACCTCTCTTCTCAATCTCCTTACCGTTCTTTCAATTTCAGGGTCTATGTGATGCTCTAGTTGATGGGCTCTGCGCATACACTTCTCGTAAAACTGAAATTCACAATGAAGAGGATGAGAAAATAAAAGCTCACTAAAACAAATACTATTTTAGACATAGTGATTAAATCCGTTAATCCCCGGCAACGACGCCAAAATCTTGTTGTGCAAAAACGTGTGCAAGTATACACAGTCTAACAAGTAATAAAGTAGTAAGTAAAGATCGTTCCCACGAGGATTAAGGTTCAATTGCTAAGTCTATGGAATAGCGTTGCTTTAATGAGTAAACGTAACCAAATAATGAAGTGAAGTTTGTTGAGCAATAATTAACGTAAGTGAAATGAGAGTAATGAGATATGAACGAGTAAAGATACGAGAGACGGTAATAGTCAAGACTAGGATCAATAAACAAAACTTATAGGCGCAGTGCTGTGATCGATGCTGTGATAGCACTCAGTGCGCAGAATGAAAGTGGATATTCCTATCGCTAAGAAACGTGATGTCGTTAAAGTTTCCTTATTCCTAAGCACCCATTGAGGTTCATCACGTAGGTTGAAAAGCTTGTTTCAGTTCACACTATAGCCCTAACTTCATATTCCCATCCTTTGTTAGGAAAGAATAATATTCATATCATTCTTCAAACTATATTAACTTGTGAAATCGGTGAGTTAATCCCTTTTCAGATATTAAAACACGTTACCCTAAACAAAGTGATCAAGTTCCAAAAGAGTTGATAACAGTAAACACACACAAGCTAATGAGGCATCACAAATCAATCACATAAAAGCAACTAAAAGAATATATTCATATCACCATCGTCTTGACTACCAAAGAATTTAGCTCATGATGAGCTTAGACATGATAAAACAGCTTAAAGTTACCATAAACATATTCATCAACATAAGAAAAGCACTTAAGGGTTGAGTTACACCAACGAGCATGAAGGTGTCACGCAACTACTAACGAGTGGTGCTATCGGAATGCTAAGAGTACTGGCTAACAGGGATCTTGTGGTTGAGTGTGGAGGATTATGGCTGCAAATGGTTGAGTATGGTGTTTTGTGGAGGTAGGCGGCCCGTGTTCTGAACTCGTTCTCTCTTTTTCTCCAAGGAGTTGCGTATCGAGTCTGTCTCGGGTTCACTAGGGTAGATGCATATATATGGGCCTTGGTAGCACGACGCACCTCCTCTTGGGCCTTGTGCACTTGTTTTGTTGTAACAAACCCTAGAAGTCACGCTAACTTCTTGCTTACGGTGGCTCCTTGCTTGCTGGAAGATAAAGTTTCCTTTTCTGCTGCGCTTCGTGAGGCGCTTCGCCTAGTTATGCTTCTATCAATCACAGCGATGTTGCCGCGACACCCGTCATAGCACCTGCCTTAGCACTGAAATACTTAAGACTGTCCTGCACACTGAGCACACTGATTAAATTCCACAAAATTGGCACTTGCGTGCCCAAGTTATACTTAACATCCATGAGTTCATTTGTGTCTAATATGAAGATATCTACTACAATTTAAAGCATAATTTACTTATGGATCAAGATAATTCCCATTTGATTGAGTGCAAATAACTCACATTTCTGTGAGTTATCACTATCTTCTACCAATCCCAATGGTAAGTTGTGGGAGACTCCCTTTTTGAATTAGTCAAGGCGGTTTTTGAGGACCCCACTCGGATGGGGGAGGTAAGTCACACTCTCATATCTCTTATTCCTAAGTCCGAGACTATTTGTAACATGAAACAATTCCGTCCAATTGGCCTTTGTAATGTCTCTTATAAAGTCGTTACAAAGCTTATTGCACATAGAATTACCGAGTTCATTCTGGACCTTATTGGCCTGGCCCAATGTGCCTTTATCCCGAAAAGACAAGGGCAGGACAACATTATGATAGCCCAGGAAATATTGCATTCTATGAAACATAAGAAAGGCCAGACTGGTTGGATGCCCATTAAAATTGACTTGGAAAAGGCATATGAGAGACTTAGTTGGGATTTTATCCGCGACACCTTAATTGATATTGGTTTTCCTCCTAACATAATTTCTATTATTTGGCATTGTATTTCTTCTCCCAGGATGAGGCTTCTTTGGAACAGGGAGGCGTTAGAGGAATTTACCCCTTCTAGGGGTATCCGTCATGGGGACCCTATATCCCCATACCTTTTCGTGTTGTGTTTGGAAAGACTTTTCCACTTGGTGGAGGCGGCCGTCCCGGAAAGACATAAGAAAGGATAAGATCTCTCATGTTGCCTTTGCTGATGATCTTATGTTGTTTGCAGGTGCTTCTATGGACCAAGCCGAAGCCATCAAAGGCATTCTAGACGCTTTTTGTGCTAGCTCTGGTCAAAAAGTCAGTTTGGAAAAAACTAGAGTGTTCTACTCTAGCAATGTTCATTGGGATCGTAGGCGGGACATCAACAATGCTCTTGGGTTTTCGTCAACGGAGGACCTTGGGAAATATTTGGGGATACCCATTCTTCATAAAAAAGTTACGCGGAGCACTTTTAATTATGTCCTTGAGAAGGTCAAAACCCGTCTTAGTGGTTGGAAGGCTAAATCGGTCCTTCAAGCCCTCCCCACTTATACTATGCAGGCCGTGTGGCTACCTAGAAACATTTTTGATGAAATTGATAAACGGTGCCGATCCTTTATTTGGGGAGAATAGGACAATAGCCGTAAAGTCCACTCGGTGAATTGGGAGACGGTTTGCACACCAAAAAAGGTGGGGGGTCTTGGGTTGAGACATGCTAGATTGGTCAACCAGACGTTCGTGATGAGGAACAGCTGGAATCTTTGCGTGAATTCCAATTCACTATGGGTTTCGATCGTTTGCATTAAATATAAATGTGCGGAGACCAAACTTCTTACAATTAACGCTAAAAGACCGAGATCCAATCTTGGGGGGGGGGGGGGGTGGGGTATTTGCTTCAATTGGCCTACTTTTAGAACTAATCTCAGGTGGAATCTGGGCTAAGGCAACAATATATTAGACTTTTTGCGTGATACTTGGGTCCCTGGCCAAGGACCTTTCATACAACATTGTCTGGTTGGGAAATCTGAGAATGCGTAATATTATAAATACAATTTCTAACTTTCCCCCTCCATGTGCAGGTGCTGCAGAAGATGAATTTGTACGGGGTGCCAGCACGGATGGTCTCTTCTTGACGAAATTTGCTTACTCTAACCTTCTACAGTACGATAGACACTGGCTGAACGTTGATGCTCAGCTTGCTTGGAAGTGGCCTGGACTTGAGAGGATCCGATTTTTCCTTTGGAAGACTCTACATTCTACCTTGCTGACCAACCAAAGGCGGGTTGAAAGACATATTGTCTCCTCGTCTCCGTGTTCTGTGTGCGGTAATGCCCATGAATCTCTCCTTCATTGCTTCCGGGACTGCCAATGGAGTGCCACCATATGGTTTAGTTAATAAACAGGCCAAATAGTGATTTCTTCAGTAAAAGTAATTGGAAATAATTGATGATGACTAATTTGAAATACAACGATGTTGTACATACTTGCATTCCTTGGAACGTTCTTTTTGGGGTTGCCCTTGACGAACTATGGCGCCCCCGAAATGAGGTCATCTTCAAGCATTCGCACAGATCTTCTCAATCGATCGTACGATCGTACGCTCGGAAGAGCTCAAGCGGTGGTTGAGGCGAATAGTCGCTTGGCAAAGCTACATCCTTCGACGGAAGCCCATGTTAGCCCTCCGAATGATACAGTCTGGTTTACTCCCCCTCGGGGTTTCCACTCCCTCTGTTGTGAATGATCGGTGAGCAACCATGGCACTTCCGTTGGTTGTGGTGGCCTTCTTAGAGACGATAGGGAGATTCATCTTCGCCTTCATTCACCGGCTTGATCGGTGCTCCCATCTTGAGGCAGAGCTCTGGGGAGTCTACCACAGTGTCTCCATAGCTTGGGGTTGTGGCCAAGGCCACTTGATTGTGGAGTCTGATTGTGAAACATCCATTCAGTTGCTTCGTGAAGGTGCCCCTCCATCTCATCCGCTATCTGAGCTGGTTCGTGGTATCCTTGGCATATTCAACCTGCCGTGTGACATCTGGTGGCAGCGTATTGATCGATTGGCGAATGAAGCGGCGGATCTTCTAGCCAAAATATCAGTCTGTGATATTTTTGATCATCCTCCACCTGTGTTGAGTCTGTTGACTGATGCCCTTATTAAAGGTTGTAATGGCTCACCCCGCCTTGGGCTGATCCGGTTGGGCCTGTTTTATGTGCCTTGCTTCTGTTTTCTTTCGGCTTTTATCCCTTGTATTAAAAAAAATACTTATTCTTTGAAAGGATTTTGACAAAACTAGATTTATGCCTTAATATTAACATTGGATAAAGAACCTTTTCTTGAATACTGAACGATTTTAATAGTAATTTTCTAACACATTTACTAAACGGAGATGCAATTTTCTAACAAAAACTTTACCAATTCAATTTCATATTCGTCTCCATAAAAATCTGAGATGCAAACTAATTTGAGAGAAGATTTGAAACAACAAGGCACTGAATTTAATGTCCCAATTTCACCATCCAATGCCTAAAGAAGAATCAATAAATTATTGTTAGCCTCGAAGCATGGAAAATAATAACATTAAAGTAGGATATAAGATGTACCTTAGGAATCTTAAGAACTTCCAGTTTAGGAGTCATTGAGAGAAAGTCTTTTAATGTTTCATTAGTGCCATAGCTAATTTCCCCCAGAATCACACGAAGGTGTGTCAAATTATGGAATGGAAGAAGGAGATTGAGAGTATCCTTTGCATTGAGAAACTATATATGCAATGAATATACCAAACACACACATAACTAAAGTTAACGTTGTCAATAGGCATTATATATGCTATTTAACATTAAAAAAATAAATATGATCAAACATACCTCAAGAGTATCATTTGATAGTATATGAGTGACTTGATAGTATTAAGTCCCCCCAATAGTTGAATAGTACAATCAACCGCATAGTATGCACATTGTGGAAAGTCAATCTTAAGATCAATGTATGCATCAACTACAGAGGACACGTTAATAGGGACAATTTCTACCGTTGGATTGCTCGTGCAACTTAAAGAACAAGATTGACACAATCAATCTTGACGATACAACTATGATAATCATCATAATGACTACAACAAGTGTCAAAACTGATGGTTAACATCCGTAATGTAGAAATTGCAATAATGATCGTCTTAATGTTCAACCAATAGCAATTATACAATGTCAACTCTTGTAAAAAGGACATCCTGAGAAAAGTTGTTGAGCTGAATTCTCATTTGCAAAGATAACATGTGAAAGATTTAATGTCTTGAGCAAAGGGAAATGAATACCATTAGGAAAATATAACGTGTCAACCCAACGACGATGAAATTTAATATCAACGGCAAATAAGAAGGTCCAAAAGTACTGCCACCTTTTTGCTAATATGGAAGTTCGTACAACATCATCGGAATGCAAAAATAATGAAGGATGCAATCAGGTAAGTCGCTAATTTTAGTACCAGCCATGCCCGCCAAACAAAATTAAATCATTTAAGTTTTCAACAAAAAAAAAAAAGAAAAACCATGTTATGTTATAAAGCACTTTTATATGTCACGAGTAAAGTGCTCATGAATATCACCAATGACGTGTCTTCTATTTGTTTTCTCAAAAAACTACTTAAGTTAAAAAAATATTTGTCTCCTGTGTACCTCCTCCAACACGACACTATCACATAAGAATCGACATACACGTACACGGCACACACTATCACATAAACATTCATAATAATTTGAAAAAATAAAGTGATTGAAGTGTCCATATCGGTGTGTGTCCGAGCATGCATGTTTTTATTCAAAAGAGTTGGTGCTATATAGGTTTCTGCTAATACTTGGTTGAGATCAGGGGCGATTTTAGGGCCCAGCTAGCCCGGGCACGCGCCCGGGCTCAACTTCTACTTTGTTTGTAAAGCCCCAAACTCAATAGCTGATTTTTAGTCATAACCAGGGGCAAAAATAGTAAAACAGTGGATGTGAAATAAAAAAAGAATGGTCCAGCCCAATGTAAAAAAAAGTAAAACCAAAAACTAAATGAAACCCAAAAGCCCAATATATATAAAAAACTAAATAAAATAAACAAAGCAATTAAGCAAACACAACACATTCCTCTCTTTTCTCACGACAAACAGAACCCCACCCCCGCCTGTAACATCCTCAAAATAATTAGGCGAATTATTTGGATGTTGACCCAATAGAAATAATTTAGTACTCGACTGGTAAATTTATTGAGTACTAAAATTAATTATTCGATGGCATTAGATCGTTAACCGGATAATACGGATCAAGGAAGTTTTGGAATCGAAATAAGGGATTAAGATCAATATGGTAATTGGACCACGCTACCACTCATTTATTAATAAAATATATGTGTGTGTGTGTGTGTTAAATGAAAAGAAAGAAAGGTCCACGAGAGGGAGAAGAGAAACAGAGGAAGAAAAGAAGAGAAAAGAAGAGAAGGAAAAGAGAAAGAAGAAGAGGAAAGAAGAAGAGAAAGGAAGAAGAGGAGTGAAGCCCAACCCTCCAAAATTCATCATCTCCATCATTTTCCCTCCCTCATCATAACCCAAGAATTTGGTAAGAATCCTCTCCATTTTTCCCCTCCCTTTTTGATTTCGAAATTTAGAGGGTTTTGTTTGAAAATTGTTGAAATCAAGGATTAATAGGTTGTGTTGGTGATTGGGTTATGTTTAAGATCGAAGCTAGGAGCGGATTGAACGCGATTGGAAGCTCGGAACGAAGTTAGGAACGGTTCGGTGTTGTTTGGGTTCGATTCGGTGATTTTGACATCTCGGTGATTTCGGCTCGGCAACGACTCTCGCTTCAAGGGTGAGTTTTACTCACGTATAGGCTGATTCCGTTTTGAAATAGATTGTGTGACCAGTTTTCCAAAGAGTTTGAGTCGAAAACGTTATTTTGAAACATATCGCGTTTTAACGAAATTCGTAATCACTACAACAGAATTGTTAAAAAAGGGTGCCATCATCAGGGGCGCTTTCTAAAAAGCGCCCCTGAAGGCCCTGCGTGTTTTGGCCTTCAGGGGCGCTTTTTTAGAAAAGCGCCCCTGAAGGCCAAAACACGCAGGGCCTTTAGGAGCGCTTTTTAGAAGCGCCCCTGATGCCTTATATTAAATTTTCTAAATTCCCCATCTCCCTCTCATCAGATCTCACTCCCTCCACCGTAACGACTCACTCTCCCTCTCCAAACCTAAACACTCAACGTCTCACTCTCTCTCCCTAAGAACACAACAGAAGCGCACCGCCACCGTCAACGCCACCGTCGCCGTCAACGCAGAACCTCCCATTGCCCCTCCTCCACTCCTCACACCTCCATCAGCCACGACTCACATCCTCTTCTCTCTCATCTCAGCACAACGCGAAGTCGCAAAGCTACCACGCCATCCTCCGTCTCTGATCCACGCCTCTACCTTCTGGTGAGCGTTACTTTCTTCTCCATGCCTCCCTCCTTCGAGAAATTGATTTTCCCCCAAAACCCTAAATTCCCAATGTTGAATCTTTTGAATCTCTGATTCGCTCTCTCGCTCACCACGATTTCTGAATCAAAAACCCTAACCTTTGAGAAGTCCATTCGCTGAGGATAATATTGAAGGGATTGGCTTTTTCGAAGGGCTCGACGAGTTTCTCAGTAGCTTGCCAATTCTAAATGTTGTTGCTGATGATAAGGTTAAGGGTTAGTAGTAATCCTCTTGGCCCCTGTTTTTGTTGTTGTAAAATGTAGTTGCTACTTTTATGCTGGTGAATTGTCGCACAAATTACTTTTGTGAATTGCTGTTGTTGTTAATCTTGTGATACTTTGCGACAATACCTTCTTGTTTTTTTGAACCATCTAAGGATGATAAATTTATATCAGCTAGATAGTAGTTTATCTGTTGAGAACGGGATATATTACTCTTTCAAGTTTTGATAAAAGTAGTGTTCTATAGCACACACTGGATGACACATTAACCATGCTTGTTAGCAATTCCCTGAATGTAAAGCACTTATTTCTTCTATTGTGTTCTGTTTCTGTGGCTACGCTTTCAAGGATTTTCTTGTTGGCACACTAACTATGCTTGTTGTAGCAATACTCTGAATGCAATGCATTTCCCCAAGGCATCTGTTTATGACTATGATTGCTAATTTTTTAAGTGTATTTGCAGTAAATAAG
The DNA here is from genome assembly GCA_039519185.1 of Astragalus membranaceus. Classification (NCBI taxonomy): domain Eukaryota; kingdom Viridiplantae; phylum Streptophyta; class Magnoliopsida; order Fabales; family Fabaceae; genus Astragalus; species Astragalus membranaceus. Next base: position 110,334,578 of record CM076848.1, on the reverse strand, counting down.
ATTATATTGATTCTCTTCCCATTTTATGTATTTGGGCTAATATTTTCAATTTTGTTCTTTTGCAGTCCAATATTTTTGCTACTTTTAGGAGAAAATAAGGAAAAGTCAAGATGGTAAGTTGATAAATGATGCTTAAAGATCCTTGTTTTGGTTATTTTTTATGTTTCATTGATTACCTAATATTGCATGATGTGAACTGTGAACTGTCAACTCTCTTCAAATCATAATCCGAATTTTGAGTTATTTTAAATATTGTTCTTCAGTTTGATTGTGTCATAGTAATTAGTTTTTTGATCTCTGATCTGTATTTACCTAATTGGCATTTTAATCTTCCTTTATTGATCTAATTGCCTTTAATGTTTGGTGCTTATAGAATGTTAATCGCTCTTTGTTGATTAATGGAATAATGACTATAGAATATGAGAAGTGTTTTTTGAACATCGTGTAGATTAAAAAGCTTTAGAGTCCTTAGAATAGCGCACCTTGCTTCTTACTCTTATCATATTTTCTCATCTCACATTGGCTAGGTCCTTTAATCTAGAGTTTTTGCTCTACAAAAACTTCCTTAATGTTGATAAGCTCTTTGCAAAATTTTTCTTGAAGTTTAAAACAATTACAGGAAAAGAAATCTCCATAGTCATATTTCCTATGTGTCTTTGAACTTTAAACTCTTGAGTTTAATAGTATATGCCATCAACATAATTGCTTTTTTATTAGATTCATATTTTTCTTAGATGCATGTATATGTTAACTTTGTCTTGTACTAAATTTCAGGTTAGTCCTAAAGAAATGGATGATCACAATTCACATAGCTCTAAAGCCCCTGTAAAATTAAGAGCTTTTGTGGAATTGACTATATGTAGCTTCGGCTTCCCCTCGGCGGTAAAGGTTAAGTTGTTCCCTGTAAGGGGTCTCTGAAGTATTCATAAAATTAGGAGAAACTTATGCTAATCTGTATTACTTAGCTGTTATGGTTTGTTTAGTCATTTATGCTAAATAAGTGACTTCGTTAATTGTATTGCTTGCATTATTTTGTATAGTTTGTATTAGTTGCTCATGTAAGTCTCATATATGTAGGAGCAATATGTTACAGCCCTTCACAAGCTGCAGTTGAGGAGTCTGCAAAAGCACCACTTCAAATGGGATTTTTTATTAACTACAATGCTGAAGATATACTTAGACAAGCAAATGAATCAAGTCTTCGGTATCAGAAAGGTACTTCATATATATATAATTCAAGTTTCAATTGGTTTAGCACCTTATTGCAGTCGGTGTCGTACTGTGCGATACACCGGGGTTTAGCACCTTATTGCAGTCGGTGCCGCACTTTGTTTGTTCACGGTCACCGGGGTTAGCACTTTATTGCAGTCGGTGTCGTGCTGATTTTAAAAAGGATTATTAATTGAACCGAGAGAGTTAGTAGGGGTTCCGGTAGAACTCACTGAGATTGTATCTCATTGTTTAAATGTTGTTGTTTTCAGATAAACAGGGACAGAAGAAACCTCAGAGGCACGAGTAGGTGGCCCCGAGAGATGGATGATGACTTAGCTTTATATTTAAGTTTATTTTCCTTCTGTCGACTATGTATCACAGTGCTATGTCATTAGTGTTACATTTATCTTTCATTCCGCTTTCTTGTATGACTCTGACTACCATAGTTGCTGACAGATTATGGCCTGAGTGCCTTATGGTCTTATTTGTGTATAAGACGGTTATGTTATATTTCAGCAAAAATTTTATAGTGGTATTCAGTGTCTGAGCAGGAAATATTATCTCTGATGTATGTTTAATGTGCACTTGGGTGTTTTTAACAAATAAAAATACCAGGGTGTTACAGTTGGTATCAAAGCGGTTCGACCAAGTCGGACTTAGCTTTTAGGGTCTTTACTTTCTCCAGTCGTGATTTTCTTAGTATGCTATTAGACATTGAGCTTGATCAACTTAATACTTTGTGCATATTTCGCAGAATCATGGCCAGAAGAGGTAGAGGCATTCCTCCTCCTGTTGATCCGAATTTTGAGTGGATGCAGAATGTCATTGAGAACCAACAGAAAATGATGCAAGACATGATGCTTATGCATCAGCAGCAACAGATCCAACAACAAAATGCCCAGCAGCATCATGCACAAGAGCCACAAGTGAACCCAAGAAGAGTTTTTACAGAATTCCTGAAAATGAAACCCTCCGAGTTCAGAGGTGGGCCGGATGTCATGAGAGCACAACATTGGCTAGATGACATTGAAAAGATCTTTCTAACAATGCAAGTGACCGATGAAGATAAGTTGAGGTTGGCATCCCATATGTTGAAGGGAGAGGCCAATAACTGGTGGACCAATGCTAGGGCCATGATGGAGACAATGGAAACTCCCCAGACTTGGGAAAATTTCCGAACATCATTTCTGGAACAATTCTTTCCCACGGCTATGAGGTTTGATAAAGAAAATGAGTTCTTAGCTCTCACACAAGGAGGCTTGACCGTGGGCCAATACACGGCTAAATTTGAAGAGTTGTATCAATTCTTCGGTTTAGCTGGATATGCCCCCAATGACCGATGGAAAACTGACAGGTATAAATATGGGTTGAGAGAGGATATTGCTCAAAGTCTAAGTTCTTTTCCGAAGACCAATTATGCGGCCATGGTTCAACAAGCTTATATAGCCGAAAGTGATTTGGCAAGATTGTATGCAAGTAGGAAGGCGTTCCATCAGAGTAAGAGGAACACCGGGCCATCTAGTTCTCAGATGGGTCCCAGGCATGACTCAGGGAAAGGAGGTAATTACAAAGGGAAGCAGGTACAATCGTCTGATTCTGCACAGTTCAGGAATTGTAGATTTTGTGGAAGATATCACCGTGGCGAGTGTCCGCCAAGGCCAGATCGGTGCTATGTTTGTAATGAAGAGGGTCACTATGCCAATAAGTGCCCATCAAAGAAGAATTCCCAAAGAGCACCAAATGCTCCTGGTCAGGGACGGATCAACACATTGGATGCTCGAACCATCACTCCTACGGATAATCTTCTGAGGGGTACGGGATCTCTTTTTAATAATTCAGTCAATATTTTATATGATTCTGGTGCAACTCACTGTTTTATCTCGCAAGCATGTGTGGATCGGTTGGGACTAGCATTGTCTGAGCTATCCGAACCGATCACTATTTTAACTGCTGCCAAGGGTCGTGTCCAGACCCAATCATTGTGTGAAAATTGCCTACTTGTCATAGGGGACAGACAATTTGTTGTGAAATTTATCTGCTTGCCTATGAGAAGTATGGACATTGTTCTGGCCCACGCTAGGATCTCTCTTTCTATCAATTGACCCAAGTTAAACTGCTTTGAACCCAGCATGGCCTTGAGCAGGAACATTCTCTCCTTGTGCCAATAGAGGTTGTGTTTGGTTGGGAGTACTGTACTCATCACCCACAGCGACAGAGATTTTAAGAACGGCTTCAACATTGTTCTTTTTACTTTGAACGCGCTAGAGTCTTCTTTGACCCACTCTGTGCCGGGAACGCAGAGAACTCTCAGCAGGATAGCCATGTCCCAGTCTGATGCGCTGGCCATCATGCTTTCCAGCGTTTCCTCCACCTCTGGCAGACCCACCACGTCGTTAATTCTTTCAGCAGCGAAGGAGACCAATCGTCCTCGCACCACGGAGAAGGTGGGCTCGGGTTTTCCCTTGAGCTTTTCAGGGACGCCAACATAGAACTCCCTAGTAGTCCAGAGAGTATGTACGGTGGTTGCTTGGTCAGGGCCTCCCATTGTAGGTCTCAGAAGATTTCGATTGAGGCTGTGGTTAGGGATTTGGATGCTATGCCTCTCTCTGGAAGTGGGTTGCGGTTCTGGGTGGAAGTGGTGTATAGCTCTATGGCGTATTTGCTTGGTAGCCGGCCGAGGGTGTTTGTAGGCGCTGGTTTCGATTTGGGTTTCTAAGATTTGGAGGATGGAGATTTGGTTTTGGGTGCCATGGGGTTTTAGGGTTCAGGAAAGGGGGAAACTTTGGTGTATCGGTGGTGAAAGAAGATGATTTGCGGTTATCACTGGGGGATGGTGAAGGTGGTTGCTATTTAATGATGGTGGAGCGGTTTCGGTTGGGGGACGTGGGAGGTGACGGTTTGGTATTCTGCACTGGGGAGTTATGGTGCATGATGGCCATTTTTTCTGAATACATTGAAAAATCCATGGAAGTGTTCATGGATGATTTCTCTGTATTCGGGGAGAACTTCCATGCATGCTTGCTTAATCTCGAAGAGATACTGAACATGTGTGAGGAGACAAACTTGGTTCTGAATTGGGAGAAGTGCCACTTCATGGTTCAAGAAGGGATTGTACTAGGACACAAGATATCAAAAAAGCGCATAGAAGTTGACAAGGCAAAGGTGGAAGTGATTGTGCTTCAATGCTGTTTTTGGAGCTTTCCTCCAAGCAAATTCTGTGCATACATAAAGCAGGGCTTAACCCTTTGATACCAGCCATTTTCCAACCAATGGCTCTCTTATGTTTCCTCAGGACAACAACCAACTCTTCTTCTTGTTGTACACTTAACTCAGCAGCTATGATTACGGGCAGGGTGTCTTCTTCTCCCAGGTAGGCATACTTCAAATGAGGAGGGAGTTGCTTCAATTCAATCTCGGGTGGCTTCTCAATGGATGGTATGTTATCCTTGAAGCCTTCTGCAGTAAGCTCTAGTGATTCGTACCTCTTTGCCCATATTGGGACGTTTGGTTTATCTTCCTTGATTTCAGCTAACCCCTCTTCCTGTAGCTCTTTTTTCTCCACTTGCTTCAACTCTTGCTTTAGTACATCATGCTGTGACAGCAGTTGCTTTTGGACCAAGTTGTCCAGTTCAGAAACGAAAATGCATTCTGCACTACTGGTGCTGTCATCAGGGTACTTCATAGCATTGAGTACATTGAAGGTAACCTCCTGGTCATTCACTCTCATGGTAAGCTCTTCCTTGTGTACATCGATCAAGGTCCTACCTGTGGCCAAAAACAGTCTTCCAAGGATAATTGGCACATTCTTGTCAGCCTCAAAATCAAGTATTATAAAATCGACAGGGAAAACGAATTTATCTACTTTAATCAAAACGTCATCAATTTTTCCTTTAGGGTAGACAGTAGATCTGTCTGCTAATGCGAGTGTTACTGTGGTGGGTCTTGCTTCACCAATACCTAGTTTTTTAAAAATGGATTTGGGCATCAAGTTGATGCTTGCACCCAAATCACACAAGGCCCTACCACAGTAATTACCCCCAATGGAGCAAGGGATAGTGAAACTACCTGGATCTTTGAGTTTCTGAGGTACCTTACTCTACAAAAGCATGCTTGTTTCCTGTGTCATAGCCACTGTCTCGAACTCACCAGGCCTCTTTCTCTTGGCTAGCACATCCTTCATGAACTTGGTGTAGTTAGGCATTTGTTGTAAAGCTTCCACCAATGGAATGTTGATGTGAAGTTACTGCAGAATCTCCATGAATTTCCCAAACTATTTGTCTTGATTGGCCTTCTTTAACCTTTGGGGAAAGGGTGGAGGAGGCCGCTCAGGAATAAACTTCTAGGGCGATTTTACTACTGGAGTTGTTGTTTCTGCAGTGGTATCAGAGTTCTCATCAACAGGCGCTGCACCAATGCTGGCAGCATCTCGGATAGCACCTGTATTAACCATTGTAGGCAAGGTAGCAGTTTCTTTGCCGCTTCTGAGTGTGATGGCCTTGACTTGCTCATTACCAGCTGGGTTTGCCTGCTCAGTGGTGTTTGGCAAAGATCCACTTGGTCTAGTTGTAATTGCGGTTGCAATTTGGCCAATTTGATTCTCTAAATTCTTGATGGCAGCCCCTTGGCTTTGGTACTGTGCTTTAGTTTCACTCATGAATGCTTTGAGTGCCTCGACTAAGGAGTCGTCAGCATTGGCTTTTGGAGCAGGCTGTGCAGGGAATCCTGGAGGTGTAGCAGGTTTGGCTTGACTAGCAGCAGCATTTGGATCCTTCCATGAAAAGTTGGGATGGTTCCTCCACCCTGGGTTGTATGTGTTGGAGTAGGGGTTGTTGTTCTTGCTGAAATTTCCAATATAGTTGACAGAGACCGGGTTTCCGGGGCACTCTTCGAACAAATGTCCCCCATTGCAGTACACACAATTTGGTGTATTAGACTTTTCTCTTGGTGCTGTCTTTGCAAATGTTGTGGCAGCAGCAACGATAGCTGGGGCTGGCGCAGAAGTGGTACACAGGCTTTTAAGCATGTTGGTTAGACTAGCCACTTGTGCAGACAGTGCAGTTATTTCAGACACCTCATGGATTCCGGCTACCTTCTTGGCAGCACTGACTCTGGCAGTGGGCCATTGATAACTGTTTGCAGCTATAGTCTCCACCAAGTCATATGCTTCATTGTAAGAGTGATTCAGAATGGCTCCTCCTGCAGATGCATCCAGCAACAACCTTGATTGGGAAATCAAGCCATTGTAGAATGTCTCTAATTGTATAGCGAAAGGGATGCCATGATGTGGGCATTTTCTGAGCACATCCTTGAATCTCTCCCAGGCCTCATATAATGATTCTTCTTCTTGTTACCTGAATGATGTGATATCGTTTCTCATTCTTGCATTCTTGACCGGAGGGAAATATTTTACCAAGAACTTCTCGGCCATCTTGTTCCAGTTGTCTACTGAATTGGGCTTCTTGGCCCTGTCCTTTAATGAGTATGGGAAGTTGTTGCAGACTTCGAGGAACTGTCTTAAATGCAAGTGAGGGCCTTCAGTGGGTCCTCCTGCGAATTGGCCTACTGTTTGCAACATTTGGAACATCATAGGCTTGAATTCGAAGGATGCTGCCCCGATGGCAGGTGTCACAATGCCAGTTTCCATGGTGGTGGGATCGAATACAGCATAATCCCTCATTGGCCGCTCTCTGTCATTGGCCATTTCAATGTTTGTTAGTACCACAACTTCATCTTCATGATCTGCCATTGGAATGGCTTCTGCTACTGACGCTGCAAGTCTTTCTCGAACCTCTCTTCTCAATCTCCTTACCGTTCTTTCAATTTCAGGGTCTATGTGATGCTCTAGTTGATGGGCTCTGCGCATACACTTCTCGTAAAACTGAAATTCACAATGAAGAGGATGAGAAAATAAAAGCTCACTAAAACAAATACTATTTTAGACATAGTGATTAAATCCGTTAATCCCCGGCAACGACGCCAAAATCTTGTTGTGCAAAAACGTGTGCAAGTATACACAGTCTAACAAGTAATAAAGTAGTAAGTAAAGATCGTTCCCACGAGGATTAAGGTTCAATTGCTAAGTCTATGGAATAGCGTTGCTTTAATGAGTAAACGTAACCAAATAATGAAGTGAAGTTTGTTGAGCAATAATTAACGTAAGTGAAATGAGAGTAATGAGATATGAACGAGTAAAGATACGAGAGACGGTAATAGTCAAGACTAGGATCAATAAACAAAACTTATAGGCGCAGTGCTGTGATCGATGCTGTGATAGCACTCAGTGCGCAGAATGAAAGTGGATATTCCTATCGCTAAGAAACGTGATGTCGTTAAAGTTTCCTTATTCCTAAGCACCCATTGAGGTTCATCACGTAGGTTGAAAAGCTTGTTTCAGTTCACACTATAGCCCTAACTTCATATTCCCATCCTTTGTTAGGAAAGAATAATATTCATATCATTCTTCAAACTATATTAACTTGTGAAATCGGTGAGTTAATCCCTTTTCAGATATTAAAACACGTTACCCTAAACAAAGTGATCAAGTTCCAAAAGAGTTGATAACAGTAAACACACACAAGCTAATGAGGCATCACAAATCAATCACATAAAAGCAACTAAAAGAATATATTCATATCACCATCGTCTTGACTACCAAAGAATTTAGCTCATGATGAGCTTAGACATGATAAAACAGCTTAAAGTTACCATAAACATATTCATCAACATAAGAAAAGCACTTAAGGGTTGAGTTACACCAACGAGCATGAAGGTGTCACGCAACTACTAACGAGTGGTGCTATCGGAATGCTAAGAGTACTGGCTAACAGGGATCTTGTGGTTGAGTGTGGAGGATTATGGCTGCAAATGGTTGAGTATGGTGTTTTGTGGAGGTAGGCGGCCCGTGTTCTGAACTCGTTCTCTCTTTTTCTCCAAGGAGTTGCGTATCGAGTCTGTCTCGGGTTCACTAGGGTAGATGCATATATATGGGCCTTGGTAGCACGACGCACCTCCTCTTGGGCCTTGTGCACTTGTTTTGTTGTAACAAACCCTAGAAGTCACGCTAACTTCTTGCTTACGGTGGCTCCTTGCTTGCTGGAAGATAAAGTTTCCTTTTCTGCTGCGCTTCGTGAGGCGCTTCGCCTAGTTATGCTTCTATCAATCACAGCGATGTTGCCGCGACACCCGTCATAGCACCTGCCTTAGCACTGAAATACTTAAGACTGTCCTGCACACTGAGCACACTGATTAAATTCCACAAAATTGGCACTTGCGTGCCCAAGTTATACTTAACATCCATGAGTTCATTTGTGTCTAATATGAAGATATCTACTACAATTTAAAGCATAATTTACTTATGGATCAAGATAATTCCCATTTGATTGAGTGCAAATAACTCACATTTCTGTGAGTTATCACTATCTTCTACCAATCCCAATGGTAAGTTGTGGGAGACTCCCTTTTTGAATTAGTCAAGGCGGTTTTTGAGGACCCCACTCGGATGGGGGAGGTAAGTCACACTCTCATATCTCTTATTCCTAAGTCCGAGACTATTTGTAACATGAAACAATTCCGTCCAATTGGCCTTTGTAATGTCTCTTATAAAGTCGTTACAAAGCTTATTGCACATAGAATTACCGAGTTCATTCTGGACCTTATTGGCCTGGCCCAATGTGCCTTTATCCCGAAAAGACAAGGGCAGGACAACATTATGATAGCCCAGGAAATATTGCATTCTATGAAACATAAGAAAGGCCAGACTGGTTGGATGCCCATTAAAATTGACTTGGAAAAGGCATATGAGAGACTTAGTTGGGATTTTATCCGCGACACCTTAATTGATATTGGTTTTCCTCCTAACATAATTTCTATTATTTGGCATTGTATTTCTTCTCCCAGGATGAGGCTTCTTTGGAACAGGGAGGCGTTAGAGGAATTTACCCCTTCTAGGGGTATCCGTCATGGGGACCCTATATCCCCATACCTTTTCGTGTTGTGTTTGGAAAGACTTTTCCACTTGGTGGAGGCGGCCGTCCCGGAAAGACATAAGAAAGGATAAGATCTCTCATGTTGCCTTTGCTGATGATCTTATGTTGTTTGCAGGTGCTTCTATGGACCAAGCCGAAGCCATCAAAGGCATTCTAGACGCTTTTTGTGCTAGCTCTGGTCAAAAAGTCAGTTTGGAAAAAACTAGAGTGTTCTACTCTAGCAATGTTCATTGGGATCGTAGGCGGGACATCAACAATGCTCTTGGGTTTTCGTCAACGGAGGACCTTGGGAAATATTTGGGGATACCCATTCTTCATAAAAAAGTTACGCGGAGCACTTTTAATTATGTCCTTGAGAAGGTCAAAACCCGTCTTAGTGGTTGGAAGGCTAAATCGGTCCTTCAAGCCCTCCCCACTTATACTATGCAGGCCGTGTGGCTACCTAGAAACATTTTTGATGAAATTGATAAACGGTGCCGATCCTTTATTTGGGGAGAATAGGACAATAGCCGTAAAGTCCACTCGGTGAATTGGGAGACGGTTTGCACACCAAAAAAGGTGGGGGGTCTTGGGTTGAGACATGCTAGATTGGTCAACCAGACGTTCGTGATGAGGAACAGCTGGAATCTTTGCGTGAATTCCAATTCACTATGGGTTTCGATCGTTTGCATTAAATATAAATGTGCGGAGACCAAACTTCTTACAATTAACGCTAAAAGACCGAGATCCAATCTTGGGGGGGGGGGGGGGGGGTGGGGTATTTGCTTCAATTGGCCTACTTTTAGAACTAATCTCAGGTGGAATCTGGGCTAAGGCAACAATATATTAGACTTTTTGCGTGATACTTGGGTCCCTGGCCAAGGACCTTTCATACAACATTGTCTGGTTGGGAAATCTGAGAATGCGTAATATTATAAATACAATTTCTAACTTTCCCCCTCCATGTGCAGGTGCTGCAGAAGATGAATTTGTACGGGGTGCCAGCACGGATGGTCTCTTCTTGACGAAATTTGCTTACTCTAACCTTCTACAGTACGATAGACACTGGCTGAACGTTGATGCTCAGCTTGCTTGGAAGTGGCCTGGACTTGAGAGGATCCGATTTTTCCTTTGGAAGACTCTACATTCTACCTTGCTGACCAACCAAAGGCGGGTTGAAAGACATATTGTCTCCTCGTCTCCGTGTTCTGTGTGCGGTAATGCCCATGAATCTCTCCTTCATTGCTTCCGGGACTGCCAATGGAGTGCCACCATATGGTTTAGTTAATAAACAGGCCAAATAGTGATTTCTTCAGTAAAAGTAATTGGAAATAATTGATGATGACTAATTTGAAATACAACGATGTTGTACATACTTGCATTCCTTGGAACGTTCTTTTTGGGGTTGCCCTTGACGAACTATGGCGCCCCCGAAATGAGGTCATCTTCAAGCATTCGCACAGATCTTCTCAATCGATCGTACGATCGTACGCTCGGAAGAGCTCAAGCGGTGGTTGAGGCGAATAGTCGCTTGGCAAAGCTACATCCTTCGACGGAAGCCCATGTTAGCCCTCCGAATGATACAGTCTGGTTTACTCCCCCTCGGGGTTTCCACTCCCTCTGTTGTGAATGATCGGTGAGCAACCATGGCACTTCCGTTGGTTGTGGTGGCCTTCTTAGAGACGATAGGGAGATTCATCTTCGCCTTCATTCACCGGCTTGATCGGTGCTCCCATCTTGAGGCAGAGCTCTGGGGAGTCTACCACAGTGTCTCCATAGCTTGGGGTTGTGGCCAAGGCCACTTGATTGTGGAGTCTGATTGTGAAACATCCATTCAGTTGCTTCGTGAAGGTGCCCCTCCATCTCATCCGCTATCTGAGCTGGTTCGTGGTATCCTTGGCATATTCAACCTGCCGTGTGACATCTGGTGGCAGCGTATTGATCGATTGGCGAATGAAGCGGCGGATCTTCTAGCCAAAATATCAGTCTGTGATATTTTTGATCATCCTCCACCTGTGTTGAGTCTGTTGACTGATGCCCTTATTAAAGGTTGTAATGGCTCACCCCGCCTTGGGCTGATCCGGTTGGGCCTGTTTTATGTGCCTTGCTTCTGTTTTCTTTCGGCTTTTATCCCTTGTATTAAAAAAAATACTTATTCTTTGAAAGGATTTTGACAAAACTAGATTTATGCCTTAATATTAACATTGGATAAAGAACCTTTTCTTGAATACTGAACGATTTTAATAGTAATTTTCTAACACATTTACTAAACGGAGATGCAATTTTCTAACAAAAACTTTACCAATTCAATTTCATATTCGTCTCCATAAAAATCTGAGATGCAAACTAATTTGAGAGAAGATTTGAAACAACAAGGCACTGAATTTAATGTCCCAATTTCACCATCCAATGCCTAAAGAAGAATCAATAAATTATTGTTAGCCTCGAAGCATGGAAAATAATAACATTAAAGTAGGATATAAGATGTACCTTAGGAATCTTAAGAACTTCCAGTTTAGGAGTCATTGAGAGAAAGTCTTTTAATGTTTCATTAGTGCCATAGCTAATTTCCCCCAGAATCACACGAAGGTGTGTCAAATTATGGAATGGAAGAAGGAGATTGAGAGTATCCTTTGCATTGAGAAACTATATATGCAATGAATATACCAAACACACACATAACTAAAGTTAACGTTGTCAATAGGCATTATATATGCTATTTAACATTAAAAAAATAAATATGATCAAACATACCTCAAGAGTATCATTTGATAGTATATGAGTGACTTGATAGTATTAAGTCCCCCCAATAGTTGAATAGTACAATCAACCGCATAGTATGCACATTGTGGAAAGTCAATCTTAAGATCAATGTATGCATCAACTACAGAGGACACGTTAATAGGGACAATTTCTACCGTTGGATTGCTCGTGCAACTTAAAGAACAAGATTGACACAATCAATCTTGACGATACAACTATGATAATCATCATAATGACTACAACAAGTGTCAAAACTGATGGTTAACATCCGTAATGTAGAAATTGCAATAATGATCGTCTTAATGTTCAACCAATAGCAATTATACAATGTCAACTCTTGTAAAAAGGACATCCTGAGAAAAGTTGTTGAGCTGAATTCTCATTTGCAAAGATAACATGTGAAAGATTTAATGTCTTGAGCAAAGGGAAATGAATACCATTAGGAAAATATAACGTGTCAACCCAACGACGATGAAATTTAATATCAACGGCAAATAAGAAGGTCCAAAAGTACTGCCACCTTTTTGCTAATATGGAAGTTCGTACAACATCATCGGAATGCAAAAATAATGAAGGATGCAATCAGGTAAGTCGCTAATTTTAGTACCAGCCATGCCCGCCAAACAAAATTAAATCATTTAAGTTTTCAACAAAAAAAAAAAAGAAAAACCATGTTATGTTATAAAGCACTTTTATATGTCACGAGTAAAGTGCTCATGAATATCACCAATGACGTGTCTTCTATTTGTTTTCTCAAAAAACTACTTAAGTTAAAAAAATATTTGTCTCCTGTGTACCTCCTCCAACACGACACTATCACATAAGAATCGACATACACGTACACGGCACACACTATCACATAAACATTCATAATAATTTGAAAAAATAAAGTGATTGAAGTGTCCATATCGGTGTGTGTCCGAGCATGCATGTTTTTATTCAAAAGAGTTGGTGCTATATAGGTTTCTGCTAATACTTGGTTGAGATCAGGGGCGATTTTAGGGCCCAGCTAGCCCGGGCACGCGCCCGGGCTCAACTTCTACTTTGTTTGTAAAGCCCCAAACTCAATAGCTGATTTTTAGTCATAACCAGGGGCAAAAATAGTAAAACAGTGGATGTGAAATAAAAAAAGAATGGTCCAGCCCAATGTAAAAAAAAGTAAAACCAAAAACTAAATGAAACCCAAAAGCCCAATATATATAAAAAACTAAATAAAATAAACAAAGCAATTAAGCAAACACAACACATTCCTCTCTTTTCTCACGACAAACAGAACCCCACCCCCGCCTGTAACATCCTCAAAATAATTAGGCGAATTATTTGGATGTTGACCCAATAGAAATAATTTAGTACTCGACTGGTAAATTTATTGAGTACTAAAATTAATTATTCGATGGCATTAGATCGTTAACCGGATAATACGGATCAAGGAAGTTTTGGAATCGAAATAAGGGATTAAGATCAATATGGTAATTGGACCACGCTACCACTCATTTATTAATAAAATATATGTGTGTGTGTGTGTGTTAAATGAAAAGAAAGAAAGGTCCACGAGAGGGAGAAGAGAAACAGAGGAAGAAAAGAAGAGAAAAGAAGAGAAGGAAAAGAGAAAGAAGAAGAGGAAAGAAGAAGAGAAAGGAAGAAGAGGAGTGAAGCCCAACCCTCCAAAATTCATCATCTCCATCATTTTCCCTCCCTCATCATAACCCAAGAATTTGGTAAGAATCCTCTCCATTTTTCCCCTCCCTTTTTGATTTCGAAATTTAGAGGGTTTTGTTTGAAAATTGTTGAAATCAAGGATTAATAGGTTGTGTTGGTGATTGGGTTATGTTTAAGATCGAAGCTAGGAGCGGATTGAACGCGATTGGAAGCTCGGAACGAAGTTAGGAACGGTTCGGTGTTGTTTGGGTTCGATTCGGTGATTTTGACATCTCGGTGATTTCGGCTCGGCAACGACTCTCGCTTCAAGGGTGAGTTTTACTCACGTATAGGCTGATTCCGTTTTGAAATAGATTGTGTGACCAGTTTTCCAAAGAGTTTGAGTCGAAAACGTTATTTTGAAACATATCGCGTTTTAACGAAATTCGTAATCACTACAACAGAATTGTTAAAAAAGGGTGCCATCATCAGGGGCGCTTTCTAAAAAGCGCCCCTGAAGGCCCTGCGTGTTTTGGCCTTCAGGGGCGCTTTTTTAGAAAAGCGCCCCTGAAGGCCAAAACACGCAGGGCCTTTAGGAGCGCTTTTTAGAAGCGCCCCTGATGCCTTATATTAAATTTTCTAAATTCCCCATCTCCCTCTCATCAGATCTCACTCCCTCCACCGTAACGACTCACTCTCCCTCTCCAAACCTAAACACTCAACGTCTCACTCTCTCTCCCTAAGAACACAACAGAAGCGCACCGCCACCGTCAACGCCACCGTCGCCGTCAACGCAGAACCTCCCATTGCCCCTCCTCCACTCCTCACACCTCCATCAGCCACGACTCACATCCTCTTCTCTCTCATCTCAGCACAACGCGAAGTCGCAAAGCTACCACGCCATCCTCCGTCTCTGATCCACGCCTCTACCTTCTGGTGAGCGTTACTTTCTTCTCCATGCCTCCCTCCTTCGAGAAATTGATTTTCCCCCAAAACCCTAAATTCCCAATGTTGAATCTTTTGAATCTCTGATTCGCTCTCTCGCTCACCACGATTTCTGAATCAAAAACCCTAACCTTTGAGAAGTCCATTCGCTGAGGATAATATTGAAGGGATTGGCTTTTTCGAAGGGCTCGACGAGTTTCTCAGTAGCTTGCCAATTCTAAATGTTGTTGCTGATGATAAGGTTAAGGGTTAGTAGTAATCCTCTTGGCCCCTGTTTTTGTTGTTGTAAAATGTAGTTGCTACTTTTATGCTGGTGAATTGTCGCACAAATTACTTTTGTGAATTGCTGTTGTTGTTAATCTTGTGATACTTTGCGACAATACCTTCTTGTTTTTTTGAACCATCTAAGGATGATAAATTTATATCAGCTAGATAGTAGTTTATCTGTTGAGAACGGGATATATTACTCTTTCAAGTTTTGATAAAAGTAGTGTTCTATAGCACACACTGGATGACACATTAACCATGCTTGTTAGCAATTCCCTGAATGTAAAGCACTTATTTCTTCTATTGTGTTCTGTTTCTGTGGCTACGCTTTCAAGGATTTTCTTGTTGGCACACTAACTATGCTTGTTGTAGCAATACTCTGAATGCAATGCATTTCCCCAAGGCATCTGTTTATGACTATGATTGCTAATTTTTTAAGTGTATTTGCAGTAAATAAGATTATATTGATTCTCTTCCCATTTTATGTATTTGGGCTAATATTTTCAATTTTGTTCTTTTGCAGTCCAATATTTTTGCTACTTTTAGGAGAAAATAAGGAAAAGTCAAGATGGTAAGTTGATAAATGATGCTTAAAGATCCTTGTTTTGGTTATTTTTTATGTTTCATTGATTACCTAATATTGCATGATGTGAACTGTGAACTGTCAACTCTCTTCAAATCATAATCCGAATTTTGAGTTATTTTAAATATTGTTCTTCAGTTTGATTGTGTCATAGTAATTAGTTTTTTGATCTCTGATCTGTATTTACCTAATTGGCATTTTAATCTTCCTTTATTGATCTAATTGCCTTTAATGTTTGGTGCTTATAGAATGTTAATCGCTCTTTGTTGATTAATGGAATAATGACTATAGAATATGAGAAGTGTTTTTTGAACATCGTGTAGATTAAAAAGCTTTAGAGTCCTTAGAATAGCGCACCTTGCTTCTTACTCTTATCATATTTTCTCATCTCACATTGGCTAGGTCCTTTAATCTAGAGTTTTTGCTCTACAAAAACTTCCTTAATGTTGATAAGCTCTTTGCAAAATTTTTCTTGAAGTTTAAAACAATTACAGGAAAAGAAATCTCCATAGTCATATTTCCTATGTGTCTTTGAACTTTAAACTCTTGAGTTTAATAGTATATGCCATCAACATAATTGCTTTTTTATTAGATTCATATTTTTCTTAGATGCATGTATATGTTAACTTTGTCTTGTACTAAATTTCAGGTTAGTCCTAAAGAAATGGATGATCACAATTCACATAGCTCTAAAGCCCCTGTAAAATTAAGAGCTTTTGTGGAATTGACTATATGTAGCTTCGGCTTCCCCTCGGCGGTAAAGGTTAAGTTGTTCCCTGTAAGGGGTCTCTGAAGTATTCATAAAATTAGGAGAAACTTATGCTAATCTGTATTACTTAGCTGTTATGGTTTGTTTAGTCATTTATGCTAAATAAGTGACTTCGTTAATTGTATTGCTTGCATTATTTTGTATAGTTTGTATTAGTTGCTCATGTAAGTCTCATATATGTAGGAGCAATATGTTACAGCCCTTCACAAGCTGCAGTTGAGGAGTCTGCAAAAGCACCACTTCAAATGGGATTTTTTATTAACTACAATGCTGAAGATATACTTAGACAAGCAAATGAATCAAGTCTTCGGTATCAGAAAGGTACTTCATATATATATAATTCAAGTTTCAATTGGTTTATTGATTGAATAATAACTCATTTTTTGTTGGCTTGAAACAACTATGTGTACTTCCAATTTCAACTCCTTATTTGATTTGAAACAACTATGTGTATCTCCCCTCAAGTTGTAGAATGTTCTGCTATATACCACGAGATGTTTTTCATGAATGTACCCGTATCAAAATTAAAATGTTAGAATAAACCTTTTGTTTGTGCCTTCATTGCATGGGTCTCTTGATCAGCCGCAACACCAATGAACCATATCTGTCAGTTCTGGTGAAAAATGGCTCAGTTTGCGTGTGATGGTATCTAGGAACCAAACCTCTAAGGGCTTAAAAGAGCTTCTAACCTACATTGCGTGTGATGCTATTATATAGTCAATAGTGTCGCTATAGCGGGGGATATCATAGCAGAATAGCATAGCGGATTAGGAGTATGTTACTATAGCGGCTTTAGTGGATGCAAATAGCGGCGGAATAACGGCTGAAATAGCCTTTTGTGGCCGCTATGAGTATTTGGTCTTTTTCTTTACGACCATGTCTAATTTACAAGCATTCATGTTAACTTGTTTTTTCAGTTTGCTTAAACTTTTGTTAGCTGATGTTTGATTTTATTCTGGATCAGTACTAGTGCTCAATCATGTTGACAAACTCTCTAGAGAAGCCCAACATTCTCTCCGCAGAACGATTGAGAAATACAGCGCTTACTGCAGATTAATTCTATGTTGCAATAGTTCTTCAAGAGTCACAGAAGCAATCCCCTCTCGTTGTCTTAATGTACGAATAAATGCACCAAGTGAAGAACAGGTCAGCCTTTTTATAAGTCTGTTGTCAGCCAAGTTAAGAAAGGGATCTGTTTCCTTTGTTTTGGTATTTTTTTTGTTTTTTGCTTTTTCAGCATTGAGACAAATTTTTTTTTCTCTGGCAGGGGTTAGTATACGTGGTTAGGTGGGTTAAGCATGGAAGGTATATCGCATCTGGGTCGGACGATCAGGTGATATTAATTCATGAGAGAAAGTCTGGCTCAGGAACCACGGAATTTGGCAGTGGAGAGCCACCGGATATTGAAAACTGGAAAGTTGCAATGACTTTGAGAGGGCACACTGCTGATGTGGTAATTCAATTGCTTTTATAATTTCAACTTCTCGTGTTTTTCGAAATAGTCTTTCATGTTTCAGTTGATGCACATGTTTGCTCTTTGAATGTAGATAAATCAGATGTGTCTTATAATATAAATGATCTTCTATCTGTTTTTTGTTTTAATCATTCTTTAGGATTAAATTTAGTTGCAATTTTGTTATGATGATATGGATGCCATGGCGTTATATGTTAATGAATTATCAGATGCTTTGCAAAATTTTGTCTTGTAATGTTTTGGAAATGAGCATTATAGTTGAATTTCTGTTAAGGACCCATACTCTTTATTGCTTAATCTGATAGGTGAAGGCATAAGATTGATTTTATGTCTCTAATACCCTATGCTATTCTTAAGACATATATTTTGTAAATGTAATGATAAAAAACAGAAAAGGCTAAACATTTGTGGATATGGAGGGCAATTAATTGCGCACTTGTTTTCCAATATCTGCATCATAATTTCATTCTGTGTGATATAATCAAGGTTGTTTTATTCTTTTAGTTCCTACAGAAGGGTATTGTTATTTGGAGAATATGTTTGCCTGGCGATGTCAGTCTTATAGTAGAACATTAGTGTTTGTTCAGTGAAGGGTGGCATAATCAGATGGTTTGTGTCCTAAATTTAATTCTTCATGGGATATTAGTGCTATTGTTGAGTCGATGATAGTGGAAGGATTTCAGATTGCTTTCCCTTCTTACACTTGGTTGCCTATGTGCACTGAAAATATTGATTTGGAACTGGTTAGATTTGGAACTGGTTAGATTTGGTAAAAAGAATTTTAAAAAAAAAAATATAGCATCAGGAGCGCTTAGGAAAAGCGCCCCTGATGTCCTTTGTCCTTTGAAATTCAGGGGCGCCTCTTACAAGCGCTCCAGTTGGTCACCTGCGCTATGGCCATCAGGGGCGCCTCTTACAAGCGCTCCAGTTGGTCACCGGCGCTATGGCCATCAGGGGCGCCTCTTACAAGCGTTCCAGTTGGTCACCACCTACAGGAGCGCAAGCTTTAAGGGCGCCCGAAAACGCCCCAAATGGATAAAAAAAAGCGCCCCTGATGGCCTTTTCTGTTGTAGTGAATCGTTGAGTTTTTGATTGAATTGCTTGATTGTTTGATGTTGATTGGACTGGTATATTGTCTGGCATTGTCTGTTTTTGAGTTAGGAATCGATCGGGGCAAGTTTCGGATCGATCGGAAAGCAAAATTTCATAAAACAGGGCATTTTGGCAATGCTGTCAAACGCGCACGACCCGTGCGTCTCAGGCACACGACCCGTGCGCCTGGTTCGGGTTCAGTGTTGAAAAAATGTCTAACAGGGCGCACGACCCGTGCGTCCTGGGGCACGACCCGTGCGCCTAGTCCTGCCCAAAATTTTCAAAGTGCCCTAAATGATTCCGTTTCGATTCCAATCCTCTCCTAATCCTTTCCTAACCCTTCTATAATGATATTAGGCTTATTATGCCATGATTTTGCGTACGTTTCAAAAGGGTTTTATAAAATACTTTCGAAGTTGAAAATTGTGTCGAAATGTGGTCAACTAGAGTGCGAGTGTGAACTTGGATTTTATAAAATGTGGATTAAAGTGTTTCATTGATTGTCTGATATGATGGACCGTGGGTTCATAGTACTGTAGATATATATATATATATATATATATATATATATATATATATATATATATATATATATATATATATATATGTTTATATACATATCGAGTTGGGTGACGACCCATTGTTCGACATACTAGGCGGGGCAGTCATGCTCCCCCAACCTAGGCTCCGTGCCAATAGGAGAATGTACTATTGGTTAGGGGGTTCACCGGGTATATAGCACTGGATTGCAGTCGGTGTTATGTCATGAGTTTGTTGTACGTACACCGGGGTTTAGCACTTTATTGCAGTCGGTGTCGTACTGTGCGATACACCGGGGTTTAGCACCTTATTGCAGTCGGTGCCGCACTTTGTTTGTTCATGGTCACCGGGGTTAGCACTTTATTGCAGTCGGTGTCGTGCTGATTTTAAAAAGGATTATTAATTGAACCGAGAGAGTTAGTAGGGGTTCCGGTAGAACTCACTGAGATTGTATCTCATTGTTTAAATGTTGTTGTTTTCAGATAAACAGGGACAGAAGAAACCTCAGAGGCACGAGTAGGTGGCCCCGAGAGATGGATGATGACTTAGCTTTATATTTAAGTTTATTTTCCTTCTGTCGACTATGTATCACAGTGCTATGTCATTAGTGTTACATTTATCTTTCATTCCGCTTTCTTGTATGACTCTGACTACCATAGTTGCTGACAGATTATGGCCTGAGTGCCTTATGGTCTTATTTGTGTATAAGACGGTTATGTTATATTTCAGCAAAAATTTTATAGTGGTATTCAGTGTCTGAGCAGGAAATATTATCTCTGATGTATGTTTAATGTGCACTTGGGTGTTTTTAACAAATAAAAATACCAGGGTGTTACAGTTGGTATCAAAGCGGTTCGACCAAGTCGGACTTAGCTTTTAGGGTCTTTACTTTCTCCAGTCGTGATTTTCTTAGTATGCTATTAGACATTGAGCTTGATCAACTTAATACTTTGTGCATATTTCGCAGAATCATGGCCAGAAGAGGTAGAGGCGTTCCTCCTCCTGTTGATCCGAATTTTGAGT
Source organism: Astragalus membranaceus (assembly GCA_039519185.1). Taxonomy (NCBI): domain Eukaryota; kingdom Viridiplantae; phylum Streptophyta; class Magnoliopsida; order Fabales; family Fabaceae; genus Astragalus; species Astragalus membranaceus. The sequence continues at coordinate 110,314,308 of CM076848.1, read as the reverse complement.
GGATGCAGAATGTCATTGAGAACCAACAGAAAATGATGCAAGACATGATGCTTATGCATCAGCAGCAACAGATCCAACAGCAAAATGCCCAGCAGCATCATGCACAAGAGCCACAAGTGAACCCAAGAAGAGTTTTTACAGAATTCCTGAAAATGAAACCCTCCGAGTTCAGAGGTGGGCCGGATGTCATCAGAGCACAACATTGGCTAGATGACATTGAAAAGATCTTTCTAACAATGCAAGTGACCGATGAAGATAAGTTGAGGTTGGCATCCCATATGTTGAAGGGAGAGGCCAATAACTGGTGGACCAATGCTAGGGCCATGATGGAGACAATGGAAACTCCCCAGACTTGGGAAAATTTCCGAACATCATTTCTGGAACAATTCTTTCCCACGGCTATGAGGTTTGATAAAGAAAATGAGTTCTTAGCTCTCACACAAGGAGGCTTGACCGTGGGCCAATTGATAACTCATATTTATATGAGTTATTTATACTTATTCAAAGTTAAATCATGCAAGTTCTCTGGCAATAGTAGGTTGTTTCTATTAAGTTTTTGTTAGTTTATTGCTTTTCAGTTAGAAAGGGGCTAAATTACAAATTCTATGCATTTTGGCACCAATTGGCGCCTTTGTGAGCGTTTTGATGCTTCTTGTGTTTGTGCAGTAATCCAAACGTGGCAGCGTCTCTCATCACGTCTGAAGAAGGACAGCAGAGCAAGAAAATAATATATATCATTTTGGCGCGCATGTAATGATGACCAGAGATCTGGAAATGAAGAAGATCTTCTCTTTCTTCAACACTGACGCGGCTTACGCACTGTAGCAGTGCGGTGTCACTTCAGGGCAGAGTCAACTCGCAAGCAAGCTGGGAAAGTGGGCAATGACATCAGCAACATGTGACCCTCTTTTGACCATGGCTATTCTCTCTCTACAAAAAGGCAAGGGTGCACCATGCGGAAGAGACGACTCCATTCATCATCCACCTTCCCCCATTTTTCAGAGATAGTTTTTCTGAGAGAAGTTCTGGACACAGACTTCTTCATTTTTAATTCTCTCAAGGCCCCAATTTCCATATCCATCCACAGCCATTACTGTAAAGCTCCGACGTTGTAACGTCTTTACAGCGTGCATGAAGGAAGGCCACTTAGGCGTATCTTTTGCGTTTAGTCTCCTTTTCTCTATGTACGGTATTTGGATTTTAACTCCTCTTATTTCTGTAAGGATGCTCAGCATGAGCTAAACATTTGTAGTTGGGTTGTTGTTTTGCATGTAATGAATCTTTAGTCTAATGCTATGAAGTATTGATGTTTATGCGCTTTAAATCTTTGCATGTTAATATTTCCAAGCTTGTTTTGAACTGATCACTTAAAATAAGTAGATTCATAGGTACAGACATGGTCTATGAAAAGAACTCAAAGATTTATGTGAATGAAAAGGTGCACTAAAGACATTTAGGCATTTTTATCTAAGTCTAGACATAGAACAGATAATAGTTCATAGGACATTGCTGTGGGTACTTAAAATACAGGAGTAGGCCTACTTAGAACCTAGACATAGGAATTCTAGTACTTGAAGCTCTGACGTTTTGTGACTGAAAAGCACAGCTCTTTTGCAACAGCGTTCAAACGTTATAACGTCTATACAACATAGCATTTGTACGTATTAACGTGTAAACGTTATAACGTCTGACTAGAGGAGATTTACTTGCATGCAGCAATCCAACTCATACTCTTCCATATTCACACCCACTTCTCATTTACTTGCTTTATTTATGTTCTTAGTCTTAATATCAACTTTTAGTGTCGATTTATTACCTGTTTCACTTGTGTTTTAAAGACTTGAACTCTGAAAGTTAATCAATCCTCGTGGGAACGATCTCTTACTTTTATCCACTTTATTACTTGTACGACGTGTATACTTGCACTGACATTGCGACTATAACACACACGAGCGCGAACAAGTTTTTGGCGCCGTTGCCGGGGATTGTATTTAACTTTTATTGTTCAACAAGAATTAAAACACTAGGTGAAAGAATTCTGCTGTGTTGTTTGTTGTTTTTATGAGTGAACAGGTAAACGTTACAGCGTATGCTTAGTTCCAGTTCAAGCTCTAGTTCAACAGAACCAGGGAGTGGATCTGAACCTGAATTCTACCCAGAACCTGAAAGAACCTTCAGGCGACTAAGGAGACAACAAAGGCTAAGCAGGCAGCAACAACAACAGCAATTTCAGCCACCAATCATGTCTGAACATGGTACTGGTGGTAGAAGCTCTAGAGGTGGACGTACTCCAAGAGGAGGAAGGCACTCTGATGCTGGAGGACGTGGTCGTGGACCACAAACTCATACAGAAACCTATGTTGATGATGAACACTGGCAGAGACAGCAACTCATCAATGCAGGGCCACAAGACATGGTCAATGACAGGGACAGGCCTATGCGTGATTATGCCGTGCTCAATCCTGCACATTTACAAACAGGCATTGCAAGACCACCTATTCATACTGGTCACTTTGAATTCAAGCCAATGATGTTCCAAATGTTGCAGACTGCAGGGCAATTTGGGGGTTTCCCTCAAGAAGATCCTTATGCACATCTAAGGCAATTTTTGGATGTGTGTAGCAACTTTGTCATCCCTGGAGTCTCAGAAGATGCCTTCCAACTGAAGCTATTTCCATATTCTCTTAAGGACAAGGCCAAGAATTGGTTGAACTCCTTAGAGCCAAATTCAATTCATACTTGGGATGAGCTAGCTGAGAAATTTCTTGGAAAATACTTCCCTCCCAACAAAAATGCCAAGTTAAGAAATGACATCACTTCCTTCAAACAAAGAGAAGGGGAATCATTATTTGAGGCTTGGGAAAGATGGAAGGAATTACTAAGAATGTGCCCACACCATGGCATTCCCGTAGTTATTCAAATGGAGACTTTTTATAATGGTCTAGATCAACCTACCAGGCTTATACTTGATGCTTCATCAGGCGGTGTCATATTAAACATGTCTTTCTCTGAGGCATGCAGACTTATTGAAGACATAGCCACTCACAATGCCCATTGGCCTTCTGATAGATTCACTCCTGGAAAGAAGGCTGGTGTCCATGAGATAAGTGAAGTAACTACCCTTTCTGCTCAGGTTGCTTCTCTGACCAACATGATTAAGAACTTGAGCACTCCAAACGTGGCCACGTCTGAAACACAGACTGCTGCAGCTATTGAGCCAACACCATCTGGGGGAGTAGTGTGTGTATATTGTGAAGGAGGGCATGTCTACGAAGAGTGTCCCCATAACCCCCAGTCTGTAAACTTTGTATCACATAACAAAGGTAACAGTCCCTTCTCCAACTTGTACAATTCAAATTGGAGAAATCACCCAAATTTTAGTTGGAAGAACAACAATTCTTTGAATGCTAGCAATGCTGCTCCTGCAATACCCCCAGGATTTCCCCCTCAACAACAAAAGCAGTATACGCAGAATAACAACAACAGCAATTTGGAAGCCTTGATGAAAACTTTCATAAGTGATTGTAGGGCAACCTTACAGACCCATGAGTCTTCAATCAAAACTTTGGAGAACCAAATTGGACAGATAGCCTCAGCTCTTACTCAAAGACAGAATGGATCTCTTCCATCCACAACTGAAACACCATCTTCATCAAAGTCAAATGGTAAAGATGTGGTGAATGCACAGGTAAATGCTATCTCATTAAGAAGTGGCACTGAGTATCCAGAACCATCTATGCCTAAGGAATCTGAGGTGCCAGACAAGGAAAAAGAGAAAAACAAAGGTGGAGAAAAAGAGAAGAATATTCCAGATATTGTAATGTCTAAGCCAGACGTTACAACGTCTAGTTCTGAACCAGGAATCAAGACTGTTCCTAAGCTTGTACCTGAATATCCTCCTCCACCCTACCCTCAAAGACTCAAGAAAGCTCATGAAGACAAGCAATTCAGCAGGTTCATGGAGATGCTAAAACAGCTGCACATAAACCTTCCCTTGGTTGAAGCTCTACAACAGATGCCAAACTATGCCAAGTTCCTAAAGGATATCATCACCAAAAGAAGAAGGCTAGGGGAGTTTGAAACTATTGCTTTAACTGAAGAATGTAGCTTAATCATGCAGAATAAACTCCCTAGAAAACTGAAAGATCCTGGCAGTTTTACTATACCATGCTCCATTGGAGATTTTTACCTTGGCAAAGCTTTATGTGACTTGGGGGCAAGTATTAACTTGATGCCCAAGTCCATTTATGAAAAACTTGGTATAGGAACTGCCAGACCTACTTCTTTAAGTCTTACATTAGCTGATAAAAGTAGAATTTATCCTGAGGGCATATTAGAAGATGTTTTGATTAAAGTTGACAAATTCGTTTTTCCAGTGGACTTTGTTATTTTGGATTTTGATGCAGATAAGGAAGTTCCTATCATCTTGGGGCGACCATTTCTAGCCACTGGAAGGACACTCATTGATGTGCAGAAAGGAGAATTAATCATGAGGGTCAATGACCAAGAAGTCAAATTCAACGTCCTCAACGCACTCAAGTATCCAGAACCTAACACAGAGGAATGTTCCTTTGTGGTTGCCCTTGACCATGTGGTTCAAAAGCAATTCAATAAAGATAATGACCACTTGGAAAAGATTCTGGGCAATGATGAGATTCAAGAATTGTTATCAGAAGAAGCTGATCCGTCAAACGTTACAACGTCAACCACAGACGTTGTCACGTCTGATTCCCATGTACCCAGGGCGTGGACAAAGAAGTATGAATCCTTGTGGCAAGAAGACTCCAATCTCAAGAAGATAGTACCATCCATTGAAAAACCACCCACTCTGGAATTGAAAGTGTTGCCTGATCACCTGAAGTATGCCTTTTTAGAAGAAAATGATTCTTTACCAGTGATCATTTCTTCTAACCTCTCACAAGAGCAGGAAAGTGATCTTATTAGCACCTTGAAAAGGCACAAGAAAGCCATTGGTTGGCAAATGGCAGATATCAAAGGTATCAGTCCCACAATCTGTATGCACAGAATTGTCTTGGAAGAGAATGCAAAGAACAGCATTGAAGGACAAAGGCGATTGAACCCGATAATGAAGGAGGTGGTCAAGAAGGAAATCATCAAATGGTTAGATGCAGGAATCATTTATCCAATTAGTGATAGCTCATGGGTGAGCCCAGTTCAATGTGTGCCAAAGAATGGTGGAGTTACTGTGGTAACCAATGAAAAAAATGAATTAATTCCAACAAGAACAGTGACTGGATGGAGGATATGTATGGACTACAGGAAGCTGAACAAAGCAACCAAGAAGGACCATTTTCCTCTGCCATTTATTGACCAGATGTTGGATAGACTTGCAGGCAAAGAATTCTATTGTTTCCTTGATGGTTACTCAGGATATAACCAGATAGCTATTGTGCCTGAGGACCAAGAGAAGACCACATTCACTTGTCCTTATGGTACCTTTGCCTTCAGAAGGATGCCATTTGGATTGTGTAATGCGCCTGCAACATTTCAGAGGTGTATGATGGCTTTATTCTCAGATTTTATTGAAAAATCCATGGAAGTTTTCATGGATGACTTTTCAGTCTATGGAGACTCATACAAGGCATGCTTGGATAACTTAGAAGGAGTCTTAATAAGGTGTGAAGAAACCAACTTAGTACTCAACTGGGAGAAATGCCACTTCATGGTTCAAGAGGGAATTGTTTTGGGGCATAAAATTTCAAAGAAAGGGTTGGAGGTGGATAAAGCGAAAGTTGATGTTATTGACAAATTACCTCCACCTACAACTGTCAAAGGTATTAGAAGTTTCTTAGGGCATGCTGGTTTTTACAGAAGGTTTATCAAGGATTTCTTAAAAATTTCCAAACCTTTGTGTCTGCTGCTGCAACGTGATAACGTCTTCAACTTTGATGAGCATTGTCATGAAGCCTTCCAGAAATTGAAGAATGCCCTTGTAACAGCTCCTGTGATAGTCACTCCTGACTGGTCCAAACCATTTGAATTAATGTGTGATGCGAGTGACTACGCTGTGGGGGCCGTATTGGGTCAAAGGTATGGCAAAATTTTTCACTCTATATACTATGCTAGTAAAACCTTAGATGATGCCCAATTAAATTATACTGTAACTGAGAAAGAGTTAGTGGCTGTTGTATTTGCTTTTGACAAATTTAGATCATACTTGGTGGGTGCAAAAGTTATTGTTTTTACTGATCACTCAGCCATCAAGTATTTGATTTCTAAAAAAGATGCAAAGCCACGACTCATTAGATGGGTTCTCCTCCTCCAAGAATTTGACTTGGAAATTCATGATAAAAAGGGGGTGGAGAACCAAGTTGTTGATCATCTTTCTAGGCTTGAGAATGTTGATGCAGGTACAGGTACAGAAGAAATAAAAGAAAATTTCCCTGATGAAAAACTGCTGACAGTAGCCACAGTAGCTGAAGACGTTACCACGTCTATGACTATTTCTTCAAACGTTATAACGTCTGATACTACTGCTCCCTGGTATGCTGATATAGTTAACTTCCTAGTCAGCAAGATTGTGCCTGTGGATTTCAACCATCAGCAAAGAAAAAAATTCTTCCACACCGTGAAGCACTATTTTTGGGATGAGCCCTATCTATATAAGATGTGTCAAGATCAGTTGCTTAGGAGATGCCTGGCTGAAGAGGAACAACTCCAGGTATTACAACAATGTCATGCATCACCTTATGGAGGACATTTTGGAGGAACCAGAACTGCAGCAAAGGTGTTACAGTCAGGATACTATTGGCCAACACTCTTCAAAGATGCTCATGAATTAGTAAAAAGCTGTGATAAATGCCAAAGAGCTGGAAACATCTCCAACAAGCAAGAAATGCCATTGACAAATATTCTTGAAGTGGAACTGTTTGATGTTTGGGGAATGGACTTCATGGGGCCATTTCCTATGTCTCATGGAAATTTATACATTTTGGTAGCTGTGGATTATGTGTCAAAATGGGTGGAAGCCATTGCATTACCCAATAATGAGGCCAAATCAGTCAGCAAATTCCTGAAGCAAAACATCTTCACAAGATTTGGTACTCCAAGAGCTATAATCAGTGATGAAGGCTCTCACTTTTGTAACAAGCTGATTGAGAACCTATTGGCTAAGTACGGAGTGAAGCATAAGATTGCTACAGCTTATCACCCACAGACAAGTGGTCAAGCAGAAATTTCCAACAGAGAAATTAAAAGGATACTTGAGAAGATGGTTGGTCCAAACAGGAAGGATTGGTCCCTGCACCTTGATTATGCATTGTGGGCGTACAGAACAGCATTTAAGACACCACTGGGCATGTCACCATACAAGTTAGTCTTCGGAAAAGCTTGTCACCTGCCCATTGAGCTCCAACACAAAGCTCACTGGGCACTGAAGCAACTGAACCTAGATCATTCAAAGGCTGGAGAAGCAAGGCTCCTTCAACTAAATGAGCTAGATGAATTCAGGCACACTGCCTATGAGAATTCAAAAATGTATAAAGAGAAAACCAAGAAGTGGCACGATCAGAGAATTCAAAGAAGGGAGCTAGTAGAGGGACAATCAGTTTTGTTGTTTAATTCAAGATTAAAGTTGTTCCCTGGGAAGTTAAAATCAAGATGGTCAGGACCTTTCAAGATAGTAAAAGTCTACAGTCATGGTGCTGTGGACCTGTTTGATGAGAAAACTAATTCCATTTTCAAGGTCAATGGCCAAAGAGTGAAGCATTACCATGGAGAACATGTGGTTAGGGACAAGACCACAGTGACTCTCAACAACCCCTGAATTCAAAAAAGGGGATAGTCTGGCTGAAGACTCTTAAAGCAAGCGCTCTTGGGAGGCAACCCAATGGTTTTAACTAACCAGCAATTTTGTGTCTTTAAATTTTTGTGCAGGAATGGGAGCTGAAGTAGTATAAACGTTATAACGTCTCTGCGTGTCTAGGATGTTGTCACGTTCGCTGCCTGGGTAAAGTTTTAAATGAAAAAGAAAAGAAAATGAGTCAAGCAGTTTCCAAATGAAACAATTTTTAATGATTTTTTTTGAGACGTGACTGCCAAAGTGACCATGACGTCACTTCCAACGGTTACCCCTTTTTCCCAAACCCACGCCACCACCTACTTCCCAACTTCCCATAAAACCTCCCCAATAGACACACACCAGTTACAATCATCAAAACCACCTTCATACACTTTCAGAAACTGCAATCTTATCCCTTCTCCCAAACCCCAAATTGCAAATCTCAATCTCAAAATCCCCCACTCTCCAGAAAACTCATACAATCACCATGACTAAAACAAAGCAAGCTGCAGTAAAATCATCTGGCAAAGGAAAGAACGTCAGCCCAAGTTCTTCTTCTGTTCCAAACCCAGAAATCCCCATTCCTTCAAAGAAGAAAGCCTTGCTGCCAGAAAGGGGTTTTAGCTTGGAAAACCCAAATCCTGACTTTATCGCAACAGTGGCAGCATTGGGATGGCAGAAATTTGTAGTTCACAGAAAGGAATACATTGCAACTCTGGTGCATGACTTTTGTAAAGGAATCGTTGAAAGAACCGATGGAGAACTTTCAAGCACCTCCATCGTACGAGGTGAGGAAGTCAAATTTGGTGTAAGAGTCATAAATGACTACTTTGGGCTAGGTTACTATGGCAAGGCAGTTGAGGTGAAGCAAAAGACTTACGGAGTGGCAGAGATGACTGAAATCAAAGAAAGGATATGTGTTGAAGGAGCTGTTTGGGAGTGAAGAGGCGACCATGGGAATGAATTCAAAATTTTGAAGAGATACCTTTGTGATGAGGCCAGTGCTTGGTTTCATTTCATCAGGCATTGCTTGATACCCACTTCCCACACTCTCTGGGTTGATAAAGAGAGGCTGATTGCTATTGATGCCATTATGTCAAGAGATAAGATTGAAGTGGGTAAGCTCATCAACAGAGAGATTAACAAATGGCAGAACAGGAAGGATGGATACCTATACTTCCCTTGTTTAATCACCGATCTCTGCATGGAGGCTGGAGTGGAGATTGAAGCATCTGAGCTAAGAGAGGAACCCCAGGGGGCATTCTCTACAAAGTTCAAAGCTAGGCAAAGAGCTGCAGATGCTACCACGTCAGTTGATGCGCAGACGTTACAACGTCTGGTAGACCAGCAAAACAGCCTAGCCAAGTTTGTCAAGGAGCAATTTGAGTGGCAAAAGAAGGTGAATGCACATACAACAAAAGGCAAGATGGTGATTGAAGAACCAGTACTTCCAGATTGGATGCAAGAGGAAGATGAAGACAACATACTCCTATCAGCAATGAACCCCAAGAAAGTGAAGAAGGAAAAAGTCAAGAAAACAAGAAAACCAGCCACAAAAAGAAAGAGCCCAGCAAAGAAGGAGCAGAAAAAAGTAAGTAGTGAGGAAGAAGAGCTTAAATCAGCTGATATGGATAGCATCAGTGAGAGTGATGCAGAGGAATCAAAGAAGGTGAGTAGGGAAATCCTAAGTGATGATGAGGAAGAAACACATTCAGAAGAGAAAGGAAGTTCCAGTGACAAGACTGATATTGAGGCTGACTCTCCACCAGCCCAAACACTCAAAGAACCAGCCCAACCCACACCTCCATCACCAAAAGACAAACAACCCCAAACACTCAAAGATCAACCCATTTCAAAGCCAACTCCCACTCAACCTGAACCAACTAAAGAACCATCACAACCATCCATTCTAGAAGTAACCAGTGCAGATGTGACTACGTCTGAACCAACTGTTGTTGAAACCAACCCAGACCCACAACTCATTCCCCCACCCAAAAGGCAAAGATTCAAGACTGTACCCACCCAGAGTCCATTTGGGAAGAAGAAAAGGCGTGAAGTAGCCGCTGCAAGTGAAAAAGCAAAAGAAGAGCAACTAGTTGATCCTCCTGCACCCAAAAGGCAAAAGTTGCAGGTAAAAAAGAGATCTGAAGCTGCTAAAGACAAGCCAGCAACAGCCACCAGCGCAGCATTTGTTGCTGCAAGTGGTTCAGAGAATGCTCCTGCTGTTGCTGCTGATGAGGAAGCTACAGACGTTACAACGTCTCATGAGCCAGAGGTTGAAAAAGCCCAGGGGGAACCCAAAGAGCAGCAGCAGATTCATCCTGCAGAGCTGGAAAAGCAGAAAGCATGGGAGGAAGCAAAGAAAAGAGTTGCTGAGAGCAGTGTAAAGAGGCCCCAGGAAACTGAAGTCTCAGTTGATGTTGGTGACGGTGAAGGAGAAAAGAAGAAGAAGGAAAAGAAAAAGAAGGCTGTGCAAGCAAGCATCCCAGCCAGACAAAGTGGAAGGCTCAGGGCCGGTGCTCTGAACAAGTAAGTAGCCCTCTTTTAGCAGTAGAATAGTTTTAGTTTACAATTTCAGTACAAATAAATAGCTGTCTAGACGTTACAACGTCTTGAGAGTTAGTAGTTGTTTTGTTTCTGTTTTGTGTAAATGTTCCTCTCTCATTTTTCAAAATCAGTGAGCAGTGGGGACACTGCTCATCTTTTTGTTCGGGGGGGGGGGGATCATTTTTATGTTTCCTGTCTGCATGAAATCAAATGCAAAATCAGTTTACTTTCCTACTCTATTAATCATCAAAAATGTTTCTCTTTGGGCTAAATCTAGTAATGACTATGTGTGAATTTGTGTGAGTAGCTGATGCATGCTTAGATGAATAGAATTGATTACTGCTTCCACACAAACTCTGTTTTGAGGAAAACCTAGTTAGCTAAGGACTATGTGATGCTAAAGCTAGTTTTGGTTGACTATGGTGACTGTAAAACTTGATTAAAAACTTAGAGTAGCAGTAGAAACTAAGTTTGGGGGTATATCAGGTTGTACTAAGGCTGGGTGCAAAGACTGCAGGATGATTAGTGCATGTGTAGTGTGAGTGCAGCGTTATAACGTCTACCCGTAACGTTATAACGTATGCCGTGTGTGTTTGTGTGTTGTGTTCTGTGTCATCAAGCGTTGTAGCGTCTCTCATATACACGTTATAACGTCTAATCCAAAAAGACCAAAAAAGTGTGTGTTGTTTCAAATAAGTGGAAAAATCCACATGCCCTCTGTGTTTGCTGCAATTTCCCGAAACAAATGCTGAGTACCCCAAATATCTCAATCCAAAAGTGTCAAATCCAAAAGATCAAAAAGGAGAAAATCACAAAAGCTCCAAACCAAAAGTGAAGAAAAAGAGAAAAGTTGCTCAGTAATGAGGGATTGCAGCTGTGTGTGTTTTACGTTGTGTGAGTCAGAAAAGTAGTTTGCACTAATCTAGTCCTAGCACCCAAGTTAAGACCCTTTGTCGTGCTTAAAATAACCCTCATGTCTTATGTGAAAATGTTAGCCTACTCTTTGTTTTGAAAGATGTTATACTCTCACCATTTGGAAACCACTCTTTCATAGGCTAGGGTAGTTCTGAACCTAGCTAGGAATAGAATTGATACAGAGATCACACACTCACTTTGGGCAGTAATGAATCTAGAATGTAATTGTGCATTGGTGCGTGAGTGTGTAGTGTAAGTCTGAAGGAATTAGCCCCTTGAGGATAATTTTTGATCAAATGGGTGAGCAGGGTGTAAACTGCATCTTTTCATATGCAGTGTTTCGATTGCTTGAGGACAAGCAATGGTTTAAGTTTGGGGGTGTGATAACTCATATTTATATGAGTTATTTATACTTATTCAAAGTTAAATCATGCAAGTTCTCTGGCAATAGTAGGTTGTTTCTATTAAGTTTCTGTTAGTTTATTGCTTTTCAGTTAGAAAGGGGCTAAATTACAAATTCTATGCATTTTGGCACCAATTGGCGCCTTTGTGAGCGTTTTGATGCTTCTTGTGTTTGTGCAGTAATCCAAACGTGGCAGCGTCTCTCATCACGTCTGAAGAAGGACAGCAGAGCAAGAAAATAATATATATCATTTTGGCGCGCATGTAATGATGACCAGAGATCTGGAAATGAAGAAGATCTTCTCTTTCTTCAACACTGACGCGGCTTACGCACTGTAGCAGTGCGGTGTCACTTCAGGGCAGAGTCAACTCGCAAGCAAGCTGGGAAAGTGGGCAATGACATCAGCAACATGTGACCCTCTTTTGACCATGGCTATTCTCTCTCTACAAAAAGGCAAGGGTGCACCATGCGGAAGAGACGACTCCATTCATCATCCACCTTCCCCCATTTTTCAGAGATAGTTTTTCTGAGAGAAGTTCTGGACACAGACTTCTTCATTTTTAATTCTCTCAAGGCCCCAATTTCCATATCCATCCACAGCCATTACTGTAAAGCTCAGACGTTGTAACGTCTTTACAGCGTGCATGAAGGAAGGCCACTTAGGCGTATCTTTTGCGTTTAGTCTCCTTTTCTCTATGTACGGTATTTGGATTTTAACTCCTCTTATTTCTGTAAGGATGCTCAGCATGAGCTAAACATTTGTAGTTGGGTTGTTGTTTTGCATGTAATGAATCTTTAGTCTAATGCTATGAAGTATTGATGTTTATGCGCTTTAAATCTTTGCATGTTAATATTTCCAAGCTTGTTTTGAACTGATCACTTAAAATAAGTAGATTCATAGGTACAGACATGGTCTATGAAAAGAACTCAAAGATTTATGTGAATGAAAAGGTGCACTAAAGACATTTAGGCATTTTTATCTAAGTCTAGACATAGAACAGATAATAGTTCATAGGACATTGCTGTGGGTACTTAAAATACAGGAGTAGGCCTACTTAGAACCTAGACATAGGAATTCTAGTACTTGAAGCTCTGACGTTTTGTGACTGAAAAGCACAGCTCTTTTGCAACAGCGTTCAAACGTTATAACGTCTATACAACATAGCATTTGTACGTATTAACGTGTAAACGTTATAACGTCTGACTAGAGGAGATTTACTTGCATGCAGCAATCCAACTCATACTCTTCCATATTCACACCCACTTCTCATTTACTTGCTTTATTTATGTTCTTAGTCTTAATATCAACTTTTAGTGTCGATTTATTACCTGTTTCACTTGTGTTTTAAAGACTTGAACTCTGAAAGTTAATCAATCCTCGTGGGAACGATCTCTTACTTTTATCCACTTTATTACTTGTACGACGTGTATACTTGCACTGACATTGCGACTATAACACACACGAGCGCGAACACCAATACACGGCTAAATTTGAAGAGTTGTATCAATTCTTCGGTTTAGCTGGATATGCCCCCAATGACCGATGGAAAACTGACAGGTATAAATATGGGTTGAGAGAGGATATTGCTCAAAGTCTAAGTTCTTTTCCGAAGACCAATTATGCGGCCATGGTTCAACAAGCTTATATAGCCGAAAGTGATTTGGCAAGATTGTATGCAAGTAGGAAGGCGTTCCATCAGAGTAAGAGGAACACCGGGCCATCTAGTTCTCAGATGGGTCCCAGGCATGACTCAGGGAAAGGAGGTAATTACAAAGGGAAGCAGGTACAATCGTCTGATTCTGCACAGTTCAGGAATTGTAGATTTTGTGGAAGATATCACCGTGGCGAGTGTCCGCCAAGGCCAGATCGGTGCTATGTTTGTAATGAAGAGGGTCACTATGCCAATAAGTGCCCATCAAAGAAGAATTCCCAAAGAGCACCAAATGCTCCTGGTCAGGGACGGATCAACACATTGGATGCTCGAACCATCACTCCTACGGATAATCTTCTGAGGGGTACGGGATCTCTTTTTAATAATTCAGTCAATATTTTATATGATTCTGGTGCAACTCACTGTTTTATCTCGCAAGCATGTGTGGATCGATTGGGACTAGCATTGTCTGAGCTATCCGAACCGATCACTATTTTAACTGCTGCCAAGGGTCGTGTCCAGACCCAATCATTGTGTGAAAATTGCCTACTTGTCATAGGGGACAGACAATTTGTTGTGAAATTTATCTGCTTGCCTATGAGAAGTATGGACATTGTTCTGGCCCACGCTAGGATCTTTCTTTCTATCAATTGACCCAAGTTAAACTGCTTTGAACCCAGCATGGCCTTGAGCAGGAACATTCTCTCCTTGTGCCAATAAAGGTTGTGTTTGGTTAGGAGTACTGTACTCATCACCCACAGCGACAGAGATTTTAAGAACGGCTTCAACATTGTTCTTTTTACTTTGAACGCAGAGAACTCTCAGCAGGATAGCCATGTCCCAGTCTGATGCGCTGGCCATCATGCTTTTCAGCGTTTCCTCCACCTCTGGCAGACCCACCACGTCGTTAATTCTTTCAGCAGCGAAGGAGACCAACCGTCCTCGCACCACGGAGAAGGTGGGCTCGGGTTTTCCCTTGAGCTTTTCAGCGACGCCAACATAGAACTCCCTAGTAGTCCAGAGAGTATGTACGGTGGTTGCTTGGTCAGAGCCTCCCATTGTAGGTCTCAGAAGATTTCGATTGAGGCTGTGGTTAGGGATTTGGATGCTATGCCTCTCTCTGGAAGTGGGTTGCGGTTCTGGGTGGAAGTGGTGTATAGCTCTATGGCGTATTTGCTTGGTAGCCGGCCGAGGGTGTTTGTAGGCGCTGGTTTCGATTTGGGTTTCTGAGATTTGGAGGATGGAGATTTGGTTTTGGGTGCCATGGGTTTTTAGGGTTCAGGAAAGGGGGAAACTTCGGTGTATCGGTGGTGAAAGAAGATGATTTGCGGTTATCACTGGGGGATGGTGAAGGTGGTTGCTATTTAATGATGGTGGAGCGGTTTCGGTTGGGGGACGTGGGAGGTGACGGTTTGGTATTCTGCACCGGGGAGTTATGGTGCATGATGGCCATTTTTTCTGAATACATTGAAAAATCCATGGAAGTGTTCATGGATGATTTCTCTGTATTCGGGGAGAACTTCCATGCATGCTTGCTTAATCTCGAAGAGATACTGACCATGTGTGAGGAGACAAACTTGGTTCTGAATTGGGAGAAGTGCCACTTCATGGTTCAAGAAGGGATTGTACTAGGACACAAGATATCAAAAAAGCGCATAGAAGTTGACAAGGCAAAGGTGGAAGTGATTGTGCTTCAATGCTGTTTTTGGAGCTTTCCTCCAAGCAAATTCTGTGCATACATAAAGCAGGGCTTAACCCTTTGATACCAGCCATTTGCCAACCAATGGCTCTCTTATGTTTCCTCAGGACAACAACCAACTCTTCTTCTTGTTGTACACTTAACTCAGCAGCTATGATTACGGGCAGGGTGTCTTCTTCTCCCAGGTAGGCATACTTCAAATGAGGAGGGAGTTGCTTCAATTCAAGCTCGGGTGGCTTCTCAATGGATGGTATGTTATCCTTGAAGCCTTCTGCAGTAAGCTCTAGTGATTCGTACCTCTTTGCCCATATTGGGACGTTTGGTTTATCTTCCTTGATTTCAGCTAACCCCTCTTCCTGTAGCTCTTTTTTCTCCACATGCTTCAACTCTTGCTTTATTACATCATGCTGTGACAGCAGTTGCTTTTGGACCAAGTTGTCCAGTTCAGAAACGAAAATGCATTCTGCACTACTGGTGCTGTCATCAGGGTACTTCATAGCATTGAGTACATTGAAGGTAACCTCCTGGTCATTCACTCTCATGGTAAGCTCTTCCTTGTGTACATCGATCAAGGTCCTACCTGTGGCCAAAAACAGTCTTCCAAGGATAATTGGCACATCCTTGTCAGCCTCAAAATCAAGTATTATAAAATCGACAGGGAAAACGAATTTATCTACTTTAATCAAAACATCATCAATTTTTCCTTTAGGGTAGACAGTAGATCTGTCTGCTAATGCGAGTGTTACTGTGGTGGGTCTTGCTTCACCAATACCTAGTTTTTTAAAAATGGATTTGGGCATCAAGTTGATGCTTGCACCCAAATCACACAAGGCCCTACCACAGTAATTACCCCCAATGGAGCAAGGGATAGTGAAACTACCTGGATCTTTGAGTTTCTGAGGTACCTTACTCTACAAAAGCATGCTTGTTTCCTGTGTCATAGCCACTGTCTCGAACTCACCAAGCCTCTTTCTCTTGGCTAGCACATCCTTCATGAACTTGGTGTAGTTAGGCATTTGTTGTAAAGCTTCCACCAATGGAATGTTGATGTGAAGTTACTGCAGAATCTCCATGAATTTCCCAAACTATTTGTCTTGATTGGCCTTCTTTAACCTTTGGGGAAAGGGTGGAGGAGGCCGCTCAGGAATAAACTTCTAGGGCGATTTTACTACTGGAGTTGTTGTTTCTGCAGTGGTATTAGAGTTCTCATCAACAGGCGCTGCACCAATGCCGGCAGCATCTCGGATAGCACCTGTATTAACCATTGTAGGCAAGGTAGCAGTTTCTTTGCCGCTTCTGAGTGTGATGGCCTTGACTTGCTCATTACCAGCTGGGTTTGCCTGCTCAGTGGTGTTTGGCAAAGATCCACTTGGTCTAGTTGTAATTGCGGTTGCAATTTGGCCAATTTGATTCTCTAAATTCTTGATGGCAGCCCCTTGGCTTTGGTACTGTGCTTTAGTTTCACTCATGAATGCTTTGAGTGCCTCGACTAAGGAGTTGTCAGCATTGGCTTTTGGAGCAGGCTGTGCAGGGAATCCTGGAGGTGTAGCAGGTTTGGCTTGACTAGCAGCAGCATTTGGATCCTTCCATGAAAAGTTGGGATGGTTCCTCCACCCTGGGTTGTATGTGTTGGAGTAGGGGTTGTTTTTCTTGCTGAAATTTCCAATATAGTTGACAGAGACCGGGTTTCCGGGGCACTCTTCGAACAAATGTCCCCCATTGCAGTACACACAATTTGGTGTATTAGACTTTTCTCTTGGTGCTATCTTTGCAAATGTTGTGGCAGCAGCAACGATAGCTGGGGCTGGCGCAGAAGTGGTACACAGGCTTTTAAGCATGTTGGTTAGACTAGCCACTTGTGCAGACAGTGCAGTTATTTCAGACACCTCATGGATTCCGGCTACCTTCTTGGCAGCACTGACTCTGGCAGTGGGCCATTAATAACTGTTTGCAGCTATAGTCTCCACCAAGTCATATGCTTCATTGTAAGAGTGATTCAGAATGGCTCCTCCTGCAGATGCATCCAGCAACAACCTTGATTGGGAAATCAAGCCATTGTAGAATGTCTCTAATTGTATAGCGAAAGGGATGCCATGATGTGGGCATTTTCTGAGCACATCCTTGAATCTCTCCCAGGCCTCATATAATGATTCTTCTTCTTGTTACCTGAATGATGTGATATCGTTTCTCATTCTTGCATTCTTGACCGGAGGGAAATATTTTACCAAGAACTTCTCGGCCATCTTGTTCCAGTTGTCTACTGAATTGGGCTTCTTGGCCCTGTCCTTTAATGAGTATGGGAAGTTGTTGCAGACTTCGAGGAACTGTCTTAAATGCAAGTGAGGGCCTTCAGTGGGTCCTCCTGCGAATTGGCCTACTGTTTGCAACATTTGGAACATCATAGGCTTGAATTCGAAGGATGCTGCCCCGATGGCAGGTGTCACAATGCCAGTTTCCATGGTGGTGGGATCGAATACAGCATAATCCCTCATTGGCCGCTCTCTGTCATTGGCCATTTCAATGTTTGTTAGTACCACAACTTCATCTTCATGATCTGCCATTGGAATGGCTTCTGCTACTGACGCTGCAAGTCTTTCTCGAACCTCTCTTCTCAATCTCCTTACTGTTCTTTCAATTTCGGGGTCTATGTGATGCTCTAGCTGATGGGCTCTGCGCATACACTTATCTTAAAACTGAAATTCACAATGAAGAGGATGAGAAAATAAAAGCTCACTAAAACAAATACTATTTTAGACATAGTGATTAAATCCGTTAATCCCCGGCAACGACGCCAAAATCTTGTTGTGCAAAAACGTGTGCAAGTATACACAGTCTAACAAGTAATAAAGTAGTAAGTAAAGATCGTTCCCACGAGGATTAAGGTTCAATTGCTAAGTCTATGGAATAGCGTTGCTTTAATGAGTAAACGTAACAAAATAATGAAGTGAAGTTTGTTGAGCAATAATTAACGTAAGTGAAATGAGAGTAATGAGATATGAACGAGTAAAGATACGAGAGACGGTAATAGTCAAGACTAGGATCAATAAACAAAACTTATAGGCGCAGTGCTGTGATCGATGTTGTGATAGCACTCAGTGCGCAGAATGAAAGTGGATATTCCTGTCGTTAAGAAACGTGATGTCGTTAAAGTTTCCTTATTCCTAAGCACCCATTGAGGTTCATCACGTAGGTTGAAAAGCTTGTTTCAGTTCACACTATAGCCCTAACTTCATATTCCCATCCTTTGTTAGGAAAGAATAATATTCATATCATTCTTCAAACTATATTAACTTGTGAAATCGGTGAGTTAATCCCTTTTCAGATATTAAAACACGTTACCCTAAACAAAGTGATCAAGTTCCAAAAGAGTTGATAACAGTAAACACACACAAGCTAATGAGGCATCACAAATCAATCACATAAAAGCAACTAAAAGAATATATTCATATCACCATCGTCTTGACTACCAAAGAATTTAGCTCATGATGAGCTTAGACATGATAAAACAGCTTAAAGTTACCATAAACATATTCATCAACATAAGAAAAGCACTTAAGGGTTGACTTACACCAACGAGCATGAAGGTGTCACGCAACTACTAACGAGTGGTGCTATCGGAATGCTAAGAGTACTGGCTAACAGGGATCTTGTGGTTGAGTGTGGAGGATTATGGCTGCAAATGGTTGAGTATGGTGTTTTGTGGAGGTAGGCGGCCCGTGTTCTGAACTCGTTCTCTCTTTTTCTCCAAGGAGTTGCGTATCGAGTCTGTCTCGGGTTCACTAGGGTAGATGCATATATATGGGCCTTGGTAGCACGACGCACCTCCTCTTGGGCCTTGTGCACTTGTTTTGTTGTAACAAACCCTAGAAGTCACGCTAACTTCTTGCTTACGGTGGCTCCTTGCTTGCTGGAAGATAAAGTTTCCTTTTCTGCTGCGCTTCGTGAGGCGCTTCGCCTAGTTATGCTTCTATCAATCACAGCGATGTTGCCGCGACACCCGTCATAGCACCTGCCTTAGCACTGAAATACTTAAGACTGTCCTGCACACTGAGCACACTGATTAAATTCCACAAAATTGGCACTTGCGTGCCCAAGTTATACTTAACATCCATGAGTTCATTTGCGTCTAATATGAAGATATCTACTACAATTTAAAGCATAATTTACTTATGGATCAAGATAATTCCCATTTGATTGAGTGCAAATAACTCACATTTCTGTGAGTTATCACTATCTTCTACCAATCCCAATGGTAAGTTGTGGGAGACTCCCTTTTTGAATTAGTCAAGGCGGTTTTTGAGGACCCCACTCGGATGGGGGAGGTAAGTCACACTCTCATATCTCTTATTCCTAAGTTCGAGACTATTTGTAACATGAAACAATTCCGTCCAATTGGCCTTTGTAATGTCTCTTATAAAGTCGTTACAAAGTTTATTGCACATAGAATTAGCGAGTTCATTCTGGACCTTATTGGCCTGGCCCAATGTGCCTTTATCCCGAAAAGACAGGGGCAGGACAACATTATGATAGTCCAGGAAATATTGCATTCTATGAAACATAAGAAAGGCCAGACTGGTTGGATGCCCATTAAAATTGACTTGGAAAAGGCATATGAGAGACTTAGTTGGGATTTTATCCGCGACACCTTAATTGATATTGGTTTTCCTCCTAACATAATTTCTATTATTTGGCATTGTATTTCTTCTCCCAGGATGAGGCTTCTTTGGAACAGGGAGGCGTTAGAGGAATTTACCCCTTCTAGGGGTATCCGTCAAGGGGACCCTATATCCCCATACCTTTTCGTGTTGTGTTTGGAAAGACTTTTCCACTTGGTGGAGGCGGCCGTCCCGGAAAGACATAAGAAAGGATAAGATCTCTCATCTTGCCTTTGCTGATGATCTTATGTTGTTTGCAGGTGCTTCTATGGACCAAGCCGAAGCCATCAAAGGCATTCTAGACGCTTTCTGTGCTAGCTCTGGTCAAAAAGTCAGTTTGGAAAAAACTAGAGTGTTCTACTCTAGCAATGTTCATTGGGATCGTAGGCGGGACATCAACAATGCTCTTGGGTTTTCGTCAACGGAGGACCTTGGGAAATATTTGGGGATACCCATTCTTCATAAAAAAGTTACGCGGAGCACTTTTAATTATGTCCTTGAGAAGGTCAAAACCCGTCTTAGTGGTTGGAAGGCTAAATCGGTCCTTCAAGCCCTCCCCACTTATACTATGCAGGCCGTGTGGCTACCTAGAAACATTTTTGATGAAATTGATAAACGGTGCCGATCCTTTATTTGGGGAGAATAGGACAATAGCCGTAAAGTCCACTCGGTGAATTGGGAGACGGTTTGCACACCAAAAAAGGTGGGGGGTCTTGGGTTGAGACCTGCTAGATTGGTCAACCAGACGTTCGTGATGAAGAACAGCTGGAATCTTTGCGTGAATTCCATTTCACTATGGGTTTCGATCGTTTGCATTAAATATAAATGTGCGGAGACCAAACTTCTTACAATTAACGCTAAAAGACCGAGATCCAATCTTGGGGGGGGGGGGGTGGGGTATTTGCTCCAATTGGCCTACTTTTAGAACTAATCTCAGGTGGAATCTGGGCTAAGGCAACAATATATTAGACTTTTTGCGTGATACTTGGGTCCCTGGCCAAGGACCTTTCATACAATATATACCTGGGAGCCCTCAACTTGCTCATGATCTCCCCTCCTTTTATAATTTTTTGAACACTAGACGGGAGTGGGCTCAATACAAGTTGGGAAATCTGAGAATGCGTAATATTATAAATACAATTTCTAACTTTCCCCCTCCATGTGCAGGTGCTGCAGAAGATGAATTTGTACGGGGGTGCCAGCACGGATGGTCTCTTCTTGACGAAATTTGCTTACTCTAACCTTCTACAGTACGATAGACACTGGCTGAACGTTGATGCTCAGCTTGCTTGGAAGTGGCCTGGACTTGAGAGGATCCGATTTTTCCTTTGGAAGACTCTACATTCTACCTTGCTGACCAACCAAAGGCGGGTTGAAAGACATATTGTCTCCTCGTCTCCGTGTTCTGTGTGCGGTAATGCCCATGAATCTCTCCTTCATTGCTTCCGGGACTGCCAATGGAGTGCCACCATATGGTTTAGTTAATAAACAGGCCAAATAGTGATTTCTTCAGTAAAAGTAATTGGAAATAATTGATGATGACTAATTTGAAATACAACGATGTTGTACATACTTGCATTCCTTGGAACGTTCTTTTTGGGGTTGCCCTTGACGAACTATGGCGTGCCCGAAATGAGGTCATCTTCAAGCATTCGCACAGATCTTCTCAATCGATCGTACGATCGTACGCTCGGAAGAGCTCAAGCGGTGGTTGAGGCGAATAGTCGCTTGGCAAAGCTACATCCTTCGACGGAAGCCCATGTTAGCCCTCCGAATGATACAGTCTGGTTTACTCCCCCTCGGGGTTTCCACTCCCTCTGTTGTGAATGATCGGTGAGCAACCATGGCACTTCCGTTGGTTGTGGTGGCCTTCTTAGAGACGATAGGGAGATTCATCTTCGCCTTCATTCACCGGCTTGATCGGTACTCCCATCTTGAGGCAGAGCTCTGGGGAGTCTACCACAGTGTCTCCATAGCTTGGGGTTGTGGCCAAGGCCACTTGATGGTGGAGTCTGATTGTGAAACATCCATTCAGTTGCTTCGTGAAGGTGCCCCTCCATCTCATCCGCTATCTGAGCTGGTTCGTGGTATCCTTGGCATATTCAACCTGCCGTGTGACATCTGGTGGCAGCGTATTGATCGATTGGCGAATGAAGCGGCGGATCTTCTAGCCAAAATATCAGTCTGTGATATTTTTGATCATCCTCCACCTGTGTTGAGTCTGTTGACTGATGCCCTTATTAAGGGTTGTAATGGCTCACCCCGCCTTGGGCTGATCCGGTTGGGCCTGTTTTATGTGCCTTGCTTCTGTTTTCTTTCGGCTTTTAGCCCTTGTATTAAAAAAAATACTTATTCTTTGAAAGGATTTTGACAAAACTAGATTTATGCCTTAATATTAACATTGGATAAAGAACTTTTTCTTGAATACTGAACGATTTTAATAGTAATATCATTCGCTGAAACATGTTCTGTTCGTTGATCAATGTAATCTAAGAGTAGTACATGCATTATTGCTACCTAAAAAGAATAACAACATTTTGTCCACCTAAACATTACTACAACACTCTTTTTTCCCCAGACTCTCATTCACGGATTTTTAGCTTCTTATACAGTTAAAAGATTCAATTTCATATTTATATTTTTACATTTAGAAGAATTATTCTATTTCAACACTATAACGTGGTATTTTCACTATAACGTGGTATTTTCAATCAAATGGTTCAACGGAAAAATATGATTCCTTAAGATCAACTTGCATTACTTTGAATAAATTTATTAGTTATTTCATAAACCATGGAATGGAAATTAAAGAGGAGAGCACTGGTTTGGTTCGACCACACTTTAAAGTGTTGGATTAAAGTCAGATGAGAAAATGGAATCCCTTCTCATAATAAACACCAAAAACAAAGGAAGGATAAAACAAAACAAAACAAAACAAAACAAAACAAAATATTTACTGAAACTTAATAACACATTTACTAAACGGAGATGCAATTTTCTAACAAAAACTTTTCCAATTCAATTTCATATTCGTCTCCATAAAAATCTGAGATGCAAACTAATTTGAGAGAAGATTTGAAACAACAAGGCACTGAATTTAATGTCCCAATTTCACCATCCAATGCCTAAAGAAGAATCAATAAATTATTGTTAGCCTCGAAGCATGGAAAATAATAACATTAAAGTAGGATATAAGATGTACCTTAGGAATCTTAAGAACTTCCAGTTTAGGAGTCATTGAGAGAAAGTCTTTTAATGTTTCATTAGTGCCATAGCTAATTTCCCCCAGAATCACACGAAGGTGTGTCAAATTATGGAATGGAAGAAGGAGATTGAGAGTATCCACTACTAAAAAAGTTGTTTTTAGAGAGGAATTTTAGAGAGGGATAAATATTCCTCACTATTAGTGAGGGATTTAGTGACGAAAAAATAAATCTTGTGCGAGACACCCATGGCTTATGTTTGTGACGAATTTAGAGATGAAAAATATTCCTCACTAAAAATTTCGTAACTTTGTGACGAATTTAGAGATGGAAAATATCCCTCACTAAAAATTTCGTAACTAAATTCGTCACAAAATGACTATAAGGAATTTAGAGACGCAGTTTGGGAGGAAAAGTGTTCCTCACTAATAGTGAGGAATTCCAAATTCGTCGTTAACTCACTCCCACTGTGCAATTTTTTTTTGTCACTTAATTAAGTCAAAAGAAACTCTCAAATCAATCTCTCGGTCTCGCTCGCTCTCGCTGAAACCCTACCATTCTTCATCCCTAAATCCCTAAATCCCACAACTTCATCCTCCTCACAACTTCATCCTCGATGACACCATAGCCTTCCCCTCTTGCTCTCTTCTCTCCCCCACAACTTCATCCTTGATGACACCGTATTCTTCAACTTGTCTACCTCCTCGTGAAACCCTCCCATTCGCGCCCTCCGAATCACCCTCCTCATCCCATCAAGCCTCCATTCGCGTTTCTCTTCCAATCACGCTCTGAATCAAAGGTTCTATCTCTCCGTCGCGCTCTCCATCGTGCCGTCACTCCGTCGAGCTCTCTGTCGCTCCGTCGAGCTCTCTGTCGCTCCGTCGAGCTCTTTGTCGCGCCGTCTCTCCGTCGCTTCCAATCACCCTCTCGCTCTGAATCAACGTTCTTGCTCGCGAAACTTGCAAAGCTAAAGGTAAATCATCCCTTCCATTCGCGTTTTGTTCCCTCTGTTCCCTCTGTTCTTTCGTTTTTTGTTTCTGCAACTGATTTCTTATTAGATATGGAATGGATGTCATCCTTACTTTTATTATATCCTTATAACAGTAAATATTGTATAAAACTGAGAGGTAAAATTGAGAGGCCATGCTAATGAAAACAATTATTGGGTTTCCAACTCTTGCAAAGCAAATATGCAGTTAGCTTACCTGTCCCAAATCCACAGCAGGGTTCAGACTCTGTCCACAATCATAGATAATATCTGTTTGAAGAAATCTGGTTTCTCCAGTCAGAAGATCTATTTCTACCTGAGAAATAATTTCCATTGTTTAGAGTAACAGTACATAATAATTCGGCTCAGTTACTTCAGTAATATGGCTCAGTTACTTCAGTAATTTCCATCTGTTTCACCTTTGTCCAGAGACCCTGACCCACTTCAATTCCCCCAACTTCAACAACAACTGACCCATCTGATAAAATACTTACTTTTCCAGGAGTTGATCTAAGAATCATCTGAGATCCAACATAGTATATTGTCTCTTTATGTTTCCAGTGCCCTTCAACTCTTTCATATGTTTACTGTGCCACAATGCGGCAATATATATATATATATATATATATATATATATATATATATATATATATATTTAACGTATCAGATTTTTTGAGTAGTGGCATCATAGTGCCAAAATAACTATTTTATAAGTACTAGCTAATTTAGTGTTATTCCAATTGTCTCTCAATCAGTATGAAATTGTTTCGTTTCTAATTGTCTCTCAATCAATATGAAATTTTTAGTTAAGATTTTTCATTTCTATGATTTTTCTAACATTTATACTACAACCTTAACAATTTCTATGAGTTAAGATTTTGCTGTAATTAGAGTTCCCCACGGTCTAAGCTATGTGGCTAGAAAACCTGCAGCTAATATCATTACTACTATTTACTAGTAGTTGGAAACTATGTCTAGGTTATATTTATTATTGCAACTTCTTAGAATATTTATTATGTGGTTGTTGTGTCATGATGTTGTTAAACTAATTCGAGGTTATGTGTCATGATGTTGTTGTGCAGACCAAGAGAACCAAGAAGTTCAATATTGTTGGCAAATACGGTACGTTTTGTTGTTTCTTTTGAATACTTTTGTGTGTCTATATTTATTACTTTTGTGTGTTTATCTTGATTCTAATGATTGTATGTGTGTTAGTTTTGTTATAACTATTCACATGTGAGTTGAGTAAATACCATGAATTTGAGTAAATCCTTTTACTACTAATCTTTCATTGTATCTCTCCACATCCTTGCATTTTACTGTAAAGTATCTTAGGACAATTGAACCTATAGTATCTTTGTGAAACCTTTTCCAGACATACACTTTAAATTTTCATTCTTAGGACGATCATCTAGATTTCATTCTCCTAAGTTTCATCTTCAACCTGTGGGCCCTTCAAATGTATTAAATTTTCTTGCTTTGTGTTTCTTCACACTTCCATCAGCCTTGCATTTCACTGTAAAGACCCACAAAATGATACTTGGTAGATGTCTTTACTAACTTAAAGTACTCAATGATGACTTTCCTTTCTTTTCAGTGTTTCTTCATATAGTTTTAAAGACTAATAGTTGCTCGTGTAAATAATACATCAGCAATGGAAGTACCCGAAAATAGAAAGTGGATGGATAGAAGACTGGATCAGGACAAGAATATTACAGAAGAATTTAAAGAAGGATGTTTGGGATTTGTCAACTTTGTCTTGGAAAAGGACAAAGAAAAAGACAAAGAGAAGATTGAAAGCGAGGATAACATCGAAAGCCGGGAGATTAGATGTCCATGTAAGATTTGCAAGTGTTTGCGTCATCACCCACCAGACATGGTGATGGTGCATCTATGTAGGAAGGGATTCATGAGTAATTATTATCATTGGACAAATCATGGTGAACCGATTCCCCCGATTCCCCCAGTGGTTGTCGATCATTCATATTATGGTAGTAGTGGTCGTAGGGATATGTTTGATAATTATGAGCAGCTGGTAATGGATGCCGCGGGACCGGAAATTGGCAACTATCTTGAGCGGGAAGGTCATCATGAAGAAGACACAATGATAGAAGATCCTAATTTAGAAGCACGACAATTCTTTGAATTGTTAAAGGCTGCGCAATCTCCTTTATGGGATGGTTGTGACAGACATTCTGTGTTGTCGGCTTCTTTAGCGGCATTAAGTTTGAAAGCTGACTATGGATTATCTGAGGGATGCTTTAATGGTTGGGTGCAGTTAATGGGAGACACAATGCCTGATGATAATAAAATGCCTAAAAATTTTTACCAGGCAAAAAAGTCACTTGCTGAACTAGGGTTAGCAAGTATGCAAATTGAATGTTGCCCGAATGGATGTATGTTGTATTATAAAGAAGATGAGGTGCTTCAAAGCTGTAAACATTGTGGAGAGCAGCGATATAGACATGTTACCAGACGGGGTAAATTGAAATTGATACCGTTGAAAAGCATGTGGTACTTCCCGCTTATTCCAAGACTACAACGGTTGTATTCCTCAATGCAAACAGCTCGTGAAATGAGATGGCATCGTGAAAATCAAAGGGAGGCAGGTTCTTTATCTCATCCGTCAGATGCAGAAGCTTGGAAACACTTTGATGAAGCATGGCCTACATTTTCTCAAGATCCTCGAAATGTTAGATTAGGCTTGTGCTCCGATGGTTTTGCTCCATTTGACCAAACAGGTAGGAACTATTCTTGCTGGCCTGTGATAGTTACTCCTTATAATTTTCCACCATGGATGTGTATGAGAAGAGAGTTTATGTTCTTAACTCTTATAATTCCGGGCCCCCACAACCCTAAGAAGAAAATTGATGTGTACTTGCGCCCCTTAATTGATGAATTGAAAATTTTATGGGAAAGTGGAGTTATGACATATGATGTGTCCTTGAAGCAAAATTTTTTGATGAAGGCGGCGCTAATGTGGACAATCAACGACTTTCCCGCATATGGGATGTTAAGTGGTTGGATGACAATGGGTAAACTAGGTTGCCCAATTTGTATGGAGCATTCCAAGGCATTTAGCCTCACATATAGTCGAAAGATCTCATGGTTTGATTGTCATCGTCAATTCTTACCACAACATCATCCATATAGGAGGAATAAGACTGCGTTTATAAAAGGTAGAGTTGAAAATTCAACTCCTCCACAAAGGTTAAGTGGTGAAGAAATCTGGGAGAGGGTAAAACATTACCCAAGTGTGGAGGAATGTCCGGAACCAAATATCCCGGGCTATGGGATAGAGCACCATTGGACAAAGCGAAGTATATTTTGGGAATTGCCATATTGGAAAACCCATCTTCTCCCACATAATATTGACGTGATGCACACTGAAAGAAATGTGTTTCTCAATATTTTGTTCACAGTGATGGATACCAAAGGGAAGACGAAGGACACTTGCAAATCAAGACAGGACTTGGAAGTACATTGTAAGCGCAGCGGACTGGAACTACAACCTAGTACTAATGGAAACTTTGTAAAACCAAAGGCACAATTTACACTTACCAAACAGCAAAGGCTTGGTGTTTGCGAATGGGTGAAAAATCTCAAACTTCCAGATGGTTATGTTTCCAATATGAGTAGATGTGTTGACTTGAGAGAAGCAAAGTTGGTTAACATGAAGAGTCATGATTGCCATGTGTTCATGCAACGCTTGCTTCCAATAGCGTTCAAAGCTTTGCCAAAACCTATATTGAACACACTTACAGAATTTAGTCAATTCTTCCGAGAAATTACTTCATCGTTGTTGAAAGAAGATAAATTGCGCATGTTGGAGGAAAATATCCCAATCATTATGTGCAAATTGGAACAAATATTTCCCCCAAGCTTTTTTGACTCAATGGAACATCTTCCAATTCATTTAGCGTATGAAGCAAGAGTTGGCGGTCCCGTTCAATATAGATGGATGTATCCATTTGAAAGGTTAGTTCTTCATCATATAAAAATCTGCCACGTTTCCTTATTTCTCTCCTTTTTCTTTAAGCTTAATATTGATTTACTCAATAGGTTCATACGATCTTTAAAACAAAAGGTTACAAACCCAGCTTATGTTGAAAGCTCGATTTCTAGAGCATATTTACTGGAGGAGACAGCTACATTTGCTTCATATTATTATCCTCCAACTATTTTATCAAGGAGAACAAGAGTGCCACGAAATGATGATGGAGGAGAAGGTTCTTCTGCAAATGCTCCATTGTCAATTTTTAATTATCCAGGTCGCCCGATTGGAAAGGGTGTCACTTCTACCTTGGAGGATAGAGAAATGAAAGCTGCACATTTGTATATTCTTTTAAATTGTCCTGAAGTGGTTCCTTATTTGAAGTAAGTACCTTCGGTTGAAAATATGATAATTATCTTATCTTAGGCCATGTTTAACTCCTTCCTTGTATGTGTAGCATGTACTCAGATTTGTTACGAGAACTAAACCCGGATGTAAACGAAGCCGACCTTGACAGAGAAATATCTTCAAAATTTACCTCATGGTTTAAAACATATGTACGTGAATCTATTAATGTTCAAAATTTGCTGATCTAATTTGTTGAGTTGGAATAAAGAATGTTCTCTAATGTAGGTGCTCGACTCAACAAATGCAATTGATGATCCGCTTTTAATAAGTTTGGCATGGGGCCCAATTCGAAATGTCATTAGGTGGCCTACTTTTGTTATCAATGGATACAAGTTTATGACAAAGTCTAAAAATGAAGGGATGAGTACAACGAATCACAATGTATGTGTTCGAGGTGGGCAACATGATACAATGGAAAATGATTACTATGGGGTGTTGATTGATATTGTTGAATTGGAGTACACCAATCACCCTACCAAGAAGGTTGTTCTATTTAAATGTGAATGGTTTGATCCTAGTTCCCAAGGGACACAAATAGATAACTATGGAAATGTTCAAATAAAAAAATCACGGAGATATCCAAATTATGATCCTTTTATATTGGCTCAACAAGCAGATCAAGTCTACTTTACATCATTTCCTGAAAGGCAACAAGGTTGGTTAAGTGTCATAAGAACCAAGGCGCGCAACATAATTCAATCTGCGGAAAGGAACAAACGTGAAACAAATGATGCATTCCAAGATGATGATGCACAACCGATGCCTATTATTGTTGCAAATGATGATTTTCAGCATAGTCTTGTTGATACTGCTAGTGTGGCGGAGGAAGTACCTATAAGTGTCTTAGAAGAAGAAGAAGAAGAAGAAGAAGAAGAAGATATAGAATTCATATCTGAGAGTGAAGAAGAGGAAGATGATGAGGAAGAATTTTATTAGGAGATAGATTCAAACTAAGCTATTCCAATTGAGTCAACAACTTCACTTTGTATTGTTTCTCTTGGTGCTCATTACATGTTTCCACGTGATTATCATACACTTAATGTAATTTTGATTATCAATTATTTCTTCACGTGATTATCAAACACATACTGTATTTTTGATTGTTTTCTTTTTTACATTCTCTTAAATACTTGACTAATTATGTATATTCTTTTGACAGATGGCAGATGGTGATAATACAAGGGGTAGCGAAAGAGGTACTAGTAGAGGTAGGGGAAGAGGGAGAGGTAGAGGTGGAGGTACTTTGCCACAACCTACTACTAGCCTACCACCACATTCTTCCACTTCCCAATCACATGTGGCTCCCCATCGTCTTCATTCTACACCTAGACCTAATGTTCTTCCCACTTTCCATGGCCCTACTAGCCAACCAACACATTCTTCCACTTCCCACACACATGTGGCTCCCCAGCTTCTTCATTCTACACCTAGACCTAATCTTCTTCCCACTTCCCACAACCCGACTAGGAAATCGACACATTCTTCCACTTCCCACACTCATGTGACTCCCCATCCTTCTCGATCTACACCTAGCCGGCATGTTCCTTCGATTCCCCATGCTCCTATGGCCCACAAACCTCCTCAATCCACACAGGTCAAATATAATTGTACTAGACAACCCACACATCCTTCTACTTCCCACACTCATGTGCCCCCCCAACATGATCGATTTCCACCTAGTCCTCTTGTTCTTTTGACTTCCCATGCTCCTATTTCCCCAGAACCTACCCAGACTACACCTAGCCCCAATAACTCAACCACCCAGAACCAAAATATTCATCCTACACCGCCCCAATCACATTCTCAAGCTGATGTTGCATCTGTTGACACCCCCCAAGTATCATCCCATGTTGATTCATATCCAGAAATTGGGTCTTCTGACAATGATGGGCGTATGTGGATTTGTCCAGGTCCAGGTTACACGTAAGTATTAGTATCTAATTTTCATGAAATAATCTACAATAACTTATATGCGTATGACTTACAACTTGTTTAATGTTATTTTACAGTTTTGACCCTCCTATTCAACCAACCCGTGAAATCACAAAGATAATAAAAAAGAAGTTTGAAGTGTCTTGGATGAATTATGGAGAGGTCAAGAGAGAGGACGAGAAGTTGGCAAAAATGTGGTTTAATGAGTTTAAGGTATGAAAAAATGTCTATACATTAGCCCTACATTAATATAACTCACTAATTAGACTATTACATAATTAGCCCTACATTAATATTACATTCACTCATGTGCTGATTGGTATTCCAGAGGAAGTATAAGTGGCTTCCGGAGCATGATGCAGCAATTAAAAAGACATATGACCATAAAGCCTCTGATGGGTACACAAATGCAATGTATAGAGTACGACGTAAGCTTGATGCGGGGACTTGGATTCCTAAGAAATATCGTGATGAATTGGAGCAAAAGTGGGCTGATGATGATTGGAAAAAAAGAGCAATAATTAACAGCAACAACAGAATATCCTCTGATGGCTCTCTACATACAGGAGGGTCTATTCCGACAACTGAGCATTACAAGAGATTAGTAAGCAAATGAACTATATATAACTTCCTATTTGCTAAGAGTATATTTTAATTGAAACTAATCCAATTATTTTTCAGAAAAATTCCTTGGGTGAGACTCCAACTTGTTGGGACCTGTTTGAGAAGACTCACAAAATGAAAGGTGAGACGCCAAAGTGGGTCTCCTCCAAGTCAGAGAAGATTGCTGTAAGTTAAAATTTCTACATTAACGTCCAAATTTAGTTGTTTTATTTGTTGTGAGTTTCTGCATTTATTGTGTGTGATTCAGGGATATCTGTTCCCTCATCATTGTTACCACTTGAGAGGAATAGTATAGTTACTGTTAGAATCTACATATGTCTTTTTCATATTGATTGAGAGAATTCCATGGACTAAATTGTTCAGAACAAAATGCATTTTGATTGTTACTCCAATTGTCTCTCAATCAGGATCATATGTTTACTGAGAGGATCATATGTTTACTGTGCCACAATGCAGCAATATATATATATATATATATATATATATATATATATATATATATATATATATATATATATATATATATATATATATATATTTAACGTATCAGATTTTTTGAGTAGTGGCATCATAGTGCCAAAATAACTATTTTATAAGTACCAGCTAATTTAGTGTTATTCCAATTGTCTCTCAATCAGTATGAAATTGTTTCGTTTCTAATTGTCTCTCAATCAATATGAAAAAGACATATGTAGATTCTAATCCTGAACCAAAATGCTTTGTTCAGAATTCCATTTCATTTTGTTCAGAATTCCATTTCATTGATCAAAATGCTTTGTTACCAGCTAATCATTGCAAAGCTCTATTTCATTGCATGCTCACTGTTTGGATCAAAATGCTTTGTGCCTCTATTCCTCCATTTCATTGATCTCATTGTTCCATTTTGTTTAGAATTCCATTTCATTGATCAAAATGAAGAGTATAGAACAAAATGCATTTTGATTGAGAGAGGAATAGTATATAAACCAAATGCTTTGTTCAGAATTCCATTTCATTGATCAAGACAGATGTAGAAGTTATATAAAAGAACACCAATCACAATTGTTGTCTTTATTGCATAAAATTTTAGGAACTCAAAAATAGAAGAATGCACAAAATTAATACACAAACATTGAAAACAAAGTAATGGTTGTGTGACTGAGTTGATCATAGCAATGGAAAAACCGTAAAAACAACACAAATTGCAGCATAGATGAATGAAACATGCAAAATAATGAATGCAGAAGAGAAACAATGCAAGAAAGACAAATTGGAAAGAGGAATAGAGGCACAAAGCTCACTGTTTCAGTTTGCTAAAATTGACCAAAAAGCCTAAATAAAAGAGGGACAGCTACTGACTATAGAGGTTTAGGTTTTGCATAAGTAAACTTGTAGTCTTTAGCTTCTTGGTATATAGTACTTGGCCTCATAAATGAGTAAATTCTGTTTGATATGGCTGTGTTTGTGTGTGTTTAGTCTTGTTTATCTTGCATGCCTTGCTTTGTGCGGGATGTGTATGTATCTATGAAAAGATGATTAACATATTCTCATATTATGGACTGTTTACTTGATCATTAAATTCTGTTTGATATGGCCGTGTTTGTGTGTGTTTAGTCTGTGTTTGTATGTATCTTGTTGTAACAATTCTGTTTAGTCTGTAACAATGATGAGGGTTTGAAGATTTGTGTAAGCTTGACATGAGTAGCTTAGCAAAATAGCACATGGTTGTTGAATTATTGAATAATATGATAAGGGGGTTAAGCATATTATTGATGTGCTTGTTTTGTTTCCTGTGACCTATTATTGTCAATTTACTATCAGAGCTCTTTTCTACTTACCATTCATTCGTTTTTTAACATTTGGTTTTAGTACCAGCTAATCATTGCATGCTGATTTCATCTATGCATTTGGTTTATAATGCACTTAAAATTACAAAAAAGACATTCTAATCCTGAACCAAAATTATAGTATTGAAAAATCCAAAAACCAGAAGAGAAACATGTTCTTTGAAGTTGTTGGTGTTGTAGCATAAAAGAAACGTGTTTTATTGTTTCTTGTGTGTCCTTAACTTTTCCAGATTTGGATATTTTTATACATATTGTGAAGGTTCCATAGCAGTAGAGTGTAAATTAGGCTTATGATTAGCTTAAAAGCATGAAGTGTTACTTCCATAACCATAATAGAAAATGACTAAGTTGATGGTTTTGTTGACTTAGTTTCCCCTGACTTCTATGATGAGTATTAATTTGGTCTGATAGCTTCTATATTTTGCTAATTTTGATTATTATTTGGAAATGCTCATGTTTGATTATTATTTTTTCAGAATGAGTATGAAAGTCGTATTCTTGAAAGAGACTCACAAGAGGCACTAGGAGATAGCGTGTCTAGCGAGCAATCTGACAACAATATCTTCTTAGAGATTGTTGGAGGTGTAGATAAGAAGAAAAGAATATTTGGTTTGGGTCCTGAAGGAGAAAACTACATTCCTTCTTCCAAACGATCTACTGGAATCTCTGAGTCTGAATATGTGCAAATAAAGTCTGAATA
Source organism: Astragalus membranaceus (assembly GCA_039519185.1). Taxonomy (NCBI): domain Eukaryota; kingdom Viridiplantae; phylum Streptophyta; class Magnoliopsida; order Fabales; family Fabaceae; genus Astragalus; species Astragalus membranaceus. The sequence goes on along the minus strand of CM076848.1, from coordinate 110,280,961 downwards.
TATGCAAATGAAGGCTGACTTTTCTAACTTGACTGCTGAAAACCAAAGTCTTAAGGAGCAAGTGAGTGGGCTTTGTGCAACACAGGAGAAGATGCTTAAGTTTATGGAGACTTTTTCTCAAACTCATCCACGTCCGCCTTCACCTCCACCTCGACCTACAAACGAGGATGACCAACAAAATGATGATGAGTATTATGATGAACTAAATGGTTGATGTGTTTTTTGTTTTTTTCAAACAATGATGTGTAAGGGTTATGTATTTTTTTTTATTAACATTACTTTTGGTTTGTATGAACTATGCTTATTAGCTTTATTAGTAATATGAAATGTGTACTTTTAAAAAAAATTGTAGCCTATGTATTCAAGCACTACTCCTTTAATCCTTTAATTTGATTAAAGGTTTCACACAATTACAGGTTGAAATGGATATATTAAAAAAAACTGGTGTTAGATAAATTTAAAAAAATTGGTTTTAAAATTCGTCACTAACTGGGAGGAATAATTTCCCTCACTATTAGTGACGAAAATTGTTCCTCACAATTAGCGACGAAATATGTTCCTCACTATTAGCGACGAAAACATTTCTTCACAATTAGCGACGAAAACTGTTCCTCACAATTAGCGACGAAATTTGTTCCTCACTATTAGCGACGAAAAGCGTCTTTTTTATCTGATTTGGTGTTGTTGTTTTGCGACGAAATTTTAGGATTTTGTGAGGGATTTATTCCTCGCTAATAGCGACGAAATTTATTATTCCTCACAAATGATTTAGTGACGCCATATTTCGCTACGGATCTGGTTTCGTAACAACTTTCGTCGCTAAAAGGTTTAGTGACGAATTTTCATTGTTTAGCGACGAAATTTTGGCGTCACTAATTTTTGTTTTTCTAGCTGTGATCCTTTGCATTGAGAAACTATATATGCAATGAATATACCAAACACACACATAACTAAAGTTAACGTTGTCAATAGGCATTATATATGCTATTTAACATTAAAAAAATAAATATGATCAAACATACCTCAAGAGTATCATTTGATAGTATATGAGTGACTTGATAGTATTAAGTCCCCCCAATAGTTGAATAGTACAATCAACCGCATAGTATGCACATTGTGGAAAGTCAATCTTAAGATCAATGTATGCATCAACTACAGAGGACACGTTAATAGGGACAATTTCTACCGTTGGATTGCTCGTGCAACTTAAAGAACAAGATTGACACAATCAATCTTGACGATACAACTATGATAATCATCATAATGACTACAACAAGTGTCAAAACTGATGGTTAACATCCGTAATGTAGAAATTGCAATAATGATCGTCTTAATGTTCAACCAATAGCAATTATACAATGTCAACTCTTGTAAAAAGGACATCCTGAGAAAAGTTGTTGAGCTGAATTCTCATTTGCAAAGATAACATGTGAAAGATTTAATGTCTTGAGCAAAGGGAAATGAATACCATTAGGAAAATATAACGTGTCAACCCAACGACGATGAAATTTAATATCAACGGCAAATAAGAAGGTCCAAAAGTACTGCCACCTTTTTGCTAATATGGAAGTTCATACAACATCATCGGAATGCAAAAATAATGAAGGATGCAATCAGGTAAGTCGCTAATTTTAGTACCAGCCATGCCCGCCAAACAAAATTATATCATTTAAGTTTTCAACAAAAAAAAAAAGAAAAACCATGTTATGTTATAAAGTACTTTTATATGTCACGAGTAAAGTGCTCATGAATATCACCAATGACGTGTCTTCTATTTGTTTTCTCAAAAAACTACTTAAGTTAAAAAAATATTTGTCTCCTGTGTACCTCCTCCAACACGACACTATCACATAAGAATCGACATACACGTACACGGCACACACTATCACATAAACATTCATAATAATTTGAAAAAATAAAGTGATTGAAGTGTCCATATCGGTGTGTGTCCGAGCATGCATGTTTTTATTCAAAAGAGTTGGTGCTATATAGGTTTCTGCTAATACTTGGTTGAGATCAGGGGCGATTTTAGGGCCCAGCTAGCCCGGGCACGCGCCCGGGCTCAACTTCTACTTTGTTTGTAAAGCCCCAAACTCAATAGCTGATTTTTAGTCATAACCAGGGGCAAAAATAGTAAAACAGTGGATGTGAAATAAAAAAAGAATGGTCCAGCCCAATGTAAAAAAAAGTAAAACCAAAAACTAAATGAAACCCAAAAGCCCAATATATATAAAAAACTAAATAAAATAAACAAAGCAATTAAGCAAACACAACACATTCCTCTCTTTTCTCACGACAAACAGAACCCCACCCCCGCCTGTAACATCCTCAAAATAATTAGGCGAATTATTTGGATGTTGACCCAATAGAAATAATTTAGTACTCGACTGGTAAATTTATTGAGTACTAAAATTAATTATTCGATGGCATTAGATCGTTAACCGGATAATACGGATCAAGGAAGTTTTGGAATCGAAATAAGGGATTAAGATCAATATGGTAATTGGACCACGCTACCACTCATTTATTAATAAAATATATGTGTGTGTGTGTGTGTTAAATGAAAAGAAAGAAAGGTCCACGAGAGGGAGAAGAGAAACAGAGGAAGAAAAGAAGAGAAAAGAAGAGAAGGAAAAGAGAAAGAAGAAGAGGAAAGAAGAAGAGAAAGGAAGAAGAGGAGTGAAGCCCAACCCTCCAAAATTCATCATCTCCATCATTTTCCCTCCCTCATCATAACCCAAGAATTTGGTAAGAATCCTCTCCATTTTTCCCCTCCCTTTTTGATTTCGAAATTTAGAGGGTTTTGTTTGAAAATTGTTGAAATCAAGGATTAATAGGTTGTGTTGGTGATTGGGTTTTGTTTAAGATCGAAGCTAGGAGCGGATTGAACGCGATTGGAAGCTCGGAACGAAGTTAGGAACGGTTCGGTGTTGTTTGGGTTCGATTCGGTGATTTTGACATCTCGGTGATTTCGGCTCGGCAACGACTCTCGCTTCAAGGGTGAGTTTTACTCACGTATAGGCTGATTCCGTTTTGAAATAGATTGTGTGACCAGTTTTCGAAAGAGTTTGAGTCGAAAACGTTATTTTGAAACATATCGCGTTTTAACGAAATTCGTAATCGTTGAGTTTTTGATTGAATTGCTTGATTGTTTGATGTTGATTGGACTGGTATATTGTCTGGCATTGTCTGTTTTTGAGTTAGGAATCGATCGGGGCAAGTTTCGGATCGATCGGAAAGCAAAATTTCATAAAACAGGGCATTTTGGCAATGCTGTCAAACGCGCACGACCCGTGCGTCTCAGGCACACGACCCGTGCGCCTGGTTCGGGTTCAGTGTTGAAAAAATGTCTAACAGGGCGCACGACCTGTGCGTCCTGGGGCACGACCCGTGCGCCTAGTCCTGCCCAAAATTTTCAAAGTGCCGTAAATGATTCCGTTTCGATTCCAATCCTCTCCTAATCCTTTCCTAACCCTTCTATAATGATATTAGGCTTATTATGCCATGATTTTGCGTACGTTTCAAAAGGGTTTTATAAAATACTTTCGAAGTTGAAAATTGTGTCGAAATGTGGTCAACTAGAGTGCGAGTGTGAACTTGGATTTTATAAAATGTGGATTAAAGTGTTTCATTGATTGTCTGATATGATGGACCGTGGGTTCATAGTACTGTAGATATATATATATATATATATATATATATATATATATATATATATGTTTATATACATATCGAGTTGGGTGACGACCCATTGTTCGACATACTAGGCGGGGCAGTCATGCTCCCCCAACCTAGGCTCCGTGCCAATAGGAGAATGTACTATTGGTTAGGGGGTTCACCGGGTATATAGCACTGGATTGCAGTCGTGTTATGTCATGAGTTTGTTGTACGTACACCGGGGTTTAGCACTTTATTGCAGTCGGTGTCGTACTGTGCGATACACCGGGGTTTAGCACCTTATTGCAGTCGGTGCCGCACTTTGTTTGTTCACGGTCACCGGGGTTAGCACTTTATTGCAGTCGGTGTCGTGCTGATTTTAAAAAGGATTATTAATTGAACCGAGAGAGTTAGTAGGGGTTCCGGTAGAACTCACTGAGATTGTATCTCATTGTTTAAATGTTGTTGTTTTCAGATAAACAGGGACAGAAGAAACCTCAGAGGCACGAGTAGGTGGCCCCGAGAGATGGATGATGACTTAGCTTTATATTTAAGTTTATTTTCCTTCTGTCGACTATGTATCACAGTGCTATGTCATTAGTGTTACATTTATCTTTCATTTCGCTTTCTTGTATGACTCTGACTACCATAGTTGCTGACAGATTATGGCCTGAGTGCCTTATGGTCTTATTTGTGTATAAGACGGTTATGTTATATTTCAGCAAAAATTTTATAGTGGTATTCAGTGTCTGAGCAGGAAATATTATCTCTGATGTATGTTTAATGTGCACTTGGGTGTTTTTAACAAATAAAAATACCAGGGTGTTACAGTTGGTATCAAAGCGGTTCGACCAAGTCGGACTTAGCTTTTAGGGTCTTTACTTTCTCCAGTCGTGATTTTCTTAGTATGCTATTAGACATTGAGCTTGATCAACTTAATACTTTGTGCATATTTCGCAGAATCATGGCCAGAAGAGGTAGAGGCGTTCCTCCTCCTGTTGATCCGAATTTTGAGTGGATGCAGAATGTCATTGAGAACCAACAGAAAATGATGCAAGACATGATGCTTATGCATCAGCAGCAACAGATCCAACAGCAAAATGCCCAGCAGCATCATGCACAAGAGCCACAAGTGAACCCAAGAAGAGTTTTTACAGAATTCCTGAAAATGAAACCCTCCGAGTTCAGAGGTGGGCCGGATGTCATGAGAGCACAACATTGGCTAGATGACATTGAAAAGATCTTTCTAACAATGCAAGTGACCGATGAAGATAAGTTGAGGTTGGCATCCCATATGTTGAAGGGAGAGGCCAATAACTGGTGGACCAATGCTAGGGCCATGATGGAGACAATGGAAACTCCCCAGACTTGGGAAAATTTCCGAACATCATTTCTGGAACAACTCTTTCCCACGGCTATGAGGTTTGATAAAGAAAATGAGTTCTTAGCTCTCACACAAGGAGGCTTGACCGTGGGCCAATACACGGCTAAATTTGAAGAGTTGTATCAATTCTTCGGTTTAGCTGGATATGCCCCCAATGACCGATGGAAAACTGACAGGTATAAATATGGGTTGAGAGAGGATATTGCTCAAAGTCTAAGTTCTTTTCCGAAGACCAATTATGCGGCCATGGTTCAACAAGCTTATATAGCCGAAAGTGATTTGGCAAGATTGTATGCAAGTAGGAAGGCGTTCCATAAGAGTAAGAGGAACACCGGGCCATCTAGTTCTCAGATGGGTCCCAGGCATGACTCAGGGAAAGGAGGTAATTACAAAGGGAAGCAGGTACAATCGTCTGATTCTACACAGTTCAGGAATTGTTGATTTTGTGGAAGATATCACCGTGGCGAGTGTCCGCCAAGGCCAGATCGGTGCTATGTTTGTAATGAAGAGGGTCACTATGCCAATAAGTGCCCATCAAAGGGGTACGGGATCTCTTTTTAATAATTCAGTCAATATTTTATATGATTCTGGTGCAACTCACTGTTTTATCTCGCAAGCATGTGTGGATCGGTTGGGACTAGCATTGTCTGAGCTATCCGAACCGATCACTATTTTAACTGCTGCCAAGGGTCGTGTCCAGACCCAATCATTGTGTGAAAATTGCCTACTTGTCATAGGGGACAGACAATTTGTTGTGAAATTTATCTGCTTGCCTATGAGAAGTATGGACATTGTTCTGGCCCACGCTAGGATCTCTCTTTCTATCAATTGACCCAAGTTAAACTGCTTTGAACCCAGCATGGCCTTGAGCAGGAACATTCTCTCCTTGTGCCGATAGAGGTTGTGTTTGGTTGGGAGTACTGTACTCATCACCCACAGCGACAGAGATTTTAAGAACGGCGTCAACATTGTTCTTTTTACTTTGAACGCGCTAGAGTCTTCTTTGACCCACTCTGTGCCGGGAACGCAGAGAACTCTCAGCAGGATAGCCATGTCCCAGTCTGATGCGCTGGCCATCATGCTTTCCAGCGTTTCCTCCACCTCTGGCAGACCCACCACGTCGTTAATTCTTTCAGCAGCGAAGGAGACCAACCGTCCTCGCACCACGGAGAAGGTGGGCTCGGGTTTTCCCTTGAGCTTTTCAGCGACGCCAACATAGAACTCCCTAGTAGTCCAGAGAGTATGTACGGTGGTTTCTTGGTCAGAGCCTCCCATTGTAGGTCTCAGAAGATTTCGATTGAGGCTGTGGTTAGGGATTTGGATGCTATGCCTCTCTCTGGAAGTGGGTTGCGGTTCTGGGTGGAAGTGGTGTATAGCTCTATGGCGTATTTGCTTGGTAGCCGGCCGAGGGTGTTTGTAGGCGCTGGTTTCGATTTGGGTTTCTGAGATTTGGAGGATGGAGATTTGGTTTTGGGTGCCATGGGGTTTTAGGGTTCAGGAAAGGGGGAAACTTCGGTGTATCGGTGGTGAAAGAAGATGATTTGCGGTTATCACTGGGGGATGGTGAAGGTGGTTGCTATTTAATGATGGTGGAGCGGTTTCGGTTGGGGGACGTGGGAGGTGATGGTTTGGTATTCTGCACCGGGGAGTTATGGTGCATGATGGCCATTTTTTCTGAATACATTGAAAAATCCATGGAAGTGTTCATGGATGATTTCTCTGTATTCGGGGAGAACTTCCATGCATGCTTGCTTAATCTCGAAGAGATACTGAACATGTGTGAGGAGACAAACTTGGTTCTGAATTGGGAGAAGTGCCACTTCATGGTTCAAGAAGGGATTGTACTAGGACACAAGATATCAAAAATGCGCATAGAAGTTGACAAGGCAAAGGTGGAAGTGATTGTGCTTCAATGCTGTTTTTGGAGCTTTCCTCCAAGCAAATTCTGTGCATACATAAATCAGGGCTTAACCCTTTGATACCAGCCATTTGCCAACCACTGGCTCTCTTATGTTTCCTCAGGACAACAACCAACTCTTCTTCTTGTTGTACACTTAACTCAGCAGCTATGATTACGGGCAGGGTGTCTTCTTCTCCCAGGTAGGCATACTTCAAATGAGGAGGGAGTTGCTTCAATTCAAGCTCGGGTGGCTTCTCAATGGATGGTATGTTATCCTTGAAGCCTTCTGCAGTAAGCTCTAGTGATTCGTACCTCTTTGCCCATATTGGGACGTTTGGTTTATCTTCCTTGATTTCAGCTAACCCCTCTTCCTGTAGCTCTTTTTTCTCCACATGCTTCAACTCTTGCTTTAGTACATCATGCTGTGACAGCAGTTGCTTTTGGACCAAGTTGTCCATTTCAGAAACGAAAATGCATTCTGCACTACTGGTGCTGTCATCAGGGTACTTCATAGCATTGAATACATTGAAGGTAACCTCCTGGTCATTCACTCTCATGGTAAGCTCTTCCTTGTGTACATCGATCAAGGTCCTACCTGTGGCCAAAAACAGTCTTCCAAGGATAATTGGCACATCCTTGTCAGCCTCAAAATCAAGTATTATAAAATCGACAGGGAAAACGAATTTATCTACTTTAATCAAAACATCATCAATTTTTCCTTTAGGGTAGACAGTAGATCTGTCTGCTAATGCGAGTGTTACTGTGGTGGGTCTTGCTTCACCAATACCTAGTTTTTTAAAAATGGATTTGGGCATCAAGTTGATGCTTGCACCCAAATCACACAAGGCCCTACCACAGTAATTACCCCCAATGGAGCAAGGGATAGTGAAACTACCTGGATCTTTGAGTTTCTGAGGTACCTTACTCTACAAAAGCATGCTTGTTTCCTGTGTCATAGCCACTGTCTCGAACTCACCAAGCCTCTTTCTCTTGGCTAGCACATCCTTCATGAACTTGGTGTAGTTAGGCATTTGTTGTAAAGCTTCCACCAATGGAATGTTGATGTGAAGTTACTGCAGAATCTCCATGAATTTCCCAAACTATTTGTCTTGATTGGCCTTCTTTAACCTTTGGGGAAAGGGTGGAGGAGGCCGCTCAGGAATAAACTTCTAGGGCGATTTTACTACTGGAGTTGCTGTTTCTGCAGTGGTATCAGAGTTCTCATCAACAGGCGCTGCACCAATGCTGGCAGCATCTCGGATAGCACCTGTATTAACCATTGTAGGCAAGGTAGCAGTTTCTTTGCCGCTTCTGAGTGTGATGGCCTTGACTTGCTCATTACCAGCTGGGTTTGCCTGCTCAGTGGTGTTTGGCAAAGATCCACTTGGTCTAGTTGTAATTGCGGTTGCAATTTGGCCGATTTGATTCTCTAAATTCTTGATGGCAGCCCCTTGGCTTTGGTACTGTGCTTTAGTTTCACTCATGAATGCTTTGAGTGCCTCGACTAAGGAGTTGTCAGCATTGGCTTTTGGAGCAGGCTGTGCAGGGAATCCTGGAGGTGTAGCAGGTTTGGCTTGACTAGCAGCAGCATTTGGATCCTTCCATGAAAAGTTGGGATGGTTCCTCCACCCTGGGTTGTATGTGTTGGAGTGGGGGTTCTTGTTCTTGCTGAAATTTCCAATATAGTTGACAGAGACCAGGTTTCCGGGGCACTCTTCGAACAAATGTCCCCCATTGCAGTACACACAATTTGGTGTATTAGACTTTTCTCTTGGTGCTGTCTTTGCAAATGTTGTGGCAGCAGCAACGATAGCTGGGGCTGGCGCAGAAGTGGTACACAGGCTTTTAAGCATGTTGGTTAGACTAGCCACTTGTGCAGACAGTGCAGTTATTTCAGACACCTCATGGATTCCGGCTACCTTCTTGGCAGCACTGACTCTGGCAGTGGGCCATTGATAACTGTTTGCAGCTGTAGTCTCCACCAAGTCATATGCTTCATTGTAAGAGTGATTCAGAATGGCTCCTCCTGCAGATGCATCCAGCAACAACCTTGATTGGGAAATCAAGCCATTGTAGAATGTCTCTAATTGTATAGCGAAAGGGATGCCATGATGTGGGCATTTTCTGAGCACATCCTTGAATCTCTCCCAGGCCTCATATAATGATTCTTCTTCTTGTTACCTGAATGATGTGATATCGTTTCTCATTCTTGCATTCTTGACCGGAGGGAAATATTTTACCAAGAACTTCTCGGCCATCTTGTTCCAGTTGTCTACTGAATTGGGCTTCTTGGCCCTGTCCTTTAATGAGTATGGGAAGTTGTTGCAGACTTCGAGGAACTGTCTTAAATGCAAGTGAGGGCTTTCAGTGGGTCCTCCTGCGAATTGGCCTACTGTTTGCAATATTTGGAACATCATAGGCTTGAATTCGAAGGATGCTGCCCCGATGGCAGGTGTCACAATGCCAGTTTCCATGGTGGTGGGATCGAATACAGCATAATCCCTCATTGGCCGCTCTCTGTCATTGGCCATTTCAATGTTTGTTAGTACCACAACTTCATCTTCATGATCTGCCATTGGAATGGCTTCTGCTACTGACGCTGCAAGTCTTTCTCGAACCTCTCTTCTCAATCTCCTTACTGTTCTTTCAATTTTAGGGTCTATGTGATGCTCTAGCTGATGGGCTCTGCGCATACACTTCTCTTAAAACTGAAATTCACAATGAAGAGGATGAGAAAATAAAAGCTCACTAAAACAAATACTATTTTAGACATAGTGATTAAATCCGTTAATCCCCGGCAACGACGCCAAAATCTTGTTGTGCAAAAACGTGTGCAAGTATACACAGTCTAACAAGTAATAAAGTAGTAAGTAAAGATCGTTCCCACGAGGATTAAGGTTCAATTGCTAAGTCTATGGAATAGCGTTGCTTTAATGCGTAAACGTAACCAAATAATGAAGTGAAGTTTGTTGAGCAATAATTAACGTAAGTGAAATGAGAGTAATGAGATATGAACGAGTAAAGATACGAGAGACGGTAATAGTCAAGACTAGGATCAATAAACAAAACTTATAGGCGCAGTGCTGTGATCGATGCTGTGATAGCACTCAGTGCGCAGAATGAAAGTGGATATTCCTATCGCTAAGAAACGTGATGTCGTTAAAGTTTCCTTATTCCTAAGCACCCATTGAGGTTCATCACGTAGGTTGAAAAGCTTGTTTCAGTTCACACTATAGCCCTAACTTCATATTCCCATCCTTTGTTAGGAAAGAATAATATTCATATCATTCTTCAAACTATATTAACTTGTGAAATCGGTGAGTTAATCCCTTTTCAGATATTAAAACACGTTACCCTAAACAAAGTGATCAAGTTCCAAAAGAGTTGATAACAGTAAACACACACAAGCTAATGAGGCATCACAAATCAATCACATAAAAGCAACTAAAAGAATATATTCATATCACCATCGTCTTGACTACCAAAGAATTTAGCTCATGATGAGCTTAGACATGATAAAACAGCTTAAAGTTACCATAAACATATTCATCAACATAAGAAAAGCACTTAAGGGTTGAGTTACACCAACGAGCATGAAGGTGTCACGCAACTACTAACGAGTGGTGCTATCGGAATGCTAAGAGTACTGGCTAACAGGGATCTTGTGATTGAGTGTGGAGGATTATGGCTGCAAATGGTTGAGTATGGTGTTTTGTGGAGGTAGGCGGCCCGTGTTCTGAACTCGTTCTCTCTTTTTCTCCAAGGAGTTGCGTATCGAGTCTGTCTCGGGTTCACTAGGGTAGATGCATATATATGGGCCTTGGTAGCACGACGCACCTCCTCTTGGGCCTTGTGCACTTGTTTTGTTGTAACAAACCCTAGAAGTCACGCTAACTTCTTGCTTACGGTGGCTCCTTGCTTGCTGGAAGATAAAGTTTCCTTTTCTGCTGTGCTTCGTGAGGCGCTTCGCCTAGTTATGCTTCTATCAATCACAGCGATGTTGCCGCGACACCCGTCATAGCAGCTGCCTTAGCACTGAAATACTTAAGACTGTCCTGCACACTGAGCACACTGATTAAATTCCACAAAATTGGCAATTGCGTGCCCAAGTTATACTTAACATCCATGAGTTCATTTGCGTCTAATATGAAGATATCTACTACAATTTAAAGCATAATTTACTTATGGATCAAGATAATTCCCATTTGATTGAGTGCAAATAACTCACATTTCTGTGAGTTATCACTATCTTCTACCAATCCCAATGGTAAGTTGTGGGAGACTCCCTTTTTGAATTAGTCAAGGCGGTTTTTGAGGACCCCATTCGGATGGGGGAGGTAAGTCACACTCTCATATCTCTTATTCCTAAGTCCGAGACTATTTGTAACATGAAACAATTCCGTCCAATTGGCCTTTGTAATGTCTCTTATAAAGTCGTTACAAAGCTTATTGCACATAGAATTAGCGAGTTCATTCTGGACCTTATTGGCCTGGCCCAATGTGCCTTTATCCCGAAAAGACAGGGGCAGGACAACATTATGATAGCCCAGGAAATATTGCATTCTATGAAACATAAGAAAGGCCAGACTGGTTGGATGCCCATTAAAATTGACTTGCAAAAGGCATATGAGAGACTTAGTTGGGATTTTATCCGCGACACCTTAATTGATATTGGTTTTCCTCCTAACATAATTTCTATTATTTGGCATTGTATTTCTTCTCCCAGGATGAGGCTTCTTTGGAACAGGGAGGCGTTAGAGGAATTTACCCCTTCTAGGGGTATCCGTCAAGGGGACCCTATATCCCCATACCTTTTCGTGTTGTGTTTGGAAAGACTTTTCCACTTGGTGGAGGCGGCCGTCCCGGAAAGACATAAGAAAGGATAAGATCTCTCATCTTGCCTTTGCTGATGATCTTATGTTGTTTGCAGGTGCTTCTATGGACCAAGCCGAAGCCATCAAAGGCATTCTAGACGCTTTCTGTGCTAGCTCTGGTCAAAAAGTCAGTTTGGAAAAAACTAGAGTGTTCTACTCTAGCAATGTTCATTGGGATCGTAGGCGGGACATCAACAATGCTCTTGGGTTTTCGTCAACGGAGGACCTTGGGAAATATTTGGGGATACCCATTCTTCATAAAAAAGTTACGCGGAGCACTTTTAATTATGTCCTTGAGAAGGTCAAAACCCGTCTTAGTGGTTGGAAGGCTAAATCGGTCCTTCAAGCCCTCCCCACTTATACTATGCAGGCCGTGTGGCTACCTAGAAACATTTTTGATGAAATTGATAAATGGTGCCGATCCTTTATTTGGGGAGAATAGGACAATAGCCGTAAAGTCCTCTCGGTGAATTGGGAGACGGTTTGCACACCAAAAAAGGTGGGGGGTCTTGGGTTGAGACCTGCTAGATTGGTCAACCAGACGTTCGTGATGAAGAACAGCTGGAATCTTTGCGTGAATTCCAATTCAATATGGGTTTCGATCGTTTGCATTAAATATAAATGTGCGGAAACCAAACTTCTTACAATTAACACTAAAAGACCGAGATCCAATCTTGGGGGGGGGGGGGGGGGTGGGGTATTTGCTCCAATTGGCCTACTTTTAGAACTAATCTCAGGTGGAATCTGGGCTAAGGCAACAATATATTAGACTTTTTGCGTGATACTTGGGTCCCTGGCCAAGGACCTTTCATACAATATTGTCTGGTTGGGAAATCTGAGAATGCGTAATATTATAAATACAATTTCTAACTTTCCCCCTCCATGTGCAGGTGCTGCAGAAGATGAATTTGTACGGGGTGCCAGCACGGATGGTCTCTTCTTGACGAAATTTGCTTACTCTAACCTTCTACAGTACGATAGACACTGGCTGAACGTTGATGCTCAGCTTGCTTGGAAGTGGCCTGGACTTGAGAGGATCCGATTTATCTACTTTAATCAAAACATCATCAATTTTTCCTTTAGGGTAGACAGTAGATCTGTCTGCTAATGCGAGTGTTACTGTGGTGGGTCTTGCTTTACCAATACCTAGTTTTTTAAAAATGGATTTGGGCATCAAGTTGATGCTTGCACCCAAATCACACAAGGCCCTACCACAGTAATTACCCCCAATGGAGCAAGGGATAGTGAAACTACCTGGATCTTTGAGTTTCTGAGGTACCTTACTCTACAAAAGCATGCTTGTTTCCTGTGTCATAGCCACTGTCTCGAACTCACCAAGCCTCTTTCTCTTGGCTAGCACATCCTTCATGAACTTGGTGTAGTTAGGCATTTGTTGTAAAGCTTCCACCAATGGAATGTTGATGTGAAGTTACTGCAGAATCTCCATGAATTTCCCAAACTATTTGTCTTGATTGGCCTTCTTTAACCTTTGGGGAAAGGGTGGAGGAGGCCGCTCAGGAATAAACTTCTAGGGCGATTTTACTACTGGAGTTGCTGTTTCTGCAGTGGTATCAGAGTTCTCATCAACAGGCGCTGCACCAATGCTGGCAGCATCTCGGATAGCACCTGTATTAACCATTGTAGGCAAGGTAGCAGTTTCTTTGCCGCTTCTGAGTGTGATGGCCTTGACTTGCTCATTACCAGCTGGGTTTGCCTGCTCAGTGGTGTTTGGCAAAGATCCACTTGGTCTAGTTGTAATTGCGGTTGCAATTTGGCCAATTTGATTCTCTAAATTCTTGATGGCAGCCCCTTGGCTTTGGTACTGTGCTTTAGTTTCACTCATGAATGCTTTGAGTGCCTCGACTAAGGAGTTGTCAGCATTGGCTTTTGGAGCAGGCTGTGCAGGGAATCCTGGAGGTGTAGCAGGTTTGGCTTGACTAGCAGCAGCATTTGGATCCTTCCATGAAAAGTTGGGATGGTTCCTCCACCCTGGGTTGTATGTGTTGGAGTAGGGGTTGTTGTTCTTGCTGAAATTTCCAATATAGTTGACAGGGACCGGGTTTCCGGGGCACTCTTCGAACAAATGTCCCCCATTGCAGTACACACAATTTGGTGTATTAGACTTTTCTCTTGGTGATGTCTTTGCAAATGTTGTGGCAGCAGCAACGATAGCTGGGGCTGGCGCAGAAGTGGTGTCATACCCCAATTTTGTCCGGCTTAGGTCCAAACCCTAATTTTCCACACAAAAATAAACTACGCATCATTTTTAGGGTTAGAATGCACGTTTTGGGAAGTTAGAGTCAAAAAGGGCATTTTGGTCATTTCTCACAAAAGGGTCTCTAAAATTAGGGTTTTTGAAAAATATGTTATGCATGCATGGCAAGCTTTGGAAAATATTTTATGCATGGCAAAGACCTAAAAGCATTTTGTGGAAAGCAAGAATTGATTTCTATTTTGTTCCAAAGGCCAAGAATCGATTTATGGTATATTGCATAGGCCTTGAAATCGATTTTCAGGCTCTTCCATAGGCCATGAATCGATTCCTAATTGTTTTAACTAAGTGAAGAATCGATTCCTACCTTTTAGGATGTCCTGAAAATCGATTTCCCTTGCCTATGTTTAAAGCATGAAATCGATTTCTACACATACTCATGCAAAAGCTAAGAATCGATTTCCTTAGATTTTAAAAGACTATGAAATCGATTTTCAGGTCTCCAAATGTCCTGAAAATCGATTCCTACCTTTTTCCATAGGCCATATAATCGATTCTTATCATTTCCAAAAATAAAGAATCGATTCCTGCATATTTCCAAAGGCCACATAATCGATTTTCAGGATCTCCAAATGTCCTGAAAATCGATTCCTACCTTTTTCCATAGGCCATATAATCGATTCTTATCATTTCCAAACATAAAGAATCGATTCCTACATTTTTCCAAAGGCTCAAACAATCGATTCATCCTTGCAATAAATGTTTTTTAAAAAATTCTACGCTTTCCTAAGCCTATAAATAGGCAGCCTCAAATCACATTTGAGGGGGGAGGAGATTGGACGAGACCAGAGAAACAGGGACAGATTTTACAAGATCAGAAAACACACACACACATTTCACGAGATCTGAGAAGACAACTCTCGTAAATCTCATTTTCCAGTTCTACGCTTCATTTCTGCTCTATTCGCGCCGTTGGTCCGTCTGAGCTGATCTCCTGCAAGGGTTAGTCGGGGTTTGCGTTCTTCAGAGTTGTAATATCTGTCTTCATCAGAGGTATTTCAGTCTTTACATTTGTTAAAATTTAATCATTCTGATCCATGCCAAAATTGCCCTATGTGATTTAATTTAGCTGTAGTGTCTTTGTTGATGATGACCCACATGATTCCCACTTATGCCTAGTGCATCATTTTCTAAGTGGGGAAGATGGTCTCAGATGATTCAACCTCCCCTTTCAAACCCTTTCAAAAAAACATTTTTCATTAGAACTACGTCGCTTTGATTCCCGTTTGGGATACGTAGGAGCGAGTCACGTTCTCGTCAAGCGCAACAAATAAAAATTCTCTTCATCCCCCTAAACCAATCATTTTCATAAAACAAACAAAAATCATTTTCAAACCCATTGTTGCTAGTAGCTCATCAGAGCCTCTGTTCGTTTAGCTATTAGTGACAATGTCCTTTTCTCCTAAAAATAATAAACGATGATCCATCATAACCTTTGTTAGTTTGATCATCATGTGAATCAATCTCTTTCGAAAATCACTTTCAAAAAAGATAATAAAAAACGAGTTGTTATCAATAGTCCATCAGAACCGTTGTTCGTTTGACTAGCGGTACAACTCTCTCTTTTGAGTATTTAGCAGTGATTCATCATAGCCTCTGCTAGTTTAATCATTTGCTAATGCTCGTCCTATTTCAAAAACTCACTAAAAAAGATAAAAAACAAAAACTTTTCAAAAAGACAACCAAGAACTACGTAGCTTTGAATTCTCCATCGCACCGGGAGATACGTAGGAGCGGGCCATGTCCCGTCAAGCACTTTTTCCTAAAAACCCTTTTTCCCCCCTTTCTCGCAACAAATAAGATTTCCAGTAAGTTTTCTCATTCGTCTTCAAACAAGAAATAAATAGGCAAATCCAGTTTTTTTTTTCAAACGTTAAAACCACACATTTAATTAGAGGTTCCCTTTCGGTAGAAAGGACGTGCGCGGTGCTAACACCTTCCTCGCGCGTAATCGACCCCCGAACCTATATCTCTAGTTTTCAAAAGACCATCCGCCTTGTCCAAAAGACCTTTTTTCAATGTTTTGGTCTTAAAATTAAAATATTGGTGGCGGCTCCAAAATTATTCCACGTTGTACATTGAGAAACCCAAGCGGGGATTTTTCGGGGTGCAACAGCTGGCGACTCCGCTGGGGACTTTTCTTTTTTTAAGTGGGTCAAGCCTAACTAATTAAATGTGTGGTTTAGCGTGCTATCGATGTGATTTGGATACTTTGTTATTTATATCCCTTTTCGGTTTGCTCTTCTTGTCATGTTGCGTGCATGTGCATTTATTTTCTCTCCTTTCATGTTTATTTTTCCTCGTCTTTGCTTATGTGCTTAATACCCTCATGCTTTTCCTCCCCATCTTGTTATGTTCCTCTCTTCTTGGCCCCCTTTCTCGAGGAAAGCAAAGCACTTGATTATTGTTGAAACCCTAGGCTAGCTAATTTGATATTGAACCCTAGTGTAGACAACATGTTATCGCTTGCTATTGTTTGGACTGTTCTGGGTTTTCCTTCGCAGGTGGGGTATATGTGGGTAATTTTAGGCGGTATGTCCCCGCTACACACACTCACCCCCTTATGATTATGAGCTCTGAGAGAGGCCTAAAACCCAAGGTCTGAAAACACCTAGGAGAGTGGAAACGAGTAGTGACTGCCAATTGGACCGATGTCCTTCTGCTCTCACGAAAGTTTCAGCCAGAGTATGCTCTTTATGGTACCTCACACCAGATGGCATTCCATCGTTGTGGGTGTTATCATAAAAGAGATTTAGCTCTGGTAGCCTTTGCAAGGGAGTGAATAGAGCCACATGGGAGGATTACCCTTTAAATTGCCCTAGATCGTAGGTCTCACCCCTTTTAGGTCACAAGGGCTTTCCAAATTGTGTGTTGCATTGTTGCATTCAGTTCAATCAATTTTTCCTTCAGAATTTTTGAAAATCAAAAAAAATATGCTTTCCCTTTTCAATAAATACCTATATGAGGTGGCATATAGGGTGAAAATTTTCAAATCACCACCTGTAAATATCCTCTTTCTGCAAAAACACAAAAAAAAGAAACATCCTTGCATCATCGCATCATTGCATCACTGCATCATTGCATCATTTGCATTGCATAAAATTCCAATTTTGAAAAAAACCATTCATATTGCATTCCCTTTCATTACATAAAGATAAAACAAAAAAAAAACAATTATCATCTGCATAGCATAAACATTTCATTTATAATCATGCAAAAAAAAAATCCTCGTCAAGTTCACCCAAAACATGGCATTCATGCATAAGCATTATTTCAAAAAAGACACAGTAGAACTACGTAAGCTTTGATTCCTCATTACAATGGGGATACGTAGGAACGGGCCATACCCCGTCAAGCACATTTTTCTAAAACCTTTTTCCAATAAATCATTTGCATCATACTTGCATTCATTCATTACCTAAAATAAGAGTTGTGATGAGAAGCGAGACGTTCTTGCAAAACAATCATCCTTTTTGAAAAAGTTTATCAAGGTGTTCCAAAGCACTCAGTTTTTCAAATCAATAGCTCATTTGCATTTCTTTCAAAAGCACTGCATCCCATCCATTCTATGACAAAAGACTGAAATAGTGTGTCAAAGAAAAAAAAACAAGTTTTTAACTGATGTTAACTCTCTGTGAAGCATTCTTCAAATGAGCATGCATGCTATGAGTACATTCTCTTGTTTGAGTCCGTTGGTTTTCCTCCCTTACCACAGTTTCCCGTCCAAGTCTAAGTCCCGCCCCGTCCACCCATAAAGTACATATTCTCCCCATCAGTGCGTATTTGACTTTTGGTTCAAGTCCTCCATGCTGGGGCAAGTCTGTGATCATTAATTCCCCTTGATTAATATCATACTCCTTCAGTGCAAGTCTCTCAAAAATAATAATAATAAACAAGAAAACAAGCTCGCTAGGTTGAAAACCCGCAAAGGGCGGCCTAGGCAAAAAGGAGCGCCCGGTGGACTGAAAACTCGCAAAGAGCGGTCCAGGCAAAAATTAGGGCACAAAAAAGGAAAAAAGAGCAAACACATTGTTCTAAAGTTAAGTCTTATAGAAATAAGCAATCGGGATTTGAAATGAAGTTTGGCCATCTCCTCAAAAATCCCAAAATCCCAGAAAGTCCTACCCACCTTGAGCCAAGAAAAACCAAAATCCAAAAATCACCCTAGACAAGGATCACCCCAAATAAATAAAAAAAAAAAACAGTGCATCACTTTTATCAGCTCACCCGAGTCAAAAAAAAAAAAAAAATCAAAAAAAGGGGGCTTCAAAAATGAAAATCCCAAAACAAAATACAAAAGAAATGTAAGTGGTGAGCTGGTACATGTTACCACAAAATACATGAGATCCTTGTCTAAATAAACCTTCAAACACTTCATCATTCCAACACCTGGTTCCATAAACCTTCAAACACTTCCTTTGGCCTCAACATCAAACCCCTTAGTCATTCTACCATGAGACACGAATTTGCTTTAACAGAGCCCAAACAAGCCCAATAACCATCTTCCTCATAGACCATCAACCGTCAATCAACAAAACTCATCCTCCCATTAGCCTCAAACACTTCATTAAGCCTAACCCTCCGAAAAGTCCATTCCGATCAATGACCGGTTGCTTTTGTTCACTCAAATTCTAATCTTAGGACGAACAAGCTTATCTATGTACAATGTGTTTGCTCAAAAGAAAAACAAACGATCAGAAAAAAGAAAGCTGATCAAGAAAGAATGAACCCTCAGAAAAAAGAGAACTGAGGAAACAAAAACAAACAGTCAGAAAAAAGAAAGCTGACAAAATAAAAAAGAGGGACTTGCACTCCAAAACACATTCAAGATGCATTAAAACAAGGTTTAGTGATCACCAGGTAAGGATTCTTTCGCACCAAAAGTCAAGACATCAGTAGAGAACCAAAGATTTGCACTGAGAATACCGCTTAGACCCAAAAGTTGGGGCATTCTCTTCACCACCCACACACCCTAGTCTTGGGAAAGTCTGTTCAATGCCCATCCCATGTCACTCCAGTTGTCAATGTCATTCCAAAGTGGGGCAAGTGCATTCCCATTCCTTCACCTCATTCATTCCCATAGAAACCTCACCGGGGCAATTTCTCAACTCACTATCCTAAACAAGACCTTGTCGTTCTGACTGGGGAAGCTTTGTCCTTGTTATGACTGGGGCAACATCAAATTCTGTGGGTTGAAGCAAAACCCCTTTCATTCCAGCTTTCATCCCAAGAGCCGAAGCGTTCCCAATTCATCATCTTCTACACCCCTTGTTGTTGTCACCACTAGATAGGGGCAAACTGTTCACTCATCAAAGACATGAATTGGGGCAATCTTGTATCTCTTGGTCCCTCAAAATCTTCGGCAATAGCCATGTCGGTCATTCCTTCACTTGCCATAAAAGTCCAGGCCCTAAACCAATTCCAAGTTAACGGACTCACTCATTCACATTTGCACCCCTATGCATGCTTACTAGATAATGCTTCAAAGAGAGAGAACACAAGTTAGTCATGCGATACTTAAGATTCAGTCGTCATTGGAAGGAAGAGAAAACAAGTGAGCCTGTTTGTAAATAAAATCTTGAGAACACCGGAGTTTGAATCAAATTCCATTTTTTCTCAACAAAGTGGTCAATAATCATCTCAATTCCTTGCATCCAAAGTCTTACATCTCATCATCACAAAAATGTTTAATCATTCTATTTTTCGCCTCATGCATTTAGGCGTTCCATTTTGTTTATCATAGTTTGCATCGTGCCAACATCATCATTTCATGAAAGGCAACAAAAAAGAAGCAACGGATAAAAGCAAAAATCTTCCATCTCATTCCATCAAGCATCAAAGCATTGCATCATAAAAGCAAAAACACGTCATCCCGTGTCATAACATTAGCATCCAAACATTTCATTCGCATTTCATGCATTCATCCCATATGCCTATGTTTCCCAATCAACCATTTCATATCATGCATCAAAGTATTGCAGTTGCATCCTCACATAGCAAAAAGAGCAAATGAAAAAACAGTTGATCAAAAAAAGAAAGCTGATCAAGAAAAAACAAATCAAAAGGAAAACCTCAAGAATGTTTCACCACATTCATCATCACACCAAAATCATGAGCATTGCATGCATCCGCATAACATGCCCTTGCATAACATGCACTCATACTCCATGCACCATTTCTTGCATCAACTAACGTATGCAGACACCTCAATCCAACACAGCAGCATCGGTCATTTCAAATCAACCTATCAACAGCATTTGTGAGCCCTCTGTGCTCGTCCTGAGCCCTCTGTGCTCCCCCCTGAGCCCTCTGTGCTCACCCTGAGCCCTCTGTGCTCCTCCTGAGCCCTCTGTGCTCATCCTGAGCCCTCCGTGCTCGTCCTGAGCCCTCTGTGCTCCCCCTAAGCCCTCTGTGCTCATCCTGAGCCCTCTGTGCTCGTCCTGAGCCCTCTGTGCTCCCCCTGAGCCCTCTGTGCTCCCCCTGAGCCCTCTGTGCTCACCCTGAGCCCTCTGTGCTCGTCCTGAGCCCTCTGTGCTCCCCCCCTGAGCCCTCTGTGCTCGTCCTGAGCCCTCTGTGCTCCCCCTGAGCCCTCTGTGCTCACCCTGAGCCCTCTGTGCTCACCCTGAGCCCTCTGTGCTCGTCCTGAGCCCTCTGTGCTCCCCCCCGAGCCCTCTGTGCTCCTCCTGAGCCCTCTGCGCTCATCCTGAGCCCTCTGTGCTCATCCTGAGCCTTCTGTGCTCATCCTGAGCCCTCTGTGCTCCCCCTGAGCCCTCTCTGCTCATCCTGAGCCCTCTGTGCTCACCCTGAGTCCTCTGTGCTCCTCTTGAGCCCTCTGTGCTCATCCTGAGCCCTCTGTGCTCCCCTGAGCCCTCTGTGCTCATCCTGAGCCCTCTGTGCTCCCTCCTGAGCCCTCTGTGCTCCCCCCTGAGCCCTCTGTGCTCCTCCTGAGCCCTCTGTGCTCCTCCTGAGCCCTCTGTGCTCCTCCTGAGCCCTCTGTGCTCATCCTGAGCCCTCTGTGCTCCCTCCTGAGCCCTCTGTGCTCATCCTGAGCCCTCTGTGCTCCCTCCTGAGCCCTCTGTGCTCCCTCCTGAGCCCTCCGCGCTCATCCTGGGCCCTCAGTGCTCCTTCCTTACTGCGTTCTTTACTGCGTTCTTTACCGCTTTATTTCCTGCTTTTTGCACGCCAAGTGCCCATTTACTTTTCTGTTTGCACGCCAAGTGCTCATTTTACTTTTCTGTCTGCTTTAGTTGAACTCTTCAATCAATCAACCAACAGGATTTGTGAATCCCTTCAGGACCCAAGTGTCCCTTCGAAAGCAGACTTCACCTCGTATTCGAGCTGCGGGTAAGTCCTTCAGACCCCAAGTGGTCCTTCAGACTAGTTGTGTCAGCCTAAGACACAACGGACGTCCTTCATGGTCAACATATCAGTTCCGGAGCTGATCTTGACCCATCATGGCCGCTCGAAAGGCCCCCTCAGACCGTTTTACTAGTACCATAGCTAGTAGCGCTCCTTCAGACCACGATGGTCCTTCAATTAAGGCCTAGGCAGCCTTCCAGACCCTGAGTGGTCCTTCAGAGCCTTAGTGCTCCTTCAGACCCTGAGTGGTCCTTCAGAGCCTTAGTGCTCCTTCAGATCCCGAGTGGTCCGTCATTTTCTCTCTCAGTTAATGCGCCAAGTGTTAACCATTCCCCGTTTGTTCTCAAAACCCATCTATTCAAAAATAGAAAAAGAAAAGAGGAAAATTCGGGTTTCCCCAAGTGGACAAAATCGGTATAATTTCTGAATTCTTTATCTTCATTTTGCCTTGGAATATGTTTCGGCCAATTCATATTCCTCGTTAAAATTCAGATAAAGAGGGGCAGCTGTCATACCCCAATTTTGTCCGGCTTAGGTCCAAACCCTAATTTTCCACACAAAAATAAACTACGCATCATTTTTAGGGTTAGAATGCACAATTTGGGAAGTTAGAGTCAAAAAGGGCATTTTGGTCATTTCTCACAAAAGGGTCTCTAAAAACAATTTTTTGCAATAGGCCTCATGCATCAAATTAGGGTTTTTGAAAAATATGTTATGCATGCATGGCAAGCTTTGGAAAATATTTTATGCATGGCAAAGACCTAAAAGCATTTTGTGGAAAGCAAGAATTGATTTCTATTTTGTTCCAAAGGCCAAGAATCGATTTATGGTATATTGCATAGGCCTTGAAATCGATTTTCAGGCTCTTCCATAGGCCATGAATCGATTCCTAATTGTTTTAACTAAGTGAAGAATCGATTCCTACCTTTTAGGATGTCCTGAAAATCGATTTCCCTTGCCTATGTTTAAAGCATGAAATCGATTTCTACACATACTCATGCAAAAGCTAAGAATCGATTTCCTTAGATTTTAAAAGACTATGAAATCGATTTTCAGGTCTCCAAATGTCCTGAAAATCGATTCCTACCTTTTTCCATAGGCCATATAATCGATTCTTATCATTTCCAAAAATAAAGAATCGATTCCTGCATATTTCCAAAGGCCACATAATCGATTTTCAGGATCTCCAAATGTCCTGAAAATCGATTCCTACTTTTTTCCATAGGCCATATAATCGATTCTTATCATTTCCAAACATAAAGAATCGATTCCTACATTTTTCCAAAGGCTCAAACAATCGATTCATCCTTGCAATAAATGTTTTTTAAAAAATTCTACGCTTTCCTAAGCCTATAAATAGGCAGCCTCAAATCACATTTGAGGGGGGAGGAGATTGGACGAGACCAGAGAAACAGGGACAGATTTTACAAGATCAGAAAACGCACACACACATTTCACGAGATCTGAGAAGACAACTCTCGTAAATCTCATTTTCCAGTTCTACGCTTCATTTCTGCTCTATTCGCGCCGTTGGTCCGTCTGAGCTGATCTCCTGCAAGGGTTAGTCGGGGTTTGCGTTCTTCAGAGTTGTAATATCTGTCTTCATCAGAGGTATTTCAGTCTTTACATTTGTTAAAATTTAATCATTCTGATCCATGCCAAAATTGCCCTATGTGATTTAGTTTAGCTGTAGTGTCTTTGTTGATGATGACCCACATGATTCCCACTTATGCCTAGTGCATCATTTTCTAAGTGGGGAAGATGGTCTCAGATGATTCAACCTCCCCTTTCAAACCCTTTCAAAAAAACCTTTTTCATTAGAACTACGTCGCTTTGATTCCCGTTTGGGATACGTAGGAGCGAGTCACGTTCTCGTCAAGCGCAACAAATAAAAATTCTCTTCATCCCCCTAAACCAATCATTTTCATAAAACAAACAAAAATCATTTTCAAACCCATTGTTGCTAGTAGCTCATCAGAGCCTCTGTTCGTTTAGCTATTAGTGACAATGTCCTTTTCTCCTAAAAATAATAAACGATGATCCATCATAACCTTTGTTAGTTTGATCATCATGCGAATCAATCTCTTTCGAAAATCACTTTCAAAAAAGATAATAAAAAACGAGTTGTTATCAATAGTCCATCAGAACCGTTGTTCGTTTGACTAGCGGTACAACTCTCTCTTTTGAGTATTTAGCAGTGATTCATCATAGCCTCTGCTAGTTTAATCATTTGCTAATGCTCGTCCTATTTCAAAAACTAACTAAAAAAGATAAAAAACAAAAACTTTTCAAAAAGACAACCAAGAACTACGTAGCTTTGAATTCTCCATCGCACCGGGAGATACGTAGGAGCGGGCCATGTCCCGTCAAGCACTTTTTCCTAAAAACCCTTTTTCCCCCCTTTCTCGCAACAAATAAGATTTCCAGTAAGTTTTCTCATTCGTCTTCAAACAAGAAATAAATAGGCAAATCTAGTTTTTTTTTTCAAACGTTAAAACCACACATTTAATTAGAGGTTCCCTTTCGGTAGAAAGGACGTGCGCGGTGCTAACACCTTCCTCGCGCGTAATCGACCCCCGAACCTATATCTCTAGTTTTCAAAAGACCATCTGCCTTGTCCAAAAGACCTTTTTTCAATGTTTTGGTCTTAAAATTAAAATATTGGTGGCGGCTCCAAAATTATTCCACGTTGTACATTGAGAAACCCAAGCGGGGATTTTTCGGGGTGCAACAAGTGGTACACAGGCTTTTAAGCATGTTGGTTAGACTAGCCACTTGTGCAGACAGTGCAGTTATTTCAGACACCTCATGGATTCCGGCTACCTTCTTGGCAGCACTGACTCTGGCAGTGGGCCATTGATAACTGTTTGCAGCTATAGTCTCCACCAAGTCATATGCTTCATTGTAAGAGTGATTCAGAATGGCTCCTCCTGCAGATGCATCCAGCAACAACCTTGATTGGGAAATCAAGCCATTGTAGAATGTCTCTAATTGTATAGCGAAAGGGATGCCATGATGTGGGCATTTTCTGAGCACATCCTTGAATCTCTCCCAGGCCTCATATAATGATTCTTCTTCTTGTTACCTGAATGATGTGATATCGTTTCTCATTCTTGCATTCTTGACCGGAGGGAAATATTTTACCAAGAACTTCTCGGCCATCTTGTTCCAGTTGTCTACTGAATTGGGCTTCTTGGCCCTGTCCTTTAATGAGTATGGGAAGTTGTTGCAGACTTTGAGGAACTGTCTTAAATGCAAGTGAGGGCCTTCAGTGGGTCCTCCTGCGAATTGGCCTACTGTTTGCAATATTTGGAACATCATAGGCTTGACTTCGAAGGATGCTGCCCCGATGGCAGGTGTCACAATGCCAGTTTCCATGGTGGTGGGATCGAATACAGCATAATCCCTCATTGGCCGCTCTCTGTCATTGGCCATTTCAATGTTTGTTAGTACCACAACTTCATCTTCATGATCTGCCATTGGAATGGCTTCTGCTACTGACGCTGCAAGTCTTTCTCGAACCTCTCTTCTCAATCTCCTTACTGTTCTTTCAATTTCAGGGTCTATGTGATGCTCTAGCTGATGGGCTCTGCGCATACACTTCTCTTAAAACTGAAATTCACAATGAAGAGGATGAGAAAATAAAAGCTCACTAAAACAAATACTATTTTAGACATAGTGATTAAATCCGTTAATCCCCGACAACGACGCCAAAATCTTGTTGTGCAAAAACGTGTGCAAGTATACACAGTCTAACAAGTAATAAAGTAGTAAGTAAAGATCGTTCCCACGAGGATTAAGGTTCAATTGCTAAGTCTATGGAATAGCGTTGCTTTAATGAGTAAACGTAACCAAATAATGAAGTGAAGTTTGTTGAGCAATAATTAACGTAAGTGAAATGAGAGTAATGAGATATGAACGAGTAAAGATACGAGAGACGGTAATAGTCAAGACTAGGATCAATAAACAAAACTTATAGGCGCAGTGCTGTGATCGATGCTGTGATAGCACTCAGTGCGCAGAATGAAAGTGGATATTCCTATCGCTAAGGAACGTGATGTCGTTAAAGTTTCCTTATTCCTAAGCACCCATTGAGGTTCATCACGTAGGTTGAAAAGCTTGTTTCAGTTCACACTATAGCCCTAACTTCATATTCCCATTCTTTGTTAGGAAAGAATAATATTCATATCATTCTTCAAACTATATTAACTTGTGAAATCGGTGAGTTAATCCCTTTTCAGATATTAAAACACGTTACCCTAAACAAAGTGATCAAGTTCCAAAAGAGTTGATAACAGTAAACACACACAAGCTAATGAGGCATCACAAATCAATCACATAAAAGCAACTAAAAGAATATATTCATATCACCATCGTCTTGACTACCAAAGAATTTAGCTCATGATGAGCTTAGACATGATAAAACAGCTTAAAGTTACCATAAACATATTCATCAACATAAGAAAAGCACTTAAGGGTTGAGTTACACCAACGAGCATGAAGGTGTCACGCAACTACTAACGAGTGGTGCTATCGGAATGCTAAGAGTACTGGCTAACAGGGATCTTGTGGTTGAGTGTGGAGGATTATGGCTGCAAATGGTTGAGTATGGTGTTTTGTGGAGGTAGGCGGCCCGTGTTCTGAACTCGTTCTCTCTTTTTCTCCAAGGAGTTGCGTATTGAGTCTGTCTCGGGTTCACTAGGGTAGATGCATATATATGGGCCTTGGTAGCACGACGCACCTCCTCTTGGGCCTTGTGCACTTGTTTTGTTGTAACAAACCCTAGAAGTCACGCTAACTTCTTGCTTACGGTGGCTCCTTGCTTGCTGGAAGATAAAGTTTCCTTTTCTGCTGCGCTTCGTGAGGCGCTTCGCCTAGTTATGCTTCTATCAATCACAGCGATGTTGCTGCGACACCCGTCATAGCACCTGCCTTAGCACTGAAATACTTAAGACTGTCCTGCACACTGAGCACACTGATTAAATTCCACAAAATTGGCACTTGCGTGCCCAAGTTATACTTAACATCCATGAGTTCATTTGTGTCTAATATGAAGATATCTACTACAATTTAAAGCATAATTTACTTATGGATCAAGATAATTCCCATTTGATTGAGTGCAAATAACTCACATTTCTGTGAGTTATCACTATCTTCTACCAATCCCAATGGTAAGTTGTGGGAGACTCCCTTTTTGAATTAGTCAAGGCGGTTTTTGAGGACCCCACTCGGATGGGGGAGGTAAGTCACACTCTCATATCTCTTATTCCTAAGTCCGAGACTATTTGTAACATGAAACAATTCCGTCCAATTGGCCTTTGTAATGTCTCTTATAAAGTCGTTACAAAGCTTATTGCACATAGAATTAGCGAGTTCATTCTGGACCTTATTGGCCTGGCCCAATGTGCCTTTATCCCGAAAAGACAGGGGCAGGACAACATTATGATAGCCCAGGAAATATTGCATTCTATGAAACATAAGAAAGGCCAGACTGGTTGGATGCCCATTAAAATTGACTTGGAAAAGGCATATGAGAGACTTAGTTGGGATTTTATCCGCGACACCTTAATTGATATTGGTTTTCCTCCTCACATAATTTCTATTATTTGGCATTGTATTTCTTCTCCCAGGATGAGGCTTCTTTGGAACAGGGAGGCGTTAGAGGAATTTACCCCTTCTAGGGGTATCCATCAAGGGGACCCTATATCCCCATACCTTTTCGTGTTGTGTTTGGAAAGACTTTTCCACTTGGTGGAGGCGGCCGTCCCGGAAAGACATAAGAAAGGATAAGATCTCTCATCTTGCCTTTGCTGATGATCTTATGTTGTTTGCAGGTGCTTCTATGGACCAAGCCGAAGCCATCAAAGGCATTCTAGACGCTTTCTGTGCTAGCTCTGGTCAAAAAGTCAGTTTGGAAAAAACTAGAGTGTTCTACTCTAGCAATGTTCATTGGGATCGTAGGCGGGACATCAACAATGCTCTTGGGTTTTCGTCAACGGAGGACCTTGGGAAATATTTGGGGATACCCATTCTTCATAAAAAAGTTACGCGGAGCACTTTTAATTATGTCCTTGAGAAGGTCAAAACCCGTCTTAGTGGTTGGAAGGCTAAATCGGTCCTTCAAGCCCTCCCCACTTATACTATGCAGGCCGTGTGGCTACCTAGAAACATTTTTGATGAAATTGATAAACGGTGCCGATCCTTTATTTGGGGAGAATAGGACAATAGCCGTAAAGTCCACTCGGTGAGTTGGGAGACGGTTTGCACACCAAAAAAGGTGGGGGGTCTTGGGTTGAGACCTGCTAGATTGGTCAACCAGACGTTCGTGATGAAGAACAGCTGGAATCTTTGCGTGAATTCCAATTCACTATGGGTTTCGATCGTTTGCATTAAATATAAATGTGCGGAGACCAAACTTCTTACAATTAACGCTAAAAGACCGAGATCCAATCTTGGGGGGGGGGGGTGGGGTATTTGCTCCAATTGGCCTACTTTTAGAACTAATCTCAGGTGGAATCTGGGCTAAGGCAACAATATATTAGACTTTTTGCGTGATACTTGGGTCCCTGGCCAAGGACCTTTCATACAATATATACCTGGGAGCCCTCAACTTGCTCATGATCTCCCCTCCTTTTATAATTTTTTGAACACTAGACGGGAGTGGGCTCAATACAAGTTGGGAAATCTGAGAATGCGTAATATTATAAATACAATTTCTAACTTTCCCCCTCCATGTGCAGGTGCTGCAGAAGATGAATTTGTACGGGGTGCCAGCACGGATGGTCTCTTCTTGACGAAATTTGCTTACTCTAACCTTCTACAGTACGATAGACACTGGCTGAACGTTGATGCTCAGCCTTCTTGGAAGTGGCCTGGACTTGAGAGGATCCGATTTTTCCTTTGGAAGACTCTACATTCTACCTTGCTGACCAACCAAAGGCGGGTTGAAAGACATATTGTCTCCTCGTCTCCGTGTTCTGTGTGCGGTAATGCCCATGAATCTCTCCTTCATTGCTTCCGGGACTGCCAATGGAGTGCCACCATATGGTTTAGTTAATAAACAGGCCAAATAGTGATTTCTTCAGTAAAAGTAATTGGAAATAATTGATGATGACTAATTTGAAATACAACGATGTTGTACATACTTGCATTCCTTGGAACGTTCTTTTTGGGGTTGCCCTTGACGAACTATGACGCGCCCGAAATGAGGTCATCTTCAAGCATTCGCACAGATCTTCTCAATCGATCGTACGATCGTACGCTCGGAAGAGCTCAAGCGGTGGTTGAGGCGAATAGTCGCTTGGCAAAGCTACATCCTTCGACGGAAGCCCATGTTAGCCCTCCGAATGATACAGTCTGGTTTACTCCCCCTCGGGGTTTCCACTCCCTCTGTTGTGAATGATCGGTGAGCAACCATGGCACTTCCGTTGGTTGTGGTGGCCTTCTTAGAGACGATAGGGAGATTCATCTTCGCCTTCATTCACCGGCTTGATCGGTGCTCCCATCTTGAGGCAGAGCTCTGGGGAGTCTACCACAGTGTCTCCATAGCTTGGGGTTGTGGCCAAGGCCACTTGATTGTGGAGTCTGATTGTGAAACATCCATTCAGTTGCTTCGTGAAGGTGCCCCTCCATCTCATCCGCTATCTGAGCTGGTTCGTGGTATCCTTGGCATATTCAACCTGCCGTGTGACATCTGGTGGCAGCGTATTGATCGATTGGCGAATGAAGCGGCGGATCTTCTAGCCAAAATATCAGTCTGTGATATTTTTGATCATCCTCCACCTGTGTTGAGTCTGTTGACTGATGCCCTTATTAAGGGTTGTAATGGCTCACCCCGCCTTGGGCTGATCCTGTTGGGCCTGTTTTATGTGCCTTGCTTCTGTTTTCTTTCGGCTTTTAGCCCTTGTATTAAAAAAAATACTTATTCTTTGAAAGGATTTTGACAAAACTAGATTTATGCCTTAATATTAACATTGGATAAAGAACTTTTTCTTGAATACTGAACGATTTTAATAGTAATATCATTCGCTGAAACATGTTCTGTTCGTTGATCAATGTAATCTAAGAGTAGTACATGCATTATTGCTACCTAAAAAGAATAACAACATTTTGTCCACCTAAACATTACTACAACACTCTTTTTTCCCCAGACTCTCATTCACGGATTTTTAGCTTCTTATACAGTTAAAAGATTCAATTTCATATTTATATTTTTACATTTAGAAGAATTATTCTATTTCAACACTATAACGTGGTATTTTCACTATAACGTGGTATTTTCAATCAAATGGTTCAACGGAAAAATATGATTCCTTAAGATCAACTTGCATTACTTTGAATAAATTTATTAGTTATTTCATAAACCATGGAATGGAAATTAAAGAGGAGAGCACTGGTTTGGTTCGACCACACTTTAAAGTGTTGGATTAAAGTCAGATGAGAAAATGGAATCCCTTCTCATAATAAACACCAAAAACAAAGGAAGGATAAAACAAAACAAAATATTTACTGAAACTTAATAACACATTTACTAAACGGAGATGCAATTTTCTAACAAAAACTTTACCAATTCAATTTCATATTCGTCTCCATAAAAATCTGAGATGCAAACTAATTTGAGAGAAGATTTGAAACAACAAGGCACTGAATTTAATGTCCCAATTTCACCATCCAATGCCTAAAGAAGAATCAATAAATTATTGTTAGCCTCGAAGCATGGAAAATAATAACATTAAAGTAGGATATAAGATGTACCTTAGGAATCTTAAGAACTTCCAGTTTAGGAGTCATTGAGAGAAAGTCTTTTAATGTTTCATTAGTGCCATAGCTAATTTCCCCCAGAATCACACGAAGGTGTGTCAAATTATGGAATGGAAGAAGGAGATTGAGAGTATCCTTTGCATTGAGAAACTATATATGCAATGAATATACCAAACACACACATAACTAAAGTTAACGTTGTCAATAGGCATTATATATGCTATTTAACATTAAAAAATTAAATATGATCAAACATACCTCAAGAGTATCATTTGATAGTATATGAGTGACTTGATAGTATTAAGTCCCCCCAATAGTTGAATAGTACAATCAACCGCATAGTATGCACATTGTGGAAAGTCAATCTTAAGATCAATGTATGCATCAACTACAGAGGACACGTTAATAGGGACAATTTCTACCGTTGGATTGCTCGTGCAACTTAAAGAACAAGATTGACACAATCAATCTTGACGATACAACTATGATAATCATCATAATGACTACAACAAGTGTCAAAACTGATGGTTAACATCCGTAATGTAGAAATTGCAATAATGATCGTCTTAATGTTCAACCAATAGCAATTATACAATGTCAACTCTTGTAAAAAGGACATCCTGAGAAAAGTTGTTGAGCTGAATTCTCATTTGCAAAGATAACATGTGAAAGATTTAATGTCTTGAGCAAAGGGAAATGAATACCATTAGGAAAATATAACGTGTCAACCTAACGACGATGAAATTTAATATCAACGGCAAATAAGAAGGTCCAAAAGTACTGCCACCTTTTTGCTAATATGGAAGTTCGTACAACATCATCGGAATGCAAAAATAATGAAGGATGCAATCAGGTAAGTCGCTAATTTTAGTACCAGCCATGCCCGCCAAACAAAATTAAATCATTTAAGTTTTCAACAAAAAAAAAAAGAAAAACCATGTTATGTTATAAAGCACTTTTATATGTCACGAGTAAAGTGCTCATGAATATCACCAATGACGTGTCTTCTATTTGTTTTCTCAAAAAACTACTTAAGTTAAAAAAATATTTGTCTCCTGTGTACCTCCTCCAACACGACACTATCACATAAGAATCGACATACACGTACACGGCACACACTATCACATAAACATTCATAATAATTTGAAAAAATAAAGTGATTGAAGTGTCCATATCGGTGTGTGTCCGAGCATGCATGTTTTTATTCAAAAGAGTTGGTGCTATATAGGTTTCTGCTAATACTTGGTTGAGATCAGGGGCGATTTTAGGGCCCAGCTAGCCCGGGCACGCGCCCGGGCTCAACTTCTACTTTGTTTGTAAAGCCCCAAACTCAATAGCTGATTTTTAGTCATAACCAGGGGCAAAAATAGTAAAACAGTGGATGTGAAATAAAAAAAGAATGGTCCAGCCCAATGTAAAAAAAAGTAAAACCAAAAACTAAATGAAACCCAAAAGCCCAATATATATAAAAAACTAAATAAAATAAACAAAGCAATTAAGCAAACACAACACATTCCTCTCTTTTCTCACGACAAACAGAACCCCACCCCCGCCTGTAACATCCTCAAAATAATTAGGCGAATTATTTGGATGTTGACCCAATAGAAATAATTTAGTACTCGACTGGTAAATTTATTGAGTACTAAAATTAATTATTGGATGGTATTAGATCGTTAACCGGATAATACGGATCAAGGAAGTTTTGGAATCGAAATAAGGGATTAAGATCAATATGGTAATTGGACCACGCTACCACTCATTTATTAATAAAATTTATGTGTGTGTGTGTGTGTGTTAAATGAAAAGAAAGAAAGGTCCACGAGAGGGAGAAGAGAAACAGAGGAAGAAAAGAAGAGAAAAGAAGAGAAGGAAAAGAGAAAGAAGAAGAGGAAAGAAGAAGAGAAAGGAAGAAGAGGAGTGAAGCCCAACCCTCCAAAATTCATCATCTCCATCATTTTCCCTCCCTCATCATAACCCAAGAATTTGGTAAGAATCCTCTCCATTTTTCCCCTCCCTTTTTGATTTCGAAATTTAGAGGGTTTTGTTTGAAAATTGTTGAAATCAAGGATTAATAGGTTGTGTTGGTGATTGGGTTATGTTTAAGATCGAAGCTAGGAGCGGATTGAACGCGATTGGAAGCTCGGAACGAAGTTAGCAACGGTTCGGTGTTGTTTGGGTTCGATTCGGTGATTTTGACATCTCGGTGATTTCGGCTCGGCAACGACTCTCGCTTCAAGGGTGAGTTTTACTCACGTATAGGCTGATTCCGTTTTGAAATAGATTGTGTGACCAGTTTTCGAAAGAGTTTGAGTCGAAAACGTTATTTTGAAACATATCGCGTTTTAACGAAATTCGTAATCGTTGAGTTTTTGATTGAATTGCTTGATTGTTTGATGTTGATTGGACTGGTATATTGTCTGGCATTGTCTGTTTTTGAGTTAGGAATCGATCGGGGCAAGTTTCGGATCGATCGGAAAGCAAAATTTCATAAAACAGGGCATTTTGGCAATGCTGTCAAACGCGCACGGACCCGTGCGTCTCAGGCACACGACCCGTGCGCCTGGTTCGGGTTCAGTGTTGAAAAAATGTCTAACAGGGCGCACGACCCGTGCGTCCTGGGGCACGACCCGTGCGCCTAGTCCTGCCCAAAATTTTCAAAGTGCCCTAAATGATTCCGTTTCGATTCCAATCCTCTCCTAATCCTTTCCTAACCCTTCTATAATGATATTAGGCTTATTATGCCATGATTTTGCGTACGTTTCAAAAGGGTTTTATAAAATACTTTCGAAGTTGAAAATTGTGTCGAAATGTGGTCAACTAGAGTGCGAGTGTGAACTTGGATTTTATAAAATGTGGATTAAAGTGTTTCATTGATTGTCTGATATGATGGACCGTGGGTTCATAGTACTGTAGATATATATATATATATATATATATATATATATATATATATATATATATATATATATATATATATGTTTATATACATATCGAGTTGGGTGACGACCCATTGTTCGACATACTAGGCGGGGCAGTCATGCTCCCCCAACCTAGGCTCCGTGCCAATAGGAGAATGTACTATTGGTTAGGGGGTTCACCGGGTATATAGCACTGGATTGCAGTCGGTGTTATGTCATGAGTTTGTTGTACGTACACCGGGGTTTAGCACTTTATTGCAGTCGGTGTCGTACTGTGCGATACACCGGGGTTTAGCACCTTATTGCAGTCGGTGCCGCACTTTGTTTGTTCACGGTCACCGGGGGTTAGCACTTTATTGCAGTCGGTGTCGTGCTGATTTTAAAAAGGATTATTAATTGAACCGAGAGAGTTAGTAGGGGTTCCGGTAGAACTCACTGAGATTGTATCTCATTGTTTAAATGTTGTTGTTTTCAGATAAACAGGGACAGAAGAAACCTCAGAGGCACGAGTAGGTGGCCCCGAGAGATGGATGATGACATAGCTTTATATTTAAGTTTATTTTCCTTCTGTCGACTATGTATCACAGTGCTATGTCATTAGTGTTACATTTATCTTTCATTCCGCTTTCTTGTATGACTCTGACTACCATAGTTGCTGACAGATTATGGCCTGAGTGCCTTATGGTCTTATTTGTGTATAAGACGGTTATGTTATATTTCAGCAAAAATTTTATAGTGGTATTCAGTGTCTGAGCAGGAAATATTATCTCTGATGTATGTTTAATGTGCACTTGGGTGTTTTTAACAAATAAAAATACCAGGGTGTTACAGTTGGTATCAAAGCGGTTCGACCAAGTCGGACTTAGCTTTTAGGGTCTTTACTTTCTCCAGTCGTGATTTTCTTAGTATGCTATTAGACATTGAGCTTGATCAACTTAATACTTTGTGCATATTTCGCAGAATCATGGCCAGAAGAGGTAGAGGCGTTCCTCCTCCTGTTGATCCGAATTTTGAGTGGATGCAGAATGTCATTGAGAACCAACAGAAAATGATGCAAGACATGATGCTTATGCATCAGCAGCAACAGATCCAACAGCAAAATGCCCAGCAGCATCATGCACAAGAGCCACAAGTGAACCCAAGAAGAGTTTTTACAGAATTCCTGAAAATGAAACCCTCCGAGTTCAGAGGTGGGCCGGATGTCATGAGAGCACAACATTGGCTAGATGACATTGAAAAGATCTTTCTAACAATGCAAGTGACCGATGAAGATAAGTTGAGGTTGGCATCCCATATGTTGAAGGGAGAGGCCAATAACTGGTGGGACCAATGCTAGGGCCATGATGGAGACAATGGAAACTCCCCAGACTTGGGAAAATTTCCGAACATCATTTCTGGAACAATTCTTTCCCACGGCTATGAGGTTTGATAAAGAAAATGAGTTCTTAGCTCTCACACAAGGAGGCTTGACCGTGGGCCAATACACGGCTAAATTTGAAGAGTTGTATCAATTCTTCGGTTTAGCTGGATATGCCCCCAATGACCGATGGAAAACTGACAGGTATAAATATGGGTTGAGAGAGGATATTGCTCAAAGTCTAAGTTCTTTTCCGAAGACCAATTATGCGGCCATGGTTCAACAAGCTTATATAGCCGAAAGTGATTTGGCAAGATTGTATGCAAGTAGGAAGGCGTTCCATCAGAGTAAGAGGAACACCGGGCCATCTAGTTCTCAGATGGGTCCCAAGCATGACTCAGGGAAAGGAGGTAATTACAAAGGGAAGCAGGTACAATCGTCTGATTCTGCACAGTTCAGGAATTGTAGATTTTGTGGAAGATATCACCGTGGCGAGTGTCCGCCAAGGCCAGATCGGTGCTATGTTTGTAATGAAGAGGGTCACTATGCCAATAAGTGCCCATCAAAGAAGAATTCCCAAAGAGCAGCAAATGCTCCTGGTCAGGGACGGATCAACACATTGGATGCTCGAACCATCACTCCTACGGATAATCTTCTGAGGGGTACGGGATCTCTTTTTAATAATTCAGTCAATATTTTATATGATTCTGGTGCAACTCACTGTTTTATCTCGCAAGCATGTGTGGATCGGTTGGGACTAGCATTGTCTGAGCTATCCGAACCGATCACTATTTTAACTGCTGCCAAGGTTCGTGTCCAGACCCAATCATTGTGTGAAAATTGCCTACTTGTCATAGGGGACAGACAATTTGTTGTGAAATTTATCTGCTTGCCTATGAGAAGTATGGACATTGTTCTGGCCCACGCTAGGATCTCTCTTTCTATCAATTGACCCAAGTTAAACTGCTTTGAACCCAGCATGGCCTTGAGCAGGAACATTCTCTCCTTGTGCCAATAGAGGTTGTGTTTGGTTGGGAGTACTGTACTCATCACCCACAGCGACAGAGATTTTAAGAACGGCTTCAACATTGTTCTTTTTACTTTGAACGCGCTAGAGTCTTCTTTGACCCACTCTGTGCCGGGAACGCAGAGAACTCTCAGCAGGATAGCCATGTCCCAGTCTGATGCGCTGGCCATCATGCTTTCCAGCGTTTCCTCCACCTCTGGCAGACCCACCACGTCGTTAATTCTTTCAGCAGCGAAGGAGACCAACCGTCCTCGCACCACGGAGAAGGTGGGCTCGGGTTTTCCCTTGAGCTTTTCAGGGACGCCAACATAGAACTCCCTAGTAGTCCAGAGAGTATGTACGGTGGTTGCTTGGTCAGAGCCTCCCATTGTAGGTCTCAGAAGATTTCGATTGAGGCTGTGGTTAGGGATTTGGATGCTATGCCTCTCTCTGGAAGTGGGTTGCGGTTCTGGGTGGAAGTGGTGTATAGCTCTATGGCGTATTTGCTTGGTAGCCGGCCGAGGGTGTTTGTAGGCGCTGGTTTCGATTTGGGTTTCTGAGATTTGGAGGATGGAGATTTGGTTTTGGGTGCCATGGGGTTTTAGGGTTCAGGAAAGGGGGAAACTTCGGTGTATCGGTGGTGAAAGAAGATGATTTGCGGTTATCACTGGGGGATGGTGAAGGTGGTTGCTATTTAATGATGGTGGAGCGGTTTCGGTTGGGGGACGTGGGAGGTGACGGTTTGGTATTCTGCACTGGGGAGTTATGGTGCATGATGGCCATTTTTTCTGAATACATTGAAAAATCCATGGAAGTGTTCATGGATGATTTCTCTGTATTCGGGGAGAACTTCCATGCATGCTTGCTTAATCTCGAAGAGATACTGAACATGTGTGAGGAGACAAACTTGGTTCTGAATTGGGAGAAGTGCCACTTCATGGTTCAAGAAGGGATTGTACTAGGACACAAGATATCAAAAAAGCGCATAGAAGTTGACAAGGCAAAGGTGGAAGTGATTGTGCTTCAATGCTGTTTTTGGAGCTTTCCTCCAAGCAAATTCTGTGCATACATAAAGCAGGGCTTAACCCTTTGATACCAGCCATTTGCCAACCAATGGCTCTCTTATGTTTCCTCAGGACAACAACCAACTCTTCTTCTTGTTGTACACTTAACTCAGCAGCTATGATTACGGGCAGGGTGTCTTCTTCTCCCAGGTAGGCATACTTCAAATGAGGAGGGAGTTGCTTCAATTCAAGCTCGGGTGGCTTCTCAATGGATGGTATGTTATCCTTGAAGCCTTCTGCAGTAAGCTCTAGTGATTCGTACCTCTTTGCCCATATTGGGACGTTTGGTTTATCTTCCTTGATTTCAGCTAACCCCTCTTCCTGTAGCTCTTTTTTCTCCACATGCTTCAACTCTTGCTTTAGTACATCATGCTGTGACAGCAGTTGCTTTTGGACCAAGTTGTCCAGTTCAGAAACGAAAATGCATTCTGCACTACTGGTGCTGTCATCAGGGTACTTCATAGCATTGAGTACATTGAAGGTAACCTCCTGGTCATTCACTCTCATGGTAAGCTCTTCCTTGTGTACATCGATCAAGGTCCTACCTGTGGCCAAAAACAGTCTTCCAAGGATAATTGGCACATCCTTGTCAGCCTCAAAATCAAGTATTATAAAATCGACAGGGAAAACGAATTTATCTACTTTAATCAAAACATCATCAATTTTTCCTTTAGGGTAGACAGTAGATCTGTCTGCTAATGCGAGTGTTACTGTGGTGGGTCTTGCTTCACCAATACCTAGTTTTTTAAAAATGGATTTGGGCATCAAGTTGATGCTTGCACCCAAATCACACAAGGCCCTACCACAGTAATTACCCCCAATGGAGCAAGGGATAGTGAAACTACCTGGATCTTTGAGTTTCTGAGGTACCTTACTCTACAAAAGCATGCTTGTTTCCTGTGTCATAGCCACTGTCTCGAACTCACCAAGCCTCTTTCTCTTGGCTAGCACATCCTTCATGAACTTGGTGTAGTTAGGCATTTGTTGTAAAGCTTCCACCAATGGAATGTTGATGTGAAGTTACTGCAGAATCTCCATGAATTTCCCAAACTATTTGTCTTGATTGGCCTTCTTTAACCTTTGGGGAAAGGGTGGAGGAGGCCGCTCAGGAATAAACTTCTAGGGCGATTTTACTACTGGAGTTGTTGTTTCTGCAGTGGTATCAGAGTTCTCATCAACAGGCGCTGCACCAATGCTGGCAGCATCTCGGATAGCACCTGTATTAACCATTGTAGGCAAGGTAGCAGTTTCTTTGCCGCTTCTGAGTGTGATGGCCTTGACTTGCTCATTACCAGCTGGGTTTGCCTGCTCAGTGGTGTTTGGCAAAGATCCACTTGGTCTAGTTGTAATTGCGGTTGCAATTTGGCCAATTTGATTCTCTAAATTCTTGATGGCAGCCCCTTGGCTTTGGTACTGTGCTTTAGTTTCACTCATGAATGCTTTGAGTGCCTCGACTAAGGAGTTGTCAGCATTGGCTTTTGGAGCAGGCTGTGCAGGGAATCCTGGAGGTGTAGCAGGTTTGGCTTGACTAGCAGCAGCATTTGGATCCTTCCATGAAAAGTTGGGATGGTTCCTCCACCCTGGGTTGTATGTGTTGGAGTAGGGGTTGTTGTTCTTGCTGAAATTTCCAATATAGTTGACAGAGACCGGGTTTCCGGGGCACTCTTCGAACAAATGTCCCCCATTGCAGTACACACAATTTGGTGTATTAGACTTTTCTCTTGGTGCTGTCTTTGCAAATGTT
The DNA here is from genome assembly GCA_039519185.1 of Astragalus membranaceus. NCBI lineage: Eukaryota > Viridiplantae > Streptophyta > Magnoliopsida > Fabales > Fabaceae > Astragalus > Astragalus membranaceus. Next base: position 110,242,666 of record CM076848.1, on the reverse strand, counting down.
GTGGCAGCAGCAACGATAGCTGGGGCTGGCGCAGAAGTGGTACACAGGCTTTTAAGCATGTTGGTTAGACTAGCCACTTGTGCAGACAGTGCAGTTATTTCAGACACCTCATGGATTCCGGCTACCTTCTTGGCAGCACTGACTCTGGCAGTGGGCCATTGATAACTGTTTGCAGCTATAGTCTCCACCAAGTCATATGCTTCATTGTAAGAGTGATTCAGAATGGCTCCTCCTGCAGATGCATCCAGCAACAACCTTGATTGGGAAATCAAGCCATTGTAGAATGTCTCTAATTGTATAGCGAAAGGGATGCCATGATGTGGGCATTTTCTGAGCACATCCTTGAATCTCTCCCAGGCCTCATATAATGATTCTTCTTCTTGTTACCTGAATGATGTTATCGTTTCTCATTCTTGCATTCTTGACCGGAGGGAAATATTTTACCAAGAACTTCTCGGCCATCTTGTTCCAGTTGTCTACTGAATTGGGCTTCTTGGCCCTGTCCTTTAATGAGTATGGGAAGTTGTTGCAGACTTCGAGGAACTGTCTTAAATGCAAGTGAGGGCCTTCAGTGGGTCCTCCTGCGAATTGGCCTACTGTTTGCAACATTTGGAACATCATAGGCTTGAATTCGAAGGATGCTGCCCCGATGGCAGGTGTCACAATGCCAGTTTCCATGGTGGTGGGATCGAATACAGCATAATCCCTCATTGGCCGCTCTCTGTCATTGGCCATTTCAATGTTTGTTAGTACCACAACTTCATCTTCATGATCTGCCATTGGAATGGCTTCTGCTACTGACGCTGCAAGTCTTTCTCGAACCTCTCTTCTCAATCTCCTTACTGTTCTTTCAATTTCAGGGTCTATGTGATGCTCTAGCTGATGGGCTCTGCGCATACACTTCTCTTAAAACTGAAATTCACAATGAAGAGGATGAGAAAATAAAAGCTCACTAAAACAAATACTATTTTAGACATAGTGATTAAATCCGTTAATCCCCGCAACGACGCCAAAATCTTGTTGTGCAAAAACGTGTGCAAGTATACACAGTCTAACAAGTAATAAAGTAGTAAGTAAAGATCGTTCCCACGAGGATTAAGGTTCAATTGCTAAGTCTATGGAATAGCGTTGCTTTAATGAGTAAACGTAACCAAATAATGAAGTGAAGTTTGTTGAGCAATAATTAACGTAAGTGAAATGAGAGTAATGAGATATGAACGAGTAAAGATACGAGAGACGGTAATAGTCAAGACTAGGATCAATAAACAAAACTTATAGGCGCAGTGCTGTGATCGATGCTGTGATAGCACTCAGTGCGCAGAATGAAAGTGGATATTCCTATCGCTAAGAAACGTGATGTCGTTAAAGTTTCCTTATTCCTAAGCACCCATTGAGGTTCATCACGTAGGTTGAAAAGCTTGTTTCAGTTCACACTATAGCCCTAACTTCATATTCCCATCCTTTGTTAGGAAAGAATAATATTCATATCATTCTTCAAACTATATTAACTTGTGAAATCGGTGAGTTAATCCCTTTTCAGATATTAAAACACGTTACCCTATAAACAAAGTGATCAAGTTCCAAAAGAGTTGATAACAGTAAACACACACAAGCTAATGAGGCATCACAAATCAATCACATAAAAGCAACTAAAAGAATATATTCATATCACCATCGTCTTGACTACCAAAGAATTTAGCTCATGATGAGCTTAGACATGATAAAACAGCTTAAAGTTACCATAAACATATTCATCAACATAAGAAAAGCACTTAAGGGTTGAGTTACACCAACGAGCATGAAGGTGTCACGCAACTACTAACGAGTGGTGCTATCGGAATGCTAAGAGTACTGGCTAACAGGGATCTTGTGGTTGAGTGTGGAGGATTATGGCTGCAAATGGTTGAGTATGGTGTTTTGTGGAGGTAGGCGGCCCGTGTTCTGAACTCGTTCTCTCTTTTTCTCCAAGGAGTTGCGTATCGAGTCTGTCTCGGGTTCACTAGGGTAGATGCATATATATGGGCCTTGGTAGCACGACGCACCTCCTCTTGGGCCTTGTCACTTGTTTGTTTTGTTGTAACAAACCCTAGAAGTCACGCTAACTTCTTGCTTACGGTGGCTCCTTGCTTGCTGGAAGATAAAGTTTCCTTTTCTGCTGCGCTTCGTGAGGCGCTTCGCCTAGTTATGCTTCTATCAATCACAGCGATGTCTGCGACACCCGTCATAGCACCTGCCTTAGCACTGAAATACTTAAGACTGTCCTGCACACTGAGCACACTGATTAAATTCCACAAAATTGGCACTTGCGTGCCCAAGTTATACTTAACATCCATGAGTTCATTTGTGTCTAATATGAAGATATCTACTACAATTTAAAGCATAATTTACTTATGGATCAAGATAATTCCCATTTGATTGAGTGCAAATAACTCACATTTCTGTGAGTTATCACTATCTTCTACCAATCCCAATGGTAAGTTGTGGGAGACTCCCTTTTTGAATTAGTCAAGGCGGTTTTTGAGGACCCCACTCGGATGGGGGAGGTAAGTCACACTCTCATATCTCTTATTCCTAAGTCCGAGACTATTTGTAACATGAAACAATTCCGTCCAATTGGCCTTTGTAATGTCTCTTATAAAGTCGTTACAAAGCTTATTGCACATAGAATTAGCGAGTTCATTCTGGACCTTATTGGCCTGGCCCAATGTGCCTTTATCCCGAAAAGACAGGGGCAGGACAACATTATGATAGCCCAGGAAATATTGCATTCTATGAAACATAAGAAAGGCCAGACTGGTTGGATGCCCATTAAAATTGACTTGGAAAAGGCATATGAGAGACTTAGTTGGGATTTTATCCGCGACACCTTAATTGATATTGGTTTTCCTCCTAACATAATTTCTATTATTTGGCATTGTATTTCTTCTCCCAGGATGAGGCTTCTTTGGAACAGGGAGGCGTTAGAGGAATTTACCCCTTCTAGGGGTATCCGTCAAGGGGACCCTATATCCCCATACCTTTTCGTGTTGTGTTTGGAAAGACTTTTCCACTTGGTGGAGGCGGCCGTCCCGGAAAGACATAAGAAAGGATAAGATCTCTCATCTGCCTTTGCTGATGATCTTATGTTGTTTGCAGGTGCTTCTATGGACCAAGCCGAAGCCATCAAAGGCATTCTAGACGCTTTCTGTGCTAGCTCTGGTCAAAAAGTCAGTTTGGAAAAAACTAGAGTGTTCTACTCTAGCAATGTTCATTGGGATCGTAGGCGGGACATCAACAATGCTCTTGGGTTTTCGTCAACGGAGGACCTTGGGAAATATTTGGGGATACCCATTCTTCATAAAAAAGTTACGCGGAGCACTTTTAATTATGTCCTTGAGAAGGTCAAAACCCGTCTTAGTGGTTGGAAGGCTAAATCGGTCCTTCAAGCCCTCCCCACTTATACTATGCAGGCCGTGTGGCTACCTAGAAACATTTTTGATGAAATTGATAAACGGTGCCGATCCTTTATTTGGGGAGAATAGGACAATAGCCGTAAAGTCCACTCGGTGAATTGGGAGACGGTTTGCAACCAAAAAAGGTGGGGGGTCTTGGGTTGAGACCTGCTAGATTGGTCAACCAGACGTTCGTGATGAAGAACAGCTGGAATCTTTGCGTGAATTCCAATTCACTATGGGTTTCGATCGTTTGCATTAAATATAAATGTGCGGAGACCAAACTTCTTACAATTAACGCTAAAAGACCGAGATCCAATCTTGGGGGGGGGGGGTGGGGTATTTGCTCCAATTGGCCTACTTTTAGAACTAATCTCAGGTGGAATCTGGGCTAAGGCAACAATATATTAGACTTTTTGCGTGATACTTGGGTCCCTGGCCAAGGACCTTTCATACAATATATACCTGGGAGCCCTCAACTTGCTCATGATCTCCCCTCCTTTTATAATTTTTTGAACACTAGACGGGAGTGGGCTCAATACAAGTTGGGAAATCTGAGAATGCGTAATATTATAAATACAATTTCTAACTTTCCCCCTCCATGTGCAGGTGCTGCAGAAGATGAATTTGTACGGGGTGCCAGCACGGATGGTCTCTTCTTGACGAAATTTGCTTACTCTAACCTTCTACAGTACGATAGACACTGGCTGAACGTTGATGCTCAGCTTGCTTGGAAGTGGCCTGGACTTGAGAGGATCCGATTTTTCCTTTGGAAGACTCTACATTCTACCTTGCTGACCAACCAAAGGCGGGTTGAAAGACATATTGTCTCCTCGTCTCCGTGTTCTGTGTGCGGTAATGCCCATGAATCTCTCCTTCATTGCTTCCGGGACTGCCAATGGAGTGCCACCATATGGTTTAGTTAATAAACAGGCCAAATAGTGATTTCTTCAGTAAAAGTAATTGGAAATAATTGATGATGACTAATTTGAAATACAACGATGTTGTACATACTTGCATTCCTTGGAACGTTCTTTTTGGGGTTGCCCTTGACGAACTATGGCGCGCCCGAAATGAGGTCATCTTCAAGCATTCGCACAGATCTTCTCAATCGATCGTACGATCGTACGCTCGGAAGAGCTCAAGCGGTGGTTGAGGCGAATAGTCGCTTGGCAAAGCTACATCCTTCGACGGAAGCCCATGTTAGCCCTCCGAATGATACAGTCTGGTTTACTCCCCCTCGGGGTTTCCACTCCCTCTGTTGTGAATGATCGGTGAGCAACCATGGCACTTCCGTTGGTTGTGGTGGCCTTCTTAGAGACGATAGGGAGATTCATCTTCGCCTTCATTCACCGGCTTGATCGGTGCTCCCATCTTGAGGCAGAGCTCTGGGGAGTCTACCACAGTGTCTCCATAGCTTGGGGTTGTGGCCAAGGCCACTTGATTGTGGAGTCTGATTGTGAAACATCCATTCAGTTGCTTCGTGAAGGTGCCCCTCCATCTCATCCGCTATCTGAGCTGGTTCGTGGTATCCTTGGCATATTCAACCTGCCGTGTGACATCTGGTGGCAGCGTATTGATCGATTGGCGAATGAAGCGGCGGATCTTCTAGCCAAAATATCAGTCTGTGATATTTTTGATCATCCTCCACCTGTGTTGAGTCTGTTGACTGATGCCCTTATTAAGGGTTGTAATGGCTCACCCCGCCTTGGGCTGATCCTGGTTGGGCCTGTTTTATGTGCCTTGCTTCTGTTTTCTTTCGGCTTTTAGCCCTTGTATTAAAAAAAATACTTATTCTTTGAAAGGATTTTGACAAAACTAGATTTATGCCTTAATATTAACATTGGATAAAGAACTTTTTCTTGAATACTGAACGATTTTAATAGTAATATCATTCGCTGAAACATGTTCTGTTCGTTGATCAATGTAATCTAAGAGTAGTACATGCATTATATGCTACCTAAAAAGAATAACAACATTTTGTCCACCTAAACATTACTACAACACTCTTTTTCCCCAGACTCTCATTCACGGATTTTTAGCTTCTTATACAGTTAAAAGATTCAATTTCATATTTATATTTTTACATTTAGAAGAATTATTCTATTTCAACACTATAACGTGGTATTTTCACTATAACGTGGTATTTTCAATCAAATGGTTCAACGGAAAAATATGATTCCTTAAGATCAACTTGCATTACTTTGAATAAATTTATTAGTTATTTCATAAACCATGGAATGGAAATTAAAGAGGAGAGCACTGGTTTGGTTCGACCACACTTTAAAGTGTTGGATTAAAGTCAGATGAGAAAATGGAATCCCTTCTCATAATAAACACCAAAAACAAAGGAAGGATAAAACAAAACAAAATATTTACTGAAACTTAATAACACATTTACTAAACGGAGATGCAATTTTCTAACAAAAACTTTACCAATTCAATTTCATATTCGTCTCCATAAAAATCTGAGATGCAAACTAATTTGAGAGAAGATTTGAAACAACAAGGCACTGAATTTAATGTCCCAATTTCACCATCCAATGCCTAAAGAAGAATCAATAAATTATTGTTAGCCTCGAAGCATGGAAAATAATAACATTAAAGTAGGATATAAGATGTACCTTAGGAATCTTAAGAACTTCCAGTTTAGGAGTCATTGAGAGAAAGTCTTTTAATGTTTCATTAGTGCCATAGCTAATTTCCCCCAGAATCACACGAAGGTGTGTCAAATTATGGAATGGAAGAAGGAGATTGAGAGTATCCTTTGCATTGAGAAACTATATATGCAATGAATATACCAAACACACACATAACTAAAGTTAACGTTGTCAATAGGCATTATATATGCTATTTAACATTAAAAATTAAATATGATCAAACATACCTCAAGAGTATCATTTGATAGTATATGAGTGACTTGATAGTATTAAGTCCCCCCAATAGTTGAATAGTACAATCAATCAACCGCATAGTATGCACATTGTGGAAAGTCAATCTTAAGATCAATGTATGCATCAACTACAGAGGACACGTTAATAGGGACAATTTCTACCGTTGGATTGCTCGTGCAACTTAAAGAACAAGATTGACACAATCAATCTTGACGATACAACTATGATAATCATCATAATGACTACAACAAGTGTCAAAACTGATGGTTAACATCCGTAATGTAGAAATTGCAATAATGATCGTCTTAATGTTCAACCAATAGCAATTATACAATGTCAACTCTTGTAAAAAGGACATCCTGAGAAAAGTTGTTGAGCTGAATTCTCATTTGCAAAGATAACATGTGAAAGATTTAATGTCTTGAGCAAAGGGAAATGAATACCATTAGGAAAATATAACGTGTCAACCTAACGACGATGAAATTTAATATCAACGGCAAATAAGAAGGTCCAAAAGTACTGCCACCTTTTTGCTAATATGGAAGTTCGTACAACATCATCGGAATGCAAAAATAATGAAGGATGCAATCAGGTAAGTCGCTAATTTTAGTACCAGCCATGCCCGCCAAACAAAATTAAATCATTTAAGTTTTCAACAAAAAAAAAAAAGAAAACCATGTTATGTTATAAAGCACTTTATATGTCACGAGTAAAGTGCTCATGAATATCACCAATGACGTGTCTTCTATTTGTTTTCTCAAAAAACTACTTAAGTTAAAAAAATATTTGTCTCCTGTGTACCTCCTCCAACACGACACTATCACATAAGAATCGACATACACGTACACGGCACACACTATCACATAAACATTCATAATAATTTGAAAAAATAAAGTGATTGAAGTGTCCATATCGGTGTGTGTCCGAGCATGCATGTTTTTATTCAAAAGAGTTGGTGCTATATAGGTTTCTGCTAATACTTGGTTGAGATCAGGGGCGATTTTAGGGCCCAGCTAGCCCGGGCACGCGCCCGGGCTCAACTTCTACTTTGTTTGTAAAGCCCCAAACTCAATAGCTGATTTTTAGTCATAACCAGGGGCAAAAATAGTAAAACAGTGGATGTGAAATAAAAAAAGAATGGTCCAGCCCAATGTAAAAAAAAGTAAAACCAAAAACTAAATGAAACCCAAAAGCCCAATATATATAAAAAACTAAATAAAATAAACAAAGCAATTAAGCAAACACAACACATTCCTCTCTTTTCTCACGACAAACAGAACCCCACCCCCGCCTGTAACATCCTCAAAATAATTAGGCGAATTATTTGGATGTTGACCCAATAGAAATAATTTAGTACTCGACTGGTAAATTTATTGAGTACTAAAATTAATTATTGGATGGTATTAGATCGTTAACCGGATAATACGGATCAAGGAAGTTTTGGAATCGAAATAAGGGATTAAGATCAATATGGTAATTGGACCACGCTACCACTCATTTATTAATAAAATTTATGTGTGTGTGTGTGTGTGTTAAATGAAAAGAAAGAAAGGTCCACGAGAGGGAGAAGAGAAACAGAGGAAGAAAAGAAGAGAAAAGAAGAGAAGGAAAAGAGAAAGAAGAAGAGGAAAGAAGAAGAGAAAGGAAGAAGAGGAGTGAAGCCCAACCCTCCAAAATTCATCATCTCCATCATTTTCCCTCCCTCATCATAACCCAAGAATTTGGTAAGAATCCTCTCCATTTTTCCCCTCCCTTTTTGATTTCGAAATTTAGAGGGTTTTGTTTGAAAATTGTTGAAATCAAGGATTAATAGGTTGTGTTGGTGATTGGGTTATGTTTAAGATCGAAGCTAGGAGCGGATTGAACGCGATTGGAAGCTCGGAACGAAGTTAGCAACGGTTCGGTGTTGTTTGGGTTCGATTCGGTGATTTTGACATCTCGGTGATTTCGGCTCGGCAACGACTCTCGCTTCAAGGGTGAGTTTTACTCACGTATAGGCTGATTCCGTTTTGAAATAGATTGTGTGACCAGTTTTTCGAAAGAGTTTGAGTCGAAAACGTTATTTTGAAACATATCGCGTTTTAACGAAATTCGTAATCGTTGAGTTTTTGATTGAATTGCTTGATTGTTTGATGTTGATTGGACTGGTATATTGTCTGGCATTGTCTGTTTTTGAGTTAGGAATCGATCGGGGCAAGTTTCGGATCGATCGGAAAGCAAAATTTCATAAAACAGGGCATTTTGGCAATGCTGTCAAACGCGCACGACCCGTGCGTCTCAGGCACACGACCCGTGCGCCTGGTTCGGGTTCAGTGTTGAAAAAATGTCTAACAGGGCGCACGACCCGTGCGTCCTGGGGCACGACCCGTGCGCCTAGTCCTGCCCAAAATTTTCAAAGTGCCCTAAATGATTCCGTTTCGATTCCAATCCTCTCCTAATCCTTTCCTAACCCTTCTATAATGATATTAGGCTTATTATGCCATGATTTTGCGTACGTTTCAAAAGGGTTTTATAAAATACTTTCGAAGTTGAAAATTGTGTCGAAATGTGGTCAACTAGAGTGCGAGTGTGAACTTGGATTTTATAAAATGTGGATTAAAGTGTTTCATTGATTGTCTGATATGATGGACCGTGGGTTCATAGTACTGTAGATATATATATATATATATATATATATATATATATATATATATATATATATATATATATATATGTTTATATACATATCGAGTTGGGTGACGACCCATTGTTCGACATACTAGGCGGGGCAGTCATGCTCCCCCAACCTAGGCTCCGTGCCAATAGGAGAATGTACTATTGGTTAGGGGGTTCACCGGGTATATAGCACTGGATTGCAGTCGGTGTTATGTCATGAGTTTGTTGTACGTACACCGGGGTTTAGCACTTTATTGCAGTCGGTGTCGTACTGTGCGATACACCGGGGTTTAGCACCTTATTGCAGTCGGTGCCGCACTTTGTTTGTTCACGGTCACCGGGGTTAGCACTTTATTGCAGTCGGTGTCGTGCTGATTTTAAAAAGGATTATTAATTGAACCGAGAGAGTTAGTAGGGGTTCCGGTAGAACTCACTGAGATTGTATCTCATTGTTTAAATGTTGTTGTTTTCAGATAAACAGGGACAGAAGAAACCTCAGAGGCACGAGTAGGTGGCCCCGAGAGATGGATGATGACATAGCTTTATATTTAAGTTTATTTTCCTTCTGTCGACTATGTATCACAGTGCTATGTCATTAGTGTTACATTTATCTTTCATTCCGCTTTCTTGTATGACTCTGACTACCATAGTTGCTGACAGATTATGGCCTGAGTGCCTTATGGTCTTATTTGTGTATAAGACGGTTATGTTATATTTCAGCAAAAATTTTATAGTGGTATTCAGTGTCTGAGCAGGAAATATTATCTCTGATGTATGTTTAATGTGCACTTGGGTGTTTTTAACAAATAAAAATACCAGGGTGTTACAGTTGGTATCAAAGCGGTTCGACCAAGTCGGACTTAGCTTTTAGGGTCTTTACTTTCTCCAGTCGTGATTTTCTTAGTATGCTATTAGACATTGAGCTTGATCAACTTAATACTTTGTGCATATTTCGCAGAATCATGGCCAGAAGAGGTAGAGGCGTTCCTCCTCCTGTTGATCCGAATTTTGAGTGGATGCAGAATGTCATTGAGAACCAACAGAAAATGATGCAAGACATGATGCTTATGCATCAGCAGCAACAGATCCAACAGCAAAATGCCCAGCAGCATCATGCACAAGAGCCACAAGTGAACCCAAGAAGAGTTTTTACAGAATTCCTGAAAATGAAACCCTCCGAGTTCAGAGGTGGGCCGGATGTCATGAGAGCACAACATTGGCTAGATGACATTGAAAAGATCTTTCTAACAATGCAAGTGACCGATGAAGATAAGTTGAGGTTGGCATCCCATATGTTGAAGGGAGAGGCCAATAACTGGTGGACCAATGCTAGGGCCATGATGGAGACAATGGAAACTCCCCAGACTTGGGAAAATTTCCGAACATCATTTCTGGAACAATTCTTTCCCACGGCTATGAGGTTTGATAAAGAAAATGAGTTCTTAGCTCTCACACAAGGAGGCTTGACCGTGGGCCAATACACGGCTAAATTTGAAGAGTTGTATCAATTCTTCGGTTTAGCTGGATATGCCCCCAATGACCGATGGAAAACTGACAGGTATAAATATGGGTTGAGAGAGGATATTGCTCAAAGTCTAAGTTCTTTTCCGAAGACCAATTATGCGGCCATGGTTCAACAAGCTTATATAGCCGAAAGTGATTTGGCAAGATTGTATGCAAGTAGGAAGGCGTTCCATCAGAGTAAGAGGAACACCGGGCCATCTAGTTCTCAGATGGGTCCCAAGCATGACTCAGGGAAAGGAGGTAATTACAAAGGGAAGCAGGTACAATCGTCTGATTCTGCACAGTTCAGGAATTGTAGATTTTGTGGAAGATATCACCGTGGCGAGTGTCCGCCAAGGCCAGATCGGTGCTATGTTTGTAATGAAGAGGGTCACTATGCCAATAAGTGCCCATCAAAGAAGAATTCCCAAAGAGCAGCAAATGCTCCTGGTCAGGGACGGATCAACACATTGGATGCTCGAACCATCACTCCTACGGATAATCTTCTGAGGGGTACGGGATCTCTTTTTAATAATTCAGTCAATATTTTATATGATTCTGGTGCAACTCACTGTTTTATCTCGCAAGCATGTGTGGATCGGTTGGGACTAGCATTGTCTGAGCTATCCGAACCGATCACTATTTTAACTGCTGCCAAGGTTCGTGTCCAGACCCAATCATTGTGTGAAAATTGCCTACTTGTCATAGGGGACAGACAATTTGTTGTGAAATTTATCTGCTTGCCTATGAGAAGTATGGACATTGTTCTGGCCCACGCTAGGATCTCTCTTTCTATCAATTGACCCAAGTTAAACTGCTTTGAACCCAGCATGGCCTTGAGCAGGAACATTCTCTCCTTGTGCCAATAGAGGTTGTGTTTGGTTGGGAGTACTGTACTCATCACCCACAGCGACAGAGATTTTAAGAACGGCTTCAACATTGTTCTTTTTACTTTGAACGCGCTAGAGTCTTCTTTGACCCACTCTGTGCCGGGAACGCAGAGAACTCTCAGCAGGATAGCCATGTCCCAGTCTGATGCGCTGGCCATCATGCTTTCCAGCGTTTCCTCCACCTCTGGCAGACCCACCACGTCGTTAATTCTTTCAGCAGCGAAGGAGACCAACCGTCCTCGCACCACGGAGAAGGTGGGCTCGGGTTTTCCCTTGAGCTTTTCAGGGACGCCAACATAGAACTCCCTAGTAGTCCAGAGAGTATGTACGGTGGTTGCTTGGTCAGAGCCTCCCATTGTAGGTCTCAGAAGATTTCGATTGAGGCTGTGGTTAGGGATTTGGATGCTATGCCTCTCTCTGGAAGTGGGTTGCGGTTCTGGGTGGAAGTGGTGTATAGCTCTATGGCGTATTTGCTTGGTAGCCGGCCGAGGGTGTTTGTAGGCGCTGGTTTCGATTTGGGTTTCTGAGATTTGGAGGATGGAGATTTGGTTTTGGGTGCCATGGGGTTTTAGGGTTCAGGAAAGGGGGAAACTTCGGTGTATCGGTGGTGAAAGAAGATGATTTGCGGTTATCACTGGGGGATGGTGAAGGTGGTTGCTATTTAATGATGGTGGAGCGGTTTCGGTTGGGGGACGTGGGAGGTGACGGTTTGGTATTCTGCACCGGGGAGTTATGGTGCATGATGGCCATTTTTTCTGAATACATTGAAAAATCCATGGAAGTGTTCATGGATGATTTCTCTGTATTCGGGGAGAACTTCCATGCATGCTTGCTTAATCTCGAAGAGATACTGAACATGTGTGAGGAGACAAACTTGGTTCTGAATTGGGAGAAGTGCCACTTCATGGTTCAAGAAGGGATTGTACTAGGACACAAGATATCAAAAATGCGCATAGAAGTTGACAAGGCAAAGGTGGAAGTGATTGTGCTTCAATGCTGTTTTTGGAGCTTTCCTCCAAGCAAATTCTGTGCATACATAAATCAGGGCTTAACCCTTTGATACCAGCCATTTGCCAACCAATGGCTCTCTTATGTTTCCTCAGGACAACAACCAACTCTTCTTCTTGTTGTACACTTAACTCAGCAGCTATGATTACGGGCAGGGTGTCTTCTTCTCCCAGGTAGGCATACTTCAAATGAGGAGGGAGTTGCTTCAATTCAAGCTCGGGTGGCTTCTCAATGGATGGTATGTTATCCTTGAAGCCTTCTGCAGTAAGCTCTAGTGATTCGTACCTCTTTGCCCATATTGGGACGTTTGGTTTATCTTCCTTGATTTCAGCTAACCCCTCTTCCTGTAGCTCTTTTTTCTCCACATGCTTCAACTCTTGCTTTAGTACATCATGCTGTGACAGCAGTTGCTTTTGGACCAAGTTGTCCAGTTCAGAAACGAAAATGCATTCTGCACTACTGGTGCTGTCATCAGGGTACTTCATAGCATTGAATACATTGAAGGTAACCTCCTGGTCATTCACTCTCATGGTAAGCTCTTCCTTGTGTACATCGATCAAGGTCCTACCTGTGGCCAAAAACAGTCTTCCAAGGATAATTGGCACATCCTTGTCAGCCTCAAAATCAAGTATTATAAAATCGACAGGGAAAACAAATTTATCTACTTTAATCAAAACATCATCAATTTTTCCTTTAGGGTAGACAGTAGATCTGTCTGCTAATGCGAGTGTTACTGTGGTGGGTCTTGCTTCACCAATACCTAGTTTTTTAAAAATGGATTTGGGCATCAAGTTGATGCTTGCACCCAAATCACACAAGGCCCTACCACAGTAATTACCCCCAATGGAGCAAGGGATAGTGAAACTACCTGGATCTTTGAGTTTCTGAGGTACCTTACTCTACAAAAGCATGCTTGTTTCCTGTGTCATAGCCACTGTCTCAAACTCACCAAGCCTCTTTCTCTTGGCTAGCACATCCTTCATGAACTTGGTGTAGTTAGGCATTTGTTGTAAAGCTTCCACCAATGGAATGTTGATGTGAAGTTACTGCAGAATCTCCATGAATTTCCCAAACTATTTGTCTTGATTGGCCTTCTTTAACCTTTGGGGAAAGGGTGGAGGAGGCCGCTCAGGAATAAACTTCTAGGGCGATTTTACTACTGGAGTTGCTGTTTCTGCAGTGGTATCAGAGTTCTCATCAACAGGCGCTGCACCAATGCTGGCAGCATCTCGGATAGCACCTGTATTAACCATTGTAGGCAAGGTAGCAGTTTCTTTGCCGCTTCTGAGTGTGATGGCCTTGACTTGCTCATTACCAGCTGGGTTTGCCTGCTCAGTGGTGTTTGGCAAAGATCCACTTGGTCTAGTTGTAATTGCGGTTGCAATTTGGCCAATTTGATTCTCTAAATTCTTGATGGCAGCCCCTTGGCTTTGGTACTGTGCTTTAGTTTCACTAATGAATGCTTTGAGTGCCCCGACTAAGGAGTTGTCAGCATTGGCTTTTGGAGCAGGCTGTGCAGGGAATCCTGGAGGTGTAGCAGGTTTGGCTTGACTAGCAGCAGCATTTGGATCCTTCCATGAAAAGTTGGGATGGTTCCTCCACCCTGGGTTGTATGTGTTGGAGTAGGGGTTGTTGTTCTGGCTGAAATTTCCAATATAGTTGACAGAGACCGGGTTTCCGGGGCACTCTTCGAACAAATGTCCCCCATTGCAGTACACACAATTTGGTGTATTAGACTTTTCTCTTGGTGCTGTCTTTGCAAATGTTGTGGCAGCAGCAACGATAGCTGGGGCTGGCGCAGAAGTGGTACACAGGCTTTTAAGCATGTTGGTTAGACTAGCCACTTGTGCAGACAGTGCAGTTATTTCAGACACCTCATGGATTCCGGCTACCTTCTTGGCAGCACTGACTCTGGCAGTGGGCCATTGATAACTGTTTGCAGCTATAGTCTCCACCAAGTCATATGCTTCATTGTAAGAGTGATTCAGAATGGCTCCTCCTGCAGATGCATCCAGCAACAACCTTGATTGGGAAATCAAGCCATTGTAGAATGTCTCTAATTGTATAGCGAAAGGGATGCCATGATGTGGGCATTTTCTGAGCACATCCTTGAATCTCTCCCAGGCCTCATATAATGATTCTTCTTCTTGTTACCTGAATGATGTGATATCGTTTCTCATTCTTGCATTCTTGACCAGAGAGAAATATTTTGCCAAGAACTTCTCGGCCATCTTGTTCCAGTTGTCTACTGAATTGGGCTTCTTGGCCCTGTCCTTTAATGAGTATGGGAAGTTGTTGCAGACTTCGAGGAACTGTCTTAAATGCAAGTGAGGGCCTTCACTGGGTCCTCCTGCGAATTGGCCTACTGTTTGCAACATTTGGAACATCATAGGCTTGAATTCGAAGGATGCTGCCCCGATGGCAGGTGTCACAATGCCAGTTTCCATGGTGGTGGGATCGAATACAGCATAATCCCTCATTGGCCGCTCTCTATCATTGGCCATTTCAATGTTTGTTAGTACCACAACTTCATCTTCATGATCTGCCATTGGAATGGCTTCTGCTACTGACGCTGCAAGTCTTTCTCGAACCTCTCTTCTCAATCTCCTTACTGTTCTTTCAATTTCAGGGTCTATGTGATGCTCTAGCTGATGGGCTCTGCGCATACACTTCTCTTAAAACTGAAATTCACAATGAAGAGGATGAGAAAATAAAAGCTCACTAAAACAAATACTATTTTAGACATAGTGATTAAATCCGTTAATCCCCGGCAACGACGCCAAAATCTTGTTGTGCAAAAACGTGTGCAAGTATACACAGTCTAACAAGTAATAAAGTAGTAAGTAAAGATCGTTCCCACGAGGATTAAGGTTCAATTGCTAAGTCTATGGAATAGCGTTGCTTTAATGAGTAAACGTAACCAAATAATGAAGTGAATTTTGTTGAGCAATAATTAACGTAAGTGAAATGAGAGTAATGAGATATGAACGAGTAAAGATACGAGAGACGGTAATAGTCAAGACTAGGATCAATAAACAAAACTTATAGGCGCAGTGCTGTGATCGATGCTGTGATAGCACTCAGTGCGCAGAATGAAAGTGGATATTCCTATCGCTAAGAAACGTGATGTCGTTAAAGTTTCCTTATTCCTAAGCACCCATTGAGGTTCATCACGTAGGTTGAAAAGCTTGTTTCAGTTCACACTATAGCCCTAACTTCATATTCCCATCCTTTGTTAGGAAAGAATAATATTCATATCATTCTTCAAACTATATTAACTTGTGAAATCGGTGAGTTAATCCCTTTTCAGATATTAAAACACGTTACCCTAAACAAAGTGATCAAGTTCCAAAAGAGTTGATAACAGTAAACACACACAAGCTAATGAGGCATCACAAATCAATCACATAAAAGCAACTAAAAGAATATATTCATATCACCATCGTCTTGACTACCAAAGAATTTAGCTCATGATGAGCTTAGACATGATAAAACAGCTTAAAGTTACCATAAACATATTCATCAACATAAGAAAAGCACTTAAGGGTTGAGTTACACCAACGAGCATGAAGGTGTCACGCAACTACTAACGAGTGGTGCTATCGGAATGCTAAGAGTACTGGCTAACAGGGATCTTGTGGTTGAGTGTGGAGGATTATGGCTGCAAATGGTTGAGTATGGTGTTTTGTGGAGGTAGGCGGCCCGTGTTCTGAACTCGTTCTCTCTTTTTCTCCAAGGAGTTGCGTATTGAGTCTGTCTCGGGTTCACTAGGGTAGATGCATATATATGGGCCTTGGTAGCACGACGCACCTCCTCTTGGGCCTTGTGCACTTGTTTTGTTGTAACAAACCCTAGAAGTCACGCTAACTTCTTGCTTACGGTGGCTCCTTGCTTGCTGGAAGATAAAGTTTCCTTTTCTGCTGCGCTTCGTGAGGCGCTTCGCCTAGTTATGCTTCTATCAATCACAGCGATGTTGCTGCGACACCCGTCATAGCACCTGCCTTAGCACTGAAATACTTAAGACTGTCCTGCACACTGAGCACACTGATTAAATTCCACAAAATTGGCACTTGCGTGCCCAAGTTATACTTAACATCCATGAGTTCATTTGTGTCTAATATGAAGATATCTACTACAATTTAAAGCATAATTTACTTATGGATCAAGATAATTCCCATTTGATTGAGTGCAAATAACTCACATTTCTGTGAGTTATCACTATCTTCTACCAATCCCAATGGTAAGTTGTGGGAGACTCCCTTTTTGAATTAGTCAAGGCGGTTTTTGAGGACCCCACTCGGATGGGGGAGGTAAGTCACACTCTCATATCTCTTATTCCTAAGTCCGAGACTATTTGTAACATGAAACAATTCCGTCCAATTGGCCTTTGTAATGTCTCTTATAAAGTCGTTACAAAGCTTATTGCACATAGAATTAGCGAGTTCATTCTGGACCTTATTGGCCTGGCCCAATGTGCCTTTATCCCGAAAAGACAGGGGCAGGACAACATTATGATAGCCCAGGAAATATTGCATTCTATGAAACATAAGAAAGGCCAGACTGGTTGGATGCCCATTAAAATTGACTTGGAAAAGGCATATGAGAGACTTAGTTGGGATTTTATCCGCGACACCTTAATTGATATTGGTTTTCCTCCTAACATAATTTCTATTATTTGGCATTGTATTTCTTCTCCCAGGATGAGGCTTCTTTGGAACAGGGAGGCGTTAGAGGAATTTACCCCTTCTAGGGGTATCCGTCAAGGGGACCCTATATCCCCATACCTTTTCGTGTTGTGTTTGGAAAGACTTTTCCACTTGGTGGAGGCGGCCGTCCCGGAAAGACATAAGAAAGGATAAGATCTCTCATCTTGCCTTTGCTGATGATCTTATGTTGTTTGCAGGTGCTTCTATGGACCAAGCCGAAGCCATCAAAGGCATTCTAGACGCTTTCTGTGCTAGCTCTGGTCAAAAAGTCAGTTTGGAAAAAACTAGAGTGTTCTACTCTAGCAATGTTCATTGGGATCGTAGGCGGGACATCAACAATGCTCTTGGGTTTTCGTCAACGGAGGACCTTGGGAAATATTTGGGGATACCCATTCTTCATAAAAAAGTTACGCGGAGCACTTTTAATTATGTCCTTGAGAAGGTCAAAACCCGTCTTAGTGGTTGGAAGGCTAAATCGGTCCTTCAAGCCCTCCCCACTTATACTATGCAGGCCGTGTGGCTACCTAGAAACATTTTTGATGAAATTGATAAACGGTGCCGATCCTTTATTTGGGGAGAATAGGACAATAGCCGTAAAGTCCACTCGGTGAATTGGGAGACGGTTTGCACACCAAAAAAGGTGGGGGGTCTTGGGTTGAGACCTGCTAGATTGGTCAACCAGACGTTCGTGATGAAGAACAGCTGGAATCTTTGCGTGAATTCCAATTCACTATGGGTTTCGATCGTTTGCATTAAATATAAATGTGCGGAGACCAAACTTCTTACAATTAACGCTAAAAGACCGAGATCCAATCTTGGGGGGGGGGGGGGTGGGGTATTTGCTCCAATTGGCCTACTTTTAGAACTAATCTCAGGTGGAATCTGGGCTAAGGCAACAATATATTAGACTTTTTGCGTGATACTTGGGTCCCTGGCCAAGGACCTTTCATACAATATATACCTGGGAGCCCTCAACTTGCTCATGATCTCCCCTCCTTTTATAATTTTTTGAACACTAGACGGGAGTGGGCTCAATACAAGTTGGGAAATCTGAGAATGCGTAATATTATAAATACAATTTCTAACTTTCCCCCTCCATGTGCAGGTGCTGCAGAAGATGAATTTGTACGGGGTGCCAGCACGGATGGTCTCTTCTTGACGAAATTTGCTTACTCTAACCTTCTACAGTACGATAGACACTGGCTGAACGTTGATGCTCAGCTTGCTTGGAAGTGGCCTGGACTTGAGAGGATCCGATTTTTCCTTTGGAAGACTCTACATTCTACCTTGCTGACCAACCAAAGGCGGGTTGAAAGACATATTGTCTCCTCGTCTCCGTGTTCTGTGTGCGGTAATGCCCATGAATCTCTCCTTCATTGCTTCCGGGACTGCCAATGGAGTGCCACCATATGGTTTAGTTAATAAACAGGCCAAATAGTGATTTCTTCAGTAAAAGTAATTGGAAATAATTGATGATGACTAATTTGAAATACAACGATGTTGTACATACTTGCATTCCTTGGAACGTTCTTTTTGGGGTTGCCCTTGACGAACTATGGCGCGCCCGAAATGAGGTCATCTTCAAGCATTCGCACAGATCTTCTCAATCGATCGTACGATCGTACGCTCGGAAGAGCTCAAGCGGTGGTTGAGGCAAATAGTCGCTTGGCAAAGCTACATCCTTCGACGGAAGCCCATGTTAGCCCTCCGAATGATACAGTCTGGTTTACTCCCCCTCGGGGTTTCCACTCCCTCTGTTGTGAATGATCGGTGAGCAACCATGGCACTTCCGTTGGTTGTGGTGGCCTTCTTAGAGACGATAGGGAGATTCATCTTCGCCTTCATTCACCGGCTTGATCGGTGCTCCCATCTTGAGGCAGAGCTCTGGGGAGTCTACCACAGTGTCTCCATAGCTTGGGGTTGTGGCCAAGGCCACTTGATTGTGGAGTCTGATTGTGAAACATCCATTCAGTTGCTTCGTGAAGGTGCCCCTCCATCTCATCCGCTATCTGAGCTGGTTCGTGGTATCCTTGGCATATTCAACCTGCCGTGTGACATCTGGTGGCAGCGTATTGATCGATTGGCGAATGAAGCGGCGGATCTTCTAGCCAAAATATCAGTCTGTGATATTTTTGATCATCCTCCACCTGTGTTGAGTCTGTTGACTGATGCCCTTATTAAGGGTTGTAATGGCTCACCCCGCCTTGGGCTGATCCTGTTGGGCCTGTTTTATGTGCCTTGCTTCTGTTTTCTTTCGGCTTTTAGCCCTTGTATTAAAAAAAATACTTATTCTTTGAAAGGATTTTGACAAAACTAGATTTATGCCTTAATATTAACATTGGATAAAGAACTTTTTCTTGAATACTGAACGATTTTAATAGTAATATCATTCGCTGAAACATGTTCTGTTCGTTGATCAATGTAATCTAAGAGTAGTACATGCATTATTGCTACCTAAAAAGAATAACAACATTTTGTCCACCTAAACATTACTACAACACTCTTTTTTCCCCAGACTCTCATTCACGGATTTTTAGCTTCTTATACAGTTAAAAGATTCAATTTCATATTTATATTTTTACATTTAGAAGAATTATTCTATTTCAACACTATAACGTGGTATTTTCACTATAACGTGGTATTTTCAATCAAATGGTTCAACGGAAAAATATGATTCCTTAAGATCAACTTGCATTACTTTGAATAAATTTATTAGTTATTTCATAAACCATGGAATGGAAATTAAAGAGGAGAGCACTGGTTTGGTTCGACCACACTTTAAAGTGTTGGATTAAAGTCAGATGAGAAAATGGAATCCCTTCTCATAATAAACACCAAAAACAAAGGAAGGATAAAACAAAACAAAACAAAACAAAACAAAACAAAATATTTACCGAAACTTAATAACACATTTACTAAACGGAGATGCAATTTTCTAACAAAAACTTTTCCAATTCAATTTCATATTCGTCTCCATTCAGTTGCTTCGTGAAGGTGCCCCTCCATCTCATCCGCTATCTGAGCTGGTTCGTGGTATCCTTGGCATATTCAACCTGCCGTGTGACATCTGGTGGCAGCGTATTGATCGATTGGCGAATGAAGCGGCGGATCTTCTAGCCAAAATATCAGTCTGTGATATTTTTGATCATCCTCCACCTGTGTTGAGTCTGTTGACTGATGCCCTTATTAAAGGTTGTAATGGCTCACCCCGCCTTGGGCTGATCCGGTTGGGCCTGTTTTATGTGCCTTGCTTCTGTTTTCTTTCGGCTTTTATCCCTTGTATTAAAAAAAATACTTATTCTTTGAAAGGATTTTGACAAAACTAGATTTATGCCTTAATATTAACATTGGATAAAGAACCTTTTCTTGAATACTGAACGATTTTAATAGTAATTTTCTAACACATTTACTAAACGGAGATGCAATTTTCTAACAAAAACTTTACCAATTCAATTTCATATTCGTCTCCATAAAAATCTGAGATGCAAACTAATTTGAGAGAAGATTTGAAACAACAAGGCACTGAATTTAATGTCCCAATTTCACCATCCAATGCCTAAAGAAGAATCAATAAATTATTGTTAGCCTCGAAGCATGGAAAATAATAACATTAAAGTAGGATATAAGATGTACCTTAGGAATCTTAAGAACTTCCAGTTTAGGAGTCATTGAGAGAAAGTCTTTTAATGTTTCATTAGTGCCATAGCTAATTTCCCCCAGAATCACACGAAGGTGTGTCAAATTATGGAATGGAAGAAGGAGATTGAGAGTATCCTTTGCATTGAGAAACTATATATGCAATGAATATACCAAACACACACATAACTAAAGTTAACGTTGTCAATAGGCATTATATATGCTATTTAACATTAAAAAAATAAATATGATCAAACATACCTCAAGAGTATCATTTGATAGTATATGAGTGACTTGATAGTATTAAGTCCCCCCAATAGTTGAATAGTACAATCAACCGCATAGTATGCACATTGTGGAAAGTCAATCTTAAGATCAATGTATGCATCAACTACAGAGGACACGTTAATAGGGACAATTTCTACCGTTGGATTGCTCGTGCAACTTAAAGAACAAGATTGACACAATCAATCTTGACGATACAACTATGATAATCATCATAATGACTACAACAAGTGTCAAAACTGATGGTTAACATCCGTAATGTAGAAATTGCAATAATGATCGTCTTAATGTTCAACCAATAGCAATTATACAATGTCAACTCTTGTAAAAAGGACATCCTGAGAAAAGTTGTTGAGCTGAATTCTCATTTGCAAAGATAACATGTGAAAGATTTAATGTCTTGAGCAAAGGGAAATGAATACCATTAGGAAAATATAACGTGTCAACCCAACGACGATGAAATTTAATATCAACGGCAAATAAGAAGGTCCAAAAGTACTGCCACCTTTTTGCTAATATGGAAGTTCGTACAACATCATCGGAATGCAAAAATAATGAAGGATGCAATCAGGTAAGTCGCTAATTTTAGTACCAGCCATGCCCGCCAAACAAAATTAAATCATTTAAGTTTTCAACAAAAAAAAAAAAGAAAAACCATGTTATGTTATAAAGCACTTTTATATGTCACGAGTAAAGTGCTCATGAATATCACCAATGACGTGTCTTCTATTTGTTTTCTCAAAAAACTACTTAAGTTAAAAAAATATTTGTCTCCTGTGTACCTCCTCCAACACGACACTATCACATAAGAATCTAATAGAGAATGAAGTGCAAATGAGAAAAGTCAAAGCCAAAGAGTGCAGTGACACGTCAGCAACGAGGGACACGTCACGGTGATAACTTTACACTCACACTTCAGCTTCTGTCGAAGCCATTTCTCTGTCGAAGCCATTTCTCTGTCGAAGCCATTTCTCTGTCGAAGCCAATTTCAGTCGAAGCTTCACTCAACTGATTCTGTTGTAAATCTGTTACATTGTTGTAAATCAGTTGAGCATCTCAACTGTATATATAAAGCACTTGTTGTATTCTGTTATAATGCAATGAAATCATTCAAAGTTTTCTCTGAGAATTTCTTCATGGTATCATTCGCAGAAACGATCAACCACACTTCCGCCTCCTTCCTTTGATCGATTCATCGTGTTCCAATGGCTGATTCATCTCAGAATCAAAGCCCTGAAGGCGACGGTGTTCAATCCAACACCGGATCTGTGTTTCAAGGAGTAACGAAGTCTTCATCAAACCAATTTGCTTCCGGTCCCAAGCTCTCCGTGAAGCTCGACGACAAAAACTTTCTCCTATGGAATCAACAGGTTGAAGGTGTCGTCAAGATGCACAAATTGCATCGCTTATTGGTGAACCCGATCATTCCTCAGAAATACGCCTCCGACGCAGATCGTCTTGCTGATGTCGTCTCCGACGAGTTCGAGAAATGGCTCGTTCAGGACCAGACACTTTTCACATGGCTACTTTCAACACTATCTGAGAGTGCATTAACTCGTGTGCTCACTTGTCACCATTCTTGGCAAGTTTGGGAGAAGATCCAAACTCACTATTTCTCTCACCTCAAAGCTCGAGTTCGTCAACTCCGGAATGAACTTAAGAACACGAAGAAGGGTGCTCAATCAATTTCGGAGTTCCTAAGCAAGATTCATTCAGTTGCTGATGCGCTGACGTCCACCGGAGAGGTAATCACTGATGCTTACCTGACTGATGTAATCCTTGATGGCCTACCAGAAGAGTACAATCCGTTTGTAATGATGATATTTGGAAGAAGTGATTCTCCCTCAGTATCTCAGATTGAGTCACTTCTTCTCGTGCAAGAATCTCAATTGGACAAGTATCGACAAGAATTGGCCGTGGCAAATGTCTCTGTTAACGCTGCTCAAGTCACGCCTCAAAATGTCTCCAATAGCAATTCGGGTACGCGCGGTGGCCGTGGAAATGTCAACCGTGGACGTGGAAGACAATCTCGTGGCCGGGGACGTGCTCGTGGAGCTTCCATCTCAGGCACTCGCCCTACGTGCCAACTCTGTGGCCGCTATGGTCACTCAGTGCTTGACTGCTGGTACCGGTTCGACGAAACCTTCGTGCCTCCTCCTTCTGTCACTCAAGCAACACCTGCTAGTGAGGGAGACCAAGCTACTGTTACTGACACAGCCACACCAACTGTAAACCTTGCTGAAGCACTGTCACTTGACAGTACAGGTAACACTTCTGATTTACAATTACTGGATGATGATGAATATGAAGATTGGCATGGTGATTCCTGTGCAAGTCACCATGTAACACCTAACTGTGCAAATTTACAGTGTAGTAAACCTTATAAGGGTACATCCAGAGTTAGGATGGGAAATGGAGCTAGTTCTTCAATAAATTCTATAGGCTCATCCATATTTACCTCACCAATTCATCCTCATGTTAACTTAGTTCTAAACAACCTGTTACATGTGCCACATATAAAGAAAAATCTGTTGTCTGTGTCTAAATTTGCTGCTGATAATAAGGTTTATTTTGAGTTTCATATCCCTCACTGTTTAGTGAAATCACAGGACTCTAATCAGGTGGTCTTGCGTGGAACTCTTGGACAAGATGGCCTCTACGTGTTCAAGGGTTTGCCACTCCTTAAAGTTCCTCATTCATTGTCTGCATCAAGGCCTCAGGCCAATTGTACTGCTTTGAATCATTCTGTTTCTGCTTTAAATGTATCTAGCACAGTTTCTGTTTCTGTTTGTGATGCCAATTTATGGCACGCTAGACTAGGTCATGCACATCCACAGGCTGTATCTCAAGTGCTAAAACATTGTAATACTTCCAAATTGAATAAAACTGCTGTTGATTTTTGTAATTCATGTCAACTAGGCAAGTCTCATAAGCTGTATACACCACCCTCTCAAACACATTATCACACACCGTTTGAGCTAGTATGCACAGATCTTTGGGGGCCCTCTCCTATACAATCTAGTGCAGGTCATTACTATTACATAGCATTTGTAGATGCTTGTACCAAGTACACATGGGTTTATTTTTTAAAACAGAAGTCTGAAGCCTTCCAGGCCTTCCTATTGTTTCACAAAATGATTCAAACTCAATTTGCTGCCAACCTGAAAATCCTACAGTCTGACAATGGTGGAGAGTTTATGCCATTCACTAAACACTTAGCTAGTTTGGGAATCATTCATAGGTTCTCATGCCCGTACACCTCACATCAAAATGGTCTAGTAGAGAGAAAACATAGGCATATCACAGAAATGGGACTCACATTACTTGCTCATGCATCCATGCCTCTCAAATTTTGGGATCATGCATTCACCACATCTGTGCATCTCATAAATAGATTACCTACTGCTGGCCTGTCCTCTTTCATTTCTCCATTTCAGGCACTCTACAAGTCTGTCCCCAACTACAAGCAGTTGAGGACATTCGGCTGCGCTTGTTTTCCTCACTTGAGACCATATAACAAGAACAAGTTTCAATTCAAGAGTACAATGTGCATCAATTTGGGTTTGTCTCCTGTTCATAAAGGCTACAAGTGCTTAACTTCTGAGGGCAGGATTATTATCACTAAGGATGTCAACTTCAATGAGACACACTTCCCTTATACCACTCTGTTTCCTACCAAGGCTACTCTCTCAGCTACACCAGACACTACAACCCACCTGCTGCCCACCTTTACCTCCAATACAGATCACCAACTACATCCACCAGATTCCCCACCTACCACACCCCTCCCACCTACAACTCCACCAACTGCTCCAACTCCTACTACACCTATTTCTGACCAGCTCTCACCAGCACCACAACCTGAGCCCTCACCACAGCCTCAGGCTTCAACCCCTCCACCACCAGTTACACATAAAATTCATCATATGGTAACAAGGCTCCAAACAGGTTCCTTAAAGCCCAAAATCTTCCTAGCTCACACTGAGCCCACTTCGACAAAGCAAGCTCTCAGTGACCCCAAGTGGAAAGAAGCAATGGAAGTTGAACTTAAAGCTCTAGCAGCTAATAATACCTGGACTCTCACATCCCTACCTCCAAATAGGAAGGCTATAACGTACACGGCACACACTATCACATAAACATTCATAATAATTTGAAAAAATAAAGTGATTGAAGTGTCCATATCGGTGTGTGTCCGAGCATGCATGTTTTTATTCAAAAGAGTTGGTGCTATATAGGTTTCTGCTAATACTTGGTTGAGATCAATTCTAATCGTAAGGTGACACGGTAAACACCCACAAATTAATGAATAATAACAATATTTGTCAATTAAGATTGAAATTTTGCAGAAAAATTTCAAAACAAAGCAGTGACTAAAAGTCCATGTAAAACAGAGAATTGTCATTCTTATGAATAATGACAATATTTCATACAAGTTTCAGATCATATTTGAATAGTTAGGGTTAGGGAACAAAGACATTGGTTCGGCAATAAAGAGAAAGATATAACGAAAGAGCGAAGAAGAGATTATTTTACCTATGAAGTGAAGTGTTGTGAGCAACAAACAGTACGCAACAAGAGAAGCGGCGGAGTACGAAATTTTTATGATTGAATTTTGGGTTTTTTTTTACCCCATCATATCCCTATATACCCCACACACACCCTGCGAAAAGACGAAAATACCCTTAAAATTTTTACAAATTTACAAAACATTTACCATTTTTCACTTGCATCCGTTTGACCAAAAAGTTTCGTGAGAGAATCGGATTTACCCTTGAGAGAGCTATTTCCGATTTGCCATCGGATTTACCATCGGATCTACATAAATCCGATCTTCCTCAGAACACGCAGAAAAAGTAAGGCAGAACTAGCTATATCCGATTTCGCATCGTATCTACCTATATCCGATTTCGCATGCGTCTACCCGACGTAGCCGACAGCAGCACTATCAGCAGGTGGAGGAGGCCCCAGCCCCAGACTATCACTATGAGGAGGGCCAGCAGGGGCATATTTCTGAGGACCATTCTATGCCTGAGGACTACCAGCAGCAGTATTATCAGCAACAGTATCAGCAGTACCAGGAGGAGCCCTACCATCAGCCTCAGCAGCATGAGGAGTAGCATGAGGAGCAGCATGATGAGCAGTCTCCTCTATTCACTGGGCTAGCATCTCATGTTTGTTCCGTTATATTGAGAGACCCGGTAAGTTTAATTTATTTACATAGCCTTCTTAGTTTAATTTATTTACATAACCGTATTTCTGATACTTTTATAATACAGACATATGAGCGAAAATTGAAGGTTACCAACCATGGTAACAAGCTGGCTCAGAGACTGCTTGGGTTTTCCCAAAACCACCAGTTGTGGGATTTTATCACAGGTTCTGGATTAGCCCCCCTCGTCTCGACCGGACATACAAAGGTGGACCATGAGCTGATGTCAGCTTTTCTTGAGAGGTGGCACTTAGAGACATCGTCATTTCACTTACCATTTGGTGAAATGGCGATTACTTTGGATGATGTCTCCTGTTTGCTGCATCTACCCATTACGGGGAACTACTACAGAGCTCCACCTACTTCTGTCACCAATGATCAGGCCATTCACCTAGCACATGTTTATCTAGGTGTGACTATGGAGGAGGCGGGGCTGGAGTGTCGAGCTTCACCTGGCCCATGTTACCGTTTTGAGTGGCTGCAGAAGATTGTTAGTAGAGGGTCCATAGAGAATGACACGCGTCCTGCTGTCAGGGCCTTTATCCTTCTGATCCTGAGCTGGTCCATCTTCACAGTCAAGACCGGCGACAGGGCTGAGGCTAAGTGGCTGCTGCTACTTGAGGATGTCAGTGCAGCTAGTGTGGGATCATATGCATGGGGGGAAGCAGCACTTGCTTTCATGTATGACCAGCTGAACTACTCCTGCTTGGACCAGGCGCATCAGTTAGGAGGGTATGCGACCCTCTTACAGGTAATAATTTTAAGTTAATTTTTTCCCAGTTTGGTTAAATTTCTGTTAAACCGTTTTTAATTCACCATGTTGTTTATCTTCTTTTTTTTCAGAGCTGCATTTTATGGTATTTTCCTCAGCTGGTGGAGAGGATGAGTGGATTGCGGCTGGAGCACTGTGTGGGCGTTGGAGGAAGTAGAAGGCAGATGGAGTGAAGCTGGGGGTATACAGGCAGAGGATTGATGGGCTGACCTCGGATGATGTCTGCTGCCGACCGTTTGAGGAGCACCGTGGCGATAGAGACTTTGAGCATGTCTCATTATACAGGGGACACATCAGCTGGGGAGACATCGCTGTTCCCTACATGGCAGATAGGTGTCTAAGACAGTTTCGGTACGTGCTGGTCATCCCACGTCACCCTCTTACCGGTCGTCCGAGCCATGCATACTGCATTTTTCGGATTGCACATTATATGCCTGTGGTGGAGGAGGTTTTGCATACTACTTATCCTGTTGAGGAGTTGGGTCAGGTTGCTCCGGACTACATACATTGGTATGTGAGAGCATCAATTCCTAGACTCTTACGGTTTGCATCACCACCACCACCACCAGCACAGCCAGCTGCATCACCAGTACAACCAGATTTGCTAGAGATTGTGGAGGAGGAGAATCGGAGGGGGCTTCGGAGCGGAGACATTAGGATGGGTAGTCAGACATACGCTCGCCTCACCCGGTTACTGGATATGCTACCGGGGCGTGACTAGGGGGTTTTGTGTGATTGTATGCTTGAACTATTTTTTTATGACTTGATTCTTATTATTTCTGGTTTATTATATTTGTGGAGTTTCATTAAAATTTTGATTTCATTCATGCGATAAAAGATAAAACATAACCAACTACAATAAAAATAGGCAGATACTATTTCCTAAAATTCTGGTCGTCGAAGACGACGTAAAATCTTATTCACACTCCGTTGAGTTTCCACGTACAGCTCCAACGGCTTATACCCCTGAAGCGTGTCATGGATGTTTAACATGTTCACCACGTCTTCGTTAGTCTTGATTGTCATGGACGAGAAGGAAACGCGGACACGTCTCCAAGATAGGGTTTGCGATAAGTGATACTAGTGACGTCATGGTCGTCACCAGTCACTTGAACTTTGGACCACACTTTATCCATCAAACCTTCAAACCACATGCCGCGGTGGATTCTGCATAACACCGGCTGATGACTCCAGAAGTGGACACCATCTTTTCTCATCGTGATTTGGCCCCGATGATGTATACCGCAAAGTCTATTGTCATCTGAGCGTTGAGTGAGACATATCTCAATTTCGGATGAGTGAAATAAGCAAGTTAGAGTGAAATTTTTGAGTGAAAAGAATGAGGTTGACAATGGGTATTTATAGAAATCGTCAATGATTATCAACCGTTGATATTGTCGGTGCAATCTACACTGTTGATCAACATTGGCAGTCAAATCCTACCCGTCGAATTTAGTACAAATCGGATTTACCTATCAGGGAGGTAAATCCGATTTTCATTTTAACAAAGCGGACATATCCCCACTGATAGGTATATCCGCTTTGTTAATTACAAAGCGGATTTACCTACCTGATAGGTACAACCGCTTTTATATTTTAACAAATCGGATCTACCTCACTGAAGCTATATCTCATTTCCCCCCACTAATTCTAATTGGATATACGTAAATCCGCCTTTTATTTTTGTGAATCGGATCTACCTCCCCAAAAGTAGATCCGATTTAAGTCAATTTTACAAGGGGTATTTTTGTCTTAAAATTTAATGTGGGAGTATATAGGGATATGATCGGGGTAAAAAAAAACCATTGAATTTTCGGTGCCGGCCCATCTTGGACTCTTTGGTTGAAATGCCGATGTATCATATGGAAATAAAGAGAAAAAAAATTAATGGCGGATCACAAAAATCATATGCAAATGGAAATTAATCAAATTAAGTAAACTGATTCGGCAAGTGGTGCAAGTGTTTCCGTAAAAGGTGCACCCAAATCAATTTCGTGATGCAAATACTATTAAAAAATAATTTATTATGATTGAATCCCAAGTAGGTAGGTCCGTTGGGAGCTAAGGAATACCGAATGAGTGTACCAAATGAGTGCAATAATGAGGTCCCGGGTTCAACTCCCAGAAACTAATATTCCCCCACCCCCACTAACATTGCTTATCAAAAAAAAAATTCAGAAGTCAATATTGGTCAAAAAAAAAAATTCAGAAGTCAATACAATTGGTGATTTACCAAAATTAAAATAAAATTCAATCCAAAATAAAATAAAATAAATTTTTTTGACCGTGAACTTAAAATAGAATATTTGGTGCTAACAAAACGTAACAATATATATTTCACATTTCCCCCCAAAAAAAGTAACAATATATTAATTTTTAATTACAATATAACCTCAAGAGTTCGTCTAATAGAGCATGACAATATTAGTATCTGGGAGGTCACGGGTTTAAATACCCGCCAGTGTACTTAGGGTGAGGGTTTTTGTACAATCAATATTAATTATTCATAGTAAACTTAGGCAATGAGCAAGATAAGGCGCGAGTCGTTGCTGAAATTGTTGGCCGGTGTTGTGGTGGCTTAAGGCAACAATGCAACTGTGAGCGATTGGCCTAGGGGCCACATGTGGAGGAGGATCACACGAAGAGGAGCACATCCCCCCCCCCCCCCCACATTTATTTCTCTACTTGATTTGACCTTGCATGTTGCCCTTTGTGAAAAATATAATAAGATAAGTGTTCCTATCGATTTCCTTGGGTAGGAAGTTGATCGAACACAAGTGATATATGAACAGTTATGATCATGATATCAAACAAGTATAGAGAAATGAGAGAAAATGATTCTGCTCCGTTTCATTGGCCTCAGAGGGCGATTTACATAGTATAAGGTATGATTAATGGGAATAAATGACTATTATAGTTGTTATCGCCATTACAAGACAAATGGGAGGAAGACCATCAATTCATCATAATTGCTTTGCCTGTCATTAACATGGGTCGGCCGAGCAGTTGGAGATGGGATCCCTACGGTCGGTCGATTTACTAGGTGCAATCCTCCTTCCTCGGTCGGGCAATGTTCGGCCGAACTCTTGTGTTCACCGGCCAGTCCAATTGGGAACATAGTCCCCCGAGCGACGAGCACAGTGCTCAAAGTCGTTTAGATACAAAGAGGAGCTCAGTCGAATTCCTAGTCCCTTGGATGCCAAGCTCTTTAATCTTCTTGGATAGAAAATCTCTTAACGTTGGAATCCTTCGGCCTTCGTAGGGGGAGAGAGATAGAGAGCCTTCGAACGCTTCGTCCCTTGGCCTCTTTGCTTTCTGAAGACACGTTTCTGACTGATTTGACCGCTTGGCCATTGATCCTGACCTTATCACCTCGGTTTCTCCTCCTTTGACCTTCGTTTTTTGGGCTCTATAAATGCTTGTCTTTGTAACTCCTCCTTTTTCATGTTGAGCTCCTCATTTCTTCTTCCCTAGCCTCCGTTTCTTGTTGACTGTGTTTCTATGGCGCTTTGTTGTTTTTGGGTTGGGGTCAAGCCCTCCTCTTTCAGTTTTTGGAATATCCCTGCAAGTCTTTCTTCACGGTGCGTCAGGAATGATGGAAAACTCAAAGTGGGGATTGTTGATATTTGAGAGTTGTGGATTATTGTCCTGGTGGGGCTCCTCTTTCGAGAGGGCTTAGAGAACTCAAGTGGCCCTGTTCGGTTAAAATGACTTGGGTTGCTTGAGGAGGTGCAGCCCTTGGCTTCTATGCTAGATCCGCCGTCTTCCCCTTGCCACGGAGGACGCGTGGGATCTTCATGGTGATGACTGAGTAAGGTCGGTCTACTGCAGTCCTTCGCACGCACCTGGATTAAGTAGTTTACTTGGGAGTGGTGGATGGAATGCTGCCAACCTTCAAGCTATGAGTGTCATTGTCGTTAAAAGTAGCCCCCTTGTCGTTATGAAGGTGTTGTAAAAATTTTTGTGCAAGTGTACACAGTCAAAACAAGTAATAAAGTGATACGTAAATATCGTTCCCACAAGGACTAAGTGTGGTTAATTCCACAAATGTCCAATTTGGTTAATCTAGTTAGTGAGACAACAAAGTAACATATAACACATTTGATTAAGATGATAAAGATGGTACATTAAAGTGAAAATGATAGTAAAAAGTAATAAGGGTCTCGTAAAAATGGATGGTAAATTAGCCAAGACTCAGTTCAGTAATTTTTCCCCAATTGACTCATTGCTACGAATGCTGCTATTTTAGCACCTGCACACAGAATATAAAATTGGGCTTTCCAGCCACTGTTAAATCAATATGTTGCTAAGATTCCCTTATTCCTAAGCTCTCATTAGGTCCATTCTATAGTTTTTAAAATACGATTCAAAACACATTATGGTTTTCGTTTAATATTCCTATCTTTACCAAGCAAGATAATATTCCTATTACTTAGACTACCATATTACCTTGTGAAATAAATGATTAAACCCCTTTCGATAGTTAAACCACGTTACCCTAACTAAGTTGCGCAGGCTTAGATGGAGTTCCTAAAAATAAAAACACACAAGATAAAAGTTCCTTAGTAGTATTCATAACATTAATCAATTGGTTCCAAAATACATGACATAAGTCTTGCATAAAAGAGAAATTAGTTCGTGATGAGCTTGAATAAAAATAAACAACGATTAAACTTCCAAAGTTAAGTCATTACAAAGCTTACTACTCAGTATTCAGAACAAGGAAAGAAGATGATGAGATAAACTTGTAGGTATCTGAAGTGATCTCCTGCAATCAACAATTTACTCCCTTCAAATCTATTTAGTGTTGTTCCAGCAGCAACAATAGCAAGGTTTTGCGGATTGAGCTCCAAAAATGGAGTTTAAGCAACAAAGATGGAGAGGAATAGGGATGAACGTGATGGAGGGTGGATGTGGTGGCTGGGAGTGATGGAAGGTGGAGTGTTTGAGACCTAGGGTTTGATGGAAAAAGGAATTGTGTTTTTTAAAGCAAAATGTTTTGTTTTAATTCCTCTCTATTTTCTATGGGCCCACAAACAATGAGCCTCATCCAATACAAGCATAAGCATCAGACCCAATGTCCACAAAAAGCTTAAACATGTCCGGAATGCGGAGACCACAGAGGGAGAGAGAAAAAGCGTTGTCTTTCCTAAACATATTTTAACCACTAAGAACATATTTCCCAAAACACATTTTAACCACTAAGAACACTAAAATTAAATTTCCTAAACATAAACCTTTCCTATTTACACAAACTACTCTTAGAAGGCCATAATTCAAATTAAAAGAGCATTATTAACTCTTATTTCAGAGAGTTATCACACCCCTAAACTTGAACAATTGCTCGTCCTCAAGTAATGCCACTTGACAAAGAACTAAGAACATAGACACAAAGTCATATTCATGTTAACCAACACCGTTGGCCTAGTGGCTTAATCTACCCTAGGACACGGGGGGTCGACCCGGTGCTCCCGGGTTCGATTCCCGGAGTGGACAAACTCGGTGTTGGCCAGTGCGAAATTTGATCCTAAGCACGAGCGGAGATTAGTCTTTCGTTGAAAGCGTTGGGAAACTCCATGGGTAGGTAGCGATGGTCTGAACCAAAAAAATCTCCAACTTTTAAAAATCTCAAAAAACGTCATATTCATGTTGCACAACTGTTTCACACTATAACTATCCAAACATGCTCTAAATGGGCTTTACTTTCAGAATATCAACTCAGAGACACACCATGCTTTTCAAGATTGTCTGAGTTATTAATTGCTCAATTGTGAGTGTATGATCACCAGGCTTAGTTAAGTTTGTTAGAATTTCGGCAAGTGTACCGAAACGTTGCAAGTAATAGTAAAAAAACGGTAAGAACCAAGTCATATCCACAGGGATTGCGTGTTATTATCAATAGGCAAGTTGTCAATTCTTAGACGTAGGCATTGAAATAGAGTTGAAATTATAGTAACCGTGAAATAAAGCATTTGTAATTTAAGCAAAGAAAAACGATTAAGGATTGAATCCTCTCCCCTATGCTATCACACGAACCTTCAACCAATTTCAAGCAATTATCCAATTTACCAGATTCCATTCACTAATTTAGATTAAGGACAATCCCTTGCCTCAAAACCCCTTTTCTCTAATTGTGAAACCCTAATTCCTTAAGTGATTCAACAATAGACAAAGCATTAGACCCTAGAACTAAGGAATTCACAATCCCAATTCCATATTCCTATGATCATCATGATTGTGACCTAAAACCCCATATCAACCATGCAAGCCCATATCCCTATGGTGATCATAAACCCTAAATCAGTACAACTATCATATGTAATTGTAAAGCATTGAGCATAGAGGCATATGCTAATGATAAATTGAATAAAAACTGAAATTGATTATAGCAAAGTATTCATATAACAGCTTTGGGGAGATTCATCTCTCCCTAATCTAAGAAGTTTAGTTACACATCATCCTAAGACTAGAAACTAAGATAAAGAAGAAGATAAACATGAAGGAAGACATTAGAACCTTCAAACCCTTGTTCCCAAGTGATGAGAAGTCCCCAAAACCGCACCCTTCGGCTGCTCCAATGCTCAGTTCCGCTCCCAAGACGAAGTCCTCTCAAAATTCGTTGAAAACTCAAATATATAGCAACCTTCGCCCAAGGGTCGCGACGCGATGCGACCCCCATCGCGAGGCGATGGCTTGCTGAAAACCAGCGTCGCATTGCGACTCTTCTTGATCGCTGGTGCGAAAGCTGTCTGATCATTTTCCTTCATTCTTTTCTCCGTTTTGTCACTAGGCAAGTGTCTGGTTCGCTAGTAGACGCCACATTGAATCGAAGATCTTCCAATTGCAATTACATTTAACTCCTACTACATAAAACTAAAACTATGCCAAATCCCTTAACGATTGGCTGAATCACACATAAAATAACCGACATTTTGGCTATAAACTGAACAACAATTCACATGTGATGATGAGTCAACACAACCCCAAACTTAGATCTTTGCTTGTCCTCAAGCAATCACTCAATTCAGGCTGTGGCAATTTGATATTCAGCTTTCACATATTTCACATACCATAGATCGTTCAGCACATCAGAAAATATCATCCCACATAATATAGTGACAAGACAATTGAATTGGAAAACACAAGATCATATAGTGGCAAGCAATCTCAAGTCCTCTCTTTTTCACACATCTCACTAATATTTCTCTCTTTGAGGTGTTTAGGGTATTCACTCAATTCACAATACCTGCATCATCGTTTCATAGGCTTGAACAAGTTCTATACAGTCAATACACATGATATGCACACAC
Source organism: Astragalus membranaceus (assembly GCA_039519185.1). NCBI lineage: Eukaryota > Viridiplantae > Streptophyta > Magnoliopsida > Fabales > Fabaceae > Astragalus > Astragalus membranaceus. The sequence continues at coordinate 110,208,364 of CM076848.1, read as the reverse complement.
ACTATTTGAGGACTTAAAGGTTGTAACGGGCCTTAGGTAAGGGTGGATAGTATTTGGATAAGTAGGTTACAACTTGGAGTTAGGCCTACTTCTCTTTTTGTCAAATTCAACAATCTCACTTACTCACCATTTTCCCACAAGCATTCCACAAGAGAAGGAAAATCATATATAATTTTTTTTGTATATGTATATATATATATATATTTTTTCTTTTTTTTCTTTTTCTTTATATGTTCCTTTCTCTTGTATATGTATATGTTCAATTCTTTATATGTTCCTTTCTCTTTTTCCCACTCGCATACTTTGTCTACCTAACTCCAAGTTAAGAAACAACTAGGCATTTGATTTGCGAAAAATAAAAATAACAATTAGGCTCAAAGGGGCTAACAAAGGATAAATACTTATTAGGTGGTTTGAAAGGCTCTGGGTTGCCAAAAAGAATTGCCTCTGTGTATATGTAAATCACATGCAAGATAGTTAAGCACAAGTTCAAGTTCTGCAGAATAATGCAAGCAAGGAATATACACACTGTAGCGACCGAAAAATCCGTGTAAGGATTCCTCGAAGGTTCAAAAATGAAGCCGCCACCAAAGTTTAATTATAAGGGCAAACATTGGAAAATCCCTTTTGGAATGGATAAGGGTCCTTGAGACCAGATTTGGGTTCGGGAGTCGGTTATGCGTGGGGAAGGTATTAGCACCCCACGACATCCTTCCTAAGGAAGGTTACCTGCTAATTAGTTGTACAAGCGGAAGTTAACTTGGAAAACATTTATTATTACCCTTTTATTGTGAATTTAAAAGAAAGAAGAAAATTGATATTTTATTTGAATTTTAAGAAAGGGATTATTTAGGAAGAGACTAAAAAAGGTCTTTTTATTAGTGCAATTGACAGATGTGGGCCCCCATCTGCTCCTACGTATCTCTTGGTAGAGAATCAAATCACACGTAGTTCTTGGGTAAAAAAACGTTTGTTGGTTGGTATTTTTTAATATAGGGATTTTAGGACTCCTGAGTGATCAGTTCATTTGTCCTAAAACAACGACTAACCTGACTGTACAGTCGGCTTAGTCCCCTACTTTGTGAAAATAGAGTTTTTGGAGTTTGGAGAATGGTTTGAAGTGTGTTTGTTTGATTTTATTGGAATAGGGGTTTTAGGATTCCTGAGCCGTACGACTCATTTAACCTAGAACGCTGACTAACCCGTCTGTACAGTCGACTTAGTCCCCTAATTTGAGAATTTGATTTGTGGAAAAAAAACTGTATTGGTCTTAATTTTAATTTAAAAGATGTTTATTTTAAATAGGGATTTTAGGGCATGATCCGTAACGATTCATTAGTGACCTAAAAAGCAGACTAACCCGACTGTACAGTCGACTTAGTCCCCTATTTATATTTTTTTGGGAGTTAAGTAAATTATTTATGTATTTTGTAGGTTTTTGTAAAAGAAGTTAAATAAAAAAACGAAAAGGAGGGTGCAGCAGTAAAATGGGGTGCTGTTTGCCGAAGGGAGTTGTATTATTGAAAACGGGGGTGTGAAAAGCAGAAGCCCAGTTTGTGGACTGGCCTGCGAATTTATGGGCTTGCGTAGGGAGGTGCATAATGGGAAATGAGGGGTGGAAATAGTATTCAGTTAAACTGAAATGACTAAAATGCCTCTAGGCTTCCACACTACATAAGGTATTTTTTCAGAAACCTAAACCTAATTCTCTCACATCTCTCACGCGGCGCCGTCCTCCCCCTTTCTCTCTCGAACCCTAAATCTCATTTTTCCCCCCATTTGCGCCGCACCAACATTCAGGAGGGAGAGAGTATGCGAAAATCTTGGGTATTGACAGAGGGATTTCCGGCGAGGAAAAAGGCGCGGTTTGCGGAGAGAGAGAGAGATCCAAGGGACGAAGGGGAAGAGAAGAGGTTTACGGTGGTCTAGGTCCAACGGTAACGAGGATGGTGGACAGTATTGACGGGCCATCGCGGTGGAGGTAGCACGTGCAGAGTGCTGGCCACGACGGCGATGCGATGAGGAAGACAGTGCGATGGGGAAGACGGCGCGATGGGGAAAACGGTGCGACGCGACAGCGTGCTTACGGTGGTAGTGGCTACGTTGTCGTTCGGTTTTAAGGATCGCAAGGGGAGAGGAACGGCGAGGGCTCAGTTGAGGAGGGCTGAAGACGGTGCTTGGGGCGAACGACCACCGTCTACGGCGGCCGGGACTAGTGGGTAAGGCTACGGCTCCTCTTGTCTTTTTTGTTTTTTTTTATATTTTCTCTTCACTCTTCTAATCTGATTGTTTTTGTTTCTTTGCTTTTCCTGGTGATTCACGGCCAACGGTGACAGGAGGGACGACGGCGAGCCTTACGGCGGTGCTCGCTGATGGTGATGACATGATTGGGGAAGACGACCACCGTCTACGGTGGTCGGGGCTAAGGGGTAAGCTTCGGTTCTGATTTGTCTTATTTTACGTCTCTTTTCGTTTTTGATTTCTGTTTTTACCTGTTTGGCTCCTGATTCCTTAAAAAAAACTAAACCCTAATTTCAGCTAAAACATTTGCCTATTTTCTTTGACGCAAATCTCTGGACAAATTGCTGATTTCGCTTTCCTCTTCAAAACCAATTAACAGAACCCTAATTTTTCAAAAAGAAACACAAGCAGAAGTTGTTCGTAACCAATACCTTACTACAAATTGATTTTTTTTTAATCTTAAAAATTATAAACCTGATTAATTCCTAATGATTTTTTTTAAGGCCTAATCTATTCATACAAAATGTATACAGAGTATGTGTATCACTAGAAGAATGATCAAACTATACTTGTAGTTGCTATATGTATGATTTACTTAACATGTGAACATCTAAAAAGTTAAAGCATCACAGATTGCACCTATGCCTACATGATTTGTGTATTTTTGAGTAAGAGAAGCACCAACCTGTCTTCCAGCTTCTGAACTTTGTTTGATTGCTGCTGTTAACTAATCGCTGCTGCTGTTATCTTGGTTGTTTCTGCTCCTCCTACTTCCGTTTCTGATTTTTTAATATTCTGTGATTAGGGTTTCAATGTGAAAACCCTAATCTTTGGTTTCTGAAATCTAGGTAATTTCTGTCTATCTGAATTGCTGGGTCAAGGCTTGCTTATATAGGTAAAAAAAATTAGGGTTTTGCTGATCCTTCTCCATTTCTTTCCTTTTTCAGGTATTTGGACCGATGGAGGAAACTTGCTCAGCAAGAAAAGTCCCAAGGAAGCTGCTGTTGCTGCTGTTATTTTTATGTATTTTCTTTTTTTTTATTTTTTTGGTATTTTTGGTTATTTTCGGTTTTGTATATTTTTTAATTTTTGGATTATTGTAAATTAATTTTTATTAATTCTGATTTTTATTATTTTGGGATGCTTGTAAGCTGCTATTTGGACAGAAGATGGAAGAGAAAAATTAAATTGGGCCAAGCCCAATTAAAACTAAACATAGGCCCAATTTAGACAAATGACTGAAATAAGGCCCAAGTTTTAAGATCAGGTCCAATCTATACAAATTACTATCATAGGTCCAATAGCCCCATAGGCCCAATTAGTCCAGTGACTAAAACATTAGGCATAAGCCCGTTTATTAAAAAACTGGTCGGAAACACTAAGCGTAAACCCAATTAGGCAAGCTAACAAATTAGGCCCAAAAGGTTGGGCATGGGCCCAACTGGACAAAACAGCGTTCGAAATGCCATGGGCTTATGATACAGGGCTAAAACGAATACAATAAAAAGATCGGGCAAAATTGGGGTATAACAGCTGCCCCTCTTTATTTATATTTTACCGGAAAAGGTGAACGGTTTTCAGATTTTCGTAGTAAAAATAAAAATAAAGATAGAATGGACTCTAATTTTGCTCGTTTAGGGGGAAGATGAGTTAGGGAAACGAGGGACGATTAACACTTGGCGTGTTAACCGAAAACAACAAAGACACGAATACTGGGGATCTGGCGGAGCACTGGGGCTCTAAAAGAGCATTTGGGCTCTAAGGGAGCACTGGGGCTCAAAGGGGTTGCCTAAACCCTAAAGGACCAATTGGGGTCCGAAAGTGCACTGGGGCTTTGAAGGACTGCCGGGGTCCGGGGGTGGCCTTTTTCGAGCAGCCGATAATAAGATCAGGTCTAGAACTGATCACGATTGACGTCCACTATGTTTTAGGCTGACACAGCTAGTCTGAATGGCCTGGGGCCGGATGATCCGTCGGTGCTCGATGTCGACGTGCGATCTGGATTGGACCTCTGGGGGTCTGGAAGATCGGTGCTAGACGTGGTGCTAACATTACGATCTGGTTTGTTAATTCGAGATCAACACTTGTCGCGTTGGCTTTTTTAACAAACTAGAAAGGGTCGACACTTGAGGTCGGTATGCAACAAGTATTTATGCACATGACATGCATGCGATGTATGCATGTGTAATAATTGATGCTGAGTGGGATGATAAATGAAATATGGAATGGTTTACTCTTGCTTTTTTCATTTTTCTTTGCCTTTTGCTTTTCTTTTTGGCTTTCTTTTTACTGGTCTCATCAACTCGCGGGTAATGGCATTGCCGAATTGAAGCACAGGCTATTATGATTCTTTGTTTGAAGTGATCGTGCATGTATTTGTCCTTTTGCAAGTTTTATTTGTGAGAGATTATCTCCTTTCCGTAATTTTCAGAAATTTCGTAATGATTGTAATGCTCTTGATTATGCACATGTTTTGCAATTCAGTATCATGTATCATAAAACATCATTTTAGAGTGGATTGGAAACAAAGGAACAAAGCAAGTGTTTAATATTCAAATGGAGACCGAGTGTGCAGAAGGTCACACTGACCGAAAATTACATTGAGAGTTTTAAACTGAGAACCAAGGTTCAATACTCAAAGGAAGCCAAGTGCGCAGAATGTCACACCGACCGGAAATTACATTGAGAGTTTTTAAACTAAAAAGAAAGAAAAAGGAAGAGCAGATTCCTTAATGGTTTGCATCTTTGGAGTAAAGACGCCAATCACGCATACATAAACTTGACCACTCATCATTCAACTTCCAGAGGCGTGAACTGCCTTGGTATCTGTTCAAAGTCCAACTTTCTGACCCTAATTTTTGCCTGGATCGCTCTTTAGAGTTTTCAATCCATCGGGTCGCTCTAATTTTTGCCTAGGCCGCCCTTTTGGGTTTTCGACCTAGCGAGCTCGTTTTTGCTTGGATCATCTTTCTCTTTTTTCCATATATTTCTTTTAGGCATAGTACTTCTTGACTGCATCTGAGTTCACTGGGAGTGGGAGGTCATCACCATCCATTTTTGTGAGGATTAATGCGCCTCTAGAGAATGCTTTCTTCACCACATAAGGTCCTTCATAATTAGGGGTCCATTTCCCCCGAGAATCTTTTTGGATAAGCAGGATTTTCTTGAGCACTAGGTCTCCCTCCTGAAACTGTCGAGGACGAACGTTCTTCTCGAAGGCTTTCTTCATTCTTTGCTGGTACAACTGCCCATGACACAGAGCTACTACTCTCTTTTCTTCAATGAGATTCAACTGATCGAGACGAGCTTGAACCCATTCTGCTTCTTCTAATTTTGTTTCCATCAGCACTCGCAGAGAGGGTATTTCAACTTCGATGGGAAGAACTGCTTCCATCCCGTATACTAGCGAAAATGGAGTTCCCCCTGTTGACGTGCGAACTGAGGTTCGGTATCCGTGCAGGGCGAAGGGAAGCATTTCATGCCAATCTTTGAATGTCACCACCATTTTTTGCACGATCTTCTTTATATTCTTGTTAGCCGCTTCGACCGCCCCATTCATCTTTGGACGGTATGGAGAAGAGTTGTGGTGTTGAATTTTGAAATCCTCACACAACTCTTTCATCATCTTGTTATTCAGGTTGGTCCCGTTATCTGTGATGATCTTATTTGGAAGGCCGTAACGGCAGACCAAGTCCCTTTTTATGAACTTGACGACCACAGATTTCGTTACACTGGTATAAGAAGCGGCTTCGACCCACTTGGTGAAATAATCAATAGCAACCAGGATGAAGCGATGACTGTTCGATGCTTTAGGTTCGATAGGACCGATGACATCCATTCCCCACATTGAGAACGGCCATGGTGCTGCTAAAATGTTCAAAGAAGCGGGCGGCACATGAATGTTATTAGCATAGATTTGACATTTATGACACTTCCTCACATAGTTAAAGCAATCGGTCTCCATTGACAACCAGTAGTAGCCAGCCCTCAAAATCTTTCTTGCCATTTTATGCCCATTAGAATGAGTGCCGAACGAGCCTTCGTGGACGTCTTTCATAATCCTTTCTGCTTCCTCTTTTGCCACACATCGGAGGAGGACCATATCGTGATTTCTTTTATAAAGTACTTCCCCATTTAGAAAGAAACCCATTGACAATCTCCTGAGCGTTCTTTTATCATTCTCTGTGGCACCAGGAGGGTATTCTCTGTTCATTATATACTTCTTGATGTCGTAATACCAAGGTTCACTGTCGCGTTCTTCTTCAATTTCCATACAATGATGTGCTGGCAAATCTCGATGTTGAATTCGGATGAGTGTCAGACTCTTATTGTCATTGATATTGAACATTGACGACAAAGTTGCTAAGGCGTCTGCCAACTGATTTTCTTCACGAGGGAAATGGTGGAAGGTGATCTCATCAAACTGTTCGATCATCTTTTGGACGTGATCGCGATAGGGGATTAACTTGGAATCTCTGGTCTCCCAGTCACCTCTTATTTGATAGATGACTAAGGCCGAGTCTCCATATACATCGAGTCTCTTAACCTTCCACTCGAGGGCCGCTTGGATGCCCAGAATACATGCTTCATATTCTGCGATGTTGTTGGTGCAATAGAAACTCAATCTAGCAGTACACGGTATGAAGCGGTTATCTGGGGAAATCAATACGGCTCCGACCCCATGCCCCCATAGATTGGAAGCGCCATCAAATGACATTCTCCACCTTTTGTCGCCTGGAGACTTTCCTTCTCCGAATAGAGCCATTATATCTTCATCGGGGAAATTGTAACACCCCTTTTCTAATAACTTTACCTTTTAATAAAATCAGAGTCTTTTTTTTTTTGAAAACAATGCAAGCGAGTGTTACACTTACTTCATAAAAATCAAGATACATAACACCATAAGAAAACGTTTAGTTCGCATCAACTAAATCCAATCACCACCAGCAGCGGAATAATAAAGAGTTCTAAAATTAAAACCAATACATCACCAACAAAATCTAATAGTTTTAAGAAAATAATGCATAAACATAGGACACCCCCCCTGGTGCTACGTATCAGAGCGTGACACTTCCTATCAGACGAAGGCATAAAGAAATCCTTCACTCGTTATTACCTGCACGTTGCCGACATAAGAAGCAACATAAAAGCAGTAGGGTGAGTCTCTTTTCATAATTAATAACATATGGGAATTAAGCACTGCATAGGAAAAGGAAACCAGGCACACCAATTCACAACAATGGGAACAATCACATCAGCATTCAATTTCCAAACAGCACTATACAATATATGATTATGCATGTAATGCAACCCAAACTCCACGGGTACATGCATGTCGGATCCGTCGCCAAATACAAATAGGCCGTAGCCTCTACTCACCAAATAAAATTAGGCCGTAGCCTCTGCTCACCAATAATGCACATGCTTCATCAGGTGTTATGGAGAATGCATCACAACACACCACAATTCAATCAATTCACCATTTTAAAATTCTAATCTCACCATAGTGCATTAATTAACTCACCAAATTAAAATTAGGCCGAAGCCTCTGCTCACCAATCTCACCTCATCACACTCACCAATTCAGCTCACCACTCACACCAACACCAATTCAAATAGACCAACTTAGAACATTGACACGACATAGGGAAAATGGGTAAAAATAGCCATTTGGACACTTGAACACCATCAGCCCAGAAAACACCAGTAAAATAATTTATTATTGCATAAAATTGAGACTATTGGATAGACACTGAAATTAGCTTCAAAACGCATTTTGAACCGTTAAATTTGGATAACCGAGTCAAAAGTTACATTAAAAACAAAATAGGAAAAATATTTAGACATCCTGGAAACTGGCGCCCAGGCGCTGGGCGCCCAGGGGCAACACAGCGCTTGGCGCCCAGGGAAGGCAACACGCACAGGCGCATGGTGCCCAGGAAGCAACAACGCGCATAGGCGCTGGGCGCCCAGGAAGCAACAGCGCGCACAGGCGCTTGGCGCACAGGAGGCAACAGCGCATAGGCGCTTGGCGCCCAGGAGGCAACACGCGCATAGGCGCGCCCAGGGAACAACAGCAACACGGCGCCCAGGCACTAGGCGCCTAGGGCCAACATGCAACAAAATTTATTTTTCTTCGAAATTGATTTTACACGAGCCAAATGCTCAGAACATGAAAACCCAATAAAAATTTCACTAAAAACTGAACATTATTTTTGGCGCCCATGCACTAGGCACCTAGTGAAATTACGCAATTCAACTCTTTTGTTGTCCAAAATCATTTTTCATGAGTCATTTTACCTGAATATGAAAACCGGAAAACAATTTTTACAAAACTATCACCAAGACATTGGGGCCCTTGGCGCCCATGACTCAAGCAACAAGCGCCAAAACTGGCAGCACAGTGACACAGAATGGCAACACAGGCAACAGGCACAGCAACACAGTGACACAGAATGGCAACACAGGCAACAGAATTTTGGAAAACTGGCGCAGCACACTGCTGGGCACTTGGCGCCCATGACTATGGCGCACAACACAGAATTTCAGCAACACACATATGGCGCCCAAGGCGCCTAGGAGTTTCTAAAAACAGAATTTTCTATTCTCAATCACCAATTTAAAATCACCAAATACTCAATTATATGTTTATGATTCAAATGTCACCATGATTCTCAATTTCACCAATTAAGCACCAACAATCATATATTCAAACATATGGTCTCCAATTTCGCATTTAGCAACAACTCAACCTCAATCATGCGATTTTCAACATAGCAATTCAATCATCAAGCATCACAATATTATGAATTTATCATTAGCATCACAAATCATTCATAGAACTAACCTAGACCCTAACCCTAAGCAATCACAATTCGCATAGATCATTAAGCACAAAAAGAGGACCCCCTAACCTTATGGAAGTCGAATTGCTAGCCAAGCTCCAAGGGAAGAATGCAAGTCACCAACGAGCCTCCTCCTTTTCCCTAAGTGCTTCGCCTTCTCTCCTTCTTCTCCTCTTCCTTTCGCAACCCTCCTCTTCTCACTCTCTCTTTTTCGCTTCTTTTTTCTTATTTATCCAATAGAGTAACAAAATGCACACTAACCCCTAGACCCCCTTGGAAGTCGAATACTTGACAAGGAAATGGGCCACGGGCCTAATTGTGGATCACGGGCCCTTGCTCGCACCACTCAATCCGTGACAACACCTCCTAATAAACAAAATAAAATAATTAAACTTGAATTATTTAATTAAATTAAATAAATATTGTAAGCCTTAAATAACTTAATTAAATAAATAATTAAATTATTTTGGGGCGTTACAACCCTCCCCCACTTAGAATATTTCGTCCTCGAAATTACCTGAATCAAACAACTCCGGATACGCTTCCCGCATCTTACTCTCCAGCTCCCAAGTCATACTCTCACCAGCAGCTCCTAACCAAACCACTTTCACCAAAGGAATCTCTTTCCCTCTCAGAATCTTCACTTCTCTATCTTCAATCCGCACAGGCATAGTCTCCACGGTGAGATTATCCCGCACCTCTACTTCATCCATCTGAATCACATGAGACGGGTCCGGAACATACTTTCGAAGTTGTGACACGTGAAACACGTCATGCAAGTTCGAAAGATTAGGTGGCAGAGCCACCCTATAGGCAACACTTCCCACCCTCTCCGTAATCTGATACGGACCAATGAAACGGGGAGTTAACTTCTTAGATTTCAAGGCACGCCCAACACCAGTCACCGGAGTGACTCTCAGAAACACATGATCACCTGCTTGAAACTCTAGATCCTTCCTTCTCTTATCATGATAGCTCTTTTGTCGACTCTGCGACGCTTTCATCTTCTCACGGATTAATTTTACCTTCTCAGTTGTTTCTCGCACAATCTCAGGCCCCAACACTGCACTCTCCCCAGATTCATACCAACACAACGGAGTCCTACATCTCCGACCATACAACGCCTCAAACGGTGCCATACCAATACTAGAGTGAAAACTGTTGTTATAGGTGAACTCTATCAACGAAAGATGAGAATCCCATGAACCTCCCTGCTCAAGAACACATGCTCTCAACAAGTCCTCTAACGACTGAATAGTCCTCTCCGTCTGACCATCTGTCTGCGGATGATAAGCGGAGCTCAACCTCAACTTAGAACCCAAAGCTTCTTGCAAACTTTTCCAAAATTCAGATGTGAATCTCGGATCTCTATCAGACACAATACTAAGCGGAACGCCATGCAACTTCACAATAGTCTTGATGTAGATTTCTGCCAACTTTGGAACTGGATAAGTCATATTAATTGGTAAGAAATGAGCAGACTTAGACAACCTGTCCACAACCACCCATATAGCATCAAACCCTCTCACTGTATTTGGCAAACCAGTTACAAAATACATGGAAATGCTATCCCATTTCCATTCCGGAATCTCCAATGGTTGCATCAACCCCGCGGGCTTCTAATGCTCAATCTTAGATTTCTGACAAGTCAGACAACAATACACAAACTGTGCCACATCCTTCTTCATACCAGGCGACCAGAACATTTTCTTCAAATCTTGGTACATTTTCGTAGCCCCTGGATGAATACTCAACTTGCTCCTATGGCTCTCCTCAAGAATCATTCTCTTCATTTCGGCATCGTCAGGAATGCAGATCCTATCTCTGAATCTCAATACACCTTGGGAATCTAACTTGAAATCTCTATCCACATCTTGATCATTCACAACCAACAGGTCTACCAACTTTACATCTGACTTTTGGGCTTCTCGAACACTAATCAAAAATTCATTGCCGATCTTCAACATCCCCAATCTGACACTCTGCGGTGTCACTTCACAAACCAGACTCATGTCCCGAAACTGCTCAATCAACTCTAACTCTTTCACCATCATAGCCGACATATGCAAACTCTTCCGACTTAAAGCATCAGCCACGACATTAGCCTTGCCGGGGTGATAGTTCAAGCCGAAATCATAATCCTTCAGCAATTCTAACCAACGTCTCTGTCTCATATTTAGCTCCTTCTGATCAAACAAGTATTTCAGACTCTTATGGTCACTAAACACTTCGAATCTGGTACCATACAGATAGTGCCTCCAAATTTTCAGCACAAACACAATTGCAGCTAGCTCCAAATCATGAGTAGGGTAGTTCTTCTCATGGGTCCTCAACTGTCTGGACGCATAAGCTACTACCTTACCCTCTTGCATCAATACACCTCCCAAACCCATCTTGGAAGCATCGCAATATACTACAAACGGTTGATCCGGAACAGGCAAGGTCAAAACGGGCGATGTAGTCAACCTCTTTTTCAACTCATTGAAGCTCTCCTCGCAGCGAGCATCCCACACAAAAGCTTTTCCTTTACATGTCAATTGAGTCAACGGAAGTGCCAACCTCGAGAAACCTTCAATAAATCTCCTGTAATAACCAGCTAATCCCAAAAAGCTTCTAATCTCTGTAACTGACTTCGGGCTCTCCCATTGGGACACAGCATCAACCTTGGCTGGGTCCACAGCTATACCATTACCAGAGATAATATGACCAAAGAAACCTACTTCATTCAGCAGAACTCACACTTAGACAATTTTGCATACAATTTCTTTTCTTTCAACACTTTTAGCACTAACCTCAAATGTTCTGCGTGCTCCTCTTCTGTCTTAGAATACACCAGAATGTCGTCAATAAACACTACTACAAACCGATCCAAGTAACTATGGAAGGTACGATTCATGTACTCCATAAACACACCCGGCGCGTTGGTAACACCAAACGGCATCACAGAATACTCATAGTGCCCATATCTCGTTCTGAAAGCGGTCTTCTGAATGTCTTCATCCTTTACCTTGATCTGGTGATAACCCGACCTCAAATCGATTTTACTAAACACCTTAGCACCTACCAACTGGTCCATCAGATCATCAATTCTGGGAAGTGGATACCTGTTCTTTATTGTCACCTTGTTCAATTTCCTATAATCGACACAAAGTCTCATACTCCCGTCCTTCTTTTTCACTAACAATACCGGAGCACCCCATGGTGACACACTTGGTCTCACAAATTTCTTCTCAAGTAGATCTTCTAATTGCTTTTTCAATTCAGACAACTCTGAGGCTGACATTCGGTACGGTGCCATAGACACAGGCCTAGTACCAGGTATGAGATCAATAGCAAACTCAACCTCCCTCTCTGGCGGAACACTTGGAATTTCATCCGGAAACACTTCAGGGAACTCACACACTACTTGAACCCTTTCAATGATTGCCTGATTCTCAGCAGACAATGACGCCATCAAAGCAAACAGATGGACTCCTTCCTTCATTACCTTATGCAAATGACCAGCAGGCAACAAAACTGATTCTTCCTCTTCGGGAGGAAAGAAACTCACAGATCTCCGGAAACAATTAATATGCACATGGTTAAATACTAACCAGTCCATACCAAGAATGACATCCAACCCTCCCAACGGCAAACAAATAAGATCAACAAGAAAATCTCTGCCGAAGATTGACAGAGGGCACTTAGCACACACAAGAGAGGTAGTTACTGAACCCTTAGCTGGAGTGTCAATAACCATCTCCCTCATCAGAGAAGATAAAACAAGGTCCAATTTCTCAGCACACAAAGCAGCAATAAATGAATGCGTAGCACCAGTATCAATAATAGCAATCAAAGGAATACCATTAATAAAACATGTACCTCTAATCTCATTAGTATCCTCTGATCCTGCGAGAGCAAACACTTTTCCATGGGACTTCTCTTTCTTCGGCTTAGTACACTTAGTACTAATATGACCTGATTCCCCGCAATTGTAGCACACCACATCCCTTTTCTCACATTTCCCAGCCACATGACCTTCTTTACAGCACTTGAAACATTTATTATCCGAGCAGTCAAAACTCTTGTGACCCGGCTTGCCACACCTGTAGCACACAACCTTCGCAGGGGCATCTCCCCCACTTGTTTTCTTATTATCAGCATACCTCTGCTTACCCTTACCAGCTGGAACCTCATATGGCTTACCCCGATTCTGAAATTTACCCCTCAAATCTCTCATGACCTTGGAGTGAGCATTACTATCATCCTCATATATCCTGCAACTGTCGATCAAATCAGCGAATACCCGAATCTTCTGGTACCCTACAGCTTTCTTGATATCAGCCCTCAGTCCATTCTCAAACTTAATACACTTTGAGAACTCAGAATCAGCATCAGCATAATGGGGATAAAACTTAGCCAATTCAGTGAACTTGGCAGCATACTCTGTCACTGACATGCTTCCTTGCTTCAGCTCAAGGAATTCTATTTCTTTCTTACCCCTCACATCTTCAGGAAAATACTTACGCAAGAACTCTCTACGGAAAACAACCCAAGTTATCTCTTCATTAGCAGTTTCTAATCTCTGCCTCACCTCCATCCACCAATCATCAGCTTCCTCTGCCAGCGTATGGGTACCATACCTGACCTTCTGCGCGTCATCACAATCCATGACCCGAAATATCCTTTCAATCTCTTTCAGCCATGCCAGAGCACCATCTGGATTATACTTGCCCTTAAAGACAGGTGGATTCTCTCTCTGGAACGTAGCCAAATTGCGCGTCCCGTCATTAACAACACCGGGTATATTACCCATCGCCCCGGCTATAGCCTGCAAGGCAGCAGCAAGTGCAGCATCGTCCCGTCTGGCCATTCTAGCACTGCAACAGAAAACAAAATTCAGAAACGAGTAACAAACTCAATGTTACTCAACACTACGACTCGACTACCGGCCGGACAGACCGAACTGCTCTGATACCACTAATGTAACACCCCTTTTCTAATAACTTTACCTTTTAATAAAATCAGAGTCTTTTTTTTTTTGAAAACAATGCAAGCGAGTGTTACACTTACTTCATAAAAATCAAGATACATAACACCATAAGAAAACGTTTAGTTCGCATCAACTAAATCCAATCACCACCAGCAGCGGAATAATAAAGAGTTCTAAAATTAAAACCAATACATCACTAACAAAATCTAACAGTTTTAAGAAAATAATGCATAAACATAGGACACCCCCCCTGGTGCTATGTATCAGAGCGTGACACTTCCTATCAGACGAAGGCATAAAGAAATCCTTCACTCGTTATTACCTGCACGTTGCCGACATAAGAAGCAACATAAAAGCAGTAGGGTGAGTCTCTTTTCATAATTAATAACATATGGGAATTAAGCACTGCATAGGAAAAGGAAACCAGGCACACCAATTCACAACAATGGGAACAATCACATCAGCATTCAATTTCCAAACAGCACTATACAATATATGATTATGCATGTAATGCAACCCAAACTCCACGGGTACATGCATGTCGGATCCGTCGCCAAATACAAATAGGCCGTAGCCTCTGCTCACCAAATAAAATTAGGCCGTAGCCTCTGCTCACCAATAATGCACATGCTTCATGAGGTGTTATGGAGAATGCATCACAACACACCACAATTCAATCAATTCACCATTTTAAAATTCTAATCTCACCATAGTGCATTAATTAACTCACCAAATTAAAATTAGGCCGAAGCCTCTGCTCACCAATCTCACCTCATCACACTCACCAATTCAGCTCACCACTCACACCAACACCAATTCAAATAGACCAACTTAGAACATTGACACGACATAGGGAAAATGGGTAAAAATAGCCATTTGGACACTTGAACACCATCAGCCCAGAAAACACCAGTAAAATAATTTATTATTGCATAAAATTGAGACTATTGGATAGACACTGAAATTAGCTTCAAAACGCATTTTGAACCGTTAAATTTGGATAACCGAGTCAAAAGTTACATTAAAAACAAAATAGGAAAAATATTTAGACATCCTGGAAACTGGCGCCCAGGCGCTGGGCGCCCAGGGGCAACACAGCGCTTGGCGCATGGGCGCTTGGCGCCCAGGGAAGGCAACACGCACAGGCGCATGGCGCCCAGGAAGCAACAACGCGCATAGGCGCTGGGCGCCCAGGAAGCAACAGCGCGCACAGGCGCTTGGCGCACAGGAGGCAACAGCGCATAGGCGCTTGGTGTAACACCCCTTTCTACCCGTTACTTCGTTTATAAAAATCAGAGTTTGAAAATCTCGTTCATAGGGAAATGTTACACATACTTCAATAAAACGTCGCTTAGCAGTTTTGAAAAACAGTTCAACTCAATACTCATGCATTCGCGTAGCACATCACAAATAAAGAATCTCCAATCTCATTTCAACGTCACTTATAAAACTCAACATAACACAACCCAATACGCAGCGGAAAATAGTAAAACATAACCAAATAGTCCACATGGACATAATAATCAAAAATCATAAATAAATGCCGAGTTCGTTATCCCCCCTGAGTGCTACGTATCAGAGCATGACGACTCGACTCAAAAGTGAAGCTAATACCTTCACTGGGAATCACCTGCACGTTACCAACACGGGGGTAACATTCAAACAGGAAAGGGTGAGCATCATTTCAGTCTATATAATAGAAAATATGATAAGCACTAATCATAGGCTACGCACTAGAACAATCAGCATCCAAACACCAAATACTCACATCATAGTCATCTCTTACATCATTTACAATAACTCATTACATATCATGTAGATTTATGAAGTGCAACCCACTCGCGGGTATATGCATGAAGGTACCTTTTCACAAAACGTCGCTTAGCCACTCAGGCCTTATCATCACTTAGCCACTCAGGCCTCAAAACATCACTGGGTTTATGCATATGGGCATGAGACACTATGACATGCACCACTCACAATACACAAATACACAATTACTCAATTCATAGTCAACTATGTGACCCGTCACTTACCGGTTTGCCGATTAAAGGCACAGCACCTGTCATTTCATAATTCACACACAAATAACGTCACTTAGCCTTTTAGGCTTTAACATCACTTAGCCACTCAGGCCCCAAATGTCATTTACACATAAACATCATTCAACTCAAACATTAGCCACCGAGGGCAAAAACGTCATTTGACTAACCACCAAGGGCATCCTCGTCATTTACACATCATTATCATTAACTTTGGCCACTTGGGCAAAACAGTCATTTGACTAGCCACCAAGGGCATCCTCGTCATTTACACATCAATATCATTAACTTTGGCCACTAGGGGCAAAACAGTCATTTTGACACTACCGTGTTAAAACTGTTGTTTATACACCAAAAGGGGTTTTTAAAGAGTTCCACGTCATTTTTCAATGTCACTGGGACGATCACCGGGGACAGCCACTTGGGCGCCCACAAACAATCAGAAAATAACAATTTTTCATTTTAAATATTAGACCCATAGATGGACAACGTAAAAAGCTTCACGACACTTTTTGAATCGTTCAAAACGGACGTCTGAGTCAAAAGTTATGATAAAAATAAGTTTGGGAAAAATTAGACAACGTTCTGAAAATTGGCGCCTTAGGCGCCCAGGCAACACAGGCACCCAGCGCCCAGGCGCGCACAACACAACGCAACACAGCGCCACAGGCGCCCAGCGCCCAGGCGCGCACAACGCAACACAGACACAGGCGCCATGCGCCCAGGGAACAACAACGCGCGCACAGCGCAACACAAACAAGACACGGGCGCCTAGCGCCCAGGCGCAACAACGCAACACGCACGCCCCAGGAGCCCAGCGCCCAGGCGCGCCAGACACGCACAGCACACACTCCATCAGGCGCCCAGCGCCCTGCACAGGCACTCAGCGCCCAGAAAAACAGCAACACACCCAGAATTTGTTCAACAATTTCTTCAACACTAAAAATTGTTTTCTTAACAATTTTAAAGTATAAAACTCAAAATTTTCCAGCAACTAAACATACACATATTTTAATCAATTTCTCAAAAATTCAATTGGGCATTGTCTTCCCCATCCCCTTGGCGCCCTAGGCGCCTATACACCATCCATTCAATTTTGCGAACAACACAAGCAAATCCAACACAATTTCAGTTTCATGATCAATTCGAATGCCACAAGTCACTAACACAAACGCATACATATCAAGAATTTCAGTCTCCTGATTAAGTCCACTTCGCATACATATGTACACATAATAACCAATTACCAACAATGCATCAAGAAACATCAAGAACTCATGTATTCCTCAATTCGCATACATCCATATATAAAAACCAACATCAACAATGCATCAAGAAATCTAGTCTAACCCTAGATCTAGAACCTATCATAGAATGTATTAGATAGAGTGATAGAGCTCCCCTAACCTCGAAATTGAAGAACGGAGGCTCCGGAGATAGTCACGTACAGGACCACAGCAACAAAATCAAGCTCCTTGCTCTTCCTTGTTTGCGACTTCTTCTCCTCTTCCTCTTCTCTCCTACGGCGCCTCCTTGCTCTCTCTCTATCTCACGCTCTTTTCTTTCTTTCTTGTTTTTCTCTTTTGATTTCGCAACAACTAGCAAAACCCTAACCCCCTATGCGCTACTCCACTTCGCATATGACAAGGATAATGGGCTTGGGCTTCTCACTTAGGCCCAAGTCCATTTGGTTTGGCACCTCCACTTTCTACCACTCCCTACACACATTAGTATAAATTCTAATTAATTAAAATACATCAAATAATTTAATTTAAATCCCCAATTACTTAATTAATTAAATTAATTAAATAATTTTTGGGTGTTACACTTGGCGCCCAGGAGGCAACACGCGCATAGGCGCGCCCAAGGAACAACAGCAACACGGCGCCCAGGCACTAGGCGCCTAGGGCCAACATGCAACAAAATTTATTTTTCTTCGAAATTGATTTTACACGAGCCAAATGCTCAGAACATGAAAACCCAATAAAAATTTCACTAAAAACTGAACATTATTTTTGGCGCCCATGCACTAGGCACCTAGTGAAATTACGCAATTCAACTCTTTTGTTGTCCAAAATCATTTTTCATGAGTCATTTTACCTGAATATGAAAACCTGAAAACAATTTTTACAAAACTATCACCAAGACATTGGGGCCCTTGGCGCCCATGACTCAAGCAACAAGCGCCAAAACTGGCAGCACAGTGACACAGAATGGCAACACAGGCAACAGGCACAGCAACACAGTGACACAGAATGGCAACACAGGCAACAGAATTTTGGAAAACTGGCGCAGCACACTGCTGGGCACTTGGCGCCCATGACTATGGCGCACAACACAGAATTTCAGCAACACACATATGGCGCCCAAGGCGCCTAGGAGCTTCTAAAAACAGAATTTTCTATTCTCAATCACCAATTTAAAATCACCAAATACTCAATTATATGTTTATGATTCAAATGTCACCATGATTCTCAATTTCACCAATTAAGCACCAACAATCATATATTCAAACATATGGTCTCCAATTTCGCATTTAGCAACAACTCAACCTCAATCATGCGATTTTCAACATAGCAATTCAATCATCAAGCATCACAATATTATGAATTTATCATTAGCATCACAAATCATTCATAGAACTAACCTAGACCCTAACCCTAAGCAATCACAATTCGCATAGATCATTAAGCACAAAAAGAGGACCCCCTAACCTTATGGAAGTCGAATTGCTAGCCAAGCTCCAAGGGAAGAATGCAAGTCTCCATTGATCGGAATGGACTTTTCGGGATTGTGGTGTTTGGTGGAGGAGAGATGAGTAGGCTTAATGAGGTATTTGGGGCTAATGGCAGGATGGTTACCTGGCTTTAGGAGGTTTTATTCCTGGCTAAGAGTCTGTGGAGGGCGGTCTATCGAGGTCAAAGGAGAGTGTTTGCGGTTTATGAGAGGAGGGGTGCATGGAAATGAGAAAGTGTTTGAAGGTTTATTGAGACGAGGACCTCTTGTGTTTTGTGGTAACATGTACTAGCTCACCACTTACATTTCTTTTGTATTTTGTTTTGGGATTTTCATTTTTGAATTCCCCTTTTTTATTTTCTCTTTTTTTCTTTTCTGTTTTATGATTCTTTTCCTTCTTTGACTCGGGTGAGCTGATAAAAAGTGATGCACTGTTTTTTTATTTGGGGTGATCCTTGTCTAGGGTGATTTTTGGATTTTGGTTTTTCTTGGCTCAAGGTGGGTAGGAAAGGGACTTTCTGGGATTTTTTTTTTTTTTTTGAGGAGATGGCCAAACTTCATTTCAAATCATGATTGCTTATTTCCTCAAAAATTAACTCTGGGACATTAATTCACTTATTTTCATGCACTTGCCCTTCTTCTTTATTTCCCTTTTGAGCTCTAATTTTCCTTTATTGAAGCACCCATCTTGACCTCTTTCTTGTTCTCAGCGGTCCCCAAGTTGATCACTTCAGTGGATTCCTCGTGATGCTGAATAACCCTTTTTCCTTGCTTCATTAACCTTCTGGAGGATTTTCCCGGTCTTTCTCAACGTCCCACTCTGCTTGATTGATAAGGTGATCAAAGTCAAAATATGGACTGTTGGCACTGTTATTTTGAGAGACAATTGCTGTAGATTTGCTTTTTGCCGAGGCGAAAAAGCAGAATGGAAGGTGAGACATGCAGGCAAAAATAATAAAGAAAAGAAGAGACACATGAAATGAGAAAGAAATTGATTTTTATTGATTGGAATTCAAAAACAACGTTTTTATTGATGATGATAATTTAGAAAATAAAAACATGTGCGCCCCTAACAACTGGTCCTGTGGCCTTGGGCAGAGCCACAGGGTTGCATTACAAATGACTACTTTAAATCAAAGGTCCCAAGAGGATCAACAGCCTTTCAATTCTTTAATTCTTTCACCAGCACCACCCTCTTCTGACTTAGTACCATCATTGATGACAGCAATTTGATCGTGTTGTTCCCCTTCCTCATCCCATCCTGTGGGCTGTATGTCTTCCATTCGGATTTGAGCACTCTCGGGAGCGTCATATCTGACCAAGTAATCAAACTTTCCACTGGACTCCCCTAGGGTATCCCAACATCCCTCTTTCATAGGCACCGCTATTACTTCCTCATTGATTTCTTTTTTATCTTCAATATCATGGGTCCCTATCTGAACCACGCACCGATCTATCAGGTCTTGCAGGACTGACTTGAAAACTTCACAGGCACCCACACATAAAGGATTGGCGCATACACAGCCTTTCTTGATAACACCACGACGACACAACTCAGCATGTATATTTTCCAGAGGAGTCTGGATACACTTAACATCTTTTATCATTGTCTGCCCCACAGAATCCTCTACTGCATTAGCGGCTGGTGTCCCATGTCCCGGTAGGGGGTTTGTAGTTGTACTGGGACTGTTTGGCTTGAAAGAGATCCAGTTGGCGTCAATCAAATCCTGGACTACATATTTGAAAGCCTTGCAGTCCTCCACCGTGTGGCCGACTCCTCCACTATGAAAGCTACAAGCAGCATCAGCATTGTACCCCCTAGGAAAGGGAGGTTGTATAGGCTTCATGGGGCGAGTATTGACCAAATTCTTTGAGACAAGATAATTGAACAATTCAGTATAGGTCATCGGGATCGGATCAAAATTAGCACGCCTCTTCTCTTGATAGTTCTGGGCCCTGTAGCCTGAATTAGTTTGCCGCGGAGAGTTGAAAGATGGGCCTCCCCCTGCTGAAATAACATTGGTTTCCCCTTCTTTCTTCTTGGGGAAGTTGGGAAAGGGTTTCTTTTGTCCACTAGAATTGTCAAAACCTCCAGCAATCTTTCCGCTACGCAATCCGTGCTCTAATCGTTCCCCAATGACTACCATATCTGAGAAATTGGACGAAACGCTCCCCACCAACCTATCATAATACAGCCCTGGAAGGGTCTCCATAAACATGTACACCATCTCTTTTTCAGTCAATGGTGGCTTCACCTGAGCAGCTATGCTCCTCCATTTTTGAGCGTATTCTTTGAATGACTCTCTATCTCCTTTGCTCATGTGCTGTAATTGAGACCGGTCTGGAGCAAGGTCCATGTTATACTGGTATTGTTTTAGAAAGGCTTCAGAGAGATCCTTCCAACTGTGGACTTCGGAGGATTGCAGCTGTATGTACCAATCTAGTGATGCCCCAGTCAGACTGTCCTGGAAATAATGAATGAGCACCTTGTCATCATGAGCATAAGCGGCCATTTTTCTAACATACATCGTCAAATGGCTAGATGGACACCCGGTGCCGCGATATTTATCAAAGTCAGGTGCTTTGAATTTAGGGGGTATAACAACATCAGGGACAAGGCACAAATCTCGGGCATCCCGGGCTCTAGTTCCTGATCCTTCCACAGCTCTTAAGCGCTCTTCAAGCGAGTGATACCGATCCCCATGCTGAGTGTTCCCACACAAATGACCTTGTGGATAGTTCCCCGGACCGTGATAATAACCCCCATACTGAGCAGGGTTTCCCATATGATGGACAGCGTTCTGAGGGTTCACAGTAACTCCCAGAGTAGGACTAGGTGAACCTCTTGGCAGTACAGTATCAGGACTAGGAGTATGAATTTGTGGTCCTATAGCAGCTCCACCAGGCATAGTCGTGACAGGTTGACTCGGCCCCACAGGAATAGCTTCAGCATCAGGCGGCATATAACCCATTGGCATCCCCCAAGGATATATTGGTGCATTCAGATGACTCTGTCCGCTCGCCCCTGGAATATGGGCAAAGTGACTGACCCCCTGTCCATAAGAAGTGTGAGTAGTTGTAACTTCAGCGGACACCGGAGGAGAAACGAAGGTAACAACCCCTTCGGGATTTACAACAGCAGCGGCCCCAGCAGTGGCCCCACCCCTCAAATTCCGTAGCATACTCATTACCTCGACCATCTGTGCTTCCATAGCCTCCACTTTAGTCTTCAAAGCTTGATTCTCTTGAGCCAGCTGCTCGGGGTTAAGAATTTCCACAACCGACTCATCTTGACCCAGGGGGTCCTCATTCTCGAGATGTTGATTGCTAGCCATTAGTCTTGCTTGTAGACGGGTGGAGTATCGGTGTTGGCGAACCAGCTTGCCTTTTGTTTTTCTCTCTCTGATGATAGAACATTTTTTTATGAGTACAAGTATGAATGCGTAAATGAATGCAATGCATATGGTTTTATGTTATTTTTGTATTTAGATGCATGAGGAATGCTGTATGAATTTTTCAGAATTTTGCTTATGTAATGCATGCTGTAAAATGCGGATGATGATGATGCTTGTTATAAAGACAGATATTTACAGGTGGGGTTTTGAAAAATTAGGGCGGTATACCCTATATGCCACCCCATATAGGTATTCATGAAAGTGAAGGAAAAACATATTCTTTTTTTTGATTTTGTTGTTTTTTCAAAAAAAATGTTGGCGGAAATGAACTAAACTAGATGCAATAATGCACACACAATTTTGGAAAAGCCCTTGTGACCTAAAAAGAGGTAAGACCTATGATCTAGGGCAATTAAAAGGGTAATCCTCCCAGGTAGCTCTATTCACTCCCTCACAAGGCCACCAGAGCTACAGTCCCTTTCACAAAATTCCCCACAAATGCAGCAAACTGCTAGGTGTGAGGCATCATGAAAGAGCACAACTCTGGTTGAAACTTTCGCAAGTAGCCAAACGGACAAAGGTCCTGATGGGCTCTCACTACTCGAATCCACTCTCCTAAGTTTTTGCAGACCTGGGTTATGGTCCCACTCAAAACACATAGTCACAGGGTATAAGTGTAGTGTGTGTGAAGGGCATTTCCTCAAAACTACCCCACCTGCAAATGAAAATCCAGACAGTCCAGACAATAGCATGTCGTCTACCCTAGGGTTTAATATCATTCAAATACAACTAAACTAGGGTACCAACAACAAACACATTACTTACTTCAGAAAAGGGAGCTGAGAAGAAGGGACATGATAGAATTGGGGAGAGATGCATGAGCTTACCTTGAAGAAAAGGAGCAAAGAAAGAAGGGAACACGGGGATTGGAAGAATGCATGGGCATAAACGATAAAAGAAAGGGAATAAGACGAGACAAGGAACATAGAAGAACACAAATGCATACGCCTACAATCAATGATAAGAAGGAAAGACAAACAAGGTTTCAATCAAATCAACAATACACTAAACCACACATTTTAATTAGTTAGGCTTGACCCTCGTCTTTAAAAAAAAGGTCCCCAGTGGAGTCGCCAGCTGTTGCACCCCGAAAAATCCCGGCTTTTGGGTTTCTCAATGTACAACGTGGAATAATTTTGGAGCCGCCACCAATATTTTAATTTTAAGACCAAAACATTGAAAAAAGGTCTTTTGGACAAAGCGGATGGTCTTTGAAAACTAGAGATATAGGTTCGGGGGTCGATTACGCGTGAGGAAGGTGTTAGCACCGCGCACGTCCTTTCTACCGAAAGGGAACCTCTAATTAAATGTGTGGTTTTAACGTTTGATTTGAAAAATACCTAGATTTGCCTATTTATTTCTTATTTGGAGATGAATGGGAAATCTTTAATGAAAATTTTATTTTATGTGAGAAAGGGGGAAAAAAAAAGGTTTTTAGAAAAAAAGTGCTTGACGGGACATGGCCCGCTCCTACGTATCTCCTGGTGCGATGGAGAATTCAAAGCTACGTAGTTCTTGGTTCTTTTTTTTGAAAAGTTTTTGTTTTTTATTTTTTTTTAGTGAGTTTTTTGAAATAGGACGAGCATTAGCAAATGATTAAACTAGCAGAGGCTATGATGAATCACTGCTAAATGCTCAAAAAGAGTTGTACCGCTAGTCAAACGAACAAAGGTTCTGATGGACTATTGATAACAACTTGTTTTTATTATGTTTTTGAAAATGATTTTCGAAAGAGATTGATTTGTACGATGATCAAACTAACAAAAGTTATGATGGATCGTCGTTTATTATTTTTAGGAGAAAAGGACATTGTCACTAATAGCTAAACGAACAGAGGCTCTGATGAGCTACTAGCAACAATGGGTTTGAAAATGATTTTTGTTTGTTTTATGAAAATGATTGGTTTAGGGGGATGAAAAGAATTTTTATTTATTGCGCTTGACGAGGACGTGGCTCGCTCCTACGTATCCCAAACGGGAATCAAAGCGACGTAGTTCTAAAAATGTTTTTGAAAGGGTTTAAAAGGGGCAAGCTGAATCACCCGAGACCATCTTCACCACTTAGAACATGATGCACTAGGCATAAGTGGGAATCATATGGTTCGTCATCAGCAATGGACGATAACATACAAGAACGAGTAGATGAATGCTATAGTTAAGTTAAATCACATGGATCACAATAACTAAACATTAACAAATGAAAAGACTGAAATACCTCTGATGAAGACAGATATTACAGATCTGAAGAACGCAAACCCCGACTAACCCTTGCAAGAGATCAGCTCAGACGGACCAACGGCGCGGATAGAGCGAAAATGAAGCGGAGAACTGGAAAATGAGATTTGCGAGAGTTGTCTTCCCAGATCTCGTGAAATGTCTCTCAGATCTCGTGAAAATGTCTCTCAGATCTCGTGAAAAAATGTGTGTCAGATCTCGTGAAAAATGTGTGTAGCAATTCTTCTCTCTGATCTTGTGTGAAGTGTCTGAAAGAAATGGTGAAGCGTAGCTTCCTATTTATAGAGTTTCAAAAACTCAACAATTAATGCATGACATAATCGATTATGTCTTTCAATTAAAACATATGCTAATCGATTATGTTGATGAAGATGGAAACTTTGGTGAGATGATAATCGATTATTGTTGTAAGGCAAAACAGGTGCATAATCGATTATCAACCTTCCTTAAAAGGTGGTAATCGATTATGTGCTTCAAAAGGGGAGGGAATAATCGATTATTTGCTTGATTTCATAGAGCAAATAATCGATTATTTGCTTGAATGAGATAAGAAGGTAATCGATTATTTGCTTTCCTAAAAATATGGGCATCCTAATAATCGATTATGTGCTTCAAAAGGGGAGGGAATAATCGATTATTTGCTTGTTTTCATAGAGCAAATAATCGATTATTGGCTTGAATGAAACAAGAAGGTAATCGATTATTTGCTTTCCTGAAAATATGGATACCTTCCTTATTCATCAAGAATATATTATATGCATGATAAAATCAATTTTATACTTTCTAAAAAAATTATTTTCATGCATGAGGCTTATTGAGAAATATTTTCATGCAAAAATTATTTTTATAGACCCCTTTGTGAGAAATGACCAAAATGCCCTTTTCGACCCTAAAAACCCTAATTTCCCAAAAAGTGCATTCTAACCCTAAAAATGATTTCAAAAACTCTGGGATGGTTTCTAGGGTCCAAAATGCAATACATTTTATTATTATTATTTTTGTGTGGAAAATTAGGGTTTGGACCTAAGCCGGACAAAATTGGGGTATGACAGACACCTCGCAGTGTCAAGCTGGGAATGTTAAAGATCGATAATGATTTCCTGGGCAGCATTAGAGAGGCTCAGAAGTCAGATGTCAAGTTAGTAGATTTAATTAATGGGGTTGGTCAATCTGAAAATGAAGATTTCAAATTGGATTCTAGTGGTGTGTTGAGGTTCCGTGGTAGGATCTGTGTTCCGGATGATGAGGAGATGAGAAAGGCAATTTTAGAGGAGGGTCACCGTAGCAAGTTGAGTATACATCCTGGAGCGACGAAAATGTATCAAGATCTGAAAAAGATGTTTTGGTGGTATGGTATGAAGAGAGATGTGGCGCAGTTTGTGTATGCCTGTTTGACCTGTCAGAAATCTAAGGTTGAGCATCAGAAGCCTGCAGGGTTAATGCAACCGTTGGAGGTTCCAGAGTGGAAGTGGGATAGCATTGCGATGGACTTTGTGACGGGATTACCGAATACAGTTAGGGGTCATGACGCTATTTGGGTGATCGTTGATAGGTTAACGAAGTCTGCTCACTTTATTCCTATTAATATCACTTATCCGGTGTCGAGGTTGGCAGAGGTCTATGTCAAAGAAATTGTGAAGTTGCACGGCGTTCCGAAGAGTATTGTGTCAGATAGGGATCCGAGGTTCACTTCTGAGTTTTGGACGAGTTTGCAGAAGGAATTGGGTTCGAAGCTGAAAATGAGTTCAGCATATCATCCTCAGACAGATGGTCAGTCAGAGAGAACAATTCAGTCGTTAGAAGATTTGTTGAGGGCTTGTGTATTGGAACAACGGGGTTCATGGGATTCCTACCTTGCGTTGATTGAGTTTACCTATAACAACAGTTACCATTCCAGTATCGGGATGACACCATTTGAAGCATTGTATGGTCGAAAGTGTAGAACGCCATTGTGTTGGTATGAGTCGGGGGAGAGTGTAGTGTTGGGACCAGAGATTGTCCGGGAGACAACAGAGAAGATCAAGATGATCCGTGAAAAGATGAAGGCTTCGCAGAGTCGTCAGAAGAGTTATCATGACAAGCGGAGGAAAGATTTAGAGTTTCAGGAGGGTGAACATGTGTTCTTGAGGGTTTCTCCTATTACCGGTGTTGGTCGAGCGTTGAAATCGAAGAAGCTCACTCCTCGATTTGTTGGTCCTTATCAGATTTCTGAAAGAATCGGAAATGTGGCTTATAGAGTGGCTTTACCGCCAAATCTTTCGAATTTGCATGACGTGTTTCATGTGTCGCAACTTTGGAAGTATGTTTCGGATCCATCTCATGTGATCCATATGGATGATGTAGAGGTGCGGGATAATCTCACTGTGGAGACGATGCCCGTACGGATTGCGGATCGTGAAGTGAAAGCGCTTAGAGGCAAAGAGATTGCATTAGTGAAAGTGGTTTGGCTAGGAGCTGCCGGCGAGAGCATGACTTGGGAGCTAGAGAGCAAGATGCGAGAGTCCTACCCAGAGTTGTTTGATCAGGTAATTTTCGAGGACGAAATATTCTAAGTGGGGGAGAGTTATAACACCCTAAATATTTAATTAATTTATTAATTAAGTATTTAGGAATGTAAATTAATTAATTGAATATAATTTATTTATTAGAAATTATATTGATATGTGTAGGTGGTATTAGAAGGTGGAGGTGCCAAATTAGATGGACTTGGGCTTAAGTGAGAAGCCCAAGCCCATGACTCTTGTCATATGCGAAGTAGACAAGGCGCCTAGGGGTTAGGGTTTCCTTGCTAGCATTTGCGAAAACTTGAGAAATAGAGAAAAGAGAGGAGAGGCGCGCCGTGGAGAGTAGAGGAAGAGAGGAGAAGGTCGCAATCCCCAAGGAGAAAAGAAGAACGTGATTCCGTTGCCGTGGTTCCGTTCGTGACCGTCTCTAGGGCTCCTACTCTTCAAATTCAAGGTAAGGGGATGTCCTATCAATTCTTATAATGATTCCTATGATAGATCCTAAGTAGCGATGGCCTAGATTTTGACTATGATTATGATGATGTTTGCGAAATCATGTCTTGTTGTTGTTATATGCATGATTCTATGTTGTGCTTGGGATGTGTTGAAATTCGATGTTTGATAGGTGGTTTTGATGATTTTACACGTGATTATGAAAGGTTGTAATATGGGTTGTGTTGGTCATGTGAAAAATTTGGAGAACAAAATAGTTTGTGCTGAAATTGTGTAAAATTCGTGTGCTGGAAGTGTGGCAGGCGCTGGGCGCCCATGGGCGCTGCGCGCCAGCGTTCTGTGTGTGCGTGTAGGCGCTGGGCGCCCGTGTGCGCGTGTCCTGTGTTGCGCCAAGGCGCTGGGCGCCCGTGTGTGAGTGCGTGTGTGGAGCGCTGGGCGCTGGGTGCCAGCGCTGGGCGCTGAGCGCCCGTGTGTGTGTGTTGCTTGTTGCGCCAAGGCGCTGGGTGCCAGGCGCTGGGCGCTGGGCGCCCATGTGTGCGTGTTGTGTTTTTGCTGGGCGCTGGGCGCAAGGTGCCTGGGCGCTGGGCGCCCATGGCGCCAGTTTTTCAGGATGTTCCCAAAATATTTTTGAAAACTGTTTTCGCTATATCTTTCGACTCGGACATCCGTTTTAAACGTTTCAAAAAGTGTTGGGAAGCTTTTTCAGTTGTCTATCTGTGTGTCCCATTTTTAAAAATAAAAACCTATATTTTCAGAAGGTTGCTGGGCGCCCAAGTGGCTGTTCCCTGTGGTCGTTGTTGTGACATTGAAAACGCATTTGGTGTCTTCAAAAATTCTCTTTTGCGTACGACCAGTGGTTTTAACGAAGTAGTGTCAAAAATGATGATTTTGACGATGATGCCCCTTGTGGCTAGTAAATGACTGTCTTGCCCTTACTGGCTAATATTATTTATAATGAGGTGTAAATGACGATGATGCCCTTAGTGGCTAGTTAAATGACTGTTTTGCCCTTAGTGGCTATTATTATTTATAATGACGTGTAAATGACGATGATGCCCTTGGTGGCTAGTAAATGACGTTTTTGGCCCTCAGTGGCTATTGTTGAGTTGATGATATTTATGTATAAGTGACGATGAAACCCAGTGACGTTTGAGGCCCGAAAGGCTAAGTGATGTTAAGGCCTAAAAGGCTAAGTGATGTTGTTGTGTGTAAATTGTGAATTGACAGGTGCTGTGCTTCTTGTGAGCAAATTGGTAAGTGACGGGTCACATGGTTGACCGTGATTGTGTGATTTGTGCGTGGTGCATGTTATAGTGTCTCATGCATCCCATGTGCATAAACCCAGTGACGTTTTGAGGCCCAAAAGGCTAAGTGACGATGAGGCCATAATGGCTAAGCGACGTTTGTGAAAAGGTACCTCATGCATATGCCCGCGAGTGGGTTGCATTTCATATGCCTACATGACGTAGTGATGAGTTATTGTAGTGAGGTGATTGATGATTGTGATGTGATTAATTTAGAGCTGTGACTTGACTTATTATTTATCATATGATTTATTATATGAATTGAATTGGACTCACCCTTCTGTTTGAATGTTACCCCCATGCGGTAACGTGCAGGTGATTGCGAGTGAAGGACTAGGTACCTTCGCTAACTCGAGTCGAGTCCTCACGCTCTGATACGTAGCACTCAGGGGGGGGGACGAACTTAATGTATTGATTGATTTTGGTTGTTATGTTTTGTTGACAATTCAGTTTTATTTTGTTACTCCGCTGCGTAGTTGATTTTATTGACGTTAAGTTTTATTGCGATGATAACTGTGGTTTTGAGATTCGCCTTTTAGTGATGTGCTACGTAATACATGGTTATTATGTTTTTGAGCTGTTTATTGAGAAGTGTGGTTTTATTGAAGCATGTGTAACATTCCTCGTGCGAAACAAAATTTTGAAAACTCTGATATTTTTCCAATTAGATTGATGGGTAGAAAAGGGGTGTTACATTAGTGGTATCAGAGCAGTTCGGTCTGTCCGGCCAATGTTGTCCTATCATAGTGTCTTATGACAATAGATTAGTACTAAATTCTTGGTTTGTGCTGCAGTGATAGTTTGAAATGGCTGGGAGAAACGACGCTGCTCTTGCTGCTGCATTGGAGGCTATGGCGCAGGCTGTGCAGGGTCAGCAGAATGATGGAGAGAACGCTGGTTTTCGGAGTCTGACTCCTTTCCAGAGAGAGAATCCGCCCACCTTTAAGGGCAAATATGATCCAGATGGTGCTATGGCTTGGTTGAAGGAGATCGAGAGGATATTCAGGGTGATGGACTGCACTGTTGAGCAGAAGGTCCGTTTTGGTACCCACATGTTAGCCGAGGAGGCCGACGACTGGTGGTTGGCTACTAGGCAGAGATTGGAGGCTGTGCAGGAAGAGATTACTTGGGAGGTATTCAGCAGGGAATTTCTGAGAAAATACTTTCCTGAAGACGTCCGAGGGAAGAAAGAGATAGAGTTCCTGGAACTAAAGCAGGGTGGTATGTCTGTGACTGCATATGCAGTGAAGTTTGTGGAACTGGCAAAATTTTATCCACATTACAGTGAGGCTACAGCTGAATTTTCTAAATGCATCAAGTTCGAGAATGGGTTGAGGCCTGATATAAAAAAGGCCATTGGTTATCAGAAGATTCGTGTGTTCGCTGATCTGGTTGACAGTTGTAGAATCTTTGAGGAGGACAGTACTGCTCATTATAAAGCTACGTCTGAGAAAAAGGGTAAGTTTCAGAGTCGAAGCAAGCCGTATGAGGTTCCTGCGGGTAAGAGTTATCAGAAAGCTACTGGAGGTAAGAATTCTAGTGGGGGAGATGCTCCTGCTAGCATTGTCTGTTATAAGTGTGGCAAGCCTGGCCACAAGAGTACTACATGCAGGTCTGATGAGAGAGTTTGCTATCGTTGCGGTAAAAAGGGTCATATGGCGGCCGAGTGTAAGGTCAAGGATGTGGTGTGCTTCAATTGTGGTGAGTCAGGGCATATCAGTACAAAGTGTACCAAGCCGAAGAAGGAAAGGTCTACTGGGAAGGTGTTTGCATTGGCAGGAGAGGAGCCTGATGAGAAGGATGGTCTGATTAGAGGTACGTGTTTTATTAATGGTACTTCTCTGAAATCTCTTATTGATACTGGTGCTACCCATTGCTTTATATCTGTTGATTGTTGTAAAAGATTGGGTCTTGTTTTATCTGCTATGTGTGGGGATATGGTTGTCGATACTCCTACGAAGGGGTCGGTGATTACGTCCCAGGTGTGTTCCCAGTGTCCCGTGTCGATCTTCGGCAGGGACTTTATTGTGAATTTTGTTTGCTTGCCGTTGAGAGGTCTGGATGTAATCTTAGGCATGGACTGGTTAGAGAATAATCACGTTCATATCAATTGTCGTAGCAAGTCGGTCAGTTTCGGGGAAGAAGATTCTATTTTGGTATCTGCTGGTCAGTTGAAGAAAGAAGGAGTTCAGCTTTTTGCATTGATGGCATCGTTGTCTGCTGAGAGTCAGGCTGTTATTGAAGAACTGCAAGTGGTACGCGAGTTCCCTGAGGTTTTTCCTGATGAAATTCCGGGTGTGCCGCTGGAGAGAGAAGTTGAGTTTTCGATTGATCTTGTACCTGGTACGAGGCCTGTGTCTATGGCACCGTATAGGATGTCGGCGTCTGAATTGTCTGAATTGAAGACGCAACTTGAAGAATTGCTTGAGAAGAAGTTTGTGAGACCGAGTGTGTCACCGTGGGGATCTCCGGTATTGTTAGTGAAGAAGAAAGATGGGAGCATGAGGTTATGCGTAGACTATCGTCAGTTGAATAAGGTAACTATCAAGAATAAGTATCCGCTTCCGAGGATCGACGACCTGATGGATCAGTTAGTGGGTGCCCGTGTTTTCAGCAAAATTGATTTAAGGTCCGGATATCATCAGATTAAAGTGAAGGAGGAGGATGTTCAGAAGACAGCGTTCAGGACAAGGTATGGGCATTATGAATATTCAGTGATGC
This sequence comes from Astragalus membranaceus, assembly GCA_039519185.1. Classification (NCBI taxonomy): domain Eukaryota; kingdom Viridiplantae; phylum Streptophyta; class Magnoliopsida; order Fabales; family Fabaceae; genus Astragalus; species Astragalus membranaceus. Next base: position 110,176,857 of record CM076848.1, on the reverse strand, counting down.
CGTTCGGTGTGACCAATGCTCCTGGTGTATTTATGGAATATATGAATCGTATTTTCCATAATTACCTAGATCGGTTTGTGGTGATCTTCATAGATGACATTCTAGTTTATTCTAAGTCGGAAGAAGAGCATGCTGAGCACCTGAAGACAGTGTTAGAAGTTCTGAAAGAGAAAAAGTTGTATGCTAAGTTATCAAAGTGTGAGTTCTGGCTGAAAGAGGTGAGTTTCCTTGGGCACGTGATTTCTGGTAATGGTATTGCGGTTGATCCGGCAAAAGTGGAGGCAGTATTGGAGTGGGAGGCTCCGAAGTCCGCAACAGTGATTAGAAGCTTTTTAGGTTTGGCTGGGTACTACAGGAGGTTCATCGAGGGTTTTTCCAAGTTAGCCCTTCCGTTGACTCAGTTGACCTGTAAGGGTAAAGTTTTTGTTTGGGATGCTCGCTGTGAGGAAAGTTTTATGGAACTGAAAAAGAGATTGACAACGTCGCCTGTTTTGACGTTGCCTAATCCGGAGGAACCGTTTGTTGTATATTGTGACGCTTCGAAGATGGGTCTTGGGGGTGTGCTGATGCAAGATGGGAAAGTCGTTGCGTATGCGTCGAGGCAATTGCGGGTTCATGAGAAAAATTACCCTACGCATGATTTGGAGTTGGCTGCTGTGGTATTTGTGCTTAAGATTTGGAGGCACTACCTTTATGGTTCGAGGTTTGAAGTGTTCAGTGATCATAAGAGTCTAAAGTATCTGTTCGATCAGAAAGAGTTGAATATGAGGCAGCGTCGGTGGTTGGAGCTCTTGAAGGATTATGACTTTGGTTTGAATTATCATCCCGGCAAAGCTAATGTCGTGGCTGATGCTTTAAGCAGAAAGTCTTTGCATATGTCGGCAATGATGGTGAAAGAATTAGAGTTGATTGAGGAATTCAGAGATTTGAGTTTGGTTTGTAAAATGACACCTCGCAGTGTCAAGCTGGGAATGTTAAAGATCGATAATGATTTCCTGGGCAGCATTAGAGAGGCTCAGAAGTCAGATGTCAAGTTAGTAGATTTAATTAATGGGGTCGTCAGAAGAGTTATCATGACAAGCGGAGGAAAGATTTAGAGTTTCAGGAGGGTGAACATGTGTTCTTGAGGGTTTCTCCTATTACCGGTGTTGGTCGAGCGTTGAAATCGAAGAAGTTCACTCCTCGATTTGTTGGTCCTTATCAGATTTCTGAAAGAATCGGAAATGTGGCTTATAGAGTGGCTTTACCGCCAAATCTTTCGAATTTGCATGACGTGTTTCATGTGTCGCAACTTTGGAAGTATGTTTCGGATCCATCTCATGTGATCCATATGGATGATGTAGAGGTGCGGGATAATCTCACTGTGGAGACGATGCCCGTACGGATTGCGGATCGTGAAGTGAAAGCGCTTAGAGGCAAAGAGATTGCATTAGTGAAAGTGGTTTGGCTAGGAGCTGCCGGCGAGAGCATGACTTGGGAGCTAGAGAGCAAGATGCGAGAGTCCTACCCAGAGTTGTTTGATCAGGTAATTTTCGAGGACGAAATATTCTAAGTGGGGGAGAGTTATAACACCCTAAATATTTAATTAATTTATTAATTAAGTATTTAGGAATGTAAATTAATTAATTGAATATAATTTATTTATTAGAAATTATATTGATATGTGTAGGTGGTATTAGAAGGTGGAGGTGCCAAATTAGATGGACTTGGGCTTAAGTGAGAAGCCCAAGCCCATGACTCTTGTCATATGCGAAGTAGACAAGGCGCCTAGGGGTTAGGGTTTCCTTGCTAGCATTTGCGAAAACTTGAGAAATAGAGAAAAGAGAGGAGAGGCGCGCCGTGGAGAGTAGAGGAAGAGAGGAGAAGGTCGCAATCCCCAAGGAGAAAAGAAGAACGTGATTCCGTTGCCGTGGTTCCGTTCGTGACCGTCTCTAGGGCTCCTACTCTTCAAATTCGAGGTAAGGGGATGTCCTATCAATTCTTATAATGATTCCTATGATAGATCCTAAGTAGCGATGGCCTAGATTTTGACTATGATTATGATGATGTTTGCGAAATCATGTCTTGTTGTTGTTATATGCATGATTCTATGTTGTGCTTGGGATGTGTTGAAATTCGATGTTTGATAGGTGGTTTTGATGATTTTACACGTGATTATGAAAGGTTGTAATATGGGTTGTGTTGGTCATGTGAAAAATTTGGAGAACAAAATAGTTTGTGCTGAAATTGTGTAAAATTCGTGTGCTGGAAGTGTGGCAGGCGCTGGGCGCCCATGGGCGCTGCGCGCCAGCGTTCTGTGTGTGCGTGTAGGCCCTGGGCGCCCGTGTGCGCGTGTCCTGTGTTGCGCCAAGGCGCTGGGCGCCCGTGTGTGAGTGCGTGTGTGGAGCGCTGGGCGCTGGGTGCCAGCGCTGGGCGCTGAGCGCCCGTGTGTGTGTGTTGCTTGTTGCGCCAAGGCGCTGGGTGCCAGGCGCTGGGCGCTGGGCGCCCATGTGTGCGTGTTGTGTTTTTGCTGGGCGCTGGGCGCAAGGTGCCTGGGCGCTGGGCGCCCATGGCGCCAGTTTTTCAGGATGTTCCCAAAATATTTTTGAAAACTGTTTTCGCTATATCTTTCGACTCGGACATCCGTTTTAAACGTTTCAAAAAGTGTTGGGAAGCTTTTTCAGTTGTCTATCTGTGTGTCCCATTTTTAAAAATAAAAACCTATATTTTCAGAAGGTTGCTGGGCGCCCAAGTGGCTGTTCCCTGTGGTCGTTGTTGTGACATTGAAAACGCGTTTGGTGTCTTCAAAAATTCTCTTTTGCGTACGACCAGTGGTTTTAACGAAGTAGTGTCAAAAATGATGATTTTGACGATGATGCCCCTAGTGGCTAGTAAATGACTGTCTTGCCCTTACTGGCTAATATTATTTATAATGAGGTGTAAATGACGATAATGCCCTTAGTGGCTAGTTAAATGACTGTTTTGCCCTTAGTGGCTATTATTATTTATAATGACGTGTAAATGACGATGATGCCCTTGGTGGCTAGTAAATGATGTTTTTGGCCCTCTGTGGCTATTGTTGAGTTGATGATATTTATGTATAAGTGACGATGAAACCCAGTGATGTTTGAGGCCCGAAAGGCTAAGTGATGTTAAGGCCTAAAAGGCTAAGTGATGTTGTTGTGTGTAAATTGTGAATTGACAGGTGCTGTGCTTCTTGTGAGCAAATTGGTAAGTGACGGGTCACATGGTTGACCGTGATTGTGTGATTTGTGCGTGGTGCATGTTATAGTGTCTCATGCATCCCATGTGCATAAACCCAGTGACGTTTTGAGGCCCAAAAGGCTAAGTGACGATGAGGCCATAATGGCTAAGCGACGTTTGTGAAAAGGTACCTCATGCATATGCCCGCGAGTGGGTTGCATTTCATATGCCTACATGACGTAGTGATGAGTTATTGTAGTGAGGTGATTGATGATTGTGATGTGATTAATTTAGAGCTGTGACTTGACTTATTATTTATCATATGATTTATTATATGAATTGAATTGGACTCACCCTTCTGTTTGAATGTTACCCCCATGCGGTAACGTGCAGGTGATTGCGAGTGAAGGACTAGGTACCTTCGCTAACTCGAGTCGAGTCCTCACGCTCTGATACGTAGCACTCAGGGGGGGGGGGGGGGACGAACTTAATGTATTGATTGATTTTGGTTGTTATGTTTTGTTGACAATTCAGTTTTATTTTGTTACTCCGCTGCGTAGTTGATTTTATTGACGTTAAGTTTTATTGCGATGATAACTGTGGTTTTGAGATTCGCCTTTTAGTGATGTGCTACGTAATACATGGTTATTATGTTTTTGAGATGTTTATTGAGAAGTGTGGTTTTATTGAAGCATGTGTAACATTCCTCGTGCGAAACAAAATTTTGAAAACTCTGATATTTTTCCAATTAGATTGATGGGTAGAAAAGGGGTGTTACATTAGTGGTATCAGAGCAGTTCGGTCTGTCCGGCCAATGTTGTCCTATCATAGTGTCTTATGACAATAGATTAGTACTAAATTCTTGGTTTGTGCTGCAGTGATAGTTTGAAATGGCTGGGAGAAACGACGCTGCTCTTGCTGCTGCATTGGAGGCTATGGCGCAGGCTGTGCAGGGTCAGCAGAATGATGGAGAGAACGCTGGTTTTCGGAGTCTGACTACTTTCCAGAGAGAGAATCCGCCCTCCTTTAAGGGCAAATATGATCCAGATGGTGCTATGGCTTGGTTGAAGGAGATCGAGAGGATATTCAGGGTGATGGACTGCACTGTTGAGCAGAAGGTCCGTTTTGGTACCCACATGTTAGCCGAGGAGGCCGACGACTGGTGGTTGGCTACTAGGCAGAGATTGGAGGCTGTGCAGGAAGAGATTACTTGGGAGGTATTCAGCAGGGAATTTCTGAGAAAATACTTTCCTGAAGACGTCCGAGGGAAGAAAGAGATAGAGTTCCTGGAACTAAAGCAGGGTGGTATGTCTGTGACTGCATATGCAGTGAAGTTTGTGGAACTGGCAAAATTTTATCCACATTACAGTGAGGCTACAGCTGAATTTTCTAAATGCATCAAGTTCGAGAATGGGTTGAGGCCTGATATAAAAAAGGCCATTGGTTATCAGAAGATTCGTGTGTTCGCTGATCTGGTTGACAGTTGTAGAATCTTTGAGGAGGACAGTACTGCTCATTATAAAGCTACGTCTGAGAAAAAGGGTAAGTTTCAGAGTCGAAGCAAGCCGTATGAGGTTCCTGCGGGTAAGAGTTATCAGAAAGCTACTGGAGGTAAGAATTCTAGTGGGGGAGATGCTCCTGCTAGCATTGTCTGTTATAAGTGTGGCAAGCCTGGCCACAAGAGTACTACATGCAGGTCTGATGAGAGAGTTTGCTATCGTTGCGGTAAAAAGGGTCATATGGCGGCCGAGTGTAAGGTCAAGGATGTGGTGTGCTTCAATTGTGGTGAGTCAGGGCATATCAGTACAAAGTGTACCAAGCCGAAGAAGGAAAGGTCTACTGGGAAGGTGTTTGCATTGGCAGGAGAGGAGCCTGATGAGAAGGATGGTCTGATTAGAGGTACGTGTTTTATTAATGGTACTTCTCTGAAATCTCTTATTGATACTGGTGCTACCCATTGCTTTATATCTGTTGATTGTTGTAAAAGATTGGGTCTTGTTTTATCTGCTATGTGTGGGGATATGGTTGTCGATACTCCTACGAAGGGGTCGGTGATTACGTCCCAGGTGTGTTCCCAGTGTCCCGTGTCGATCTTCGGCAGGGACTTTATTGTGAATTTTGTTTGCTTGCCGTTGAGAGGTCTGGATGTAATCTTAGGCATGGACTGGTTAGAGAATAATCACGTTCATATCAATTGTCGTAGCAAGTCGGTCAGTTTCGGGGAAGAAGATTCTATTTTGGTATCTGCTGGTCAGTTGAAGAAGTTGAAGAAAGAAGGAGTTCAGCTTTTTGCATTGATGGCATCGTTGTCTGCTGAGAGTCAGGCTGTTATTGAAGAACTACAAGTGGTACGCGAGTTCCCTGAGGTTTTTCCTGATGAAATTCCGGGTGTGCCGCTGGAGAGAGAAGTTGAGTTTTCGATTGATCTTGTACCTGGTACGAGGCCTGTGTCTATGGCACCGTACAGGATGTCGGCGTCTGAATTGTCTGAATTGAAGACGCAACTTGAAGAATTGCTTGAGAAGAAGTTTGTGAGACCGAGTGTGTCACCGTGGGGAGCTCCGGTATTGTTAGTGAAGAAGAAAGATGGGAGCATGAGGTTATGCGTAGACTATCGTCAGTTGAATAAGGTAACTATCAAGAATAAGTGTCCGCTTCCGAGGATCGACGACCTGATGGATCAGTTAGTGGGTGCCCGTGTTTTCAGCAAAATTGATTTAAGGTCCGGATATCATCAGATTAAAGTGAAGGATGAGGATGTTCAGAAGACAGCGTTCAGGACAAGGTATGGGCATTATGAATATTCAGTGATGCCGTTCGGTGTGGCCAATGCTCCTGGTGTATTTATGGAATATATGAATCGTATTTTCCATAATTACCTAGATCGGTTTGTGGTGATCTTCATAGATGACATTCTAGTTTATTCTAAGTCGGAAGAAGAGCATGCTGAGCACCTGAAGACAGTGTTAGAAGTTCTGAAAGAGAAAAAGTTGTATGCTAAGTTATCAAAGTGCGAGTTCTGGCTGAAAGAGGTGAGTTTCCTTGGGCACGTGATTTCTGGTAATGGTATTGCGGTTGATCCGGCAAAAGTGGAGGCAGTATTGGAGTGGGAGGCTCCGAAGTCCGCAACAGAGATTAGAAGCTTTTTGGGTTTGGCTGGGTACTACAGGAGGTTCATCGAGGGTTTTTCCAAGTTAGCCCTTCCGTTGACTCAGTTGACCTGTAAGGGTAAAGTTTTTGTTTGGGATGCTCACTGTGAGGAAAGTTTTATGGAACTGAAAAAGAGATTGACAACGTCGCCTGTTTTGACGTTGCCTAATCCGGAGGAACCGTTTGTTGTATATTGTGACGCTTCGAAGATGGGTCTTGGGGGTGTGCTGATGCAAGATGGGAAAGTCGTTGCGTATGCGTCGAGGCAATTGCGGGTTCATGAGAAAAATTACCCTACGCATGATTTGGAGTTGGCTGCTGTGGTATTTGTGCTTAAGATTTGGAGGCACTACCTTTATGGTTCGAGGTTTGAAGTGTTCAGTGATCATAAGAGTCTAAAGTATCTGTTCGATCAGAAAGAGTTGAATATGAGGCAGCGTCGGTGGTTGGAGCTCTTGAAGGATTATGACTTTGGTTTGAATTATCATCCCGGCAAAGCTAATGTCGTGGCTGATGCTTTAAGCAGAAAGTCTTTGCATATGTCGGCAATGATGGTGAAAGAATTAGAGTTGATTGAGGAATTCAGAGATTTGAGTTTGGTTTGTAAAATGACACCTCGCAGTGTCAAGCTGGGAATGTTAAAGATCGACAATGATTTCCTGGGCAGCATTAGAGAGGCTCAGAAGTCAGATGTCAAGTTAGTAGATTTAATTAATGGGGTTGGTCAATCTGAAAATGAAGATTTCAAATTGGATTCTAGTGGTGTGTTGAGGTTCCGAGGTAGGATCTGTGTTCCGGATGATGAGGAGATGAGAAAGGCAATTTTAGAGGAGGGTCACCGTAGCAAGTTGAGTATACATCCTGGAGCGACGAAAATGTATCAAGATCTGAAAAAGATGTTTTGGTGGTATGGTATGAAGAGAGATGTGGCGCAGTTTGTGTATGCCTGTTTGACCTGTCAGAAATCTAAGGTTGAGCATCAGAAGCCTGCAGGGTTAATGCAACCGTTGGAGGTTCCATAGTGGAAGTGGGAGAGCATTGCGATGGACTTTGTGACGGGATTACCGAATACAGTTAGGGGTCATGACGCTATTTGGGTGATCGTTGATAGGTTAACGAAGTCTGCTCACTTTATTCCTATTAATATCACTTATCCGGTGTCGAGGTTGGCAGAGGTCTATGTGAAAGAAATTGTGAAGTTGCACGGCGTTCCGAAGAGTATTGTGTCAGATAGGGATCCGAGGTTCACTTCTGAGTTTTGGACGAGTTTGCAGAAGGAATTGGGTTCGAAGCTGAAAATGAGTTCAGCATATCATCCTCAGACAGATGGTCAGTCAGAGAGAACAATTCAGTCGTTAGAAGATTTGTTGAGGGCTTGTGTATTGGAACAACGGGGTTCATGGGATTCCTACCTTGCGTTGATTGAGTTTACCTATAACAACAGTTACCATTCCAGTATCGGGATGACACCATTTGAAGCATTGTATGGTCGAAAGTGTAGAACGCCATTGTGTTGGTATGGGTCGGGGGAGAGTGTAGTGTTGGGACCAGAGATTGTCCGGGAGACTACAGAGAAGATCAAGATGATCCGTGAAAAGATGAAGGCTTCGCAGAGTCGTCAGAAGAGTTATCATGACAAGCGGAGGAAAGATTTAGAGTTTCAGGAGGGTGAACATGTGTTCTTGAGGGTTTCTCCTATTACCGGTGTTGGTCGAGCGTTGAAATCGAAGAAGCTCACTCCTCGATTTGTTGGTCCTTATCAGATTTCTGAAAGAATCGGAAATGTGGCTTATAGAGTGGCTTTACCGCCAAATCTTTCGAATTTGCATGACGTGTTTCATGTGTCGCAACTTCGGAAAAATGTTTCGGATCCATCTCATGTGATCCATATGGATGATGTAGAGGTGCGGGATAATCTCACTGTGGAGACGATGCCCGTACGGATTGCGGATCGTGAAGTGAAAGCGCTTAGAGGCAAAGAGATTGCATTAGTGAAAGTGGTTTGGCTAGGAGCTGCCGGCGAGAGCATGACTTGGGAGCTAGAGAGCAAGATGCGAGAGTCCTACCCAGAGTTGTTTGATCAGGTAATTTTCGAGGACGAAATATTCTAAGTGGGGGAGAGTTATAACACCCTAAATATTTAATTAATTTATTAATTAAGTATTTAGGAATGTAAATTAATTAATTGAATATAATTTATTTATTAGAAATTATATTGATATGTGTAGGTGGTATTAGAAGGTGGAGGTGCCAAATTAGATGGACTTGGGCTTAAGTGAGAAGCCCAAGCCCATGACTCTTGTCATATGCGAAGTAGACAAGGCGCCTAGGGGTTAGGGTTTCCTTGCTAGCATTTGCGAAAACTTGAGAAATAGAGAAAAGAGAGGAGAGGCGCGCCGTGGAGAGTAGAGGAAGAGAGGAGAAGGTCGCAAGCCCCAAGGAGAAAAGAAGAACGTGATTCCGTTGCCGTGGTTTCGTTCGTGACCGTCTCTAGGGCTCCTACTCTTCAAATTCGAGGTAAGGGGATGTCCTATCAATTCTTATAATGATTCCTATGATAGATCCTAAGTAGCGATGGCCTAGATTTTGCCTATGATTATGATGATGTTTGCGAAATCATGTCTTGTTGTTGTTATATGCATGATTCTATGTTGTGCTTGGGATGTGTTGAAATTCGATGTTTGATAGGTGGTTTTGATGATTTTACACGTGATTATGAAAGGTTGTAATATGGGTTGTGTTGGTCATGTGAAAAATTTGGAGAACAAAATAGTTTGTGCTGAAATTGTGTAAAATTCGTGTGCTGGAAGTGTGGCAGGCGCTGGGCGCCCATGGGCGCTGCGTGCCAGTGTGCTGTGTGTGCGTGTAGGCGCTGGGTGCCAGCGCTGGGCGCCCGTGTGCGCGTGTCCTGTGTTGCGCCAAGGCGCTGGGCGCCCGTGTGTGAGTGCGTGTGTGGAGCGCTGGGCGCTGGGTGCCAGCGCTGGGCGCTGAGCGCCCGTGTGTGTGTGTTGCTTGTTGCGCCAAGGCGCTGGGTGCCAGGCGCTGGGCGCGGGGCGCCCATGTGTGCGTGTTGTGTTTTTGCTGGGCGCCGGGCGCCAGGTGCTTGGGCGCTGGGCGCCCATGGCGCCAGTTTTTCAGGATGTTCCCAAAATATTTTTGAAAACTGTTTTCGCTATATCTTTCGACTCGGACATCCGTTTTAAACGTTTCAAAAAGTGTTGGGAAGCTTTTTCAGTTGTCTATCTGTGTGTCCCATTTTAAAAAATAAAAACCTATATTTTCAGAAGGTTGCTGGGCGCCCAAGTGGCTGTTCCCTGTGGTCGTTGCTGTGACATTGAAAACGCGTTTGGTGTCTTCAAAAATTCTCTTTTGCGTACGACCAGTGGTTTTAACGAAGTAGTGTCAAAAATGATGATTTTGACGATGATGCCCCTAGTGGCTAGTAAATGACTGTCTTGCCCTTACTGGCTAATATTATTTATAATGAGGTGTAAATGACGATGATGCCCTTAGTGGCTAGTTAAATGACTGTTTTGCCCTTAGTGGCTATTATTATTTATAATGACGTGTAAATGACGATGATGCCCTTGGTGGCTAGTAAATGACGTTTTTGGCCCTCAGTGGCTATTGTTGAGTTGATGATATTTATGTATAAGTGACGATGAAACCCAGTGACGTTTGAGGCCCAAAAGGCTAAGTGATGTTAAGGCCTAAAAGGCTAAGTGATGTTGTTGTGTGTAAATTGTGAATTGACAGGTCCTGTGCTTCTTGTGAGCAAATTGGTAAGTGACGGGTCACATGGTTGACCGTGATTGTGTGATTTGTGCGTGGTGCATGTTATAGTGTCTCATGCATCCCATGTGCATAAACCCAGTGACGTTTTGAGGCCCAAAAGGCTAAGTGACGATGAGGCCATAATGGCTAAGCGACGTTTGTGAAAAGGTACCTCATGCATATGCCCGCGAGTGGGTTGCATTTCATATGCCTACATGACGTAGTGATGAGTTATTGTAGTGAGGTGATTGATGATTGTGATGTGATTAATTTAGAGCTGTGACTTGACTTATTATTTATCATATGATTTATTATATGAATTGAATTGGACTCACCCTTCTGTTTGATTGTTACCCCCATGCGGTAACGTGCAGGTGATTGCGAGTGAAAGACTAGGTACCTTCGCTAACTCGAGTCGAGTCGTCACGCTCTGATACGTAGCACTCAGGGGGGGGGGGGGAGACGAACTTAATGTATTGATTGATTTTGGTTGTTATGTTTTGTTGACAATTCGGTTTTATTTTGTTACTCCGCTGCGTAGTTGATTTTATTGACGTTAAGTTTTATTGCGATGATAACTGTGGTTTTGAGATTCGCCTTTTAGTGATGTGCTACGTAATACATGGTTATTATGTTTTTGAGCTGTTTATTGAGAAGTGTGGTTTTATTGAAGCATGTGTAACATTCCTCGTGCGAAACAAAATTTTGAAAACTCTGATATTTTTCCAATTAGATTGATGGGTAGAAAAGGGGTGTTACAACCGGAGTTGCCAGGCGGAATGGTAGTCCAATTTCTTGGGCTCTAGTTTTGACCCACTGGATGTAGCTTTCTTTGGCATCAATGCCTCTGGGCCCTAGTTCATGACCTTTTCTGGATATTTTTCCCCAAGCCCGACTAATCTTTCTTAGCGTATCAAGATCTTCCGAACCTCTCTTCTCCAGTACAAATGAGAGTAAAGATTCTTCCGGGGGTGGATTCATCATAGGATAACCCAACTGCCTCAAAGCAATGGAGGGATTGTAGTTAATGCAGCCTTTAGTCCCTATGAGGGGGACGTTTGGGAAGTCACCACACTGATAGACGATTTCTTCTATATTTTGGTCCCGAGAATACCAAGAAATGTCACTCCCTTTGAGGCCGGCGATGTATTGGGCCCATTCTGTCTTGCCCCTGACCTCTATATGATGATTTCTTTTGAAGATGTGGGAAGTGAACCAGCGATACAATACATGCAAACAACATAGGATCAAGCCTGATCGTTTTTTGTGACGTTCGTGAATGGTGTAATACACGTCAGCGAGAACAACTGAGGCGGGGTTTTGTCCTCGGAGTTTGAATGCTAAGAAAACATCTATTGCAGTGTAATCAATATAGCCGTCGTCATTGGGGAATAGAACGACCCCATAGATAATTAGAGCGAAGACGTCCATGAATGTAGCCCAATTTTCTTTACCAGCCCAGAACGAGGCTTCCTCTTCCAAGTACCATCTTGTCAATCCTTCTACCCCCTTCTTTACAATTATCTTCTTGGCCAAGTGTGATGTTGGAATTTTTAATATTTCAGACAGTTTTTCAGCTATAGGATAATTTTCCACATATCGGTATGGCTTTTTGTTTGCTGGAGGGAAGCATAGTATATTTTCAAACTCTTCTAAGGTCGGGGCTAGCTGATAGTATTGAAAGGTGAAACACCGTAACGGTGGATCATAATACTGGCCCAATGCAGTGAGAGCTTCAGCTTGTACCTTGATATTCAGCAGACTTAAAAGATTCCCATACTTGGCGGTGAAGGAGTCACGGAGCCATGGCGCCATTTTATTGCTTAGGTCTCGCAGACTTCGTAGGTTTGGTTGCTTGATTTTCAAATGTATGGTCTGTCTTAACGTTTGATCCATCTTGTCAGAAAGAAAGCCTTACAATTTCCTGGCGGTACATGAAATGTTGATGTAAAAAGGAATTTATGTCATGCAAAAAAGAACAGGAATAAGTAAAAAATGCATGAGGTATGCTAAATAATTTGTCGAAATAACATATGATTTTTTTGAAATTTTTTCTTTTAAGAAGACCGGAAAAATGTATCAGTGTTTGTTTGAATGCAGGGGTATGAGGCTCCTTTGTGTCCTACGAGGGTTCCTTAGGGAATAGGTCTAGGGCTCGTCTATTGAGTGAACCTTTCAAAAGGTAGCTCTAAAGATTCCTGCATAAGGTTCCTAGAGCCAACGACCCCAATTAAGAACACTGATCAACAACAATAGGCAAGCTATTAGGAGTGCCAGCATTCTCAAGAGGGACCAAACTCTAGGTGAGACTTTCGTGACCACCCAACAGGACGCACATCCAGTAGGCCATCACTACGCAGTCTCGTTCTAACTTAGGTTATTCTCCAGTCCGGGTATAGGACTATTATCACGTGTGTGCAAAAAAATGTGAGAGTGGAGTGTGTGAAGGAGCAAAATGTCAATGATACCCCCCAAGCTGCAAAACAAACAACACATACACAAGAAGTGGTCTTCTATCCTAGGGTTTTCATATCACAAAAGAATAATATGCAAAAATAAAGGACAGAAAGGGAAGGGTAAAAATAAACCTTAAATTAACAACTAATCCTACAACTAATTAGACTAGGTTTGACTCTCTAAAATTTCCCCAGTGAAGTCGCCAGCTATAGCGACCGAAAAATCCGTGTAAGGATTCCTCGAAGGTTCAAAAATGAAGCCGCCACCAAAGTTTAATTATAAGGGCAAACATTGGAAAATCCCTTTTGGAATGGATAAAGGTCCTTGAGACCAGATTTGGGTTCGGGAGTCGGTTATGCGTGGGGAAGGTATTAGCACCCCACGACATCCTTCCTAAGGAAGGTTACCTGCTAATTAGTTGTACAAGCGGAAGTTAACTTGGAAAACATTTATTTTTACCCTTTTATTGTGAATTTAAAAGAAAGAAGAAAATTAATATTTTATTTGAATTTTAAGAAAGGGATTATTTAGGAAGAGACTAAAAAAGGTCTTTTTATTAGTGCAATTGACAGATGTGGGCCCCCATCTGCTCCTACGTATCTCTTGGTAGAGAATCAAATCACACGTAGTTCTTGGGTAAAAAAAACGTTTGTTGGTTGGTATTTTTTAATATAGGGATTTTAGGACTCCTGAGTGATCAGTTCATTTGTCCTAAAACAACGACTAACCTGACTGTACAGTCGGCTTAGTCCCCTACTTTGTGAAAATAGAGTTTTTGGAGTTTGGAGAATGGTTTGAAGTGTGTTTGTTTGATTTTATTGGAATAGGGGTTTTAGGATTCCTGAGCCGTACGGCTCATTTAACCTAGAACGCTGACTAACCCGTCTGTACAGTCGACTTAGTCCCCTAATTTGAGAATTTGATTTGTGGAAAAAAAACTGTATTGGTCTTAATTTTAATTTAAAAGATGTTTATTTTAAATAGGGATTTTAGGGCATGATCCGTAACGGTTCATTAGTGACCTAAAAAGCAGACTAACCCGACTGTACAGTCGACTTAGTCCCCTATTTATATTTTTTTGGGAGTTAAGTAAATTATTTATGTATTTTGTAGGTTTTTGTAAAAGAAGTTAAATAAAAAAAACGAAAAGGAGGGTGCAGCAGTAAAATGGGGTGCTGTTTGCCGAAGGGAGTTGTATTATTGAAAACGGGGGTGTGAAAAGCAGAAGCCCAGTTTGTGGACTGGCCTGCGAATTTATGGGCTTGCGTAGGGAGGTGCATAATGGGAAATGAGGGGTGGAAATAGTATTGAGTTAAACTGAAATGACTAAAATGCCTCTAGGCTTCCACACTACATAAGGTATTTTTTCGGCTAAATTGCTCTTTTGGCCCTTTATCTTTGGGGTTGTGGTCACTTTGGCCCTTTATCTTTTTTTTTTCTCATTTTAGACCCTCATGTTTTTTGTGTGTGTCATTTTGGCCCCTGCCGTTATGTTTATGTTTTTTGTAGCAAATTTTTAAGGACGAAAATGAAATCAATTAAAAACATAAGGGCCCAAAATGAAATCAATTAAAAACATAAGGGACTAAAATGAAATCAATTAAAAACATAAGGGACTAGAATGATAACGGCAGGGGCCAAAATGACACACACAAAAAACATGAGGGTCTAAAATGAGAAAAAAAAAAGATAAAGGGCCAAAGTGACCACAACCCCAAAGATAAAGGGCCAAAAGAGCAATTTAGCCTATTTTTTCAGAAACCTAAACCTAATTCTCTCACATCTCTCACGCGGCGCCGTCCTCCCCCTTTCTCTCTCGAACCCTAAATCTCATTTTTCCCCCCATTTGCGCCGCACCAACATTCAGGAGGGAGAGAGTATGCGAAAATCTTGGGTATTGACAGAGGGATTTCCGGCGAGGAAAAAGGCGCGGTTTGCGGAGAGAGAGAGATCCAAGGGACGAAGGGGAAGAGAAGAGGTTTACGGTGGTCAAGGTCCAACGGTAACGAGGACGGTGGACAGTATTGACGGGCCATCGCGGTGGAGGTAGCACGCGCAGAGTGCTGGCCACGACGACGATGCGATGAGGAAGACAGTGCGATGGGGAAGACGGCGCGATGGGGAAAACGGTGCGACACGACAGCGGGCTTACGGTGGTAGTGGCTACGTTGTCGTTCGGTTTTAAGGATCGCAAGGGGAGAGGAACGACGAGGGCTCAGTTGAGGAGGGCTGATGACGGTGCTTGGGGCGAACGGCCACCGTCTACGGCGGCCGGGACTAGTGGGTAAGGCTACGGCTCCTCTTGTCTTTTTTGTTTTTTTTTTATTTATTTTATATTTTCTCTTCACTCTTCTAATCTGATTGTTTTTGTTTCTTGCTTTTCCTGGTGATTCACGGCCAACGGTGACAGGAGGGACGACGTCGAGCCTTACGGCGGTGCTCGCTAATGGTGATGACATGATTGGGGAAGAGATTTGTCTTATTTTACGTCTCTTTTCGTTTTTGATTTCTGTTTTTACCTGTTTGGCTCCTGATTCCTTAAAAAAAACTAAACCCTAATTTCAGCTAAAACATTTGCCTATTTTCTTTGAAGCAAATCTCTGGACAAATTGCTGATTTCGTTTTCCTCTTCAAAACCAATTAACGGAACCCTAATTTTTCAAAAAGAAACACAAGCAGAAGTTGTTCGTAACCAATACCTTACTACAAATTGATTTTTTTTTTAATCTTAAAAATTATAAACCTGATTAATTCCTAATGAATTTTTTTAAGGCCTAATCTATTCATACATAATGTATACAGAGTATGTGTATCACTAGAAGAATGATCAAACTATACTTGTAGTTGCTATATGTATGATTTACTTAACATGTGAACATCTAAAAAGTTAAAGCATCACAGATTGCACCTATGCCTACATGATTTGTGTATTTTTGAGTAAGAGAAGCACCAACCTGTCTTCCAGCTTCTGAACTTTGTTCGATTGCTGCTGTTAACTAATCGCTGCTGCTGTTATCTTGGTTGTTTCTGCTTCTCCTACTTCCGTTTTTGATTTTTTAATATTCTGTGATTAGGGTTTCAATGTGAAAACCCTAATCTTTGGGTTCTGAAATCTATGTAATTTCTATCTATCTGAATTGCTGGGTCAAGGCTTGCTTATATAGGTAAAAAAAAAATTAGGGTTTTGCTGATCCTTCTCCATTTCTTTCCTTTTTCAGGTATTTGGACCGATGGAGGAAACTTGCTCAGCAAGAACAGGCCCAAGGAAGCTGCTGTTGCTGCTGTTATTTTTATGTATTTTCGTATTTTTTTTGATTTTTTGGTATTTTTGGTTATTTTCGGTTTTGTATATTTTTTAATTTTTGGATTATTGTAAATTAATTTTTATTAATTCTGATTTTTATTATTTTGGGATGCTTGTAAGCTGCTATTTGGACAGAAGATGGAAGAGAAAAATTAAGTTGGGCCAAGCCCAATTAAAACTAAACATAGGCCCAATTTAGAAAAATGGCTGAAATAAGGCCCAAGTTTTAAGATCAGGTCCAATCTATACAAATTACTATCATAGGTCCAATAGCCCCATAGGCCCAATTAGTCCAGTGACTAAATCATTAGGCATAAGCCCGTTTATTAAAAAACTGGTCCGAAACACTAAGCGTAAACCCAATTAGGCAAGCTAACAAATTAGGCCCAAAAGGTTGGGCATGGGCCCAACTATACAAAACAGCGTTCGAAATGCCATGGGCTTATGATACGGGGCTAAAACGAATACAATAAAAAGATCGGGCAAAATTGGGGTATAACACACACAATGAATGATATAGGTGTTTGGGCTCAAACCTCACGGCTGGGATTGTAAGAGATGGAACTCTCGAGAACTTGCCAACAAATGATCTAGATCTTCCTCAACCTTTGACTTAGCCACTGACACTACCTGATGATAAAATCTGATTTGAAAGTAATCACATGGTAGCTGCAAAACATGTTAGAGCTAAACAACCACCAACAGAGAATGAGTTCAAAGTTGTGGTGCATCATAATCAATGTAAAAGTTATAACAGCAGTACAACCAAAATGCAAAAGCAACTACCTCTACCATGGGTTGCCTCCCATGAAGCGCTTGTTTAATGTTCTAAGCTTGACAGTGAGGGGATGTATCAATTTGGCTCAGGTGGAGATCTCAGCTTCTCCGGTGCCTCCTTAAATGCTCCTTGGGTACACTTTCCTTTAAGCTTGCAGTTATGAAGGGAGTGTAGCAAAGGATCCACAGATGTACCCACAACTTCCTTAAGGTCTTCCCATACAACAAGTGACTTCTCACGGGGTGAGTGGATGCGAATTCTGTTTTCAGCCATGGGATTAGACGCCTCAATGCGGTAGCACTCTTCTTTTTCCTCCTTCGGGTCTATGGACTTATGCACATTAAAAATCACAGCTTCATCTTGGACTCTCAATGTCAAAGTTCCATCTGCCACATAAATCACAGCTCTACTAGTAGCAAGGAAGGGTCTTCCCAAAATAAACGAGATGTCATTGTATCCTTGTATGGTACTTTTGACACAGGTGTCACCATCAAGTTGTAGAATCACAAAATCCACTAGGAAGAGGAATTTGTCAACCTTTACCAGGACATCTTCTACAACCCTATAAGGATGCCTTATAGACCTATCAGCAAGTTGCAAAGTCATGTTTGTTGGTTTCACCTCACCTCCGCCAAGTTTTTTCCACAACTATCATATGTAATTGTAAAGCATTGAGCATAGAGGCATATGCTAATGATAAATTGAATAAAAACTGAAATTGATTATAGCAAAGTATTCATATAACAGCTTTGGGGAGATTCATCTGTCCCTAATCTAAGAAGTTTAGTTACACATCATCCTAAGAGTAGAAACTAAGATAAAAGAAGAAGATAAACATGAAGGAAGACATTAGAACCTTCAAACCCTTGTTCGCAAGTGATGAGAACTCACCAAAATCGCACCCTTCGGCTGCTCCAATGCTCAGTTCTACTCCCAAGACGAAGTCCTCTCAAAATTCGCTGAAAACTCAAATATATAGCAACCTTTGGCCAAGGGTCGCGACGCGATGCGACCCCCATCGCGAGGCGATGGCTTGCTGAAAAGAAGCGTCGCGTTGCGACTCTTCTTGCTCGCTAGTGCGAAAGCTGTCCGATCCTTTTCCTTCCTTCTTTTTTCCGTTTTGTCACTAGGCAAGTGTCTGGTTCGCTAGTAGACGCCACATTGAATCGAAGATCTTCCAATTGCAAATACATTTAACTCCTACTACATAAAACTAAAACTATGCCAAATCCCTTAACGATTGGCTGAATCACACATAAAATAACCGACATTTTGGCTATAAACTGAACAACAATTCACATGTGATGATGAGTCAACAAAGTTCCTAATCAGTTTCGAAATTTCACCCAGCCTTAAAAAGAATGGCCTTCTTTTGACTTTGCCAAATAATTTTTCAAAAAGAAGGGTAGGATAATACTTTCAGCATAAGAGTGGGGGGATTTTTAGGACACATAGGGCTTAATTAACATTTAATTTACTTTGTCAATACACGTTTATTCTCTTTTGTTTTATATAGGTCAACCACTTTTCGACTGAAACCATAATAGTGTCGCCACAAAACGACCTCCCTACTTGGAAATTGCAACTTTTTAATATTAGTTATATATATAAATACATACATACATACATACATACATACATACATACATACATACATACATACGTACATACATACATACATACATACATACATACATACATACATACATACATACTTAAGCCACTGGCTCGCCACAAAACGACCTCCCTACTTGGAAATTGCAACTTTTTAATATTAGTTATATATACATACATACATACATACATACATACATACATACATACATACATACATACATACATACATACATACATACATACATACATACATACATACATACATACATACATACATACTTAAGCCATTAGCTTAGTGCACTGACCTATTACTTTTCTCATACACAACCCACATATATTCAATGCCACCCCCTAACTTAGTTTAGGATGCTACCCTAAGATTTTAGTCAAAATTTGGCAAAATCTTGGTTAGCCAACACAAGCTTTAGCATCAGATCAATTCTACCTAATTAAGTTCCTCCCTAAGCCTAGAGTATAAGTGTAGAAGCAACAACAACTCAGTTAATCATTCAAGCACAGATTAATTACTCAAATGCAAATTATCACCATTAAGCTCGGCCCATCTAGAAACACTTATTTATTAATTGAACAATCATGCAACTTGACATGCCTTTAGTCAAACAACTTAACAACAATTAAACACAAAGACTTGAAAGTTGTTGTGCAAGTGTACACTGTCAAAACAAATAATAGAGTGATAAGTAAATATCATTCCCACGACAATTGAGTGTGGCTAATTTCACAAATGTCCAATTTGGTTAATCTAGTTAGCGAGACAACAAAGTAACATGTAACACATTTTGTTCCGGATAGGCCCAAATGGACAAAGCCCATGATTCATACTTGATGAACGGTGCAGATACATTCACTCCATCTAACGATACAAACGTAATCGAGCTAGCACCCATCAAAATGCGCCACGTGTAGGCACCAATCCCTATAAAAGCATTATCCCACCACTACTACAGGTACGCATTTATTACCTCACATCACCTATTCCCAATGCTGACTTAGGCATCAGAGTGTGTGCAGGTACCACCCCCCTCGCCGAATCAACGCGAATCGGATCACCTCGGAGATTAATCAAGCCCTCACAACAACTACATCTCGGAAGTAACTCAGAGCGAACTAGCTAGTCATCTTGGTGAGCACTTCGGACCTCAGCAAAGCCGAAGCCTAAAGCCAGTACAGATCATTGGCGACCACAGTGGGAGATATTTCCGAGTACTTTTGAATCCACTCTGAACTTCACAATGCCTCTGAGGCGTCAAATTCAACCACGCGGTAACCCGGTCGGGGCAACTCCTTGTGTCCGATCACAGGTGACTATCCCACCTCCAAGGGAGTCAACACCCAAAGGCTTCGTCCAAACACTGCCAGTGGACGATCCCCACAACCAAGAAATTCAACCCATCGCGACACAAGGCCCCTCTCAGGGAGGAATACCCATGTTAGTGTTGACGCAAAATCCCAGTTGAGTTTTGATGGTTAACAAACTTCACACGTGAGAAGCTTAAGTTATCTGATTTTTCATATGCTACTAATGTTTCTTCTTGAGTGAAATACATGAACAAGAACTATTAGTTGAGTTCTCAAGAAGACATCTGCTTATGAGAAGCATAAATGAGAAGACTTGAAAAAGAACAATAAAAGAAGTGTTGACTAGAAGCAAACAAAGAAGGAACACATCTCTTGACATGATCAAAGACTCAAGAACAAATGGGTTAACTTGAGAAAGAACATCATGAGAAGAGTCATCATGATTAAAGTCAACATGAGAAGAATCATAAGAAGAGTCAGCCTCAGAAGAGTCATGATGAGAAAGGTCATAATGAGAAGAGTCGTGAGAAGAGTCATCAGAAGAGTCAAGATGAGAAGCATCACAATGAGAAGAGTCAAGTTGAGAAGCATCATGATAAAAAGAGTCAAGATCAGAAGAGTCGTGATGAGAACAGTCAAGTTGAGAAGAGTCGCCATGAGAAGAATTATCATAAGAAGCATCAACTTGAGAAGTATCAACTTTAGAAACACCATATTTAGAAGACTCATAGAAGAGAAGAGCCAAAGCTGAGAAGAGTGATGACAACTATATAAGTGATGTCTTCTGCAGAAGTGCAGAAACACAGCTGTTTAAAGTGTTGTCTTCAAGCCCAAAGCACTCCAACAACTATAAACGACAATAAATTTTTGGCAACGACTATCTGTAATGGACCAGAGGTTATTACACACCTGTTTCAGCTATAAATAAACACATTGGATCATCGCTGAACTGTGTGAGAGTACTTGGAGTAAAAATCCACCAATCTTCTCAAGTGTCAAGTTTTCTCTCATCCATACTCAGCTGCTTCAAAATAGTAGGGATTCTTTTATTTCTGAGTATGTGTTATAGCTTGTGTTTAGTTTCTGTTGAAACACCATTTGTATTAACCAAGCTCTAGAAATCCCCCAAACAACCCCAAACCAGAAAGTGAAAAAACCTGTTGTAAGCCTTCTCAAATAGCATGGTGTTGCTATGGTTAAAGAGAAGCATGTAAGAAATCTTCTCAAGTAGCATGTGTTGCTGTAGGTCTTGAGAAGTGAGTCGCTTCTATGTTAGAAGCTACCTAGTAGATCAGAAGGATCGTATTAGGTGTGAGAACAGTAGGTAGAGCGTGTTAAGAAAACTACCAGTGAGAACTTTAAGCCTAGGCTGGTTGTAAAGTTGTAACTATTTGGATAATAGTGGAAATACTCACAAGGTGTGAGGAGTGGACGTAGCCCAGGGTTTTGCGAGAACCACTAGACATCAATGTGTTATTTACAGCTTTTCGAAGTATATTTACATTGTTCTTAAAACTCTCCATTTGGAGAAGGTTTTGGAAACTGAGAAGACAGCTTCTACTGACCCTTGTCTACTACACACAGTTTTTCTTAAAATAATATTATTACAAACCTTCTCAAATATTCTCTAAATGGTAGAATATAAACATCATTCTTAAGTAGTTTATACTTAAGTTAATCTTTTCAAACACTATCTCCTGCCTTAGAAAAACTTTCTTGAAAATCATCTCAGTCTCACTATTGGTAGCTATATTGGGAAGAAAGAAGTAACTGAACCTTCTCAACTCAGTTACATAGTTGAGAAGACAGTTTCACCTTACCCTTATCTACTCACTATCAAAGTTGAGAAGACTATTTTCAATCACCCTTCTCAACTCAGCACAGACACTCACAATATCTAATCATACTTGTGAAATTAGTTATCTTGTTTCAGGATAATTTTAAAAAGGGTCACAATTCCAAGCCCCTTCCTTGTGACACTCATTGACTTCAATTGGTATCAGAGCTCGGCCTCTGGGTTGAGCACACTCAAAAAGTGTGAGAGGAAAAGATCTTGGAAGAAGTCATGGCCAAACCAAAATTTGTTGCCTTCCTACCAGAAGGTGCTTCATCAAACAGGCCACCTGGATTCAGTGGGGAACATTACTATTATTGGAAGAGTCAAATGAATTTATTCCTGGAATCTCAAGACACTGACATATGGGACCATATGCTCCCACAGTGCCCGGTCCAGTACGTGGTAGTCGTATTCCTAAACCAAAAGCTGACTAGACCACTGATGAGAAGCATCGTGTACTGCAGAATGCTAAAGCAAAGTACTATCTTTCTTGTGCTTTGGGAAGAGCAGAATATGACAAGATTGTAGGGAAGGAAATTGCTAAAGAAATATGGAATACTCTGCAAACTTCCCATGAAGGAACTGATCAAATTAAAGAGGCAAAGAAGGGCATGCTCATCCGTGATTTTGAGATGTTCAAAATGACAGAAGAAGAAACCATTGATGAAATGTTCAACAGATTCACCACAATCATCAATGGACTAAGTGCTTTGGGAAAAACTAACCCAAACTCTGAGAAGGTCAACAAACTATTAAAATGTCTTCCAAAAGCTTGGAGACCAAAGAATACTGCCATAGAAGAAGCAAAAACACTGCCAACACTTGACATTGATCATTTGCTTGGATCACTAAAAATTCATGAGCAAGAACTAATGGATGAACTTCATCCAAAGAAGAAGGCAAAAGATCTGAAAGCTTCTCAGAAAGAAGAAAGTTCATCCTCTCAGAACGGAAAATCCATGGCACTCAAACATTTTCAAGAAATGGATGATGAAGAGCAAGAAACTGAAGAAGATACAGAAGGAGAAGAGCAGGCAGTAATCTCAAAAAGAATCAACAGATGGCTGAACAACAAAAGGAAAGGAAAGCCTCAATTTAGAAGAGACACATTCAAAGGAGATGGAAGCAAGTCAAAATTCACTTGTTATGAATGTAAGAAACCTGGTCACATGAAACAAGATTGTCCTCTTCTCAACAAGAAAATATTTACACCAAAGAAGAAAGCCTTGATGGCCACTTGGGATGTCTCAGAAAAGTCATCAAGTGAACATCGGGAAGAAGCAGCCAATCTATGTCTCATGGCAGAAACTGAGCAAGAAGAGGTACATAATTCTGAATCTCTTAAATGTGAAAGTTGCAAAGAAATTGAGTCCTCTTTTGAAAGTCTGCTATATGATCCAAATATTCTCTCTAAAAAATGCATGGTTTTCAAAGATCAGTTATGTATTTTAAAAAAGGAGCTAAAAACACAAAATGAGAGAATGGGAACAATAATTCACATTTTACAACAATCCCATTTCAAACTCTCAAAACAGTTCAAGCTTCTCAATTTAAAAATAGGAGAAAAACTTGTTGCTCCTAACATAGAATTAGAAAATGAAAATGTGATTTTGAGAAAACAAGTTAGTGAGTTAACAATTGAGCTTATGATCTGTGCACAAAATCTTGAAGCCTCTCAAGTGAGTTTAACTCCTCTTGAGAAGGGTCAGATATATAAGAAGGGCAACTCTGTCAAAAACAGAAAACCCAAAACAAAATGCTCAAATTGCAAACAAAGTGGACATCATATTTCAGTTTGCAGCAACAAGCAGAAAGATCCCACAAGAATGAAAACTAACCCTCAAGGACCCAAAAACCAATGGGTATAAACGACTATAACTTTTTGGCAACGACTATCTCTCATGGACCAGAGGTTATTACACACTTGTTCAGCTATAAATAAACGCATTGGAACATCGTTGAACTGTGTGAGAGTACTTTGAGCTAAAATCCTCCAATCTTCTCAAGTGTCAAGTTTTCTCTCTTCCATACTCAGCTGCTTCAAAATAGTAGGGATACTTTTATTTCTGAGTATGTATTATAGCTTGTGTTTAGTATCTGTTGAAACACCATTTGTATTAACCAATCTCTAGAAATCCCACAAACACCCCCAAACCAGAAAGTAAAAAAAATCTGTTGTAAGCCTTCTCAAATAGCATGGTGTTGCTATGGTTAAAGAGAAGCCTGTAAGAAATCTTCTCAAGTAGCATGTGTTGCTGTAGGTATTGAGAAGTGAGTTTCTTCTGTGTTAGAAGCTACCTAGTATATCAGAAGGCTCATATTAGGTGTGAGAACAGTAGGTAGAGACGTGTTAAGAAAAGTACCAGTGAGAACTTTAAGCCTAGGCTGGTTGTAAAGTTGTAACTATTTGGATAATAGTGGAAATACTCACAGGGTGTGAGGAGTGGACGTTGTAACACCCCGGTTTTTCTAACATGTAGAAGCACCGAAATGTACAACTAGCGGAATAATCAGAGGACACAGTTCCTGCTTATAATTGGACCAACAAACTTTTTCCGAAATAAACATAAGATCGGAATAATAACACTTCATACAATAGAAGTCATTCGGCATACAACCGATCGGAGTACAACATCCGAGTCCAATACATAAAACAGAAACTGAAATAAGGTTTATACAACTCATACAACACAAGTTCGTACAACCCAAAGGAACAATAACAATAAAGGAAAACAGCTAGGTCTTCGGCGTCTCCAAGAACATAGCACTACTCGTGCACAATAGCCTTCCTTTTTCCCTGCTTAGCTGAAAAACAACAACATATGATTGGGTGAGATAACACTATCTCAGTGAGTCCTACCGTGCCCCCTCACCGACACTCGGTTCAATTATTAAACCGTTTTCAAAAATTATTAGCTACCACGAGCATATAATCGAAATGCCAAGCAAATCGTGTTCAGTAAGAAGTAATATTTTTATAAGCATAAACCGACTGCAATCCGTGCTAATCCCGGCAGCTTTTAAGAAGTCTTTTAACACCATAGCTTAACCGACTGCAATCCGTGCTAATCCCGGTAGCTATATCTTAACATAAACCGACTGCAATCCTTGCTAATCCCGGCAATGTTAACTTAAAATTTTAACTTAGCATAAGCCGACTGCAATCCTTGCTAATCCCGGCAACCCGTGAGTTGACCACGCCAAAACACATTCAGGGCCTAGGTAAGGGGTCATGACTACCCTCCCTAGTATGCTACTTGTCGGATCGTCACCCAACGCGATATATGTATTACAATACATAACGATTCTCGAGAGTTAGATAATATATATCTATTTGATCACCAAAGGATCTATCACATATGTTTATTTGATAATTTATATCTTTCGATCTATAACCCGTTTTGATGAATAATATAAAACATCCGGCGTTATAATCATAATCAGTTGACATATATAACATATACATATACAGTAGCCATCAGCCGATGTTCTCACACGCGCACTATGGTTTTCGTTCTCGATCATATATGTTTTCGAAACTCTTTTCCAAAAACATGAATTGAATGGTTTCAAAATAGTGATTTCAGTAGGTTAACAACCTCAAAATTTATTTGGAAAGAGATTAGAAAAGGTTCGGGATTGAACGGAGCGTTGAACGAGAAAAGCGGAATTACGCATCAAAAGGATCACAGTGGCGCGCGGCGCGCAACCCACGCGTGACTGGCGCGCGACTTGACAGAAGCGCAGCCCAGAATCACGCACGGCGCGCGACCTGCGCGCGAATGGCGCGCGAGCGGACAGAACCCAATTCAAGGGTGGCGCGCGGCGCGCAACCTGCGCGCGAATGGCGCGCGAGTGGACAGAACCACCAGTCTGATGCTCAACTCCAAATTTCCTCATTTTCGTTCTCCATTCGCTCTCGATTCGGTTCCTAATCTTCATTCCCCTGAAACTCAGAAAATTCCACAATATTCCAGACATATATTCAATACAAAATCATCACCAAAATCCTTTCAATTGTATCATGATTTTCATAAAACGAAAAGAGGTATTTTCGCCAAAAGTCAGAATTTGTTTTCGAAATCTTCGGGACTCGGTTTTAAACAGATTTTCGAATTACCCAAACAGTTCAAAATATTCAAAATATTCAACTCTTTTATTCCCTATTCGTGAGTAAGACTCACCGTGACGACGATTGTTCCGTAAGCTCTCTAACCGAAACGCGAATTAACCGAACACGGACTATCGAGCAAGAACCGAAGGCACCAACACAGTCACAACAGCAACTCAGCAGCAAAATCACCAGGACAGCAACTACGTTGAGATTGAGACTAGTGCAGCAACACCCTTTGCCAAACTTCTCTCCACTTCGAATTTATGGGTTGAACTTCAGTGTTCCACTAGAAGCACACATGCAAGCACTAAAACTCAGAATTGAACCACATCCATGACTTGAAGCTTGAAGGTTTCGAAAATGGCAAGGAGAGGCATAGAGGGAATCAGTTCATAAAATTGGTACTGTTGAACTGGAAATTGAAAGTAGAGTAGGAATTGGTTCAGATTACTTACATGCAAAACAATTTCTGGGTTTCCCTTCTTCTTCTCCTTCCTCAAGTCGCGCCCCTCCCCCCTTGCTCCTCTGTTTCAGCTTTTCTATTTAGTTTTTCAGAATAATGAGGAAATGATCTAAGTGGCTGAGTTTATATGAAAGGGTGTGAAATCTCCAAATTGCCCTTCAGCTTATGAATGCCTAATTAAATTATGTCTAAGCACAATACATTAGAGAATGGGGTTGTTTTGAGGATTTCCTCGACTATAAATACCCGGGACACGAATAATTATTCCCATAAATAATTACTCGGTCCTAGATACTATAATACGAGTCTTTAAAAATTAGGGGTGTTACAATCTCCCCAACTTTTAAAAATTTTGTCCGCAAAATTGACGAGGCATACCTTAAGCGAAAAGATATGGATAGCGAGTCCGCATGTCCTCTTCCAATTCCCAGGTAGCCTCCTCGGCTGAAAAGCCCTCCCATACTACCTTGACAATCGGAATAGTCCTTGTACGCAAAGTCTTCATACCACGGTCCATGATATAACTAGGAGAAGGTTGAAAGGATAAATCCGGTCGAAGGTCAATTGTATCAACACTCAGTGGCTGAAGGGGATCAGGAATATACTTTCTCAACTGAGATACATGAAAGACATCATGAAGATTGGATAAGGCAGGAGATAAAGCAAGACGATACGCAAGTGGCCCAATACGCTCGATAATTTGGAAGGGTCCAACGTATCGAGGACTGAGTTTCTTCGTTCGCAAGGCTCTACCTGTGCCTATAGTTGGAGAAACTTTCAGAAATACATGATTACCAACCTCAAACTCCAAAGGTCTCCTTCGGTTGTCGGCATAGCTCTTTTGTCTACTCTGTGCGACCTTCATCCTTTCTTGAATCAATTTGACTCTTTCTGTGGTCTCCCGGACCATGTCCGGTCCCAAAAACTTGTTTTCGCCGATATCATACCAACATAGTGGGGTCCTACACTTTCTCCCATAAAGTGCCTCAAACGGTGCCATACCGATGCTTGAATGATAACTGTTGTTGTAAGCAAATTCAATCAATGGAAGATGATCTTCCCACTTCTTACCATTATCTAATACACATGCCCTCAACATATCTTCTAGAGTCTGAATGGTCCTCTCTGTCTGACCATCCGTCTGAGGATGATAAGCCGTGCTAAGAAGTACTCTCGTTCCCATAGCTTCATTCAGCGCTCTCCAAAACCTAGATGTAAACTTAGGATCTCTGTCTGACACTATAGTAGTCGGAACCCCGTGCAATCTGACGATGTTCCTCATATATTCCTCGGCCAACCTTGACACTTTGAAATTCGAACGAACAGGAATAAAGTGAGCAGACTTTGTCAGTCGGTCCACAATTACCCAAATAGAGTCATTGCCGGCCTGCGACCTCGGCAAGCCCATAACGAAATCCATGGAAATATCTTCCCATTTCCAAACAGGAATATCCAGCGGTTGTAACTGACCGCCCGGCCTTCGGTGTTCCGCCTTAACCTTCTGACAGGTCAAGCGCCGAGAAACAAATTCGGCAACTTCAACCTTCATCCCAGGCCACCAATACAATAACTTCAAGTCTCGGTACATCTTGGTGGATCCCGGATGTACGGAGTATTGACTCCTATGAGCTTCTTCCAATACTTGCCTTTTGATATCATCATCATCGGGAATACAGATCCTCCCATTAAAGCAAATCACACCATCACTATCCTCAGTGAAATCTGGCGATCCCTTCTGAGACTGCAACTTCATATCAGCTCCTTGAGCTACACGGATTTGTTCCCTTAGCACACTGGCTATCCGTATATGCCGCAATACTATGCGGTCCCTCTTTCTTACCACTTTGAGCTTCGTGTCTCTGAAAGATTCTAGCAGGGCCATTTCATGCACCATTAGTCTTGCCGTGTGAATCGTCTTTCGGCTCAGAGCATCAGCTACCACATTTGCCTTCCCAGGGTGGTACTTCAACTCGAAGTCATAATCCTTTAAAAACTCGGTCCACCTTCTTTGTCTATTATTCAACTCCTTTTGATCGAACAAATACTTCAAGCTTTTGTGATCACTAAAGACTTCGAAACGAGAACCGTAGAGGTAATGTCTCCAAATCTTTAGTGCAAACACAATTGCTGCAAGTTCCAAATCGTGAGTCGGGTAATTCCGCTCATGCGTCTTCAATTGCCTAGATGCATAGGCTACCACATGCTGATTCTGCATAAGGACGCATCCTAAACCCTTCCCTGAGGCATCACTGTAAATCTGAAATCCCAATGACGGATCCGGGAGAATTAGAATCGGAGCAGAAGTCAACTTCTCCTTTAATCCAAGAAAACACTCTTCACAATCAGCGTCCCAAGTAAACGGTTGGTTCTTGCGAGTCAATCGAGTAAGTGGAAGTACCAATTGTGAGAAACCTTCAATGAACCTTCTATAGTAACCCGCTAGACCTAGAAAGCTTCTGATCTCAGTCACTGACGTTGGTCTTTCCCATTTTAACACTGCTTCCACTTTGCTGGGATCAACTGCAACTCCTTTCTGGGAAATCACATGACCCAAGAATTTCACCTCAGACATCCAAAAATCACACTTCGACGGTTTAGCATAAAGTTTCTTTTCTCGGAGTACTCCTAGGACAAAGCGGAGATGCTGAGCATGCTCCTCCACTGACTTTGAGTAAACCAGGATATCATCAATAAAAACGACCACAAACTGATCTAGGTAGGAATGAAATACTCTATTCATATAATCCATGAATATGGCTGGAGCGTTAGTCAATCCGAAGGGCATCACCACAAACTCGTAGTGTCCGTACCTCGTACGAAAAGCAGTCTTCGGAATGTCTAAGGCTCTTACCCTGATTTGATGGTACCCTGACCTTAGATCAATTTTGGAGAAAACTTTAGCACCTCGAAGTTGGTCAAGCAGATCATCTATCCTTGGCAATGGATACTTGTTCTTGATAGTGATTTTATTCAGCTGACGGTAGTCTATGCACAATCTCATACTTCCGTCCTTCTTCTTGACTAGCAATACCGGAGCACCCCATGGAGAAGCACTCGGTCGAATAAACTTCTTGGAAATTAATTCCTCAAGTTGAGACTTCAATTCCTTTAGTTCGAGAGGAGACATCCTATAAGCTGACATGGATATTGGTCCTGTACCGGGTGCCAAATCTATAGAGAATTCTACCTCTCGCTCTGGAGGCAAAGAGGAAACTTCCTCGGGAAAAACATCTATGAATTCATTAACAATTTGAATAGACGATAAATCCAAATCAGCTTCAGTTGATGCAGACAAAATAACAACAAAAGCTTCCGCACCTTGGAATAGAGTCTGGCTGGCTTAAGCGAATGAAATAACACCATCATTTGCAGGTAGTGACTGTCCCGCTACTTCAGAAGGAAAATTAATTGCCCGATTGAAACAGTCAATAGTAATGTGATTGGAAGTCATCCAATTCATTCCCAAAACAATCTCCATTCCCCTCATAGGCAAACAGATAAAATCAACAACAAAATCCCTGCCTCCTATGGCAAGCAGACAGTTAAGGCACAATGATTGGGTTCGAACACGACCCCTTGCAGCAGTACGAATTGTGATTGGTTCGGATATAGGAGATACTTCTAATCCTAACCGTTCAGCACATGCTTCGGAGATAAAACAGTGAGTAGCACCAGAATCATACAGAATATTAACAGTTTGGTTAAAGATAGAACCTGTACCCCTTATAAGATTATCAGCTGGCTTGATGGTCTTGGCATCCAAAGTGTTGACTCGAGCCTGTCTCGGAGCATCAGGAGACTCCAAGAAAGCTTTCCTTGCTGGACAGTTGTTGGCATAGTGACCCACCTCCTTGCACACATAGCACTGATTGGGCTTTGTCTCTGATTGACACTTCCCTTGATGATTCTTTTTACACACGGCGCATCTGCGGTACCCAACAGTGTCGTTCGACTGAACTTGCTTTCCCTTGTCTGCATTTCCCTTAAATCTAGGGTTTGATGAAGATGATTCATTACTCCTTTTCTTTTCATTCCAAAAGCCTCTTCTCTCAGCATACATTTTCTTGAGATCACTTTCTGCTGCGTGAGCTTGTTCAACAAGAGCAGGATATGAAGTCATGGCATATGAACTGAGGCCTTGGTTCACATCCCCCCTTAAACCTTGTTTGAACATCACTCTCTTCCATTTGTCATCCGGAGCATGAGTACCCAATTCATAGAACTGTGACAGTCTTTCGAACTTAGCAGCATATTGACCTACAGTCATTTCCCCTTGCTTTAGGCTGACAAATTCCATCTGTTTAGCCAACCTTTCAGATTCCGGAAAATAGTGACCCAAAAACATTTCCTTGAAGTTCGTCCACTGAAGCGGAGTCCCTTGAAGTTGCATCATTCTACGTGCATTTGTCCACCATGTGTGGGCATCCTCATCCAGAGCATTGGCAGCACAAAGTACCTTTTCTTCCTCAGTACACTGCAGAGTTACAAAGATCCTCTCCATTGCATCAACCCAGAAATGAGCTTTCATAACATCGGATTCTCCCTTGAAGGTTGGGGGTTTCATCTTCAAGAACTTAAAGTATGCCTTATGCGGGTCTTCCTGAGGTATAGGAGCTTGCTCATTCTGTGGTTGAGGTTGAGCTTGTTGTTGTTGCAGAAGTATCATGTCATTCATCATCTTTTGCTGATTTTCAATGACGTTCCGCATCCATTCGTGCTGAGGATCTTCTGGGGCAGCATTCCTTCGATTTCTTCCAGCCATGATTCTGCAAGGTATGCACAAAGTGTTTTAGTTGATCAGGCTAAACTCTAATAGCATACAAGGAAAAATCAGACTTAGAAGACTCAAAGGGTTTCTAATGGCTAAGTCCGACTAGGTCGAACCGCTTTGATACCAAATGTAACACCCCGGTTTTTCTAACATGTAGAAGCACCGAAATGTACAACTAGCGGAATAATCAGAGGACACAGTTCCTGCTTATAATTGGACCAACAAACTTTTTCCGAAATAAACATAAGATCGGAATAATAACACTTCATACAATAGAAGTCATTCGGCATACAACCGATCGGAGTACAACATCCGAGTCCAATACATAAAACAGAAACTGAAATAAGGTTTATACAACTCATACAACACAAGTTCGTACAACCCAAAGGAACAATAACAATAAAGGAAAACAGCTAGGTCTTCGGCGTCTCCAAGAACATAGCACTACTCGTGCACAATAGCCTTCCTTTTTCCCTGCTTAGCTGAAAAACAACAACATATGATTGGGTGAGATAACACTATCTCAGTGAGTCCTACCGTGCCCCCTCACCGACACTCGGTTCAATTATTAAACCGTTTTCAAAAATTATTAGCTACCACGAGCATATAATCGAAATGCCAAGAAAATCGTGTTCAGTAAGAAGTCTTATTTTTATAAGCATAAACCGACTGCAATCCGTGCTAATCCCGGCAGCTTTTAAGAAGTCTTTTAACACCATAGCTTAACCGACTGCAATCCGTGCTAATCCCGGTAGCTATATCTTAACATAAACCGACTGCAATCCTTGCTAATCCCGGCAATGTTAACTTAAAATTTTAACTTAGCATAAGCCGACTGCAATCCTTGCTAATCCCGGCAACCCGTGAGTTGACCACGCCAAAACACATTCAGGGCCTAGGTAAGGGGTCATGACTACCCTCCCTAGTATGCTACTTGTCGGATCGTCACCCAACGCGATATATGTATTACAATACATAACGATTCTCGAGAGTTAGATAATATATATCTATTTGATCACCAAAGGATCTATCACATATGTTTATTTGATAATTTATATCTTTCGATCTATAACCCGTTTTGATGAATAATATAAAACATCCGGCGTTATAATCATAATCAGTTGACATATATAACATATACATATACAGTAGCCATCAGCCGATGTTCTCACACGCGCACTATGGTTTTCGTTCTCGATCATATATGTTTTCGAAACTCTTTTCCAAAAACATGAATTGAATGGTTTCAAAATAGTGATTTCAGTAGGTTAACAACCTCAAAATTTATTTGGAAAGAGATTAGAAAAGGTTCGGGATTGAATGGAGCGTTGAACGAGAAAAGCGGAATTACGCATCAAAAGGATCACAGTGGCGCGCGGCGCGCAACCCACGCGTGACTGGCGCGCGACTTGACAGAAGCGCAGCCCAGAATCACGCACGGCGCGCGACCTGCGCGCGAATGGCGCGCGAGTGGACAGAACCACCAGTCTGATGCTCAACTCCAAATTTCCTCATTTTCGTTCTCCATTCGCTCTCGATTCGGTTCCTAATCTTCATTCCCCTGAAACTCAGAAAATTCCACAATATTCCAGACATATATTCAATACAAAATCATCACCAAAATCCTTTCAATTGTATCATGATTTTCATAAAACGAAAAGAGGTATTTTCGCGAAAAGTCAGAATTTGTTTTCGAAATCTTCGGGACTCGGTTTTAAACAGATTTTCGAATTACCCAAACAGTTCAAAATATTCAAAATATTCAACTCTTTTATTCCCTATTCGTGAGTAAGACTCACCGTGACGACGATTGTTCCGTAAGCTCTCTAACCGAAACGCGAATTAACCGAACACGGACTATCGAGCAAGAACCGAAGGCACCAACACAGTCACAACAGCAACTCAGCAGCAAAATCACCAGGACAGCAACTACGTTGAGATTGAGACTAGTGCAGCAACACCCTTTGCCAAACTTCTCTCCACTTCGAATTTATGGGTTGAACTTCAGTGTTCCACTAGAAGCACACATGCAAGCACTAAAACTCAGAATTGAACCACATCCATGACTTGAAGCTTGAAGGTTTCGAAAATGGCAAGGAGAGGCATAGAGGGAATCAGTTCATAAAATTGGTACTGTTGAACTGGAAATTGAAAGTAGAGTAGGAATTGGTTCAGATTACTTACATGCAAAACAGTTTCTGGGTTTCCCTTCTTCTTCTCCTTCCTCAAGTCGCGCCCCTCCCCCCTTGCTCCTCTGTTTCAGCTTTTCTATTTTGTTTTTCAGAATAATGAGGAAATGATCTAAGTGGCTGAGTTTATATGAAAGGGTGTGAAATCTCCAAATTGCCCTTCAGCTTATGAATGCCTAATTAAATTATGTCTAAGCACAATACATTAGAGAATGGGGTTGTTTTGAGGATTTCCTCGACTATAAATACCCGGGACACGAATAATTATTCCCATAAATAATTACTCGGTCCTAGATACTATAATACGAGTCTTTAAAAATTAGGGGTGTTACAGGACGTAGCCCAGGGTTTTGGGGTGAACCACTATACATCAGTGTGTTATTTACAACTTTTCTAAGTAGATTTACACTGTGCTTAAAACTTTCCATTTGGAGAAGGATTTGGAAAACTGAGAAGACAGCTTCTGCTGACCCTTCTTTGGTACACACAGTTTTTCTTAAAACAATATTATTACAACCCTTCTCAAATATTCTCTAAATGGTAGAATATAAACATCATTCTTTAGTAGTTTATACTTAAGTTAATCTTTTCAAACACGATCTCTTGCCTTAGAAGAGCTATCTTGAAAATCATCTCAATCTCACTATTGGTAGCTATACTAGGAAGAAATAAGTAACCGACCCTTCTCAACTCAGTTACATAGTTGAGAAGACAGTTTCACCTTACCCTTCTCTACTCACTATCAAAGTTGAGAAGACTGTTTTCAATCACCCTTCTCAACTCAGCACAGACACTCACAATATCTAATCATACTTGTGAAGTTAGTTATCTTGTTTCAGGTTAATTTTTAAAGGGGTCACAATTCCAACCCCCCTTCCTTGTGACACTCAATGACTTCAGTTCGCGGCCCCACTAGGAGAGCCATTGGTTCCCATTCCGGCCCAAGCCGTGCAGAACCTCATCACCTTGCTCAGCAACCTGGCTAGGAGCCTTGCTGACCATGATGCACGAAGAAACGAAGGAAATGCTACAGTAGGAAGGGCCAACACAGCTCCCGACCTAGGGATGATCCGGCCTCGATCTCCACCTCCAAAAAAGGTGGCATCAAGGCGCCCTCGTTCACCAAGGCCGAAGCACCGATCTCGGCAACATCACTACAAGGCAAGGTACTCCAGATCTCTTCCGAGCTCTACGCCAAAAACGCTCGAATCTTCTCGATACAGAAGAGACTCGTCTGATAGATCCTCTTCCTTGGGATCATCATTCCTGACACCGGAAACGTAAGCAGTCAAAACCGGGTCCGTTGTCCAAAGAAATTGACGAGTATCCCGTCCCAAGATCTCTGGAGAAGCCTCCCATGCTGAACCTCTACGATGCTGAAGACCACGTTGATTATTTCGAGCTAATGCTAGATATCGAAATGCCAAAGACGAAGTCAAATGCAAGATTTTCCCCCTAACATTCACTCAAGCAGCCCTATCCTGGTACAGGACTCTCAGAACAAACTCGATCACAAGTTGGTATCAGTTCACCGAACTCTTCAAAGTCAATTTTACTGCTTCACGAGTAAAGCCGAAGTCAGAAAAGACACTCAAGCTATCCGTCAACGTGAAGGGGAGACAATCAAGGAATGCATTGAGAGATTCAATCCGGAAACCCTAAATGTTCATGGATTAGACGACAAACAACGATGGCGGTATATGCAAGATGGTCTTCGATCGGGAAAAGGCAGCCCCATAGAAAAGGAATCCCCACCATCAGAAATTCGGCAGAAGAAAGAACAAAACAATTCTCACCGAGAGTCAAGGATCAGGGGACCTCGGTTCACTGAGCATACTCCCCTCAATGCCCCAATGGAAAGTATTTTAGCCGAATGTGCCAACACCGAGCTTCTGGGAATCAAGCCTCCTGACCCCATTCCCGAAAGAAAATGGACTAATAGAAAGAAGTACTGTCGCTACTACCGAAGTAGTGGCCATGACACCAACCAATGTACCACTCTGAAGAATGGAATAGAAGAGCTTATCAGGAAAGGCAAATTTACTTAGTATGTCAAAAAGGACGAAAACCGAACACGTACCAGATCCCCAAGGAAAGGTAAGGACTCCTACCGATTATTGGACTCTCCAAAAGAGACCTCACACCCTACCAAGGACCCGACCTCTCCAGATTCAATGGATCCAAAGCCAGGCCATTGGGGTATATCGAATTAATGGTCACTTTTGGGAAAAGACCACTAACCAGGACGGTCAAAACTCCATTCTTAGTCCACTCTTGCCCGTCGGTGTATAATTGCATCATAGGAAGACCCACACTAGGACGCCTAGAGGCAATCGCGTCTACAGTCCACCTCAAGATGAAGCTTTACTCAGCCACAAACAAAATAATCACTAACAAAGCCGACCTGGGTGTAGCAAAAAGATGTCATTCTTTATCCCTCAAAAGAGGGGAAGAGGATAACACAGTGGAAGCACCAAAAGCAAGTGCATAGGGCAAGGAGACCCAGTCCAGCCAAGTAAGAGCTATAAATGAAAAAAGGAAAGAGTAAGTGAAAGGGAAGACGAACTCGACGTCCATCCCGTCAACGAGTAAGGACAACAATGGGAAACAGACAACCAATACCTAGTATCCAAGACACGTACCCAGGCATTCCAAATCGGCCAAAAGTACTTGAAGAGAGAAGTGCAGCACGCTCAGGTGTTAGAACACCCAAAGATGCACACCTATGTTAAAGTTTTTTATGATTAAATGAAGTTATTTGTCGTCATCATCACTCTCATAACTTGAACGAACAGAAACCGCGATATAAAAGACTTAAAATGCGATAACTCGAAACCTGAATTAGCAACAAGTCTATCTAGTTGGCTAAGCAGGCTAAACGATTTCTAAATCGCGTCTAATTTTAAATGCGACAACTCGTAAGCCGAGTTAGCAACAAGTCTCTCTACTTGGCTAAACAAGATAAACAAGTTCGAAATCGCATCTAAGTTTGAAATGCGATAACTCGTAAGACGAGTTAGCAACAAGTCTGTCTACTTGTCTATGCGAGCTATAGGAGTTCGAAATCGCATCTAAGTTTGAAATGCGACAACTCGTAAGCCGAGTTAGTAACACGTCTATCTACTTGGCTAACCGAGCTATAGGAGTTCGAAATCGCATCTAAGTTTGAAATGCGATAAATTATAAGCCGAATTAACAACAAATCTGTCTACATGGCTAACCGAGTAATAGGAGTTCAAAATCGCATCTGTCGGCAGCAGAGATAGCTACCATCGCAACAGCGCGCCGCCGCCGCGAGTCCCTACATCCCCACCGTGCGACGTCGCTGGCCGTGCGTCGCCCCCCCTACTGTTTCGACTCCTCTTTCTTCCTTCTCTCACTGTCTCGTCTCTACTCTCTCTCGTTCTCTCCCTCCGTAATCTTCTCTCTCTCTCCCCCACAAATTTTTTCTCTCTCTTCAAAGAAGCCAAACGACGCAGCTGGAGAGTGTAGAAGATAAGAAACCTAGGGTTAGGTTAAAATGAAGAAGCCTTTTATAGTGTCTGTTAAGTTGTATCTAATTTTTTTTTTAAAATCAGATGCTGTCTTCTATTCACACCCCTATGTCTTAAACAACACAGCCCCATTAAAGCCCTGACTTCGCAGGCCCAAAACCCACAGAACGAAAATTGGGTTCCTGCTGAACGCACCACCCATTTTTAATAATACAACCCCTGTTTCTAATTGCACCCTTTTTTTATTCTTACAACCCACCTCGTTATTTCATTTTTTTAGGAGACTAAGTCGACCGTACGGCCGGGTTAGTCATCGTTTTGGGATAAATAAGCCGTACGGCTTAAGAGTCCTAAAATACTATTAAAAATGAATAATGTCAAAAATACAAATATACATATCATTTTTCTCTTTCTCCTCAAAAAAATCAAATCTTTAAAATAGTGGATTAACTCGGTCGTACGGCCGAGTTAGTCCTCGTTTTAGGACGAATGGGCCGTACGTCTCAAGAGTCCTAAAATACCTATTCAAATTACATCAAATCACTCTATACATAAATCATTTTCTACCAAAAAAATCAAAAATCTTATTTTCAAAATAGGGGATTAAGTCGGCCGTACGGCCGGGTTAGTCATCATTTTAGGACGAATGAACCGTAAATATCAAAAGTTCTAAAACCCCTAAATAAAAAGCACCAAGAAACAATCTTTTTCTACCCAAGAACTACGTAGCTTCGATTTCTCCATCGCACCTGGAGATATGTAGGAGCGGGGGCCCACTCCTGTCAAGCACAATAAATAAATATTTTTATTAAGTCACTTTCTTTAATTCATAATAAAAGGGTAAAATAAACATTTTCAAAATTAACACTCTTTTACAACTAATTAGAAGGTAACATTCGTTAGGAAGGATGTCGTGGGGTGCTAATACCTTCCCCACACATAACCGACTCCCAAACGCGAATCTGGTTTCAAAGACCCTTATCCATTTCAAAGGGATTTATCAACGTTTGCCCTTTATAATTAAACTCTGGTGGCGGCTTCATTTTCGAACTTCGAAGAATCCTTTCCCAGATTTTTCGGTCGCTACAGTTGGCGACTCCACTGGGGACAACTTTAGAGAGTCAAACCCAACCTAGTTAGTTGTAAAATTTGTTTGTTAATTAAATGTTTTATTTTACCCTTCCCTTTCATCTTTTATTCTTGTTGCATATTATATTATTTTTATGCGATATGTAAACCTTAGGATAGAAGACCATTATTTTTGTATATGTGTTTGTTTGTTTTGCAGCTTGGGGGGTATATTTGACATTGTGCTCCTACACACACTCCACTATCACACTTCTGCACAAACGTGAGAATAGTCCTATACCCGGACTGGAGCATAACCTAAGTTAGAACGAGATCGCGTAATGATGCCCTACTGGATGTCTTTCCTGTTGGGTGGTCAAGAAAGTCTCACCTACAGTTTGGTCCCTTTTGAGAATGCTGTCATTCCTAATAGTTTACCTATTGTTGGGATCAGCGTTCTTAACTGGGGTCGTTGGCTCTAGGAACCTTATTTAGGACTCTATAGAGCTACCCTTGAGAGGTTCACTCATTAGAAAAAGCCTTAGACCTATTCTCTAAGGAACCTTTTAGGATACAAAGGAGCTTCATACCCCTGCATTCAAACAAACACTAATACATTTTTCCCATTTTCAAAAAAAAAAATCCAAAAGATCATATTTTTTAGAAACATACCTCATGCATTCTTATTTTTCTTTTTGCATGTCATAAAAAATTAATATATAAACATCTCATTTTGCATGCATTTCTATGACCGCCATGGAATTGTAAGACTTTCTTTCTGACAAGATGGATCAAATCTTAAAGAAAACCATACATTTGAAAGTCAAACAACCAGACCTAAGAAGCCTGCGGGATCTAAGCAGCAAAATGGCATCATGGCATCGTGAGTCCTTTTCCGTCAAGTATGGGAATCTCCTAAGTCTTCTAAAGGTTAAAGTACAAGCTGAAGCTCTTACTGCACTAGGCCAGTATTATGATCCACCGTTACGGTGTTTCACTTTCCAAGACTATCAGTTGGCCCCGACATTGGAAGAATTTGAAAATATCTTGCGTTTCCCTCCAGAGAACAAAAAGCCATATCAGTACGTAGAAAATTATCCTCGGGCTGAAAACTTATCTGAGATATTGAGGGTTCCAACACCAAACTTAGCCAAGACGGTAGTAGAAAAGAAGGGTGTAGAAGGTTTGACAATAGGGTACCTGGAGAAAGAAGCCTCATTCTGGGCTAACAAGGAAGATTGGGCTACCTTCCTGGATGTCTTCGCTCTCCTCATCTATGGGGTCGTTCTATTCCCAAATGACGATGACTTTATTGACTACACTGCAATTGATGTCTTCCTGGCAATCAAGCTCCGAGGACAAAATCCCGCCTCAGTCATTTATGCTGACGTGTATTACATTCTTCACCAACGCCATAAAAAACGGTCAGGCTTGATTCTCTGTTGTTTGCCTGTATTGTACTGCTGGTTCACCTCTCATATCTTCAAAAGAAACCATCAGATAGAAGTCAAAGGCAAGATAGAATGGGCCTAATACATCACCAGCCTCAAAGGAAATGACATCTCTTGGTATTCTCGAGATCAAAAGATAGAAGAAATTGTTTATCAGTGTGGAGATTTCCCAAATGTCCCCCTCATAGGGACTAAAGGTTGTATCAATTATAATCCTGCCATTGCTTTGAGACAGCTTGGTTATCCTATGATGAATCCACCCCCGAAAGAATCTTTGTCCTCATTTGTGCTGGAGAGTAGAGGTTCCAAAGACCTTGATATGCTGAGGAAGATTAGTCGAGCCTGGGGAAAAATATCCAGGAAAGGATGTGAACTAGGGCCCAGGGGTATTGATGCCAAGGAAAGTTACATTCAGTGGATCAAACTCAGAGTCCAAGAGGTCGGGCTACCAATCCGTCTTGCAATTCCAGTTAGTCCCAAGGTTCCTCAGCCCATCCCTATACTCGATGAAGATCTGGAAAGACTCCAAATCGCCTTGTCCAAATCAGAACAAGAAAAGGCAGAGTTGCAAGCTAAATTGGAGATATTGCTTCACGAGAATGCTAATTTGCATCGAGAAAGTGGCTTAAAAAGAAAGCGTATTGCGAAATACAATGAAAAGGAAAAGGCTAGGAATGAAAAAAGACGCCGTATACAAGAAGGTCTCATGGGTGTAAATGAAGAACTCAAAGTACACAACCAAGAGAGAGACAGGGCTATAAACAATGCTTATGTGTGGGAAAAGCAGTTGACCAAATCTGCGGTGATTAAGAAAACACTACGAATTCAACTTGAAAGTATGAAGTCTCAATTAGAAGGAATGACTGCTGAATGTGAGGGTCGGCTTGTAACCGAAAGAAAGGCCAGGAAGATGATACAGAAAAAGTTTGATGAGTATGAGGAGACTGTGCAAGAAGAGTGCAAAAAAACCATCGACTTGAAGGTTTTTGCTGAATATCAAGACAAAATTTATGATGAGCTTAATAAGGAACACATATATTTGAAAGAACATTATGTGAAATTGAATGATGATTACTCACACTACAACATTTGGACCCTATGGCAACGCCCAAAATTGCAACGCCAATAAAACCGTTGCCTTAGCGAACAATGGCAACGGTTTTTTTAACTCGTTGCTGCTTCATTGTTTTTCTTTTTTTTTTTTAAATGGCAACGGCTGAAAACCGTTCCCATAAGGTCTATGGCAACAGTTATTTGTTTAAGTTGAGGCAACGGTTAAAAAACATTCCCATAAGGTCTACGACAACGGTTATTTGTTTAAGCTTTAGTCAACGGTTACAAAACGTTGCCATAGAGACCATTATTAAAAAAAAAACTTAAACAAAAAAAATTTAAAACACTACGTTTTTCACAAAAACACTCAGCCTTCTCCTAAATCAAACCCTCGTCTTCTCTGAAAACCCTCGTCTTCTGAAACCATCAAACGCTCACAAACCATCAAACCCTCGTCTTCTCTGAAACCATCAAACGCTCTTCGCTCAGAAACCATCAAACCAGCAAACCAGAGGCTCCTCTCTCTGCTACGGCCACAGAGGGAGTACACAGTGGCGGTCCACTCTTCTTCGTGCATCCTTACGCCTCTGAATATTTGTGTATGTAAGCTCTCAAGATCGTGTGAAAACCCCCACTTCTTCTCATAAATACAAAAACGCTCTCAAGATCGTGAATCGCTCAGCAAACCAGAGGCTCTCTCTGCTGCGCCCACGGAGGCAGTGCACGACAGCGGTCCACCTTCACCTCGTAAGTCTTTCGGATCTATCGAAGCACTAATAGATTGGGTTGCTCTTTCAATTTAGGTTTTCGTGTTGCCTATGAATAATTTTAACTAAATGGAACAATACTTTCCCTTCAGCAACACACATTTTTACTATCTCTCTCTTCCTCTGCCATCTTCGATCACACACCGTCCTCCTTGCCGGCAAGCCTAGCATCAGCAAGATCGCTTGTGCCACGAAGAAGTCGAAGTCTCTGGGTCTCGAAATGTTGTTCACCGTGATGAATCGGTAGCAAGCTCTTCGTCCTCGAGATGTCGAAGTCCGAAGCCTTCTTCTCTCTTGGTGTGGTTCTTTCTCGCAGTGGTTCCTCTTCGCAAGAAGCTTCTCTCTCAGTGCGCTTCTCTACCTATCTGTGGGACACTAAGGTCTGGCTTTTTTTTGGGGGTGGTTCTTAATTTGATAATTGATAGTTGATTTTTGTTGTTGGTAAAGATAATTTGGGGTTGATTTGTTTTTCTGTAGAAAAAAGTGGAGCAGATGGCAGATCTCGTTAAGCGACTTAAACTTTGCGTTAGATGGTTTAAGAGAGTTGAAGAGGGATACATCCAGGAAAAGAAAAGCTTCAGGTTGATCTTGAATCTGCTGAGAAGAAATGCTTTGATACTGGTGACTATTCTTTTTCTTCTCTCTCTTCACTTTGTGATTTTTTATTTAACTCTCTAACACTGTTGAAATTTGAAAACACCTTGTCAAGCATGTTTCCACCACAAGATGCTTGTTTTGCTTGCTTTACTTTTTGAGAATCCTGGCAGTGGTAGTCAGGAATATAGGAGTAGATTTCTCAGAATAGGAAAGTCATAAGTATATCTAGTGATTTTATTGATTTTGGATAGTTGAAAAGCCTCTGAATGTTATGGAATGAAAAGAATGCTTGTTCACATCTGTTATGGTATGCTGCTTTCTCTTTTGCTTAGTGCCTTCTCTATTTTGCAGATTTTGCAACATGTTTGGTATTCTTCCTCCCCTTTTTAGCCCAATTTTCTATTTCCATGATGAAAAGTGTTATTGAGATCAATTGTTAGAGATTACCTTTGTAGTTTATATCGGTATCTATTATCTCAATGGTTGGAGATTCAAAACAACCCTAATTAGTTGTTAATATTCTCTCCCTTGCATAGATGGCTCTCACTTTGGCTTTATTGGAGGTTTTCTTCTTTATTTTTGATTCTTGGTACTGATTTTCTTCTATTATTTGTTGGAACCATGAATATGATCCTCATTGAAGTCGTAGGTGGGTCATTCTCTGGCAACGGGGTTTGGGCACAAAAGGTTTCTGTTTAGTTCTTGCTGAGTTATGTGTTGATTTCTTATTAAATTGATTTTTGTTAAGTTGTGATTGAGTTTCTGTTAAGGTGAGGAGAGGAAAGGTGATCTGTGGCATAACTTGGTTTCTATACATGTGTTCATGAACTTTGAAGAATAATTTTTCAGAAGGTTTAGCATTTGCAGGGTTAGTGTGGAACATCTACACTTCAAACTTTTATATTTAATATTTTAATTCTATTCTGTTTACTGTTTCCTGGTCCAGAGAATATCAAGATATGAATACATATATATAGTAGCATTACATTTTTATGCATTGATTGATCATTAATTTGTTGATTTCAAGAGAAATTAGGTAGTAGTGCAAAGCAACCATCTGTTCCAGACCTCCATTTACTCAAGTCAAATATAAATGAAAGACCTAAATTGGTCTCACAATTATGCTGCATGTTTAGAGTTACTTTGCTTGTGAATCTGTTTGTTCTATATT
Organism: Astragalus membranaceus; assembly: GCA_039519185.1. Lineage (NCBI taxonomy): Eukaryota > Viridiplantae > Streptophyta > Magnoliopsida > Fabales > Fabaceae > Astragalus > Astragalus membranaceus. The sequence continues at coordinate 110,134,299 of CM076848.1, read as the reverse complement.
AATATTGCTATTATTGTAGTTTTTTCTACTAATTTATCTTCAGACCAAGAAGTGATTCTGTTTATATACCGGCAGACATTTTGTAAAACATTATGCCTTTTGTTCTAAGTAAATTATGATCACAATTCCATTTTGGTATTAATTTGTTTATTTGTTTACTAGGTAGTGACATTAGTGTTTGGTCAATGATATTGTTTATGAATTTGAAATTGGCTTTTATGCAGAGTTTAATCTATATTTGGTGGAGGTATATTTGAAGTATAGTTAATAGTTTGAAATCTTTTCAAATTATATTTTTGACCAATTACTATGCATTGATTTATCTGTTTTATGTTGGGAATTATGTTGTCTCAGAGTTCAAACAATTTTGGAGGGGCTTCCAGTTCTCTCAGAGTTCAAGAGTACCATCCAAAAACAACTTTGACCAAGTTTTATGCTTGGAGGCTAAATCCCCGTGGTCCTTCATATTTTCTGAGAAATACGGTTCCTAACCAAGGAAGAACTAGGTAGAAATAGATATTTCATAAAAAAATCGCAATTGTTTGTTCTTAGGATTCTGAAGATTTTCTCATTTTATCCTGAACTGTAATCTTGGATGTGTTTAGAAACCAAGAATTTAGTGTAGGCAGAACAGAAGATAGTGCATGTTTTTGATGTATTGTTATTAATTGATTGTCATTAAATTTGAGTGATATCACACACAACTTTTATGTTGGGAAGGAATGAACCTCTCTAATCTTTTTTCTATTTTTTTTATTTTTTATTATCTATGGCAACATTTTTGAAGTGATGTATTTGTTGGTGAAGGCAACGGTTTTCGTGTGTTGCGATATCTGCAACGGCTTTTTAGTGTTGCCAAAACAGGCAACGGTTTAAGACCGTTGAGGATGCGTGAAAATCAAAACGGTTGCATTTAAGTTATCAATGGCAACGGTTTTAAGTTTGTGTTGCCTTTGGTCACCAAAAACCGATGCCTATAGTTTAGGCAACGCTCGCAGAAACAACTATTTCAAAACCGTTGCCTAAAGATAAGCCAACGGTTTTTTCGCTTTACGCAACGGTTTTTAGGCGTTGCCTTTGGGTCAAAATGTTGTAAAGTCATGCTGGAGAAACAGGTTCTCACAACTAGCTGGGCTAGCAAAAGAAGTCGTCAGAGAAATTCCAAAACTCCTAATAGCGGCCGACTTTCCCAGGGATGGGAACACACCAGTCGAGATCATCTGATTCACTGATAAACTCCTAATAGAGCCGACTTTGCCAGGAATGGGAACACACCAGTCGAGATCATCCGATTCATTGATTTTTGTAAACATCTTGTTCAAATGTTTAAAATTAAAGGACGTTGCCCTGCTATTAAGGATAAGAATGTGGTCTGCCAGTTTGTTTGATTTTCAAATATTGTACTTTCCGTTTTATTAATGAAAAACTCGTTTGTTTTGGTTGAAATTTTGATCCTATCTTGTGTCGCACAAAGGCTTACAATTTCCCCGGCGCAATACGAAAGCATACATTGGCATTTCGTGCCCATACATTCATTCACTCATTCATTCATGTACTTACGTTAAAAATCTTGAAAAAAAAAACAGAATAAAAGGGCGAGCTGGTTCGTCAACATCGTTACTGGACTCGTTCTCAATCAAGAAAAATGGCCGAAGAAGATAATCAAACCCTAAGGGATGACATCGCAAAACTAAAAGATCAAATGAGCGAGATGGTGTTGCTGAAAGATCAAATGGTCGAATTCATGAAGCTTCGCGAAAAAAGAAATGCAGATGAAAGCGCTTCGGCAGGGAATACTGAGAACCATACTACAGGTCTTCCTCCTCCTCCCACTTCTGAAACCCTGCATCCCACTGGAGTAAATGGCCAGAGTTACCAATGGCCTCCCTACGGGCTCCCGGCCGGTTATACACCTCCTACCATAGAAGTCATTTCAAAGGATGGACCTTCGGGAGTGGCTGTACCTTCAGTTCAGAATGCAGATGCAGAAATGCCGCAAGCTCACTTCTCAAATCCTACCACTGCACCACAGGTCATTTCGCAGGTGTTGCGCCCGAAAAAGTCCCCGAGGGAGAACCTTCCTCGTTCACAACTTTTCCTAAGACAATGAAGCCGCCACCAATATTTATTAAGGAAAATATTAGGAAAACCTTTTTTGGAAAGCGATTGGTCTTGCGAAACTAGAGAATAGGATTCGGGGGTCGGTTTAGGCGCAGGGAAGGTGTTAGCACCCCACACGTCCTCTCTACTGAGAGGGAACCTTTAATTAAGTGTGTGGTTTTAGTGTGTTGACTTGAAAATACTTAATTTTGCCTCTCTACTTCTTATCGAAAAAGTCTTAATGAAAATCTTTATTTATTATGAAAAAGGGGGAAAAAAGGGTTTTTAGAAAAAAAATGCTTGACGGGACAAGGCCCGCTCCTACGTATCTCCCGGTGCGATGGAGAACTCAAAGCTACGTAGTTCTTCTTTGTCCTGAAAAGGTTTTTGTCTTTTATCTTTTTTAGTGAGTTTTTGAAATAGGACGAGCATTAGCGAATGATTAAACTAGCAGAGGCTATGATGAATCACCACTAAATACTCAAAAAGAGAGTTGTACCGTTAGTCAAACGAACAAAGGTTCTGATGGACTATCAATAAAAACTCGTTTTTATTATCTTTTTTTGAAAGGGATTTTCGAAAGAGATTGATTTGCGCGATGATCAAACTAACAAAGGTTATGATGGATCATCATTCATTATTCTTTTGGAAAAAGACATCGCCACCAATGGCTAGACGAACCAAGGTTCTGATTAGCCACTAGCGACGATGGGTTGAAAATGATTTTAGAAAGGAAAAGGTCTTTGTTCTGAAAATGATCTTGGTTTGAAAAAGTGATTCTTTTTTGTTATGAAAATAACTCTTTTATTTTTATTATGCAAATGCTAAACTTTTTTATCGTTGCGCTTGACGAGAATGTGACTCGCTCCTACGTATCCCAAACGGGAATCAAAGCGACGTAGTTCTAAGGAGCCTTGAAAGTGAAAGTGCTTTTGCTTTGGTTTTGAAAAGTGAGGGGCGCTCATGATGATCAAACTAACAAAGGTTATGGGTGATCATTACTGGCACTTGCCATGATTTTTGATGTTTGGGAAAATATCTTTTGAAATTGAAAGCATTCATGATAATCAAACTAACAAAGGTTATGGGTGATTATCACAAGTAGCTTATGCATATGAAAACATCCTTTTTTTGAAATTTAGGCTCTTAGGACAACCAAACTAACAAAGGTTATGGGTGATTGTCACTAGTCACCATTTTCATGCTAGGCCATTTAGAAAAGAAAGCAATGAATGCAAATCGAATCCTTAGGCAAATAACAATCTCATTTGAATTCTTGAGCAAATATTAGCCTAGACTACACATGTTAGACCACAACACATAAATAGGCAAAGAAGGAACTTGAATTGGGCATTAAGCAAAAATACAAGAGTGGGCAAGATTGAACCTAAATGCACATCTAGTGGAAGATGCTAGGCGAGAACCATACTCAAATATTTCTACAAAACGCAAGGGAATCTAAATGCACATCTAGGGGAAGATGCAATGTGAGGAATGGGCCTATCTAAGTATTAATGATTCCACATGGGAGTAGACAAGGAAGTGGTAGGCACAAATGAATACAAAAGAGTAGCCTCAAGCATGATCATTGGCAAACCCTAAACAAGCAAGTCATCTTAACAATCAAAACACCAAAGCATGTTGAATCACTTTGGTCAATCCTCAACACTTAAATTAGTGTGCGCAAGTGCACAAGTGTGAATCTTCTTGCCAATCATCAACTTAAACAACATATAGACTAAAAGGGTTGGATCATATAGAACAATCCTCATCACTTTAGGCAAGGTGCACTAGGCACAAGTGAGAATCATATTGCCTATCATCAACTTGAGACAATAAGCAAACATATAAAAACTCTATTTATTCTTCATGACTTGCGAAACCAATACATAGTCAAACCATCAATTTATTCATCAAACTCCCAAAATCAAGCAAGCAAAAGATACTAACAAGATTTAGGAACAATTAATCACATAACTTAAACACTAAGACCTCAAATCAACATTTATTCTCAAACTCTTTACTTTGTGCGAAATCTATGTGAGAAAAGAAATTTGCAAACCTAAACAAAGTATCTAAGCATGAAAACACTAAAATCAAATATCTACAACATGATTAAGCCCCATCAAGCAAAGAGAAACAACAAAATCAAATTAAAGCTAACTTTACTAGGATATGCGAACCAAACAACACATGAAACAACAATTTTACTTCACAACAAATGCAAAAAATCAACACAAAACAACATGACTCCATTTATTCAAGAGTGAGAGGCACCTTAAACACCCAAGCCTCCCTAAGTGATTGTCAATAGTGTTTAAGGCTCCTCTCACCAACAACAACAAGCTACATTTTAAACAAAATGATGATGATATGTGAAATGCAAAATGAAGAGGAAAATGGGTTTTAATGCAAAATGGTTGAAGTTGATGCAAGGGTTTGAAAGTTTTTACCTCAAATACAAGCTAGAAAATGCAATGAGATGACGAAAATAGAAACCAAATAACCAAGAACCTCCAAGGAACTTCAACTCCAACCCCAAAAAAAAAGCTTGATGAAAACCTTCCTTGATGATGATGTTTGATCTTGAATGGAAAATGGAGAAGATATATGAAAGAGGGATGAGAATGAAGTGAGATGGTGGTGTTTGGGTGAAGAGGAAATCAAAAACATATGAAGGAAGGGAGTGGGGAGGCCACGGTTTTGGGAGAGTAAAGGGGAGGTTTTTGGTGTGCTAGGGTTTTTTTTTGTGTAGGAGAAATGGGAAGGTTCCTTTGAGATGAAATAAAAACAAGAGGAAGTGAGGGAGAGGAGAGGGGCTACGAATTTCTTGGGTTTTTTTGGGAGGAGAGGAGTGATTTATCCTTATTCAAATCCTTGGGAGGCCAAAGATCTAATGGGTTTTAGGTTGTGAGAGGGAAATAAAGAAATTAGTGTGTATTTAGTGGTGTAAAGAGAAAGAAGGTAAAAATATGTTGTGTATTGAATGTTATTAGATTCAAAGGTGTGCTTGTCATGATGAAAGGCTTTTTTGTGATGTGTACTTGATGGGGCTGAAGTGAAGGTCATGAGGGTGGAGTGAGGGAGGTTGTTTGCTTGTGAAATTGGTGCTTACTTTGGCCAAAAATGGATAAAAGCAAAAAGCACCTAAAAGGAATTAGCCCTAATTCTAAAAATACCATAAGCATCCAATATTATTTTGTTATTCATTTTTTTATTTTGATTTCAGATTTCTATTTTTAATTATACATATTTTTGAGCCTTTTGGAAAGTGAGAGAAAAAAAAACCGTTATAATTGACCAAAATACCCTTTTTGGCTCTAAAACCCTAATTTGCCCGAAAAGTGCGTTCCAACCCTAAAAACGATTTCAAGAACCTTGGAATCCCTTCTAGGATCCGAAATGTAGTGCATAAGGCTCTTCGCTCTTCAATTTATTTATTTATTTTTTTGGAAAATTAGGGTTTTGACCTAAGCCGGACAAAATTGGGGTATGACAGCTGCCCCTCTTTATTTGGATTTTACCAAGAAATATGAATTGCGCGAGACATATTTCGAAGGTAAAATAGAAATAAAGAATTCAGAAATTATACCAATTTTGTCCATTTGGAGAAACCCGAATTTCCCCTTTTTTTTGTTTTTGGAAAGATAGACACTTTCGTGTTGATGCGAAAACAGTAAATGAACACTGACGTGCAGACAGAAAAGGTAAAATGGGCACTTGTGTGCAGGCAGAAAAGTAAAATGGGCACTTGGCGTGCAGACAGAAAAGGTAAAATGGGCACTTGGCGTGCAGACAGAAAAGGTAACATGGGCACTTGCGTTCATACAGAAAAGTAAAACGGGCACTTGGCGTGCAGAAAGCGGTAAATTGCCCAGGCTGCCTAAAACCTGTAATTCTTAAACGAACTCTTGACGAATCCGAGTTTGCACGTGGCTTTGAGGAGCACGCTTCCTGTTGGCCTTTTCGAGCGACCGGGGGGATCGTTATCAGCTTCGGAACTGATATACAGATCAATGCACGGCGTCCACTGTATCTTAGGCTTGATACAACTATTCCCTTGAACCTCACATGGGGCTGCGGTCCATCGTGTTGCTCGTACACGATGTGAGACCTGGGCAGAAGGGAGCGATGATCTCTGTGCTCCAATCCGCAATGCGCGCTTGAGCGCTCTCTTTTTTTTCTTTCTTTCTTTTCTATTTCTCTCTTTTCTTTTTCTTTCTGAACTCCCAACTTGGGGGAACATTTTCTGGAATCTGGGGGCGAGGGCTAACACCGAAGTGCTCATTCTCTCTTTGTACCTGTAGCTGAAAATGAACAAATGCATGCAATGCAAATGCCATGATTGCTGTTTTCTTTTTTCTTATGATGAATGATGAGTTTCTTATTTCCTTTGTCTATGTCGGATGGATGCATGATCTTCTACTATTCTTATATGCTTGATGAAGGTAATGATTTTCCTTTTCTTCTCTTGTCTGTACGCAATGCATGATTTTCTTTTTCTTTTGCTTATGTCTGATGAATGCATGATTTTCTCCTGTTCTTATATGTCTTTTTCTCTTTCTCTAGCTTATCTTCTTTCTTTTTCTTCCTTTTTTTTCTCTTTTCTTTTCTTTTTGTTTCTCCCTTTCTTTTATTTTCTTTTCTTTTCTTTTCTGTTTCTTTTTTTCTTCTGAACTCTCCCAACTTGGGGGAGCATTTTCTGGAATATGGGGGCGAGGGCTAACACCGAAGTGCTCATCCTCTCTTTGTTCCTGCAGCTGAAAATGAACAAATGCATGCAATGCAAATGCCATGATTGCTTTTTGATGGGATGAATGTGATGTGATGCAAGAGTTTCTTTTTGCTTGCACGAATTTTTTCTATGTTTGATGAATGCAATGTATGAATTTTATTTGTTTTGCTGTTCTTTTGTTCTTTTATTTCTAATCCCCTTTTTTTGTTTTCTAATTTCTTTTCTTTTGCTCTTTTATGCAGTGCTGGTATGCAAATGCAAAATTTTGGTATGTAATGCTCTTGCGTTTTGATGAAATGGCAGATGACATGCAATGGAAAACTTTTTCTTCTTTGCCTTTTTCCTATGAAATGTGAATATTGCTATTACGCGAAATAAAATGATGAACAACATGGGATGTTTTAGCTTTCTTTTCTTCTATGAGATGCCAGTATTGATGTGATGCAACTGTATTGCTTTGATGTTTGAATGCAAATGTATGCGGTGATTGACGCTTTGATGAATGGAATGCTCCTGTTCTAACTTCTGTTTGTTTCTTTTTGCTTCTTCTATGAAATGCAAACATTAATATGATGCAATGCAATGAAAAGATTTCTGCTTTTTCTGTGCAACTGACGTGGAACGTTTTTTCTTTTTGCTATGTGATGAATGCACAATATGTGAAGATGCAAATGTAATGCTTTGATGCATATGCTATAATGAATAGATTGAAATACCTAGATGCATGAGGTAAACATTTTTGTGATGATGAGATGCGAGACTTTAAATGCAAGGACTTTGACCATTCTGTTGAAAAATTGAATTTGATTCAACCTCTGGTGTTCTCAAGGTTTTTATTTACAAACAACCTCACTTGTGTTCTCCTTCTTTCCATGATGACTGAATTTTAGATATCACGTAAACAACTTGTGTTCTCTCTTTTTGAAGCATTGTCTAGTAAGCATGCATAAGAGTGCAAATGTGAATGAATGAGTCAGTTAACTTGGAATTGGTTTAGGGCATGGAATTTTATGGCAAGTGAAGGAATGACAGACATGGTTATTGCCGAAGCTTATGAGGGACCAAGAGATACAAGATTGCCCCAATTCAGGTCTTTGACGAGTGAATAACTTGCCCCTGTCTAGTGGTGACAACAACTAGGGGTGTAGAAGATGATGAATTGGGAACGCTTCGGCTCTTGGGATGAAAGCTGGAATGAAAGGGGTTTTGCTTCAACCCACAGAATTTGATGTTGCCCCAGTCAAAACAAGGACAAAGCTGCCCCAATCAGAATGACAAGGTCTTGTTTAGGATAGTGAGTTGGGAGATTGCCCCGGTGAGGTTTTTATGGGAATGAATGAGGTGAAGGAATGGGAATGCACTTGCCCCACTTTGGAATGACATTGACAACTGGAGTGACATGGGATGGGCATTGAACAGACTTTCCCAAGACTAGGGTGTGTGGGTGGTGAAGAGAATGCCCCAACTTTTGGGTCTGAGTGGTATTCTCAGTGCAAATCTTTGGTTCTCTACTGATGTCTTGACTTTTGGTGCGAAAGAATCCTTATCTGAACCAAAAGTCAAGTATGCACTGATGGGAGAGAATATGCGCTTTAGGGGTGGACGAGGCGGGATTAGACTTGGATGGGGAATGATGATAAATGAAGGAAATTGACTGACTCAAACAAGAGAAACTGCACGTGGCATGCATGCTTACTAGAAGAACGCTTCACGGAGAGTTAACATTGGTTAAAACATGATATTAAAACCTTTTTTTTTGATGAACTGTTTCAGTCTTTTATCATGGAATGGATGAGTTTTTTTTTGAAGGAAATACAAATGAGCTATTGATGTGAAAAACTGAGTGCCTTGGAACACCTTGAGTTTGCAAATGAGTGAGGGTAAACTTTTCCAAAAAGGAAAGATTACTTTGCAAGAACATCTCGTCTCTCATCACGACATTTTTGTTGTATGCAATGCATGGATGAAAACATTATGATATATTCATGATGAAAATGAAATGCATGAAAGCATATTTACTTGAAAAGTGTGATTATTCTAAAAGTTTTTTCTTTTTGATACTTTCTTTTTATGCAAGACGAAATATGAAATGCCAATGCATCTTCGGATGATGAATGATGCAAGAATGATGTTTCTTTTCAAAATGATTTTTATAGAGGCAAGACAAGATATGAAATGCCGATGCCCCCTTCTTCTTTCGAATGATGAAAGATGCAGGAATGATGTTTTTTTCTAAATGATGATTTTTTTTTAGAGGCAAGGCAAAGTATGAAATGCCAATGCCCCTTCCCCTTTTTTTAAGGCTTAAATATGTTTTAGGCCCTTGCAAATATAGGGTGTTTTGGTTTAAGCCCCTGGAAAAATTTTTTTTTTGTTAAAAGCCCTTGCAAAATGACATATTTTGTTATAAGCCCTTCTATGACTAAAATGTTAGCCTTAACATGGAATGCTATGATTGCTGGATATGTTGAGAAGGGCTCATAACAAAATATTTCATTTTGCAAGGGCTTTTAACAAAAAAAAAATTTTGCAGGGGCTTAAACCAAAACACCCTATATTTGTAGGGGCCTAAAACATATTTAAGCCTTTTTTTAAAGATGCGTGTATGGAGGAATGATGTATTTGAACCAAAGTGATGAGGTTAATGAAATGGTGCATGAATTCTACATTTTGAATAAATTTGATGATGATTTTTATTCATGATTATGAATGAGATGCTTTCTTGTTTTCATTTTTTTTGCAGTGAAATGCATGATACTCACAAAAAAAACATGCGTGGGAAGACATGGTTTTTATTGAATGGAAATGCATGCAAAATGAGAGGTTAATGTATTATTTTTCATGATGCGTGAAAAAGGACAACAATAATGCATGAGACGCGCTTCTAATAAGACACGATTTTTGGATTTTTCGAGAAAACTAGGGGAAAAAGCCTTAGTGAATGGAAACGGGCACGTGCGGAGGATGCACTCCTGACAAACCTAAATGAGATAGAGAAAAATGCATGTATGAATTTTATCAAGTTTTTGTTTTATGCAATGCAAATGATGTCTTCATATGAAAATGACGGCGATAATGCGACTTGACATGCATATGAAAAATAAGATGAAAACATTTTTTCGAGTTTGGTGACTGAAATTTTGGGAACATCACCTCATTAAGCCCGGTAAAAGAAAAGACTATGATGATTTTTTGAAAGTTTTGCTTTTTACCCTTTTTTGAAAATTTTGTTTTATGTATGATGATGATGCTCTACGTGTATGCAGGATAAATGAAAGGGTTTTTATTGGCAATAATTCAAGCTCTCTTTTTTTTTTTTTTGGAAAATGCGGGCCGTACGTTATTTCGTAAGAACCGGTAAGAGAAAGGCTACAACGGTAACCCTTTCTTCTTTTCTTCTTTCAAAATCTTCTTTTTTTTCCTAAAAATGATGGCGTGAGGCAACCGATTGTCGTTACTCTGAGTAACTTGCATGAAACATTGAGTGGATCCTGACTCAATACTTCACGCAATATACTGAAATGCTTCGACAGTTGGTTAACTCAAACTTGTTCTCTTATTTGAAAACAAACCTCACTTGATAGGGTCAAAGTGCCCCGATATCGTAGAGTAACATCTCAAACTTGTAGTGCACAAACAAATTTGAGATATTACCCTTCGCCATTCGAAGGTGCACTTTTACTCATTGAGCTTTTACATGAAGAGTTTTTCTATTTTTTTTCGTTTAGAGAAGATGCATGCATTGGAAACTTTTCATTTTTTCATTTTTAGTTTTGGAACATGATTTTGAAAATTATTTGGAGATGCAAATGATTTATTGGAAAAAAGGTTTTAGAAAAATGTGCTTGACGGGGTATGACCCGCTCCTACGTATCCCCATTGTAATGAGGAATCAAAGCTTGCGTAGTTCTACTGGGTCTTTTTTTTGAAATAATGCTTATGCATGAATGCCATGTTTTGGATGAACTCGACGAGGATTTTTGCATGATTATAAATGAAATGCTTATGCTATGCAGATGATAATTGTTTGTTTTTTTATCTTTATGTGATGAAAGGGAATGCAAGATGAATGATTTTTTTTTCAAAATTGGCTCTTTATTTAATGCAAATGACGCAATGCCGTAATGATGCAATGATGTGATGATGCAAGGATGCTTCTTTTTTGTGTTTTTCCAGAAAGAGGATATTTACAGGTGGTGATTTGAAAATTTTCACACTATATGCCACCTCATATAGGAGTTTATTGAAAAGGGAAAGCATATCTTTTTTGATTTTCAAAAATTTTGAAGGAAAAATTGATTGAACTGAATGCAACGATGCAACACACAATTTGGAAAGCCCTTGTGACCTAAAAGGGGGTAGAACCTATGATCTAAGGCATTTTAGGGATAATCTTCTCATGTAGCTCTATTCACACCCTCACAAAGGTTATCAGAGCCACAGTCCCTCTCATGAAAATCCCTGTAAATGCAGCAAACTGCTAGATACGAAGCATCATGAAAGAGCACAACTCTGATTGAAACTTTTGCGAGTAGCCAAACGGACAAAGGTCCTGATGGGCTCCCACTACTCGAATCCACTCATCCTAAGGTATCCTAACAGACCTGGGTTATGGTCTATTTCTCTAATCATATAATCTCAAGGTACAAGTGTGTGTGTGCGAAGGGCATTTCCTTAAAAACTACCCCACCTGCAAATGAAAATCCAGAACAGTCCAGACAATAGAAAGCCATAACATGTCGTCTACCCTAGGATTCAATACCAATCAAATACAACTAATCTAGGGTGCCAACAACAAACACATTACTTACCTCAGAAAGGGAGCTGAGAAGAAGGGGACATGACAAGGGAGGGGAAATATGCATGAGGGAACTAAGCATTTAACAAAGAAGTAACTATCTATTATTTTAAACAAAAGCAAACATAGAAGAAGAATGCATGTGGATGCAACATGCTTATGAAAAAGAAGAAGAATAGAGGCAAAGCAAGATGTTCAAATCAATCACACAAACCACACACTTAATTAATTAGGCTTTACCCACTTTTAAAAAAAATGTTTTTTAGTCCCCAGTGAAGTCGCCAGCTGTTGCGCCCGAAAAAGTCCCCGAGGGAGAACCTTCCTCGTTCACAACTTTTCCTAAGACAATGAAGCCGCCACCAATATTTATTAAGGAAAATATTAGGAAAACCTTTTTTGGAAAGCGATTGGTCTTGCGAAACTAGAGAATAGGGTTCGGGGGTCGGTTACGCGCAGGGAAGGTGTTAGCACCCCACACGTCCTCTCTACTGAGAGGGAACCTTTAATTAAGTGTGTGGTTTTAGTGTGTTGACTTGAAAATACTTAATTTTTCCTCTCTACTTCTTATCGAAAAAGTCTTAATGAAAATCTTTATTTATTATGAAAAAGGGGGAAAAAGGGTTTTTAGAAAAAAAATGCTTTACGGGACAAGGCCCGCTCCTACGTATCTCCCGGTGCGATGGAGAACTCAAAGCTACGTAGTTCTTCTTTGTCCTGAAAAGGCTTTTGTCTTTTATCTTTTTTAGTGAGTTTTTGAACCGTTAGTCAAAAAGAGAGTTGTACCGTTAGTCAAACGAACAAAGGTTCAAATGGACTATCAATAACAACTCGTTTTTATTATCTTTTTTTGAAAGGGATTTTCGAAAGAGATTGATTTGCGTGATGATCAAACTAACAAAGGTTATGATGGATCATCATTCATTATTCTTTTGGAAAAAGACATCGCCACCAATGGCAAGACGAACCAAGGTTCTGATTAGCCACTAGCGACGATGGGTTGAAAATGATTTTAGAAAGGAAAAGGTCTTTGTTCTGAAAATGATCTTGGTTTGCAAAAGTGATTCTTTTTTGTTATGAAAATAAATCTTTTATTTTTATTATGCAAATGCTAAACTTTTTTATGGTTGCGCTTGACGAGAATGTGACTCGCTCCTACGTATCCCAAACGGGAATCAAAGCGACGTAGTTCTAAGGAGCCTTGAAAGTGAAAGTCTTTTTTCTTTGGTTTTGAAAAGTGAGGGGCGCTCATGATGATCAAACTAACAAAGGTTATGGGTGATCATTACTGGCACTTGCCATGATTTTTGATGTTTGGGAAAATATCTTTTGAAATTGAAAGCATTCATGATAATCAAACTAACAAAGGTTATGGGTGATTATCACAAGTAGCTTATGCATATGAAAACATCCTTTTTTTTTAAATTTAGGCTCTTAGGACAACCAAACTAACAAAGGTTATGGGTGATTGTCACTAGTCACCATTTTCATGCTAGGCCATTTAGAAAAGAAAGCAATGAATGCAAATCGAATACTTAGGCAAATAACAATCTCATTTGAATTCTTGAGCAAATATTAGCCTAGACTACACATGTTAGACCACAACACATAAATAGGCAAAGAAGGAACTTGAATTGGGCATTAAGCAAAAATACAAGAGTGGGCAAGATTGAACCTAAATGCACATCTAGTGGAAGATGCTAGGCGAGAACCATACTCAAATATTTTTACAAAACGCAAGGGAATATAAATGCACATCTAGTGGAAGATGCAATGTGAGGAATGGGCCTATCTAAGTATTAATGATTCCACATGGGAGTAGACAAGGAAGTGGTAGGCACAAATGAATTCAAAAGAGTAGCCTCAAGCATGATCATTGGCAAACCCTAAACAAGCAAGTCATCTTAACAATCAAAACACCAAAGCATGTTGAATCACTTTGGTCAATCCTCAACACTTAAATTAGTGTGCGCAAGTGCACAAGTGTGAATCTTCTTGCCAATCATCAACTTAAACAACATATATACTAAAAGGGTTGGATCATATAGAACAATCCTCATCACTTTAGGCAAGGTGCACTAGGCACAAGTGAGAATCATATTGCCTATCATCAACTTGAGACAATAAGCAAACATATAAAAACTCTATTTATTCTTCATGACTTGCGAAACCAATACATAGTCAAACCATCAATTTATTCATCAAACTCCCAAAATCAAGCAAGCAAAAGATACTAACAAGATTTAGGAACAATTAATCACATAACTTAAACACTAAGACCTCAAATCAACATTTATTCTCAAACTCTTTACTTTGTGCGAAATCTATGTGAGAAAAGAAATTTGCAAACCTAAACAAAGTATCTAAGCATGAAAACACTAAAATCAAATATCTACAACATGATTAAGCCCTATCAAGCAAATAGAAACAACAAAATCAAATTAAAGCTAACTTTACTAGGATATGCGAACCAAACAACACATGAAACAACAATTTTACTTCACAACAAATGCAAAAAATCAACACAAAACAACATGACTCCATTTATTCAAGAGTGAGAGGCACCTTAAACACCCAAGCCTCCCTAAGTGCTTGTCAATAGTGTTTAAGGCTCCTCTCACCAACAACAACAAGCTATATTTTAAACAAAATGATGATGATATGTGAAATGCAAAATGAAAAGGAAAATGGGTTTTAATGCAAAAAGGTTGAAGATGATGCAAGGGTTTGAAAGTTTTTACCTCAAATCCAAGCTAGAAAATGCATTGAGATGAAGAAAATAGAAACCAAATCAACAAGAACCTCCAAGGAACTTCAACTCCAACCCCAAAAAAAAAGCTTGATGAAAACCTTCCTTGATGATGATGTTTGATCTTGAATGGAAAATGGAGAAGATATATGAAAGAGGGATGAGAATGAAGTGAGATGGTGGTGTTTGGGTGAAGAGGAAATCAAAAATAGATGAAGGAAGGGAGTGGGGAGGCCACGGTTTTGGGAGAGAAAAGGGGAGGTTTTTGGTGTGCTAGGGTTTTTTGTTGTAGGAGAAATGGGAAGGTTCCTTTGAGATGAAAGAAAAACAAGAGGAAGTGAGGGAGAGGAGAGGGGCTACGAATTTCTTAGGTTTTTTTGGGAGGAGAGGAGTGATTTATCCTTATTCAAATCCTTGGGAGGCCAAAGATCTAATGGGTTTTAGGTTGTGAGAGGGAAATAAAGAAATTAGTGTGTATTTAGTGGTGTAGAGAGAAAGAAGGTAAAAATATGTTGTGTATTGAATGTTATTGGATTCAAAGGTGTGCTTGTCATGATGAAAGGCTTTTTTGTGATGTGTACTTGATGGGGCTGAAGTGAAGGTCATGAGGGTGGAGTGAGGGAGGTTGTTTGCTTGTGAATGTGGTGCTCACTTTGGCCAAAAATGGATAAAAGCAAAAAGCACCTAAAAGGAATTAGCCCTAATTCTAAAAATACCATAAGCATCCAATATTATTTTGTTATTCATTTTTTTATTTTGATTTCAGATTTCTATTTTTAGTTATACATATTTTTGAGCCTTTTTGAAAGTGAGAGAAAAAAAAAACCGTTATAATTGACCAAAATACCCTTTTTGGCTCTAAAACCCTAATTTGCCCGAAAAGTGCGTTCCGACCCTAAAAACGATTTCAAGAACCTTGGAATGCCTTCTAGGATCCGAAATGTAGTGCATAAGGCTCTTCGCTCTTCAATTTATTTATTTATTTTTTTTGGAAAATTAGGGTTTTGACCTAAGCCGGACAAAATTGGGGTATGACAGCAGGGTGATGCTCAATTACCAGTGGTAATTCCCCATGCTTCTGTGCCCAATTCGCATATCCCAAATGCGAACCCCGCTGTAATCCCGATGATCCCTCCTTACTACAACGTGGGAGGACCCTCTTATAATTACCTAACGGGGGACCCTCAGCCTAAGGACAAATATCATATGCTCGTAGAACGTTTGAAGGCAATCGAAGGATCTAATATCGGGGCAAGGGACGCGTACGACTTATGTCTCGTCCCTAATGCGGTCATCCCTCCTAAGTTCAAAGTGCCAGACTTTGATAAGTATAGAGGAGCAACCTGTCCAGTGAGCCACTTAACTATGTACTGCAGGAAAATGGCCGCGTTCGCACACGATGACAAACTGCTCATCCACTACTTCCAAGACAGTTTAGTTGGGACAGCCTCAAGTTGGTATATGCAACTAGAACGTACCCATATCCGATGTTGGAAAGACTTAGCTGATGTTTTCTGAGGCACTATAAATACAACATTGACATGGCTCCTGATAGAGCACAGTTACAGAATATGGCAAAAAGAGATAACAAGTCTTTCAAAGAGTACGCCCAACGCTGGAGAGGGTTGGCAGCTTAGGTAGTACCACCTCTGCTTGAAAAAGAAATGATATCCATGTTCATGGACAATCCTCCATCACCCTTCTACGACAGATTGATTGGGAGTGTATCTTCGAGCTTCTCGGACATGATCATCATAGGGGAAAGGTTGGAGAATGGATTGAGGAATCGAAAGATTGCCCACAACTTGACCGGAACAAATAACCAGAAAAAGCCCTTCTCTGGATTTCCTAAAAAGAAAGAAGGAGAAGCTAACGCCATCACCGGATCCAGAAAGTCTCCCCATAATAATCTACTGCAAACCGTCCAATTCCCATCACAAACACTGCCTACCACCCCTACCCAAAACAATCAAGGCTATAGACCACAAAACTACCCAGACAAAAAGCCCGTCCTGTTTGACCCAATCCCTATGTCATATTCTGACCTTGTTCACCACATGATCAGCCATAACTTAATCACTCATCGCCCAATGGGACAGATTCAACCCCCTTTTCTCAGAGGTTTTGACCCTAACGTCACCTACGAATTCCATTCAGGGACAGCTGGCCATTCCATAGAAAACTGTAAGGCATTGAAGTATGTTGTCCAAGATCTGATTGCCTCCGGGTGGTTGAATTTTAAAGAAGATGGTCCGAACGTGGTTACTAACCCTCTACCAGGTCATGGGAGGCCCTCCGTCAATGCAGTTGAGTATTTTGAAGGGAAGACCTTAATAAGAAAGGTGGAAGGCATCCAGACACCTCTGGAAGTAATTCGTGCTGAGCTGTGGTGCTTTGGGATCATCGAGGAAAAATGCACTGGAAAGGATTCATGCCATGACCTTCACTGTGTCAGGAAGTGTGAGGCGCTCAAACGAGTCCTTCAAGACTTGTTAGACCGACATGTGATACAGATGGGTTCTCTAAAGAAAGAAGGGAACATATCAACTATCCAGTCAAGCAGTAATAAGAATGCAGATACCCGAAAGCCGCTGGAGATCCTCTACAACAAGGACTCAAAGATGGCCCTTGCTAGACCGAAGGCCATAACCATTCAGGTGCCGTTTCCTTTCCCCTTTAAGGATGCCAATGCGGTCCTGTGGAATTACAATGTGAAGGTTCAGAGCACTCCTGATGTCACTAACATCTCAGGAAATAGTGGGATGACTCGAAGCGGACGCGTCTACACTCCTAAGATACTTGGTGGTGGAAAATCAAATGAAAAAGAAAGAGCCCGTAAAGTCAAAAGCAAAGAATAAGAGCCTGTACTGAAGGAAACATGGGCAAAAGGACACTATCCGAACAAGAAGCTGGTGAAGTTTTGAAGCTTATGAGACAAAGTGAGTATAAGGTGGTTGATCAGCTGAATCAGACCCCTGCCAAGATATCTCTGTTGTCATTGTTGCTCAGCTCCGAAGCCCATCGTGCAGCATTGATGAAGGTATTGAATGAGGCCCATGTCACACCGATATCACAGTTGGCCAGTTTGATGGGATTGTTGGAAACCTGGTCGCAAGTAATTACCTCACCTTCACTGATGATGAGATTCCAACCGAAGGGAGAGGGCACAACAAAGCCTTGCACATTTCCATGAAATGTGGAGAATACTCACTGGCCCGGGTGCTTATTGATAATGGATCGTCCTTGAATGTGTTACCCAGATCAACCATGGAAAAATTAGATGTGGATTGTTCTCACATGAGACCCAGCTCTACATTAGTTAGAGCATTTGATGGATCAAAGAGGGAAGTCATCGGAGAAATGGAGTTACTTGTATAGGTAGGTCCAGAAGTCTTCGTCGTGGTGGTCTTCCAGGTAATGGATATTACTCCATCCTACAGTTGTCTTTTGGGAAGGCCATGGATCCATTCTGCAGGGGCTGTCCCCTCCTCTCTACACCAAAAGCTCAAATTCATAGTGAACAATAAGCTGGTAGTTGTTTTTGGAGAAGAAGAGATGCTAGTAAACAGGCCGTCTCCTGCTCGGTGCATCGAAGCTGCTGAGGAATCTTTTGAGACCGCCTTTCAAGCATTAGAGATCGCAAATACCACTTTTGTGGGGGGGGGGGGAATCCCATTACCAAAGCTTAAACTGTCCAGGGCTTCTATGATGGTTGCTAAAGTCATGGTGGGTAAAGGTTACCAAGCTGGAAGCGGCTTGGGGAAGATTGAACAAGGGATCGTGACACCAATACAGCTGCATGAGAACAAAGATAGAAATGAGATAGGGTATCGGCCTGATTGCACTGACAAAAGAAGAATCGCTGAAGAAAAGAAGGAGCGGAGGTTGGTCAAACTTGAGGGCAGAGAGCCAAATGTGAAGAAGATTATCATCTACGATATCAAGCAAAGTTTTCAGAGCGCGGGAATGCTGAATCCCAATCAGATTGCAGCAGTTGAAGATGATCTAAATGCTGAAGACGGTGTCATTAGTCTTGTGTGCCCTTGTCCAGCAAGTGAAAAGCTCAAGAACTGAGAGATTGTTGACTTTCCTGTAGTTTTTAGTCCAAAGTAATTTTTCTGTAATGCAATCCTATGGCCCTGCCCAAGGCCTTAGGACATTTCATTAGGGCGCGCATGTTTTCTTTCAGTATCAGTATCAATAAAATAACATTTTGAATTCTCCAATAAATTTCCGTAACCCTTTTTCTTTTTTTTTCGTTTTCTTTTCTTTTATTCGTTTTTCATTCCATCAATTTCCGCTAATGCAGATCTAAAAAAATCATCTTTGAAAATAACAACGCCGGTAACTCATACTGTAACTTTGATCACCCTATTAATCAAACTGAGGAAGATGTTAAAGATAATTGGGAAACTCCTCCAGAGTTAATGAGAATAATGGAACAAGAAGATAAAGTGATCCAGCCCCACGAGGAATCTACTCAAATGATTAACTTCGACACAGAAGAAGATAAAAAAGAGGTCAGAATTGGCACTACAATGAAAGACAGTGAGCGAGAGAAATTGGTTCGGCTCCTGTTTGAGTATGTCGACGTCTTTCCATGGACATACCAAGACAAGCCCGGACTAGACACTAATAAGTCGAACACAAATTGCCAGTAAAGCCCGAATGCCCGCCAGTGAAGAAAAAGCTAAGAAAGATGAAGCCAGATATGTTACTGAAAATTAGAGATGACGTCAAGAAGCAATTCGATGCTGGGTTCTTAGCGGTAGCAAAATACCCTCAATGGGTAGTGTTGTGCGAAAAGGTGATGTGCAAGTATACACAATCGCAACAAGTAATATAATGATAAGTAAAATTCGTTCCCACAGGGATTGGAATTAATCTAAGAAGTTTAAGTGATTAGCAACTTAGTAAAACAAGTATGGTGACAAATAATAGTGTAGAGTTGTAAACATATTGATTTGAGATAAAACAGTAATGAATTGAAGATATTTAAGAGTGAGTTGGATAGCTCAGCAGTTATGTAAATTCCCAAGAGTAGTGTTCTATAATATTAGACGCTGTAGCGTTAAGCGCTATAGCGCTTACAGAATCAACAGACGCTGTAGCGTCATGGTGGCGTGCCTTTCAGTCACTATCGTCAGGGCTATGTTACAAGACTCCTATGTCTAGGTTCTAAATAAGTTTTACCCCTGTATATTACGATCCTACAGCATATACCTTATGAACTATTACTCCCCTATGTCTAGGGTTAAGTAGTACTTCCTTTAAATGTCTTTAAAGGGTTTTTCATTCATATCATTCCTTGAGTTCTCTTTGTGAATCATGTCTGAACCCACAAAGCCCCCTTATTTTAGTTGATCAGTCCCAAAACAAAGTTGAAAGCATTATGACACAAGGAATGAAACGCAAACATCATAATATTATATAAAAGCTACTCAAGGTTCATTACACACTAAGAACAATCCAACTACAAAGTGATTTAGCTCATGACAAGTTTCATCATCGCAATACAAACAAACAAGCTTATATTACCGTAGGTAGAGAAGAGGAGAATGGTTGCAAAAGATGCACTCCAAGAATCCCAAGTCATATACGTTAGATGAAGCTATGGCTTGAACAAAACCTTTTATGAAATCTAAAAAACTATACTACAAATAAAAGCTTCAAGATTGGAATAACAATGGAGGAAAACCAAAATGTCAAGTTAGCTCTTCCCCAAGTTAAAACTCTCTCTACGTAGGGATCTGTAACTTGTGTGTCTCTTGGATTAGATATATCCCTAATATATAATATCTTAATTATCCATAAAGCTACTTTACAAAAAGTGGTAATGATTAAAATCATTACCAACTATCAAGTGGGAATCAATTGGGAGACGCCAAGTGTCTTGTTGACTCCACTTGGGCTTCAATGTCATGCTGAGGATAAGAGATAAGGGAGATGACTCATCGTTTCAGCAAGTGGTTACACAAATATCCCAATGGCCAGCCGCCTCATAACGCTGTAGCGTCTCATTGATGGCATACCGCTGCAGCACTAAGGCAGAACATCAATATATTCACAAAGGCACCTATTATGCCCAAAGTTTAGGGAATTGACTTATAACCTGTATTTACACTATTAATCATATATTCACATGTTTAAGTACTAAAATTACTTGAGAAGTGAGCTTGATTTAAGTATTAAGAGTATAAATAACCTATATAAAATAGAGTTATCACACCCCCAAACTTAAACCAATGCTTGTCCCCAAGTAATGACACTTGAATAAGACAACTAACCTCATAACTAGCTGCAGTCTTTAAATTAAACAGAATTTCAAAAAATTTCCATGCATAAGCCAATTTGATCATTTTCACACACCATTGTGGTTCAAAACAGAATAAAATCATTACTGCTCAGTTGTGAGTGTGTGACATCAAAGCTTAGCTCAGTTTCTAGCCAGTTTCAGCATTTTTCTAAGGCTTTGGATAAAGGGGCCTTCTTTTGGATTAGCCAAAGAATTTTTCAAAAGAGAGAGTGGATTAACAAATTCACATAAGTAATGGGGGACTTCAAAGCACAACAAAGGGCTTGAATTAGGCATTTCAGATTATTGGTCAATGCACTAAGTTTTTAATTTGGAGATTTCTCAACGCTGTAGCGCTGGTGATATGATTGAACAAAATAGTTACTGCCTTTATTATTGAGCTCCTTATTTGCCTTTCTTTTGATTTTTCTTTTCTTTTTATGCACTTTTGGAACAGCTCAGTATTTTGTTTTTAGGCTTTTTGCAACTTTTTCATGACCATTTATACACTTTTGTTTCTTATTGCACTTGACCAAGCTATCATCTTTGTTCCTAGCCTTAACATAACTGATGCACCCCCAAACTTAGGCTTAAAAACTACTCTCAATTTTTAATAAAAACTTGACTCTCCCTTGGTTAACCAAGACTAACTTTAGCCTTAGATTATCCTTAGCCAACTAGTTCTTTTCTAAGCTTAGAGTTTTGTGCAAAAGTGGCAATAAAACCATTCAATTGTTTGCACAAGGCTGCCCTTCACAAAATCATTCAATTGTCATTTTATTTGGCTACACAATTTCAGTTTTTTGTTTACTAAAAAAATTTAAAACATGCAGCTACTCATATTTTCTAATTTAAACACACAAAACATGGCATACTTTAATTATGCAGCTACGTATTTTCTAATTTAAACACACAAAACATGGCATACTTTAATTAATTATAATTAACAACACATAATCGTACTTAACAAAACATCATTTGATGACCATAAGGTCCTCCCCCAGACTTTAAAGTTTAGCAGTGTCCTCACTGCTTGGCAAAAAGGGAGAGGCCTTAAACAAAAGATAATACAAAACACACCACAAAGTACAGCATTTAGGCCTAAACAGCCACTAACACTTGCCTTGCTGGCCCTGGAAGGGGCAATTGGTACTGCCCTAGCACCTTTCTTCTTTGGTGCTGGTGGTTTTGGCTTTTCCACCGCTACAGCGGTAGACGCTGTAGCGCTTGCTACTTCTTCACCTTTCTCTTGCTCTTCTCCCAACTGAGCTCCTTCTTTCAGCTGTCCTTTCTTGCTTTCTTTCATGAGCACCAACTCTT
Organism: Astragalus membranaceus; assembly: GCA_039519185.1. Classification (NCBI taxonomy): domain Eukaryota; kingdom Viridiplantae; phylum Streptophyta; class Magnoliopsida; order Fabales; family Fabaceae; genus Astragalus; species Astragalus membranaceus. Next base: position 110,112,305 of record CM076848.1, on the reverse strand, counting down.
CAGCAGCTTCCTCCTCAATGGTCTTCTCACTATCTTCTTCAGTCAGAATTTCCTCAATAATAGTGTCACCAGACACTGCAGGCATAGCCGCTGCAGCGTCTACTGTCTGAACACCTTCTTCTGGGTGATCAGTCAGTTTGACTCTTGGGCTTCTCTTTGCCCTTTAGTAGGATTTCTGAATGTTGGTGGCTTTTGCAGATGGGGTTTCAGGTGTTTTTTGTTGGTGATGGGGTTGTTGTTTCTCAACTTCTTTTTGGGCTTCTTTGGGTGGTGTTTTCTTTGGTGTTTGCTTGGGTTTTTCTGGGGTGGGGTGGGGATTGATGGGGGAGTGCTTTTGGTTTGTGGGTGTTGTGGTGGGGACTTCTGCTTTTTAGGGCTTGGGCTAGGGGTTTTTTCACTACTGCTTTCCTCTTCCTCAGTGCTCTCAGATTCCTCCCCAGATGTTCCTTCTTCCGCACCCTTCTCCATTTCCTTCATTACTTGCTTTGTTTCTTCCTCATCTTCCTCACTAATGTCCTCCATTCCTTCTGATTCCAGACTTTCTTCCTCTTCTATTATCACCTTATTTACCTTTTTGACAGGGCTTTTCTTTGGCCTCTTGACTGGGCTCTTCATCCATTAGCCATTCAGGGAATTCAGGGGGAGGAACAGAACTTATTCCTTTTGAGATCTGGGCATACATTGCCTTCTCCCATTCAAATTTGTCCTTAACAAATTTGCAGAGAGCCTGCTGCTTCAGCGACAGCCGTTGTAGCGCCTTTGCATAGCTGAACGCTGCAGCGCTAAATCTAATACCTGAAATTTCCTGCAGACAGAAGAACATAACAAAACAGTAAATTAGTTAAAATCCTTTGGGTGCCTCCCAAAAGCGCTTGCTTTAGGAGTCTGCAGCCAGACTTTCTCTTTTAATTAGAGATCTTTAAACTCAATTGTGGTTTTGTTTCTTACCAAATTTCCATCAAAGTATTGCTTGACCCTCTGACCATTAACTTTAAAGGTAGTGCTAGTTGCTGGATCATAGAGGTCTACTGCACCATGGTTATATATTTTCATCAATTTAAATGGGCCAGACCACCTAGATTTCAACTTACCAGGAAACAATTTTAATCTGGAGTTGAACAACAACACATCCCCTCCTTCAGTCAGCTCTCTTCTGAGCAATTTCTGGTCATGCCATACTTTAGTTTTTTCTTTGTAGATTGCTGCATTTTCATAGGCAAAGTGTCTAATTTCTTCTAATTCATTCAATTGCAGCAACCTAGCACCTCCTGCTTCCTTGTAGTCAAAATTGAGTTTTTTTAATGCCCAATGGGCTTTGTGTTGAAGCTCAATTGGCAAGTGACAGGATTTTCCATAAACCAGCCTATAGGGAGACATCCCTAGAGGTGTTTTAAAAGCAGTCCTGTAGGCCCACATTGCATCATCTAGGTTCATTGACCATTCTTTTCTTGAAGGCCCTACCATTTTCTCCAACATCCTTTTTATTTCTCTGTTTGACAGCTCAGTTTTACCACTAGTTTGTGGATGATAAGCAGTTGCTATTTTATGTTTAACTCCATATTTAGCCAAGAGGGTCTCAATTAATTTATTACAGAAATGAGATCCCTCATCACTTATGATGGCTCTAGGAGTTCCAAACCTTGTGAATATATTTTTCAACAAAAATTTGCTCACAGACTTTGCATCATTATTGGGTAGAGCTACAGCTTCTACCCATTTTGAAACATAGTCTACAGCTACTAAAATGTACAGGTTTCCATGAGAAGGGGGAAAAGGTCCCATGAAATCCATTCCCCAAACATCAAAGAGTTCAACCTCTAGAATGTTTGTTAAAGGCATTTCATGTTTATTTGAAATGTTCCCAGTTCTTTGGCATCTGTCACACTTTTTCACAAAGTCCTGAGCATTTTTAAAAAGTGAAGGCCAATAATAGCCAGATTGTAATACCTTAGTAGCAGTTCTAATACCACCAAAATGCCCACCACATGGTGAAGCATGGCAGTGCTTTAGTACTTGGTCTTGTTCTTCCTCTACTAGGCATCTCCTCATTAACTGGTCTTGACACTTCTTGTACAGAAAAGGTTCATCCCAATAGTATTGTCTTGTTGTGTGGAAGAACCTTCTCTTTTGCTGATAAGTCATCTCAGCAGGTACCACCTTGCTAAGTGTCAGCATACCAAGGTGTTGCATGTTCTGGCGCTACAGCGTCTAGTGTTTTTACGCTAACCGCTACAGCGGTTGATGATTTAGCAGTTATTGCCAATAGCTGTTCATCTGGAAAGTATTCTTTGATCTCTACTCCTGTTGTACCTGCATTTTCTCTTTCTATTCTAGATAGATGATCAGCAACTTGGTTCTCCACTCGCTTTTTATCTCTAATTTCTAAATCAAACTCTTGGAGTAGGAGAACCCACCTTATTAGCCTTGGCTTTGCATCTTTTTTTGTGATCATGTACTTGATGGCAGAATGGTAAGTGAAAACAATTACTTTTGTACCTATCATGTACGATCTAAACTTGTCAAATGCAAAGACAACTGCCAATAATTCTTTTTCAGTAACTGTGTAATTCAGTTGAGCCTCTACAAGTGTTCTACTAGCATAATAAATTGAATGGAAAATTTTATCACACCTTTGCCCAAGCACAGCTCCAATGGCAAAGTCACTAGGATCACACATAAGCTCAAAAGGCTTACTCCAGTCAGGAGCTATAAAAACTGGTGCTGTTATTAGAGCTTTCTTCAGTTTCTGGAAGGCTTCCATAAGTCTATTTTTAGAGTCTTTTTAATAGTTATTTTTATTAGGTTTATTTGGTATTTCAATTATATTTTTGAGCTATTTTACTACAAAAGTTTACTTTTTATTTTCAGGTTTTATTTTGAAGCAAAAGAGAAAATATGAGCTAAAATGAAGAACAAAGAAAATATTTGAGGAGGAACAATTTTTGAGACAACACTGGCGCAGCACAGGGCCCCAAGGGCGCCAAGGAGCAAAACAGCAAAACTGGCGCAGCACAGAGCCCCAAGGGCCCCAAGGAGCAAAACTGGCGCAGCACAGGGCCCCAAGGGCGCCAAGAAGCAAAACTGGCGCAGCACAGGGCCCCAAGGGCGCCAAGGAGCAAAACAGCAAAACTGGCGCAACTTATCGCAATTTTCGCAACTTATCGCAATTTTCTCATTTACACATTTTCTTGCAATTTTCTCAGTTCCTAACATTTACTTTCTTGCACTTCTTGCTCTTTAGCAGTCAATTTACAAAATCTTCCTCTTCTCCACTTTTGTCTACAATGATCATGAGTGAGTAGACTTTCTTAGCCTTGGGGTTTTTGGCAACCATCAAATGATGGCTTTCTACTAATTAATTCCCGAGACTATTCTCCACCTTAATCGCTTTGTATTTTTAAATCTAATTTCATCACTTTTCATTATTGTTTAAAAACACCACACGATGTACCGAAAGGGGAAGTGTGGTTGTTGGATCTATGAAATTAGACAATAAAATCAACACATGAAAATAGTTTTGGTTTTATTGAGACACGAAAAGGTCTTTGCTTAATGGGTTCAAATAATAATCAACCATGAAAATAGGCTTGATAACTAGTTTAGAACACGCGTTTGTATTCCGAAAGGAAACTCTTGCTACAACCGTCGCCTTGTCTTAAGAAATATATCGTTCTTTAAGCTGGAAAATAGTCGAAAGGATTAATAACGAAAACCTTATCATTTCGATGAAACTAATACCCCAAGTCTCTTTTTATCTTTAAAACATCAACAAAAACATTCCTTCTTTCTAAAAAGACTTTCTTTTCAGTTAATCAACTTTGGAAAATTAAATTGGTAATCACCTAGGCTCTCCCTGTGTATCGATAACTCTTTTATTACGCGACAAGACCGTGCACTTGCGGCCTATCAAGTTTTTGGCGCCGTTGCCGGGGAGGCAGTGATATTAATTATGTTTTTCGAAACCGGTTAGACTGAAGTTTTATTTTCTTTATTTTTACTTTTTCTTCTCTTGTCCCTCGAATGCGAAGAACCAGAAGTTTCAGAGAAACTGTTCAACAAATTCCCGAAATCGGAAGGTTCTTACATAGAAGGAGGAGAGAAATTCCCGAAAACCAAATGGCGACTAATGAAAATCGTGCTCTCAAAGAGTACGCAACACCTTTAGCAGAGCCATCGGCTGTCATTGTACATCCAAACGTGGAAGCAAATAATTTTGAACTCAAATCATCTCTGCTTTAAATGGTTCAACAAAACCAATTTTCTGGTTCTCCCACGGAGGACCCAAATCTTCATATTTCAATTTTTTTGGAATACTGTGGAACTCTCAAATTAAACGGGGTACCTCAAGATGCCATAAGACTAAAGCTCTTCCCTTTTTCATGAAGGGATAGAGCAAGAGCATGGCTACATTCTTTGCCTTCGGAATCCATTACCAGCTGGGGCCAATTAAAACAAGCTTTTCTTACTAGGTTCTTTCCCCCAAGTAAAACAACTCAAATGAGAAGTCAAATTACTCGATTTTCTCAAAACGACGGGGAATCTCTTTATGATGCTTGGGAACGTTTCAAAGAAATGTTAAGGATATGCCCCCATCATGGACTAGATAAATGGCTCGTTGTTCACACATTTTATAATGGATTACAATATGCAACAAGAATGACTGTTGATGCAGCTGCAGGTGGAGCTTTGATGAACAAAATTTTTACTGAAGCTTATGCACTCATTGAAGATATGGCTCAAAACTATTGTCAATGGGCAAGTGAGCGAGCCATAACAGATAAACCAGCATCATCAAAAGAGCCAGGTAAGTATGAAATATCTGCTGTTGATCATCTTGCCTCAAAAGTGGACGCACTTTTTCAAAAATTTGAAAATTTAAATGTAAGTGCCGTCTCACAAACTTTTTCTCCTACTACTCCACCATGTGAATTATGTGGGGTTGTTGGCCATATTGGAGCTGAATGCCAGCTTGAGGCATCTAGTACTGGAAATGAGCATGTTAACTATGCTCAAAAAGAAGATTCGTTTTCAAATACTTATAATCCTGGGTGGAGAAATCATCCAAATTTTTCTTATAAAAATCCTTCACCCAATCCAACACCTAGACCACCTCCTGGTTTTCAAAATCAAAGGGTTTTTAACAACCCACAAAACAACCCGCAAAAGTCGAACTTGTAGTTTTTGATGGAAAAATTTGTGTCATCTCAAACAAAACAAAATGAAGAATTTAAAAATCAAACTGGTTATTTGAATGACACACTTATCAAATTAGTATCAAAAGTCGACTCTATTGCCACTCATAATAAAATGCTTGAAAATCAAATAACTCAAGTGGCAACACAGGTGGCTTCATCCTCTAAGTCTTCGGGGGTATTTCCTGGGCAACCAGAACAAAATCCAAATGGCCAAATAAATGCTGTCACCCTTAGAAACGGAAAACAATTAGAGGAACCAAGAGCAAACCAAGAAAAAATTGTGAGCGAAAAACATAATTTACCATGTGAGCAAGAAGAGAAAGAAAAAGAGAAAGAACCAGAAAAAGAAAGAGAAGAACCACACATCCCCCCACCACCATACAAACCACCCATTCCTTTTCCCCAAAGATTTGCAAAAAACAAACTTGACGAGCAATTCAAAAGGTTTGTCGACTTGCTTAAAAAGCTTTACATCAACGTTCCTTTCACTGATGCATTGTCTCAAATGCCGTCTTATTCTAAATTTTTGAAAGAAATTTTATCCAAGAAAAGAAAAATAGACGACTATGAGACGATTGCATTAACAGAAGAATGTAGTGCAATTTTCCAGAACAAGCTGCCACAAAAGCTCAAAGATCCAGGTAGTTTTTCCATACCTTGTGTAACTGGAAGTGAAACTATAAACAGAGCAAGGTACGATCTAGGAGCCAGCGTAAGTTTGATGCCTCTTTCTCTTTGCAAAAGACTAGGGATAGGTGAACTTAAACCCACAAAAAATGACAATACAGTTGGCAGATCGTTCCGTTAAATACCCCACTGGAATCTTAGAGGATGTCCCTATCAAGGTAGGGCAAACTTTTATACCGGTGGATTTTGTTGTGATGGAAATTGAAGAAGACTCCCAAATTCCTATTCTTCTAGGGAGGCCTTTTTTAGCTACTGCAAGGGCAATAATTGACGTTAAAAACGGTAAGTTGGTTTTTAATGTGGGGGATGAAAAGGTTGAGTTTGAAGTTTCAAACTTCATGAGGAGTCCTCTGTAAAGGACTCATGCTGCAGGATTGATATTGTAGACTATTGCGTGCGAGACTGCTCTTTAGCATCATCTTCACAAGATAGTCTGGAAGATTGCCTTTTAGGCAACACAAATACAAATGCAGCAGAGGAAACCCAATTCTACATAAACCTTTTAGATGAGAATCCGCCATCACAGAAATTGGGTACTGAAACTTTGGATGAGGGAAAACCTCGACCTCTTCCAAAAGAAGCACCAAAAATAGAACTGAAGCCCTTACCAGCATCTCTCAGGTATGAGTTTCTTGGCCCTAATTCTACTTTTCCAGTAATTGTAAATGCAGATCTAAAACAAAATGAGACTGAAAAATTGCTTAATGTTCTTAAAAAGTATCCCAAAGCCATGGGGTATACTATTGAGGACATTAAAGGAATAAATCCATCAATCTGCATACACAGAATACTACTGGAAGAGGACTATAAACCTTCTATTGAGCATCAAAGAAGATTAAACCCAAATATGAAAGAGGTTGTTAAAAAGGAAGTTTTAAAACTCCTTGATGCTGGGATAATATATCCTATTTCTAATAGTAAGTGGGTTAGTCCTGTTCAAGTAGTACCTAAGAAGGGAGGCTTAACAGTTGTTACAAATGAAAAGGATGAATGCATTTCCACAAGGACAATTACGGGATGGAGAATGTGTATTGATTGCAGAAAGCTAAAAAAAGCTACCCGGAAAGATCACTTCCCTCTCCCGTTCATTGATCAAATGCTAGAAAGGTTAGCACAACACTCACATTTATGCTATTTGGATGGTTATTCGGGATTTTTCCAAATTCTCATCCACCCTAGCGACCAAGAAAAAACAACTTTCACATGTCCTTTTGGCACTTATGCCTATAGAAGGATGCCCTTTGGTCTATGTAATGCTCCTGCTACCTTTCAAAGGTGTATGATGTCCATATTCTCAGACTTTGTTGAAAACATAATGGAAGTATTTATGGATGATTTTTCCGTCCATGGCTCAAATTTTGAAAACTGTTTAGCCAATCTGGAAAAAGTCTTAGAGAGGTGTGAGAAGGTGAACCTAGTTCTAAACTGGGAAAAGTGTCATTTCATGGTTAATGAAGGAATTGTCCTAGGACACTTAATTTCTAATAGAGGTATTGAGGTAGATCGTGCAAAAATTGAGGTGATTGAAAAAATGCTACCTCCCACCTCAGTAAAAGAGGTGAGAAGCTTTTTAGGCCATGCGGGTTTCTACCGCCGGTTCATAAAAGACTTCTCAAAAATTTCAAAACCTATGACAAGTCTGCTCCTTAAGGATGCAGCATTTATTATTTATTTTTAATGATCTCTGTCTTGAAGCTTTTGACAGGTTGAAAAAGGCTTTGGTTACTGCCCTAATCATACAGCCACCGGACTGGAATCTTCCGTTCGAGATAATGTGCGATGCAAGCGACTATGCAGTTGGGGCAGTCCTGGGGCAAAGAAAGGAAAAAAAATTGCATGCCATATACTATGCAAGCAGGGCCTTAGACGAGGCACAAATGAATTACGCCACAACTGAAAAAGAATTATTGGCGGTAGTTTTTGTCGTTGATAAGTTTCGATCATATTTAGTAGGTTCAAAAATCATCATTTATAGTGATCACTCGGCCATAAAATATTTGTTAAACAAAAAAGATGCTAAGTCGAGATTGATCCGATGGGTTTTACTGTGACACCCCGGTATCTCTAACATGTAGAGAGACTGAAGATGCACAGATGCGGAAATTCAGAGGACACAGTTCCTGTTTAAGTTTTGGACATACAAACTTTTTCCGAAATAAAACATAATCGGAAATAACATTACTTCTTATAATAGAAGTTCATCGGCTCCATACCGAACGGAATACAATATCCAAGTCCAAAAACCAAACAGAAACATAAAGCGGTTCATAGAACTCATAACCAATACAAGTTATACAACCGAAAAGAACGACAAAAGAACAAGAGATAGACATGGCTAAATCTTCAGCACCTCCGAGAGTATGCCAACTACTCGTGCACAATATTCTTCCTTTTTCCCTGCTTTTCTGAAAAAAAAACAACAAATATGGATTGGGTGAGATAACATTATCTTAGTGAGTCCTACCGTGCCCCCTCACTGACACTCGGTTCAATTCATTAAATCGTTACAACAAAAGCTGACATAACAATGTCTTATTTATTAATCGAATTACCGACTGCACAACGATTGCTAATCCCGGTAATTCGTGTTCTTAAATTATTAATCGAAATGCCGACTGCACAACTATTGCTAATCCCGGCAAATCGTGAATTTAATTTAACATGATCCGGCTGCACAACGCTTGCTAATCCCAGGAACCATGTGTTTAACCTTAGCACAAACCGGCTGCACAACGCTTGCTAATCCCAGTAACCCACGAATTGACCACTCCAAGACGTATACAGGGCCTAGGGTGAGGGCTCATGACTTCCCTTCCTAGTATGCTACTTGTCGGGTCGTCACCCAACGCGATACATATTACAATACGTAGCAAATTCTCGAGAGTTAGATAATTTATATCTTTTCGATCACCAAAGGATCAATCACATTATAGTTGGATAAATAATATCCGTATCGATCTATAATCCGTTTTGAGGAATTCATAATTTAGACCTCCGGCATTATAATCATTTTCATTTGACATATATAAATACATATATTCAATTAGTCTGTCAATCGGTGTACTCACACGCGTACTAGGGTTTCGGTTTTTCGATCAAATGGGCTTTCAAAGCTCTTTTTCAAAATCTTGAGTCAAATCAATTCAAAATAGGGTTTTTAGCAAGGCAACTTCATTTTAAATGATTGAGAAAGAGACTAGAAAAGGTTCGGGATCAAACGGAGCTCCGGAACGAGAAATCAGGAATCGGTGGCAGAAGCTCACGCACGGTCCGTGCCCAGGGGCGCACGACCCGTGCGTGATTTATTAAAATCACCCAGCCAAACCGAAAGGAGCGCACGGTCCGTGCCCAGGGGCGCACGACCCGTGCGTCCTGTTTTATTTTCAACAGAACTAACCCGTAGCAGGCGCGCAGTCCGTGCCCAGGGGCGCACGATCCGTTCGACCTGTGCCTGTTACCGAATTCCGCTTATTTCTCAATTCCGCTTTCCGTTTCCGCCCGAATTCGATTCCTAATATCAATCACTCCTGAAACTCAAAATATCCAGGCATTCCAGAATATATATTCATTTCAAAATTTCTATCAAAAACCATTTCGATTCGTTTATGGATTTCAAAACCGTAAAACACCTATTTTTCCAAAACTCAGAATTTAGCTTCCAAGACATATTTTCAACAACATATCAGATTATGTCAAGGGTTCAAATCATCAGAATTTGGTTCCCTAATCTGTGTTTAGAACTAACCGTGATGTCGATTTCGCTAGGAGCTCCCACCGAGACACGGAAAGACCGAAACGAAAAGCGCGCGAACGAGAACCAAAGGCACCAACAAAAGTCACCACCGCAAAATCACTGGGACAGCAACTTGTTTCCACTAAGCCACTGAAATAGCAACTTAGATAGCAATCCTAAGCTTGAAATTTCCCCCAAATTCGAAATGTGATGACATCCCTCCTTCTTGACAACAAAATGATGATCATGCAAGCCACCACAAACTCAGAACTTCATTGTCTTCCACCTTGAAGGTTCTAATTTCGAAAATGGAGTATAGAGAAGGAGTGAGAATCAGCCCCTGATTTTGGTACCATTGGATTCAGAATCAAAAATGGAGTAGAGAGAGGTTTAGAAGACTTACATGCAATGACAAGTTGAGAAGCTCTTTTCTCCTCTCCTTCCCCTTCCCTTCGCCCTACTGTCCTCTCCCTCACTTTTGTTTTTCTATCTTTTCTTTTCAGCTGGAGAATGGTCAAGTGAGAGGGTGAGGGTTCATTTGGGTGTATATGGCTGAGGGTTTAAATGATGGTGAAAAGACCATTTTGCCCTTGGCCATAAAATGATAGTTTAGGTGTTGAAGACTTCCCTCGGTACGAAACTTTTTCGATTATTCCGGTTCCGACCCGAAGTTCCTCACTTCTTTCGGTTCGTAATTAATTTTAACCTTCATAATTATAATTTAATGATTAGGGGTGTGAAAAGATGGATTTGCCCTTCGGCCCCAATTCCTCATTTAACTATGAATAGGCCACCCTTTAATGGAGAATAGGGTTTTCTTGCTAATTTTCCCGACATATAAGTCCCCGAGACACGACTAATTATTCCCACAAACAATTAATCGGTCTTAGGTACCATAGTACGAGTCTTTAAAATTAGGGATGTTACAATCACCCCAACTTTTAAAAATTTTGTCCTCAAAATTGACAAGACGTACCTCAATTGAAGAGATATGGGTATCGAGTCCGCATGTCATCTTCCAGCTCCCAGGTAGCCTCCTCGATTGAGAATCCATCCCAGACCACTCTGACAATAGGAATAGTTCTTGACCGTAGTGTCTTCTCGCCACGCTCCAGGATGTAGCTAGGATAAGGTTGAAATGACAAATCCGGTCGCAGGTCAATTGTATCAACATTCAACGGTTGATGTAGATCGGGAACATACTTCCTCAACTGAGACACGTGGAACACATCATGGAGGTTTGATAGGGCCGGAGACAATGCGAGGCGATAGGCAACTGGCCCAATCCGCTCGATGATTTGGAAAGGTCCAACATATCGAGGACTGAGCTTTTTCGCGCGCAAAGCTCTCCCGGTGCCTATGGTTGGAGAAACTTTCAAGAACACATGATCACCAACCTCAAACTCCAACGGTCTCCTTCGGTGGTCAGCGTAGCTCTTTTGCCGACTCTGAGCAACCTTTATCCTTTCTCGAATTAACTTGATTTTTTTCAGTAGTTTCGCGAACCATATGAGGTCCCAAAAACTTATCTTCACCAATCTCCCACCAACACAACGGTGTTCTACACTTCCTACCATAAAGTGCTTCAAACGGTGCCATTCCAATGCTGGAGTGGTAACTGTTGTTGTAGGAGAATTCGACTAACGGAAGATGGTCCTCCCATTTTCTCCCGCTGTCGAGCACACAAGCCCGAAGCATGTCCTCCAGAGTCTGAATAGTCCTCTCCGTCTGACCATCAGTCTGAGGATGATAAGCAGTGCTAACCAGCACTCTAGTTCCCAAAGCTTCATTCAATGCTTTCCAAAATCTAGACGTAAACTTGGGATCTCGGTCTGACACGATACTCGTTGGAACTCCATGCAGTCTGATAATGTTCTTCACATATTCATCTGCTAACTTGGAAACCTTATAAGTCGAGCGAACGGGAATAAAGTGAGCGGATTTAGTCAATCGGTCCACTACTACCCAAATAGAATCATTGCCGGCCTGTGACCTCGGCAAACCCATAACAAAGTCCATTGAGATATCTTCCCACTTCCAAACTAGTACATCTAGCGGTTGTAACTGGCCGCCCGGTCTCCGGTGTTCCGCCTTGACCTTCTGACAAGTTAAGTACCGAGAAACAAATTCTGCAACCTCGGCCTTCATCCCAGGCCAACAATACATTAACTTCAAGTCTCGGTACATCTTGGTGGATCCCGGATGTAGAGTACTGACTCCTATGAGCTTCTTCCAATACTTGCCTTTTGATATTATCATCATCGGGAACACAAATCCTCCCATTAAAGCAAATCATGCCATCTCTATCCTCAGTGAAATTTGGCGATCCCCTCTGAGACTGTAACTTCATATCAGCTTCTTGAGCTACACGGATTTGTTCCCTTAGCACACTGGCTATCCGCATATGCCGCAGCACTATGCGGTCCCTCTTCCTTGCTACCTTGAGTTTCAAGTCTCTGAATGACTCCAACAAAGCCATCTCGTGAACCATTAACCTTGCCGTGTGGATAGACTTCCTGCTATGAGCATCTGCTACCACATTGGCTTTCCCAGGGTGATATTTCAATTCGAAGTCGTAATCCTTCAAAAATTCAGTCCACCTTCTCTGTCTGTTATTCAACTCCTTTTGGTCAAACAGATATTTCAAGCTCTTGTGATCACTAAAAACTTCGAAACGAGAACCGTAAAGGTAATGTCTCCAAATTTTTAGTGCAAACACAATCGCCGCCAATTCTAGGTCATGAGTTGGATAATTCCGTTCATGATTCTTCAATTGCCTAGATGCATAGGCCACCACATGTTGATTCTGCATGAGAACACATCCTAAACCCTTCCCAGATGCATCACTGTAAATCTGGAATCCCAATGACGGATCCGGAAGAATTAGGATCGGGGCAGAAGTTAGCTTTTCTTTCAATCCAAGAAAACACTCTTCACAATCGGCATCCCAAGTAAACAGTTGACCCTTGCGAGTCAATCGAGTAAGCGGAAGTACCAATTGTGAAAAACCTTCAATGAATCTTCTATAGTAACCAGCTAAACCCAGAAAGCTTCTGATCTCAGTCACAGACGTTGGTCGTTCCCAATTCAATACTGCTTCTACCTTGCTAGGATCAACTGCAACCCCTTCCTGGGAAATCACATGACCCAAAAATTTCACCTCGGACATCCAAAAGTCACATTTCGACGGTTTAGCATAGAGTTCCTTTTCTCGGAGTACTCCTAGGACAAAGCGGAGATGCTGAGCATGCTCCTCAACTGACTTTGAGTATACCAAAATATCATCAATAAAGACGACCACAAACTGATCTAGATAGGAATGAAACACGCTATTCATATAATCCATGAATACGGCTGGAGCGTTAGTCAATCCGAAAGGCATCACCACAAACTCGTAGTGTCCGTACCTCGTACGAAAGGCAGTCTTCGGAATGTCTAAGGCTCTTACCCTGATTTGATGGTATCCTGACCTTAGATCAATTTTGGAGAAAACTTTAGCACCTCGAAGTTGGTCAAGTAGATCATCTATTCTTGGCAATGGATACTTGTTCTTGATAGTGATTTTATTCAGCTGACGGTAGTCTATGCACAATCTCATGCTTCCGTCCTTCTTCTTGACTAGCAATACCGGAGCACCCCATGGAGAAGCACTCGGTCGAATAAACTTCTTGGAAATTAATTCCTCAAGTTGGGACTTCAATTCCTTCAGTTCGAGAGGAGACATCCTATAAGGTGCTATGGATATTGGCCCTGCACCAGGCGCCAAATCTATAGAAAATTCTACCTCTCGTTCTGGAGGCAAAGAGGAGACTTCCTCAGGAAAAACATCTAAGAATTCATTAACAACTTGAACAGACGATAAATCCAAATCAGCTTCAGTTGATGCAGACAAAATAACAACAAAAGCTTCCGCACCTTGGAATAGAGACTGGCTGGCTGAAGCGAATGAAATAACACCATCATCTGCAGGCAGTGAATGTCCCGCTACTTCAGAAGGAAAATTAATTGCCCGATTGAAACAGTCAATAGTAATGTGATTGGAAGTCATCCAATTCATCCCCAAAACGATCTCCATTCCCCTCATAGGCAAACAGATAAAGTCAACAACAAAATCCCTGCTTCCTATGGTAAGCAGACAGTTAAGGCACAATGATTGGGTTCGAACACGACCCCTTGCAGCAGTACGAATTGTGATTGGTTCAGATATAGGAGATACTTCTAATCCTAACCGTTCAGCACATGCTTCGGAGATAAAACAGTGAGTAGCACCAGAATCATACAGAATATTAACAGTGTGATTAAAGAGAGAACCTGTACCCCTTATAAGATTATCAGCTGGCTTGATGGTCTTGGCATCCAAAGTGTTGACTCGAGCCTGTCTCGGAGCATCAGGGGACTCCAAGAAAGCTTTCCTTGACGGACAATTATTAGCATAATGGCCCACTTCTTTGCAAATGTAACATTGGTTCGGTCCCACCTGGCATGTGCCTTTATGAAACTTCTTGCACACATGACATCGGTCATATCCTGCAGAGTCTCTTGACTGTACTCGTTTCCCCTTGTCTGAATTCCCTTTATACCTCGGGTTTGAAGAAGTTGGCTCATTACCCTTCTTCTTATCCTTCCAGAAATCTTTCCTCTCAGCATACATTCTTTTAAGATCGCTCTCAGCTGAATGAGCTTGTTGAACCAAAGCAGGATAATTGGTCATGGAATAAGAATTGAGGCCTTGATTCACATCGCCTCTAAGACCTTGTCTGAACATCACCATTTTCCACTTATCATCAGTAGCGGTGGTTCCCAATTCATAGAATTGTGACAACCTCTCAAATTTTGCAGCGTACTCCCCAACTGTCATCTCTCCTTGTTTCAAATTCAGAAATTCCATCTGTTTGGCAAGTCTTTGAGCATCGGGGAAGTAATGACCCAAAAATAATTCCTTGAAATTATTCCACTCAAGCGGAGTTCCTTGAGCTTGTAGCACTCTACGAGCATTAACCCACCAAGTGTGAGCATCCTCGTCCAGAGCGTTAGCAGCACAAATTACCTTTTCTCCTGCATTGCATTGCAAGGTATCAAAGATCCGTTACATGGCATCTACCCAGAAATGGGCTTTCATTGCCTCGGATCCTCCTTTGAAGGTTGGGGGTTTCATCTTCAGAAACCAGAAATACATCCTGTTGGGGTCCTCAGGTGTTGGCACATTGACTGGATCAGCTGGTTGTGTTTGAGGCATCTGGTGCATCTGCTGCATTTGAGCCATCTGTTGCTGTTGCATTAGCATCATGTCATTCATCATCTTCTGCTGAGTCTCGATGACATTCTGCATCCATTCTTGATGAGGATCAACAGGTGGGTTTCTCCTACCTCTTCCAGCCATGATTCTGCGAAGTATGCACAAAGTATTAAGTTGATCAGGCTCAATGTCAAATAGCATACTAAGAAAAATCAGACTTAGAAGATGTAAAAGACTCTTAACAACTAAGTCCGACTAGGTCGAACCGCTCTGATACCAAATGTGACACCCCGGTATCTCTAACATGTAGAGAGACCGAAGATGCACAGATGCGGAAATTCAGAGGACACAGTTCCTGTTTAAGTTTTGGACATACAAACTTTTTCCGAAATAAAACATAATCGGAAATAACATTACTTCATATAATAGAAGTTCATCGGCTCCATACCGAACGGAATACAATATCCAAGTCCAAAAACCAAATAGAAACATAAAGCGGTTCATAGAACTCATAACCAATACAAGTTATACAACCGAAAAGAACGACAAAAGAACAAGAGATAGACATGGCTAAATCTTCAGCACCTCCGAGAGTATGCCAACTACTCGTGCACAATATTCTTCCTTTTTCCCTGCTTTTCTGAAAAAACAACAAATATGGATTGGGTGAGATAACATTATCTCAGTGAGTCCTACCGTGCCCCCTCACTGACACTCGGTTCAATTCATTAAACCGTTACAACAAATGCTGACATAACAATGTCTTATTTATTAATCAAATTACCGACTGCACAACGATTGCTAATCCCGGTAATTCGTGTTCTTAAATTATTAATCAAAATGCCGACTGCACAACTATTGCTAATCCCGGCAAATCGTGAATTTAATTTAACATGATCCGGCTGCACAACGCTTGCTAATCCCAGGAACCATGTGTTTAACCTTAGCACAAACCGGCTGCACAACGCTTGCTAATCCCGGTAACCCACGAATTGACCACGCTAAGACGTATACAGGGCCTAGGGTGAGGGCTCATGACTTCCCTTCCTAGTATGCTACTTGTCGGGTCGTCACCCAACGCGATACATATGACAATACGCAGCAAATTCTCGAGAGTTAGATAATTTATATCTTTTCGATCACCAAAGGATCAATCACATTATAGTTGGATAAATAATATCCGTATCGATCTATAATCCGTTTTGAGGAATTCATAATTTAGACCTCCGGCATTATAATCATTTTCATTTGACATATATAAATACATATATTCAATTAGTCCGTCAATCGGTGTACTCACACGCGTACTAGGGTTTCGGTTTTTCGATCAAATGGGCTTTCAAAGCTCTTTTTCAAAATCTTGAGTCAAATCTATTCAAAATAGGGTTTTTAGCAAGGCAACTTCATTTTAAATGATTGAGAAAGAGATTAGAAAAGGTTCGGGATCAAACGGAGCTCCGGAACTAGATATCAGGAATCAGTGGCAGAAGCTCACGCACGGTCCGTGCCCAGGGGCGCACGACCCGTGCGTGATTTATTAAAATCACCCAGCCAAACCGAAAGGAGCGCACGGTCCGTGCCCAGGGGCGCACGACCCGTGCGTCCTGTTTTATTTTCAACAGAACCAACCCGTAGCAGGCGCGCGGTCCGTGCCCAGGGGCGCACGGTCCGTGCGACCTGTGCCTGTTACCGAATTCCGCTTATTTCTCAATTCCGCTTTTCGTTTCCGCCCGAATTCGATTCCTAATATCAATCACTCCTGAAACTCAGAAAATATCCAGGCATTCCAGAATATATATTCATTTCAAAATTTCTATCAAAAACCATTTCGATTCGTTTATGGATTTCAAAACCGTAAAACACCTAATTTTCCAAAACTCAAAATTTAGCTTCCAAGGCATATTTTCAACAACATATCAGATTATGTCAAGGGTTCAAATCATCAAAATTTGGTTCCCTAATCCGTGAGTAGAACTCACCGTGATGTCGATTTCGCTAGGAGCTCCCACCGAGACACGGAAAGACCGAAACGAAAAGCGCGCGAACGAGAACCGAAGGTACCAACCAAAGTCACCACCGCAAAATCACTGGGACAACAACTTGTTTCCACTAAGCCACTGAAATAGCAACTTAGATAGCAATCCTTAGCTTGAAATTTCCCCCAAATTCGAAATGTGATGACATCCCTCCTTCTTGACAACAAAATGATGATCATGCAAGCCACCACAAACTCAGAACTTCATTGTCTTCCACCTTGAAGGTTCTAATTTCGAAAATGGAGTATAGAGAAGGAGTGAGAATCAGCCCCTGATTTTGGTACCATTGGATTCAGAATCAAAAATGGAGTAGAGAGAGGTTTAGAAGACTTACATGCAATGACAAGTTGAGAAGCTCTACTCTCCTCTCCTTCTCCTTCCCTTCGCCCTACTCTCCTCTCCCTCACTTCTGTTTTTCTTTCTTTTCTTTTCAGCTGGAGAATGGTCAAGTGAGAGGGTGAGGGTTCAGTTGGGTGTATATGGCTGAGGGTTTAAATGATGGTGAAAAGACCATTTTGCCCTTGGCCATAAAATGATAGTTTAGGTGTTGAAGACTTCCCTCGGTACGAAACTTTTTCGATTATTCCGGTTCCGACCCGAAGTTCCTCACTTCTTTCGGTTCGTAATTAATTTTAACCTTCATAATTATAATTTAATGATTAGGGGTGTGAAAAGACGGATTTGCCCTTCGGCCCCAATTCCTCATTTAACTATGAATAGGCCACCCTTTAATGGAGAATAGGGTTTTCTTGCTAATTTTCCCGACATATAAGTCCCCGAGACACGACTAATTATTCCCACAAATAATTAATCGGTCTTAGGTACCATAGTACGAATCTTTAAAATTAGGGATGTTACATTTACTCCTACAAGAATTTGATCTTGAAATAAGGGATAAAAAAGGCGTTGAAAATGTTGTGGCTGATCATTTGTCCCGCCTACAAGGAACAACAGAAGAAGAGTTACCACTTAATGATACATTTTTGGATGATCAACTCTTCTCATTGGTCAAAACTGAAGCCCCGTGGTATGCAGATTTTGTAAACTACCTTGCAGCAAGAGTACTCCCCCCAGATTTAAATTATCAGCATAAGAAGAAATTCTTCCATGATCTTAAACAATATTACTGGGACGAGCCACTGCTTTTTAAAAGAGGAGCAGACGGGGTGTTCAGAAGATGCATTCCGAAGAAGAGGTAAGTAACATTCTATACCATTGTCATTCTTCTTCCTATGGCGGCCATGCCAGTTCTTCAAAAACTGCTACAAAAATTCTACAATCTGGTTTTTATTGGCCGTCCCTTTTTAAAGACACGCATCAATTCGTTTCTAAATGCGACCAGTGTCAACGCACTGGAAATATTTCGAAAAGAAATGAAATGCCCTTAAATAATATCTTAGAGGTTGAAATTTTTGACGTCTGGGGTGTCGATTTCATGGGACCATTTCCATCTTCTTTTGGAAACCAATATATTCTGGTAGCTGTTGACTATGTGTCAAAATGGATCGAAGCCATTGCTTCTTCTACAAACGATGCAAAGGTAGTCATAAAACTTTTCAAAAAAATAATTTTTCCAAGATTCGGGGTCCTTCGTGTTGTCATAAGCGACGGAGGATCCCATTTCATCTCAAAACATTTTGAAATGTTACTGCAAAAGTTTGGTGTAAGGCACAAAATTGCAACGCCTTACCACCCTCAAACTAGTGGTCAGGTTGAGGTATCGAACAGAGAAATTAAAAGTATTTTAGAAAAAACTGTTTCGACCTCAAGAAAAGACTGGTCGGTAAAGCTTGATGATGCTCTCTGGGCTTATCGGACTGCGTACAAAACTCCCATAGGATGACTCCTTTCAAATTAATTTATGGGAAGTCTTGCCACCTTCCGGTTGAACTAGGGGACAAAGCTTACTGGGCAATTAAACACCTTAACCTGAACATGGAATTAGCCGGAGAAAAAAGAAAACTCCAACTAAATGAATTGGAAGAACTGAGAATGGATGCTTGTGAGAATGCCAAACTTTACAAAGAAAGAACAAAAAATTGGCATGATAAGCGTATCATTCGCAGAGAATTCAAGGAGGGTGACCTGGTGTTATTGTTTAATTCCAGGCTAAAAATTTTCCCAGGAAAATTAAAATCAAGATGGTCCGGTCCTTTTGAAATCCGTAAGGTTTACCCCTTCGGATCTGTAGAGATCTGGAGCGAGAAAACCGGATCGTTTAAAGTCAATGGTCAAAGGTTGAAAAATTATTTAATTGGTGACCCAATTGAGAAAGGAACTAGTTTAGTTCTACATGATCCCAATTGAAATTTTGATCGTCAAGCTAGTGACGTTAAAAGAGCGCTGTGTGGGAGGCAACCCACGGCTTAATGTATTTTTTCGATTCATTGAAGAAAAAAAAAACTCACGGTTAGAAAAATTGAAGCACGTGACAGATATGCTCCAAACCCTAAATGCATCATTTCAACATCAACCAGGGTCACCAGCCCGGGCAGCTGTGATTCGGTGAGCTATCCTAACCCCTTTTGTGTTGTTTTATTTGAAAAATCATTGAGGACAATGCCTAGTCCAAGCATGGGGGGGTATTTTATTGCTTTTATTGGGTATGTCTTTATTGCTTTGCTAAACTTTTTATCTTTTTGTACTTTGAGTTGTATCTGCTCCCTCCATGATGAAACTTTGTGAACCCTAAGCATGTTTTAGATAAGCCTTTTCTGGACAAAAATAATTTTTCAATTTTTCATAAGCCATCATCTAGGTGGACTGGTTGGGAACAACAAAATTGTATCATGGTTCGATTTCTACTTCTAGGGCTTTTTCACACACACACACTATTGAGACTGTTTTCAGTTGTTAATACAATTAGAAGGACTGAAGAGAAACTAGTAACCTGGTTCTCTTGGTGACATTCACTGGATGCGCGGTTACTGGAGAAAAACGTCTGAGTTGGGGTATCAAGCAAAAAAAAAATGCAAAACCAATTCAAAATGCAAAAATTGGTGCATTTTAAATGTCAAGATGAATGGTTAGCATATAAAATCAAAAAGAAAAGAAAAATGCTTGAATACCCAATGTATAAAGACCCTCCTTTGAGACCCGGTCTTAGTAAATGGAGGACCCAAGCTTAAGAATGCTGGGGAACCGGTTCTATAATGACATTGATATCCTCTCTAGAGTATTGATACTTTAAAAATTGTCTCCCAATTCCACAAGAAGCCCAGATAGTATTTCTCAAACCAAAGTGTTAGAATTGCCCCACAGTTTGTTGCGCCCGAAAAAGTCCCTGAGGGAATCTTTCTTCGTTTACAACTTTTTGAAAATCAATGAAGTCGCCACCAATATTTTTTATAAGGAAAATATTGAAGAAAAACCTTTTGGAAAGCGGATGGCCTTTTTTGAAAACCGGAAGATTTGGGTTCGGGGGTCGTTTAGGCATAGGGAAGGTTTTAGCACCCCACGCCTCCTTTCTACCGAAAGGGAACCTTTAATTAAATGTGTGGTTTTAAGTGCTAATTTGGAAAATACCTAAATTTGCCCCTTTTTTGAAAAGAGAATGAAAAGGCTTAATGAAGATTTTTACTTTTGGCATAAGTGTTTATTTTATTTTTTTTTTTAAAAAAAGAAGAAAAAGGAAAAAAATGTTTTTAGTTTATTGTGCTTGACGGAGGATATCCGCTCCTACGTATCTCCCGGTGCGATGGAGAATTCAAAGCTACGTAGTTCTGGGTTTTTTAAAATGGTTTTGTTTTTTTTGATTCGAGTGTTCGCGATGACCAAACAACAACGGTTTAGAGTGGTCACACTACTAACTCTTTTGAAAATGAAATCATCATTAACAACCAAACGGCAACGGCGCGAGTGATCATTAATGACAATTGTTTTTATTTAAATTGGAGTGTTCATGAAGACCAAACAACAACAGTTTAGAGTGGTCACACTACTAATTCCTTTGAAAATGAAATTATCGTTAATAACCAAACGGCAACGGCGCGAGTGATCATTAATGATGATTGGTTCTTATTTTAGGTAATCAAAAGAGTTTTCGCAATTGAATTGATTTTTGGTTTGTGAGACATTTATCCATTATTGGGAAAAGAGGGTTTGTAAAAAAAAAGAAAATAAGTTCGCTTAGGGAAAAGAAACGAAATTTAAAAAGAGAAACAGGAGGTGAAATAGTGAAAAGGGGGTGCAAGTAGCGGGAGAGCTGTATTATTAAAACTGGGGGTGCAAATAGTGAGCCCAGCTTATTTTTGTAAGCTGGGCTGCGCAGGAAAAGAGATCGTGGGCTTCAAAAGAAAGGGGGGGCGAACTGAGTAAAGTGCAGGGGTGTAAATAGAGATCTGAAAATTAAAAAACGCGAAAAGACAAAAATACCCTTACTGTGTATACTATAAATAGCTAACCAAAAATAGAAAACCCTAATTTGGCTTTCCTCTTCTCCATGCGGCGCCGCACTTCCCCCCCCCCCCCCCATTTCTAACCCTAAAAATTCCTCCTCTCTCTCTTTGCCTCCTCCGTCTCCTCTCATCTCCTCTCTTCTCTCCCCCGTCCCCCTCTCATCTCCTCTCTTCTCTCCACCGTCCCCCTCTCATCTCCTCTCTTCTCTCCCATACTCTGATCTCCTCTCTCTTTCTCTACCGTCCCCCTCTCATCTCCTCTCTTCTCTCCACCGTCCCCCTCTCATCTCCTCTTTTCTCTCCCATACTCTGATCTCCTCTCTCTTTCTCTCAATCGCATCCGCTTCCCCTTTTCCTCCACCACCGAAAACACCAAACCGAATCTCTCTCTCTCTCTCAACCGACCCACTATTCCTCTGATTCGGTCTCTGTTGGGGGTGCGGTTGGGTTCTGTTACTGACTGTTTGGGCCACGGTTTGGTGGTTTAGGGTAGTGGTACGACGGCGATGACAACGGTTTGATGGTGGCGGTGACCGCGAAGGAGTGGTGGAGAGGGTGGTTCTGTTTTTCCGATGGAGGTTTGGGTTAGGCCACGGTGGTTGAACGATGGAGGTTGGGTGGTCACTGCGAAGGGAGAAAGAGCGCGCGACGGTTAATGAAAAGAAGGAGAGCGGAACGGCCGAACAGTGGGGTGGTGCTGGTTCGGTTGGTGGTGGTGCACGGCGGTGATGACGGTGCGTTTTGGCAACGATGGTACGGTTCTGATTCTTTTTTGATATCCCTTTTTTACTGTTTCTGTTCCTTGTTGCTTCTACTTTTTTTGTGATTTCGTTTTCTAGAAAGAATAGAGCAACCCTAATCTGTTTGTGTGGTCACCTCCAGACCCATTTTTTTCTATTTGTAACTTATTCCTAATCTGTTATTTTAATCTGTTAATGGCCTTAATTTACCACTATCAGTATTTCTAAAAACAGCATATAAACTAAACCTAATTATTTTCCTTAGTTCATACACACAGTTTGATATTGATTTCAGAATAATAACAAGTACATTTTTTGCAAAGTGACCTATTATATACCAAATTGGACAAAAGACCAACCTCAATTCCAGCTTCTGTTAAGTCTCCTCTTCGTCACTGCCTAACTTCTGTTGTTATCTACTGCTTTTGCTTGTTTTGCTGCTCCTTTTACTCTAGTGCTTATTTCTGCTGCCCTTTCTTACTTCTCAGTAATTTGAATTCTGTTTTGTATCTCTGTGTGTGCCTGTCCCTCCCCCTTTTTCTCTCTCAGCTTCTCTAATTTATAGAGGAAATGGTTGCTATGTTTTGTACAGGTTGTGAAACAAACTGATGTGTATTGATTGGTGCTGGATTTAGAGGGGGTGGCGTGGAGCAGTGGATGATGTGAAGCAATGGGTGGCTTGGAGCAGATTTTTGCTGCTGGCTTGTAAAATTGGGGCTAACTTTAGCCAAAAATGGGAAAAAGCAAAGAACAACAAAAAAAAGAGGTGGCTCTAATGCTGAAAGTACATATACAGCAAAACATTAATTTTTTATTTATTTATTTTGTAATATTTGTATTTTTATTTAATTTTCGTTTTTATTATTTTTTTGTATTTTTGACTATTGTTTTTTTTTTGCATTTTTGGGACAATTTGGACTCTAAACACTCCTAAATTGTAAATGAAATAAAATTTGATTTTTTGACATTTTTTGGGACTCGAAACAAATTAAATAGACAAAAAGGAAGTTGAGCCAAATACAAAAGCGAAATCGGGCCCAACTAGACAAATGCGCTAGAACGAGGCTCAAATAGAACAAATAGGCCCGCTAACTGACAAACACTAAAAATTAACTAGGAACCACGCTCGTGGGCCCAACTCAAAATGATAAGCCCAATATGCATGTGTGTAGGCCCAATAACCCAACTGTGGGCCCAATTACACAAATGGCATCTTAACGACACTCGCATGACACCGACACGCGTTAACAGGATTCGAGACTTGCAAAAAATGCGACCTAGAGAATTAAAACATTATTAACAAGAGTTCGGACAAAATTAGGGTATTACAGCTGCCCCTCTTTATTTCACATTTCGCCAAGAAATATGACTTGGCCTTTTCATATTTGTTGGTGAAATGGAAATAAAGATATAGAAATAACACTAATTTTGTCCGCTCCAGGGAAGCTCAAATTTTCTTTTTGTTATTTTTCTTTTGAGAACGGGGGTTAACACTTGTCGCATTAACGGGAAAGCAGTAAATTGAGAAAAGCGGTAAATTGGGAAAAGCGGTAAATTGGGAAAAGCGGTAAATTGGGAAAAGCGGTAAATTGGGGATTCGGAGGTTGCCTAAAAACCTTCTAACGAACTCTGGTCGAGTCCGAGCTTTGGGGGTGGCCTTTTCGAGCGGCCGATCAACATCAGGTCCGGAACTGATTTGATCAATGGATTTACGCTATGCCTTAGGCTGACACAACTGACCCGAAGGACTTAACGAAGTCTGATGGATCCATCGCGTGCTCGTACACGATGTTGTGATCTGTGGAAGGAGTTCACTAACTCTGTGTTGATGGAGTTTACTAATTCTGGGTTGATGGAGTTTACTAACTCAGTGCTGATGGTGATTTTCTAAAAACGAGATTTTTGGGACTCTCTGGTCCGAAGCAACTTCTTGGATGGTGCATGAAATGCATGCATTTGGGTATTTGGATGCACATGAATGCAATGATTGATTTTGGTGGGATACTTTTTCTGTTTGATTCTTCATTCACTTCTTTTTCTTTTGTTATTCTCCGCTCTTCTGAGATGCGAATTTGAAAGTGTAATGCACCACTGTTTGATGACGAATGGTATGGATGGTGTGATGAATGAAGATGTTGTGTTCTTTTATGTTCCGTTTTCTGCGATTTTCTCTTTTGTTTTTTGTTTATTCCGTTTGTTTTCTTTAAGCAGCTTTCTTTTTTCTGCTTATTTGTTTTTTCTTTGGCACTCTTTTTTTGCTGGTTAAATCGATCTGCCAGGCGAAGGCTGTTCCAAGACGGTGATCTGCGAGGATTGCACACTGGCTCGTCACGACCGCCTTTTTTTTGCAATTTTATTCTCTTGGGGGAATCACTTCTTTCCGTATTTTTTCAAAGATTTCGTAATGATCCTGTAATGCTCTGAATGTGCACATGTTTTGCGATTCGATTTCATCAATCATAAAAGTTATTATTTTGAAAGAAACTGAATAGATGAAAGCAGAGACATGAAAAGCACACATATGAAAGAAAAGTTGGACTTTTATTGATATAGAAATTGGACGTGCAGACAGTCACGCCAATCGAAAGTGCATTGCAATCTTTCTTTTAAACTACAAAAAATACAAGCAAAAAGGAACAAATCTCGTGATTCTATCTCTGAAGTAACGGTGCCCACCGTCCATACTTATAATGCTGATCACCTCTTATCTGAACCTTTGGAGCGCTGATTGCCTTTTTCTTTTCTCAAGCCCAAGTTTTCTGACCCTAATTTTTGCCTGGATTGCCCTTTGCGGGTTTTCAATCCACCGGGCCACTCTGATTTTGCCTAGGTCGCCCTTTGCGGGTTTTCAACCTAGCGAGCTAATTTTCTTTGGCTTATCTTTCTCTTTTTTCGTCTATTTTTCTAGGCATAATACTTCTTGACCACATCTGAGTTCACTGGATTTGGGATCTCATCTCCGTCCATGTTTGCCAGAATTAAAGCTCCTCCTGAGAATGCCTTCTTCACCACATAAGGTCCTTCATATTTGGGAGCCCATTTGCCCCTAGAGTCTGTCTGAATCGGCAAGATCTGCTTGAGCACAAGATCTCCTTCTCGAAATTCACGAGGACGGACTTTCTTGTCAAAAGCCCTCCTCATCCTCTGTTGGTACAACTGTCCATGACACATTGCGGCCACCCGTTTTTCATCAATGAGATTCAACTGGTCAAGACGAGACCGAACCCATTCTGCTTCATCAAGTTCGGTCTCCATTAACACCCGCAGGGATGGTATTTCAACCTCAATGGGGAGAACTGCCTCTGACCCATAAACCAGTGAGTAAGGGGTTGCCCCTGTTGAGGTGCGTACTGAGGTTCTGTAACCATGCAGGGCAAAGGGGAGCATCTCGTGCCAATCATTATAGGTCACGACCATCTTCTGTATTATCGCTTGATATTCTTGTTAGCTGCCTCAACTGCCCCATTCATCTTTGGGCGGTAAGGAGAAGAGTTGTGATGTTGTATTTTGAAGTCTTTACACAAATCCTTCATCACTCTGCTGTTCAAATTACTACCGTTGTCTGTGATAATCTTGTTTGGAAGGCCGTAGCGGCAGATCAAGTCTTTCTTGATGAACTTAGCGATCACTGAGCTCGCTACATTGGGATAAGAAGCAGCCTCTACCCACTTAGTGAAGTAGTCAATAGCAACCAGAATGAAACGGTGACCATTGGAAGCTTTGGGTTCAATGGGACCAATGATGTCCATGCCCCACATTGAGAATGGCCATGGTGCGCTCAAAACATTCAGAGACGTTGGAGGTACATGGGTGTGATCTGCATAGATTTGGCATTTATGGCATCTTCTCACAAAACTGTAACAGTCTGATTCCATCTGCAACCAGTAGTATCCAGCTCTCAGGATTTTTCTAGCCATTGTGTGCCCGTTGGAATGAACCCCAAATGAGCCTTCATGAACATCTCACATAATCTTTACTGATTCTTCTCCTGTTACACACCTGAGGAGTACCAAGTCATGGTTTCTCTTGTAAAGGACGTCTCCACTCAAGAAGAAACCTGTTGACAGCCTCCTGAGGGTTCTCTTGTCATTCTCTGTAGCTCCGGGAGGATACTCTCTGTTTGTGATATACTGCTTGATGTCATGGTACCAAGGCTTACTGTCTGATCCCTCTTCGACTGTCATACAGTAGTGATAAGCAGGCTGTTCTCTGTGCTGGATTCTGACAGTCGTCAGACTTTTGTCACAGCTGACGTTGAACATAGAAGACAAAGTTGCCAAGGCATCTGCCAACTGATTCTCGCTGCGGGGTATGTGCTGGAAAGTGATTTCCTCAAAGGGCTTGATTAATTCTTGAATGTAGTCACGGTAAGGAATCAAATCAGAATTCCTTGTTTCCCAGTCTCCTTTTACTTGATGGACAACTAGAGCTGAATCTCCGTACACGTCGAGCCTCTTGACTTTCCGATCGAGAGCTGCCTGGATACCCAAGATACACGCTTCATACTCTGCAATATTGTTTGTGACATAGAAGCTTAGTCTAGCGGTGACTGGTATAAAGCGGTTGTCTGGGGAGATCAGCACTGCTCCGATCCCGTGCCCCCACATGTTAGAGGCACCGTCGAACAACACTCTCCACCTTTCATCATCTTGAGATTTCCCTGCGTCAAATAATGCCATAATGTCCTCATCTGGGAATTCACATTGCATTGATTGGTAATCCTCAACCGGTTGATGTGCCAGGTAGTCTGCCAGTGTGCTACCTTTAATCGCCTTCTGGGTTACGTACACGAGATCGTACTCTGACAGAAGCATTTGCCAACGAGCAATTCTACCCGTGAGCGCAGGTTTTTCAAATATGTACTTGATTGGGTCCATTTTCGACACCAACCAGGTAGTGTGACTCAGCATATACTGTCTCAGTCGATGTGCAGCCCAGGCTAGAGCACAACAAGTCTTCTCCAACGATGAATACCTTGCCTCACAGTCCGTGAACTTCTTGCTTATGTAGTAGATCGCGTGTTCTTTCTTTCCTGACTCATCGTGTTGCCCCAGCACGCAGCCCATAGAGTTGTCTAGCACCGTGAGGTATAGGATGAGGGGCCTGTCAGACACAGGTGGCATTAGGACGGGTGGATTTTGGAGATACGCCTTGATTTTCTCAAATGCTTCTTGACATTTATCATTCCACTTCATCTCTTGGTTTTTGCACAGCAGTTTGAAAATTGGTTCGCAAGTTGCGGTCAACTGGAAGATGAATCGAGAGATGTAATTTAGTCTTCCCAGGAAACCACGAACTTCTTTCTCTGTCTTAGGTGCTGGCATCTCCAGGATTGCTCGTACTTTGTCCGGATCTACCTCAATTCCCTTCTGGCTAACAATGAAACCTAAAAGCTTCCCTGACCTAACCCCAAAGGTGCACTTAGCGGGGTTCAACCTGAGTTTGTACTTTCTGAGACGCTCGAACAGCTTCTGCAGGTTAACCACGTGCTCTTCATCAGTCTTTGATTTGGCAATCATGTCATCCACGTAGACTTCGATCTCCTTATGCATCATGTCATGGAATAGGGTTACCATCGCTCTTTGGTAGGTTGCCCCGGTATTCCTCAACCCGAAAGGCATGACCTTGTAACAGAAAGTTCCCCAAAGGGTTATGAAGGTGGTTTTCTCCATATCCTCTAGAGCCATTTTGATCTGGTTATAACCTGAATATCCATCCATGAAGGAGAACATCGAATGCTGAGCAGTACTGTCCACCAAAACATCAATATGGGGTAGAGGGAAATCATCTTTAGGGCTTGCTCTGTTCAAGTCACGGTAGTCGACACACATTCGGACCTTTCCATCTTTCTTGGGGACTGGAACAACGTTTGCTACCCACTCAGGATATTTTGCCACAGCTAAGAACCCTGCATCAAACTGCTTCTTGACCTCATCCCTGATCTTCAAAGACATTTCAGGCTTCATCCGCCTTAACTTCTGTTTCACCGGGGGACACTCGGATTTCACCGGCAATCTATGTTCAACAATATCTGTGCTCAACCCTGGCATATCCCGATATGTCCATGCGAATACATCAGCGTAGTCGAACAGGAGCTGAATCAACTTTTTGCGCTCATTATCCTCCATTGCGGTACCAACCTTGATCTCTTTTCTTTCTTCCTCAGTACCCAAATTGACCATTTCTGCAGACTCCTCATGGGGTTCGATGACTTTTTCTTCTTGTTCTACCATTCTCATGATTTCTGGAGGAGTATCCCAATCATTCTCAACGTCTTCCTCGGCTTGATTAACCGGGTAATCAAAATCACAGTATGAGTTATGGGCATTGTTATTTTCAGAGTTTATTTTTGATCTGCATTAGAATGGAGCGGCGAATAAAAACAAAGAAAAAGCAACATAGATAAAAGATGAAGACAGAAATTTTATTAAAAATTCAAAATAACACTTTATTGATTGATGATTTTCGACGAAAACATGTGTGCCCGAATGAAATATCCCAAGGCCTTGGGCAGAGCCGGGGGATCTGCATTACAATGATAATTACTTTAAATTGGAAAATACGGGGAAATCCATGATCTCCCAGTTTTGCAGCTTCTCTCCAACCGCACAGCAGCGCACCAGACCTTCAGCACGGCCACTTGAGCTTGATCCTTCTTCAACCATATTAACCTGGTCAGGGTTCAGCATACCAGCACTCCGGAAGTTATTCTTAAGATTAGCGATGACCATTCTCCCCTGATTGGGTGCCTTTCCTCTGAGTTTGGCCAGCCATTTCTCCCTCCTGTCAGATGTCAGCCTCTCCCGATCAGCAAGACTTGGGATGTATCCAACACCGAACCTCTCAATATTACCCCTCAACTGGATAGGCATTACAATTCCTTGAGCAGCTTTTCCTAAGCCCTTACCAATCTGATACCCATGTCCCAGCATCACCTTTGCAGTCATCATGTCAGCCCTGGACCACTTAGGCTTCCACCGAGGCTCTCCTTCGACGAAGACAGCGTTTGAAATCTCCAATCCCTGGAAAGCAGTCTCAAAGGACTCTTCTGCTGCTTCCACATAATATTCAGGTGGTGATCGATTTATCCATGTTTCTTCCTCTCCGGAGATCACTATCAGCTTTCCCCTAGCCACAAACTTGAGTTTCTGATGAAGCGAGGATGGCACTGCCCCAGCCGCATGTATCCAAGGACGTCCTAGCAGGCAACTGTAGGATGAATTGATGTCCATCACTTGAAAGACAACACAAAATACTTCAGGGCCTACCTGCAGCGGCATTTCCACTTCTCCAAAAACTTCCTTCACTGACCCATCAAATGCTCTGACCAAGGTGGAGCTCGGTTTTAGATATGAACAGTCTACATCCAGCTTATCCATTGTAGACTTAGGCAGCACATTCAAGGATGAACCGTTATCAATAAGCACCCTGGCAAGTATATGGTCCCCACACTTGACTGAGATATGAAGAGCTTGATTATGACTCTTTCCTGCCGGAGGCAGCTCAGTGTCTGAGAAGGTCAAGTAATTAGAGGCTACAATGCTGCCAACAATACCATCAAGCTGGTTTACTGTAATGTCATGGGAGACGTGAGCTTCATTCAGGACCTTTAGCAGTGCAGCACGATGTGCCTCGGAACTAAGCAGCAAAGAGAGCATTGAGATCTTGGATGGAGTTTGATTCAGCTGGTCTACCACCCGATATTCACTTTGTCTCATTACTCTCAGGAATTCTTGGGCTTCTTTGTCCGACACATCCCTGACCTCTACAGCTTCCTTGTCTTTTCCCTTACGGGCCCTTTCTTCACTTCCCTTGGATTGCTCTCTTCTAAGGTTTTCAGGAGTATACATCCTTCCACTCCTTGTGATACAACTACCTCCAGCAATGTTTGTTATATCCAGAGTGCCTTTAGGGACCTCCGCTTGCATTTGCACATTGCAGCTCCATGGAGTCATCCTAGTATCCCCACTAGGGGTAGCAGCAGGTACTGGAATAACAACAGTCGAGGGTCTCGTCACAGCTAGGCTGGAATTCAGATTGCAGGGAATTTCAATCGGTCTTCTGAAGCCTCCATTGCCTGATTGCAAGGTAAGTACACTTTCTTCTTTCTCCTGGATTCCCACTTGGACCAGGTGTCTGTCTAAGAGATCTTGGAGGATTGGTTTAAAGCCTCCACATGCCCCGATGCAGCGAGGATTATCACAGGCGTCTTTCCTAGCGCACCCTTCTTTGATGATACCAAAGCGGCATAGTTCAGCATGGATAAAATTCAAAGGCATCTGAATGCAATCAACTTTTCTCACCAAACACTGACCCTCCTGATGGTCAACCGCATTAATAGTAGACCCTCCATGCCCTGGCAACGGATTGGTGGCTACATTGGGTTGTTGAAATGATATGCTTTTCTTATCAAGTAATTCTTGCACCACATATTTGAATGCTTTACAATCCTCCACCACATGACCTACTGCCCCAGAATGAAAGGCGCAGGTGGCATTTGCGTTGTACCCTCTGGGATAGGGAGGCTGATATGGCTTCATTTGACGAGTACTGATTATTTTGTTGGTGGTGAGATAATTAAATAAGTCCGTGTAGGACATGGGAATGGGATCAAAGACAGCAGGCTTCCTTTCATTATAGTTCCGGTACTGATAATTTGATTGAAAAGGCTGTGCCAGCGGTGCCTGAGGAGGAACCGAAATAGCTTGCGATGGATTGCTGTGCGACGGACCACTGGCTCCGATGACTGCATTAGTTTCACCTTCTTTCTTCTTATGAGACCCAAAAAATGACTTCTTTTGACTGGCAGGAGGCGTCGGGCTATGAGCTATTCTTCCGCTGCGCATACCATTCTCTACTCTTTCCCCTGTGACCACCATCTCAGAGAAGTTTGAGGCTACGCTGCCAACCAACCTATCATAATACACTGCAGGAAGGGTTTCCATAAACATGTGGACCATTTCTTTGTCCAGCAGAGGGGGTTTTACTTGAGCCGCAAGGTTCCTCCATCTCTGAGCGTATTCTTTGAACGACTCGTTATCCCTCTTAGACATGCATTGTAGCTGAGTTCTATCTGGAGCCAAATCATTATTATACTGGTATTGACGCATGAAGGCATCCGCCATGTCTTTCCAACAACGGATATTAGTTGGCTCTAACTGCATGTACCAGTCGAGGGGAGCTCCGGCTAAACTTCATTGGAATCAATGCATCATTAAGTTATCATCACGGGCGTAGGCAGTCATCTTTCGGCAGTACATTGTCACATGGCTGACTGGGCAAGTTGTCCCTCTGTATTTGTCAAAAGTTGGTGCTTTGAACTTGGGCGGCAGGACTAGATCAGGAACCAAGCACAACTCATGGGCATTCCTGGCTCGGGAACCTGCCCCTTCAACAGCTCTTAACCTTTCTTCCAGCATCTGATACTGACTTCTAGCTTCGGGAGGGTAATTCTGTGGGAAACCGCCTGCACCATAGTGAGGGTTATTCATCGATACCGCGACCGGGGTCATGTGTCGGTGAGCAATATTCTGAGGGACTGGGCCCTGTACGTGTGGATGACCCATTATTGGTGAATTGAAACCTGCCGGAGTTCCTGGAGCAATAACAGGAACTGGGATTGGAATCTGGGCTCGATGCGTCCCTCTTCCAACTTCATTCACAACTGTATTAGGCTGAGCGTGCCCCGTGGTTCCTGAAGGGTCTCCTCCAGGGTTTGCATCAGCAGCAGGAGGCGTATAGCCCAGTGGGAGACCATAGGGAGGCCATTGCGCAGCTTGAAGGGTTTGAGAGATCCCAGACCTAGGAAGGGGAGGAGGATTGTTCGTCCCAGCAACAGCGGTTTCAGTTGTGCCAACATCTCTTAAGGCACTTAGCACTCTTATGACCTCCGCCATTTGAGCCCTTAGGACTTCCATCTCAGCTTGAGTGACTTGATTCCCCTGATTCTGATCGTGCTGACCCTGACCATTAGGATCCGGACCTCCTGGAATTCCGCCATCCTGATGTGGCTGCGGATCGTTCTGATCATGGTTGGCTTGATCGTTTTCCATGTTTCTTGCTTGCAGACGCGTCCAATAGCGATGATTAACCAGCTTGCCTAATTTTCTGTTGACGGAACACGCTTATGAACACAAGAACGAATAAATGGATGCAATGCGAATGAATGCGTGTTTAGTTTGTCTTGCCGAGAATCGCAGTGTATTATGTCTTGTCATAGATACGCAGGTAAATCTTTGATTGTTTTTGTTATATCACTTTCTTTGGATCATACTGAAATTGGAATCTGGAAGCGAAACGGGTGTATTTAAACAAAATACTTCAAAATCTGAGTACGACATTCTGATACAATGATTGAAAAAGGAAAGGTACAATAAAACAAAATGGAAAATTACAATAAAGAAGCTTAAATACAAAGAGCTTTGACATTTCCACTCTTTTTCCTTTTGTTGTTGGTAGAGGTACTTCCGGCTTTTCCTTTGGCTTCCTCAACTAGGGCTCTGCAGTATTCCACAAATTTGTACACCTCAAGCGGGGTGTTGAGGGGATACATCTCAGTTTCGGCTTTTCTTAATTTCCTGGGCATATCCGCAAGAGCCTGGTTGACCAATTCTGATAGCTTGGAGAACCTATCCTTCCAGTGTTGAACTTCGTCCCTCAGCTCAATGATGACTGCCTGCTCTTCAATCCTACCGAGCAGCTCAACATAGCGATGTTCCCAATACTGACTTTCATCCCTCACTTGCCGGTACGCATCGCTGATGTGACAAAGGCGCTCCTTCAATTCATCAGAATCCTCTTGCTCTGCTTTTAGGGCCCGCTGATATTCTCTGAGGATGTTCTCAAATGAGTCTCTCTCTTGCACAACACTGTCTAACTTACTCTCCCATTCAGCTTGTAACATGCGGGATTCTCTCTTTGACTTGGCAAGCAAGCTTTTCGCAGCTCTCTCTTCCATTTTTGCTTCATCCCACAATTCTTTCCATTGATTGGCTTCTTCCATGGCTTTCTTCTCTTTCAAGCTTCGCCTCTTGATTTCCTCCTTGGCTCCTTGCAGATACCTTTGAACTTCTAACTTGCTCTCCTCTTCCCCTTTTAGTTTCTGACTGAACTTCTCAATGGTAGCAGACTTCAGGGCATTTTCTTCTTTCAACCTTTTGTTCTTCAGAGCCATCTTCTCTATCTCAGCTTGCAAAGATTTCTTTTCTTCCTCTGCCTTCATTAGAGCCAACTTAACCTCGCCTAATTCGACAACAGGGACACTGGCGTCTACTGCTTCTCTCTCGACTTGCAACTCTTTTTGGTAGGGCAGTTGAACATTCTGGATTCTTTTTCCGAGCCACTGAGCGAAGGTGATACCACTAGTCCTCTGAGCAAGCTCTACTTTTCCCATGCGAACCACCGTATTCCAGGCTTGCAAGACCTTTCTAAGCAAACCGTCATCTTTTGGTCCTCCTTCAAAGATGTAAAACGGGAGTATCATCTCTTCGGTAGGCGAATTCCTCATCGGATACCCCAATTGCCTCAGAGTCAGGGACGGGTTGTAGTTGATGCATCCCTTAGTGCCCATCAGCGGGACATTTTGAAAACTACCACAGCGGAAGACTACCTTAGGCCTATCTTCCCAGCAAAATGATAGATACCAGCGGATCGAGTGCTCATCTAGACCCCCTAGAAACTGGATCCACTCTTGAATACTCATAGCTTTTACCTCACAAGTTACAGCGTAGCTAATCAACTTTTCCACTCGTGTTGGGTTGGTGAAGGCATGAATGAGAAGCCACGCGTACAACAGGTGGGAAGAGCAAGAGATTTTCTTCCTTCTCAAGTCACAATGATGAGTAAAAGCAGAATAAGTGTCAGCAAGGATGGCGGGAATTGGATTAATGGGGCTCCTCCCATTCTGAAAAGCTAGGAAAATACCAATAACGGTCACATCCACATACCTCTCAATCTGCGGAAAGAGAACAACCCCAAAAATTGCTAAGGCCAAAACTCGCTTGAAGACAAACCAATTTTTACTTCTAGCATAGGCTCCCATTAAACCTTCAAGGTAGCTCTGCGGGAAACCTATCACATTGTTTCTCTTCTGCTTTTGGAGCTTCAGATCCTCTACACTCACTTTCAATAATGCAGCGAACCCCTCATCTGTGTAGTACTGTTGTTGATACCGGTAGGGGACAGCTTCTGTCTGAGTGAAACCCAAAATCTGCTGATATTCCTCCAATGTGGGTGCCATTTGAAAATTTTTGAAAAGAAAGCACCTAATTTCTGGGTCATAGAATCTACTCAAAGCCACAATAGCCTCGGTCTGCACCTCTAGCAACAACAACTTCCGGAGGTTCCCATAAGCATTGTCAAACGATCCCCTTTCAATATGTCCCATCAGGTCAACACATCTTTTCAGACTAGTCACATCTACCTTGTTTACAACGGGGTACCTTGGAGTATACACCGTTTCCCTTCTAGATTCCATGCCGTATCTATGACAAAAATTTCTCATTACTTGGGGTTCTCGGCAAGCAAACCATGATGAAAGGCAAAGATGCATGCGAAAATTATCGAAAATGTATGTTTTATGCAAAGGATGATGTGTAAATGATGATGATGTTCTATGCCTATGTAACTCAGAGACCAGTCCTTCGTGTTGTCATAAGCGACGGAGGATCCCATTTCATCTCAAAACATTTTGAAATGTTACTGCAAAAGTTTGGTGTAAGGCACAAAATTGCAACGCCTTACCACCCTCAAACTAGTGGTCAGGTTGAGGTATCGAACAGAGAAATTAAAAGTATTTTAGAAAAAACTGTTTCGACCTCAAGAAAAGACTGGTCGGTAAAGCTTGATGATGCTCTCTGGGCTTATCGGACTGCATACAAAACTCCCATAGGATGACTCCTTTCAAATTAATTTATGGGAAGTCTTGCCACCTTCCGGTTGAACTAGGGGACAAAGCTTACTGGGCAATTAAACGCCTTAACCTGAACATGGAATTAGCCGGAGAAAAAAGAAAACTCCAACTAAACGAATTGGAAGAACTGAGAATGGATGCTTGTGAGAATGCCAAACTTTACAAAGAAAGAACAAAAAATTGGCATGATAAGCGTATCATTCGCAGAGAATTCAAGGAGGGTGACCTGGTGTTATTGTTTAATTCCAGGCTAAAAATTTTCCCAGGAAAATTAAAATCAAGATGGTCCGGTCCTTTTGAAATCCGTAAGGTTTACCCCTTCGGATCTGTAGAGATCTGGAGCGAGAAAACCGGATCGTTTAAAGTCAATGGTCAAAGGTTGAAAAATTATTTAATTGGTGACCCAATTGAGAAAGGAACTAGTTTAGTTCTACATGATCCCAATTGAAATTTTGATCGTCAAGCTAGTGACGTTAAAAGAGCGCTGTGTGGGAGGCAACCCACGGCTTAATGTATTTTTTCGATTCATTGAAGAAAAAAAAAACTCACGGTTAGAAAAATTGAAGCACGTGACAGATATGCTCCAAACCCTAAATGCATCATTTCAACATCAACCAGGGTCACCAGCCCGGGCAGCTGTGATTCGGTGAGCTATCCTAACCCCTTTTGTGTTGTTTTATTTGAAAAATCATTGAGGATAATGCCTAGTCCAAGCATGGGGGGGTATTTTATTGCTTTTATTGGGTATGTCTTTATTGCTTTGCTAAAGTTTTTATCTTTTTGTACTTTGAGTTGTATCTGCTCCCTCCATGATGAAACTTTGTGAACCCTAAGCATGTTTTAGATAAGCCTTTTCTGGACAAAAATAATTTTTCAATTTTTCATAAGCAATCATCTAGGTGGACTGGTTGGGAACAACAAAAATGTATCATGGTTCGATTTCTACTTCTAGGGCTTTTTCACACACACACACTATTGAGACTGTTTTCAGTTGTTAATACAATTAGAAGGACTGAAGAGAAACTAGTAACCTGGTTCTCTTGGTGACATTCACTGGATGCGCGGTTACTGGAGAAAAACGTCTGAGTTGGGGTATCAAGCAAAAAAAAACGCAAAACCAATTCAAAATGCAAAAATTGGTGCATTTTAAATGTCAAAATGAATGGTTAGCATATAAAATCAAAAAGAAAAGAAAAATGCTTGAATACCCAATGTATAAAGACCCTCCTTTGAGACCCGGTCTTAGTAAATGGAGGACCCAAGCTTAAGAATGCTGGGGAACCGGTTCTATAATGACATTGATATCCTCTCTAGAGTATTGATACTTTAAAAATTGTCTCCCAATTCCACAAGAAGCCCAGATAGTATTTCTCAAACCAAAGTGTTAGAATTGCCCCACAGTTTGTTGCGCCCGAAAAAGTCCCTGAGGGAATCTTTCTTCGTTTACAACTTTTTGAAAATCAATGAAGTCGCCACCAATATTTTTTATAAGGAAAATATTGAGGAAAAACCTTTTGGAAAGCGGATGGCCTTTTTTGAAAACCGGAAGATTTGGGTTCGGGGGTCGTTTAGGCATAGGGAAGGTTTTAGCACCCCACGCCTCCTTTTTACCGAAAGGGAACCTTTAATTAAATGTGTGGTTTTAAGTGCTAATTTGGAAAATACCTAAATTTGCCCCTTTTTTGAAAAGAGAATGAAAAGGCTTAATGAAGATTTTTACTTTTGGCATAAGTGTTTATTTTATTTTTTTTTTTAAAAAAAGAAGAAAAAGGAAAAAAATGTTTTTAGTTTATTGTGCTTGACGGAGGATATCCGCTCCTACGTATCTCCCGGTGCGATGGAGAATTCAAAGCTACGTAGTTCTGGGTTTTTTAAAAAGGTTTTGTTTTTTTTGATTCGAGTGTTCGCGATGACCAAACAACAACGGTTTAGAGTGGTCACACTACTAACTCTTTTGAAAATGAAATCATCATTAACAACCAAACGGCAACGGCGCGAGTGATCATTAATGACAATTGTTTTTATTTAAATTGGAGTGTTCATGAAGACCAAACAACAACAGTTTAGAGTGGTCACACTACTAATTCCTTTGAAAATGAAATTATCGTTAATAACCAAACGGCAACGGCGCGAGTGATCATTAATGATGATTGGTTCTTATTTTAGGTAATCAAAAGAGTTTTCGCAATTGAATTGATTTTTGGTTTGTGAGACATTTATCCATTATTGGGAAAAGAGGGTTTGTAAAAAAAAAAGAAAATAAGTTCGCTTAGGGAAAAGAAACGAAATTTAAAAAGAGAAACAGGAGGTGAAATAGTGAAAAGGGGGTGCAAGTAGCGGGAGAGCTGTATTATTAAAACTGGGGGTGCAAATAGTGAGCCCAGCTTATTTTTGTAAGCTGGGCTGCGCAGGAAAAGAGATCGTGGGCTTCAAAAAAAAAGGGGGGCGAACTGAGTAAAGTGCAGGGGTGTAAATAGAGATCTGAAAATTAAAAAACGCGAAAAGACAAAAATACCCTTACTGTGTATACTATAAATAGCTAACCAAAAATAGAAAACCCTAATTTGGCTTTCCTCTTCTCCATGCGGCGCCGCACTTCCCCCCCCCCCCCCCCCCCCCCCATTTCTAACCCTAAAAATTCCTCCTCTCTCTCTTTGCCTCCTCCGTCTCCTCTCATCTCCTCTCTTCTCTCCCCCGTCCCCCTCTCATCTCCTCTCTTCTCTCCACCGTCCCCCTCTCATCCCCTCTCTTCTCTCCCATACTCTGATCTCCTCTCTCTTTCTCTACCGTCCCCCTCTCATCTCCTCTCTTCTCTCCACCGTCCCCCTCTCATCTCCTCTCTTCTCTCCCATACTCTGATCTCCTCTCTCTTTCTCTCAATCGCATCCGCTTCCCCTTTTCCTCCACCACCGAAAACACCAAACCGAATCTCTCTCTCTCTCTCAACCGACCCACTATTCCTCTGATTCGGTCTCTGTTGGGGGTGCGGTTGGGTTCTGTTGCTGACTGTTTGGGCCACGGTTTGGTGGTTTAGGGTAGTGGTACGACGGCGATGACAACGGTTTGATGGTGGCGGTGACCGCGAAGGAGTGGTGGAGAGGGTGGTTCTGTTTTTCCGATGGAGGTTTGGGTTAGGCCACGGTGGTTGAACGGTGGAGGTTGGGTGGTCACTGCGAAGGGAGAAAGAGCGCGCGACGGTTAATGAAAAGAAGGAGAGCGGAACGGCCGAACAGTGGGGTGGTGCTGGTTCGGTTGGTGGTGGTGCACGGCGGTGATGACGGTGCGTTTTGGCAACGATGGTACCGTTCTGATTCTTTTTTGATATCCCTTTTTTACTGTTTCTGTTCCTTGTTGCTTCTACTTTTTTTGTGATTTCGTTTTCTAGAAAGAATAGAGCAACCCTAATCTGTTTGTGTGGTCACCTCCAGACCCATTTTTTTCTATTTGTAACTTATTCCTAATCTGTTATTTTAATCTGTTAATGGCCTTAATTTACCACTATCAGTATTTCTAAAAACAGCATATAAACTAAACCTAATTATTTTCCTTAGTTCATACACACAGTTTGATATTGATTTCAGAATAATAACAAGTACATTTTTTGCAAAGTGACCTATTATATACCAAATTGGACAAAAGACCAACCTCAATTCCAGCTTCTGTTAAGTCTCCTCTTCGTCACTGCCTAACTTCTGTTGTTATCTACTGCTTTTGCTTGTTTTGCTGCTCCTTTTACTATAGTGCTTATTTCTGCTGCCCTTTCTTACTTCTCAGTAATTTGAATTCTGTTTTGTATCTCTGTGTGTGCCTGTCCCTCCCCCTTTTTCTCTCTCAGCTTCTCTAATTTATAGAGGAAATGGTTGCTATGTTTTGTACAGGTTGTGAAACAAACTGATGTGTATTGATTGGTGCTGGATTTAGAGGGGGGTGGCGTGGAGCAGTGGATGATGTGAAGCAATGGGTGGCTTGGAGCAGATTTTTGCTGCTGGCTTGTAAAATTGGGGCTAACTTTAGCCAAAAATGGGAAAAAGCAAAGAACAACAAAAAAAAGAGGTGGCTCTAATGCTGAAAGTACATATACAGCAAAACATTAATTTTTTATTTATTTATTTTGTAATATTTGTATTTTTATTTAATTTTCGTTTTTATTATTTTTTTGTATTTTTGACTATTGTTTTTTTTTTGCATTTTTGGGACAATTTGGACTCTAAACACTCCTAAATTGTAAATGAAATAAAATTTGATTTTTTGACATTTTTTGGGACTCGAAACAAATTAAATAGACAAAAAGGAAGTTGAGCCAAATACAAAAGCGAAATCGGGCCCAACTAGACAAATGCGCTAGAACGAGGCTCAAATAGAACAAATAGGCCCGCTAACTGACAAACACTAAAAATTAACTAGGAACCACGCTCGTGGGCCCAACTCAAAATGATAAGCCCAATCTGCATGTGTGTAGGCCCAATAACCCAACTGTGGGCCCCATTACACAAATGGCATCTTAACGACACTCGCATGACACCGACACGCGTTAACAGGATTCGAGACTTGCAAAAAATGCGACCTAGCGAATTAAAACATTATTAACAAGAGTTC
The DNA here is from genome assembly GCA_039519185.1 of Astragalus membranaceus. Lineage (NCBI taxonomy): Eukaryota > Viridiplantae > Streptophyta > Magnoliopsida > Fabales > Fabaceae > Astragalus > Astragalus membranaceus. Next base: position 110,072,775 of record CM076848.1, on the reverse strand, counting down.
GGACAAAATTAGGGTATTACACAGTTCACTTAAGGTTTCGATGTGAAAATAATTTTCCTTCAGAATTGGCCTAAAGATTTACACTGTTTTTGCTTGAGGACAAGCAAAGGTTCAAGCATAGGGGAGTTTGATAAGTCTATTTTTAGAGTCGTTTTAATAGTTATTTTTATTAGGTTTATTTGGTATTTTAATTATATTTTTGAGTTATTTTACTACAAATGTTTACTTTTTATTTTCAGGTTTTATTTTGAAGCAAAAGAGAAAATATGAGCTAAAATGAAGAACAAAGAAAATATTTGAGGAGGAACAATTTTTGAGACAACACTGGCGCAGCACAGGGCCCCAAGGGCGCCAAGGAGCAAAACAGCAAAACTGGCGCAGCACAGGGCCCCAAGGGCCCCAAGGAGCAAAACTGGCGCTGCACAGGGCGCCAAGGAGCAAAACAGCAAAATTGGCGCAGAACAGGGCCCCAAGGGGGCCAATGAGCAAAACTGGTGCAGCACAGGGCGCCAAGGGCGCCAAGGAGCAAAACTGGCGCAGCACAGGGCCCCAAGGGAGCCAAGGAGCAAAACTGGCGCAGCACAGGGCGCCAAGGAGCAAAACTGGCGCAGGACTGGCGCAGGACTGGCGCAAGACTGGGCGCCAAGGGTGCCAAGGAGCAGCACAACTGGCGCAGGACTGGGCGCCAAGGGCGCCATGGGCGCCAAAAAGCAGTCAATTTTGGCTGCGGCCACTTGTTGATGGCCATCTTTGCCAACTTGATTATTTCACTTTTTTTTGACCATTTTGCCCCTCCACTCAAGTGCTTTGACCACTTGTTGATGGCTATCTTTGCCAACTTGCTTTGTCCACTTATTGATGGCTATCTTTGCCAAAACTTGAAATGACCATTTTGCCCCTTCCCTCATATTTTCCTATAAATAGGACCTTGATCCTCACTTGTAAGCACACTTGAATTTTGTGAGAAAATCACTCTCAATAAACTCTCTAAGATTCATGACTTAATTTACTCTTCATGTTCTTTTAATTCTTGCTATTTTACTTTCTTGCCCTTTTAATTCTTGCTATTTTACTTTCTTGCCCTTTTTAATTCTTGCTCTTTATTTTCTTGCCCATTTATTTTCTTGCTCATTTATTTTCTTGCTCTTTCCTTTTCTTGCCCATTTATTTTCTTGCTCTTTTAATTTTTGCTCTTTACTTTTCTTGCCCATTTATTTTCTTGCTCTTTTAGTTCTTGCTCTTTATTTTCTTGCCCATTTATTTTCTTGCTCATTTATTTTCTTGCTCTTTACTTTTGTTGCCTATTTATTTTCTTGCTCTTTTAATTCTTGCTCTTTACTTTTCTTGCCCTTTTATTTTCCTGCCCTTTTACTTTCTTGCTCTTCTATTTTCCAAGTCATTTAAATTCCTTGCAATTTACTTTTTAAGCAATTTACTTTCTTGTTATTTACAATTCCGCTATTTATAATTTTGCAATTTTCTCAATTCCTAACATTTATTTTCTTGCGATTCTAACATCTAATTCCTAACTCATTTACACATTTCGCAACTTATCGCTTTCTTTACAATTCTTGCAATTTACAAAATCTTCCTCTTCTCCTCTTTTGTCTACAATGATCATGAGTGAGTAGACTTTCTTAGCCTTGGGGTTTTTGGCAACCATCAAATGATGGCTTTCTACTAATTAATTCCCGAGACTATTTTCCACCTTAATCACTTTGTATTTTTAAATCTAATTTCATCACTTTTCATTATTATTTCAAAACACCACACGATGTACCGAAAGGGGAAGTGTGGTTGTTGGATCTATGAAATTAGACAATAAAATCAACACATGAAAATAGTTTTGGTTTTATTGAGACACGAAAAGGTCTTTGCTTAATGGGTTCTAATAATAATCAACCATGAAAATAGGCTTGATAATTAGTTTAGAACACGCGTTTGTACTCTGAAAGGAAACTCTTGCTACAACCGTCGCCTTGTCTTAAGAAATATATCGTTCTTTAAGCTGGAAAATAGTCGAAAGCGTTAATAACAGAAACCCTATCATTTCGATGAAACTAATACCCCTAGTCTCTTTTTATCTTTAAAACATCAACAAAAACATTCCTTCTTTCTAAAAAGACTTTCTTTTCAGTTAATCAACTTTGGAAAATTAAATTGGTAATCACCTAGGCTCTCCCTGTGGATCGATAACTCTTTTATTACGCGACAAGACCGTGCACTTGCGGGCTATCAGGCTTGCATGCATTGTTCATCAAATATGAAAGGGGCATCATGTTGTAACAGTTGACACAGAGGTTTGGAGATTTTTGAAAAATCTTTTATGAACCTCCTATAGAATCCAGCATGCCCTAAAAAGCTTCTTATGCCCTTAATGTTTGTTGGAGGAGGTAGCTTTTCAATGACCTCTATTTTTGCCTTGTCCACTTCCAACCCCTTTTTGGATATTCTGTGACCCAAAACTATAACTTCTTATACCATAAAATGGCATTTCTCCCAATTTAGCACAAGGTTAGTTTCTTCACACCTAATCAGGATTTCTTCCAAGTTGGACAGGCATAGATGGAATGTTTATCCAAACACAGAGAAGTCATCCATGAAAACTTCCATGGATCTTTCAATGTAGTCAGAGAAAATTGCCATCATACACCTTTGAAAAGTGGCAGGTGCATTACACAGGCCAAATGGCATCCTTCTAAAGGCAAAGGTACCATATGGACAAGTGAATGTAGTTTTCTGTTGATCCTCAGGTATTATTGCAATCTGGTTATAACCTAAATAACCATCAAGAAAGCAATAAAATTCTTTACCTGCTAGCCTGTCCAGCATCTGGTCAATGAGAGGAAATGGGAAATGATCTTTCCTTGTGGCTTTATTCAACCTCCTGTAATCCATGCAGATCCTCCATCCTGTCACAGTTCTGGTTGGAAGCAGCTCATTCATCTCATTAGTAATTACTGTTACCCCTCCTTTCTTTGGCACACACTGCACAGGACTAACCCATGCACTGTCTGATATGGGGTACACAATACCTGCATCCAACCATTTGATGATTTCTTTCTTCACCACTTCCTTCATAATAGGGTTCAGCCTCCTCTGCCCTTCAATGCAGTTTTTAGAATCTTCCTCTAATACTATCCTGTGCATACAGAGGGTGGGGCTGATACCTTTAATATCTGACATTTGCCACCCAATAGCCTTTTTATGCCGTTGCAGCGCTTGAATCAAATCCTGCTCCTGCTGTTCAGAAAGATCAGAAGCTATTATAACTGGCAAAGTGCTATTGTCCCCCAGATATGCATATTTGAGGTGTGAAGGTAACTCCTTCGGTTCCAGAGTTGGTGGCTGTTCAGTGGAGGGCAGATTCTTCCTTATGTCAGAATTATCTTGCTCCAGAGATTCATACTTTCTGGCCCAAATTTCTTCAACTGTCAGTTCCTCCTATTCTGCAACTTCTGTATCTGATCCTGCATCTTCAGTGTTGTCCAGTAATTGCCTCAGTTGATCTGTGCGTTTCTGGAAATGATTCTGAATCACTTGGTCAAGAGCAGAAACAAAGGAGCACTCTTCAATGTTGGGATCTGGAAATTTCATAGCTTTGAGGATGTTGAACTTGACTTCTTGGTCATTGACCCTCATGATCAATTCTCCTCTCTGCGCATCTATTAGAGTTCTTCCAGTAGCCAAAAATGGCCTTCCCAGTATGATAGGTACTTCTTTATCTGCATCAAATTCCAAAATTACAAAATCAACAGGAAATACAAATTTGTCTACCTTTATTAGAACATCTTCTAAGATTCCTTCTGGATAAGCAAGGGTTCTGTCAGCTAGCTGCAGTGTAAGTGAGGTAGGTCTGGCAGTCCCCACTCCTAGCTGTGTGTGTATATGGACTTGGGCATAAGATTTATGCTGGCTCCCAAATCACATAGAGCACGGCCAGAGTAAAAATTTCCAATTGAGCATGGTATAGTAAAACTGCCAGGATCCTTTGATTTGGGTGGGAGCTTATTCTGCATCAACATGCTGCACTCCCCGGTCATTGCTACTCTCTCAAATTCCCCAAGTCTTCTCCTCTTGGTGAGCACATCCATCATGAACTTTGCATAGTTGGGCATCTGTTGGAGAGCCTCCACCAAAGGGACATTAATATGTAACTGTTTAAGGACTTCTAGGAATTTGTTGAACTGCTTGTCTTCATGAGCCTTTTGAAGTCTTTGAGGGTATGGAGGGTCAGGATATGTTGGAATAATTCTGGGTGGTGGTGGTATCTTTACAGCAACAGGCGCTGTAGCGTTAGGTTTAGGCGCTATAGCATCTGTTGCAGGTTCTTTTTGTTTTTCAGAGTTTTTGTTTTCTTCATCAGCTGAAACAGCTGATGGTCCTGTCAAATATTTCCCACTCCTTAAAGATATAGCTCTTACATGCTCTTTCTTTGTAGTATTTGAAGTTGAGGCTTCTGTAGTGGATGGTATTGATCCACTAGCTCTTTGGGTAAGGACATTAGCTATCTGCCCCATCTGAACTTCCAGATTCTTAATGGAAGCTTCATGAGTTTTCATAGTTGTCTTACAATCACTCATGAAGCTTTTCAATAAACCTTCCATGGAATTATCAAGAACAGGGGCATTCTGCCTTTGGTAGTTCTGAGTAGGGAATCCTGGTGGAATTGCTGGAGCACTATAATTGGGTGCTGTAGCATTGTTGGCTCCCCATCTGAAATTGGGGTGATTCTTCCAACCAGGATTATATGTATTTGAATAAGGATTATTATTCTTGTTGAAACCCACAAAGTTCACAGAGACAGTATTACCAGGACATTCTTCATACAAATGCTCTCCTCCACAATGTACACAGCTTACTGACCCTGGAGAGGCTTGCTAAATAACAGCCAAAGCTTTTTCTGTTGGCGCTCTAGCGGCAACCACTGCAGTGTTTGAAGTGCTCATAGCTTTTATCATGTTGGTCAAAGAGGCAACCTGTGCAGAAAGAGCAGAAACTTCACTGATCTCATGCAATCCAGCTACCTTCTTTTGTGGAGCTAACCTTTCTGTAGGCCATTGATAACTGTTTGTTGCAATATCATCTATTAGATCACATGCATCATTATAGGAGGTCTTTAGTAACACACCCCCTGAAGAAGCATCTAACATTTGTCTGGTTGTTGGGTCTAGTCCATTGTAGAAGGTCTCTATTTGGATAATCACAGGTATACCATGATGAGGGCACTTTCTTAACAGCTCCTTCCATCTCTCCCATGCTTCAAACAGTGTTTCAGCATCTTTTTGTCTGAATGCAGTAACCTCATTCCTCATTCTAGCATTTTTACTTGGGGGAAAATATTTTGGTAAGAATTTCTCAGTCATTTCATTCCAAGTATGTATAGAGTTAGGCTATAGAGAAGTTAACCAGGCCTTTGCTCTATCCTTCAAGGAATAAAGAAAAAGTTTTAGTCTGAATGCATCATCACTTACCCCTGGAATGATGAAGTTACTGCAGACTTCCAAAAATTGCTTCAAGTGTAAATATGGGTCCTCTTGAGGAGCACCACCAAACTGTCCCACAGTTTGCAACATTTGGAACATCATAGGTGTGAATTCAAATTGAGCTGTATGGAGAGTGGGTCTTGCTATGCTTGTCTCCATTGTTTGTGGATCAAACACAGCATAGTCCCTCATTGGTCTATCTCTGTCATTTACCATTTGAGCAGGTCCTTCATTTAGGAATTGATTTCTGTACTAGTCCTCTTGGTCATGTAAGGTGGGAGTGGGTGGTTGATGAGTTCTACCTCTACCCCTTCCACCTGGTTCAGTTCCTCCTCTACCAGAATTAGATCTTCCATGTGGAGTGGTAGCCCTACCAGAATTGGTTCTCTGACTATGCTCTGACATGGTGGGTCTGAGTCTTTCAAGATGTCTTAGTTTCCTGAACCTTCTCTCTGGTTCTGGGCTCAAATTCTGGTGGTTGAGACCTGGGCATACGTTGTAGCGCTTACTGCTGCAGCAACAAGAAACAACACACCAGTGTAAAATAGGCACTAAGCTTACTAACAACTTAAACAATAAAAATTAAATGCAATCCCCCGCAACGGCACCAAAAACTTGTTGTGCGAAAAGGTGATGTGCAAGTATACACAATCGCAACAAGTAATATAATGATAAGTAAAGTTTGTTCCCACAGGGATTGGAATTAATCTAAGAAGTTTAAGTGATTAGCAACTTAGTAAAACAAGTATGGTGACAAATAAAAGTGTAGAGTTGTAAACATATTGATTTGAGATAAAATAGTAATGAATTGAAGATATTTAAAAGTGAGTTGGATAGCTCAGCAGTTATGCAAATTCCCAAGAGTAGTGTTCTATAATATTAGACGCTGTAGCGTTAAGCGCTGTAGCGTCATGGTGGCGTGTCTTTCAGTCACTATCGTCAGGGCTATGTTACAAGACTCCTATGTCTAGGTTCTAAATAAGTTTTACCCCTGTATATTACGATCTTACAGCATATACCTTATGAACTATTACTCCCTTATGTCTAGGGTTAAGTAGTACTTCCTTTAAATGTCTTTAAAGGGTTTTTCATTCATATCATTCCTTGAGTTCTCTTTGTGAACCATGTCTGAACCCACAAAGCCCCCTTATTTTAGTTGATCAGTCCCAAAACAAAGTTGAAATCATTATGACACAAGGAATGAAACGCAAATATCATAATATTATATAAAAGCTACTCAAGGTTCATTACACACTAAGAACAATCCAACTACAAAGTGATTTAGCTCATGACAAGCTTCATCCTCGCAATACAAACAAACAAGCTTATATTACCGTAGGTAGAGAAGAGGAGAATGGTTGCAAAATATGCACTCCAAGAATCCCAAGTCATATACGCTAGATGAAGCTATGGCTTGAACAAAACCTTTTATGAAATCTAAAAAACTATACTACAAATAAAAGCTTCAAGATTGGAATAACAATGGAGGAAAACCAAAATGTCAAGTTAGCTCTTCCCCAAGTTAAAACTCTCTCTACGTAGGGATCTGTAACTTGTGTGTCTCTTGGATTAGATATATCCCAAATAGATAATATCCTAATTAGATAATATCTTAATTATCCATAAAGCTACTTTACAAAAAGTGGTAATGATTAAAATCATTACCAACTATCAAGTGGGAATCAATTGGGAGACGCCAAGTGTATTGTTGACTCCACTTGGGCTTCAATGTCATGCTGAGGATAAGAGATAAGGGAGGTGACTCATCGTTTCAGCAAGTGGTTACACAAATATCCCAATGGCCAGCCGCCTCATAACGCTGTAGCATCTCATTGATGGCATGCCGCTGCAGCACTAAGGCAAAACATCAATATATTCGCAAAGGCACCTATTATGCCCAAAGTTTAGGGAATTGCCTTATAACCTGTATCTACACTATTAATCATATATTCACATGTTTAAGTACTAAAATTACTTGAGAAGTGAGCTTGATTTAAGTATTAAGAGCATAAATAACCTATATAAAATAGAGTTATCAGGTAGCCAATATTGTCCCAGTTCCAAAGAAAGATGGGAATGTTCGGATGTGTGTTGATTATCGGGATTTGAACAGAGCCAGCCCTAAAGATGACTTCCCCTTGCCTCACATTGATGTCCTGGTAGATAGAACAACACAACACTCTCTCTTCTCCTTCATGGATGGATATTCCGGATATAACCAAATCAAGATGGCCCCTGAAGACATGGAGAAAACCACCTTCATCATTCTCTGGGGTACCTTTTGTTACAAAGTATTGCCATTCGGAGTGAAGAATGCTGGTGCAACATACCAAATGGCAATGGTAGTGTTATTCCATGATATGATGCATAAGAAATAGAGGTCTACGTGGATTGCATGATTGCAAAGTCCAAAACTGAAGAAGAACATATTGTTTATCTGCAAAAACTCTTTAAACGTCTAAGGAAGTTCAAACTCAGATTAAACCCTGCCAAATACACTTTCGGTGTAAGATCAGGAAAGCTGTTGGGGTTCATAGTCAGCCAAAGGGAAATAGAAGTAGATCCAGACAAAGTACGAGCAATTCTTGAAATGCCAGCGCCTAAAACTGAAAAAGTTGTGGGTCCTGGGAAGATGAAACTACATTTCCAGATTCATATCCCAACTAACATCTACCTGCGAGCCTATCTTCAAATTATTGTGCAAGAACCAAGAAACCAAATGGAATGATAACTGCCAAGAAGCCTTTGAGAAATCAAGAAGCACCTCGAAAATCCACCGATTCTGATGCCACCTGTGTTGGGCAGACCCATTACCTTATACTTAACAGTGTTAGACAAATCAATGGGTTGTGTGCTGGGGAAGCACGACGAATCCGGAAGGAAAGAACATGCCATTTACTACCTAAGCAAGAAGTTCACTGAGTGCGAGACGAGATACTCATTGTTGGAAATAATGTGTTGTGCTTTGGCCTGGGCTACACATCGTCTGAGGCCGTATATGCTAAGTCACACGACTTGGTTGGTATCTAAATGGATCCAATCAAGTACATCTTTAAAAAACCCGCACTCACAGGGAGAATTGCTCGTTGGAAAATGCTACTATCTGAATACAACATCTTGTATGTTACTCAGAAAGCCATCAAAGGCAATGTGTTGGCTGAACACTTGGCACACCAACCCCTTGAGGATTACCAATCAATGCAGTGTGATTTCCCAAATGAAAATATAATGGCTTTGTTCGATGAAGGAAAATCTCTACACGATGAAAGATGGAAAATGTCATTTGATGGCGCTTCCAATTTGTGGGGCATGGGGTCGGAGCTATGCTGATCTCCCCAAATAACCGCTTTGTGCCATTTACTGCTAGATTAAGCTTCTATTGCACCAACAACATCGCAGAATATGAAGCATGTATTCTAGGTATCAAAGACGCGCTTGAATGGAAAGTTACGAGACTCGATGTATATGGGGACTCAGCCTTGGTCATCCATCAGATAAAAGGTGACTGGGAGACAAGAGATTCCAAATTGATCCCCTATCGCGATCACTTCCGAAAGATGATTGAACAGTTTGACGAGATCACTTTCCACCATCTCCCCCGTGGAGAATATTAGTTGGCTAACGCCTTATAGACTCTGTCATCAATGTTCAATATGAACGACAATAGGAATCTGACATTCATCATAATTCAAAATTGTGAGCTACCGGCACATCATTGTATGGCAATTGAAGAAGAGTCTGATAGTAAACCTTGGGATTACGATATCAAGCGCTATATCACAAGCAGAGAATACCCTTCTGGTGCCTCAGAAAATGATAAGAGAACACTAAGGAGATTATCAATGGGTTTCTTCCTAAATGGAGAGGTGCTTTACAAGAGAAATCATGACATGGTCCTCCTCCGATGTGTAGCAAAAGAAGAAGTAGAAAGAATTATGAAAGATTTCCACGAGGGTTCATTCGAAACTCATTCTAATGGGCACACCATGGCAAGAAAAATTCTGAGGGCTGGCTACTACTGGTTATCAATGGAGGCCGACTGCTTTAGTCATGTGAGGAAATGGCACAAGTGTCAAGTCTACACCAATAATATCCATGTGCCACCTGCTTCTTTGAGTGTCTTAACAACACCACGACCATTCTCAATGTGGGGAATGGATGTCATTGGTCCCATCGAACCTAAGGCATCAAATGGGCATCGCTTCATTCTTGTCGCTATCGACTATTTCACCAAATGGGTTGAGGCCGCTTCATATGCTAGTGTTACAAAATATGTGGTTGTTAGGTTCATAAAAAGAGATTTGGTCTACCGTTACGGCCTTCCAAATAAGATCATCACAGATAATGGGACCAACCTGAATAACAAAATGATGAAAGAGTTGTGTGACGACTTCAAAATTCAACACCATAACTCTTCCCCGTACCGTGCGAAGATGAATGGGGAAATTGAAGCGGCAAACAAGAATATAAAAAGGATTGTGCAAAAGATGGTGGTGACCTTCAAAGAATGGCATGAAATGCTCCCTTTTGCCTTGCATGGGTATCGAACCTCAGTTCGCACTTCAATAGGGGCAACCCCGTTCTCACTAGTATACGCAATGGAAGCAGTTCTTCCCATCGAAGTTGAAATACCCTCTCTGCGGGTGCTGATGGAAGCAAAATTGAATCTCATCGAAGAAAAGAGAGTAGTTGCTTTATGCCATGGGCAATTATATCAGCAAAGAATGAAGAGGGCTTATGAGAAGAAAGTTCGTCCTCGACAGTTTCAAGAAGGAGATCTAGTGCTCAGGAAAATCTTGCCTATCCAAAAGGATTCCCGTGGGAAATGAACTCCAAATTACGAAGGACCTTATGTGGTAAAGAAATTATTCTCCGGATGAGCCTTAATTCTCACAAAAATGGATGGCGAAGACCTATCACTCCCGGTGAATTCAGATGCAGTCAAGAAGTATTATGCCTAAATATATATATATATATATATGAAGAAATAGAAAGATGAGCCGGGAAAAAATAAGCTCGCTAGGTTGAAAACCCGAAATGGCGGCCTAGGCAAAAGTTAGAGCGACCCGGTGGATTGAAAACTCCAAAGAGCGATCCAGGCAAAAATTAGGGTCAAAAAGTTGGACTTGGAACAAATACCAAGGCAATCAGCACATCCGAAAGTTGGATGATGAGTGGTCAAGGTTATACGTATGGGTCATTGACATCATTATTTCAAGGATACCAACTATTAAGAGATCTGTTCATTCTTTTTCTTTCTTTTGTTTTTAGCTTAAACTCCCAATGTAATTTTCAGTCGGCGTGATCTTCTGCGCACTTGGCTTCCATTTGAATATCATACACTTTCTTTGTCTCTTGTTCCCCTGTCTGTTTTAAAATGATGTTTTATGGTAGATGATATTTAATTGTGAAACATGTAGCATGATTAAAAGAATTACAAACATTACGAAATTTCTAAAAAATCACACAAAGGAGATGATCTCTCATAAATAAATTTGCAAAGAGGATAAATACATGCATGATCACTTCAACGATGAATCATGATAACCCGTGCTTCGATCTAGCTACACCACTGCTCTGGATGACCCTCGTGTCTTACACTAGAAGTCTAGCAAGTTGGCGAGACTGGTAAAAAAAAAAGAGAAAAGCCAAAAACGGGAAGCAAAAAAAAAGCAAAAAGAAAAAAGTCATCCATTATATTTCATTCATCATTCCAATTAAAATCAGTCATTACAGATCCATACATTACATGGATATGTCATATATATATATATATATATATATATATATATATATATATATATATATATATATATATATATATATCATTTGTTGCTCTCCAATCGACTTCATGTGTCGATCCTTATCACTTCCAATTTTTAAGTCAATGCTACGAGCGTTGAATCCTATATCATACACCAGATCACTGTTCGGGTCAACGCGTCAAATGGGCGTTGAATCCTATATCATACACCAAATCGGTCCTTCAGTTCAGTTCGGGTCAATGCGTCAAAGGCTGACTCCAAGCTGCACCTTCAGATCAATACGTCGCCATTGAGCCCGACGGATCCTTCAGACAAACAAGTCCTTCAAATTAGCTGTGTCTGTCTAAGACGTAGCGTAAATCCTTCGTGGTCAACATATCAGTTCTAGACCATCTTTGGTCCATCAGGCCCAGGCAGCCCTTCAGACCAACCGGTCCTTTAGTCTAATTCAAATCAATGCGCCCAAGCATCGACTGCGAGTTAGACATTTAGATCATTATGCCAACACTTCTAGGCAGCGATCCTTCAGACTAATCAGTCCTTCAGACCAATCGGTCCTTCAGATCCCCAGTGATCCTTCTTTATTGCTTTTTCGTTAACACGCCAAGTGTTAACCGCTATCTGTAAATTCTCAAAACTCCTAACTTTCCAACTGATCGGAAAAAATTAACGTCTGTTGTATCTTTATTTCTATTCCTACAATGAAATCTTGAAAATCTTTCATTTTTTCTACGGAATATAAATAAAGAGGGGCAGCTGTTATACCCAAATTTTGTCCGGTGGATTAATTGGGTATTTTGACGAGTTTTTTTCCTCATTTTTGAAAAGACCAAAAAAATGTCTCGTTGTGCGCGTGTGTTATTTCTAATCGTGTACGCGTTTTATTCTCGTTGCGCGCGCATGCTTGCTTCTTGTCGTCTACGCATGTCTATTTTGGTGCTCGTTATTTATTGTTATTTTTATTTACTAATAATTATAATTTTTTATCTCTCTTAACAAAAAATGGAAAAACAAATAAAATCAAAATAAAGGGATCTAATTGGATAGTCAAAGCTGTCCAGTTTTTTTATATACATATATAATATGATCAAAAGCTAAAATTTGTTACAAAAAAAGTAAATAGTACAAAAAAATTTAAAATGAATTCTAAGGGAAAGGGATAGGCGCTGCTGCCTTCTTGTTGCCGTAGCTGAGAAACATTTTGAGAATGGGGTTCAATATTCTTTCTCCTTATCCTTTTGCTTTTCCCATCTTAGGCAAAACTTTTCAACACCACAGCACCAACGCGTAGACTCCCTTGCTGCTCTATTTTTTTCCTCAAAGGCTGTTATGCTTTTGTCCTCTATTGAGTTTTGCTCTGCTGCATCAGCTCCCCACCTACACCACAGTTTTCACTATAAATACGAGGGAATAGTAACAGTAAAAAGACACAAAAATTGAGACACAAAAAACTGATAGAAAATTCATACAAAATTCAGAGCAAAAATTTAGGGTTTCACACTAAAACCCTAACCACAAAGCATCAAAAAAATTCTGAAACAAGTGGGAACGGCAAAAGCAGCAACAGAGAGGCATCAGTAAGCAGGGTTAGCAGCTAGCAACAGGAGTATGTTATTTTCTTTTTCTCTAATATAGAATCCGAAAATACAAAAACATGTAGATTTTTTAGATGCTTTAGGTTTTTTTTTTTTTTAAAAAAGTTTTATGTGTCATGATTTGTGACAGCAAGCATGTTGTTTTTTAGTATTCTATTCTAGAAAATAGTAACTGATTTGAAATATTTGTTGGTTAATTAGTAGTAAATAATTATTAGTTTGAAATAATTGTTAGAAATTAGGGTTTTTAGAAAGCAAGCCAATAACGAAAATAACAATAAGGACAGTAGCACAATCAGTAGAAGAAAGTAGGCATAGAAGAGGAAGAAGGAAACAGACATGAGAAGTAAGAATCGGAAGGGAATAGAACCAAAAAAAAAGGAAACAAAAAATATAGAAATCACCTCATAGTCTCCGACCACCGTAGACGGTGGCTGTTGGCCGTGAACTACCCATAGCCTCTGCCGTCTCTTCGCGTACAACCCCCACTCCATCGAAGTCTTTTCGTTCTCATCGTAAACATAGCAGCACCGCAACACATCGTCGCCGGCCACAAGACAGTCAGTCAGCATCGTAACAGCACCACCGTTGTAAACCGTCGTTAATCCTTGTTCTCCACTATCGTCGTCTCCCTTACGCTTTTCTTCTTTCTGTTGTTCGTCTACGCCGTTGCCAGCAGAGACAGCTACCATCACAAGAGTGCGCCGCCGCCGCGAGTGCCTACGTCGCCACCGTGTGACGTCGCTGGCCGTGCGTCGCTCCCCCCACCGTTGCGACTCCTCTTTCTTCCTTTCTCTCACTGTCTCGTTTCTACTCTCCCTCGTTCTCTCCCTCCGTAATCCTCTCTCTCTCCCGACAAAATTCTTCTCTTTCTTCAAAGAAGCCAAACGGCACAGCTGGAGAGTGTAGAAGATAAGAAAATTAGGGTTAGGTTAAAATGGAGAAGCCTTTTATAGTGTCTGTTAAGTTGTATTTATTTTTTATTTTATTTTTTAAAATCAGATGTTGTCTTCTATTCACACCCCTATGTCTTAAACAAAACACCCCCCTGAAAGCTCTGACTTCGCAGGCCCTAAACCCACAGAACGAAAACTGGGTTCCTGCTGAACGCACCACCCATTTTCAATAATACAACCCCTGTTTTTAATTGCACCCTTTTTTTATTCTTACAACCCACCTCGTTATTTCATTTTTTTTAGGAGACTAAGTTGACCGTACGGCCGGGTTACTCATCGTTTTAGGATAAATAATCCGTACGGCTTAAGAGTCCTAAAATACCTATTAAAAATGAATAATGTCAAAAATACAAATATACATATCATTTTTCTCTTTCTCCTCAAATGGGCTGAGTTAGTCATCGTTTTAGGACGAATGGGTCGTACGTCTCAAGAGTCCCAAAATACCTATTCAAATTGCATCAAATCACTCTATACATAAATCATTTTCTACCAAAAAAAATCAAAAATCTTATTTTCAAAATAGGGGATTAAGTCGGCCGTACGGCCGGGTTAGTCATCGTTTTAGGATGAATGAATCGTACAGATCAAAAGTTCTTAAACCCCTAAATAAAAAACACCAACAAACAAACTTTTTCTACCCAAGAACTACGTAGCTTTGATTTCTCCATCGCACATGGAGATAAGTAGGAGCGGGGGCCCACTTCTGTCAAGCACAAAAAATAAATATTTTTATTAAGTCTCTTTCTTTAATTCATAATAAAAGGGTAAAATAAACATTTTCAAAATTAACACTCTTTTACAACTAATTAGAAGGTAACTGTAACGCCCCAAATATTTAATTAATGATTTAATTAATTTATTCAATACTTAAGTGTGAGAATTGTTGAAGTTGAGAATTATTAGTATAGTTACTACGTGGACTTTTATTTAATTAATAGGTTAATTAAGTGTGGAAAATAATATTAGAGTAGTAATAATATTATTTTGTTGTATGGGCTTATTTTTATGTTAGAATAAGTAATATAAGGGGCTGTGAAGAGTGGCCCATGAGACTAATTAGAAAGAAACAAAGAGAAGTATAAAAGGATTAGAATTAGGTTGAGTTGTCATAAGCTGAAAGAAAAATAAGGATTAGAGAAAACCTAGAAGCAAGGAGAGAAGGAGGCTGCGCATTCTTGGTGAGAAATAGAGAGGGGGCTGCGCATTCTTCATCCAAGAAGGGAGGTGACTGCGAAATCTTCAAAACCCAGGTAAGGGTGGGGTTCTAACTCTATAATAGGGTACATGAAGGGCTTTATGTGGGTTCTACGAATTTGCTTATGTTTTCAGTTTAAAAACATGTGTATCTCTGAATTGGGTTGATGATGTGTTTGACTATTGAAATTTGATGAATGTTCGATGCCAATTTTGTTGCTAAACTCATTGTTTGGGGTGATCTGGGTATAGGTTCGGTTATACAGTAACTGGGAACAATCTAGCGGTCCAAAAATTATGTGGTTTACCTTTTCAGAAACTAGACTTAATTCTTGTTAATTTGGCACTAGTTTGGTTGCATTTGGAGTTGCATAGCTCGAGTTATAGGTGTCACAAGTTAGGTTAAAATTCTGGAAACAATCTGGATATAGGTTTGGTATTTCGTGTATAACGTTTTCGTTTGAACTCCTTTTTGAATGATTCTTGATTCATTGAAAATTACACTCAATTTGTTACGGGTTAGGCTCAAGTTGCATGTCATTTGACTGAGTTTTGATAATTTTAGAGGTGTCACAAGCTAGGTCATGGTGGATGTCTTGTTTTCTGAACCTTGTTGCTTATTTACTGAAACTGTACGAATTGGACCATTATTTTGCAAAATAAAGATTATAGTAAGGAACTAGACATTCTTAGCTTTCCATAGAGGGGTCCTTTGCTAAGTTTCGATACCGTTTGATAGGTTAATTAATTCACCGAAGTAGAGGTATGTTTGATGGAAATTTGTCTGTTGTTGTTGCTGGACGCCAAGTGTGGCTGCCCCTGTTGTTCCTGGGCGCCATGGGCACCGTTGCTGTTGTTGCTGGGCGCCAAGTGTGGCTGCCCCTGATGTTGCTGGGCGCCATGTCTGGCTGCCCGTTGCTTGTGTTGCTGATGTTGCTGGGCGCACTGGGCGCCAAGGGTGCCATGTCTGGCTGCCCGTTGCTTGTGTTGCTGATGCTGCTGGGCGCCATGGGCGCCAAGGGCGCCAAGTCTGGCTGCCCGTTGCTTGTGTTGCTGATGTTGCTGGGCGCCTTGGGCGCCATGTCTGGCTTCCCGTTGCCTGTTGTCTGATTGTTGCTGGGCGCCATGGGCGCCATATGTGGCTGCCTGTTGCTTGTTGTCTGCTGGGCGCACTGGGCGCCATGGGCGCCATGTGTGACTGCCTCGTTCGGTTTCTGGGCACATTTGGGCGCCGTCTTGTGGGTTGTTGGGTACTTTAGGCGCATTAGGCCCACGGTTGGCTAATTGTTGGTTAAGTCGTTAAATTGTTAACCGTTAATTTGTTAAGTTGCTAAATTGTTGGCTCAGTTGTTGATTTGTTGACGATGTTGCGCCTAGTTGTGATTACCATTGTGTGAAGTTGGCGACGTGTATCTGGATGGATTGCCTCTATTTATTGGCAAGATATTATGTTGTAGGCCTATGGCCAATGTTGAATTCCGTTGTTGGTATGTGTTGCTATGTAATCATTGATGATTGTTTGTGCATTCACATCGCGTCGCATACATAGCATTTTTATGTTGGAGCTATGCTCAAAACACGTTGGCCTGGACTGGCAAATTATAATGAAGGCTTATGCCTTGTTGATGCCACTATTTACTGGCAGATTTTTACGACGACGACGGGAGTTCTGCTCCAATGGTACCACATGCATGTGCATAGTATTGAGTCGCATTCATAGTGCATACTTGAGTGGCTATGTTGAAGACTTGTGATTGATTGAAGTTGTTGATGATGGTGAAGTGGTGAACTTATGTCTTCTGATTCTAACATAATGTTTTTCATGTGTCCTATTATATGGTTTAATATCTCACCCCTTCTGTTTGAATGTTACCCTCTTGTTGGTAACGTGCAGGTAATCACGAATGAAGGTTGCTTACCTTCGTTTGATCGAGTCGGTGTCGTCGCTCTGATACGTAACACTCGGGGGGATGAACACATGCTTTCATTATGATTGTTTTGCTATGTTATTTTGTTGTTAGAACTTAAAGTCGTTATTTCGTTGTTTTTGAGCTGTCTTAAGTTGGTTAAAGACGCCACGATTATTTTGAATTGAGTTTTGTTGCGAATCCGCTGCGTAGTAATGAAGTGACTTATTTTTGAAGACTAAAAGGTTGTTTATTGGTTCATCCAAAAAGTAGAGTGTTATGTATCTATTTTCACAGGCGAATTAATCTATTTGCTGTTTTTACGAAGCAAGTGTGGCACCCCATTGTTTGTTGGAAAATTTTTTTATAAACTCTGAATTTCGTATTATTTTACAGGGTAGAATGGGGTGTTACAGTAACCTTCGTTAGGAAGGATGTCGTGGGGTGCTAATACCTTCCACACGCATAACCGACTCCCGAACCCGAATCTGGTTTCAAAGACCCTTATCCATTTCAAAGGGATTTATCAATGTTTGCCCTTTATAATTAAACTTTGGTGGCGGCTTCATTTTCGAACTTCGAAGAATCCTTTCCCAGATTTTTCACACTAGGGATCTCAAGGTCCTACGCGAGTCTCCTCACGTCGTTGAGCTCGTCCTGCTACAGAACTCCTACAACTTTCTTTCTTCTGCTTCCTGGACTTGTATCATATTCTATTGTTTCTCGTTTCTGCACTCTCGCTCCAAATTCTGGGATTTCAGAACTCGTAATTTTTCCAAGAGATGAGCTAATCTGGGATCATCCTCGCTAGTTTCGGACATTCTGGTAAATGGAATTGAATCGTTTGGTGGGGCGTGGGAAACGTTTTACCCGGCCCCACGGTGGCGCCATTGTTCCTATCAATTTCCTTGGGTAGGAAGTCGTTCGAACACAAGTGATGATATGTGAACAATAATGATCGTGATATGAGACAAGTATAGAGAAATGATAGAAAATGATTCTGCCCCCTTTCATTGGCCTCAAAGGGTGACTTATATAGTATAAGGTATGATTAATGGGAATAAATGTCTATTAGCGTTGTTATGCTCGTTATAAGACAAAGGGAAGGAAGACTAGGAACCCATCATTATTGCTTTGACTGTCATTAACGAGGGTTGACCGAGTGGTTGGATATGGGATCCCTACGATAGGTCGTTCGATCTACTGGGTGCGACCCTCCTTCCTCAATTGAGCATTGTTCGGCCGAGCTCTTGCGTTTATCGACTTGTCCGATTGGGAACAATATGTTATAGAGTTTGATAGCTACATGAATTGTTTGATAGTATATGTTTTGTACTTTCAATTCTTAGTTTTGGGGTTGCATTTGGTAATAATTTGGTTTGTGTTTGTATCTGCTATGTTGATCTACTTTGTCTCGCTTGGCAATGCAAGACCATCGTTAGGTGGCAGACATTACAGAATTTTCATGCTATTATGCTTCTCAGCGCCAGGCGACGTCCGATTGTCGTCAGATGTTGATCACTAGAAGTTTAGTGTGAAGTTCCACTTTACATAGCCAGGTGACGCAACTCCATCGTGAAGCGACACCAAATGTAAATCATATTATAGTTATGTTTTCCATCACTAGGTGATGGCCTTAATTAGTAGGAAGAAAAAGAATGTCATATTTTCATAATGATTTGAATGTACCTATATATGAGTGGGGATCCTCTCCATTTCTCAAAAGAAATGATTTTAATGTGTATCTTTTAGTTTAGGAATGTGCGTATTTATTCGCCCAAAACTTATGTAATGAACCCTCCATTTCTTTTGAGAGGATCTCAACCCCCCCCCCCCCCCCATGAGGATCTTTGTGCAATCATTAGAAATTATCAAAATATTAGGACTTTATTGGTGTCGATATCTGCAGATCTTGTTGTCATTGTATTGAAACCAGGTCATTCCTCCATCTTTCAACCAGATCAACATTGTTCTTGCCAGGGAAGCTTAAAGATTTAAGGCAAATTTTCTATGAGACATTCTCTATTACCTGCACCTTTGGTCCCCTAATTATCATCAATCCGCAATATTAATCCCAAGTAGGTAGCTCAGTTGGCGAGCTAAGGGATATTGAAGGAGTGCACCAAAAAGAGTGCAAGAAGGAGGCCCCGGGTTCAAACCCCGAAAACTAACATTCCCCCACCCCCACTAACATTGCTTATCAAAAAAAATCAATCCGCAATATTAGTCCCTCGATTTTTGTCAATTTTTAAAATGCTCACCAATTTCAAAATTGGTCTTCTCGGAATATGATGTGTTCGGTTTTAAACGCCGTGGCAGTGTAAAATATTAATGAAAATACACCTTGACATGCCATGTCATCATTTTAATTGCAAAAATCAGTTATTGTTAATTAAAAAAATCATTATTTTAGAAAAATTATTTTAATACAAAATTAAAAAAAAAAAACTCAACACTTAAACCTAGCTTCTTCTTGATCCTAAAAAAAATCCAACTAAAAACCCTTCCCTTTGGTGGACCTATAACTGCAACCCCCCAAAGTCCTCTCCATCCCAAGCTATATTGAACCTGAAATGCAATATTGTGTCCTTTGGGAAGACGCAGGGGCGGATTTACATACACTTGAGGGTGTGGAGCTGCACACTCATAAAATTAAAAATTTGCACTAATACCTTATGAAAAATATATTTTGACACCCTTAGTTTTGTTTTTTACATACGCTACTCCTATTTTTCTCTTTCCACTGCTAGCTACTCTTTCATCACTAGTGAAAAAATGGGATTAGAATTAGACATTTAAAGTCAGGCGCTCAAATGTCTGACTACATAAGTAGACACGGTGGCAAACTTGTAATTAAGAGGCAAAATTTTATCTGGCGCGCGACTTTTAAAGTCAAGCGAATACACGCCTGACTTCTAAAGTGAAAAAATAGGAAAAAAATTAGACTTTTCAAGTCTTGCTATCAGGCGCCTGACTACATAAGTAGACACGGTGGCAAACTTGTATTTAAGAGGTAACGTTTTAAAGTCAAGCGCATTAACGCCTGACTTCTAAAGTACTAACAGTATTTCACCCTAACCCTTTATCTCTTCGCGAATCACTCTGAGTACACACACTCTCAGAACACTCTCCTCTTCGCGAACCCTTCACTCTCACGCCGTTCTCCGCCCTAGCTTCCCTTCCTTTTCCGTTTCAAGCACGATTATTCTTCTGGAACGATTATGGAACGATTATTCGCGAACCCTTCATTTCTCTCTGGATCGATTATTCTTCGCCCTAGCTTCCCAATTCTTCTCCCTAGCTTCCCAACTCTTCGCAAACCCTTCATTTCTCTCTGGATCGATTAATCTTCTGGAACGATTCTGGAACGATTCTGAGCTTCGCTGGTCCAAGCTTCTCTTTGGATCGATTCTTCTTCTCACTGGTCCAAGCACGATTTGAACCCTAACCCTGTGAAACGATTTTATCTCACCGATCCAAGCTTCTCTCTGGATCGTTTTTCCTTTCGTTCTTCTTGGGTTCATATTCTTTGTTTAGGGTTTCTGGGATATGGGAATTGAGAACTGAGTTTAGGGTTTTCGTTTTCGTTTTCCTTCATCGTTCTTCTTCGTTTTCGTTTTCACTACAGCACGTCAGTTTAGGGTTTGTGGGATTTGGGATTTGGGACAAATCTGTATATAGTTGTTTGCTAATTACTTTTTGCTATTCTTGTTTTGTGTTTTTCTTATTGTTGTTTGTAACACCCCTTTTTCTACCCCTTTGATTATTTGACAAAAAATCAGAGTACGCAAAAAAAATCTTTTTCTTTTATTACACCAAAAGGAGTGTCACATTTCATCCAAAAACCAATAACAATAAATAAATAAATAAAAACATTTAACAACCATAACATCCTAGCAAACTAATCAAATGGCCACAAATGACTCTATTGTCCAACCCCGAGTGCTACATATCAGAGCAGACACCGACCCGACTACGTGAAGGTAAAATGCCTTCACTCGAACTCACCTGTAAACATACCACAGAAAGGGGGGTGAGATATCTCACACATAATAGGAATAAATGATAGAGAATATATTAGGATATAGCCCTATGACTACCACATTAATCACAGACATCATTACAACATCAGGGGCAAAACAGTCATTTCATCATCACAAACATCACCAAGGCACAGTCGCCGAGATCATCACACATGCTATGCAATGCATGGATGCAGCCCCAACAGTGGGCATAATGCATGTGGTACCAATACAACCTCCTTTAAACATGGGTCGAAGCCCCAACCTCCTTAAACATGGGCCGAAGCCCTAACCTCCTTAAAACAATCATGCAAATGAAGTGTATGCAACACCATGCTAATGCATCAAACGCAACCAGCAGCAACCACCTATAACAATCATATCCACATCCTTTAACATTAATGACCATCTTACAAGCACAACCTCCTATTGCTCTAAACCGAAGCCTCAACCTCCTTAAATATTTAAATACAACCTCCTTTAAATCTAGAGTACAACCTCCTTTAACGACACCAAAATCACCACCTTTAATGACACCGAGGACAACCACCTTTAATGACTTTCAAAAGCAACCCCGACACCCGAACACCGGGACATCAATCACTAAATACCGGGAGTACCGAAAACCACCAGAGACACCCGACGACACCAGGGGCGTCAACACATCAAGACAGTACCAAGGACATCACTTTTTCAAAAGGGCAATTTCACCAACAAGCCGGAGACACGACAACGTTTCCCAAAACGACAACACACCCTAGTTCACTCAAACCTCAGTAATCTTCCAGAAAAATAATACTTTCTGCCCAAAAATAGAATATTCAGATGGGCCTCTGAATAAGCTTTCCAAAACATCTCGGAACGTCCCGATCGGACTCCCGAGTCAAAAGATATTTAGAAAACAAATTTGGGAACAACAGCGACACCCTGGGCTACGCGAACACGGCAGCCAGAATTCAGCGAATTAGTTAAAATAGTAAACGACATCGGATTTCAACAAACGACCCCTCTACAGAAACCTGAGAATGTGTAGTTCCTGACTATGGTTTTCTTTTTTCGAAACAATGAGCCAATTAGTACAGTTTCAACAAACAAGTATCAGGGTGCAGAAAACGGAACAGCCACCATGACCTAACTTGTGGCACCTCTAGAATGATCAAAACTCAACCAAAAGACATGGGGTTTGTGCCCAAACGAAGGAAATTGAATCTAGTTTTCAAAGAGACAGGAACCATTCAAAACGGAGTTCAGATGAAAACGTTATAACCGAAATACCGAACCTAGACACAGAATTACTCCAGGATATTTTCCTAAATTGTGATACCTATATCTCGAGCCACACGACTCCAATTTCAATCAAACCAGTGCCAAATTAAAGATAAATAAGTCTAGTTTCTAAAATAGTAAACCACACAATTTTTTGACCACCTGAACAGACGTAGCATCAAAAAGAACGAACCTGTACCCAGAATTTCCCAACAGTAAGTTTTAACACCATAATTGCACAATTAACACCAAATTAATTCACCAATTCTGCTACAGTAACCGAAAACACCAAAATACACCAATTTTATATGTAATCCACAAGAATTCTAGGAACCAATAAATCACCAATTATTTCCAGCCACACGTATTCAAGATCCACCCAAGAATCAATTTCAACAATCCAAATCAAGATCCATGAACATCATATACATAGCAAGGGTCCAATTGATTTTCAAGATTCAATGACATAACAACACATTATTTAACACCATCAATATATATTCAGCCACTTTAAACAAACATCAAACATGCAAGAAACATCATAGATCTATCCCCACATAGTACCCATCATGTAAGCCCATTAGGTTAGAGAATCCCCCCTTACCTCTTAGTTAGATGAGCACTAAACCTCTTTGATCAAGCACCAATGAAATTCGTAGCTCTCCTCCTTCTTAGACACCAACAAGTTCCTCTTCTCTTCTCCTTGAGCCACGCGAACCCTCTCTCTTCCCTCTTCTTGAAGTTTCGCCTCCCTCTCTCAAGCTTGCCTCCCTCTTTCTAATTTCTCCTAAGCTACGTGAATGCCTACTCTAAAACCCTAGGTTGGCTTCATGTAACATGCCTATGTCATGGATCCATGATCCATGGGTTTTTCCCTCATCACTTAACCCAATTGGATAGTTTAATGGTAGCACCTCCTAATTAACTAAGTGAACCCCTCCACTGAATAAATACCTCCTCAATTATATCTTCTACTAATTAAACCACCCATTATTATTCATATCACCCAAATCCTATTTTATTAATTAAATTCTACCACCTAAACCTCATTTAATTAATTAAATAAACAACCTAATATTTTTGGGCTGTTACAACTCTCCCCCACTTAGAATATTTTCGTCCTCGAAAATTTAACTAATAGGAACATGGTTATGTTCTGACCAGTTCATACCCAATTGCACCTAACCCGCTTAACGGCAACAAACAAGAATTCACAACAAAGCCTCTGTCGAAGATCGACAAGAGACACAGAAAACACACCAGGCAACACATTACAGTCATACAGATAATACAGTACTTAAACGTTTCGCAGCATGCAACAATGACAAAATAATAAGTAGCATCGGTATTAACAACAACAGGGACACAAAGTTCACACACGGAAATGCAATACAACACACAGTACCAGTAGGGGCATCTCCCCCACTAGTTCACTTACCATTAGCAACTCTTGGCCTTCCTGCAACACAAATATTGGTCAGCACTTAAAAGACAACAGTTGGTCGTACACCGACACAACGACTCGACGACTTGGCCGGACGGACCAACCATTGCTCTGATACCACTAATGTAACACCCCTTTTTCTACCCCTTTGTTTATTTGACGAAAAATCAGAGTACGCAAAAAAAATCTTTTTCTTTTATTACACCAAAAGGAGTGTCACATTTCATCCAAAAACCAATAACAATAAATAAATAAATAAAAACATTTAACAACCATAACATCCTAGCAAACTAATCAAATGGCCACAAATGACTCTATTGTCCAACCCCGAGTGCTACATATCAGAGCAGACACCGACCCGACTACGTGAAGGTAAAATGCCTTCACTCGAACTCACCTGTAAACATACCACAGAAAGGGGGGTGAGATATCTCACACATAATAGGAATAAATGATAGAGAATATATTAGGATATAGCCCTATGACTACCACATTAATCACAGACATCATTACAACATCAGGGGCAAAACAGTCATTTCATCATCACAAACATCACCAAGGCACAGTCGCCGAGATCATCACACATGCTATGCAATGCATGGATGCAGCCCCAACAGTGGGCATAATGCATGTGGTACCAATACAACCTCCTTTAAACATGGGTCGAAGCCCCAACCTCCTTAAACATGGGCCGAAGCCCCAACCTCCTTAAAACAATCATGCAAATGAAGTGTATGCAACACCATGCTAATGCATCAAACGCAACCAGCAGCAACCACCTATAACAATCATATCCACATCCTTTAACATTAATGACCATCTTACAAGCACAACCTCCTATTGCTCTAAACCGAAGCCTCAACCTCCTTAAATATTTAAATACAACCTCCTTTAAATCTAGAGTACAACCTCCTTTAACGACACCAAAATCACCACCTTTAATGACACCGAGGACAACCACCTTTAATGACTTTCAAAAGCAACCCCGACACCCGAACACCGGGACATCAATCACTAAATACCGGGAGTACCGAAAACCACCAGAGACACCCGACGACACCAGGGGCGTCAACACATCAAGACAGTACCAAGGACATCACTTTTTCAAAAGGGCAATTTCACCAACAAGCCGGAGACACGACAACGTTTCCCAAAACGACAACACACCCTAGTTCACTCAAACCTCAGTAATTTTCCAGAAAAATAATACTTTCTGCCCAAAAATAGAATATTCAGATGGGCCTCTGAATAAGCTTTCCAAAACATCTCGGAACGTCCCGATCGGACTCCCGAGTCAAAAGATATTTAGAAAACAAATTTGGGAACAACAGCGACACCCTGGGCTACGCGAACACGGCAGCCAGAATTCGGCGAATTAGTTAAAATAGTAAACGACATCGGATTTCAACAAACGACCCCTCTACAGAAACCTGAGAATGTCTAGTTCCTGACTATGGTTTTCTTTTTTCGAAACAATGAGCCAATTAGTACAGTTTCAACAAACAAGTATCAGGGTGCAGAAAACGGAACAGCCACCATGACCTAACTTGTGGCACCTCTAGAATGATCAAAACTCAACCAAAAGACATGGGGTTTGTGCCAAAACGAAGGAAATTGAATCTAGTTTTCAAAGAGACAGGAACCATTCAAAACGGAGTTCAGATGAAAACGTTATAACCGAAATACCGAACCTAGACACAGAATTACTCCAGGATATTTTCCTAAATTGTGATACCTATATCTCGAGCCACACGACTCCAATTTCAATCAAACCAGTGCCAAATTAAAGATAAATAAGTCTAGTTTCTAAAATAGTAAACCACACAATTTTTTGACCACCTGAACAGACGTAGCATCAAAAAGAACGAACCTGTACCCAGAATTTCCCAACAGTAAGTTTTAACACCATAATTGCACAATTAACACCAAATTAATTCACCAATTCTGCTACAGTAACCGAAAACACCAAAATACACCAATTTTATATGTAATCCACAAGAATTCTAGGAACCAATAAATCACCAATTATTTCCAGCCACACGTATTCAAGATCCACCCAAGAATCAATTTCAACAATCCAAATCAAGATCCATGAACATCATATACATAGCAAGGGTCCAATTGATTTTCAAGATTCAATGACATAACAACACATTATTTAACACCATCAATATATATTCAGCCACTTTAAACAAACATCAAACATGCAAGAAACATCATAGATCTATCCCCACATAGTACCCATCATGTAAGCCCATTAGGTTAGAGAATCCCCCCTTACCTCTTAGTTAGATGAGCACTAAACCTCTTTGATCAAGCACCAATGAAATTCGTAGCTCTCCTCCTTCTTAGACACCAACAAGTTCCTCTTCTCTTCTCCTTGAGCCACGCGAACCCTCTCTCTTCCCTCTTCTTGAAGTTTCGCCTCCCTCTCTCAAGCTTGCCTCCCTCTTTCTAATTTCTCCTAAGCTACGTGAATGCCTACTCTAAAACCCTAGGTTGGCTTCATGTAACATGCCTATGTCATGGATCCATGATCCATGGGTTTTTCCCTCATCACTTAACCCAATTGGATAGTTTAATGGTAGCACCTCCTAATTAACTAAGTGAACCCCTCCACTGAATAAATACCTCCTCAATTATATCTTCTACTAATTAAACCACCCATTATTATTCATATCACCCAAATCCTATTTTATTAATTAAATTCTACCACCTAAACCTCATTTAATTAATTAAATAAACAACCTAATATTTTTGGGCTGTTACAACTCTCCCCCACTTAGAATATTTTCGTCCTCGAAAATTTAACTAATAGGAACATGGTTATGTTCTAACCAGTTCATACCCAATTGCACCTAACCCGCTTAACGGCAACAAACAAGAATTCACAACAAAGCCTCTATCGAAGATCGACAAGAGACACAGAAAACACACCAGGCAACACATTACAGTCATACAGATAATACAGTACTTAAACGTTTCGCAGCATGCAACAATGACAAAATAATAAGTAGCATCGGTATTAACAACAACAGGGACACAAAGTTCACACACGGAAATGCAATACAACACACAGTACCAGTAGGGGCATCTCCCCCACTAGTTCACTTACCATTAGCAACTCTTGGCCTTCCTGCAACACAAATATTGGTCAGCACTTAAAAGACAACAGTTGGTCGTACACCGACACAACGACTCGACGACTTGGCCGGACGGACCAACCATTGCTCTGATACCACTAATGTAACACCCCTTTTTCTACCCCTTTGTTTATTTGACGAAAAATCAGAGTACGCAAAAAAAAATCTTTTTCTTTTATTACACCAAAAGGAGTGTCACATTTCATCCAAAAACCAATAACAATAAATAAATAAATAAAAACATTTAACAACCATAACATCCTAGCAAACTAATCAAATGGCCACAAATGACTCTATTGTCCAACCCCGAGTGCTACATATCAGAGCAGACACCGACCCGACTACGTGAAGGTAAAATGCCTTCACTCGAACTCACCTGTAAACATACCACAGAAAGGGGGGTGAGATATCTCACACATAATAGGAATAAATGATAGAGAATATATTAGGATATAGCCCTATGACTACCACATTAATCACAGACATCATTACAACATCAGGGGCAAAACAGTCATTTCATCATCACAAACATCACCAAGGCACAGTCGCCGAGATCATCACACATGCTATGCAATGCATGGATGCAGCCCCAACAGTGGGCATAATGCATGTGGTACCAATACAACCTCCTTTAAACATGGGTCGAAGCCCCAACCTCCTTAAACATGGGCCGAAGCCCCAACCTCCTTAAAACAATCATGCAAATGAAGTGTATGCAACACCATGCTAATGCATCAAACGCAACCAGCAGCAACCACCTATAACAATCATATCCACATCCTTTAACATTAATGACCATCTTACAAGCACAACCTCCTATTGCTCTAAACCGAAGCCTCAACCTCCTTAAATATTTAAATACAACCTCCTTTAAATCTAGAGTACAACCTCCTTTAACGACACCAAAATCACCACCTTTAATGACACCGAGGACAACCACCTTTAATGACTTTCAAAAGCAACCCCGACACCCGAACACCGGGACATCAATCACTAAATACCGGGAGTACCGAAAACCACCAGAGACACCCGACGACACCAGGGGCGTCAACACATCAAGACAGTACCAAGGACATCACTTTTTCAAAAGGGCAATTTCACCAACAAGCCGGAGACACGACAACGTTTCCCAAAACGACAACACACCCTAGTTCACTCAAACCTCAGTAATTTTCCAGAAAAATAATACTTTCTGCCCAAAAATAGAATATTCAGATGGGCCTCTGAATAAGCTTTCCAAAACATCTCGGAACGTCCCGATCGGACTCCCGAGTCAAAAGATATTTAGAAAACAAATTTGGGAACAACAGCGACACCCTGGGCTACGCGAACACGGCAGCCAGAATTCGGCAAATTAGTTAAAATAGTAAACGACATCGGATTTCAACAAACGACCCCTCTACAGAAACCTGAGAATGTCTAGTTCCTGACTATGGTTTTCTTTTTTCGAAACAATGAGCCAATTAGTACAGTTTCAACAAACAAGTATCAGGGTGCAGAAAACGGAACAGCCACCATGACCTAACTTGTGGCACCTCTAGAATGATCAAAACTCAACCAAAAGACATGGGGTTTGTGCCCAAACGAAGGAAATTGAATCTAGTTTTCAAAGAGACAGGAACCATTCAAAACGGAGTTCAGATGAAAACGTTATAACCGAAATACCAAACCTAGACACAGAATTACTCCAGGATATTTTCCTAAATTGTGATACCTATATCTCGAGCCACACGACTCCAATTTCAATCAAACCAGTGCCAAATTAAAGATAAATAAGTCTAGTTTCTAAAATAGTAAACCACACAATTTTTTGACCACCTGAATAGACGTAGCATCAAAAAGAACGAACCTGTACCCAGAATTTCCCAACAGTAAGTTTTAACACCATAATTGCACAATTAACACCAAATTAATTCACCAATTCTGCTACAGTAACCGAAAACACCAAAATACACCAATTTTATATGTAATCCACAAGAATTCTAGGAACCAATAAATCACCAATTATTTCCAGCCACACGTATTCAAGATCCACCCAAGAATCAATTTCAACAATCCAAATCAAGATCCATGAACATCATATACATAGCAAGGGTCCAATTGATTTTCAAGATTCAATGACATAACAACACATTATTTAACACCATCAATATATATTCAGCCACTTTAAACAAACATCAAACATGCAAGAAACATCATAGATCTATCCCCACATAGTACCCATCATGTAAGCCCATTAGGTTAGAGAATCCCCCCTTACCTCTTAGTTAGATGAGCACTAAACCTCTTTGATCAAGCACCAATGAAATTCGTAGCTCTCCTCCTTCTTAGACACCAACAAGTTCCTCTTCTCTTCTCCTTGAGCCACGCGAACCCTCTCTCTTCCCTCTTCTTGAAGTTTCGCCTCCCTCTCTCAAGCTTGCCTCCCTCTTTCTAATTTCTCCTAAGCTACGTGAATGCCTACTCTAAAACCCTAGGTTGGCTTCATGTAACATGCCTATGTCATGGATCCATGATCCATGGGTTTTTCCCTCATCACTTAACCCAATTGGATAGTTTAATGGTAGCACCTCCTAATTAACTAAGTGAACCCCTCCACTGAATAAATACCTCCTCAATTATATCTTCTACTAATTAAACCACCCATTATTATTCATATCACCCAAATCCTATTGTATTAATTAAATTCTACCACCTAAACCTCATTTAATTAATTAAATAAACAACCTAATATTTTTGGGCTGTTACATTGTTCACGTTAAATTTGTTGTGGTTGATGTTGGTTTTGTAACAATGTTTCTGTAGGAGCTGCTGAGGTTTTGCCTATTGTTGAAGCTGCTTTGAAAAGAACTGCTAATCAAGTTATTGAACTTGCTAAAGATGTCTGCACCAAGAAATCCGTAAGTCCATTCGTTTCTATTGTGGTTTGAGTTGTTGTGTTTTCCTTTTTTTATTTTTAGTATGAGGAAAAAGGGAAAATACAAATAAAACATGATGTTGTATCATTTTGCATTTATTTATTCATGATGATGTCTCAGAACATTACAATTCTACATGTTGTGGGTGCATACCAGTGGAATGGAATTATCATCTGATGAGTAATTTGTTATCAGGTAAAAGACATATTGGTGGAAGTGGTTGAAGGTGATGCTAGAAATGTACTCCGTGATGCTGTAGAGAGGCACCATGCTTCAATATTGGTCCTTGGTAGTCATGGCTATGGAGCTATAAAAAGGTAGAGGCTCATTCTTAGTCTGATCCAGTTATTATTATGATATCACTTTGCGATGATAGGTTGATAATTGGAGACTAGGAGTATGATAAATTCTTTTCTGAAATTTGTGAATGGAGTGGGGTATACTTGCCATTAACGTATTGAATTGAGTTCTAGCATTCTCAATTTGCAAACATAGGTTGCCAAAGCATGAATAAGATTTACTATGTTAGTTTGCCACATTAATTCTACAGCTAGCTAGTACTGGTAACTCCAATCTGCTCCTTTTGTCTGTTTGTGCCTGCATAGCAATTCTTTCTCGGGGTATGTTGTTGGTTGCTTAACACAAATCTGGTTCTTGTGTATAATGTTTCTCAGGCTAATGTTGATGGAAATGGGTCGATTGACTATCTTGAAGTGAATCATTTGATAAATCTCAGCAGAGAGCAATTGCACTGGGTTTGAATAAGAAGAGGCCGGTATTGGTTATCCAAGGGCCTCCTGGTACAGGCAAGACTAGATTGCTCAAGCAACTTGTAGCATCTGCTGTTCAGCAGTGTGAAAGGGTTCTTGTTACAGCACCTACTAATGCCGCTGTCGATAATATGGTTGAAAAGCTTTCAAATGTTGGATTAAATATTGTGCGGGTTGGAAATCCAGCTCATATATCAAAAACAGTGGAGTCAAAGTCTTTGGGAGAAATTGTAAATGCAAGGCTTGCAGATTTTACAAAAGAGTTTGAGAGGAAGAAGTCAGATCTAAGGAAAGATCTAAGACATTGTTTAAGGCTT